>CM031240.1:822947930-824303105 GCA_018340775.1 Taxus wallichiana var. yunnanensis
TGGAACCTCTTCCTCATCTACCATAACTCCATTTCACTTTGTGGAGCATGCAAACAAAACCAAAGTTTAGCTCTCTGAGATTGAATACCTACAAACACATCCTACCCAATTTGACAGATTCATCAAGGCAGTTCATGGTAGTAACCCTTTTTCTTCAAGCCCAATCTCTAAAGGCCTATTACCCACACCATCCATACCACCTTCTCAAAACATGTTAGCCCTCAGTGCCTCCACCACCAACAGAGTTGAGCCTTTTTACCTGTCACTTCTCATCAAAGGTTTCCAGCTGAACAATTGCATTATAGATTCTAGAGCCTCAGATAATGTGATGCCAGCAAAATTTGTAAATGCTCTTGGCCTCACTTTGACCAAGTAAATGGCACATGCTACTCAATGGAATCCAAACAAGTTCCATTGGTAGGAAGGATTAAGGATGCTTAGGTTGCACTAGCTTGATTACCCTGATAAGAAGATACTCTTGACCATTTTGGTGGAAAACATCCCAGCATCTTTTGGTATGTTGTTGAGTAGAATTTTTGTAGAGATCTAGGTGGAGAAATAAAAATGGATTGGTCATCTGCAACTATCCCAGTGAAAGGAGAAATGAAGAAGTTACTGCCAGTTAGAAAAATGAAGTTCACAGTAAGGAAGAATGATGATCCAAGAGCTGATATCCTTTTTCAAGATTGTGGGCTTGGAAATTACCTCCTTACATCATAGAAGGAAGAGGACTTGCCACTTCTCATGGAGGAAGAAGAAGACTAAATATGGATAATGGAGTTTGATGGCAGTCATTCCAAAGTAGGTTCGGAGCTGGTGTAGTATTATACTCTCCCTCTAATGAGGTATATCCTTTTGCCTACAAGCTACAATTTGATAATACAAACAATAATAGAGTATGAAGCATTTCTCTTAGGCATGAATGTAGCAGAGGACATGGGAATCAAGAAGCTGAGATGTAAAGGTGATGCTAAGATTGTGGTGAAGTAGGTCCACCAACAATATCAGGTGAAAAATCCAAGGCTCATGCACTATAGAAATAAAGTGTGGGACTGCATTGAATCCTTTGATGCATTCTCCATTGAAGCTATCCCTAGGGAGCAGAATGAAAAGGATAATTCTCTAGCAGTGTCAGCTTCCTTAGTGACACCTCATACTTCTTTTGGAAGATAAAGTGACCATTGAGATGGTGTTCAGACCCAACATACCAGACAATGCAAATCACTGGCATGTCTTCAATGATGACAATCAGATCCTATCCTTCTTAGAACAAAGGGATAACTTCAATAATCTGTTCTTTGAAGGAAGTGAAAACCCACACCATGAATCAGTCTTGAAGAAGAGAAGCAAGGAAATTGATGAAGAGGGAGTAATCAAACTGAAAGGAAACAAAATCCCCAAAGGCCTAGTTTCTTTGGAAGACCTCTTTGAAAAGCATGACAGGTTCATCCAAGAGAAAGAAAAATAGTCTTCTTGGTGTCCATCTGATTTTGATCAAGAAAACATTGGCACTTTAGAGAATCCAAGGATGGTTAACATTGGTAAATTCTACTCACCATAAGAGAGAAGAGAAAGTTTGTTTCTCTACTAAAAAAGTACTCAGATGTCCTGGCCTATTCCTATGATGAACTCAAATATTTTCAGCCAAAGGAAATGCATCACTCCATTCCTTTGAAGCAAGGAGCTAAGCCCTTCAGAAAAAATAAAGGCCCTACAATCCAAAGATTTATGATGTTATCAAAGAAGAGGTGACAAAGATTCTCAATGCTAGAATCATCTTCCCCATTCACCATTCAACATGGGTGGCTAACATTATGCTAGTAAGGAAGAAGAATGAGGAAATAAGGATTTGTGTAGACTTCTGAAATCTGAATCATGCATCTCTCAAGGACAACTACCCTCTTCCAATCATGGATCATATTTTGCAAGAAGTCACTGGATCTGAAATGCTCTCTTTTCTTGATGGTTTCTCGGGGCACAACCAAATCAAGGTGGTAGAAGAGGATTGCAACAAAACAACCTTCACAACACCTTGGGGAAATTTTTCCTACAAGAATGCCTTTTGGCTTGATCAATCTTGGAGCATCTTTCCGAGAAAGCAATGGACTTGGCCTTTAAAGATTTGAAACATTACATTGTCATTTACCTTGATGACCTCATGGTTTTTTCAAAGAGGAGGAGAGATCATATCGTCATTTGGAGCAAGTCCTTGCAAGGTGTAGGAAACATGGCATTTATCTAAATCCAAAGAAGTGCATTTTGGAGTCATAAAAGGAAATTTCTTGGGACATATTGTGAACAAACATGGAGCACACATTGATCATAAGAGGATCATATCTATCCAAGCACTAGCCTTACCAACTAGCAAGAAGGGAGTTCATTCATTATTTGGAAAGGTAAACTTCCTTTTCATGTTTTGTACTTGATTTTTTCTGAATGAATAAGCATATAACTTCCATGATGAAGCCTCAAGCAAGTTTCAAGTGGAACAAGGAAGGAAAAAAAACATTTGAGGAGATCAAGAAATCCATTTCTAAAGCTCCAACTCTTGTATCTCTATATTTTAACAAGGAGTTTCATCATGTATTACTACGTATCGAACATACACTCTCTTGTTGTCCTTGTTCGAAAAAAATGATGAAGGTTTGGAAGCACCCATTGCTTTCATGAGTTGTCCTTTAAAAAACATGAGCTAAAGTACAACCAATTAGAGAAACATGCCTACACGTGGTCAAAGTTGTTCAAAGTTTCAGATTCTACATTATCAATTCCCATACAAGGTGATGGTCCCTGGAAGTGCAATCAAGTCCATTTTGACTCAACAAGATCCTGGGGCTAGGAGAGGAAGTTGGATTACAAAGACCCAAGAGTATGACTTGGAGATTAGACCCTCTAATCTGGTAAGAGGAAATGGTTTGTGCAAGCTGATTGCTAAAGATGAAGCTCTCAAAGCTCAATAGGGAGAAAAATATGGTGTTTGCTCAACCTATTTAGGAGATAGTCCACATGCGCTCTTTGTCACCACTATTGATGAGTGGTATGTTGACATTTCTTACTATCTCACTTATGGAGAATTCCCTCCTCATCTTGATTATAAACAAAGAAGGAAACTCAAGCTAAAGAAACCAAGTTTGTGATCTGGAATCATGCACTTTACAAGAGAGGCCTAGATGGTTGTTTCCTCGGGTGTGTAGATAAGGAGCAACAAGAAAAGTTGCTCAGGGCATATCATGATCAAGCTTGTGGTGGACATTTCTTAGCAATGGTCACCACACATAATATCCTCAGAGGGAGATATTATTTTCCCTCCATCTTTGCAACCACTCGGGATCGGGTTTCCAAATGCAAATCATGCCAAAAATTTGTTGGAAAGCCACAACTAGTTGCATTTCCACTCAGCCTATGGTGATTAAAGAACCATTTCAGCAATGGGGGCTAGATTTTATTGGTGTTTTGAATCCTCATTCTAGTGCATGGCATACTTATGTACTCATTGCAACTAATTACTTCACTAAATGGGTGGAATCCATTCCAACCAAGCAAGCCAAGCTCTAAAATAGTGCTCGTAAATTCATCATGGAGAATATCATTATTCATTTTGGGATACCATAGAAAATTTTGTAGACAATTCCACCTATTTCTCTTCCAAGGAGCTCTCGAGAGTTTTTTATGGCTTTGGAATCTCCCTATCTCACTCTTTTGACTAAAACACACAGGGAAATGGGCAAGCTGAGTCAAGCAACAACAACATTGTGACCATTTTTGTAAGTTAGGTAGATGAGAATCAAAGGAATTGGCACAAGAAGTTATATGATGCATTTTGGGCCTATAGGATCACTCTAATAATGCAATAAGTATGTCACCTTTCCAAATTTTGTATGGAGTTGAGCAGTAGATTTCCCCTCATAATTGAGATGTCGGCTCTCAAGTTGCTACTGCAAGAAATAGAAGATGGTCAATACAAAGACTCCATTGACAAGAGGATCCTCTTCCTGGAAAAGCTGGAAGAAAGTAGATGCCAAGTGGTGGATAGAATTAGAGAACACCAATTGAAAGTGAAGAAGATATTTGACAAGAGGGAAAAGGAAAGATAATTCAAGGTTGGATATTTTGTCCTACTTTGGGACAAGAGAAGAGAACCAAAGGGCAGCCATGGAAAGTTTGATTCATTGTGGCTGGGCCCATTCCAAATTCATGGAGCTTGTGGTGAGAATGTTTTTCTCCTCTCATACTTGGATGGAACACCATTGGAATTTCCTCGAAGTGGGAAATAATTGAAATGTATCATCAATGAAAGCGGGTTGTCCCCACCTTATACCATAGGTGTTTTCATAGGTGTGTTTTTCCCTTTTACATTTGTGTGGTTTTGATTTAGTTTTGTTTGGTTTTTTCATGTGTGTTTTGGATTATGTGTTTCCTCCTTCTTCCATTCTTTCTCAGAATTTTACATGAATCTACAAGGCCCAATGGATAAGGCACTGGTCAACGTAATATGTTTTGAAACTTGAGATTTGGATCCTCATGTCATGCCCTATCCATGCCCAGTTCATGCCATGTCCCTAAGCTAGAGCTAGATTTTGTCTCCCGAAAACTACTCTATGTTTTCAGATCCAAATTCAATTTTTTTGAACTCATGCCCTTCGTTGGTGTTTAAGCCGAGTTAAAGATTCAAGAAATTAGCAAAATTCATTCCCTAGAGTTGTTTTAACCTTTGTTTTGCTCGTTTTTAATAAATCCTCCATTTCTCGATATGTGCATGTAATGTCCTCTTTGAACCTCCATTTTTGATCCAATTTTTCACTTGATCTATGGCCTAGATCACCAAATCATTATTTTTCTCCATGTCTCTAGTTTGTGAAGGAAATTTGAAAATTGGACTTAAAACAATGAATTTTTCTTCCTCGTATTTTCCACGATTGGGAATGATGGGCATTTCTTTCCTGTCAAATTTTACCTCAACATCCCGAGTGATATGTGGGTCTCTTTGATTGGAGATGTGGTTGAATTATACTTCAAAATTTAGTAGAAGCAACCATGTGTCGCAACAACGCAACTCCAGGGGTAGGGTCCAAGGGATAATCTTCAATTAAGCATAGCTTTCCATGTGTCCACGTACAAAATGAAGGTAAAATCAGCTAAGTATGGAAGGCTTAGTGAATGGCTCCACGTGTCGCAACGGCACAATTCCAAGGTGGGGTAGAAAGGGCCAATTACCAAATCAATGCTAGATCGCCATGTGGTCAAAGTCATTGGAGAGGCAAAGCCCACCATTGAAAATTCAAAGCGGATAAGCGGGCCATCAGGGGATTTGAGATTTTGAGCCTCTTTGTAAAAAAGGAAAAAAATTAAAAAGTAACCCATAGCCCCGATCAAGCTATTAGGGAAAAATTCAAATCTTGAGCCCGTAGGGAAAAAGTCAAAGGTGAAGCCCGCCGTTGAAAAGTCAAAGTGGACGAGTGGGCCATCGGGGCACTTTTGGAAATTTAACCAAATTTCCAAAAGTGAAGTAAAAGTTCTAGAATGCTCCATGGCTCCGCCAAGGTCTCGGGCCCACCGTTGAAAAGTCAAAGTGGAAGAGCGGGCCGACGGAGGAATTTGAGTTTTGAGCCTTTTCCCCAAAAAGGGTTAAAATGTTTAGAAAAGAGCCACGACCCTGTCTCCAACCAGAATGTGCCACATGTCCTAGTCAAATCGGAGCAGTGGGCGGTAGAGGAAATTGAGTTTTTGAGCCTTTTTCCAAAAAAGGTTAAAATGTTGAGAAAAGGGCCGCGATCCCATTTCCAATAAGAATGTGCCATGTGTCTAAGTTGAAAAGTCAAAGCGGGGCTACGGGCCAATTTTTTCCAAATTGCCAAATCTCTAAAAAATCACAAAATGCAAAGGGCTTTCCCTGTACCCACTCCAATCTCTTCCTACCATGTGGATAGCTTTGATTTCAATGTTGTATGAGAAAATCAAATGGTCAGTATTCAAACTAGAAAATCCAATCAAATGTAACGTCCGCATTACGAAGATCTAGTTTGTAACCCGCAATGAGTGTTTTCTTCATAATGGAGAGGAATTTGAAGAGGCGTAAATGATTTGTAAAGATTGTAACCATTTTTCCAAAGGATATAATGGCTCCTCAGAGCCATTCCAAAGTGTTAGCGATTGATTTCAAAAAATAACAGAGTGCTCTATACCGGAAAAGATAGAAAATGCCATACTTCTTCTATTTTCCCTTCTCCTCGATTTTCCTCTATTCTCTAAGCTCTGTACAAACTCTACTTTAGCTTCAATAATAAAATAAGGAATTTTCACCTCTTTGATTGAGAGATTTATTGATACCTTGTGACCAATGAGTTTCATTTGTCTTGTAGCTTCTCCCGTGGATTTGTTTTTCTTCCATTATAAATTCATGTGAATGAAATTTCTAATTAATATGTGTGGGCATCTGATATTCTACTCACAACATTAGTTTCTCCTACCTCCATTCTCACTCCCTTTCCCCTTCTCAGAAAAAGTTCTTCTCTAGTGAGAAATTGCTAGCTTTTCCACAGGGTTAGTGGAGTGCCCCTGTTGGATCTCTAGTCGAAAGGCCACCATTGAAATCCACTTTTTTCATGCATGCACATATGAAATCTGCACCATTCAAGTAGAGGGACTTATATTCCCATAGCATTGGATTGAAACCAACCAATTTGTCCACAAGACAAATTTTCTCGCCAACAGTGTGCCCCTATGAAACACTTTTTATAGGGCTAATTGTGTCGGTATCCCATTTTTCTGAGCTTCTTCTTGTTCAGATCAACACTCTATCATGGATTATCTTGGCCTAGGGCTCTCCAACTCTGGTGAACACTCACTTTTAGAAACTAATTATCTAGTATCTAGATTTCCTTTCTATTCATACTATTGTGTGGTATGAGCTAATAGGAAAAATTATAATACCCACAACAATAATGTATCAAGTAAGGAAGAAGAAGATATTTAGATTGAGGACATCTCTAACCTTCCACATGAAATCTAAAAATTCCTTAGATAATTTTCCTTAATACAAAGGGGAACCTAAGTTAGTAATTTATAAAAATATCCTTGACTTTTTCTTTGAGTAACTTGAAGATGGGGGATAATGGGAAGGCTACCATGAAATGCTCATATGTGAATGCCTCTAGTTCCAATCCCACTAATCTTATCTTATATCTCATAGATAAGATGAGTCAACAACAAACTATAACTACAACCCAACTCCAAATACAAACCAATATGGTCCAAAGGTTAAATATCATAACACGGGCTATGGGGGTGAAATTCCCCTACCCTTACCCAACAAAGCTAATGTAGAACCTATTTCCAAACCTCCCATTCATAAAAAATTATTAATGGTAGTCTAAAAGATTCTACTAACACCTTACATTAATAGTATGGATATTGGAGGCATTTCCCCTTCTATTTCATATGATGGTTCAACTAATCCTACTTTACACATCAAGGCCTTTGGAAACCTTTATAAGGAATGGGTCAAATTCAATTCTTACGCTTCCACTAAAATCTTATCTAAGACTCTTACCATATATTTTTTTGGACTGGTATCACACTTTACCCTAACTCCATAGTGGATCTAGAATCTTTAGTGATAGCTTTAGTTAATGAGTTTCAATACCATGACTTACCTAAAAATAACATTAATGCTTTCATTAAATGAAAATAACATAAGAATGAATTAGCTCAAATGTTCATAAAATGTTAGAAATATTTATCTACTAAGGTAAAACACAATATGCCTAATGATAGTATTTCCAACTCTTCCTTCAAGTCTTAGAACCTTCCTTTAGTATAAGGTTAGGTATTTTTCTCCTACCTCCCCTGGATGAATATTTCAAACAAGCCAAAATATAGGAATAGCTCATGAGGGATTTTGAGAAGGAGCCTCCTAAGGATCAATCAACTAAACAAGTACAAATCCTTCAAAACCAAAGAACAATAACTCCATGGATGGTGGTGTCTCAAATACCCTTCCTATCATGGATTTTGCAAATAGGATTGTATTTTCTATTGACCAAAAAGATAATAGAAATAAAAACCAACCTACTTACGATACACCATTAACAAAGTATGAGTTGAGAAAGCATATGCCTAAACCATTTAGTCAAATCCTCAATCCTTCTCAACCCGTTCCCCAATGACATAATGAGAATAAATTTTGTTGGTGGAATTTCAATTGGGGTCACTCTTTAAGAGAATTGTCATGTAATCCACATGATTTGCCATCATTTTATTTTTTAGGCCCTTAATTTTACCATGAGGCCATCTCTAGAGTCCTTGATCAAGAAATCAAATATCATGGCACTAAAAAAAAAAGGATCATCATAATTCCCTTAATCAAGCCAATGAAGAACTTAAAGTTTTCTTTGACCTTATGCCAAATCATAGTTCAGTGAAAGCTCCAAGAAACTGGAAAATAACATAAATAATGTGGTTGATCCCGACTATCCTCCTAAGAACACAATGGCCATAAATTATGTGAGGCATGTGATAACATATATTAATCTGAACACCCCCTTCATCATTTCAACTTAGTCCTCACAAAGTCATTTATCCCCGTGTATTCCAAAATCAAACTCTTAAAGTTAAAATCCCATCTTACATAGACACCATTAAATCACATGTAACAAAAAATACCATAGGGATGAAGGTGTAAAACAAACAATTCTTCTTCCAACCACAAATGTCTTTAGTTGGGCCAATGGCATCGAGCATAAGAAACCAATTTTTTTGAATTATAGCTAATTACTCCCCCTTTTTCCTATTTTTTTAGGATCCCAAAAATCTTATCCTACTTCTCAGAATTAGCCACATAAGTGGGATCCTTTGAAATCACTTTCTCATATTCTTGTACTAACCCCATTTTTAGATCTCATGCACATGTCACCTCACCATCATAAGTGACTCATGACTGTGTTTTTGATATAAACATACCCTTCCCTCCTACTTTGGGGAAGTATCGTATGTTATACTGAATTGGAAGAAAGTGTTTGTTATTAGTGTGAGGAACTATCCATTTGTATGGATCATACCACTGATGTCCAAACATGTATCCTGTTTTCTGTGCGGCCTTGATTCTAGATAAAATCTTGCTTGGTGGATGATCCCCCACTATTTATTTCTATACAAATTGGTCGAACATAGTCAAGCATGCCCTTATTGACAAAGATGATGACACTTGTATGACCTGTTAAGACTTCATTAAATCCCTTGATACTCAATAGATAATCCCAAGACCATACATACTACTTATAAAGGGTATGAATGTCGGAAAATTCCTCTTATGGGTTGTATTTGGATGCCTATCACTATACCTCTTATGATAATGTGTGAAGGTTATGGTCTTAAAATTTCCCTATCCTACAACATTATCCTTGGTTGACCTTGAACTCATTGCATACGCGTGGTCACCTCTTCAACATATTAATGTGTTAAGTTTTCACAAAAAGGGCAATCTATAAAATCCAAGGTGACCCAAATCCATGGAATTATGATACTCTCCAATAACATGGGATGTATAAATTCCCAACCCTCCAAGAACTATTTCTTATCTATTCCATGACTATCAATGTTTTAATTATCATGTTGAGTCCTTTGCGAATGCGGGTAATCTAGAGTCGGGTCAGTGCATTCCTCCCAATATCTTGGGTTATGATGATGATGAACCTAATGAGAATACCATTATAATCAACACTCTTGACCTACAGTATCTTGTCATCTTATAACTTCCTCCCAACTTGCAACCTCACAAGAAGGATCCATCTATTCCCTCTACTATTTTTTAAAACATCAACCTCCACCCTAACAAAAAAATCAACTTAAAAACACAATCGATTCTTGCATGATAAATACTATCACCCCACATCGACTATGACAATGGTTACACTCTAGATGTCCCAATTTATATAGTTATGGCCACATTTGGGATAGAGAGGTAGTATGACATTACCAAATTTCCCTCCAAATAATGTTCACTCATGATGTGAATGTCATTCTTATACAAGAATACCCTTCAACTTAAATTGATCCCCTCTTAGTAGAATGGTTTCCGAGCCTCGAAAAAAATCCACCAACCTCATCTTCTCCCCTTAACTCCATCACTAGATCACCTCATGTGTTTCCTAATTTAAATAGAGTGAACATATTGTTGTGCACAATTTTACCTTAGGGGTTGTTTTGTTATCACAAGGAGGTAAAAATTTCTCAACCTCATTATACGCAACGTGTGATAGGTGTATGATTGGTTGCAGTTCATGAAGAATGAATTAGAATTCTTTTTCTACAAGTAAGCCTAAAATCAAAACACTTCATAAAATGGAGTTAGAAAATAGGTGGGAAGGTTTCTGAAAAGGCCAATTCTAGAAGTTAAGATACTTCCTTATGTGGACATCAACTTTCTTTTAAAAAAATTAAGCTTTATTTATAAGAATTTGGATACAATATGCTATAAATAAAAAAGTGTGATCAGATGTAGTCACTTATTTAGATTATTGCATACATCAAATGATAATGATATCATGAAAAGAACAACAAGACTAGAATCAAGTCGAATCTAGGTTATAATCTCTAGACTCAAAATTATGCATATTAGACAATATTTAGCTCGGTCTTATACTACTATTTATAAGGTTATCATGTGTACAAAGTACTAAGTAATCCCACCTTTTGGAATTATTTTTCTTATATTTTATTTCGTCTTTCCCACATGTTTTCCAACACTTATTATCCCATTTCCTAACTTCCTCGACATTCTATCCCTAAATCAGACACCCTGTGTCAGTGGTTGTTAGTGTAACATCCTCATTTTTATACATTAGAACAAGTCAATTTTTTTTTTTTGATAAATGCTTCCTGGTTCTAAATACATAATTTAGAACTCACAAATCAAATAACCATTCTTATAACAGATAACCATATGCAGCTGTAATGACTTGGAGTACCTCCGATCTATTCATTCCATGACTCGGTAATCTACCGATCTATTCATGAGTAATAAGAGTTGGCGTTTTTATTTAACACATCACTCTTGCGGTTCTCTTCCCTATTCGGGATTCGGAATGCTCTGTCCAAGGAACCTATCTCGAATAATTGTTACCATTATTCATCTGCATCTCATCCCTTAGACCCGGTGACTTAGACAACGCAATCAACGACTTGCGATACTTTGGCCAAAGATTTGAAACATATTTGCTTATGTCTCGTATTCCTTAACGGCATACTCAATAACTGAATACGCCCTTCACCTCATTCTTATGTTATGTAGAATGTCTTATACCAACTTCACATCGATCCCTCCTATCCCAAGTTATTCACTCGAAACGGATTAGTAAGGTGACAACGTTATATGGATGCTCCCGAGGACTAGGGATAAGATGACATACCGGGTCAACCCTAGTTAAACCAAAGGTGTCAAGATACCCCAAGTCTCCTAGGCAGCCTTATAACATGACCACATTCCTAATCGGTGCGCAGTAGTAACTTGTTCGAGTTAAAGGTGTAAATCTTAACGATCAATGCAAAGGGTGTCGTCATAAGTCACCTGCATTGTTGTATCTTCGAGAATATCCTAATCTTCTCGAAGGTACAACCCTACAGTTGACTTTTTCCGTCAACCTTTAAATCTGCCTTGAAAAGATCTACTTATTAATAAGCGTTACACGCTTGAGTTAAAATATACTCAAAGACGTTCCCCTAAGGTTAGCCTTTCCCGATCCCTAGGTTCCTCACCTTAGAATGACCTTTCTTAATAAAACCCATTACACAAGAGAAGTTATTAAGACTATGGTCCCATCAAGGAGTTCATAGAATATACATAATTCTAAATCAACGAAATTGGACAATAACCCATAATCTTCACATGTGATTGCCAACCGAACCCTTTTTAGGTTTATATCAGTTCTCATAACTGAATTTATATCGTACTTATTAGTATCAAGATATAATGATTAAGAATCCAATTAAACGTTGTCCTGGCTTAATCAAGACTAGGAATTGATAATTTAATCTAGCTTGTTTAGCGTCTTGCTTAGGTTTATTTTTACCCTAGCCTCTAGAAAGACAGTGATCTAAATTTCAATTTAGCTTTGGATAGAACATACAAGAACTGCTAAACAATCATAAATAATCAGTCACATATTCTTGCAAGCTTACATTGATAATCACAAAAGTCTCCATATTATACAATAATAACAAGCTCTCAAGATCATTTGATCCGAAGAAGGTCAAACTATCCAGATAAGAATACAAACATATACGTATCAAATATCTAATTCCATTCCTTCTCGAACCAAAAATACATTTTATGCATTCACAGATACTTGATACAATACTCAACGGAAAAAGAACATCTTTCCTCATATAGTACATTTAGAGAATCAAACTGTAATTCATCATAAACCAAATTAAACAATCTGAACATCCTATCAGATCTGCGTGCTTTTACCACTTACGGCAACCATCTGCAAAATTTTTCAACATGGGTCGGCCGATGAACCGAGCATGATAAGCACTAACTCTTAAAACAATTGCAATCCACCAACTATTTTCATTAAACAACCTGTTTAAATGAGATCATTTCACAAAACAAGTAAACATATTTGAGACTATGCTTTTTAATACAAATATGACTATAAACGCATAGCTCATATTATAAAGTCACTAAATAGTCTCGGATACCTTTCAAATATTTCATCAAAACGTTAGTGACTAAGAAGACAAATGCATCTAACAACTATCCATCTAATCCCAAGGACAAGACATCGATGAACTAATATATTCAACATAATAAATGAATATCATAACCTTTCATGATTCCATTAGCATGTTAGAACAATTCCAAAAGTTAGATAAACAATTATATCCACCTATACTTTACAACATAAGAGAAATAAACGAATCATACATATTTCCCTCAGAACTAGCTCATGATTGTACCATCTTTCCAAGAGCAAAGAATTCACCTTAAACACATGCGAATAAATCCTGATTTAGGCCACTCGAAGCACCACAGTTTTGTCAAAGTTTAAAATATAACAAACTCTGGATTTTAATAGCATTACAGAGTGCTCTCACGCCAAAATGCTGATGACTATCTACCAAAGCAGACTCCACCTTTCCACACGAAGCGACAAACAAGAAGATATTTACTTTGCCATCGCTTTGTTGAGGTGCAGCCAACAGCTCCCTAAGTTCAATCAAGCTCCGACTAGATATCTATGCAAATGAAGACGTAATCATGCTCAAACACGACAACAATCCCTCTCAAAGAACCTACAACCACTTAATCCCTACTAAACACACGTAAGGCTTTAGATTCAAGGTCGAAATAAAAGAACTTCTCTTTATCGCAGTCAACAAGAGACTCCAAAAATAAATCAAATGATGTTTCCTAAGACTATGCAGAGATATTCATACAAAATCCACGCACATGCACAAATTACATTTAACTAGAATTATTCAGAAAGAAACATAACATACCTATTCACATCTAAACTCATTCGAGTTTGAAAAGTATGGTAATCACGACTCCACTTTTACAGAAACCAAGATACATGATATCTATCAAACTTAAGGAACCCAACAAATCTAAAAACAAAAAGTGTACAAAAACATGCTTATATAGAGGAAGATACACTGTTACCTATCAAAGTTTTCAACTCGAATCAAACAACAAGATACATGATTAAGCTCCAAGAGGCTTGATATACAAAATAAATATCGTTAATGATTCCAACCGTGCAATAATGATAAATATACAAAATCAGGCTTATACAAAAGCTAAATACCGATTTCATAACAAGGAACCCAACTGAGCCTCTACAACATTATTCGCTCAAGCCTACATGATAGGGAAACGTAAAAGTACACCAACCGAGTCAAGTCAGTACCAAAATTTCATTACCTAAACGAAGGTATACATTACAAGATAACAAGTCGTATTACAAGTTACCCTCCAGACTTCTCGACGGAATCATGCTACCAAGTATACACATACATGAATTATACAAGTGAGTCCAATATACGAACCAATCCAAGGACTCCACAAATTCATCTTGTAAATAAAATAAATATAATGCAAACCATCAACGGAAATCCCGTATTTACAACACAAGGAAGGAAAAACAACTTCTACATGGTCGCATCAAATACTTGAAACACAAAATTTCCAGTTATCCGTTCAACATAACCTAAGTATCATAGCGAAACCCAACAAGATTCAGTAACCACCACCTATGCTAACCACGACGGAACTTACAAAGAAGTCCAATAAAATCAACATTCAAACAAAAGTCCATCAAGATTCTTTCCGACAAGTATCAACAACAAGTATCAATCAGCATCATCCTTTGACCCAACAAGGGAACAATTCATGGGCTCTCACATAGCAGGTCTAATATTCTTTCTTGCATACATTTCACAAACTTAAGCTGGAATGCAAAACACAACAAAATAGATCAACATTTTGAAACACAATACACACCCATCAAGGGTTAAACTTGAAAAAAATCGAACCAGCAAGAAGATACAGTAACAAAATCACACGAAGCTACCATAAAAACCATCTAAACCCATAAATCATCTGAACAAAGTTGTTCTAATGAAATCACTTGAAAGAAAGCAAGATTTTTAAAGGTTAGGGCCTAACATGCCTGGTTATTTGCTTAAAAATCCGAAGAAGACCACTGAAAGAGCTCTCACAGCCTTCTCCTCTTTTTCCAAGTTAGATTCACCAACAAGAATTTGTTATTTCCATGACTTATAAATTTTCCTTGCAGAGAAAAGAGCTAGTTACGCTCATACTTGCCATGCGCAACGCCAAGAAGATCGGTGTGAAGAACCAAAGTGATCGAATAGAGGGAAAACCGAGCGAATGAAAACCAAACAAACTACTAACTTTCCATTTTGCATGCCTTCCGTGAAACCCGAGCTCAAGACCGAGTTCATAAATGGAATTTACTCCAAATTTCCCGCTAAATTTATCATTGCCACCGACCACGCATATTGGCCATAGTTGGCGATAGAAAAACCAGTTCAAGACCATTTCCAACTTTGGCGACTCCACCACGTCAGCTCTAGCTAGCCGCTTTAAAAACTTCTACCAAATTACCTGTCCTTCATACTTATCCCTCCATTTACATGCCATAGAAAACCGCCGCCCATGGTTCGCACCCTTCCATAAGTCCCCTTTCTTCCTTGTTCAATAGTTAGGTTAGTAACTTAGGTTAGGATTTAGGATAACACCTAGTCTAACCTTATAGCACATAGATACTAACTTAGAACATTAGCTTATAGCCTAGGCCTAGGTTAGATTAACAATAATCTAACCCCTAGGTTAAAGTTTGGTTTTAGGTTACTAACCTTAATAAATCCAGTTAGGTCTAATATTTCAAATGCTCAGAAAAAGAACCTACAACATACATTCACGAATGAACAGGTTCACTCCGCACCGCCAATAGGCTATTGAATTATATGTAACTAAATTATTACTTGGTCCACGATCAAGACCTTCCAGATATTACGATATCGGGAACCAATTCATTTAACACGATCAGCCTGAGTTATACTCCAGACTAGCTTATTCATGCATCCGCATTGAACTTGCGTGAAGGTCTATAAATTTAATTCATCACGAATAAACTTAAAGCATCGCTTGGATCAATACCACCGATCCAAGGCTAGGTCTTATAGATGGATAACTCCATAATTCATTCCGAGATCGAGATTAAACTCGCGTAAATGAAAGAAATAAAAGAGTCCAATCATATTCTGACTCAGTCAAAGATCTGCAATCTCAAAGAAGATACAATCCATATCAAGCATGACTTCTCAATCAAAGGAACACATCCTTTTTACAAAAGAAATCACATATCAACACTTGTATGCTCAGAGGAAGTAACAATGCCAGTTGAGGTCGGGGCACCCCGAGACACCCTAGTCCCACCTCACCCCGATTTATGTAAATCCTTTTTCACTCCTTTTTGGGTTAGTTTTATCTATTGGTCATCTTTATGTTTTTCCTAGTTGGCCTTGTCGATTAATTATGAAATTAATCTTGAGATCCCTATAAACATAAAGTTATAAGACCATAATAAGGGTCCTAGGTCTTTGCATCATATCACTACTATCACTCCATCTAGATTTGCATCCATTGCATCACTTGATCGAGATAGTGTCATGCATTCAAGATAGGAGATCTAAATCACACACATTGCATAGGGGGAAGGATTCCACTCTATTTCATGCACACATGTTATTTACATTTTTTATAGTTACTATTGCTCACTATTTCACAAAGTACGATTGGCATAAGAGCACATAGGGAATGATACACACACACACACACACTAGAACTACATCCGTGTCAAAAATATAGTGCAAAGGTCGGTGATAAGAACACTAGTTTGAAATTGAGGTCACTTCTAACTCATTCATTTGAATTTTTTTATTTTTCTAGGGTTTGATACTTCTCTTTGCATTGCAAGTCATTTTCCAATCCATTCAAAGTGAATCTAGCTGCAAGCAGACATGAAGCATTCGGAACCTACTTGCGACCATATCAAACTTAGGTTTTGAGCATTTATAGTGTTCAGAGAAACCAGATTGCATCCACTTGCCGCAGCATTCCCTCCCAGTGTGCCTCGTAAGTATAGATCCTCCAAATCTACCCTTTCAGGGTCCCTAAGTGTTCATCTGCACTTCCTAATTTTTATTTCCAGATCTACGACACTATGACAATCACCCATTATCATCTAAGCTATTCTACTCATCCTTCTTACACATTAGGGTTTCATTTCACTTAGAATAATTTACTTGTAGTTCTTCTATATTGTGTTAGTTTATTTACTATGCAACGTTTTATTCCTCCTATTTAGATTAACATTAATAACCCTAGGTATTCTCTCCTTAGTCTACCTAGCTTTCATTCCTATTTTTGTTAATCATTTTGGTGAACCCAACGTCTTTCACGCTTAGGATCCTTATTATTCTTATATCATGGGTCAAGCTTCTTTATTTGATTTACTTAAGAGATATCCCACTTGTCAGGCTATTTTCCAACAATCCCTAGACACCAAGTATTTTGATGACAATACGCCACCACACAAATTAAGTGTTATGCTTCATTATTTATTTTTTGACCTTGATCTTGACAACCCTCCATCTAACCAACCCATCTTAGACTCGATTTAGGCCTTACATGTAAAATTTGTTGTCATGGAATCCACAATCACATCTCTTAGATATGAAGGTCAACAATCTAAGGATGTTTCTCAATCACATACATCCTCTATGCAATCTATGGAATCAATGATCACATCTCTTAGATATGAGATCCAACAACTTAAAGATGCTTCTTAATTGCATACATCCTCTATTCAATCTATGGAATCCACCATCACATCCCTTAGATATGAAATTCAATAGCTTAAGGATGCTTCTCAATCACATGTTTTTTCTTCTTCAACATCTCCTATTCAATCTATGTCCACTACATGTCATATAGTTGAACCTCAAGTCATGCCATCGCCAGAACCTCTCATACTTGATCGCAATGCTAAGCCACATGAAATTATTACTGAGATTATTAGTCATTAATTGATCACCCTACCATCTATTGAGTATTATCCTCCTTATCACCAAACAAAGTATCAAGATCATCCATTCTGAAATTATCATCAAATCAATGGACATAATGACCATGATTGTTATACTTTACAACATCGAGTTAAAAATCTTGAGCATCGGGGATTTATCTCATTCAATGGAAAACATCCTATTGCATGCCCACCTATAAATACTACATCTAAATGGGCTCCAAAAACTACTCCTTCTACATCTACGAACATCACCCTACCGCTTCTCATACACCTTCTTCGGTTAGTCAAGAGCCACCTAAGCAGAAACCTCTCCAAATTAGTTCACCATCTCCTCCTACTTCATCCTCTACAACATTACCAAATCAAAACAACTCATCACTTCTTAAGGTTTTCTATATCACGTCCTCTTACTAAGTCATTTGTTGTATTACCAAGTCAAGCTAAGAAACCTCCTCCATTAAAGATATCAGCCACATCACCAAGTCATACACAACAATCACCACCTAAGGTTAAACTTGTAATTCCAACATCTGCTATAGATCCTACATACATTGACGATTGGGACCTAGATGACCTCTACTATGATGAAGAACCATGTGATGGTCATACTTCTCCTTCACATCCCATCACTTTTGTTAAGGAAAATACTCCATATATTGATCCACTTAGTGTCTTTTGATTTGACCTTCATCACATACATACTTGGGGGGCATGACACTAACAAAATTCCCTCCTCATCATCTTAGCATAGATGCATTTTTCCTCTTTTCATAACAATCACACTTCATCGCCACCATTATTACTCGATGATGAATTCTTGTGCTTTCGTTCACACTGGTATGCATCAGGGATTACCATTACACTAAACCCACACACTACAAAGTTAGGTTATACTAATTTTCATTATATAATAATTTCTACACATATTCTACCTCCTACATTATCCTACAAACACCTTATCTATTAGTCATACGTACACCATCTATCTCATACCGCTACACTATTCGTCATCTCATTTACGGCTAGTTTTGTGTTTTTCCTCCCATTCTATATTTATGCTAGGTTACATCATATATGGGATTATCTTTACCTATCATCACTACATATTATAACCCCACCTATATCCACATCTTGCATTACATAGTGCATTCATCCATCATATTCATGTTACATGCTACACTAGACACTATTATATATGGGTCTAGTCCATATCTCATCCTTACATTTTCTATTTCCACATACACCTATTCTTACATTCCATACACTACATGTGCTACATAGCTTACATTTCATTATTTACACCACAAATTTACATCGCATACTCATCACTTGGTCATTTACAATACGTTGTCTTCTACACATCGCACTCACCACCTTATGACATAGTCTAGTTCCTCAATCCATATTCGACATCCGAGGGTTTACTAATAAAATGAAAATTGCATTGACCATGCGATATCCTTCCCATCCACCCTTTCCCGTTAGCTGACATACACTTTAGGCTAAAACACCACCCCCATTATCATCTTATCATGGCATATACATTAGGTACCTCATCACTCCTTTCTTCTCTATTCCATCATGACATATGATTTAGGCTAAATTGTAACATCCCCATTTTAGAACATTAGAACAAGTAAATTTTTTTTTAAGCTTCCTAGTTCTAAATACATAATTTAGAACTCACAAATCAAAACCACCATTCTTATAACAGATAACCATATGCATTTGAATGACTCGGAGTACCTCCGATCTATTCATTCCATGACTCAAGAATCTATCGATCTATTCATGTGTATCAAGAGTTGGCGTTTTTATTTTAACACATCACTCTTGTGGTTCTCTTCCCTAAACTGGGATTCGAATGCTCGTCTATGAACCTATCCGAATAATTGTTACCATTATTCATCAAAGATCTCATCCCTTAGACTAGGTGACATAGACAACACAATCAAAGCACTCGCGATACTTTGGCCAAAGATTTGAAACATACTACTTATATCTCGTATTCCTTAACGACATACTCGCCAACTGGAATACGTCCTTCACCCCATTCCTATGTTATGTAGAATGTCTTATACTGACTTCTGTCAGTCTCTCCTACCCCAAGTTATTCACTCAGGAATGGATTAGTAATATGACAACGTTATAGGGATGCTCCCGAGGACTAGGGATACGCTGACATACTAGGTCAACCCTAGTTAACCCAGTGTGTCAAGATACCCCGAGTGTCCTGGGAAGCCTTATAACATGACCACATTCCTAATCAGTCCCAGAGTAAAACTTGTTCGAGTTAAAGGTGTAAATCTTAACGATCAATGCAAAGGGTGTCGTCATAAGTCACCTGTATTGTTGTATCTTCGAGAAGATCCTAATATTCTCGAAGGTACAACCCTGTAGTTGACTTGTGCCATCAACCTTCAAATCCACCTCGAAATGATCTACTTAATTACAAGTGTTACATACGTTGAGTTAAAATTATACTATAAGGCGCTCCCTTAAGGGTAGTCTTTCCCAACCCCTGGGTTCCTCACCTTAGAATTACCTTTCCTAATAAAGCCCATTTCACAAGAGAATTTATTAAGACTAGAGGTCCCATCAAGGAGTTCATAGAAAAACATAATTCTAAATCAACGAAACTAGACAATAACCCTTAATCTTCACATGAGATTGCTAACCAAACCCTTTTAGGTTTATATCATATCTCATAGCTGAAATATAACTTACTTATTAGTATTGTGATATAGTGATTAAAAATCTAATTAAACGTTGTCTTGACTTAGATCAAGACTAAGAAGTAATAATTTATTCAGCTCGCTTCAACTTCCTATTGAGGTTTATTTTGACCTTAGCTTCTCAAAAGACAAAGTGATCTAAATTCCAATTCAGCTTTAGATAGAACATAATAGAACTAATAAACAATCATAAGTATTCAAATACATAATCTTGCAAGCTTACTTAGATAATCACAAATGTCTCCAAGTTATACAATAATAACATTGCCCTTAAAATCATTCGAACCGAAGAAGATCAAACCATCAAGATACAAATGCAAACACATAAGTGACAAATACCTCATTTCATTCCTTTCAAAGCTATCAAATACATTTTATGCATTCAAAGATATTTGATACAATACTCAACAGTAAAAGAACATCTTTCTTCAAGTAGTACATTTAGAGAATCAAGTTGAAATTCATTATAAAACCAAATTAAACAATCAACATCATATCGGATCTCAAAGCGTGCCTTTACCACTTACGGTAACCATCTCTGTAAAAATTGTCAACATGGGTCGGTTCGGTGAACCGAGCATGATAAGCACTAATTCTTAAAACAATTGCAATCCACCAATTGTATTCATTATACAACCTGTTTAAATGAAAACATTTCTTCACATTCCAAACTTAAATCAAAGCTATTCATCCTATATGTTAGAGACTAAGAACATATGAATACAAACCATTCTTAAGACAACAAACTCCTACAAGATTGTTTCTACAATTTCTCAATGGCGCTTAAAACATTCAACAATATCACGCCTTTAATTATTTTATCATCTTAACACATTTCAATGGTATTGACAAGTATACCTATTTACACAAAAGCACACATTTTATACCAGTCTCTCCATACAATACCTCGGTTTATACTTGTTATGCCCTTACCATAGAGATCGCAAAAGGATGTAAGAAGAAAGCACAAAAGGTTTCCCGACTAGAGAGAGAATTTTCCCTTCAACTCATTTATACATCAACATATAAATTACAGTTTAGAAGAAGAAACAGAGTCCATCAGAATCCTAAGTCAATAACATTCTCGAATCACACCGATTCCTTTAGATTAATGCATATACATTTACGCATATGACTAAACAAATCAAAATTACAAGAAGAGCAATTCCCCATCCAATTCCAAATATAAAAGTCACTGTAGCTACTAAACGATTCAAGAGTTCACGCAACAAGCATTAATAAATAATCCAACTCCAATAGACTCAACAAAACTTTCCATATTATACAACAACATGAAAAATATCCAACGCCATCGCCTATCATGGCACAACTAAGAGCTCTTTGTTTCAGTCAAACTTGAAACAAGATCATATTAAAACAGTTAACGTTTCCATATGAAATACAGTGACATTCACGCAGAGTCGAAACACAATATGCACAGCCTCATTCAACTAAGCAAATCCCTACGATTATTCAACATGGGTGTAAATTAGAAGTCGTTTTCAAGAAGAACAACCATAACCAGGTCCTCACAGGAGCCGAGTTCCACACCAATAAATTTTCCTAAAGGTTTCATTTGAAGTCGAGTTACTACAAAGTATAACACAACAATATAAAGAAAGAGTCCAAAATGATATGCATGCTCAGTGAAGACTCAACTCGAGAAACGAGCCAACACGCAGCATATTATGGACTCCTACAGTGTCAATTCCAACCAGTACTTATAACCAAAGTTGAATTCATACAACAACAATTCAAGAGTCCTAAAAGTACTCACAGCAAAACTTCAACAGAAGTTAAAACATAAATTACCTTTCAATGACTCCATCGAAGTCAATAACATTTAGCATTCTTAACAAAACGACAGCATTCATAACCAAGCTTAGACAGAAGTTTGAAATACTAGATACATTTCAAGGACTCTACTAAGTCAATGCCAACCGTATTCACAATCGAGCTTACACGTAAATAGAAACACCATACATTTCAAAGACTTCTACAGACTCAGAATCAAAGAGTATCCATAACAAGCTTCCGCAGATGTCATAACATACTACCCATTTCAAGGATTCCAACAAAAATTCACAATAAAACTTCTTACCGAAGTCGAAACATTAACTACGTTTCAAGGACTCAAAAGGAGTCAAACCCAAGTAGTATTCTCAATTTAAACTTCTACAGAAGTCAAAAATACTATCTAATCAAGGATTCCAACAAAAATTCACAATAACATATAGTATTCACGGCTGTACTTCTACAGAAGCTAAAACATATTATCATTTCAAGAAGTCCAACAGCAACAATAACATATAGTACTCACGACAAAACTTATACATAAGTTGGAATATACTGTACATTTCAAGAATTCCAATAGTATCATTTTCAACAAGTGAAAATAGCAAGGTTTTGACTGAAGTCTGAATCAAACAAGAAAACAATTCATGGACTCCCACGTAGCCGAATTAGACATTATCCTTGCAAGCATTTCTACGAAATCTAACCGAAATGCAAAACACAAGAAGATAATTCAACCGTCATTTAAACAAAATGTACACCCAAAGAAGGGTTCACTGAAAAATCGAGCCGCAAGAAGAAGATACAAAGCAGAAACTAATTCGCATAAAGCTACCATAAAAACCAATCAACCAAAAATCATCTCAATGCGAGTTGTTCTAATGAAATCATTTGAAGGAAAGCAAGATTTTTAAAAGTTAGGGCCTAACATGCCTGGTAATGTCACTTTAAAATCAAGAAGACTCGTGAAAGAGCTCTGAGCCTTCTCCTCTTTTCCACATTAGATTCAACAACAATAATTTGTTATTTCCATGCCTTATAAACTTTCCTCGCAGAGTAAAGAGCTAGTTATTCTCATAGTTGCCATGCAACACCAAGTGAAGACCGGTTCAAGAACCAAAGTGATCAAACAGAGAAAATCTGAGCGTATGGAAAACCAAACAACCAACTAGTTTTCCATTTTGCATGCCTTCCCGAAAGCAATCCGTGCTCGAAACCGAGTTCATTAATTGCATTAACTCCAAAATTCCCGCTCAATCTCCATTGCCACCGACCACCATAGTTAGCGATGGACAAAAACAAACCAAAGACCATTTCCAAATTTGGCGACTCTGCCACGTCGGTCTCAATGGCCGTTTGAAATCTCCGCTAAATCCTTTGTCCTTCATGCTTATCCCCTTCATTTAATGCCATAGAAACTACCGCCCATGGCTCGCACCCCTTCATAGGTCCCCTTCATCAACTAACATTAGTTAGGTTAGAAACATAGGTTAGATCCTAAGGTGATACTTAGTCTAACCTCCTTAGCGCTAGGTCACTAACCTTAGAAACATTTAGCTTTTAGTTTAGGGCTAGGTTAGATTAACACTAATCCAACCCATAGGTTATTAACCTTAATAAATCCAGTCTAGGTCTAACAATTAGAATTGTTCAGTATAAGAACCAACAGATATACATTCCCGAAATGGATTCAATCCAGCCTTGATAATAAGCTAGCAATATATATATAAGAATTTATTACTCCTGCTCAAGGTCTAGACCTTCCGATATTACGATATTGGGAACCAATTCATTTAACAAGATCAGCCTAAGTTAACTCCCCTGAATTGCCCATTCCACACCTTCGCACCTTACAACCTTCGTAAGGTCTATAATTTTGTTTATCCGAATAAACTTAAAACATCTCTTGGATCAATGCCACTGATCCAAGGCTGAGTCATATAGATGGGTAAATCCACAATTTATTCCGAAATCAGATTAAACTCGGTGCAAAAATGAAAGAAATAAAAGAGTCCAAGCATATCCTCGGCTCAGTCAAAGATCTTCAAATGTAAAGAAGATACAATCCATATCAAGCATGACTTCACAATCAAAGGAACACATCCCTTTACAGAAGAAATCATATATCAACACTTGAATGCTCAGGAGGAAGTAACAATAGTTCAGGGGTGTTACATGTTTCCCTCCTAAAATATTCATCACCCCGATGATTACATATTTGATTTACCTTCAGCTCAACCAATTTATTAGTTCACAATACAATGTGACTATTTCCAACTTGAATAGTTTCATAAATCAATGTCACGATACATTTTATTCAAATTTCAATAATGTTTGCCTCAATCAGCTTTCATATAAACATGAAAAAGATAAGTTCATAAAAAAATGTTTGTCAACAGATTTCATCCTGTTGAAAAAGAAAAGGAAAAGCAATTTTCATCTCTTCCGCATTTTCCCAAGTTACACTTTCTTCGTTAAATCGGTCCCACTGACTTTACATTGCTTAGTATTTCACGATTTCTCAAATGCAATCAAGTAGTTTCCGTACTCATGTGGGTTTAACCACGATTATTCTTGGTCTTGACCATGCAAGGAATTCCAATTTAAGACATGTGACAAATCTGAAACATATTTCTTAAGCAAAGAAATATGGAAAACATCATGCATGCGAGACAAAGCAGTGGTAATGCTAATCGATAAGCTACAGTGATTGATTATTTGACAATTTCAAAGGTCCCACGAAACGAGGTGACAACTTTGGCGCCTTGCCAAAAGTTATAGAACTCTTTTTCTCGGGTTTAACACGAAGAAAATCTTCTCACCCACTCAAACCTTCGATCAACCCACTTAAGGTCAGCATAACTCTTCCGCTTATCTGCTGCGCCCTTTAATCGCTTCACGAATCACCTTAACTTGCTATTCCATTTTAGTGAGGATCTCCGGTCTAATTACCACTCTATCCTCCATACTATCCCAACTAACAGGGGTTCTCGCACTTTCTTCCATAAAGTGCTTCAAATGGTGCCATTTTAAGAGATGAGTGATAAGTGTTGTTGTATGCGATTCAACTAATGGAAGATACTCTTCCCATTTATACTATTTATCCATGCAATACATTCGCAACATGTCTTCCAACACTTGATTTACTCTCTCAGCTTTGTCCATCCGTTTCCGGATGATATGCGAATGAAGTTTAGTTTCGCTCCAAGAGTCAGTATTAAGTGTTTGCTAAAACCTTGACGTCATTCTAGGATCCCCGCGATATAATCAATTCAGTACACCATGTAACCTGAAAATTTCATGTACGAATCTTTTGGCCAGCACTGGTGAATCATCCTTTAGATTTCCAGCGATGAAATGAGCTACCTTAGTTAGTTTATCTACAACTACCAGGATAACATCATGTTTATTCCTGGACATAGGTAACCCTTGTACAAATTCCATGCTTATTACTTGCCATTTGTACTGCGGTATGCTATGAGGATATAATAGTCCAGCAGGGTGCATGTGTTCTACCTTAACCCGCTGACATTCCGCATAAATGAGTCACAAAATCAATGACATCCTTTTTCATACCTTTCCAAAAGTATTGTTGTTTCGGATCAGCAAGCATTTTTGTGATACCGGTGTCCAGAGAAAGGCGAATTATGAAATTCAACTAACAAGTTCTTTCTCAAATCATTCAAAGATAGGTACATATACTGCTTTTTCATAACGTAAGATTCCTTCATTATCAAAATGAAAACCCTTATACCTTTCATCATTAGGTTCTCGCAGCAAGCTTTGCTTTTACTTGCTTTGAAAGTATATATCGATTCTAAGGAACTTTTACCTCATCCTTAAACTGAGTTCTTAATGTTATAAGAGAAGAAATGTGCCTCCTACGACTTAGAGCATCTACTACTCTATTCTCTTTCCTTTGATGTAGCTAATATCAAAATCATATTGAGATAAAAACTCTAACCACCTTCTCTGTCTAGCATTTAGATTAGGTGAGTGAAAATATATTTCAGTCCTAAGTGATCGGTTTTCAACTCAAAAGGTTTCCCAGTAAATAGTGTCTCCAGACTTGAAGCGCATGAACAATGGCCACAAGCTCCAAATCATGAGGAGCATAATTCAGCTCATGTAACTTAAGTTTTCTACTTTCATATGCTATTACTTGATCATTTTGTAACAAAACACCTCCAAGGCCTTCCCCGAAGCATCCGTTACAACAAAAAACTCCCATTAGGTCTCAAGGTACAACTAATATAGGTGCGAAAGTCAACTCGAATTTTTAGACTTTTGAAAGCAATTTCGCACTTATCATTCCAAATAAATTTCTTATCCTTCTTCTCGCAATGAAGTTATCGGTGCATAGCACTTTAGAAAAATCCTTAACAAATTTTCTATAATAACCAAAGAAGACCCATGAAGCTTCTTACTTCGTGCACATTCTTTGTGCAGCCACTTAGTTATTGCCACTATTTTTGAAGGATCCACAAAGAATTCCTTCTTTACTAATGACATGACCCAAATAATGAACTTCAATCAAAGAAAGAACATTTGGATAACTTACCATACAACTTTCTTTTTCTCAAAATTCCCAAAACTATCTTCAAATGCTCATTGTGCTCTTCAACACTTTTAGAGTAAATGAGAATATCGTCCCAAGAATACAAGTACAAACTTGTCCAAATATTCTTGAAAGATATTATTCATTAAGTTCATAAAATTTGTGGGTGCATTAGTTAATCCAAAGGGTAGAACCGTGAATTCATAATGTCCGTACCTTGTTCGGAAAGCAAGTTTTATGAATATCTTCTTCTCTAACCCTTAACTAATGATAACCAGATCAAGATCTATCTTAGAATAAACCACCGCCCTAACGCATCTGATCAAATAGATCGTTGATCCTTGGAAGTGGGTATATGTTCTTGATTGTTGCTTTGTTCAACATCCTATAATCAATACACACTGACCTAAGTGTTCCATCCTTCTTTTCACAAATATTAATGGCGCTCCCAAGGCGAAACACTTTGTCTAATCAAACCTTTAGAAAAAAGTTCTTGCAATTGTGCCTTAATCTCGACTAAATCTGTAGTAGTCATCGATAAGTTGCTTTGGAAATAGGTTCCGCTCTGGTTTGATTTCGATGGTGAAGTCAAATTCCTCTTGGGTGGTAACTCACAGTAATTCCTCCGAAAACATCTTTGAAACTTTGTAGCAGAGAAATCGTTTCATGGAATCACCATCTTCTTCTGAAAATTCGATATCTTGACCGCATAAAGGGTGCATCCTTTGTTTTTAGCCTTTTTAAGTGCATAGCCGATAGTTTTCTAACTGAAATTTCCCGCTTCACCCCTTGAATCTCTCTGTTGTTTCAAACAATCATCTAAACATTTTATATTCTTTTCATAAGAATCTAATTTTTCCTTATGGTCAGCTAACCAATTGACACCAATAACAATGTCATAAGATCCCAAAGGTGTAACATAGAGGTCAACTTCAAAGTGGAAAATTTAGGTAAGTCAAGGACCTCTAAAAAAGACACATACTCACCGTATGAACAGAGTTATTACCATACTTATACCCAAGATTTATCCATTTTTCTAGCTTTTCTTTTAAGTTTAGAAGCAAGTTTATTAGAAATAAAACATTCAGTAGCTCCTGTATCAAAAAGAATAGTGACAGGTATGCCAAATAACTTACCCTAACTTCTATAGGTGTCACCTACTTTTCACTTGCTTGTCTCATCATTCGCAAAGATGTATCTTATGTCATTGATTACGATCATCCTTCTTCAAAGGGCACTGATTTGTGTAGTGGTCTTTGCCACAATTGTAAAGCCTCCTACGGTGTCCCTTCTTAGGCTCAAAATTGCCTCCAGCTTGTAATTATCACGTTGTCCTCCATAGGCTTCGCCATTGTTATAATTTTTGGCAAAATTATCCCTTACATTTCTAGCAGGCTTATTTTTGCTACCGTTTTTCTTATTATCCCCTGAAACTTACTTACTGCTTCCAAACTTTTTCAAGGTCCCTTTTTGGGTGCAAGTGAAGTTGAAGAAGGGTTTGAAATCTTCTTCCGCACTTCCTCTTTATGAGCAGTAAATAGCCTTTAATTTCTGTTTCTTGTCTTATGGCCTTTTCAACAACTCCTTCCATAGTGGTTGGACCGTGAACATCGACCTCTCCCCCTATCACAAGATTCAGTCCCATGATGAATTTTCGTATTCGAACTTCTCATCGGTTTGATATCATGGTACATACTTAAGGAGTTTTGTAAATCGCTCCCAAGATTCTCATACTGCTAGCTTCCTTGAGCTAAGTTCGAATTCCGTCATTTTCTCGATCATAGAAAAGTTGTGGCAGCCAACGTTGCCTAAAATAGCCCTTAAATTGATCCCAAGTAATATTGGTCTCATCAATACTTAGCTCACTTTACGGCTATCCCACCACGAAGATGCTTCATGGGAAAGCCGATAGGCTCCCCAAATAGTTTGGTTTCCTCCGAGAAGTTTCTTATTGCAAAGTACTTCTCCATTTCACTGAGCTAGTTCTCAGCTCCATCTCCTAATGTGGTGCCATCATATTTAGGTGGGCTTATCCTTTTTATATCATTAGTGAGTTCTGCTGCCAACCTGGCCTTTTTGTTTTCTTAGGTTGACAGGTGCATTTCCAACGATTATTATCAACACCCATATCGGGGTTGTCCTCAGGAGGTTGCTAATTGTTATTACCAGCTTCATCATCCTCCTCATTTCCCATCACTGCTGTTCAAGTACAGCCAAATGATCTCTTGTGTCCAATAGGGCAGCAAGGATCTCATCAAGCTTTTGGGTTGTTGCTGCCCCTCCTTCAGTGGAGCATTATTCGCAACGTTCCCCCTTGTTCTAACCATTTTCTGTTACAATAAAATTCAGGTTTTTATCAGATTATGGACACAATAGGTCCAAGAGCTGCAACCTTCAACTCTGATACCAAGATGTAACATCCCCATTTTAGAACATTAGAACAAGTAATTTTTTTTTTGATAAATGCTTCCTAGTTCTAAATACATAATTTAGAACTCACAAATCAAAACCACCATTCTTATAACAGATAACCATATGCAGCTGTAATGACTCGGAGTACCTCCGATCTATTCATTCCATGACTCGGTAATCTACCGATCTATTCATGTGTATCAAGAGTTGGCGTTTTTATTTTAACACATCACTCTTGCGGTTCTCTTCCCTAAACTGGGATTCAGAATGCTCTGTCCAAGGAACCTATCTGAATAATTGTTACCATTATTCATCGGCATCTCATCCCTTAGACTAGGTGACATAGGACAACGCAATCAACAACTTGCGATACTTTGGCCAAAGATTTTTAAACATATTGCTTATGTCTCGTATTCCTTGACGACATACTGCCAATGCGAATACGTCCTTCACCCCATTCCTATGTTATGTAGAATGTCTTATACTTGACTTCTCGTTAGTCTCACCTGCCTCTGAAGTTATTCACTCAAGAACGGATTAGTAATATGACAACGTTATAGGGATGCTCCCGAGGGCTAGGGATACGGCCGACATACTTGGGTCAACCCTAGTTAACCCAAAGTGTGTCAAGATACCTCGAGTCTCCCCGGGGCAGCATTATAACATGACCACGTTCCTAATCAGTCCCGAGTAAAACTTGTTCAAGTTAAAGGTGTAAATCTTAACGATCAACGCAAAGGGTGTCGTCGCCATAAGTCACCTCAGATTGTTGTATCTTCGAGAAGATCCTAATCTTCTCGAAGGTACAACCCCAAAGCTTGACTTGTGCCATCAACCTTCAAATCTGCCTCAAAAGATCTACTTAATTACAAGTGTTACATACGTTGAGTTAAAATTATACTATAAGGTGCTCCTTAAGGGTAGTCTTTCCCAACCCCCTGGGTTCCTCACCTTAGAATTACCTTTCCTAATAAAGCCCATTTCACAAGAGAATTTATTAAGACTAGAGGTCCCATCAAGGAGTTCATAGAAAAACATAATTCTAAATCAACGAAACCGGACAATAACCCTTAATCTTCACATGAGATTGCTAAACCAAACCCTTTTTAGGTTTATATCATATCTCATAGCTGAAATATAACTTACTTATTAGTATTGTGATATAGTGATTAAAAATCCAATTAAATGTTGTATTGACTTAGATCAAGACTAAGAAGTAATAATTTATTCACTCATTCAACTTCCTATTGAGGTTTATTTTGACCTTAGCTTCTCAAAAGACAAGTGATCTAAATTCCAATTCAGCTTTAGATAGAACATAATAGAACTAATAAACAATCATAAGTATTCCGTCACATAATCTTGCAAGCTTACTTAGATAATCACAAATGTCTCCAAGTTATACAATAATAACATTGCCCTTAAAATCATTCGAACCAAAGAAGATCAAACCATCAAGATACGAATGCAAACACATAAGTGACAAATACCTCATTTCATTCCTTTCAAAGCTATCAAATACATTTTATGCATTCAACATATTTGATACAATACTCAACAACAAAAGAACATCTTTCTTCAAGTAGTACATTTAGAGAATCAAGTTGAAATTCATTATAAAACCAAATTAAACAATACGAACATCATATCAGATTTGCGTGCCTTTACCACTTATGGTAACCATCTCGCAAAAATTGTCAACACAGTCGGTTTGGTGAACCGAGCATGATAAGCACTAATTCTTAAAACAATTGCAATCCACCAATTGTTTTCATTATACAACCTGTTTAAATGAAATCATTTTTTCACATTCCAAACTTAAATCAAAGCTATTCATCCTATATGTTAGAGACTAAGAATATATGAATATAGCCATTCCTAAGACATCAAACTCCTACAAGATTGTTTCTACAATTTCTCAATGGCGATTAAAACATTCAACAATATCACACCTTAATTCTTTTATCATCTTAACAAATTTCAATGGTATTGACAAGTATACCTATTTACACAAAGAAAGACACATTTTATACCAGGTCTCTCCATACAATACCTCGGTTTATACTTGTTATGCCCTTACCATAGAGATCGCAAAAGGATGCAAGAAGAAAGCACACAAGGTTTCCTGACTAGGAGAGAGAATTTTCCCTTCAACTCATTTATACATCAACATATAAATTACAGTTTAGAAGAAGAAACAGAGTCCATCAGAATCCTAAGTCAATAACATTCTGAACTGTACCGATTCCTTTAGATTAATGCATATACATTTACGCATACGACTAAACAGTCGAAATTACAAGAAGAGCAACAGTTCCATCTAATTCCAAATATAAAAGTCACCTGTAGCTACTAAACGATTCAAGAGTTCACACAACAAGCATTAATAAATAATCCAACTCCAATAGGCTCAACAAAACTTTCCATATTATACAACAACATGAAAAATATCCAACGCCATCACCTGTCATGGCACAGCTAAGAGCTCTTTGTTTCAGTCAAACTTGAAACAAGATCATATTAAAACAATTAACATTTCCATATGAAATACAGTGACATTCACGCAGAGTCGAAACACAATATGCACAGCCTCATTCAACTAAGCAAATCCCTACGATTATTCAACATGGGTGTAAATTAGAAGTCGTTTTCAAGAAGAACAACCATAACCAGGTCCTCACAGGAGCCGAGTTCCACACCAATAAATTTTCCTCAAGGTTTCATTTGAAGTCGAGTTACTACAAAGTATAACAGGGTATCAACAAAATTAAGAAAGAGTCCAAAACGATATGCATGCTCAGCGAAGACTCAACTCGAGAAACGAGCCAACACGCAGCATATTATGGACTCCAACAGTGTCAATTCCAACCAGTACTTATAACCAAAGTTGAATTCATACAACAACAATTCAAGAATCCTAAAAGTACTCACAGCAAAACTTCAACAGAAGTTAAAACATAAATTACCTTTCAATGACTCCATCGAAGTCAATAACATTTAGCATTCTTAACAAAACAACAGCATTCATAACCAAGCTTAGACAAAAGTTTGAAATACTAGATACATTTCAAGGAATCTCACTAAGTCAATGCCAACCGTATTCACAACTCGAGCTTACACGAAATAGAAACACTAGATACATTTCAAATATTTCTCCAGACTCAGAATCAAAGAGTATCCACAACAAGCTTCCGCAGATGTCATAACATACTACCCATTTCAAGGATTCCAACAAAAATTCACAATAAAACTTCTTACCGAAGTCGAAACATTAACTACATTTCAAGGACTCAAAAGGAGTCGAACCCAAGTAGTATTCTCAATTTAAACTTCTACAGAAGTCAAAAATACTATCTAATCAAGGATTCCAACAGAATTCAATAACATATAGTATTCACGGCTGTACTTCTACAGAAGCCAAAACATATTATCATTTCAAGAAGTCCAACAGCAACAATAACATATAGTACTCACGACAAAACTTATACAGAAGTCAGAATATACTGTACATTTCAAGAATTCCAACAGTATCATTTTCAACAAGTGAAAACAACGCAAGGTTTCGACTGAAGTCTGAATCAAACAAGAAAACAATTCATGGACTCCCACAGAGCCGAATTCGTACATTATCCTTGCAAGCATTTCTACGAAATCTAACCAAAATGCAAAACACAGCAAGATAATTCAACCGTTCGAAACAAAATGTACACCCAGCAAGGGTTCACCGAAAAATCGAGCCAGCAAGAAGATACAACAAACTAATTCATACAATGCTACCATAAAAACCAACTGAACCAAAAATCATCTGAACAGAGTTGTTCTAATGAAATCATTTGAAGGAAATCAAGATTTTTAAAAGTTAGGGCCTAACATGCCTGGTAATGTCGCTTTAAAAATCTGAAGAAGACTCGTGAAAGAGCTCGAGCCTTCTCCTCTTTTTCCACATTAGATTCAACAACAATAATTTGTTATTTCCATGCCTTATAAACTTTCCTCGACAGAGTAAAGAGCTAGTTATTCTCATAGTTGCCATGCAACACCAAGTAGACGGTTCAAGAACCAGTGATCAAACAGAGAGAAAACCAAAGCGTATGGAAAACCAAACAACCAACTAGTTTTCCATTGTACATGCCTTCCCGAGCAATCCGTGCTCGTAAACCGAGTTCATTAATCGCACTAACTCCAAAATTCCCGCTCAATCTCCATTGCCACCGACCGCCATAGTTAGCGATGGACAAAAACAAACCACGACCATTTCCAAATTTGGCGACTCCACGCTCGGTCTCAATGGCCGTTTGAAATCTCCGCTAAATCCTTTGTCCTTCATGCTTATCCCCTTCATTTAATGCCATAAAACTACCGCCCATGGCTCGCATCCCTTCATAGGTACCCTTCATCAACTAACATTAGTTAGGTTAGAAACATAGGTTAGATCCTAAGGTGATACTTAGTCTAACCTCCTTAGCGCTAGGTCACTAACCTTAGAAACATTTAGCTTTTAGTTTAGGCTAGGTTAGATTAACACTAATCCAACCCATAGGTTATTAACCTTAATAAATCCAGTCTAGGCCTAACAATTAGAATTGTTCAAGATAAGAACCAACAGATATAAATTCCCGAAATGGATTCAATCCAAACTTGATAATAAGCTAGCAATATATATATATATATCGCTTACTGCTCGAAGGTCTAGACCTTCCCGATATTACGATATCGGGAACCAATTCATTTAACAAGATCACCTTGAGTTAACTCTGAATTTCCCATTCCACACCTTCGACCTTACGCAACCTTCGTAAGGTCTATAATTTTTTTATCCTAAATAAACTTAAAACATCTCTTGGATCAATGCCACTCGATCCAAGGCTGAGTCATATAGACGGGTAAATCCACAATTCATTCCAAATCGATTAAACTCAGTGCAAAAATGAAAGAAATAAAAGAGTCCAAGCATATCTCTGGCTCGGTCAAAGATCTTCAAATGCAAAGAAGATACAATCCATATCAAGCATGACTTCACAATCAAAGGAACACATCCTTTTACGGAAGAAATCATATATCAACACTTGAATGCTCGGAGGAAGTAACAATAGTTCAGGTGTTACATTGACCATGCGACATCCGAGGGTTTACTAATAAAATGAAACTTACATTGACCATGCGACATCCTTCCCATCCACCCTTTCCCACGTTAGTGAAATACACTTTAGGCTAAAACACCACCCCCATTATCATCTTATCATGGCATACACATTAGGATACCTCATCACTCCTTTCTTCTCTATTCCATCATGACATATGATTTAGGCTAAATTGTCACCCACTTTCATCCTTTCTTCTTATAGTGATATACACTTAGGGATAAATCATCACTTCTCCATTCAACAAGTCATGGTATACACTTAGGCTATAGGGTCCATGCACATCTTTCCATAGTATCATCCCCGTCCACTCATTCTATAGTGATATATGCTTAGGGATAAATCATCACTCCCCTATTCAACAAGTTGTGCTATATGCTTAGGATATAGGGTCCACATGCATCTTTCCATATATCTCATCTCCACCCACTCATTATATAGTGATATATGTTTAGGGCTAAATCATCACTCTTCTATTCCAAAAGTTATGATATATGCTTCAGATATAGGGTTCACACACATCTTTCCACATGTTTTGTTTCACCACCACTACACATACACACTCATCACATCGTGTTAGATACAACCTACACTACTAAACTATTTCTCGATGATGCACTCTTGTTTACGGTTCATTCTTGACTATGAGGGGTAAAACAAAATGAACCTCACTACATACACATTTCATCTACTTGGGGGAACTTTCTCCTATCATTCCATCTTGCATTCCATTCCACCCATCCACAACACACTACATTGTCTTGGTGTAATTTACTCTTGCTTGCTAAGTATTTCACATGCTCACTTTATGTGGACACCAAATTTTTTCATCCTCGACTTAGGAACATTCATGACTAAAAACAACACATTTTACAACACTTTACCCTTTTGGCCACCTTTAACTAATTTACACATCCTTCACATATCTCTAAAGTTTGGATTAATTAATTATTTAAATTAATTAAATAATTTAATTATCCTCACCCTCACACCTCACCCTTATTAAGTCGGACACCTCACTCGGTCACTTCAACCAATTTACTAACCTTCTGAAAATGTAACTAAAACCACCTAACCACCTTCCAAAATCACTAACATATCCCTAACTACCTAACCTCCTCTAAAACAACCTTCCTAAAAAGCACTAACCTATCTCATAACTAACTAGCCTTCTTAACTAACTAAATATTTCCATAAAACTAACATCTCTCATCTTAAAAAACTTAGTTCATGTTTTTTTAATCATCTCACCTTAACTAATTTGAATTTATCATATATCGTTAGAAATAGAAGAAAATCATTTGATTTATTAACCAAACTAGATTTCTCTAAAATCGATGACGATGATTTTCTCGATTGTCGGTGATCTATAAATATGTGTTTTCAAACCTCATTTGGGACACGCATTCTCACGCTTTACAGGTGCATTATGTCTCAATTTTAATGTTTCATACATCCAAGCACTTCATATCAAATATTGTCAACACCACACTACCCAAAGAATGTTGAATCCATCATCAAATTGCTCATTTTCATTGTTCAACCATCTTCTTCCATCAATCTGTCAAGTTGGTTCATCGTGCAAGGTAATATATTTCTTTTGACTATTTCAAGCATTGATCACAAGTAAATTTTCATTTAGACATCATTTATATACTATTAAGGCTCTATTTTATAGCTTAGTCAATCATTTTAACTTTGTTCTATTAACTATTAGAATTAGCAACAATCACTAGCGATTACCTTAATCGCTAGCGATTCCCCTGAATGGCTAGCAATTCCTACATTTTACTACTTTTACGTCATTTTCTATCAAATCTAACTAAAATGTATATATTTTTCTTGTTATCTCCTATCTAACACGATGTTTTCAGATGGCATTAGGTGGGTCTAATCTTCCCACAACTGATTCCTTTCCTATTGTTCACATCTGTTGTAATGGGAGCAATATGAATTGCTCCATGATCTCAAACTCTACGCTATCTAGGAAGCTCTATTTGATATCCTAGAGGCTATATTTTCCTCCACACAACATATTTGGGAAGCCACCGATGCTTTTTGGGATGCCTATGATGAAGCACTAAGACTCCAAGAAGACCTCATTCAATACGAGTGCAGCTACGAGATTGGCCTTGAGCACCTAGAATAAGACTACCACTTTGCTTTGGAGTTTTATTCCCATAGTCACATAAGCATATCCAACACTGACACATCATTTGTCTCGCCTTTATGACACCCAGGAGGAGGATTTCAACTTCTTCACTAAAGACTACATCTCCATTCCTGATTCCTACATTACTGAGGAAGAAGAGGAAATAAATGGTTCTGTAGCATCCAATGTTTCGAAAACCTCTACATAGACCAGAGTCTGATCTCTAGATTTAAATCATGTTAATTTTGGTTGTATATGTATCTAGTCTAAATAAGTGATAATCACATTCTTATCCTATTCACACTACAACACAATCAAAGTATTAATCAAATCTTAAGTGTTTTCTTTTAAGCAATAACATTATTTTGTCTTAAATGTTTCTAAGTTGACTTGTTCATAGGAGAAGAATATTTTGATCCATTGTTTTAAAACGGTGCGCAAATAGTCACATTCCACAATGCGGGTATCCTAAGAACCCCACCATACTGAGGTCAAGTTCGGTTATTTCCCCTTGAATCAATCAAGAAACCAAGGTAAAAACCATGTTAAACACTTTATTAGACATGTTAGATTATTTCCTTATATGTCATTATCATACACACATGCGTGTTCACCTCTTTTCTTAGTGTGATCGTAGATACATGACTCTACACGTGGCATGGATGGTCTCCTTCTACCCTTCCTATACCAGTCTTTGGGGGCATCCACATTAATCCTATCCAGGTGTTATTGTTTCATTTTATACTTAACATCTTATACTACTTGCTTATACATGCTTTGACATATTGGTTATCATTCTCACATGCTAACAGTGTTCCATGTGCAACACTTGTTTTTGCAGGATTACATGTTTCCATGACTACTTGTTTGTTTTTACTTGTCTTCTTTGTTTGCTATTGTATGTGGGATTTTCCCTTTTCTTCGTGAACAGCTTTTTTTCTATTTCGCGACCAATGGCCTTAAGTGTCTTATGGCATAGTGAGTGATGTCCCATGTTTGAAACCCTCTTTGTGTGATCTTCTTATTTTCTTGCATGTTTACACTACTCTGTTTGGTAGTTATTACATTGTCTACATATTTTACACTTGTCTTATTACATGCATGTGTTTTCGACTAACACTTGTTTTGGCTAGCCATCCCCTTTTTGTGTGCCTTGGTATCTACCAAGTGCTTTCCTTTCCCCTACATGGAAGAGTTCCATAGGTCGAGTGCGGTGGGGTCCTCTTTTGGGGCCACATTCTCCTTTCCTTGATAGCACATGTTCCCCCAAAGAGGGGGCATCATTGAGGGTTTTCTATTAACAAAACATTCGTACACTAGTTCAAGACAATGCACTTTCTTCCCTTGGAATTGTGGGTTTACATACAACGAGTGAGTTCAGACCAATATACGAACTCCATACACAATGGCCTTAATAGGACATGGTGTCCTTCATAATTTTGTGAAGCAGCTTACATGCTTGGGGGTTAAACCGGGTGTGCCTCTCTCTACACTTCTCCATCCAATGGTGTCGGATCACCTAAAAAACCATGACATAAAAAGAGATCTCTTCACAACATTTTAGCACAAGTGGTTAAATTTGGAGGATATAACGATTTCCTCCCTATACTTCTTCACCAAGGGTGGTGTGAGATTACCCAAAAACTCATGACAACACAAGATATCCTTCTACACCCTTTTTATTGACATGGATCAGGTGCACATGTTCCATTTACATTTTCCAATGTATTTTACATTTTAATATTTTACACATTCCCATTTACATGCATATTTTACACAAGATTTTTACATACATAAATATTTGATTACTTGATCATTTTCTCCTTGCAAGTCTACCATATGAGAAACAATAAGTCAAATTGGGGGAAAAAACAACAACAATAACAACAGTGACAATGATAACGACAACGAAAACACACTGCTACATGCACTTTCCTTTACTAACCATGCAAGAACACTACACGCAAAGTAGTAGATACACATGTGTTCCTCCATAGGTTCACTCTCATCACTTTTTTATGAGCATTTTTCATCTTTAGAATCCGCACTCCACATTTTTTTTGTCATTCCACACTTGAGTCTAGTCCATCGACACATCTTCTTATACACTCTACATGGATACCGTATGCATCTCTATCTAATTTATGTTACCGAGCGTTCCCACTCACCAACATAAAGTGGGGGGGAAATGTAGACACAAAATTATGCACATTAGACAATATTTAGCCCAGTCTTATACTACTATTTAGAAGGTTCTCATGTGTACAAAGTACTAACTAATCCCACCTTTTGGACTTATTTTTCTTATATTTTATTTCGTCTTTCCCACATGTTTTCCAACACTTATTAGCCCATTTCCTAACTTCCCCGACATTCTATCCCTAAATCAGACACACCTAGGCATCTTGAGGCACCTCGAGACACCTTGGTCCCACCCAGGGCACCCCGATCTATGTAAATCCTCTTTCACTCCTTTTTGGGTCACTTCTAGCTATTGGTCATCTTTATCTTTTTCCTAGTTGGCCTTGTCGATTAATTATGAAATTAAGCTTGAGATCCCTATAAATATAAAGTTATAAGACCATAATGAGGGTCTTAGGTCTTTGCATCATATCACTACTATCACTCCATCTAGAGTTACATCACTTACATCCATGATAGTGTCATGCATTCAAGCTAGGATATCTACATCACACACACTTTGCATAGGGGAGGGATTCCATTATATTTTATGCACACATGCTATTTACATTTTCTATAGTTACTATTGCTCACTACTTCACAAAGTGAGATTATCACGACAACACCTAGGGCACGACACACACACACACACAGAAATATATCCAGGTCTAAAATGTAGTACAAAACTCAATGATCGGACCACTAGTTTGGCGGATGAGGTCAGCTTGACCCATTCATTTACATTTTTATTTTTCTAGGGTTCATACTTCTCTTTGCATTACAGTCATTTTACAATCCATTTGGAAAATCAAGTGTGACAGATAGAAGCATTTGGAACCTATTTACGACCATATCAAACTTAGTTTTGATCATTTATAATGTTTAGAACGCCCATATTGTAGACTAGGGCACCTCAGGGCACCCCAGTACCCTCCCAGTGCTTGTGTCGGCCAGATCCTCCGAGCTACCCTTCGTAGGGTCCCTGAGTGTTCATCTCGCACTTCCTTTTTATTTCCGATCTTTGACACCGTGCGATAGTCACTTGTCATCATCTAATCTATTATGCTACTTCTTCTTTCACATTAGGGTTTCATTTCACTTAGAATAATTTACTTCTAGTTCTTCTATATTGTTTTAGTTTATTTACTACAACATTTTAGTCCTCCTATTTAGATTAATAGTAATAACCATAGGTATTCTCTCCTTAGTCTATCTAGCTTGCATTCCTATTTTTGTTAATCAAAATCCAAGTTTTTTGAAAATTTTGAGCCCACAGAACATGCTAAGTCATCATCTTCGATGAAGTAGGAATCGGGTTCTAAGATGTAGTCTTCTAGGAAGAAATCAAAGATCTCTTATTCCATGTCGTATTGGCGTAAAAATATCGAATCGGTGTCTGGAAGGCTAATGTTGATCACAATGTCGATTCGGAGGCAATATTGATATATTTAGGGATATTGAATTCCACTTCATAGTTGCACTTAAGCCATGCAAGGTCAGCTTGGATCCTCTAAACCTCGTAATATCCTTCCCAAATATCCTTGGTGGCTTCATGAATCCTTTTTTTAATGCAAATATGGCTTCCAATTGGTTAAGAGGTGCTGCATGGATTACACACATCTCTAGCTCATGCATCAGTCGTATTGCTCTCGGTAAGGGGTATGGGACAATTGGCAATGAGTTGATATTGGTGATTGGATGATTGATACCTTATATGGCCATATGATAGATCCATGCTTAATACAAATATTAGTAACACAAAATCATACACTAATTGAAAATAAATTCTAATGATATCTAATTATTAAGTAGACAAAAAGCATAGGAATTGCAGGTGATTAAACTAATCATAGGTGATTCTGTGAAATAATAACATACTGATAAAATAAATAATTTGAATGTCTAAGATGAAGCTACAATCTATTGCAACATAGAGAAAGTATGTAATGATTTAATAAGACTATATTAGAATGAAAAACAGAACATAAAAAGGTGTAGATAAACCTTTGAATGGTAATTGGTGAGATATATTACCTATGATGATGTCTCGATGGTAAACGATCCTAAAAAGACCAAAAAGGTTTGAAGGGTGAATTATATGCATAATGAACTTAATGGGAGCCCTGTAATGTTGTTTGAAATCTGAGAAAACTTGATAGTGCTCTAGTTCATCAAGATGGTTGTGAATGGTCCCGAAGAGAGGTAGAGGAATTGGTATTTATAGATCTTCAGTGTTCAAAGGAATTTCCATCATTTTCGGTAGTTAGAGTTAGGGTGAGATATGAGGTGATAAACCTTCTATTTCGAACTTAGATGCAGGGGATTTAGGGGAATCATGGCTAGATAACTTGGAGAGGTCAAGTGTGAGGATTAGAAGTCGATAAGAGTGGTTAGGATAGAGTGGGGATAATTTAGTAGGTTACCAAATTTGAACTAGTCCTAACTACTGAGAGGTTATGGGGATAAGTTAGAGGTGGTTAGGTTATATTTATAGAAGGTTTCTAATTTAATTAGTTATAACTAGTGCATTAGGGGGTTCTCATGGTGAGGTGTGAGGGTGAGTAGATTTAACTAATTTTAATCATTTATTTAATTAATTAATTTCGAGATGGGTGACATGAATTTAGAAAATTTGAAGTAAATTAATTAATTGAAGGGGTAAGATGCATGAATTAGGTTTAGGGATGTCGTGATGATGTGACGATAAGCTTGAACACTTAAATGGATGACTTGATTCATAAAATGGTATGCGAACGGTACTATTTATTTGATTATTTGTGAGAATGGGGTATGCCATTTTTTGGTGTCTACATTTTCACCCCTTGTTGGTTTAGAAAAAAATGACTGAAAAAGTGTTTTGGTTGTATGGGTGATTCGACTATAGTGCAATATAGGAAACACTAGTTGTTTGTATGTGTTTTGTTTTTCAAAGGTTTCCCTAGTTTGAGGGGGTATTGAAGTAGAATGTGTTACCAAGGGATCAACTTGACAAGGAAACCAAGGGGTTTGTGCCTATAGATGTGTGATCCGCAGAGGCATGCTAGTTTAATGGGGAATGTCAAGTGATGGGGGCCAAAGGGCACGCATCCCACGATATATGATGATTCCTAGAAGTTGATATTTGTTTGTGTTTTTTTGTTGAATTGAGTGTTTGGGTCCTTTAAAAGTTAAAAACTTGTGCAACATGTGTTTTTGTTGTGTTCAAGGGTGAAAATGATAGTGGTTATTGCAAACAAGGTGAATCGTAGGCATTTGGGGTAATTACCCATGATTGATGACAAAAACATCAAAAATTACATAGGGTATTAAAATTACCCAAATTATTTTGGATGTGTATTTTCATCAGTAGCGTGAAAATGACTCTAAAGAATCAAATTTGAGTGTTTGAGGTGATTTTGGGTGATCTAAGGTGATGGCATCTTCCAACAGCAAATGAAATTGCCAATAGGTGAGGTAGGCCAAGTTTTAACCTATTTTTGTGTGAGTTTTGATAGTTTTAGGATTTTAGTGTCATTTTTGGGGTGTACGGGTTCCCTAGCTAGTATCACTAGTGATTTGAAGTAGAATCATCATTGATTGACATGGATCGCTGGTGATTCAAGTGTAGTTTTGACAATTTTTGAAGTATGAATGTTTTGATGTTTTAGATGTTTCCGTGTAAAAGATGATTGTGAATTTTTTGTTTGACATATTTTTACTATATTTATTGATGATATTAATGAATGGTTTTGCTTCATTTTTATAGGTAGAGGAAAAGTTGAATATTCATGACCATATTCCTTTGATTCTAGAGCAAGTAAGAGAGGCCATGTCAGATAATGACTGGGCACATGTGGAGGCTATGGGTTTTGGTGCCATGAGGCATTATAGATGGATTCATAGATTTCGGGTTTGATTTTGGCATTGCTAGAGAGGTGGAACTCTTCCACCAACACATTTTGGTTACCCACAAGAGAGATTACCATCACTTTGGAGGATGTGTAGCGTATCCAAAGATTTTCGATCCATGGGGCGGTAGTATATACCATCACTAAGGCAAAGAGGGATGGTGTGATGGATAGATTATATGGAGAGGATGTGGCAGACATACACTATGAGTCAGGAGGTTTTTCCTATGGCCGTGCATATTTTCCTGAGAGAGAGGGTCACATTCAAATGACCATGATGATGATGGCCATTATGTGTTATGACTTACCAAATTAAGGGAGTGGTTGTTTCCCATGTATGATGACATTCCTTGAATTTATATACCCCTACGTAACACGGGGTGTGTCTACGTGGATGGAGATGAATACCATGGTCACAAGACCCATATGACTATGGTAAGTGTGTGGATGTCACCTTCACATCATATTACTCCCTGAAAAAAAAAGGAAGGGAATACTAACCACTTTTGATCCTCAAGATCTTCCTAGACGCGAAAGGAGAGCATACACAACGTCGTCTTCGGTCAAAACAAGCAACAACACAAATTACCAAAAAGATAATAAATACACACAAAATAATGAAAATTAATGATAAAATTTGTATGATTCGGGCCATCGACAAGGGGGCCTATAAAACAAAGGATTGGTAGTTTGTTTCAACCTCGACGTTATTGAACTATTCGAGCTGCAAGACAAAGGGTTAGTAGTTTTGATTAGTCAATATCCTACAACCACAAACATTAGGTAAATATTAATTGAATATTAAAATTGACATAGTTTCCCCTTATTCCTACAATATCCATGCAAAAAAAAATGTGAGAACTTGTACAAACACCACTAAAATCCCAAAAAGTTTGATTAGTTAGTATTAATGTATAACTTTTATTATAAAAAAGCATTTTTATAGAAAAAAAAGCATTGTTATTAGACCAAATGTGTTTTTATCAAACCAAATTCATGGTTATTAGATAAAATGCATTGTTATTAGACCAACTATTCTATTATCAGACCAAATATGCTAAACCAAAAATAAACACACTATACTAAAATACAGATCACATAACAAAGTTATGAACATATATGTGCTAATGTAGTCATAAATATGTTGAAACATGAAAACAAGTGATATGGTAGAGACACAAAGTGCCAATCCTTCACAAAGGTGATAAGTTAACAGATGCAAAAATATGAATTCTAAGAAAATGTGCTAAATTTAATGCAAAAGAACATATACAATTATAATCGTGTTAAACTTGCACAACAAAAAATTAACAAATTCAAAATCTTTGAAGTTCATACAAACATGTTTGTAGCTTAATCCAAAAGCACTAAAGTTAATCCAAAAGTTCTAAAGTTAATCCAAAAATGGTGATACATATCCAAATGTACTAAACCTTCACAATGAAAAGTTAACAAGTGAAAAAGTGTTGAAGTTGATACAAAAGTGTTGATATGGACACAAAAGTACTAATTTAGGACCAAAAGCACTTCATGGTTGAGAAATGCACTAAAGCAAATCCTTGCACCCACATAAGTTAGTAATACATCCAAAACCATTGTTTTAGGTCCAAAACCACTTTTTATGAACATAAGCATTGTTTGACATGTCAAAAGCATTGAAATTGACAATTGTTGTGAAAATGTGAAATTTCAGGTCTGCAAATCTTAACAAAAAATTCAAAATTTGAACACCTTGTTTATAACATGAAATTATACTAAAATTAATTAATATTTCTGGGGATAAGCCCAATGGTGGGCACTAAGATGTAAGCAAAAATTGTGTTAGTATGCAACTTATAAACTAGGAAATAAATTGATTTAAATCCTATATTAACACAACTATCTATCTAACTCATATTGAGCAATGATAGAAAGAGGGAGAAGATAATATACATATACTTACCTAGAAGTGAAATCATCCTCTTTGATAGCTTGGATGTGCTCTTGGATGGAATGCTTGAATGATTCAGATTTTTGTGGATTCAATTTGGACGGAGCCTCCCTTTGATTTTTTTATGATTGCTTGATAAAGATGATGATAAATTGATTGTAAATGGATAAAATATGAATGATAAATTGATTAAGTGATAAAAATGGCATATATTTGATATGAATTTGTGACTTGGATCTCATGGAGGAGATCTTAATTTATAATTTGTGGGTGGAGGATTAGATGGTTGGGATTTTCCAAGTTAGATTGAGATCAAGGGTTGAAAATGAATAAGAGTGCGGATGAATCTAGAACTAGAAAATTCTAGATATTGAAAGAATCCTCCATTGAATTAAAAATTCAATGCAAGAAAAGGAAAATATTTGAATTTTTTGAATTAAAAGAGGGAAAATGGAGAGGATTCTAGAGATAGAATCCTATAGATTTGGAGGATCATTTAGCTTGTGATTAGGTGAAATTAAATGTGTTTAGTGGGGTGATTAGATGGAGAAACTAGGTGTAGAGTAGGTGTAGGGTAGGTGGTAGGTACATAGGAATTTTTAATTCTGGAAAATAGATAATATGGATCCTCCATTGAATTTTTGAAATAAAAGAGGGAAAAATGGAGAGGCTTCTAGAGATAGAAGCCTATAGATTTTGAGGATCATTTAGCTTGTGATTAGGTGAAATTAAATGTGATTATTGAGGTGATTAGATGGAGAAGCTAGGTGTAGGGTAGGTGGTAATTGTATAGGAATTTTTAATTCCTAGAAAATAGATAATAGGGATTAGTTAATGAGATAATGAGATATTAATGATGTATTAATATGACTAAGGATAAAATGTGATTATGGGATGAAATGAGATATAATAATGAAATAAAAGGATTTGGGATAAATGATAAATAATTTTTAAAAAGTGGATGGAACAGGAGCAGGAGAAGGAGCGAGGAGGTTTTAAAAAACCAAATGGGCAAGAACTATCGTAGGACACAAGTGACCCTCAGATCGAGGCACTGCATACAGGGCCCCATTGCCTCTACTTAGAGAAGGTAAGGTATCTTTTTATCCTTTGTGGGCTAATAGGATTGTGGGTCACAACAAGGACATTATGGCTCAACCTTTGGTCTCGAATATTAATACTATTGAGAATAATGGACTCTTAAGCCTAGCTATTCTAGATGGATTGGCTAAGAAAGCTAAATCTCAAATGGAGTTCTCTTTGGTCGTAAGTTTTATGGATCTAGACCTAATGTGGAGTGGTTTCGTGAATGGGCCTAAAGGAAGTGGAGACCAAAGGCTCGTTAGAAATTTCTTCTTATGTGAATGGGTTTTTTATAATAAATCTCTCCAATGCTGAGGATTGTAAAAATATTCTCCTTGAGGACCCTGGTTTTTGGGAAGATCTAGTTTGTTGGTTCAGAAATGGAGCCTAGGTTTTGATCCTTATAATGAAAAACCTGATGAGTTTCTGTGTGGGTTAAATTACTAGGCCTTCCTATGGATTTTTGGGAGGAGGAAATATTAATGGCTATTACTAATGATAGGTTCATTAGTGATTTTTGATCCAGTTACTAGGGCTCGAACAAGGCTAATGTATGTTCGGTTTTGTGTCAATGTTCTTGTTGGGAACTTGCTTCAAAAATAAATTGAACTAAATTTAAAGTTTGGTGTTTGGAATCAAAAAATTGAGTATGAAGTTTCACCTTTTTGTCAAAATTTTGGAGGATGGGGCATGATCAGAGACAATGTAAGGAAGCTAAGAAAGGTAAACAATAAGTTTAGAATATTTGGGAGAAAAAAGAAAAGGAGTTGGAGAAAAAATAGGGTTCCCCAAGTAGAATTTCTTCAGTAAAATTTGATTTCAAAGTGTTGGAAATTGAAGATCTGTTATTCAAAGATTTTTCTAGATCATCAACCTATCATTGAGAAAATTACCCTAGATCTAGTTCAATTGAACTTGAAATTCATGTTTAGATTCATGTGTCCAGAGAGTTTTGAGGAGGTGGGATAGATTAACAAGGAAGTTCAGAAAGAGGAGGTAACTATAGAGGTTTCTCAAGAGAAGGATCAAGTAAAAGGAGATGATATGTCTACAAAAGTAGAAGTTGATCTTTTAGATTTTGAGGTTGTGCCTTGCTCTCTGAATCTAGAAAAGAATTTGGAAGAAAAAAATATTAATATAAGGATTGCTCAAAAATAAGATAAATTTAAAGCATATTGTGGGAAGCCCTTAGAAAAAGAGGTAATATGTCAAATAGGGACAAAGGGGAGAAAACAACGGCTAAAGAAATTGATTCAGGTAAGAAACTCTCTATTGAACAAAGCATCTCTCCAAATAAGATTAAATGAAGCTCATTTCTTGGAATATAAGGGGTCTTAATAACCCCAATAAATAGAGTATATTGTCAAATTTTAGAAAAACTCATAATCCTGATATACTGTTGATACAAGAAACCAAGATGAAAAAAAAAAAATGGATGATATTAAAAATAAGTTGTGGTTTAGTTTGGATATGCAATGTGTAGCTTCTGTGGGTGCCTCTAGAGGAATTTCTACTTTTTGGATTCAAAAGGACAAGAGAGGGTTTGGTTATTTGTAATTCATCCCATCATCTTTCTATTATGTTCAGAGACAAGGTAAGTGGTTTTGCTTGGATATGCTCTAATATTTATGCTCCCAATTCTTTGAGTGAGAGAAGAAATTTGTGGGCAGAAATTGTGCAGTTTCATTCTCAGTATAGGGATCTGGATTGGATGATTGGAGGGATTTAACACTCCTTTGAGCCCTAGATGATAAGAAAGGGGGTTCAAATGTGTTTAGTGATAGTATGGGAGATTTTTTGACTTTATTGCTGATTGTAATTTGGTTGATATTGAGTTGAGAGGTGGGAAATACACTTGGTCAAATAGGAGAATGGGAGATGATCTTATCCAAATTAAGTTGGATAGATTTTTAATCAACCCAAGTTGGTTCTTGGCTTTGGGTGGTTTCCTTACAGCTTTACCAAGAATTGGGTTAGACCATAGTCCTATCTACTTTCAATCTAGTAATAGTACAAGAATGACAGGTAGACCTTTTAGATTCTTTAAAATGTGGTTGTTTCATCCTTCCTTAAAAGAGGAGATTCAATCTTGTTGGAAAATTAGTGTTAAAGGTAAAGCTATGTTCAAATTGGTGTCTAAGTTGAAAAATGTCAAAGCAAGAATGAAAATATGAACAAGGAAATTTTTGGTAACATTTTTTCCAAAAAAAAAAAGTCATTGAGGATCTTAAAAGGATTGAGGAAGTCTTGGAAAGTGGGAGGTATGATCAGGAGATTAGGAACAAATAAAATTTTCTTTTGGTGGAGTATCATAATCTTGGAAGAAAAGAGGAATCATATTGGAAACAAAATTCAAGGTCTTTATGGTTAAAAGAGGGTGATAGGAATACAAAAAAATTTTCATCTGACTACTTCTATTCATAAACAAAGTAATACAATAATGGAAATTGAGGATAGGGGAGGAGTGAGGTTGAAGAATCAAGATGAGATTTCAAATGAATTTATAAGTTTCTTCAGTGATTTTTTGACTGCTAGAGGAGAAACCTAACCTTGTCAAGGAGAGTAAAATCATTGATTTCTTCACACCTGTTATCACTCTTTAGGATAATGTTGAGTTGGTCAAAATTCCCTCCCCCAGAAATAAAAGAGGTTGTTTTTATTTAGAAGGGGATAAGTCTCCTATTTTCCCTACTTTTTTTCTTTAGGAATTTTGGGACATTGTTCATGATGATGTGGAGGAAGTGGTCCAAGAATTTTCATGAATGGTAAGTTACTTGAAAGAGGTTAACAACAATTTTATAGCCCTAGTGCCTAAGATTCCAGGTGCTGGTAAAGTTACTAACTTTAGACCAATTAGTCTATGTAATATTTTACAAAATTATTACAAAGATAATTTCTTTCAGATCAAAGATCTGTTGGATGGTTTTATTTCTCCAAATCGGGAACCTTTGTTGAAGGTAGACAGATCCTTGATAGTGTTATTACTATTCATGAAACTATTCATTTAGTGGATGTTTCAAAGAGGGAGGAAATGTTGCTAAAACTTGATATGAATAAGGCATATGATAGAGTGTCATGGAGATTTCTTAGGATTATTCTGGAAAGGTTGGGATTCCATGATCATTTTATAAATTTGATTATGGAATGTATTACCACTCCTAAATACTCTATTCTTATCAATGGTAAGTCTGAGGGGTTCTTTTCATCTGGGAGGGGTTTGAGACAGGGGGATCCTTTGTCCCCTTTTCTTTATATTATTATGGCAGATACTTTAAGAAAACTTTTGTTGACCAAAGGAAAAGGAGGATTCTAAATGGTTTAATTATTTCTAATGGTTTGGACCCTATTGCTTTACAACAAGTTTGTGGATGATACTTTTCTTTTGGGTAAGGAAACTACCTCAGAAGCAAGGGCCTTCAAGGATATTCTTCAAGACTTTGAAGAAGTTACTGGTCAGCTTATTAATTTTTGAAAAAGTTCTATAATTTTCTTGAATGTGAATGAGGAAGTTCATAATAGAATTGCGGTTGTTTTGGAGTGTCCAATCATTTCATTTCCTTGTTCATATTTGGGAATGCCTTTGTTTAAGGGAAGGATGGTTCTAGATAATTGGAATGCCTTGTTAGTAGGTTTCAAAAGAAGCTTGCTACTTGGAAAGGTACTTTGTTATCACAAGCTGGAAAATTACAACTCCTTCAGAGTTCTTTAGAGCCTTCCTGTATCTTATGTCAATATTTAAAATTCCTACAAAGATAAGAATTGTGATTACCTAGATTTAATGGAGATTTCTTTGGTTGGGTACTTGAATCAAAGGATAGAATTCCCCTTGTGGCTTGGGATAGGGTCACTCTACCTAAGAATGTGGGAGGCTTGGGTTTGAAGGAATTAAAGAGTATGAATATGGCTCTTATGGCTAAGGTTGGGTGGAGACTTCAAGGAGGATGGATTGTGGGCTAAGATTCTTAAAGCTAAATACATGTATGCTTGAGCAGATCTCTTTTATTTCAAATGATATCATTCCTAAAGGATCTTGTTTTTGGAATGGTTTGGTAAAGTGTAGGGGTTTGTTGATGAAAGGGAGTAAATGGGAAATTGGTGATGGTAACAGGATCAAATTTTGGTAGGATTGGTGGATTGATGAAGGACCTCTATTAAACCATCTGCCATGGAGAAATGTTTCTAATCATTTCATTTCTACAATTGGCAGCCTTTTGAGAGACTATTGGATTAGAAAAATTGGGGTTGGTCTTGGAGATCTCTTCATTGGGATGGTGAAGATGAGAATATCAAGGAGGCTCTTCAAAATCTCAATACTAATCTGGGTGGTGTTTATATTTCGTCAAGACCTAAACCAGATGTTCTTATATGGGTAGGGACAAAGGATGGTGAGTACTCTGTGAGAACTGGATATTGTATTTCTCGTAATGGTCCTCAACCAAACCCATGGTGGAATTCTCTCTGGACAATACTCTTATTCCCAAGGTGAATTTATTTTTGTGGCATGCCATTCAAAATAAAATCTTATAATTGATAACTTGCAAGCTAAAGGTATGTTGATTCCAAATAGGTGCATTCTATGTAAATATGATAATGAAACAATTCAACATTTGTTCCTCCAATGTCCCTTTTCTCAAAAATTTTCCTCCAAAATTATGAGATTATTTCAGGTCTCGTGGGTTTATCCAGAAACTTTTGTTGACTGGTATGAACAATGGAATTGTTCCTTTTTCTCTAGGTGTTTGTCAAAATCCTAGAAGTTGGTGTTACCCCATTTCATATGGGGAATATGGCTTGAAAGAAATCATAGGATTTTTAGGGAAAAACAAAAAATTTCGATAGAGTGGGGAATATGATTATGGGAGCTTTGATTAGTAATATTTCCATTATTAGATTCAAGGAAGAAAAAAGTGTTCCTAATTGTGAAAGGAAATCATTCAAGCTCTGGGAGTTGGTAAAAGCATTCAATAGAGTTCGCTATGGAAGAAGAATATCAGGGATAATGTGAAGTGGGAAAAACCTATGGTTGGATGGATGAAACTTAATTTTGATGGTGCTGCCAAAAGTAGTTTGGGTTTAGGTTTAGCTGTGTGGGTGGTATTATTAGAAGGGACAATGGTTCTTTCTTTATAGCCTATGTTATGCCTATAGGTAATAAAACCAATAATTATGTGAGGCCTATGCAGTTTTGTATGGTTTAAAGTGGGCTAATCATTATCAAATTAGGAAACTTTATGTGGAAGGGGACTCTATGTACATTATTAATGTGATGAAGGGTAAATCGAAATATCATGTTAATTTGAATGCTATTATGGATGATATTAGGACTTTATTATTGAATTTTGAGGAGATTCAAATTGAACATGTGTATCGGGAAGTGAATGCTTGTGTGGACACGTTGGCCAGTTATGGTGTACAAGCTCATCATAATCATATATGGAAAGATGAGGTGGATCTGCACCATCAACTAGGGTTTTCCTTCATGTGAGTGACATTTATGTCAAGCGTGGGATTTGGATTTGTGTAATCCTTGCTCTCATTAGCGTATGTGTGGGCCCAAATTTCTATTATTTTACTCCCATTTTGGTTTTATGGGTAGTTTTTTGTTGTTCTAATTTTTTGAAGGTGTTGTATAGTTCTTCCATCATGGGTGGTAACAGAGTGAGGGTGGAGCCTTCATCTTGTTTGGCTATGGAAAGGGATATGGCTATCTGGGATATTTTTAAAAATGGGGAGTTACTCATTTATTTCAGAAGCTTCAGGGTTATGATGAGAATGTTTCAAGGAGTTTATGCAAGTTTGAGGATAAAGGGGTTGTGACTATGTGTGGTGTGAGTCTATTGGTTTGGAGGAATTGATTGGTAAGGTTACTGATATGGATTGTAATGGATGTAAGGTTTTTAAGGATAAAAGTGGTTTTAGGAGGAATTTTTCAATTTCCTTGATATTGATGAGAAGATTGTTCATATGGATGATGGTATAGCTCAAACTCTCTTTTATGGTGTTGTCATGAGGTTTGTTTTATTATTATGAAGTATTTCACTCTTGATGGGAAGTTTAGGAAGCTCCATACCCAACATTTCATGTTGTTAAATCACTTCCATAGAAATAGGAAGGTGAGAATTCCTTTCTATTTGTTTAATTCCCTGCAAGCTTCGGTGAAATATTTTCAAGTGAATATTGTGGATGTTCCATTGCACCAAGGGTTAATTATTCTACTACTCAAAGATGGCTCCCGATTCCTGCCAAAAGTGTTGGAATTAGGTATGGTGAAGATTGGGAAGAACATTTGACTCTGGATGATAGATGCAGGCTCAATGTTTTGAAAGAGAAGGCTAAGAAGGAGTTGGATGTGGCGTCTGCTCTTCAATTTCTTGCAGGGAAGAATCTAGATGTGAGTACTTCGAGGGTTGGAGTGAGGGAAATGTTTTCATAAATTTCCTTTCCAGTAAAATTGAAAGCCTTGAAGATATGGTTACTCGCTTGAAAGTTGAGAATAAGATTTTAATCAGAGGAGCTCAACATTATGGTGCAGAGCTTCAAATGCTTAGCAATAGGGTGGATATCCTTCAAGAGATGGTAGCGGCTGAGAAGGGGAAGAAAAGGATGTTGGAGGTTAGTAGCTTTGAGGATGATGATGATTGTGCCAACAAGGGTGGGGTAGCTAGACCGAGTTCGAGGACTCGGGCTAAAAGTACCTGAGGGGTCGTTTGTGGCCTTTTTGCTGACCTTTTTATGGGTCTTTTTGTTTTTTGGGTTTGTTGCTGGTTTGGGTGGTCTTGGTTTCTCGTAGTGTTGCTTGTGTAGAGTCAAACCCTTCTTGACTCGAGCAGGGTTTCTTTTTTGGCTGGGTTTTTTTGATAGATTTTTTTGATGGATTTGATCTCACATTGTAATATCTTTCTGTATATGGCCCTTGGAGCCTTTCCAAACTTTATCTATAAAAAATGATAAATTATTTTAAAATGATAAAGTGTAAAAATAGATTAAATAGATTAAATAATATTTAATCTTGGGATTAATTATTATATGACTTATGTTGGGATATTTGTGGGATAGGTTAATTGTAATTAACCATGTCAAAATTTTAGATGTATAAACCTATTATCTAGGTAGCAAGACACATTAGGAAATAATTTATTCCTAAATTTGACCCTAAATTTCCTCCTCTTGAAGAAATAGTTGTAGACCCACTTGATATCCTTCCTCCATAAGAGGAAGTAGATGAATAAATGGCTACATGTACCTTGGGGTCAAAAACCACTCCACTAGCATTAGCTCCTCCACTACATGAATTACCAAAATGATAAAGAAATAACTTTCCCAAATTATATGGAGATGGAAAACAATGTCAAGATGAACATATTATAGATTTTATCACATCATGTGGTGTTATTGGAATGGGATATGAAGATTGTTTCCTTTGACTATTCATGGAGTCATTACAAGATTTCATTATGAATTTGTTTTACTTGCTTGCCACCTCATTCAATCATTAACTAGATGACATGAAAACCAATTTTGAAGCAAGATTCAAGACCATGGAAGATTCACATGCCCTCCTTGCTCAACTAGCCCCGGATGAAGAAATAACTTCAAGAGCCCATGAGATAATTTGTATAAAATTCAACAAGTTGATTAATAAGATTCGTACTGATGCTCATCTTACTGCAGACAATCAAAAGATGTTATTCACTAATGCCCAATTTCCTGAAACCGGGTTCATACTATGGAGAGATAAACCAAACACTTTATAAAATGCTTAATAAATTTATTTTGAAGTGGAGGATGAACCTATCATGTCGGGAAAATAAATAACTATTCATTGAAGAATAAGGTCCGAGTTTCAAAGATGAAATTGTTGATCCATTGCTGCAAAATTTGGTCACTGACATGACTACATTGAAGGAGAAAATTTCTCAAAATGCCTCATATCAAAATAAAAATAGGAATAAATTTTTGGAGCACCTTGAAGGATTTCCTTGGAAGCTCCATTGGTTAATGCAATATGTGGAACATGTGAAGATGAAGGAGAAGAAATTTTTGAATCGAAATTGAAGAAGAAGAATATGGATGTGTTAGGATTGGGTATTTTGAATACTCATCGGATGAAGATTTTAAAGAATCCATGGATGATATGAATAGTTACTCTTATGAAGTGTTCAATCACTAAAAATGGATAAATAAGCCTCTTCTTCCACTTCCCAAGTAAATAATTTGAATCCTCAAATGAAAAATCTATGAAAAAAACAACAAAAGGAGGATCATCACTTCCCACTTCCATGGGATCAGCCAAGAAGAATCATGAGACTACCTTATCCAAGAATCCATCTATCTCTCTCAATACGTCTCTTTCATCTCCTCTATTCAAATCAATTTCTATCTATGTTGATCCTAATAATGCAAATCCTACTCATGTCAAAGATGTCATAGTTCTGATGTGCCTAAAAATTATTCAACTTTGAAATCATTGACCATGTCAAGAAAGCTAAAATTCAAATATCTAAGTCAAAGTAATTGAAAATCAACCCCAATAAATTTTATAGGATTTTCTAGTTTATCAAAGGAAGTAGTTCAAATTCATGTTTAAAAATGTCAACATCAAATAACCACTTCCCTCTCCTAGTACTACTCCTTCCTAGAATCTTCTTGCCTCAACATCTTCCTCTTCTAGGAAAGTAGAACCTTTCTATCTTGACTTGTAAGTTAATGGGTATAAACTGAATAATTGCATTATTGAATTTGATGTCTCTGAAAATTTCATGCCTGCAAAAGTTGCTAAATATTTTTGTCTCTATCTCATTCCCCAACTAGAAATTATTACTCCATTGAAAATAATTAAGTACCTCTCATTGGCCAAGTGAAGGATGCTCAAGTATCATTTGAATATTTTCCTGGTAAGAAGATCAAAATGAAAATACTAGTGGTAGACATGGCATCCTCATATGGTATGATGTTGATTTGGATTTTTTTTTGGATGTTGATTGAGATATACATATAGATTATTCGTATGTCACCTTACCCATCAATGGAAAAATGAAAAATATCCTTCCTATAATGAAGACGAAATGCACATTTCAAATAGTAATTGACCCAAGGGTGTACATATTGTATCAAGATTCAAGGTATGAAAATTTTTCATAGCTTCATAGGAATATGTTGAGCTTCCCATGTTGATGGAGGATTATATAGGTGTGATGGATTCAGTTGGAAAGCATCATGATGATTTGATGGAGCTGGAATTTGATAGTGTGTACTTCCCATTGAGCATGGATAAAAATTCTCTACTTGGTTGCGATGGAGGAAATAGAAATCTTGGATTAAATTAAAGCAATCCTAAGGTGTTGATTCATACAAACCATGACAAAATAGTGATATGAAATGACTTATTGACATATGAGACCCATGTTTCCAATCATGATCTCAAGGTAGAACATGAATTTTTTTAATGAAGATGATTGTGAATATAAAGCCTTTTATTTCCCATTGGGAGATGAACATACTCTTGATGAGGAATGTATGAATAAGAATATGCCTAAATCTTTCAAAATTGAATCTACTCAAGGAGACGAGGTCTCCATCACAGAGATGGATGTTGAGGCTCACAATGGCCAAGACAGAGAAAATGATGATTTACATATTTCATGCCTAAAGTTTTTCTAATTTTATTTTAAAGATGATGAAGCACTATACATTTCATGTCATAGTGAGAAGTGGATCAAATATGAGCCAATTTGTGGAAAATATAATTGTTTGAAGAAATTCATAGATATGGAACACCAAGAATCTTGTGATGAGGTTAAAAATCTCGTAGTACTTATCAAGAACCAAATGATAGATACCATGGTAATAAAGTAGGTAATAATTAAATTTCAAATGGCCATCAAAGACCACAAGTCTTGGTATGCAAATGGTAAGCTTGGTGTGATCAAAACTCATTCTTGTAGTAGCAATAGAAGATCATAAATTGGGATGAATTTGTAAATGGATAAGCACATAGAAACATGATATCAAAGCAATAAAGGTAATGAAATTTGTAAGTGAACCCTCAATTACAAAAAAAATCATGCAAAATTTCTCAATAAATTTATAAAGGGTTCATATTTTGGTGATCCAATAAATGGATTTGCATAACAAAGGCATTTGATGATACCCATGCACGTGTAAACATTTAGTGAAGAATAAATGTTACAGTGAAAGTGAGTTGTCCCTCATATTTACTAGAGGTGATTTAGGTATGTTGTATCATGTTTTCCCTATTTATTGTGTGCTTCTATTCCCGTTGTGTGTGTCCTTTCTTTTTGTGTGCTTGTTCTATTTATTTCTTAGTTTTGGTTGTAGATTTTCTAGTTGTTTAGTATGGTGACTCTATGGCCCAACGAGATAAGGAAATGGTCTGATACTCCATGAGATACCTGAGGTTATTCATTACCCATTATGGTCTAATGTCCCCAAGATAGAGCTATTTTTTTCATGCAAAATTTCTAGCATGCAAAATTGAAAATTTTGTTTATGACAACTAAGCCCCCACTTGAAAATTTCCTCTCCCGATCACTGTAAACCATTCCTCTAGCCAACTTGTCCACATTTTCATCCTCATTTTGGCTCATAATAACATGGTAACAATATTTCTATGTGTGTTCCATGTGTAGGGATGTATGCCTAAGGTGATTGAGAAAGTCACTGAGATTCAAGGAAGAAGAAACATCCATGGAGGTCTAGAAAGGGCCATTTTTGGCCATTTTGCAATTAGTAAACACCCTCTGGAAGTTGACAATGAAGACTAAAGCCATTTGGGATTTATACATGAGATAAATTAAATTATACAAGGTATTTTAGGAAAAAATTGTAGAAGAAATTGATATCATGGATCAAGAAAGCAAGACAAGGTTATTTCAAATGTAAGGAATGTTATACTCCAATGGTGAAAGTTGACTTATTCAGATTATTTTGAGAGTTATAAGTGGAGTTAGGAGAAAAAAATAGTCATTATACATATCTTGGAATCCTCTACAATATATACTCATTAATTTTGTTCCAAGACTAAAAAGTCTTTTCGTGATAACCCAAGACTCCATAATTGCCCCTTCGAGTTAAAAAAGAAACAGCACCTTTGAAAATCAATTTTTAGGTACAAATGGATCCCAAAAATTATTGGAATGATTTAAAAAGGTTTTTTTAGTCTAATGTAATTTTTACTTCAAAAACCATTCCATACTCTTGGGGCTGAAAAATCACTCCAAGTGTTCTAAAAAGGAGTTGGCAAATGACATCAACAGTTAAAAACAACCTTGGCATACTTTTGAGTATGTAATGCCCCCTCGTATGATCCCTTTTATGGAAAAGGGAAATTTAGGATATCAAATTTTCCTCCCCATCCATTTAGGTGGTTGCATCACTTAAAACACAACTTGAGGTGTTAGATGGAGCATGTGAAGACTTTAAGTGCATAGGTCCCCTTCCCATGATGAGTTGGCCATTATGTCTATTAGTTTTCATTTATTTCAAAGTCTATTGGTGTAAAATGGTATCATGGTGTCATGTGAGTATCCATGAGATGTCTTGATGATGTATTGCATTGGTGATTATTGCTTAGGTGAAGTAGCATGGTGTTCAAGTGTGTTTGGTGCATGGTCTAGTGTTCATGGTAATAGTATGAGTCCTCATAAGGTGGTTGAAGGTATTCATGAGGTAAAATATGATTTGTATGATTTTTCATAGGTTTTAATGACTCTATAATTTTTCATCATGGTTATTTCATGGATTGTATGGGTTGAGTCGAGTTCATTCTAGGCATATTCCTAGACCTAAAGCATGGTGCATGGTATGGAGATATGAGATATGGACCATATCTGTCAAGTATAATCATGGTAGAAGTGTTGCGACATTTAATATGATTTGTATGAGTATTTTTATTTTAGTATTAAGAGGTTTGATGAGGTTTGATGGTCATTTGAAGCAAGTTTCTTAGGAACATGTCTAGTAAACATAGGTAAGTCTTAGTGGCTAGAAATATTAAGATGTATTTGAGCATGGATAAGTGTTTTCATGTGTATAATAGGTTTTCATGATGCTTTATGATAATTTTTAGGTCCATGTGATGATTATTTTTGAAGATATTGAGTTTTCTCCAAAACTGGGTTTTCAAAGGTGTGTTTTTATGTTGAAAGTTGATTTTCATATGCTCATTATGGAATATAATATTTTCATGGGGACCTAAGTTCCTAAGGGTGGTAAATTATATCATATTTTAATATTTTCCAATAATAATGAGGTGGTTTGATTGTCACATTTTTATGAACAATTGTTAAGAAGTTAAACTACTTTTTAACCCTCATGAAACCCTAGGTTGAAAGTGACATGCAGAAAAATGATTATACAAGTCTAGTTTTTATTCCTTTTTCTAGTTTGATGATTTTATGATGAATAGGACTCCTTCGTTTTCCAATTATGTATTTTATATCTTTTGATAGTATTTGGGCACCACTCAAATATGCTTTATTCAGGAACATGTCAATTTATGGAAAAGTTTCCCATTGAACCTATTGAATTATTTACCATTTATTTAATAATGTGAGTTTAAATAAATTTCCATGATTATTTGTGATCATTTTTATCCTCTAAAGTACAAAGTGTGCCCTATTTATGAAGACTGGTTTTTAGGTAGTTTTGGGGCAATTTTGAGTAGTCTGGGAAAAGAGTAGTTTTTAAGGTGATTTATGTGGATTTATGACTTGGTTTTAATTTTTTTACTATCCTTATTCCAAGATCTTTCCAATTATATATAAAACTTGATTTTTTGCTAAGATATGAGAAATTTATGACTTGTTCTTTGAAGGTCAATTTTGAGGGTGCTTGGTTGAGCATGGTCTAATGAGGGTTTCATGGTGTGATGATTGGTATGAGTGTATTTAATTTTTTTGGATGTTACTTGAGTGCTTATAAAAAATTTGTAATGGTTTTACATGATTTATGAAGTTTTTTTCTCTTGTTCACTCCTTGGTTGGCGAGTTGTTTGTTTTGGGTTTCAAGACTTGTTGTGTCCCAATGGAGCTTTTGGAGGGTCTTGGTGATATTGGAGACCGAATTGATCCTATATATGATATTTTAATCATATTAAGGATAACCCAGATGATTTGGTGAAAATAAATAGGTATAAAAGTAAATTAGAAAGTTCATTTGTGACTAATTGTTTGTATGAGATCTTTAGCAACCAAGGGGGTAATTTGGGAGCTTAAAAGAGATGTGAATGACCATAATGATATGGAAATGAATTTTTAATGTTGTTATAAATAGGAATAATATAATGTTGAGCTATGGAAAATAATAAATCAGATTGAAGAAGATGAAGTCTTGAGCAAAAAAAGAGAGAGCTTGTTTTGAGAGGGTTTGAAGAGTAGTGAGATAAATTTATGATCAACATTAGTTGTTCAAACAACATGTCTTCAGTGATCATCCATTTTTGGTGGATGAGTTGGTGCTTAGTCATATTTTGGGGTTATATCCTCCTTACATGGTTGGTGCCCTACTAAACTAGGGGTTGGTGCTCCTTGTGGGGTTGGTGCCTCACTAACAAAATATCTTGTGATGTGCACTATTAACTTGAGTCATTTATTTTATGTAATATAATAAAATGTATTAGTGGGTTTTATTCCCTTGATGTTTTCCTACTTTTATATGGTGTTCATGTGTTCTCTCTCATGTTTCATGTTCTTGTGAATGGATGTTGCACACTTAATAAGCTCATATTGAATGTATATAGTTAATGGTTGTTTTGGATGATGTTTTAAGTTGTGGTAAATGATTTGAAATATTTTTAGGCTGATTCATCCCCCTATCAGTCCATTTTTCTTCTAACATTTTGCATAAGAGATAAGTTCTTTTGAATTAATTTTAACCACTTAAAGGAGATCCTTGAAGCACAAGCAATGGGAAAATCATCTAATGTTGAAGAAACTTTAAGAAGTATAAAATTTCAGAATAATTGATACATGGATTATAGGAAAAAATAAATTATATGTAGGTTATGCATGATCAAGCCATCAAAGTATTGGAATCTCAAGTAGAAGCCCTAAAATTCAAATAAAAGTATTTCCTCAAAGGTATGAAGATGAGTTGAGATCCTTAAAATTAGAGTTGGAGCAAACATCCAGTATGTTGAAGACCTATGAGAAACTTGAGGGAAGTACTAATAAACTTTGTTGAGCTGTCAAAGATCCCCTTATGTCAAATCAGGTTTGGGTTACAAAGAAGAGTCAAAGAAGGAAGAGATGCATGTTGAATCAAGTCAAGGACATCCTAAAGCCATGAAGGATGTTAGAGATCACAAGAATGTTATCAGATAGCCCAATGTAATGAATTTTACAAGTAAGTTCAATGTTGTTTGTTACTCTTACAATACTTTTGGTCATAGAGCTAGGGAATGTAGAAGGATAGTCAAGAATTTATTTACATGCAGAAATGGTTTGAATGATCATTCATATAAGTCAGAAGGTGTTACATGCTATAATTGCCATAAGAAATTCCATATTGCCAAGTTTTGTCATCAAGAGACTCCTAGTCAGATTTGGAGGAATGAGAGTAAGTATGAGGTTGTGTACTATAGTTATAATCAATTACACATATAACTAGACATTGTCATCAAAAGGGATCTATAAAAAGAGATGGAGCTTTTAGAGGTAAGATTTATTTTTCTTGTTTCAAATGTAAAAATATTGGCCACATTGCAAGGTATTATAGGGTGAAGATAAACACATACAAGAGGAAAGAAGAGGTTAAGACTAATCATATTGAAAAATATGAACCTAATTTTTCCCTTGTTGAGAAAGCAAGGAAAGATTCTAGTTTCTATAATCATATGGATGATAGAAAAGCAATGGATATATAGTCAATAAAACTAAAGGTTTATGATTCTCCCATGTGGAAAAGGGTGTTTTCAAACTAGATGCAAACCGGTGCATGTGTGACTCTATTAGGCTTCATGAAGTCATTCCTCATTCTATTGGCATAAAATTAATGTGCATTATCTTGTTGATGGTATGTGTTGTTGAGTGAAGGTCCAAAATGATGATGATTTCTCAAAATCATATGTTATATTGAGGTATGTGTGATATTTTCCTTATCATTCTATCATGTCTTATAGTCGTGGAGCCTTTGGTCTAAGTGAAAAAGGTGAATAGTCTCATGAAGAAAAATAGGTCATCCTAATTCACTAAGATTGTCAAAAGAAGTATGAAGTAGTTCACATATGAAAATATTTGATTTGTAAGTATACAAGTTATCGAAGGCTAAGTGATGAGTGTTTAGTTGATAGTCAAAGTGTCAATTCTATGTTGTACAAATCTAGAGTTATCCTTAAAAGCAAATGTTTTAGATTTATGTTACTCTAAAAGGATAAAATAAAAGTCAAAGATCGATGGAAGATACAGATTCTTGTTGTGGGGAGTTAGTTGGCTTCAAGTGACCTAAGAAGACTTACAAGATTTTTCAAGATAAACGTATGTCTTAGTCCTTGATTTATAATATCTAAGTATGTTCGAAAGGTGATTCTCAGGTTGTTGCAAGATAATATGTATGGTTGAAGTGTTTGAGTAGGATTTGTTGTAAATATCAATATTCCTAGGTTGGGCAAAGAGCTAGTTAGATTGATAAAGAATATTGAAGACTTTTGAAGAGACCTCCAAGTCTTGAAGTTGTCCGAAAGGCCAAAGATACAATTAGGAAGTACGAATAGTCATATTGATCATTGTAAAAGGTTTATATCTAGGTCACATATATCTCTAAAAAGTGTCATAAGATTTTTTTGAATCTGAGTATGAATAAGTGAGCATTAAAAGGTTTTTCAAGATCTTCAAACAAGTTTGAGATGGTCTATGTTTTCTCTAAGATTGTAAGTAATGGTTTATGGTTTGGTTGATCATTCATGGCTTGCATCAAAGTTTTACCAGTCATATTATTTTCTTGTTAATTGATTGATTCATGAAGTGTTTGTATGGTTAAGAATTTGGAATTCATAGTTGCATAGAGTGATGACTAGTGTTTTCTTATGTTTTTAGAAGCATAACAAGAGTCTCATATATGATCAAATCACGGCCACATCATGGTTATAGTGATCAAAATGTAGAGATATGGATTGTTTCTAGAAGTATATTTTAAGACCTAAATGTACTAGGTGTGAGTAGAGTAAAGTTGAACAATCAACAAGGTATGATGTTTTCTACGAGTTGTTGCATCTGTTTTAGGAAGTTGTAATTATCTAAGATCTGGCAGAGAAATAAATAGGTGTCTTTAGTCAAGTGTGAATTTTATAATGATGAGTTTTTTCATGAAAGGATGATAGAGGTCTAAAACCAAGATAATTTTTTAATCTAGGTATGTGTGTGAGTTAATTGGGTTCACGTAGTGTGTCTTAGTTCTTGATTGATGCTCTAAGGTATATCAAGTATGTTTTTGCATCATGAAAGTAGTGTGGAGTTGTTTACGCTCTGTCAGACTATGAATCAAAAGATGAGTTTCTCAAGGTGGATAATCATGATTATTATCCTATGCATGGCTTCATGGGGTTTGTAGTGTTGTCTCAAATAGAATAATTGGATATCAAGATATTCTACAAGGCTATAATGTCCTAGAATAGTGATTTGAACCTTGATGAAGGTCTAAGAAATTTTTGCAAGAGCATAAAATTCAAGGTATGTCTTTCTATTGTATTCCTTAAAGATGATGCAATGTTGTAGGGAAATCATGTCCTATTTTTGACTGAGCATGAAAATTAATGGATATTTAGTATGTAAGTAAGAGGTTGAGAAGGGTCTTAAGTGCTAAAAATCCTTGAGAAGAGATACCAGAATATTGTAGGGTTTATATGGATGATCACATAATATGATGTTTCATGGATTTGTTTAATAAGAGATGTTTTTAAGGAGTAAAATATAGGTCAAAGTAATAAATAAAGGTTTAAATATGCTCACATGTTATATAGTTGTGTTTGTACCAAGTAATGATGTCATACTTCAATAAAGATATTACAAACCCTTGAGTAAGTAAGTTTAACATTTGTTTTAAGGCTTGATTCATTCATAAGGAGCATGAACAGGAATTCTCACGTGTCTAAGTCTAAGGATGAGAGGTATATTAAGTCTTCCAAATATATTATAGTTTGTGATTACACTTAAGGAAGTAATGAAAGACTAGTCGTATGCAAATAGAATAGATGTGTGTGTGATATAAAGAGATAATTTTTGTCATGCTTCAAGAGAATTCAATTTTATGACTCAAACGGGGTAAAAAGATATGAAACATGTTGCAAAAAGATGTTCTTAAGCTTTTAACATAGTATTATCTCAGGGAGAGTTAGTTTAGCTTTGTAATTTGATGATATAGTTTTGTTTGTAAGAAATATATGCTATGCTCATTTAATGATCAATTTTGAGTTAGAGTAGTTATATAGATTCTTAAATTCAATTATCTCTAGCAAAATTTTGAGTCTGCAGGAGTATTTTGAGATTGAGTGCATGGTTTTATGAGTGTTTTGTTGCAATGATGATGCTATGAGGATCAAGAAGCAAAGAGGAAGATCATCTACAAAAAATGGTGTCTAAGAAGGAATGTTAGACAGATTTTTTGGTTGTTGAAGGCACTTTAAAAGGTGGAGATATACTCAAATAGTTGTAATTTGATGAAACAAAGGATGAGGACACTGAAGAAGTGCTTTAGGAATTGTGTCATTCTTCATGATCCATTTTCATAACCTAAGTTCAAGGTACATGACATTAAATTTGCTTTATCTATAAGAGTATTTTGGTATAAGGATAGGGGAGCACTTGATGGTTATTCATATGCTTGATATGATACCATTAGAGAGAGAAATTTGGCATTTGGGGTTGAAAGAGTGATTTAAGGCTCTAAGTCCTAAATGGTGACATGCTAGTATTGGAGGCAAAGTTTGTGAATCTTGCATGGTACAGGTTTTGGAATATGCTATATGGTAGGTATGAAGACAAATTTCTTAAATATCTACTCAAGGGAAGCTACTTTGAGGTTCATATCAAGTCCATGGATTCTTTATTGTTGTTGTTGAAGTCAAGAAGATCAAGTACAGTCTAAGGGGGAGATAGTGAAGCATGTAAGTCAATGTTTCCATTGTGCCAAGATTTTATTTTTGAGTTGTCATTTTTCATGTTGAGTCATCATTGTATCCTTTTTCATAGATGTCAAAGGGGAGAGAAGCATCAAAAACATGAAAAAGAGGTCTTATAGGTGTGTTTGCATTCATGGTTTCCATCAATGTTTCTGAAGGTGGTTGCCATCAATGACAAAGGGAGATTGTTGGTCATTATTTCTAGTAGCTTAAATTTATGTCAAATACCATTGATTCAAAATGGTGTCGTAGTGTCATGTGAGTATCCATGAGGTGTCATGATGATGTATTGCATTGGTGAGTGTTGCTTGGGTGAAGTAACATGGTGTTCAAGTGTGTTTGGTGCATGGTCTAATGTGCATGGTCATATTATGAGTCCTCCTAATGAGGTTGAAGGTATTCATGAGGTAAAACATGGTTAGTATGATGTGTAAGAGGTGTTAATGAGTCTGTAAGTTGTGATCGTGGTCATTTCATGGGTTGAGTCGGTCATTCTAGGCATATTCCTAGACCTAGAGCATGGTGTGGAGATATGAGATATGAAGTAGGGAAGTAAAGTATAATCATGGTAGGAGTTTTTTGACACTGTGAATATGATGTGTATGAGGATTTTTAGTTCATTATTTAGAGGTTTTATGACGTTTAATGGTCCTTTAAAGCAAGTTGTTTAGGAACAAGGCTAGTAGACATAGGTAAGTCTCGATGGCTAGAAATATTTAGATCTATTTCAGAATGGATAAGTGTTTTCATGTATATAAGATGTTTTCATGATGATTCATGATTAGTTTTAGGTCTAGGTGATGAGTATTTTTAAAGATATTGAGTTTTTTCCAAAACCGGGTTTTCAAAGGTGTGTTTTTGTGTTAAAAGTTGACTTTCATATGCTCTTTTTGGACTATATGATTGTCATGGGGACCTAAGTTCCTGGGGGTATTCAAGTAGATCAAATATTAATATTTTCCAAGAAGAATGAGGTGTGTTGATTGTCACATTTTTATGAACAATTGTTAAGAAGCTAAATTGATTTTTAACCCTCATGAAACCCTAGGTTGAAAGTGACTTACAGAAAAATGATTATACAAGTCTATTTTAAATTCATTTTTATATTTTTATGATTTTATTATGAATATGACTCTTAAAAATTTCCAATGATGTATTTTATATCTGTTGATAGTTTGTTGGCCTCACTCAAATATATTTATTTCAGGAACATTTCATTTTGTGGAAAAGTTTCTCATTGAACCTATTAACTAATTTAAAATTTATTTAATCATGTGAGTTTTAATACATGTCCATGATGATTTACAATCATGATTGAGCCTCTAAATTACAAAGTGTGCCCTATTTATGAAGACTAGTTTTTAAGCAATTTTGGGGAAATTTTGATAAGTCTGGGAAAATAGTAGTTTTGAAGGTACCGTAGGTGGATTTATGCATTGTTTTAATTTTTTTCATGATCCTGGTTTCAATATATTTCCAATGATATATCAAACTTGAATTTTTTTAAGGTATGAGCAAGTTATGACCTTTTCTTTGAAGGTAAAATTTGAGGGTGTTTGGTTAAGCATGGTCTAATGTGGGTTTCATGGAGTGATGCTTGGTCTGATTGTACTTAATATTTTTTTGAGGTTTTATGAGTGTTTATAAAACACATTAAGGGTGTTCCATTATTTTATGAATTTTATTTTCTCTTGTTCACTCCTTGGTTGGCGTGTTGCTTATTTAGGGGTTTCAAGACTCGTTGTGTCCCAATGGAAATTTTGGAGGGTATTGGTGATAGTGGTGAGATATTTGGTCCTATGGATGATATTTATATAATTTTATTATGATGTGGATTTTTTTATCATATTAAGGCCAACCTAGGTGATTTTGTGAAAAGAAACAAGTATAAAATCAAATTAGATAGTTCATTTATGACTAGTTGTTTGTATGAAAGCTTGAGCAACCAAGGGGTACTTTTTGAGATTCAAAGAGGTATGAACGACCATCATGAGATAGAAATGATTGTGTAATTTTTTTATAATAGGAATAAGATAATGGTGAGATAGGGAAAATAATAAATCAACTTGAAGAAGATGAAGTCTTGATCAAATAAGGAGAGAGCTTGTTTTGAGAGGGTTTGAAGAGTAGTGAGCTAAATTTGTGATCACCATCAGTTGTTCCAAAAAATATCTTCAGTGATCATCCATTTTTTGTGGATGAGTTAGTTCTTAGTTAGCTTAGGAGGTTGCATCCTCCTTTTAGGGTTGGTGCCCTACTAAACTAGGGGTTGGTGCTCATTGTGGGGTTGGTGCCTCACTAAACAAATCTATTGTGATGTGTAATATTCACTTGAGTCCTTTGTTTTGTGTAATATAAGCAGAGGTTTCAGTGGGTTTTATTCCCCTTGAGGGTTTCTCACTTACATATGGTGTTCTTGTGAATGGATATTACACACTTAATAAACTTATATTGATTTTATATGGTTAGTGGTTGTTTTGGATAATGTTCTAAGTTATGGAAAATGATTTGAAAGATTTGTAGGACTGATTCGCCCCCCTCTCACCATTTTTATTCTAACACATGACACACTTAAAAGCATTCCATGTCCCCTTATATTTTCCCCAAGGTGAAAAATAGTACAAGGGTAACATCAAAGTGTGCTCCCCATCAATCCCTTCTATCTCAGTAACTTGCCATGATCAACTTTTGCACATAGGGATTCTCAAACTTGCATGTTAACTTAAATCATTGGCCCTCTTCCCGATCATACCCCGCATCATCCAATTTCAATCTGATGGTGTCCCATTGGATTGCACCATCATAAAATTTACATGGAGGACACAAAATTGTACTCCCCATCCTTCCACTCATCCCAAAGACACATAGAGAACCATCATGTAGCCCCCAAAAGCAAATTTCAACACTTTGCATCTCCTCACATTTCACCACAACATGTCACTTATCATCATCTAGTGTAAAGTTCACTTCTTTTCCCATTATGTCCCCTTGCACCTCTTATCCCCTATTTTTATAGTACAACTCAATGACATCCCCTCTCCAACCGTGCTTTAGCTTGATGATCCTAATACAAGTTAAAAGTTACAAAGAAAATTTGACTAACTTCCTCCTCATGAACACTTAATAATTTTTTTAACTTTATGGTGATGTGTTTTACCCTCAAAATACTATTTTTCATATTGATGTTGCTGGAATTATACATACCCATCAATCTTGGAAAAGGAATTTTTCTCATATCTCCAAAATAGTGCACCCAATTTCTACCAAAACTTTCTAGTGCACTCCTCCAAAAACACCTTCAATTTGATTGAAATAACATTTTCATTGATTATTTATACAATTTACAATATATAAAATAATTTTTCATCCCCTAGAGTTTCCTTTTCAGATCTACAGAGCTCACGTGAATGGAATTCCTTGAAAACTGAAAAAAAGGTCTTAAGACAAAACTTAATATTTTGAGACTAGTTTCATTCCAATCAACACTCAGAATACCTCCATATAAAAATAGTAATTTTTTCAAGGCATCATATGTATAAATATAGTAAGTTTCCAAAGCATTGAAACTCTCAACATCTCTATACTCCAAACAAGAAAAAACCACTAAAAGTGAAAATTGTGAAAACTTACTAAAAATAACCATCCTAGTCAAGACCTACTAAAAATAAAAGTCTTGCAATTGGTATCAAGTCACTTATACCAACTAACATCTCACATATCTCATTTATTTTTCCACAATTACAATTTTATGAAATTTTCTTATGTTTTAAAAAAGAAAGAAACACCTCGTAGATTTTCAAAAACTTAGTCTTGAGGTGAATTTCAAGACTGTGTGTTTCAATCCATCCTAACAATCACAAAATGGGGTCATACTGTTTAAATAATGTAGACAGGTGAAAGGAAATTAATATCAAATATGGTTTGTAAAGGTGATCCCCATTTATCAATCATCTTCTCAGGATCTAACATGGGAATGTGTTTGATGAGTATGATGGTGAATGCGGAGTTTCTTCTTTCCTCATTTATAGTAGAAGACATTTTCAATAAGGAACAAGTGAACAAGAAGGTACTTGGGTCTCCTGAGGTTGATTCCATCTAAGAAGGAGATATCTTTGTCACTAAGGTGAATTGTGAAGCTCCGTAAGTCACAAGGAGGAAGGTAATGATCTCCACATTCCAACTCTAACCTTGTGTTCAAATCTCTTTCCAAGAGGAGGGACATCATATGAATCACACCATGGCAAGGAAAATGACATAATGAACTAGTGTGTGTAAAATATTTTCACTTGAACCATAGGCTACCGAGGTACTCAAGGTCATCATGTTTGTAAGATCATAAATTCATCATATGTCCACTCATTGCAAGTCTCACAAAAAAATTCAAACACTTATTTAATGCTTTGGAGTGTGCCCACATCTCACAGAAGAAGGATATTGTAACCACAATGTTTTAGTCCAACAAGAGGTTAGAAGTAAATATTTTTATTCAAGGATTAATCCTTTTATCTAGAGGAGAAGACATTTTTCAATGATGAGTAGATGAGCAAGAAGTTTTCTAGTAATCCTGAAGTTGATTCCATTCATAAAGGAGGCACCTTTATGATGGAGGTGAATTTCAAGCCAATGAGAGTAAGGTGATGACCTATTTGTTTTGAATTTTACCTTGTGTTCAAAATTATCATCATGTTTCCATGATCGGGTAACCATCTTGAGCTCACGTGGTGAAATTCACTTAGTAGTGATTTTAAACACTCATTCAATGCCTTGGAATGGGTTTGCATCTCACAGAAGGAAGCATTTGCAATCACAAGGTGTTTCAATTCTACATGTGGTCAAAGGCCAGAATCTCATTCATGAATAAATTCCTTAAAGGTCCATTAGAAAAAGATTTTTCACAAGAGAAGCTTTCCTTTTTTGGATTTCCACTTCTCTCCCCATCCATCTCTCTCTAATATTTTATTTCTTCATTGGGAAAGTACTTTTTCACTCTTTTTTCTTATTCACTTAAGTGACTTAATATTGCATTGTAAAAATTACTTTTAAAAAATAATAAAAGGACTTAATTCCTAGGGATTGTGAAAGGTTGTAGGTGATGGTAAATGTGAAAATTCATGTGGGGAGATGTAAGGATGATTTTGTAAGCTATAAAATAGAATGGCTTCTCTATTAGTGTAGGATTTATTTTCCTTGATTTATTTGTATTATCCTACTCAGGATATTCCACCTCACTTGGATTTTCCCTACACTTATGGGATATGCTTGCTTAGGTGTACACTTGATCATATTGTTTTAGTTAGTGGTATTTACTACCCTTGGTCATTTTTCATTGATTGGATATTTTGGATATGGAGGTTACCACTATCCTAGGTGGAGATTGTCATGATTATAGGAGGAGGTTACACATTCACCTCCTATATATCATCCATATGTGCATTCTTCAAACCGGCATATATGTGGAGCTTCTGCGATATGGTATCGTAGTCGATCTGGTATTGAGCTTATCTGGTTATTATTATGCAATTTTATTTTCATTTGAGGTTATTATTTGTAAAGTATTTGGGTGTTTTTTGGTACCAGCTTTTCTGATTTGTGGGTATATAGCCTATTTGTAGGCTTATGAGGTTTACACCTACATATTGCATTTACAATTCTAGAGACTATTTTTACAGGATTCTAAGGTATTTTTAAGGCCAAAGCATTATTACAGGGATCCTGGAAGATTTATCTTGATTTAGAGGTTGAGTTGTAGACCTGCGAAGGGCATTTTCACCTTTGGTAGTGCTTTGCATGAATGTTCGGACTTGAAAAGTAAAATTTTCCCGATCAAGAGGAATTTTAGACCTATAACAGAGTTTCCAACAACTCATACACGCATTGAAGATCATGATTGAGTTACTGTTTTGAGTCCCATGGTAGAGCTATTTGCTACACCCATATTTGTGTAAATTTAAGGGTCGTAGTACAAGTATCCTTGATACAATGTGGCCATAGTCTATGTATGGAATGCAAAAAAAAATCCCCATCTTTGCCTAACGGCCTTTCCAAAACAACCTTTGATCGTGGCAAGGAGGCTATAGTCAGCCCCCACAACCCCTAGTGTTTAGGCCTTTAGCCGTACCCTGCACATGTGCATCAAAGGGGATAATTTTGGGTTCATCTCTCCCCACCTTTTTTTTTCTAAAACTATATTTTAGTAAAAAATTGCATTTCAATTTTTAGTGTAATTTCATTTAAAATAGGGCTTATTTATGGGAAATCATTATTGTAATAACTTTTGATCGGTAGCTCAAAATCGAGTGCCACTTTTTGCAAAAGTTAATTATTTTTAATTTCCCGCCATTGGACCTATTAATTTTGTAAAATGTACTAATTTATAAAGTTCTAAAATTGTGGGGGACTACCCGATATAGTCTCAAGGGTGTTAAGTGTGTTTCCTCTTTTGTTTGACACTTCTTTCTTTCCACACATTTCATTGTTTTCTGCAAAAAAATAAAAAAAAGGATCTAAATTCAATTAACCCACTTATACCTTTTAACTACCATGAATGGACATAAAAATGAATATTGTACTTAGGAGTAAAATATTGTATTGTATCACAATGGGGTTAGAAACTAAGCCTAGTGAAGATGCAGAAAATTTAAGTGGTTTAATAAGTGTGATGAATCTTTTGGTATCTTGTGTCTTTTAGTGTCTCCAAAATCATCTTTCACATAGATTCATCCAAATCTCCCAACTAGGTGTGGACAACCTTAGAAACCTTGTTTGGAAAAGTTAACACTATGAGGAATCATGAGCTAGAAATATGAATTATCAACTTAAGTCCTTAGAAAATTTGACACTTTGGAATATTTCTTTACCAAGCTCAATTCCTTACGATTACATTTGAAATAATGTGGAATAGAAAAGAAGGATGAACAACTAGTTCTTTTAGTTCTTGTCAAACTAGGTCCTGACTACTCTATCTTTGTCTCTACCTTTTATGCTACCAAGAGGGCTCTTGGATCCACATGGTCTATGTAATCTATGGATGAATTTATTTCTAATTTTACTAAGGAGAAAGACAAGTTAATCCAAATGGGAACCTTGAAGTCATCCAAACCTCAAGCCCTCATTTTTGGGAATGGGAAATAAAAATCCTCTAGCAACCAAGAGAAGAAGAAAAAGAGCAAGGATCTAGAAAAGAAGAAAGAACAAAAATCCACTACCTCTTCCAAGTCTACCACTGAAACCTCCAGTTCAAATGGGAAACCTAAGAAGGAAAAGGTTAAGTGTGCCTATTACAAGAAACTTAGGCACGATGAACACAAATGTATGAAGAAGAAGATTGACCACCTCAGTCATCTCCTTGAGAAGAATAATATAGGGGTCCTTGAATCTATCAAATAGTCTTCATAAACCCAAGAATCTACTAATAAAAGGAAAAATATAAAGAGAAACATAAAGGAAAGACACTAATTTCAATTACATCCTCATATAATCCTTCTTATGTTATTGAATTTGGTGCTTCAAACCACATGAGTTCATCATAGGTTGATTTTTCTCCTTAGATCCCTGACAACATGCCCTCCATCACTTTGGGTGATGATACTCTAGCCACGATTTTAGGGAGAGGGTATATTGAATTCAAAGGTGGAACATTCACAATTTTTCTTAGTGTATCTTCACTTTCAATGAATATCCTATCGGTGTATCGATGACTCATATAGGGAAGGGCATGAGAATCCTATTTGATCCATATTCAGTTCGGATCAAGGATTTTCATAGTGACACTATAGTAGCATTGGGAAGGGAATATCACCTTCTAGGTTATATATCTTCTCACACTTTGCACATGATTTTTCCCCTCTTTGCGTTGCTCATAAATTTAGATGGAGTTAACATATTATGGCATGAGTAGTTAGGCCATCTTAACTCTTTGTTGCCTTAAGTAGCTCACTCGGCATGACATGGTTATAATATGTCCTAGATTTGTTTTCTCAAATGGAATTTGTAAAGGTTGCGCTTTTGGAAAACACCTTGAAGACAAATTTAAAAAGGAGAAATTTGAAGAGCTTGAACACATTTAGATTTGATTTATAGTGATGTCACACAATATTTTCCCCATCCTTCTTTCACTAGAGCCAAATATGCTCTCACCTTCATAGATGACTTTTCCGATATGCATGGGTCTACTTAGTAAAAAGTCTGAAGTGTTTGATTATTTTTGTATGCATATAGAGGCACCCACTAAGAAAAAATATGGCAAATGCATCAAATTTTTTTCAAACAGAGATAATGGGGGAGTATGTTACCAAACATTTTGATTAGTTTTACACCATAGAGGTTATTGATCTATAACGTACAATTCCTTACACTCCTCATCATAATGACATGGTAAAATGCAAAAATAGGTCCTCGAAAGAGATGGAAAACTGTATGATCCAATCTAAATATTTGACTCGCATTTTTGGTGGAATCCATCAACTATGTATGTTATATACAGAACCGGTTCCTCAAAAACCTTTGAAAGGTATAGCTCCTTTGAATCTTAGAACAACAAGAAACCGGAAGTTAAGCAATTTATGGTCTTCGAGATCACCAAAATGACACGTATCCCCAAAAATAAATTCAAGGTAATGGAGAATCAATCCAAACCTTATATTTTTGTTGGGTATCAAAAGGGGTCAAAGGTTATAGACTTATCCATCTTACTACTCATGATTTGTTCATCGAGATACATGTTAAGATTCGAGGATAGTCCCACTAACTCCTTACTTGATGCTTATCCATTTACTTTGGCTTCACTTAGTTTTTATGGTTAGTATGAGGATTCATATTATCCAAAATAAGTTCTGAGGAAGATTCTTCTACTTCTTCCAATTATGACAATCGTTATGATATCAAGAAGAGTAATAAGGATTCATCCTCATCTATTTATAGCCATATTTCAGAGGATTAGGATTTGGCACATGAATCACCCACTTCAGGCCCTCTTTGGTTGGGTAGACAATTCACACTGTAGGAACTTGGGTAAGGAATCTAGAGGATGACAGAAATACTTGGGAAGACTATCGAGATAGGAAACATGCCTTCTATGCTTGAAGAATGAGATCCAAAAACATTCGAGAGAGGCATCGTGCATACATGATTAGGATACTTTCATGCATGAGGAATATAATTACTTAATCAACAATCACACTTAGGATTTGACTTCACTTCCTATGAGAACGAAGATGGATTGAAGTCAATGGATATATCGAACAAATTTATAACAGATGGGTCGGTTTATAAGTACATGGCTCATTTGGTAGCTAAGTGTTTCTCCCAAGTAGTCAGCATAGACTACTCAAATACCTTTACACCCGTAGCCAAGATTACTTCAATTAGAATCACACTTGCTTTAGCTACAACACATGGTTGGAGTGTGCACTAGATGGATGTGAAGAGTTATTTTTTCATGGGGACCTACGGAGGATATCTTTATGGAGCAGTCACCTAGGTTATTTTAGGATCCATACTTAGTTTATAGGCTTAGGAAATCCATCTATGGCCTTAACTAGTCCCCTCGAGCTTGGTATACCAAGATGGATTCCTTCCTCCTAGATTTTGGTTTCACTAAGTTCCATTCAGATCCCAATGTATTTCTATTATGATGGGATGATTCATTACGATAATCTGGGGACCGTAGACACCCCAAAATTACTCACATGTTCCCAATGCTATCCTAATACACCTTGTTATTCACCCATTTGTGATTAATTGATTAAATTGATTAATTCATACACATTGCACCCTTTGGATTAATTAAATTAATCCCATGTACCCCTAGTACCCCTTTAGCTAAGTTAATTATCATTTATTAATTAAATGATTAATTAATTAGTTAGTGTGTGCACATCCTAGTCAACTACCACTCAGTCAACAACCACTTGGACTCCACATCCTCATCCTAGTTAACTACACTTCTAGAATCCTAGAAAGGTGGGGGCAATTGAATTACATGTACAACCACCTTTCGGATGCAACTTCTGCAATTAATTCCATTATTACCCCTAAATGCCCTAGAACTGCTGCAACCTCCTCCAATGTTATTTTTAGCATGTGCATTCAACAATATTCAACCAACTTCCAACCACTTTTCCTCTATAAAATGCAGGTTTGTCTTATCCCAAATCCTCCTGAATTGTTTGCAAGTAAACTTTGTCAATTTTCATTTTGAAGCTTTCCAACTGCTTGTAGAAATCTACATCCCAAGTTTGGAGAACATTCAAGAGCACCCACATCCATTTACAAGGTTCACAAACGAATTTTCTACAACCTTACTGAGGTTTGCATTATGTTTGTTTATCTTTCCATTTACTATAATTTTTCCTTATTTACAAGTATTTTATATTGATGACCTTTTTGATCACTGGGATTACTTCATCACCTATCTCAAGTAGTGAAGAGAAATCTTTAGGATAGATTCACCATGACTTACTTTAGTCTCACATCTCACAATTTGAGTCATAATTTGTGACAATGACGAGCACCATCCAGATATGTAGGAATCCAATCCTTCATCAGAGGACCAAACACATTGAGATTCACATGCACTTCATTCGGGAGCTCAATCATGAACATGTCATCGATTTGATATTCTACCGGTCTTCAAATTAGGTTATCTTGAAATATTCACCAAACCTTTCACTAAGATAAATTTCATTCATCTACGAGCTCTTCTTTTGGTGTGTTCTACATCAAAAGCTTCATAATCTTTAGGGGGATTCTATCTTCTTCACTTCTTCATGTCTCTCTTTTGGGGAATTTCTCCCACTTGGTTTTCTCCTTTTACTCTATGCTATGAGATATTGCATTGTATGTGGGTAATTCATCGGGCCTTGTTATTGGGACACTCTTTCCTCTTTCAATGCCCACCTAAGTTGTGCTTATGGGGGTACTAGTGTAGGATTTGGTTTTCTCTCTTTATTTTTATTATCCTACTTGGGATATTCCACCTCACTTGGTGTTTACCTACACTTATGAGATATGTTTTCTTAGGTGTACACTTAATCAAAATGTTTTAGTTAGTGGTATTTACTACCCTTGGCCACTTGTCTATTGACTGTGCTATTTTGGGTACGAGGTTACCACTATTTTAGGTGAATATTTCCATGATTCTAGGAGGAGGTTATTCACCTCCTATATGTCTTTGTCATCACCAATCCGGCACTATGATAATTCTCCACCGGGAACTCCTCGTGCTATGATTATTTACTAATGCACAGCCTTTAGTTTGGTGGATGTAATCTAGAAACACAACAACAAACATAACACAAGAATACCATAGACTATGATACAAAGGAATGATGACAAATCTGAAATATAAGTGTAAATTATAATATCAACATGAAATTGTTACAATCTCACCCATGAGGTACTTCAAGTGTTACTGACTTCACTTGCCTTCCAACAATAACTATGGGAGAAACTTCACAATGGATTCTTTAACACACCTTCTAAATGATGGCTTCCTTTACACACTTACTCATACAATATTTCTCACTACTTCTCTCTATGCTAAATGAGGGGGTGGCCTCTTTATTTATAGGAATTCAGGCTTATCCACCCTATCTCTAAGATAGGATAGGAAATCTCTTCCGGCCAATCATATTCCATGCCTAAACTCTTGCCTTTACATGTAGGCTTATCTTCTAAGATAAGATAAACCTTATCATCTCACATGGGTTCCACCTTTTTAGACTTTTCCACAAATAAAATACACAAAATATTTATGACATCACTCTTTGTCCTTATTACAAATATAATATTTCTAATTCCTAATCATGTAGACCCTACTTCTCTACTTACCCCAACTTTGACATTTTAACATTACCGGACCACTTATGAAAAATATTTACTTTTTACCACAACATTCCTATTGTAATTTGACTGTTACCGTACTCTACTTTATTGGTGGCACTGTACTAACGGCGCCGTTATCTTCTATTAGACGCCACTACTAATTATACTTAACAACATCTTATTCCTAATACATACATTAATAAAATAGAAATTACGAAGGAAAATTTTAATGTCGACATTTTCCCCCTTCCTAGCTTTTACTCGTCCTCGGAGTAGACTCTTATGGACATTCTGAAGCTGATGCTTGGAAAATCTTTAACTTGTCATGGTTGACCCATTTCGTAATGGGAGTATCATCCAATTCATCCAGGTCGATATGTACCATTTTCATGCACAACTTTATTTTGTAGGGCCCCATCCATTTGGGAAGAAATTTTCTCTACCTTCTTTTTTTGTATACGGAATCATATACTAGAACCAAGTCATTCACATGAAATGGAGACCAACAGATGGATTTTTTGATCAAAGTATTCATTCTCGCTTCATTTTCTTCTTATAACTTGTATCCTTCACTATTTCCATCATTTCCTCTAACAAATGAAGATGCACCAACCTTTCTTTTCTTGAATCACTTTCATCCATCCTTTCCTTTTCATAACTCTCACAATGAGAATATCAAACTCAATAGGAAGAAGCTGGATCAATGCCATAAGCCAACTGAAATGGGGAGTATTATGTTGTTGACTTTGATGTTACCCTATATGCCCACAATGTTGCATGAATCCTTTTATCCCACTTATGTACTGCAGGCTGCATCCTTTTGCTAGAATTTGACACAACACAAAATTTATTCATTCCACCTATCCATTTGTGCTTGGCTTGTATATTGTTGCCTTCCTACATGCTTAATAGAAAACTTTTTGACTAGGGCTTCTACCACCTCATTAATGAAGTGGCTTCCTTGATCGGTTACAATTTCTAATGGGCAACTAAATCTGGTGATAATGCGTTCATATATGGACCTTGCCACTTCATCCATGGAAGTTGTTTTCAATGGCCTAGCTTGACCCACTTGGTTAAAAATGCATGGCAAATACAATATATTTATTTTGGCATGGGGTAGTTGGAAGTGGACCTACAATATCTATTCCCCACTTTTCAAAGGGACTAAGTGGAAGAATAGGGCATAATGGAGATGATGAAGTCTTATGGTTACCATGTGTTTGACAAATATCACATGTCTTACAATAATTATAACAATCTCTAAAAAGAGTGGGCCAGTGATAACCTGCATCCAAGATTCTTCTTGCTGTAAGTTGTCCAGAGAAGTGTCATCCACATGTACCATTGTGGAATTCTTCTATTATCTCCTTCCCTTGATCACGTCCAATTTGCCCTCTTGTCTTGTCCATCGGTCCTATTCAAAATAATACTCCATGCATAATAGAATATGGACGACTATCTTGAGTAATATTTCTCTTAGTCTTTACATTGGCACCATCAGGAAACTTGAATTCATTCAAATAATTACAAATATCTATGTATTCACTAGGGATTATGTCAAGGGATAACAATGTTGCATCTGGGAAATCATCATCATCACAAGATGAACCTAAACCATCATAGGCTCGAGAGAGTGCATCTGCATTGACATGTTTCTTTCTGGCCTATCTATAATATCAAATTCAAATTCTTGTAGCAAAATTATCCATCTTGTTATCCTCCCTGATGGGTTAGGCTTATTTACAATATATTTTAGAGCCTAATGATCTGTTACAACTATAAATTTATGCCCTAGCAAGTAATTTCTAAACTTCTTTACAAAAAATGATAGCTAGAGCCTCTTTTTCGATTCTGATATAATTTACCTTAAGACTTTGCTCATTTATCTACTCCCAAAGTAAATTGGATGATCATTCTCATTTTCATCCTTTTGGCTCAGAGTACTTCCTAACGCTACATCTGAGGCATCAATATACACAATGAATGTCTTGCTCCAATTTGGATTCTTTAAAACAGGTGAAGACACCAAAGCCCCCTTGATTGTTCAAAAGCTTCATGTGCCTTATTTCTGGTTCATAAGTAACATCCTTCTTCAAGAATGGGTTAGTGGCTATGAAATCTTTGAGAAATTCTTGATGAACCTTCTATAGTAACCCACACGGCCTAAAATTGATCTCAACTTACTTCTATTCATAGGAAATGGTAACTCTTTGATTTTGAAACTTTATCGGGATCGGTACCAATACCATCTCTGGATCAACATGCCCTAACAAAACACATTTAGAACATCCAAATACACACTTTGTAGGGTTTAGTGAGGCTTGTGCTTCATCTAACCTTTGAAATTTTGTCTCCATCTCAGTGCGGTGGTCCATCTTACTCCCATAGATGAAAAAATCATCCAGAAATATTTTGATGAAGTTCCCAATGTAGGGTTCAAACACCCTATTCATCAAGCATTGGAACGTTGCTAGAGCATTACACAACCCAAAAGGCATAAATCTATAAGCAAACGTTCCCCAAGGAGTGATGAACATGTTCTTCACTGATCTTTCTCTACGCTATACGAACTTGGTTGTATCCGCTATATCTATCAACAAAACTATAGCACTCCTGGCCAATTCCTACTTCATCCAAGATCTGATCTGAGAATGGAAGAGGGTAATGATCCTTTTTATTTCCTTATTGAGCTTCCTATAATCAACACAAATGTGTAGCTTCCCATTATTTTTATTGAGATCACAATGGGAGAAACCCATTCTAAATTCTCCACAACAAATATGAATCCTGCATCAAGCAACTTATCTATTTCTTCTTTTACAGTCTTGGAAAAGTAGGATTCATTCTATATGGCATTTGCTTTATGGGCTTAGCACCATCTACCATTTCAATAGAATGTTCTACCCAAATTACTTGACGAAGTTCCTTGTAATCAAAAGTGAATATGTGTATGTACCTTGAAAGAGTTGGAGGTAGGATTCCTTCTCACTCTCCATCACAAAGATCACCAATCTTTATTTGTTGGAGATGATCATCAATTTCTTCTTTAAATAATTTTATGGGGCCATGAGTCGGTGTGACTGAAGGATATCCATAACTGAAACATCAACCTCACTTTCTTCATCTTCGGTGTCCACTTCACTTTGGTACTAGAGTAATTACATGATGTCCAATCATCGGTTTATCACTTGAATCCACTGGTTCTACCTTATGATCTTTGAGGGATCACGTTTATCTCTTCACCCTCTCTCTACCACATCCAAGTGTCATGAAGCCTTCATTCTAGTAGTTTCTTACATGAAATCTTCTTAGCCATGGTCTTCTCAACAACATTGGGTACACAACAATACCATTTTCATCACTTGAAAGTCTACCATACATCTGACACCCATAATAGATATTGCCACATTTGAAACTACACCTTTTGGTTTATTTTTCCCTTATTTAATGACCTTAACATAAGTGTTGAGGGCGATCAATTTTAAATCCAACATATTCATTACGGACTCGGTCATTACATTAAGCGCAGCACCTCTATCAACTAAGACATCATGAATTGAAATACCATTACATAATACCTCACTTATGGAGCATATGGATCTGCCTCTACCTCAAAACAGGGGACCTCAACCTCCTTCCTTCGTCGATCATTGAGTCCACTTCGCATCTCCCACCTCTTCTCAGAAGACAGCCAAGAGTTGACCATATGTAATATTTACAGGCCTTTTGGACAGATCTTCTAAGATGGAGTATGGTCCTTGTCCCTGTGAAATCATAAAATCCTACACACCCAACTTTCTTCTCCTATGTTTCTTATTAGTTTCTCCTTTCATCTTCTTAGGATCATTTCCATCTTGGTTATCTTTTTCTTTCTTTATTTTTGTTAAAAACACATCTACTTCATTATTTATGCTCTTATCTACTACATCAAAAAGAATTCACAGTGCTTTTCCTTTATCATTATCTCTTGTACCAAATGTAGAAGCTCTATCTGGACAATTATACTTATAAAATCCCTTTTATAACAACTATAACATACAACTTCAGAAATATTTCTTTTTGGACCTCTATCTCCTCCTCCACGAGAACTAAATTCCTTTCCTTGAAGAAGATTAATATTAAGCGGCCCATCTTCTTGAGCGAGATCTCCATACTCGGTAGATGTACTAGGAGAAAGATTTGTGCTCACCAAGAGTGGTTGTGGAATTCTGGACCAAAGGTGCTGGTGTAGGCTCTACTTTAGCAACAATTTCTTTGGGCTCCTCTTCCATGCTTTCTTCTTGTAATCTCCTTTGCTTGTTCATGATAGGCAGGGCGGTCATACTTCACTCGTTGTCGATCTCGGCTTCATCCCAAGAATGAAGTGCTTACAGAGGATATTATCCATGCCATTCATCAACCCATCCGCTAATCCTTCCTTCCGAGATCTGGACATCGAGCTTCCTCCTTAGCTCTAGACCATGAGCATGATAATCCCTTATCTTCTCCTTCTCTCCTTGGGATAGCTTTGTGATATCGATCATGAGATCTACATATTTCCGTTGTTCACCAAATTCTTCAAGAAAACTTTCGAGTTAATAAATCTCATGAGTTTTTCACATTATCACCTAGTGTTTCAAAACCATCTAAGTCTTGAACCATCCAAAAGGTAGGAAAAATTCATACATTATTCTCTTCTTATGAGGCCATTACAAATGCATGATCGTTTGAACTATTGAATGAAAGAGGAAGCATCTTCATTAGATTGGGCTGAAAAAATAGGAATCTTCCCCATTTTCAAAAGTAACCACAGTGAAATACCAACCCACAAGTACAATCAACAAGACTTATGTGCAAAAATAATTGGAATCACTATAATAGAAAGTGACTTTACACCTTTCTACAATAAAATAGAAATGACCACGGTAAACTATGGTAAAACTTGACTTACTGCGGTAAAAAATGACTTTACTATGGTAAACACTATTCATGGTAAAAAGTGAAGTTATTGCATGGTAAATACTATTCACGGTAAAAAGTGACTTTACCATGGTAACTACTATGCATAGTAAAAACAAGGTTACCCTCCAAATGTTTTCTAACTAAGTGGGAATATCTCTCCAGAAAATCCACCAACAAGGAATGGTCCCGGCAACGGAACCAAAATGTCATCACCAATCCAGCACTATGATAATTCTCCACAGGAACTCTTCATGCTATGATTATTTACTAATACACAGCCTTTAGTTTGGTGGATGTAATCTAGAAACACAACAACAAACATAACACAAGAATACCATAGACTATGATATGAAGGAATGATGACAAATCTGAAATATAAGTGTAAATTATAATATCAACATGAAATTGTTACAATCTCACCCATGAGGTACTTCAAGTGTTACTAACTTCACTTGCCTTCCAATAATAACTATGGGAGAAACTTCACAATGGATTATTTAACACACCTTCTAAATGATGGCTTCCTTTACACACTTACTCATACAATATTTCTCACTACTTCTCTCTATGCTAAATGAGGGGGGTGGCCTCTTTATTTATAGGAATTCAAGCTTATCCACCCTATCTCTAAGATAGGATAGGAAATATCTTCCGGCCAATCATATTCCATGCCTAAACTCTTGCCTTTACATGTAGGCTTATCTTCTAAGATAAACCTTATCATCTCACATGGGTTCCACCTTTTTAGACTTTTCCACAAATAAAATACACAAAATATTTATGATATCACTCTTTGTCCTTATTACAAATATAATATTTCTAATTCCTAATCATGTAAACCCTACTTCTCTACTTACCCCAACTATGACATTTTAACATTACCGAACCACTTATGACAAATATTTACTTTTTCCACAACATTCCTATTTTACTTTGATTTGTTACCGTACTATACTTTATTGGCGGCACCGTCTTGTGACGCTGTTATCTTCTATTAGATGCCACTACTAATTATACTTAACAACATCTTATTCCTAATACATACATTAATAAAATAGAAATTACGAAGGAAAATTTTAATTTCGATAGTACATCTCTTGCATTATTCTATTTGATCATATTGAGTTAGAGTTATTTTTGCGTTATTGTAATTATCTCTCTTGTATTTTCATAATTCGTAGTCTTATATGCTTGGTTTGTTTTGTCTTGGAACAATTCACGTCTCACATCATTCACTTGTGCATTCTTCAAACTAGAAAATCCGTAGTGCTTCTATGATATTCTCCATTCTAAAGGGTTGGTAATTGTTGATTGTTGTTAGTTGTTAGGATTTTATCACTACTACCGCAATTAATAAATCTACATTTCTTTTATCTCCTTTCTTATGTTCCTCCATCCTCCCTATTTTTCAATTTTGCAAGCATTGTAATCTTGTAAAATCAAGAAGGAACTTTGTAATTCATTAATGGAACCATAGAAATTTGTGTCTTTGATTTATTAGTCTTATTATTTCTTACATGGTTGATTTATTCTTATTGAATGTGGACCTACGTTGGCTAATGTATGTGAAATCTATTATTCTACTACATCATTAACCCCCTCTCTTCTTTCCCATCTCCTATTTACCTCTCTTCAAATAATATTGCTCCCTTATACATTATATAAGTGCTTTTCCATAGGTTTAGTGGAGTATTCATGTGTGATCCTCTGGCCCTACGGCCACCCCACGCTTCTATTTAATTTTTATTAAATAAATGGTAGCCTCCCATACCCAAGAAGGAGGGGCTTAGCCTCGTGACCATTAGTGAAAACTAATAATCTACAAAGTAAAAAATATCTCACTAACACAACCATAAGTTAAGAGTCAAACAATACAACAAATAAACAAGGAAATTATTTGTATAAATAGAAAATAACAATAATGTATCTAAAAACATAGAAAACAATGATAGTAAAATTAAAGATAGTAAGATATGTTAGCGATGCAAAAGACACATGTGTTACTCCTATTAGCTTTAAAAAATAGCGATAAGAACTATGTACATAATCAAGCATGAAAAGAATGGTGTAAATTAATTATAATGAAACTAAAGCACCTATATATCATGGGGATGCCCCAAAGAGGTGTGTAAGTTACCAAAATAGAATCTATGATCGTGTGTACTCCAATGTATGTCTTGCATCATAATCAATATAAATTGTGAGCACATGTGTGAAAATATTATATATAAAATATATGTTATATATCAAACCAACATGATAGAAAACATGTATAAACTAATAAGCTAGACAATCATACCATGAACATGTCTTTATTTTTATTTTTCACATATTTATATGTTTTGTATTATGTGATTATTTGATTATTTTTGAATTATTTTGAAAAATTTATGTACAAGAAAGGATATAATAGAAGAGCTACCTATTAAGAGGCTCATCAACTTAAAGATGATGGAGGTGTAAGCCCCACAAGTTTCAAAAGAGATGAAGGATGATTTTGTGTAATCATTATAGAATTCATGGCATGTGTCATAAAATACCTAGGATGGGAAGATCCACGATGTGTAGTATTTGTATAAGGTGACCTAAATGACCAAGTAGAATTCCTAGGATTGTGTGACTTGATAAGAGGGGTATGTGACTTGATGACCTAGGAGAAGGATAATATGTATATACACTAGAAGGGAGTGTCCTATGAGATGTAACATGATAATTAGAAGGCTAAGATGTCAATGCATTAGGAATAGAATAATTGACCATATGTATTGAGGCAATCTACTAAGATATAGGGTCTATGAATAAAATACCCATAGTTGTGACCATTTATTTATTGTCAATGAACTTAACACATTAATGAAATATTGAAGGGACAACTATGAAATTATGAATCTAGGATAAACCCAAACTCATGTCACCTAAACTAATAGAATACACAACCAAGAATGTGATATCAAAATTAATAGAGCCTACTATGAGAGGAGGAAAACATTCTTTGTGTTTCTTAGGAACAACTATTAATTTATTTTTAGTATATATGAGAGAACATTGTAACTTAAAATTTCACATATTATGGGGAGTAGTACTATCAACCAAAACATTGCATACATGATGTTGGTAAAAAAAAGGAATATAAAATGTAACAAAAATAAAACTATGTGCTATATTAGTATCATTGAAGGCAATAATTGGAAAATAAGGTGTGGTAGTAATTGTACCAATCATATAATCAAATGTGATATCATAAAATATATGGAGGTGGTAGTGTTGGAAGTGAAAATGGACTGAGGGGGGGGGTGAATCAGTCCCCAATAAAACCTTTCCTTTTTATATTTCAAACATCAAACACACATCCTCATGAAACACATATATCAATACTTTATCACAATCAAATACACTTCACGATGAAACATATTTCACCAAAAAAATAATTCATACATACATGTCAATAATAACACAATATATACACAAAACCTTTCTTTATTGATGTTCAAATCATATCACAACAGATGATGCTTTCAATAATAAAACAACGAGATACAATCAAGAGATATCAATGTAATAAACTATGCCTCTTGAATACACAAGAGTATATTCCTCTTTTGCATAAGACTTCAGCTCATAATCAAACCTACAAATAATTGAGATACCTTGTAATGACATCAACATGCTCTAAATTTAAAAATCAACACATGACACCAACTCTTCCCTCCTTCATCAACTCATCATCAAGGAAACTTCACCATTCTTTTCTTCGCTCAAATCCACCTCATAAACATACCACCATCTAATAACCTAGAATTTAATTCTAGGAGTTTTTAGCTATGCCCAATGAGGTTTTCTTTTTAGAATGTTTATTCAAAAAAATATAAAAGGATTTCCAAAATATTAACAACATTGTTCCCAAAACTTCACTTTTATAGCCTCTCCTTCATAAAAAATCAAAATAGGTCAGTTTCCCTCCTTTATTTTGACTTCATTATCTTACAAACATCCCATAAACTTTATCAAAATAGTCACAAGTGACCCAGGTAGGTTGGCCTAGCCAAAAATCACTCACTATGCACCAAAAATCCTTAAAACCCTACCATTGGAATGAGAAAATGACCTAATGCCAAAAATATTTTTATTTAAGCTATTAAAATCACCATACATGAGTATTATGACATTTAAACATCATATTTGGTCTAAATTTACATGAACCAATCAAATTATTTCATTTAATGGGCCCACTAGCTCATTACCTTCTCAAAACAATTGTTTCCAACAACTTGAACCTACATTTGGTCTTTAATATCCCTTAATGCAAACTCAACTATGGCATGTGACAACACCATGGAAATACCAAAACCTTTAGATAACTTCTAAGAAATTTATATCTCATTAAATAGTCACATTTTCAAGCCACATCAATATTTTCCTTCACTAAATCAAGCTTCCTAAAAAGTAATTTTACAAATGTAACTGGTTTGCACCCTTTATAACACCTTTAATAAGTCCAAATTGATTAAATGGATGAAAAATTAATCCCTATTCACTTTTCATATGATAGGAAGCATCACCTAATCCATTTCATGCACTAACCAACTCAATCTTTCAGAAATAACCTCTTGTCCTGAAAAACAAGAAATATTCTTGCTCACAAATTGACCTGGAAACCACATAAAATAAAATCATAATGAAACAAAAATTATACCATTGTAAATATATCTGAATTAAATTTCCATAAAATATTGTAGAACTTTCTTTACAACTCTAAGTAGAATCCGTTCAACCAAGTTGTCTCTATAAACTTCCTAAAACTACCCCAAAACTCGCTTCTTTAACCAGTTAACACAAATGAATCATACTTTACCATTTAAATGCATCTCCATGACCTAAAACCATCATGGACATCAATAAAAACTCACATAAATCACATAATGGTAATTTATTTTTCAAGTCCTTTTAAAAACCTTGTCCTAAATAAACATCTTCATAAACTGACATGTTTCAATGGGGTCCACTTATCACCATAAGCTCTAACATACCTTTTAGAAACCTTAATGATTCCTCTATAACATATAATCATCAAATATACACTAGAAATAAATTCTATCCACTTAGGATAATTTTATCTCCTACCTCTTTTGAGCTAGGGTTTTAAACTCATAAAATGTTTACCTTTTTAACATTTGTTCATAAAATGTGACAATGAAATGACCTAATTATTTTTGTGAAATATTATAGAATAAATTTAGAAACATCCTTGAAATTCACAAGCTCCCATGCAAATCACATAATTTAAAGTGAGCATCAGAAGATCCAATTAGAGCTCGAAATGACCTTATTCTTGACTCTGTTTCACCAAAATTGTCATATCATGCAAAATAATAATCATGGTAACCTGAAATTTTTCCCACACCATCATGACACACCCTAATAACATATAAAATCATCACCATATCACAAATAGTTATCAAAATTTCCAGCCACTAAGACTTGCATGGCTAGTCGTTAGGGTTTTACACTGTAAAAGGTAGGGTTAATTGAAAATAACACTATAAATCTTCATATAAAAAGAAAAAGGTCCTAACATACCTAGTAAATAATTAATAAATTTCCTACATGCATATATGAGCTTATATGGATCCACAACTCAACCTCATGCATTCTAACAACCATATTTGATCCAAATGAGCACTTGAAACATAGTCACCAACTTATATTTTCTTCCTTAAAATCATGTAATTTCCCAAGAACTCTCAAAAATGATCTCCATACTTCCAAAATACTTCTTAAGCCACCAAGAATCTCAAACCTCCATGCACCATCACCTAGGCTAGTTAGGTCACCTAATTAGGCTTGCTAGAACAAGCAATTCTCACTTGAATCAACTGATATCACCATGAATAAATTTGAATCATCATCCTTAGAATTTTATGTCTCTACTACATTATACATTTTTTTCATTAATGGGGTTTTGCATCAATGACAACACCTAAACCACAACATGCCAATAATCTCCCCTTTTTCATTGATGGAAAACCACCTAAACTTCTCCCCTTTTTACATTAATGACAAAGGCATACCTATACCAACATGTTATTCATCTTTCTTAGCTTCATAGGATCACCTCTTGGTTGGAAAAATCAACAAAAGATCTCATTCTAGCTCTCAAACATGAGATTCTTTACAAAAACTGATTTTTGGCTTCATTTCAAGCATGGAATCACTGTACTCCCCTTGGGAATAGCATATAAACCTCCTAGTCATGCCAAAAATCATGAAGGAAACAATATTTTACCTTTTCTTTGAAAAATATCACCATCATCTACCTTCTAAACATGTAAAACTTTCTAGTTCACCTCAAAACTTTGTTTTTACCTATATGAGATTATTGTAGAATCATATATCTGAAGCATACATTTCAAGAACATGCCAAAAATGATTTATTTGAGCTTAACAATGCTTCATACCTTTATTCTTGGGCTTACACCATCTTTTCAAGGTACGATCTTGACTTGCATAATCATCTCTTGCTCTACACACTTCATTAGAACTAAATTCCCTGAAATGAACTTTTAGTGCATTTTGAACAACTTTCTAAAGACTCTGAAGCATAATTAACCTATTACAGACCTCCTCATGACTCCCCCTAGAATTAAACCATATAATAATAGTATAAAACCACACAAAAAGATTTCTACCTTGCATTCCTGACTTGGATAGATAAAAACACTTAAGCATTGTCCTAAAACATTCTTTCAAACTTTGATGGTCATATTGGGATGATATAATGCAAATTTTACCTATGCATGCTTGACCTTGGAAAAAACACCTAAAACATACATAAAATTCCTTTAGATTATCAACATCACATTCTAGAGGAATATACCATGCCCCCTATCAAATTTGGACCATGCATATCATCTACATCTATAGAAGCATATTTTCTCATCACTATAACACTATATTAGTCCCTATGAGATCTTAAATCCATCAATTTGGTTCAATCTTGACTCAATATGCCAAGATATTAACATTTCCAACTATCTCATTATATTTCACATCCATATAAAGGAACCAAGACATCATACACCCTTAAAAAAGACTATCACCATGCCTAATTAACACCTTCAGTCCCAAAGAAATAACATACTCTACCCTTTTGCACATACCCTACACACTTTGTAGCTTGTAACTTTCACTTACGATGCAATAACTAGGCCATCCTATTCATGCCACATATTATTTCCAAAATCCTTCACTTAAAAATTTCATGCTCTTTAAGCTCAGAATAATCAAGAATATTACAAACTAGACCTCATGCCATTTCCACCTATAGCCACCTTTATTCACCTTCTTAGCACACTATATGCCAAATGTTCTTCTTGAATTTGCACAAGTTACTGCCATAATTTCTTGCACCTAATGAATATATTGAGATGCCTTCAATAATCAAGACACATGTACCCCTATCATGATCAAAACTATATACTTGAGCACCAAATCTGTCATCACATATCTTTGATCATCACATACAATCTTGTAGGAAGCAATATTGCGAGAATATGACAAAATTTGGTCATGGTATAGAAAACTAGTCATGTTATCTACACTTTCTTAGAAGATGCCCATTTCCTAGATCACAAATTCAATCCTGAGAGCATCATACCACACCATATTCCTATAAATAACACATGCTCTACCTCTTGTACACTTTCTAGTCTTATAGTTATTCATTTGTGCATGGAGCAACAAATGAACTAACCAAAACTTGATATTAACTTATTTTCTCATCTTCAAGACCCATGACATCTTCACATATGTCTATATCAATGTCATTTAATTCTTAGACCCATCAAAATATGATGTAAATTAGTTCTCATACACCTGTAGAGTGTCATTTCTTGCTTTCACAACCTCTATCAAGAATCAACCTTAGACTTGTAAATTTTTCACAATATAGACATTTGAGTATTTTGGTATCATTCTTGATCAATATATCCTTGAATATTTCATTCAAAAACCACTTAGATCATCCTCAAAAAAATTCACTTACCCTTGTAACATTATCTCATCTCATCATTTATTATGATTTTACTATGTTCTCACAGCTTCTTATCGAATTAATGCAAGAGATGACCATGTACTCATAACAATGACCTCCATTGAGGAAAATCACACTTCTAAGATTAGTTTGACAATTCATATCATTAAAAACATGAAGAAAAAATTCATACCTAATGAAACCTTCATACCCTACCTATGTGGTTCAAACCCTACCTCTCATGCATAATTTTTATTTATAATGTTACACCATTTCTATACTATGATCTTGTAATTTGGATGAGATAATTGATGAAGACCACACTTTACTCACTTAGGATACCATATTGAGTTCATTAAACCAATTCACAAGCATAAAAATTCACCTACATGTTTGTGATTGATCATGCATGCTTAAGCACTATCTTTAAGCTACATAAGATCAAAATACAACATATTTTGCACTTGATCACACCTAGATACCGTACATATATATCATACTCTTATTCATTCCTTTAGAGACTAAATAAAACAACTAGATAGTCTCTTCACACCAATGACTCCTTTATACTATGTACACACACTATTAGGTCTTCAAAAAGAGAAAAGCATCTATAAATTTTGAAATTTTTACTTTCTTAGAGAACTCTAACCTGATATGAGCACCCATTTGGCCAAAATTACACCTCCATAAGCCTTGTACTATGCTCTTGAAGACAACTCACCCAGTTTGTAACTTCTACCTTTGATAATTAGGTCTTTTGCATTCTCATAGTCAAAACATTGTACTATCAAAGATTCCCATATTTTTTTCCTTTTTAGAGATTGAGACCAGTTGAATCTCCAAGTACACCTTGTTTATATGATTTGTATAAAATTTTAGCTCTAGACTACATCATTTACTCTTTAAACAACAAATTTTCTCTATACCACTCCTTATGAACACATGAAACCTATATTTTAGGAAGAAGCTTCAAAAATAAATGTATTTTGATTTCAAGAGAAAAAACATGACCTCCAACACTATAATGGCATCACTTGATTTCCTAGTCTTGTTTTGTTATGATTTAGAATAATGAAAGTCATTTACAAACCCAAATCCACCTTTATTTACACCTAAACTCACTTGTTTTGACCTCACCACTGCCACATACCACATTTGGAGTGATGGTGTGATCAATTCATCATGTTTGATTACCCATTCCATATTCAAATATTCATCTTAGAGTATTATAACTTCTAATATTATGATGAACACTTCATACATAGAACATTTGAACTCAAACAACACTATATGACCATGACACAACACTAAATGACAATGAAGACTTGGAGAAACCATACACACCATGATTTACCTTTAGAGACCACTTAAATGCTTTACAAACATCATAGACACTTTGAATCACTTAATTCATGAACTTATAGATCATGAAAAAATCATGACACACCTTTTGACTTAGAATTAACACTATGATATACCACAAACCTCTATTCAAGACAATCATTACTTGGACACGAGATCCTGAAAACATTAGGACTCTTCATATAGATGTCATGACACAATAAACTTACTTTAAGACACCAACATGAATCATACACTAAGTCAACTCAAACTTTAACATGACAAAGAAACTCGGACTTTAAGGACACAGACTTATACACTTGATGAACAACAAAACTTGAAACTTGACATACTCAACATGACTAACCATTTTGAATCATAAGAACATACTTAAGGAATTGAAATGAATTACCTTAATACCATGGAGAAGAAACACACACACCAATACATATCCCCCTCACTCTAATGCTTTATTTGAACCAATACACCTCCATATGTCATCATGGAGCATCTAGAAGAGAGACCTAAGAAGGCCCCAAGCCTTCTTTTAGCTCCTTGATTGACTCATTCTTTTATGATTCTTTATCTAATATGTAGACTCTTTTTATTGATCAATCATACCATTTATATCCTCTTGAAAACTTTGGCTAGCCTCCTTCTCCTTATTGCACTCCTATACTTTTGGATTGGATTATTGAGTCCCTTTCTAACTGTCATGATTATTCATGGTTCTAGATCCTTCTTCAACTACCCTGCATAAAAAAACCTTGCAATGTGCCCTATCTTATGGCATTTGAAGCATTCCACCTATATTTTCTTACACTTTATTTCCTTATGTCTGAAATCATTGCAATAAAAACAATATCCATTGAAATTATTTACATACCTTCTAGTGTTTGATTGTTCATTCTTGCAATATTTTGCAAGATATCCCTTTGCATGCAAAGGTGACATTCAACACCATATGTCTAACCTACCTTTTTCTCCTTATTACCTTCACATTCCTCTTCATTCTCTTCTTCACAATGATGCCTATGAGCTTGTCCATTGTAGTCATCCTTCATGTCAACCATGGGACTGCACAAACTAGATCTATGTGCATAAACACTACACTTATAATAGTTACCATGAAAAAATCCATACATATATGCATCTGGCTATCTAATAGATGAACTACCATGAGATGGAAGCCTTGAATTATCTCCCATTTTTGAACCCACTAAATATGCTAAGTATAACAACACAAGATTTTTTTGAACGTGCGAAGGGAGGCATAAAGGCACATGCAAAATTAAAACATGCAACACACAGAGGATCACACCCAAGTTGAACACGTTCGAGACTTAGCCGAATGTTGAGCTACATGATGGAATTGGAAGATGAGTGGTTGGATTAGCGATCAAACAAATTTTTGGAGTTAGGATTAAAGCATGAAGACTTGGGGTCAAAGAAAATTCTATTTTGAGAGAGGTCACATGCAGAAAGAAGGTATAACATCATGCAAGGGAAGCTAATAATAAGATGCATATCTAATGTTAATTATAGATGGTCTATTATTAAGTGAAGCTTGCATGCTTCCTTAGTTACCTTTGTAAGTGGTGCATGGCTATTTTGAGCATGCAACCTATTTTGAGAGAGTGCATGGGTGGTGAAGGAAAGTCCAATCCCCCTATATATGTATTGATTTACATGGATTAGAGGATCATGGGTGAATGTATGTAACAAAGTTATGCTGGTATGATTCTATGCACATGACTTTGTGATGGTAATTATAATGTATTCAACTATGGGTTTTTTTATGAATTAATATAATGGATATTTGTGGATGGATATTGATTGTTGATATTACTTCTCATGACTATTATGTGGTGAATCTGATCTTGATCCTTGTTTGATTTATTATGCACTATGGTTGTGAGCTGATTCTTGTTATGTTTTTCCTTTAATTACTTATGGTTATGGAATATATGAATGATCATGCTAACATCTTGACAAATCTGGTATAAAAAGAGGGACTTGGTACCTTTGCACACTTTGGGTGAGTGCTCAAATATGTCTGAGTGATGTGCCAATGTGTCTAGGGTTTGAGTAAGAAATAGAGACTACATTTTGGTTCCATTTTCAGACCTCTTTTCAAGCTATTGCAAGGATGTTGCATGATGAAGACATATCGGTTGACTTTGGACAACATTGAGAGTTAGGTTGTGGACTTAGAAGACCAGTTTTCTCACAAATATAATACTAGACCCGATTTCAATGCTCACGCATGTGTTGAAGAACATATGTATCATGAACTCTATGAGATGTTCTTTTGTTGTTTTCTTATAGAGTTTTATGAGTGGTTGGTAGCATATGCATCAAAGCGGAATTAGAGGTATAGAACAATTTTTTGGAGACAAGAAGATTACTAGACTTTGTATGATGCCAATGTAACTTAGACACACATTGCGAGATAATTTTGGAGTGATGTTTTAAACAATTACACGTTGGATTATGTTGTTTCTAATTATTTATGTCCATATGTTTCTAATTTTATGTTCTTGCTTGAACCTAGAGAATATTATTTGCACGTTATCCCTTTAGTAATTAATATATTGTTGGTGACTCTAGATTTGGAAGAATGACCTATGGCTAGCTAAGCATCCACCATGCACAAGGGCAGAAGTATGTGTGTTGAAATATGGCATACATTACAAAAGAAAAGGAAAGATAGGAAATACGAATTAAGTATAATGAAGCTTACGGGAGAGGAATTAGAAAATAAGCATGACATTGAGGAGTCATGGATTTTTGAGACAGGTTGATGTGCAAAGGATTCAAGGTTCATGCAGAGGATGTGTAACCTAGCATCAGTACTCCTTGATTTAGGAAATCACGGAATATAATCCCCTTTAGCTTCATATGAGATCACATTAGAAGAATAAATAATAAGGACCATATGTTTTCATTTGATCCCACCTTGTGACCTTTTCCTTGTGCTTGGTGTTCCAGTTCCTGAAACAGTTATTGAGAAATAGGCTAGTGTTGGTAATAAATTAGCAAAGATAGCTTTCATTTTCCATTGAATACAAAAGTTCTTTAGAAAAAAATCATCATCTATGGTTAAGAAAACATCTTCTTTGTTTGGTGGTATATTTTTAGGTGTATCATCGGGATAGAGCGTGGTCACATAAAACGTTGGAAATAAGTCTAGAAGTAGAAAAACTTCATAGACTATGGGAATTAAATTTAGTGAAATAGTTAGAGCATAGAGTAGTTCATCCTCTAGTCTAGTGCCTACTATATGAGGTGGATTGGGAGGATCATGAGGTTCAGGATCTAATGGATCTGATGGTTCTAGAGGTGGAGGGAATACTAGAGGTAATACATGTTCTGGATCTGGTGGGCATGGTCCACACCAGCCACAACAAGTCTATTATGAGATGTCTCTTCACCTACCAGAGTACAGAGGCATTGAGGATGCAATGGATCATGTGCATATGTGTGAGATACTATGGCATGTTAAGGGAATCACAGCTCCAAAGTGTAAGGTAAGTCATTTTGCTACTACTTTGCAAGGGTGTGTGCACATAGTTGGTATAGGAAGTATGATCTAAACTAGACTCGTTGTAGATTACAACATGCTACGTGATGAATTCTTAGGTGATGAAGGATATTAAGTAGGGAATGGCTGAGAGTGTAAGGAAGTATGATACACGCTTTAAATTTTTGTTATCTAATTTGTCTTATGATATTCACCCTAGCCAACATGCATAGTGGTTTTTTGGTGGTTTGATCACACCTTTCAAAAGGGTGCTCTCTCATAAAATTTTATATATCCATGCAAGGATTTTGAGGTAACTCTATGCATTAAGGAAGTTGGGAGCGTAGACACCAAATTTAACCTTTTTTGAGGAACATATTACATCTATGGTGAAATAGTTAGAGAAAATTTTGGCCAATTCAGCTCATGAGACATGCATTGGGATAAGGTGTATAGATTATGAGGTTGAAGTACATACTAAGGATAGTTTCCCTTGTAAATCAGTTTGTGCCATGTTGTTAGATTATGAGATATGTCACTTGGATCATGATTCAAGTAGGTGCCCATTGTTGTAGTGCACGATCCGAAAGAACGTGTCTTGTTATTGTAAGATTTATAAGTCTCACACTCATGATATGGAAAACTATATATTGATTGATCAGATTCATGAAGCTATTGAAATTGGTGTGCATTAGACTAGTGTTGCAAATAATTCAAAGGATCAAGAAGGAAAACATCATGAAGGGCACTCTGATGGAGGTGGTAGAGGTAGAGGTTACTTGTGGAGGATATAGAGGTCATGGTCATGATAGAGGAAGAAGTGACTTCCCTCATGGAACTTATTTTACATGTGGATCCCCTGATCATTATAGGCATGAATGCCCTCATAACGTAGTCTTCTCATGGTGCGAGAAGAAACATAAGTTTGAATAATGTCCTGAGTTATATGAGCAAAATTGTATATATCTTCCCCAGGTAGATATAGACAAGCGAGAGAATATAGAAATCAAATAATCTCAAATCCACGACATTTAAAAGGTGCACGGAAGTGGCGCATGACAATGAATGTCGACCGGGCGTAATGATTCACGGGTAAAAGATGCGTCCTTGGCGCACGGAAGTGGCGCACGACAATGAATGTCGGCGGGGGTAAAAGATGCACCCTTGGCACACGAAGTGGCGCATGACAATGAATGTCGGCCAGGGTAAAATATGTGCCCTTGGTGCACGGAAGTGGCACACAACAATGAATGTCGATAGGGTAAAAGATGCGCCCTTGGTGCACAAGTGGTGCACGACAATGAATGTTGACGGGGTAAAGGATGCGCCCTTGGCACACGGAAATGGCGCATGACACAGAGTGTCAATAGGGAAAAAGTTGCACCTTGGCACATGTAAGAGGACGTCGACACACACACGGATGCGCCTATGGCATACCTTCAGGAGGCGCAACATTTTGACGCGGAGAGAAGCGGACCTAGCTATTCGAGATGGCCATAACTTTTGGTAGGGAGCTCGGATTCATGCAAGGTTGGAATTTTCGGAAAGCTTACAAGGTCCTCTGTCATTCTACATTTGGATATCTTTAATTAGGTGAGAAAAATTCTTAAAAATTCGAAATACAGTTCGACACAAGATACTCCTATGCAGGTTCACTAGGGTTCTCACCTACCACCATAATGAGATAATTAAATGCGATGGAGGTGGTTGGGGTAGATTTAGAATTCCTCTCTTCTCCCTCTCTCATTCTTCCTATAAATGGTAAGGAGGGGCTTCTTTCTAAAGGTTGGACATTTTTGTTTTGCCCCTCCTTCTTCTCTTTGGCGGAGTGAACTTGTGGAGTTAAAACCTCCCATTTGAAGCGTAATGCAATCTTTCCTCTTGGCATTTTGTAGTGTGTTGTATCAATCTTTGGAGAAAATTAATGCATGTTTGTGGATGATTCTCAACCCTCTCTGTGTTCACTTGCATCCTCCTAATCTTTCACTTTGTGAATCGCTATCTCTGTGCATGATCTTGCATTGCATTTTAATGGTCTGTGTTTATTGACAAGACAGTGTTCTTCATTTCTCGGTGCATCACCTTTGTAGTTTAGGTTTTATTTTATGCATCTTCTTACCTGTCTCCTTGGAAATTTAGTTTAGGTTTATAGTAAACCCTCTACATTTTACGTGTGCATCTCGAACAGAGGAATAAGAACCGGTCTTCATCCGGAGAGCTTTTCCAATTTCGCAAGGTCCCACACTTGGGAAAAGCTCCATGTTATGCAATCACACTGTTGAGAGTCTCACCCATCGAGTTGCAGATCATTCACGGGTGCTGCGATTCGCCATCAACAAGCACATGAGTAAAAACTATAAGAATAATGATAAGGGTGTGGGGAAGATTAAATTATAGCGCGTCGTAGAAGACCGGTGGATGAAAAATATTGCACATAATCCTAATATGCCACCTATGTTAGTGACTACACATGTTGCGCTTCGCGCACTTTGTGAGATCCCAAAGTAAAACTAGTTATTATGAAGTAATAGGTTATAAATGTGAAATATCCAGATCCCGCCTTACCAAAAAAGGGTATACTAAGAGACTATGGAGGTTATTAGAAACTTGTGTTAGGATAAATATTAATCTCTCATTATTACTTAATAAGGGTGCACATTCTATTTTGTCTTTTGTGCATAACTCACAATATGAGTACCTACTTCTACTTTCTAGAATTCTCTCTAGAAATTTCTTCTCTAGGTTTCTCTAGAATACTTCCCTTCGAGACTCCTCTCTAGAATTCTCTTCTCTTTTCTCACTTTCCTATTTATTGGCATTACAAATCCTCTTTGATTCATTCTTTAGGTTGTATGTGAGAGAGATAAATAATAATAATCTCTTTTCTACAAATCTTGTGTTCTTGGGTCTTTTGTTGAAATTATCTTCTAGCTAGATCCTTGTATGTGATTGGTTTCTCCTACATGGTACTAAAGCATTGAAGAGTTTGGAAGGCTCTTTCATGCATTCCCATAAGCTTGCATTGTTGTATATGGCATAATATTGATTCATTTTTGAATTCTAAATACACTTTGCATATTCATAGAACATGAAATCACAATGTTGACTACCATATAAGAGTTTTGTTGGCGGTGAAATATATCCCTACACTCACCCTCTTAAAGGAACAACCATTTTAGATCTATACAATTCTTAGGCATAGCTTCTTGACTTAGAAAGACATTGTTGACCACTTCCTTTAGCATTGGGATTTGTTGTGCATTGGAAAATTTTGTTGGCGTGAATTTGCCATGTCCATGGGTTGTGCTCTATCTATATGCTCAATGAATCTTTTCTTTGGCTGTGCTAGGGTTTTTGTGGCTACTCTCATCCTTGGACTATACAGACTAGCTCTTGACATCCAAATATCAACCTACACCCAAGCTTCTACACCAACATAGTACTTCCTCTCGATGCCTCCATACAACATCCTCCACATGTGCTATTTGTTTTTACGTGTGGGAGTTTTTACAAGGTGTTATTGGAAGTGTTTCCCATACGGTGGAAGGAAGATTTATGAATATATCAAATGATATTTTTCTTATTAACTTTTCCCAAATACTAGCCCTCTCCTATTGGATGATTTTTATTTTTTAGTTTTTTTTTAGTTTTTCTATAGTTTTGTAAATATAAATCACTTTTGGGAGTAATAACTATTTTCTTGGGCAAATAAATATTTTTTTGTGGGTTGTTTGTAAACGAAGACAAAATTTGAGTTCCATATTTCCTCCCAGTTCTAATGAGTGGTCACATAACCACTTTTCCCTTTGTCTTAATGATTTTTTAATCATTGAGTCTTTTTAATTAATTTGAGCCTTTTTTACAGGAAATTGATCTGTTAATAAATTTTGCACGGTAGCTCGGATTTGAGTGCTATTTTTTTCAAAAGTGACTTAATTTTTGTTCCCGTTCTATTGGTAAAATATTTATTGTAATCCGGGGGGTTGATTTTTTGACTTTTTCGGAGGATCCTCTTGTCGTGCCTTGGGACACATTTTTAGTGGTACCCAACGTCCATCTAAGCCCATTCATGTCCTCATTTTCTCATTAAGATTCACACTTATTTGATCCACTTAATACTTCCAATTATAATGTATAGAAACCAAATATACAACAATTATTGCAGTCAAAGGGCTTGTGGTGCGTGGTGTTGGATAATGGTCCAAACTTCACTTCAGAAAAATACTGCTACTTGATCGAGTGCAAGCAGGACAAGGATATTGGTTTGATTGGGTTGAATATTTTTGATAGCTTGATATTCCACCTTTTTGGCCTTAGCACACCTAAGGAAGCATGGGACAAGATTTCTGAACTTGTTAGTAAGGTGAATAAAGTCAGATTGTTGTAACTAGATGCAAAATCATCTTCCCTTTTTCCATCTAATTTTGCCACTATAGAAGAATTTTTGTCCAATTTTAAGTTTATTTGTTGAGAATTACAAGCAAGAGGAAAAACTAAAACTGATAAAGTAGTTATATTTCTTATCCTTTCTAAGTTGAAGGGTGCTTTTAGTGTCTTTATCTCTACCTTTTATTCGTCTACGATTCCCTTGGTGACCAATTCAAATGGCCTACTTTTGAGCTATTTTGTGATCACCTTACTAGAAAGAAAACCAAATCAATGTCCCTTGATGCCCTTCCTAGTAGTTCTAACACTCTTGTTACTAGCTCTTCCAAAGGAAAACCCAAGTCCAAAACAAATACCTTACCCTCCACCAAATTAGTAAATAGACATCCTCCTCAATATTTTGAGCCTAATCTATATTCTGATTCCACTACATCTTTCAAAAATCCTAATCCTAAAGGAAAATCCAAACATAAGAAGACCCATAGACCTTGTACTTTTTTTGGTGGCACAAATCATATAGAGAATAAATGTTTCAAGAAGATGAAATCCTTAGAGAAAGAAGTTAAACAAAATAAGAGTTTTGTTACTCCCTCTTCTTCTTCATCGGAAAAAGGGAAACTTATTTCTGCTCGAGCTATATCTACATCTCATGATAATTGGATCATTTATTTGGGGGCTTCTCATCACCTCACACATTCTCGAGATCTTTTATCTTTAATTTTGATCGTGAACACTTCCCATATTGAATTTAGTAACTCTTCTCAAGTTTATGTTTTTGGAAAGGACATGTTAAGATACAAGATGGTTATATTAATGATTTACTCCTTGTTCTTAAAATTACTTCTAATTTGTTGTCTGTCTATCAAATTTTTAATTCGAGCACTAAAAAAACTATAGAATTTACCCCACATAAAGTTGTAATTAAAGAAATACAAGATCCTCAAAGATAGTGGCTACAGGTGTTACATATCATAATGATCGTATTTATCATTTTTAAAGGATTTGATCCTTCTACAGTGCTTTATTACTTGCCCATGCTGATCCAGGTTAGTAAATTGTAGCATGAGAGGTTTGGCCACATGAGCTACAAATACTTAAAATAGATGAGTATGCAAAAATTGGTTTCTGGTCTTCTGAATATTTTTTGCACAGATGGAGTATGTCCAAGATGTATTCTTAGAAAACAACATCGGATCCTTTTCCAAAGGAAAGGCATATCACGTAAGGGATATTTTTGAGTTAGTACATAGTGATCTTCTCACCTTTCCTACTTGTTTATTTTCTAGGGCCAAATATGTACTCACTTTTATTGATGATTTTTCTCGACGCACTTGGGTCTATTTTATTAAGAAAAAAATGATGTTTTTGAGAATTTCAAAGCCTTTAAGGCTCTTTTAGGGAAGAAATCATCTCTTCCAATAAATATGATACGCACCCAAAATGGGGGAATATGTGAGAAATGCATTCAAGTATTTTTACACTCGGTATGGGATCGTACATCGCTTTACATTACCCTATACTCCTAAAAAAATGGTGTGGTTGAGCATAAAAATATAACGTTAAAGGAGATGGAAAATTACATGATTCATTCTAAGGAATTATATCCTCATTATTGGGTTGATGTAATCAATTATGCAAAATACATTTAGAACCATACCATACATAAGGCCTTTAGAACAAGACTCCTATGCGGAGTTTGGTCTGGAAAGAAACCTCTGTTGTGTCGAACTTCATTTATTTGGGAGTAAGGCATGGGCGTTTATTCCTAATGAAAAATGCAAGTATATGGAGAAGAAAATTTGACCACTTATTTTGTTGGCTATTGTGAGAATATTAAGGCTTATCTCCTTCATGACCCTATCACTAATGATGTTTTGTTTTGGTGGGATGTTTGTTTTGATGAGAGAGACTCTTCTATGGAGACTTCATCTCCTGACACTCCATCCCTTTTTTTTCCTTTTCCTTCTCCTAATATGTTTCTAAATGATGATGAGGACCTAGTTTATTCACATTTACAACCTCCTCCTCCTCCACATGATTCTTAGGCTTTTCCCAAATGGGATCAATTCAATTTGGATTCTACGAGTCCTATGGTTGGTGATCCTTTAGTTTACTCATCAAACTCACTCACAAATTTCTAGTACATATCTTGTTAGTCATGTTATTTTAGATGATCCAAGTACATGTTTCGATGTTATTCCCAAACTAGAGTGGGAGAATTCTATTTATAAGGATTATTCTTCACTTATGAAGAATCACACTTGGGATTTAGTTCCTCTTCCTAAAGGATGGAAAATTTGTGTAATGTAAATGGTTCTATAAAGCTAAGTATGTAGCAGATGGTTTTGTTGATCGTACAAGGATCACTTACTTGCAAAGGGGTTTTCATAAGTTAAGGGATTGATTACTCGAGACTTTTTCCCTATATCTAATATGGATTCCATTCGATTATGCTCTTTCTTGTTGTAGCTAATCATTAGCCCATATACCAGATGGATGTAAAGAGTGCATTCTTGCATGGTGATATTCATGAGGATATATATATGGGGCAACCTTCAAGTTTTTATAGGATCCTTCACTCATTTTCAAATTTTGTTGTTCTCTCTATGGTCTCAAACAAGATCCACAAGCTTGGTATGAAAAAATGGATTCTTTTTTGCTCTCTTATAGATTTCTTCGATGCCACTCAAACCCTAATGTATAAATTCGTGGGATAGGGGTATTATTATTATACTAGTCTTTTATGTTGATTATCTCATCCTCATTGGAAATTTAGATTCCCTCATTCGAGACATTCAACACAAGTTGATGGAGCATTTTGACATGACCGATATGGGACTTTTGCATTATTTCCTTGGTTTTCAAGTTCATCATACTTCGAGAAAATATCTATTGACAACAAAAGTATGCTCATGATTTACTTCATCGGTTTCATATGGAAAATTGCAAGCCTACTCCTAATCCGTTTCAATTGTTGTTTTATCTGCTGATTGTAAGACTCCTCTAGTTGATCCCACATTATACCAACAACTTATAGGAGGTATTCTCTACTTGACACACACTCGCTCCGGTATCCCATTAGTTATTAACCTTGTCTCTCACTTTGTACATGAGCCTCATGAGAGTCATTAGAAAGTAGCTAAACATATTTTTCACTATCTTTGGGGTATTTTACACTATGGAAAACATTAAACACAAAAATTTCTTCATAACTCACTTGATATACCGAATCAGATTGCATAGGTGATGTTGACACTCATAAATCTACCTCTGGATTTTTTTATCATCTTGGTTCTGGTCTAGTTTCTTGGGGATGTAAGAAGTAGATTGTTATTTCATTGTATTCTACTAAGGTTGAATATCGAGGTGTAGTTTGAGCTAGTCAAGAGGCTATTTGGCTTCAAAACTTCTTGATGAGTTTTGTCTTCCACAATCTATTCATACTACTCTTTGGTGTTATAACCAAAGTGCCATTATTATTTCTTGTAATCCAAGAAGCATCGAGTGTATAAAACATATTGAGATACACATGTACTTCATTTGACAATTGATATAGGATGAAGTCATTTCACTTGATTTTGTGCCTACTATTGACTAGGTTGCCGACATCTTCACTAAAACTTTAACAACTCCTTATTATCTTCATTTACGAGACTTTCTTGGAGTGAAGGAAGTTTTCCTTAGAGGATTCACCATGAAGTCCTCCTTCCTTCTCTTTATTATGTACATGGGTACCTCATATGGCTTAGTATCTCGGACCCATTTTTTGTTCCCACCTTCCTAATTATTTTCTTGAGGGAGGGTGTTAGGATAAATATTAAGCTCTAATTGTTATTTAATAAATGTGCACATTCTATTTCATCTTTTGTGCATAACTCACAATGTGACTACATAATTCTACTTTCTATAATTCTCTCTAGAAATTTCTTTTTAGGTTTCTCTATAAACCTTCCCTTCTAGAATCCTCTCTAGAATTATCTTCTCTCTTCTTGCTTTCCTATTTATTAGAATCTACACTCCTCTTTGATTTATTATTTGGGATGTATGTGAGAGATATAAATAATAGTAATCTCTTTTCTACAAATCTTTATTTCTTGGCTCTTTTGTTAACATTTTCTTCCTTCTAGATCCTTGGATGTGATTGGTTTCCCCTATAACTTGCGAGGTAAAATACGATGCTTGAAATAGAATCACGGAAGATGGAATAGGTGAAGAAAGTTGAGCTTCCTCAAAAATATGTTAATGACTTGAAGGAGGTTTGTAAGATGTTGCACTAGGAGAATATCATTCCATTATTAGGGGAATGGTTGAGGGATAAGATACCGTGCATTGGATATGAGCGTGAGAGATAGATATTGCAAGCAAACTTACCTACTCATAGTATTGAGTATGATAAAGAGATCACTTTGAATCATGTTGTTGATGGGTGGTTGTTGAGTAACATATTGATTGATACAAAAAGTGAATGTACTCACTTTGGATGCATGGAATCAAATGGGGAGACCACTATTACAACCCTCTTTGAATGTGTTGTATATGGAAAATAGGACTAGATCCATACCCATTGGAGTATTGAAGGATGCCACTATTACTATACAATGGGACAAGTTTACTGGAGACTTTGAGGTCTTGGCACTTGTAGAAGCAGATAGTTTTTAGCATTTCTTGGGCACCCTTAGTGTTACACGAATAATGTTGATCTACACTTCAATAAAGGTTATATCAGTTTTGAGAACAAAGAGGAGCGCATAATTATTCCTTTGACGTATGGGAAAGCTACGCCTTATATAGAACCCTTGAGTGAAGAGGATTTGAAAATGATATATGTGTGCATAGTTATGGATCCTGAATTACTTGAGCCATCTAAATAAGGTATTATTCAATGGGATGATTCTCATTTTATGAGTGGTACAACTAGTCTCACCTATGATAATTGGGCACATGGAACATTTGAAATGGTCAGTGAGAGATCAAGAATACGATTACATGCGTGATCGGGTCACATGTTTTTCGACATTTGGGTCACAACCAGGTACCTCGTACATTGGTAAAGGGAACCATAATGTATTTCTACTGAACCATGGAATCCCAGGTAGAAGGATGAGGATGACAGAAGAAATATGATGATTTATACCCTACGTGGAATAACAAATGCATTTGTGGACCACACATAAAGATAACCTTTTAGAATGGTGAGAGGTGAGAATCACCTTTTCTACTAGGTTTCTAAGGAAAAATGTACCTTCTTAGATACATGAATTACATGGGAAGGATTCTATTCACACCACATTCAAAATGTGAGAAAGTGTGAGAGACTCTAGATGGAGGGTCAGGAGGCCTTATTGCCATCACTCTGGGTACATAAGTTCTATACCACTCTAAGTGGTTGCACATGCACATGGTATGTTCATGTAGAGCTCATAAGAACAAAAATTAATTGGAATGAGATGACTTCATGTATGATTCATACCTTTGACTATTTTTCTACTAAACCTTTGGTGAATGAAGCATTACAAATTGTGAAACTCATTATAATGGGGGATGGTAGAAAATTTGAGGAACTCTTATTAGATATGTTTGGAGAGTTATATTTGAAGATGTGCTTTGAAGAATAAGAGACAAATGAGGAGAATCTTGGGCATGCCTAGCTAGAAAAAGAAAAGGGTAAGTTATTTTACATGATTGATGATGATGAAATAGACAATATGGATGTTGATCACACTATAGGTATGTCATGAGGTCTTAGATAGTGTTGATGAGAAGGTGTGCACTTATCATGAGCCTATGAAAATGAATAAGGTCAACATTGGGATAGATACAGAACCTAAGGAAGCCATTATTGGTGATTATTGGTCTAAACAATAGGTGGAAAATATTATTGAGATACTACGCAAATTCCGACTTATTTTCGCAAGGTTGTCATGAGTTTAATGGAGTACATCCCTCTTTGGGTGAGATGAGGATCAAGTTAAAGGAAGGTGCACACCTAATTAGAAAGAGGCCTTACAGGATGAATCCTAATCTTATGTCAAATTCAAGGAAGAGATTGATAAGATGTTGAAATTTGGAATCATTGAGCCCATTGAGGAGTCAAAGTGGGTTAGCCCCATGGTAATAAGCATAAAGAAAGATGGTAGGATAAGGATTTGTGTGGACTACAGAGATTTGAATGTTTCTTGTGTCATAGACCCTTTTCCCACACCTTTTACTAAGGAGATCTTAGAGGGCATTGTAGGGCGCAAGATTTACTCTTTCACTGATGGATTCTCTAGTTATCATCAGGTGTAGATTGCTAAAGAAGACCAAGAAAAGAACAACTTTCACCACTAAGTGGGGAAGTTTTACATATAAAATTATGCCCTTTGGGTTGAAGAATGTACATGCATTATTTTCGCACATTGTTGTACAAGAATTTGAGGACTTTATACATAATTTTTACAGGTTTATTTAGATGATTAGACTATATATGGGTTGGTAAAAGATCATTGTGAAAATTTTAGACCTATGTTTGAGAGGTGTTAGCAGTTGAGGATCTCTCTCAACATTAAGAAGTGTATCTTTACAAACCCTTTGGGACTTAGTTGGGACATATTATATGCAAAGAAGGTCTGTTGGTAGATCCTACTAAGGTTGCAATTATCTTGGGCTTAGTGGATCCTACCAATCAGAGTGAGGTGCATGGGTTCTTAGGACATACAACTTACTACATGAAGTTCATTAATGGATATGCTAAGATTTCTATGCCCTTGGAAGAATTGTTGAAAAGTAAATGAAAGTTCCATTAGGATGAGGTGCAACAACTATCGTTTGAGACATTGAAGAAAAGACTCACTTTTGCACCCATTTTGTACTTTTATTCTTGGGAAAAATGGTTTCATGTACATGTTGATTCCTCTAGACATGGCCATTGGCATAGTGCTATCACATCCTGGTGATGGGATTGTTGATCATCCTATCTATTTCATGAGTAGGAAGTTGCCACTAGCTGAGTAGAATTATACAACTATAGAGCATGAAGAATTTTCCATGATTTACGTGTTTACACACAAGTTTAGAAAATACCTATTGGCAACTCCCTTTAATATTTTATAAAGATCACATGACACTTAATTACTTGGTTAATAATCCGTTTTGCAGGGGCACATATGCCGGTGGATTCTCTTGTTTCAAGAATTTGACTTTACAGTGGTGGTAAAGTCAAGAAAGAGAAAATTTAGATTGGATCATTTATCAATAATTAACTCAAGTGAGGACACAATGTCGATTAAGGACCTACACTATTTAGATTAAACTACACACCATCTGATTTAGAAGATATTGTTGTGTTTTTGTGTACTAGTGTGGTGCCTAAAGAGATGAATATCCTAAAGAAGAAACAACTTTCCATACACGTCACGCCTTACATGTTGATTAGTGGAGATTTATATAAGTTAGGCCGTGATGATATTTTACGCCAGTGTGTACTTGAACATAAGTGTGAAGCTATAATGGAGGAAGATCATGGTGGAATTATAGGAGGACATTATGTAGGAAATGCTACCATGCACAATATTTTTCTTTTGGACTTTGGTAGAAACACTATATAAGGATTGTAAAGAGTATGCCAAAGCATGTGATCATTGTCAGTTCCTTGGGAAGCTTGGGCATAGGGATGAAATACCTTTTAGACCAATAGCAAGTGCAAAACTTTTGAGAAATGGGAAATTGATTTTGTGAGTCATATTTCCCCACCTTCACGAAGGAGGAATGGATCACACTATATTGTTACATGTATAAAGTATCTAACTAGGTAGATCAAGAAATGCCTATGAAGGATTGCATGGTAGCTACAGTAGCAAGGTTCTTATGGGAGAACATTATCAATAGGTATGGATGTCCATTGAGCTTGATAAGTGATAGGGCAAAATTTTTGAATGAGACTTTCATAATATTATTGGCCAAGTTTATGGTGGCGCATCATAAGACAACACCCTATCACCCATAGGCCAAGGGGACTAGATGAGGCTTTTAACAATATATTGGGACACACATTGACAAAGATATGTGATGTTGGAAGGAAATATTGGGATGATAAAGTCTTTTATTACTTTGGGAATATAGGAAAACTTACAAAATATTGAACAAATCCACACCCTTTCAATTGGTGTTTGGCACGGAGGTTGTTTTACTAGTGGAATTTATGGTACCCTCCCTGCGTATTGCACATGCAGGAGGGTTGGATGATGAAAAATAACATGAAGAATGTATAGAAAAGTTGATGTAGTTGTTTGAGAGGCATGCCATCACACGTTGGAGACAAAAGATAGAGAAGGCTAGGTAGAAGGCATGGCATGATAGGTATATTAAGAATAAGCAATTTGAGGTTAGACAAATGGTTCTTCTTTATGACTCCAAGTTTGTGCACCACCCTGAAATTGAAGGTGCATTGGTTGGGACCATATGTGGTGACATATATACTTAATTTAAGCACTTTTTAGTATAAGCGCTTGATGGCACTCATTTTCCTTTATTTCAACGGGATTAGGTTGAAGACCTACTTTAAATAAGTATTCTTCGTGTTTGTAATAAGGAAGTGGTGTCACTAGATTAGATTTCCCTTTAATGCATTTTCTTTATATGTTTTTCCTTTCATTGTTGTTATGCTTTGTCAATTTAGTTCATTGTTTTGATTCTAATAAGTGTGTTTGCATGCCTAGTAAATGATTACTATCTAAGTTAATTCATACACATAGACACCACACATACTCTTAGTGTGGGGTGGATCAAATACGAGAGATGAGAATGGATGGCCTCCTCTTTATACAGGTTGGTTTGGCTTGAAGGTATCATTTTAAGGCTGTGCAGAAGTCAAAAAAGGGTTACAAGTGATGTGCATAAGGTGATCTAGAGAAATTGGGTTGATTGAAGACCACACATGGAAGATGATCACACAGTGTAACATGAGGTAGGAAATGAAATGGAGAACTACTTGGGATATGGTGCATAGGTTTTATACTTCGGTGTATGGAGGCACGTGGAGGAGGTATATGGCTAAGAAGTAGTATAGTGCTCTAAAGGTTACAGACTACAACAAGGCGTGAAGTGAAGTCATAAAAGTGGACAAAGGTGGAAAATTAATTTATTGGAAAAATTAACTTAAAAATGTGGGTCGAAGGGACATGAGGGTCATGGAAAAAGTATAAATAGGGTCTAGGGTATTCATTTGGATACCTTTCCTTCAAAGAAAATTTGAGCTATTGAGTGAGTGAAGTGCAAAGATCTCTAACTATGAAAGAAAACATATGAACCAGGTGCATGGAGTAGATACTTTGTGTGAATCCTTGTAGGAGGGAGAGTTAGAACCGATAGTAGAGCACAAAGAAAGAGGGTTGTGTGCATTTGAAGTGGTCAAAGTTCACAAAGCTTGGGTAGGAGGAAATTTTGTAATGTAGAACACCTAGGGCATGCGATTTCAATAAATGGCACTAAAGGCATGGAAGTTGTGGAAAAAAATTCGATTTTGTGACATAAGAAACCCTAGAATATATTTACTTGGAAATATAGTATCCCCCTAGTGTGCTTAGGGTGGATATTTGGAAGTCGAAGCTTACCAAATGCAAGATCAATGAGTACAATCACCGTATGGAGGAAAATGAGAAGAAAATGAGGGAAGATCTAAAGAAAATAATTCCAGGAGTAGACAAACCCCTTGATTGATGACTCCATGAGAGGCAATAGTTAGACCGAAGTGTTGCGTTATGGGAGATCCCTTTCTTCATGAAAACCCACACATATCTTCCAATATATGATGTCGTGGTGCATGAATACTTCTTCTACTTCACTAGAAGGATAATGTGTCTCACCACTTAGTTAATTGAGTGTGTTATCGGTCTTTGGAGCACATGGAAGACATGGCTTTATATTTATGTGTGACAACAAAGATAGAATAACTAGTGTGAAATTGTGCTATGAAAAGGGTGGTAGGGAAATGACCATTGCAGATTTAGATGATCTTACACTTAGGGTTGCCTCAAGATTAGTGAGCTTCAAATTGGGTGTTTTGAGTCTTTGGATGAATGTGAATAAGAAATTTCTATACATGGCATACAAATTTTGAAAAGGGAACACTACAACATTTCATAGTTCATCATGAATGGTATCATTAAAGAATCAAAGTTGTAAAATGAATAAGTTGTCAAGATCACGTGGGGTCATTATTACTATTGATGATGTCTTGATAGATCGGGGTGTCGAATGACCTTGAGGATAATATGTGGGTTTACCCACCAGTACATCCATCCCCTATAGTACAAATTTGTAGGGTACACTTGTTATGAAAACCATCACAAGCACATATAAGGCACACATGAACAAGTGGTATGAAAGACTCGTTAGAATGAATGGCACATTCTCATGTGAATATCCCATGGTGGTTAGGGAGTAGGTGAAATTTTTGGTCCTGTAAAACTTTATCCTTGCAAGATTCAGGATGGTGAAGGGGAGATGGCCCCTAGTGCAAGCTACCATTTGCATTCTCTACATGATACCTCAAGTGTTCTATCAACCAGATCAAGGACACACAAAAGTTAAATTTGATTAGATAAAGTTGATTCAGACCTGCATACATTGTGTGTGACATATAGGTATGACTCTAGACCAATGTACTTGGAGGTATTAGAGCCATATATGTTGGACTTGCACCCCCAGGTTAATGTTACTATCAAGGGGTTAATAAGCAGAGTATTTGTACAATTTCAACCTAAGACTCATGGAGGATTCGAGGTGGAGGTAACAAAATCCACCTTCCCACAACCTAAAGGAATAGTTGTGCCACCAATATAGAAGGTGTGTGAGGAAGAATCCCCTGAGAAGGAAGAAGGATATGAAGAAGAGGGAAAATTAGACCATTCAAAGAAGAGAATGTACTATTCTTGACAAATAAGTAGTGGTGCAGAACCTCATAACAAGGAAACAAAAAGAAATAAATAACTAAGTGTTGCTAAATCTATGGTTGTCTCTAGTTTAGAGACAGAGTCTGAAGAAGAAGAGACAAATTTCTCCTCACTAAGAGAGGAGTTAGAGAAAGAGCATGAGGAGCAGGAGAAATAGGAAAAGGAAAAACCAGAAGCATAAGCTCATGAGAAGAAGAATGCATCAATGATGAAGAAGGAAATAAGATCCTAGTGAAGGACAGTACACCGGTTCAGACAAGAGAGAATGAGGGAAAGGAGACTGGTGGCATTTTTTCATCAAGGAGGATACAGGTTTGGGAACAAGAATAATTACACCCACTCCTAAGAAATAGAGAACCAAGAGAAAGGTGGAGAGGAAGTGGTGGACCCCCAGGTCACCTCACATGGACTTCATGGATGACCCCATGAAGGTATTACAAGTGCACTTTCTTTCAAGGATGGGATCACAAGTAGTTTTATACTTGGGAGTTATTGGGTCAAGAAGGATGGTTATCCAAGATGATTATGAAAATGTTGAGTTGGAATTTTCATAATCATTCGAGAGGAACCTAAATTTGGGGTAAGTGATAATTTGATTGAAATAATGTTATTGAAGAATAATCACAAAGAGAAGAAAAAGGCTATAGATCCAAACCATTTGATAATGATGATGAACACCTTAAATAATATGGATTATGAAGTGGTGAGGATAATCTTACATGCTAGTGCCATTTTTTCCACCTTGGTCATAGATAAAAAGGGGAAAGAGCATGAAGTGGATAGACTTTGGAAAGGATTATAGGAGAACATAAAAGAACCAAAGAGGCGTATGATAGGGCTATGTAAAAATATCCTGGAGTGTTCCCTCTTTGGTTAGCTAGGATATAATGGATTATGAAGATGAGATGGTTTATTTGGAGGATCTGAATGGGATGTTACTATTAACCTTTGAAGTCACGTAGGACCATCGAGAGGAGGAGATTGTGAAAGAAAAGGAGAACAATAAGGTTTTTCGTTGAAGCAAGGATCATTGAGATGAGGACTTGTTCTCCAAGCTCAAGGAAGCAATCGAAAGATCATATATCAACTTAAAAGTGCCGAAGTGTGAGCCCTACATTGATGTTAGGTTGGTGGATGAAGAAGCTATTCTGAAGACTATATAGGAAAGGACCCCAACTAACAAAATTGAGCACACATAGTTGATTACGAAGACCATGACGTGAGAAGGATAAAATTGAAAAAAGTGTGAGAAACTAGAGCTACGAATAGGTGAGTTCTAGAATTATATACTAGAACATATGGATGAGATTGATGTGCATGCACAAAACTAATGGTGGTCATAAAGGAGCTAAAGGGTAGAGTTGAAGAGATCACTCTCGATCAAGTGTCAGGGATTGTAGAGGTTGCACTAGAAAAGCATTAGAGGAACTATAAAAATGGAAGAAGGTGGTGGAGGAGATAGATGCATAATTTCCAAAGATCCTCCATCCATCTCGCACCTTAGAAAATTACTAGGTATGATGTTTCTTTTTGGGTGTTGAAATTTTTCTATATTCTCTAATAATTTTTATGTTTGCATGATTAAATAATTTTTCGAGAAAAATCCAGTTAGTGTGGGGTAATGTTGGACCCCTAAAATATGCTAAGTATAGCGGTGTGAGAGTTTTGAACATGCATTAAAATGGATGTGTTGAGGCACATGCATAAATAGAATAGACAACGCATAGAGCTCACGCCCTAAGTGAACACCTTCGAGACTTATCTGTATTTTGAGCCATGGGATGGAATTAGAAGATAAATGGTTGGAGTAACAGTCAAGAAACATTTTGGAGATAGGATTAAAGAATTAAAAAATGGGGTCAAGTGAAGTCTATTTTGAGAGAGGTCACATGCAGAAAGAAGATAAAGCATCATGTAAGGCTGGAAGCTAATAATAGGATGTAGATCTAATGTTAATTATAGATGGTCTATTATTAAGCGAAGCTTGCATGCTTCCTTAGTTACCTTTGTAAGTGGTGCATGGCTATTTTGAGCATGCAACCTATTTTGAGAGAATGCATAGGCGGTGAAGGGAAAGTCCCAACCCATATATATATATATATATATATATATATATATATATATATATATATATATATATATATATATGGGTATATATATATACATATCTATAATAGATTTGCATGGATTAGAGTATCATGGTGAATGATATATATTGATTTGCATATTAGCTCATAGGTGAATGTTATGATTGATTCGCATGTGTGACTTTGTGATGGTAATTATAATGTATTCAGCTATGGGTTTTGTTATGACTTAATATAATGGATCTTTGTGGATGGATATTGATTATTGATATTACTTCTCATGACTATTGTGTGGTGAATTTGATCTTGATCCTTGTTTGATTTATTATGCATTATGGTTGCAAGATAATTCTTGTTATGTTTTATATTTAATTAATTATGGTTATGGAATATATGAATGATCATGCTAACATCTAAAAATATGGTATAAAAAGAGGGACGTTGTACCTTTGCGTGCTTTGTGTGAGCACTCAGATTTTTGAGTGATGTTCCAGTGCATCTAGGGTTTGAGAAAGAAATAGAGACTACACCCCATGTTTGGTTGTCTTCTATCATTAGATCCTTGACTTGATTCTTCCTCATTTTTATCTAATTTGAATGAATCCTCCTTGAAGCCTAGACTGTTCTATCACCATATGCCTTTTGTTTTCCTAACATCTTATACAAATTATCTAAACTTTCATGAAAATATGATACCTTTCTTGTAATGGTAGTTAACTCTTTCTTCAGATCCTCTTTCTCAACCTCATGTTTGAGACACTCTTCCCTCTTGATATTCAACTCAGCTAGGGCCTCCTCAATTTGAGTCTTTAAAACCTTGATTCTTGTTGTGGCAATCAGCAAGACACCCCTGGATGTTGATCGATTTCTAGTTTGATCATACTAACATCCAGTGTGATTACACAACATTGAATCCTCTCCCCAAGTGTGGGACTTGTAAAATGGGAAAGAAATCTCCATATTAGAGGTGGTTCCTCAACTCCTCGATCAGATTTATCACTTACAAGTTACTGAGAGGTCTATATTCCTAACCCTACCCTAAATTCCAAAGGATATAGAGATAGAGAATGCAAAAAGCTAAAACTAATGCTAATAGGTGATGCACCAAAGGATTGGTGAGCATTTTTACTTCTCTGATTGACACGATCCATAAAAATGCAACAAAGAACCTCATACACAAACTGATAATTGTAATGAAGGATCATAAATTAACCAAACAACACATGCAGAGGATGAAAACTAATCACAGAGGTTGTATTGTTATTTTAATCATCAAAATCACTTGCATTACAACACCCGAGAGGCAAAATAAAGTTCTGACTCTTAGAAAAGGTCGATATTCCACCAAAATCACTTTCAAGGTGAGAAAGGGGACCTTCCATACACAAAAAAATGTTCAACCTTTGAAAATGAGCCAAATCTGGCTTTTACAGTGCAAGGGATGAGCCCAGGAGAGAGAAATGCAGGAAAACATGGGAGAGGTTCAATCATTGACCAAAATGCATTCAAAACAGCATGGGCATCCTTATAGACCCATTCCCTAACATTTTTAACCATGTTGGGAGAGAATGCGAGCCATTCTTCATTAAAAATGGTGGTTGAAATGTCATTTCTGCTCATCACCACGTGCCAGAGACGTTTTTCGATTTTATCTCTCCAAAATCCATAAAAATGCAAAATTTACCCGTAATATTGTAGATAATTTCACCAGATTTCCATTGATATAAAGAACGTGAAAAACCGAGCTCTGGATCGAAAGATATGGCCATTTGAAGTTTTAGGGCAAAACAGGGCCAAATCGGGTTGGCGGGCAAAAATTCGAATTTTTGCACCTTTTTGGTCATTTGGAAAATTTTCCAAAATTTCCCCACGCTCCGCCACTCTAGGTGCCACGTGGTGGTATCTCATTGGCCGTGGGCCTTTCAGGGGAAACTTTTCCCAAAAAACTCCATCGAGCCATAACTTCAAAAAATACATGGAGTTAGGAGGAAACCTTTACCTTTCGGAAAGGCGAGAAAGAGCTCTATCCAATGGTTTCATTTCTAGAAGGTTTTGAGTGCACGAAAATAAAAATATTATGGTGAGGCACAAGAGAGGAAAAATTAGAGGAGTTAGCCACAAAAATGAGCAGGGGGCACATTTCGGATAACAATTTTGGCGACTCGGAGGGGTCATCTCTGCTTGGATGAAGTTACCGGTTACTGAAGCAATCCATTGGGTATGGAGTCATTGAATTCTCTCGTTTGATACCCCAAATGACTAGAACAACGCAAGGAGGAACATGGAATATCACACGATGGAGCAAGGCCTGCAAACACATTCCCGGGAATATGAAGCTCTGTGCAAAGCACTTAGGGAAAGCAAAACTAACCTACAACAAAACAATGTGCACAAGCACTTGGAGGAATGAAAACCTAAGCTAATATTTACAAGGTGGAGAATTTCCCTTTAGTAGCAATGCTTTAGATGGATCCCATTGACTGGAATATGCAGTTCTTCACCATCCAATGAAGACAATTGGAAGGCATTGTTGTCCTTACACTTTGTGACCATGTATGGGCCACTCCAAATGGCATCAAATTTTGAATGCCTTCCCGGTTTTGCTCTGTCTGCATCCCATTTTAACACTAGATCTCCAACTTGGAAGGATCTATTCTTGGCCTTTCTATCAAAGGTCTTCTTTATCAAAGCTTGATCCTTCTCCATTGCTTGGGATGCCTGATTTCTTATTTCTTGGAGCTCCATCACCTCGCATATCTAACTTCCATGGGATCAAACTCCAACAACTCCAATGTTTCATGAGTTCCAATGTTGGCAACTCAAGTGATATGGGAAAAATTGCCTCTCTTCCATAAACAAGCTTGAATGGAGAGTTAGCGTAGATCTTTTAGGAGTTATCCTATCGCCCCATAAGGTTGATCTCAATTTGGTATGCCAAAACCTTTGATTCTCATCAAGAGTCCTCCTAATGATCCTCAACAAGTTATTGTTTGTAGATTCACTGGCCATTACCACCAGGGGTAATAGTTTGATGAAGTACTTAGGTAGATCTCATTCTTGACAGCCAATTCAACACCTTGGATCCAATGAATTCCAATGCATTATCGATATTATTGTAGCTGGTATGCCAAATCTGGTTACTATTCCCTCATAGAAGTCTAGGATGCTAGATTCATTTGCTTCCTTGAGTCTTTACTTCTTCGATCCATTTGGTGAAGTAATCTGTGTGGTCATTTAAAATGCACTTGTGCCCTTGGCTCGAATTGGGATTAATAACTCCAATGAAGTCTAAACCCCATTGCATGAATGGCTGGTCAAGCTGAAATTGGATGCAATGGGAGGGTAGCTAGCCTCCTTTACACCGTGAAAAATGCACAATTCTTACACCTCTTGATCCATGCATAACAATCATTGAAAATCTTGGGCCAATAATAACCAGCCCTCATGATCTTTAGAGCTGTCACTCTTGGTGAAAAATGACCACCAGCTGGTCCACCATGGAACTCTTCCAGCACCTTATGAATCTGATTTGTACCAATGCATCTCAGCAGTACTCCATTCACATCTCTTTTGAATAAAACACCATCAACAAGGGCATATGGGACAGCTGCTGAACTGGAGAGTGTCTTCTTTGGGTCTTGTTCATCTCTGGAGGGCATAGGCCTTGTGCTTAGGAAGTGCATTATACTTTGGGTCCAGCAAGGAGTGGGGACACCATTATTTTCCTCTTGAGTGCTTCCTTGCTCACGGTTGTCTTGCAATGCCAAAACAGCCTCCTTCTCGTTGCATGATTCCTCTTGTTTGCTCAAGATCAGCTGCTCACACAATCCTTTTCCTCTTACCAACTTGGTGACTTTGATCTCAATGTCATACTCCATGACACGAGTAATCCAACCTGCCCTTTTTTCATTCAATTCTTTGTTGAGGAGGAAGTCTTTAACCCCCGCATGAGAAACCAGCAATTGGACCTTATTGTTTGAAACTAGATGCTTGAATTTCTTCAAGCTCCTGATTACTACAAGAACATGCTTCTCAATGAAAGAATATCTCACCTCATAGTCCTCTAGGCTTTGGCTGAAGAAAGCAATTGGTTGTTCATCATTGTCTTTATTCTGTTGTACCAAAATTGTAGAAATAGTATCATCACCTCCAAACGCATAGAGGATGAAATCCTTGGAGAAATCCGGGTTGATGAGAGTTGGGGCTTGAGAGATGGCTTCTTTGATTGCTTCAAAACTTTCCTTTCCTTCTGTTGTCCATTTGAAAGCCATGATTTTCTTTAGCATCTTGGTGATAGGTCTGACAAGGGCTGCAAAATTTGGGACAAACCTCCGAACAAAATTTATTCTTCCCAAGAAACTTTGAAGGGCCTTCTTGTGGCTTGGCAATGGCAGTGCTCTTATGGCTTCGACTCTTTCCAGATCAATTGTTAATCCTTCTTTGGAGACAATGTGGCCAAGGAGCTTTCCTTCATGGGCTAGAAAAATACACTTTTTAGGATTCAAGGAGACTCCAAATCTTCTACACCTTTGGAACACTTGTCTCAAATGAAAGAGGTGGTCTGCTGTATTTTTTGAAAAATAGTGATATCATCAAGATATATCAGTACAATGTTGTTAATCAAACCTTTGAATGCCATGTCCATTGCTCTTTGGAAGGTAGCTCTAGCATTGGACAGCCCAAATGGCATTTTCCTGTATGCATAAGTTCCCCATTTAGTTGTAAAGGCTGTCTTGAACTGATCTTCTTCCTTCACCATAATCGATTATACCACCGAATAGCCATCAAGTAGTGAAAACCTCTTGGAGCCAGCAAAAAAAATTGTAAAATATGCTCCATGGAAGGAAGTGGATAATGATCCTTGAGAGATGCTCTATTCAAATCTCTAAAATCAACGCACAATCTGATCTCTCCACTCTTCTTTCTGACTGGAACTAAGTTGGCAACCCAACTAGAATGCTTGATTGGGAATATGATTCTTGACTCAATCAACTTGTTCAATTCCTTCCTCATGAGAGGTTCCATGTGTGGATTGGTGGCCTTTGTTTCTGCTTTGATGGGCTTAGTATTTGGATCCAACTCAATGGTGTGCTGAGCTAACTTGGGATTGAAACCTTTCAAATCTTCATAGCTCCAAGCAAACACATCAGGGAACTCTTGACATAGCTATATGAACTCATACCTTTCTTGTTCAGTTGTCATCTTTCCAATTTGCAATGGTTTGTTCTCTTCCACCAAGATGGATACTTTGAATCTTCTCTCTTGACTTTGAATGTTTGCTTTCTCTTTCCTAAACTGATCATTGGGATTGAAAATGGACTCCAAAGTGATAAGCCCCTTTGGTAGTTTGTTGGTTCTCGCTGCTCCAACTTTTCCTGATTTTTGGTGAGAACTCACCTCTTCTTCTGAAGAAATGGATGATTTGCTGATCATTTTCAAATACTTTCCAAATTACATTTTTGTCATGGCAACTTTGAAGGCCTCACAATCACATGGATGTTTGGTTGTACCTTGTCCTTTTGAATGCTTTCAACAACGTCAAAGTCTGCCCCAACTATTGCAAGCCTGTCAACAGCTTGGTTCTCTTTCCTAGGAATGGATTTGATGCCAAAACCCTCAAAATCTTCAATGAGGTCCCACACCCTATTCTTGTAGCACTTGAGCAGATTATTCTTGACAGCATGCTGCCCCTTAACTTGGTTGACAATCAACTCACTGTCACCAAAGACTTGCAAGTTCTTTATCCCTCTCTTGATTGCCCAATGCAGTCCTTGCACTAAGGCTTCATATTGAAGCAGTGTTGTTAGAGCATGCAAACTGAAATCTAAAAGCTAAATAATACTTAACTCCTTGAGGTGAAACCAGCATGGCTCCCCCTCCTGCACCTTTTCTACTCCTTGATCCATCAAAAAAAAACTGCCATACCTCATTGTCATCCTTGTGGTTTGGCTTGGTGATCTAGGAATAGGCTGATTTTCTTCATGCATGCAATAGACTCCTAACTCGAGATTCTTCTATTTATTGATAAGGATCAAAAGCATGCACCTTGTTTTCCCATTCATCAAGAGTCAAATCTAGGATGCTTCCTACCTTGGTGTCGACTTCATCGGTTGCTTGGATAATCTTCTTGATCAAATGCTAAACAATTGGTATTGATTTGACTTGGAGGGTAAGGCTCGATGTGAAAGTTTACATAGGTTCATACCTGATTATGGCTTTGGTTCCATATCTTGTTCCGAATAGCATGTGTGACCAATCAGCGAGATAAGTAACCTCCAATCTTAGGCATGTGAAATCCCTTGACAAACATAGGGCAAAGAGTGGTGGAAGGTCTAAATCTTGAGACATCTTGCAAAACAACCACATTGGGACAAGCATGCAAAGTAAGACTCAAGTTTTTAATCACTCCAACTGTTGTTATTGCTGTCCCATCCAATTGTACCACCCCTTTGGATATGGTTTCATATTGAATTCCCAACTGATCAGCTATTTGCTTGGGCATTGCTGAACTACTTTCCCGGAATCAATCATGCAATTGTGTACTAATTGGTTCTCAATGATCAATGAAACATAGAATGGAGGGGCTTGATATTTTACCTTGCTGTCCTCCATGATTCCCCTCAGTGAGGGCAGCATTTGTGAGCACCTTCTCTTGCATTTGGACTTGTTGATTTGAAGTTGACCAGTCCTTCATGGCAGCTTGTAGAAAATCTCTTTGGCACAGGATAGATAGTGATTCCCACATTGATATGTTTACATTTGTCTTCTTCATCCGATCAATGATACTGAATGGAGATGAAGTATCCCTTTGCTTGTCCCTTGGCTCGCACATTCATTCCTTGCACATGGCGAAACAACTAGAATTTGGGTTGGCCTAGGGGTTGTTTTAGGCAATCCTTGCGTGCTTGGGATTGCATTTTGTTTTCCAATAGTTTGTGGGTGTGATTGAAGGTCATGAATTACTTGGGGCCAATGGCTGTTCTTCACCCAAATTTCTTCTCTTTGACCTTGTGTTGGCTGCAACACTTTGGGAAATCATTTGATTCATGCCACAAAAATCTTCTTCTGCCGAGGTTTATAAGTGTGGTATCATTTGGAGCTGATTGCTTGGAATGTTTCTTGTTGCTTGGTTATTTCCTTGACTACCTTCACCCTCCACACGGATTCTTGTCACCGGTAATGCTTGATTGAGGCACCGTTGAAGCACATGGACTGTTATGAGGTTCATTGCATGGAAACACCAATCATACTCTTGAGCTATATTGTTTTGTCTGGCACTAATGCTTTAGATGCGAGATGTAGCATTGGGATTATAGGGCTGAAATGGTCTCATTGGCGGGAGGCCTTGCTTAATTTAGATTTGCGGTTGGATTGGGTGGTCTATGAGGTTGATATGGCTACTGTTAGAGTGAGCTTGAGGCTGGAAGGAAGGTCTAAAACCTTGAGCTTTCTTCCTTTTGAGTGTAACCAGCTCATTACCTAGATTTTGCAATTGCTTCATGACTTCTTGAAGTTCATTTGAGGCACTAGAAGATGAAGTGGAAGCTTCACTTGAATTCGATTTCTAGGAGTGGGAATAGAAGCTAAATTAGGCACTTGGCTAGTACTTGGGCTCTCTAAACTTGGAAATAATGGCATTGGAGGCCTAGAAGCCAGCTTGTCAACTTGAATCAAACAATTTTCAGCTCTAATGGCAATGCTATAAGCAATGGTAATAGTTGTGCCTCCATGGACTGAATTAACATAGAAATATCAAAATTTAAAGCTTTAAGGTAATAAAGAAAAGCACCTTCTATTGTTGGCTGAATGCCACTTTGGAATTCTCTCCCAAGTCCTTTGAAATCTGAAATTAAAATCGATCAATTTGCTCATTGGGAGCTCTTTTGATAGTTTTCAAATGCTCAAAAGGACAAGTTGTCTCCCTTTTCCCCAAACTGCTCATGGAGGGCATGTACATAGCTGATTCCAATTTTGAATAGAACACGAGACAAGACTCCTAAACCATTGCAAAGCTTTCCCTTTGAATGAAGATGCCGGCGGTTTAAAGAACTTGCATCTCATTGATCTCATGGATTGCACAAATGTTAGCAATATCCTTAACATGACACCGGTGAAGTCTGGTTTTCTCTAGTGAAGTATGGAATGTTCTTCAATCTGCAGTAGGATTGGATTTTTGCATTGAGAGCAAGTGGGCTGCTGCCCGGTGAAATTGACATAGGGGTTGTTTTGTGCCATTCGATTGGCCTTAGAACCCTTGTTGATTGAATGAAAGGCCTACCAGGTGGAGGAGTTGAGAGAGTTCTATTTGGTGGAGATGGGGACCTTTGGATTCTCCTCCCACTTTGCCTTATTCTTGGAGATAACTGTAGATATTCAAACAACACCTCTTCTTCTCCAGACTCTTGACCTTGTAGTGATTCTTCTCATGAGTTTTTAGGTCAGCCTTTGCTAAAACCAGCTGATTCTTCTTCCTTAGAGTCGCGAGATGTGTACTTTATAGCTCTTTTAAGCAAGAAACTTGCAACAAATGCACATCAATTTTGTTGCAATGAAGATGAAGACCTCTAAGGTCCCACCAGTCAATCATGCCAAAGCTGTTGTGGCAAATTATCGGCACCCCAGGATGTTGATCAAATTTCTAGTTTGATCATACTAGCATCCAATGTGATTGCACAACATTGAATCCTCTCCCCAAGTGTGGGACTTGTAAAATGGGAAAGGAATCTCCATATTAGAGGCTGGTTCCTCAACTCCTCGATCGATTTATCACTTACAAGATTGCGAGAGGTCTATATTCCTAACCCTACCCTAAATTCCAAAGGAGACAGAGATAGAGAATGTAAAAAAGCTAAAACTAATGCTAATAGGTGATGCACCAAAGGAGTGGTGACCATTTTTACTACGTAGATTGACATGATCCATAAAAATGCAACAAATAACGTCATGCACTAACTGATAATTGTAATGAAGGATCATAAATTAACCAAACAACACAGGTAGAGGATGAAAACTAATCACAGAGGTTGTATTGTTATTTTAATCATCAAAATCACTTGCATTACAACACCTGAGAGGAAAAATAAAGTTGCAGCTCTTAGAAAAGGTCGATATTCCACCAAAATCACTTCCAGGTGAAAAAGGGGACCTTCCATACACAAAAAAATGTTCAACCTTTGAAAATGAGCCAAATCGCTTTTATAGTGCGAGGGATGAGCCCAGGAGAGAGAAACATGGGAAAACATGGGATAGATTCAATCATTGACCAAAATGCATTCAAAATAGCATGGGCATCCTTACAGGACCCATTCACGACATTTTTAACCATCTTTGGGAGAGAATGCGAGCCATTCTTCATTACAAACGGTGGTTGAAATGTCATTTCTGTTCATCACCACGTGCCAGAGACATTTTTAGATTTTATCTCTCCAAACTCCATCAAAATTCAAAATTGACCTAGAATCTTGTAGAGAATTTCACCAACTTTCCATTGATATAAAGAACGTGAAAAACCGAGCTCTGGATAGAAAGATATGGCCATTTGAAGTTTTAGGGCAAAACAAGGCCAAATCGGGTTGGCGGGCAAAAAATTCAAAATTTTTCACCTTTTTGGTCATTTGGAAAATTTTCCAAAATTTCCCTGCGCTCCGTCACTCTGGGTGCCACGTGGCGGCATCTCATTGGCCACGGGCCTTTCTCGGGAAACTTTTCCCAAAAAACTTCGTCGAGCCATAACTTCAAAAATACATGGAGTTAGGAGGAAACCTTTACCTTTAAAATCGAGAAAGAGCTCTATCCAATGGTGTCATTTCTAGAAGGTTTTGAGTGCTGAAAAGAAAAATATTATGACTGAGCCACAAGAGAGGAAAAAATGAGAGGAGTTAGCCACAAAAATGAGTAGGGGCACATTTTGGATAACAATTACTTCCTCATGAGATACACATAATGTGTCCAACTTCTCTTTATAAAACTCTACTTCATACCTTAAGTGATAAATATCTCCCATTATTGTCACAAAATATCTCCCTCTAGCTTGTTAGGATGCTTCCAAAGGCCTGTTCTGATACCAATTGTTGGAAGTGAAAATGCCTTTGAGAGGGGGTTGAATCGATACCAATAAAACCTTTCCTTTTTATATCTCAAACATCAAACACACATCCTCATTAAACACATATATCAATACTTTATCACAATCAAATTCACTTCACCATTAAACATATTCCACCAAATAAATCATTCATTCATACATGTCAATAAGAACACAATATATACACAACCTTTTTTATTGATGTTCAAATTGGATCATAACAGATGATGCATTCAACAAAAAAACAACAAGATACAATCAAGATATTTCAATGAAATCAAGTATGCCTCTTGAATACATGATAGTATATTCCTATTTTACATAATATTTTATCTCATAATCATACCTGTAAATACTTGAGACACAGTAATGACATCAAAATTATTTTAATTTAACAATCAGCAGATGACACCAAATCTTCCCTCCATCGACTCATCATCAAGGAAACTTCACCATCCTTTGCTTCACTCAAATCCACCTCATAAAAATACCATCATCTATTAACCTATAATGTAATTTTATGGGTTTTGGGTTATACCCAAGGGTTTTAATTTACTGAAAGGTTTCTTCAAAAGAAGATAAAAGGGTTTCCAAAATATTAGCAACATTATTCCCAAAAATTAACTTTTATAGCCTCTCCTTCATTAAAAGTCAAAAGAGGTCGGTTTCCTAATTTATTTAGACCTCATTATCTTAAACATATCCCATAAACTTTATCCTAACTTCTTATATAAATTATCTGAACTTTCTATTTCACACTGAGAATGTTTCCATTCCTAGAATAGAGGTACTTCTATCCTTTCATTCTTTTGAGAAATAGATAAGGGTTAGAGGCTAGGAGGAATACCTTTTGAATGTTGAGAGGGTGTGCATTACCATAGAGAGATCGAGATCGATTGTGAAGAACTCCTTTTTGTGCAGGAAGGACTACTACAAGTAAGAATACAAGACCACCGCAGATTTTAGTTAGACAATAAATGAGGGAAGCGCTTTGGGCCCGGAAATATTAGACTTCCTTTGAAGGTGGTCGGTTCCCCTTTTAATACAAATTAACACAAATGATAATAAAGAAGCTATTGCGAAATCACAATTTAGGTACCTCGTTACAAAGCAATAGAAACTAAACTACCAATAATAAAACGTCACGTTGTTTATTTGGTCAATGGTCGTTGATACGTTGGCTTTCGAGTTACTGAGGGATAAATCGATGGATCTGAGGTTGTTAGGAGACAAATAAGTGAGAGGAAGGTTTTGGGTATAAGTCACATGGTGATGCCGGTCATTGGATAACCGACCGCGGTTAGAGAACCCACTGCCGGTAGGGGATAACCGACACCGGTAGGGTCAGTGATCTAGGTGCTTGAATAGAGGTTGGCTATAAGGCGGCTATGGTGTTTATAAGGCTGGAAAATGATTAGGGATATGCAATGAGGTGATGGATAAGACTCGGAGAGTGTGGGGGTCATTCTTGGGGCAATGTAAGGGTAGAGGAATGACAGGTTAGATGCGGGGGCTACCGGGTAGTAGATCATGAGTGAACTTGTAATTACTTGTGATTCAAAAGTTCAAGAAATGTTATTTAAAGACGTCTGACAAGACACTACTTACTAGTTCTTGATGAAGATACGAGTCGAAAATTGTGATGATGAAGGCGGGGTTCGGGTAGGATGACACGACAATCAAAAGTGAGCTATCTTCTCTCCCAATGCTTGGATGAGTGTCACCTGGGCTCTGGTTACTCAATTGCGGTCTTGGGCTCGATGTCCTTCTCTGTAAACTCTTCTCTTTTCGTCACTTGTCTCTCTGCCAGTGAATTTCTGGATTTCCTCAAATGAATTCGAGATCCTTTGTTTTTGGTTGGGGAGGTCATTTACGAGGGTGAACCGATGGTGGTTACGTGCAACCGACGCGGTCGAGTAGGAAGCGATGTCGGTTAAGTCAAAGTGGACTATTTTTAGTAAAATAGCCAACTTTCCCTCCTTTTCTCTGAGGGATTAGTTGTGGGCTTGGTCAAGTCATTATTAGGTTGGTTTTGGTGTGGGTGATGAGTAATTAGTCATGCGTGTGGATGTAGACCAAGTTAAAGGTCTTAATTAGGTTAGTTTAGGGTTAGGGCTAGGTCATGATGAGGTGGCCAAATGAGGTGGTAGGTTTGGATATGTGGATTTATTAATTATAAGGTAATTAATAAATAATTGTGTAAGGTTTTAAGTGGTGAGGTTAGGTTGCGAAATGAGATGCGGGGCACAGGGTTTCGTAAGACACAAATTTGGTGTCTACACTTTCATGAAAATATGATACCTTTCTTGTAATGGTACTTAACTCTTTCTTCAGATCCTCTTTCTCAACCTCATGTTTGAGACACTCTTCTCTCTTGATCTTCAACTCAGCTAGGGCCTCCTCAAGTTGAGTCTTTAAAACATTGATTACTTCCTCATGAGATACACACAATGTGTCCAACTTCTCTTTACAAAACTCTACTTCATACCTTAAGTGATAAATATAACCCATTATTGTCACAAAATATCTCCCTCTAGATTTTTAGGATACTTCTAAGGGCCCACTTTGATACCAATTGTTGGAAGTGAAAATACACCGAGAGGGGGTGAATCAGTACCCAATAAAACCTTTCCTTTTTATATCTCAAACATCAAACACACATCCTCATAAAACACATATATCAATACTTTATCACAATCAAATGCACTTCACCATTAAACATATTCCACCAAATAAATCATTCATTCATACATGTCAATAAGAACACAATATATACACAACCTTTTTTTATTGTGATCAAATGAGATCACAATAGATGATGCGTTAACAAAAAAGAACAAAAGATCTGATCAAGATATTTCAATGCAATCAAGTATGCCTCTTGAATACATGACAATATATTCCTATTTTACATAAGATTTTATCTCATAATAATACCTACAAATACTTCAAATACCTGGTAATGACATAAAAATTCTTTGAATTTAACAATCAACACATGACACCAACTCTTCCTCCTTCATCAACTCACCATCAAGGAAACTTCATCATCCTTTGCTTCACTCAAATTCACCTCATAAAATACCATCATCTATTAACCTATAATGTAATTTTATGGGTTTTGGGTTAGGCCCAAGGGGTTTTGATTTATAGAAATTTTTCTTCAAAAGAAGATAAAAGGGTTTCCAAAAGATTAGCAACATTGTACCCAAAACATCACTTTTATAGCCTCTCCTTCATTAAAAGTCAAAAGAGGTCGGTTTCCCTAATTTATTTAGACCTCATTATCTTAAAAATATCCCATAAACTTTATCACAACATTCACAAGTGACCCAATTAGGTCGGCCTAGCCAAAAACCACTCACCATGCACCAAAAATCCTCAAAACCCTGCCATTGGAATGAGAAAAATGCCCTCATGCCAAAAATATTTTTATTCAAGATCTAAAAATCACCACACATGAGTAATATGACATTTAAAGCTGTAGATTGAGAAACAGGGACGGAAGCCTGTGTAGATTTTATTGATCTCAATCAGTAAAAAATTACAGAGGATGGGCTGCAATATTTATAGATATTGCACAGCCAAATACATCTGGGAAAATGAGTTGCACAGGTGCAACCACAAACCAGAATAAACAAGCTTCCAATAACATCCGGGAAGCAAAATTACATAAAGACAAATATATTGTTTAAAACAATATAACAATCTGAATACTAGACAAATATGGTTGATTAACCATATAACAATATAACTATTTAAAATTAATTAAATAATTAACCTATGCATAATTAAATAATAGGATAATAAAATTTATCCTAACATAAACATCATTCATAGTCACAATTTACATGAACCAATCGATTATTTCATTTAATGGGCCCACTGACACATTACCTTCTCAAAACAATTGTTTCCAATAACCTAAACTTACATTTGGGCCTCAAGACCCCTCAATACAAACTCAAATATGGCATGTGACCATACCATGTAAAATCCAAAACCTTTAGATAAATTATAATCAAGTTATATCTTATGAAACGGTCACATTTTCAAACCACAACAACATTCTCCTTCACCAAATCAAGCTTCCTAAAAAGAAATTTTACAAATTCAACTAGTTTCCACCCTTTATGACACGCTAAATACCTCCAAATGGATTAAATTAATGCTAAATTCATCCCTCTTACTTTTTAAGGTAATAGGAATACCTCCCAATCCATTTCATGCATTGACTAACTCAATATTTTAGCAAATACAATCATGTCCTAAAAAGAAAGAAATGTTCTTGCTCACAAAATAAATTTTCAAGCTTCCTAAAAATAAATTTTACAAATACAACTAGTTTCCACCCTTTCTCACGACACACTAAATACCTCCAAATGGATTAAATTGATGCTAAATTCATCCCTCTTACTTTTTAAGGTAATAGGAATACCTCCCAATCCATTTCATGCATTGACCAACTCAATATTTTAGCAAATACAATCATGTCCTAAAAAGAAAGAAATGTTCTTGCTCACAAAATAAATTTTCAAGCTTCCTAAAAATAAATTTTACAAATACAACTAGTTTCCACCCTTTATGACACGCTAAATACCTCCAAATGGATTAAATTAATGCTAAATTCATCCCTCTTACTTTTTAAGGTAATAGAATACCTCCCAATCCATTTCATGCATTGACTAACTCAATATTTTAGCAAATACAATCATGTCCTAAAAAGAAAGAAATGTTCTTGCTCACAAAATAAATTTTCAAGCTTCCTAAAAATAAATTTTACAAATACAACTAGTTTCCACCCTTTCGACACACTAAATACCTCGAAATGGATTAAATTGATGCTAAATTCATCCCTCTTACTTTTTAAGGTAATAGGAATACCTCCCAATCCATTTCATGCATTGACCAACTCAATATTTTAGCAAATACAATCATGTCCTAAAAAGAAAGAAATGTTCTTGCTCACAAAATAAATTTTCAAGCTTCCTAAAAATAAATTTTACAAATACAACTAGTTTCCACCCTTTACGACACACTAAATACCTCCAATGGATTAAATTGGTGCTAAATTCATCCCTCTTACTTTTAAGGTAATAGGAATACCTCCCAATCCATTTCATGCATTAACCAACTCAATATTTTAGCAAAAACAATCATGTCCTAAAAAGAAAGAAATCTTCTTACTCACAAATTGACTTGGAAACCACATCAAATTAAATAATCATGAAACATAAATTATACCATTAGAAATATATCTGAATTAAATGTCCTAAACATATTATAACTCCTTCCAACTCCAAGTGGAAGGCCTTTAGCCAAGATAATCTTTGCAAACTTCCTGAAACTACCCCAAAACTCTCCTTTGACCAGTCGGCATAAATGAAGCATACTTGACTATTTAACTACATAACCATGACCTAAAACCATCATGGAAATCAATAAAAACTTACATAAATAAAATAATGGTCATTTAATTTGCAACACCATTAGATAACCTTGTCCCAAACTGAACTTCTTCAAAAATTGAATTGTTTGAGTGGGGTCCACTTATCACCATAAGCTCTACCATACCTTTCTATAAACCTGAATTATTCATCTACAACATCCAATCATAATATATGAATTATTAATACATTATGACCACTTAGGATCATTTTCTCTCCTACCATGTTTGAGTTAGGGTTTCAAACTCATAAAAATTTGTTTACCTTTTTAACATTTGTTCATAAAAATGTGATGATGAAATGAAATCATTGATTTTGTGAAACCTTATAGACTCGATGTAGAAACATACCTGAAAGTAAAAAAATGTCCCATTCAAATCACACAACTCAAAGTGAGCATAAAAAGATCCGAGTTTGAGCTTAAAATGACCTTGTTCTTGACTCTATTTCACCAAAACTGTCATAACATGAAAAATACTCATCATGAAAACTTTAATTTTTTCCCATAGCATAATTACATACACTAATAACATATCAATAACCACCATATTACAAATAGTTCTCAAAATTTCCATCCACTGAGACTTGCATGGCTAGCCCTTAGGGTTTTACATTGTAAAGGCTAGGGTCAACTGAAATAACACTATAACTCATCATATAAACACTCCAAAAGGTTCTAAAATACCTAGTACAACATTAATAAAATTCCTACATGCATCCATGAGCTTATATATCTCAACAACTTAGCTTCATGCATTCTAACAACCATACCTAGTCCAAATTAACATCTGAAACATGATCAAAAACCTATATCTACTTCCTAAAACTCATGCGAGTACCAAATCACTCTCAAAATATTCTCTCCATAATACCATCATGTTTCTTAAGCCACCAAGAACATTAAACCTCTATGCACCATTACCTATGCTAGCTAGGTCACCTGATTAGGCTTGTTAGATTAAGATATTTTCTCTGAATGAATTGATATCACCATGAATACCTTCAAATCATCATGTCATAATCATCCTCAACATTCTCTCACCCTACTCCATCATCCATTTTTAATTAATACGGTTTTGTATTAATGAAAACACCTAAACCACATCATGCCAACAGTAAAATGTTGTAAGCATAGTGTACCTCCAAGGTAGATGTAGCGGTATCATGTTTTAGAGGTAGATCACTAAATTTTTTGAGATTTGTGTTAACATTAGTAGCATCATATTTAAGAGAAGCGTTATATTCAATAGCACTAGTTTCAAAAATATCTTGTGTAATATGATGAATCTTAATACAATGATTAGTGGAGTGACCAACACATCAATGGTAATCACAATGGTCACTTATCATCGAATATATTACTATGATGTGTGCTTGTATCAACCTCAAGGGGTAGAGGGAGAGATACAAGATTACACTCAATTAATTTATTGAGCACTATTTTTGGTTCACAAGGTAAACGAGTGAATTGTTTCCTAGAGGTTTATAAGTGTAGCTTTATAGGATAAGATACAACATTGATAGTGGCTTTAAATTCAAATTTTCCATCATTAGTTTTATTATTTAAAATTATACATTCCTTGAAATTGTTGATGAAAAATCATAGCACCCCTGATTGTTTGCAATTTGATGGATTGAAACTATCAGTGTGATTGCATAACATGGATCTTTTCCCAAAGTGTGGGACTTTACAAATGGGAAAGCTCTTCGGAGAAAGGTTGGCTTCCTATTCCTATATCTATCACCACTCACCAATTTGTAGAGAACTAATTTAAATGTCCTACTCTAAGTTTTCCATAGAGACATGGAAGAAGGATGTAAGGAAATTAAAACCTAATCTACTAGAGGTGATACACCAATAAGGAATGTTGAACACCTACTTTGCATTGAGATGGAAACAATAGTCAGATTAATGAGGATGAAAACACACCACATATCAATCTATTGTTGTGAATCCACTAACCAATAAACACAAACCATTAAACATGTAATACAACAACCATGCACAGATAACCAAGATTTCAATGAGAGATTAGGAGAATGAAATGAACACAAGAGAGGGTTGAAATTCATCCACAGACTTATATTATTGCTCCAAGATTTGATACAGTGCATTATAATGGTTAAGAGACAAAAATTGTATTTACAGATTAAATGGGAGGTATGACTCCAAAAAAATCTTCTGAGATAAGAAGATAAGGGAGGTGTAAAACAAGATTTTCCAACATTAGAACAATGCCCCTCATTACAATTTATAGTGGAAGATTTGTAAAGGAGGAGAGAGAAAAATGAATCCCAAATTTGCCAAAAATCCTTCAAAAATACTTTAATCCCTAAAATGAGTGCATTTAGACCCTCAAAATCACTACTTTCATTAATGGTTTTCCTTTATCTACAAGCAACTTGTTGTGAGTGCACCTCTTGTCTATTCTAGGCCATATAGATTCATGATGACCCCTACTTTTCCACCAACCTCCATTAATGGCTCTCACCTACCCATAGGAGCATTGTAGCATGTTCCCAAATTTTGGAGATCTAGAACCTCTCGAAATCATGAAATTGATGTTTCCATTTCATGGAGCTCACTCCCACGATTCCAAAACTATTCGTTTGCACGAGAATCAAACATCCAGGACTCAAGATATGCAATTTCAGAGTTTGAGGGACCGGTAATTTCGGGGTTTTAAAAACTCTTAAAATCCACCATTTGTTGGGCCCCTAAAATATTGACTAAGTATGAAGGTGCGTGGGTGTGCGGGACCCCAGTTATAGGATGGTGCGCAAGGCAAAAGTGCACAAGAGAAAAGGCTTAAGGAAGCATATAGTGTGCGCGGTGCACGAAAGGAGGTTCAGGACTTATCCGATTTAAGCAACAAAGGTAGAACATGTGAAAAGCATGATCGGTTGTGTGTGGATAAGATGCCAACCTGACAATAGGTGGCCCAGGAAAGAGCATGCCAATAAAGGAATCTTCTAGAAGACCATCATGAGATGGAGTGGAGAGCTCAGGTTTGAGGAAACATGCTCGTTGAAGGACCACATTCGACACTTGGCGATGGATCTGAGGGCGCGGAAAGGCGAGTTAGCAGCGTGGAAAGGTGATTAATACAAGTTCCTGCGGACCAAAAAAGGGATGGGAATATAGACATAAGAGGAGAAGATAGGAGAGATACACATAGAGAGAGATAACATGGGTGAAGCTCAACAGGATTACTACGAGTGGAGCTCTGATGCAGAAAGGAATGTACTAAGCTTAGCATTGTAAGTTCTTTTCTTTTTGGCATAGTTATACAAGCCTAGTGATGTGCATGATTGTGGTCTACCCTCTATGGTTCTTTATAATGAAATGATGAATATAATGAGGTTCTTGTACGATGGAAAAGTGACAAGTGAGCATGGGAATCTACAAGTAACTCTTCCTCGCACCCGACCTCCCGAGGTCGTGCCGAGACAGCTGGTGGGGATGGACTATGCGTGGGGTATGGGTAAACTAGTTAGGAAATCTTATATCTTCAACATGCACTAATGAAATCTGCGAATCTAAGGAAAAGAAGGCCCTCCTAACCTGAACTGGCATGATAGATCGGTTGGTGAGGATGACTGCTCGAAGGCTCCAATCAATATCGAGCTCTGGCATAATTCGATCTATAGGTTGTGGGATACGGGAAAATGACCTGGGATTGTTTCGTGTATATCTCCAGATAGGGTCATAGGATGGATGATGGATATAGTGGATTCTACGGGTGATTTTCCGGTCTAGTCCAGAAATCCTTAGCTTTGCTTAGCTACTATATCCAACAAGGATAATTGTGTGATGATGATAGGCGGAAGTGGAGTGGATCTGAATACTAATGTGCGTAAGCCAGTGTCAACGTCGGATTGACTGTGGACTCGTTGGGTTGTGGGATTTGTGGATCACAACCGTAGATTTTTGGTTGTTGTCGACCTGCTATGGTCATGTGCGGAATCAGTCCCTAATCCCTAGTATCCAATAGTCATATGCCTTTTCGGCCTCTATGTTTAGAACTACAAGTTATACAATCTTCTCGGAGTACCTTACGGTGTTCCAGCAACTTTGAATTCTTAAGCTAGTGTCTATATCAGTGAGAATATCTCCTGTGTTTGGTTGTGGGACCAAAGGATCACAACCAAATGTTTTCTCTCTTTCAATCCCTTCTACAGAATGTAGATGTTTATCAAGGTAACCTATAGTTTGGTTGGTTTGACCAAAACGTATGTGCTTGGTTGTCTTCAATGTTTAACCCTCTTAACTTGTGAACCGATCTGTTGTAAGTCTCGTTGTTGTTTTAAAGACTTGGATTCAAATATTCTAGTATATATCAGCTTATTGTTGTGACAAGATTGGGTTGAGGCACGATTGGTTCGAATACGTATTCTCTGGGCTCTCTAGGTCCCGTGATTGTCATGCAAAAGAAACAATGTAAATCTAACTAATGACAAAATAAATTGACTACGCAAGATATATCTATGTATATTCCTAAATCTGATATTTTTGATAAACTATTGAATAGAATTTAAAAGAGAAATTATCTAATATATCTAGAAATTGACAACTAAACTAATAATGAAATTAAAACAAACAAAGTAGCCGAGTATAGCTACTTGTCTGTGTAGTTGTGAATCTATTCTAAATAACCAGATAACTAGATCTAATCTATTTGAAAGACTCTCGATCCTACCTCAGAAGTGAGGAGTGAATCATAGTTTCTCAGAAACTATCAATCCCCATAGCTTCCCCGGAAATATCGAAAGTGAGATTAACTGAAATGAAATGATTGACTACTTTATTTGATATGTTTTAACTAGAACTTTGAAAGCTTGAACCTAGATCTTGCGAACAATGGCGAATCATGGTTTTGTGTGGCTTTGTCCCCTCAAAGGTGTGATCTCCTCATTCCTTCATGCTCACATGGATCCGTAAAAGCATGTAATGCCAAAGATCAATCGAAATAGATATTGGAACAATGGAAGCTTAGGATGCGAGACTAATACAATGTGAGTAGGAGAGGGATAGCGCAAGAGAACGAGCTTGGCTTATGCAATTACTAATGGGATATATTGCGAGTCATGCAACATAAAACATCCGAGAACCTAAAACTATTCTTTTAGATGAACAAAACCTACAAATTAAATGGCTTCCTCTTCAAAATCAAACTATCCTACTCCAATTGATTGGATGAAATAATAACAACACTTGCACAAGGAGAATATGTGGCTTCCTAACAGCTAAACAATACTAACCATGCATACAACAAATGAAACTATGAATCCTAAGAAAAATTGAAAGGCTAAACTATTGAAATGAGAAATTCAGAGGTAAATTTGAGGGGCCATTTCCTTGAGCACAAGCCACTATTTATAGAATCCTATTTACCCGAAATTGAAAACCAATTTGATCTCTTAAACCATAAACAATGCCAAAACACTATTCTAGGGAACCCAGAATCAAAAATACAAGCAAAGGTGGTGAAAAAAGCTAGTAAACGTTGAAATTTTACACAATTGGGTTAAAAGAGCATTCTAGAAAATGCGTGAAGGACTCCTCCACCACGCAGGGGGTGGCGGTTCATGAGACCACCGCCTCGCCCGAGCAGGGTAGGGCGGTGGTTTCGTCGAAGACCAAAAGAAAAGGAAAAGAGGGGGAAGGAGAAAGAAAAGTGTGCAGGGGCTAAGCGGGGCATGTGGGATGTTAATGCAAGAGCTTTCTCGAATCCCAAACACCTTGCGAGGAGACCTGTATCATCATTGGGGCATGTGTAATGTTGTTCTAGTGGTGCAGTACCCTACAATTTTGGGTACGTACATATTGCCCCTCGGAGAAGTGTTTTAGCCATGAAGAGGCGTAAAACGGTGGGTCCGAGTATGGCGGTCCCGAAATGGGAAGTTAGAAGTTATACCTGATACGTCTGTGTGTCGAAATGACACCATCTAAAATTCCCGCCACCTGCAAAATGAAAAGAGGACTCAAGTGCAGATAGACAAAATAGATTGAAGAATAAACACTAAAATATTATGAAATGAGGACGTACCATTTGTGCGGGGATAAGAACTTACCTCCGTCGGTGCTCCAAACCTACGAAAAGGGGCATTCAAAACAAGTCAGGTTGCTATATATGTAAAAGTGGGCCCATTTTCCTATTCATTTACGCATGTTGATTTGGTTGATTTTGAGCTCTGGGACCCACGGTGATGGTTTCTGATGAGAGTATAGTCAAAACGTTCGGGATGAGATCATGATCATGCCTCCACGAGTGGAACACCGACCCACGAGATCACAGGTTAGTTTTTCTCGATTTACTGTTTTTGTCCCCAAAATGTTAAAATGGTGAAATCTTTGTCATGGGGGGATTATTTTTGAAAATGTTAGTTTTAATAGGGTCACTTAGGGGGGCGCCTACTGGGTAGGCTTTGTTTGAGTCAAAATGGTCTTTATTTTGTGTTTTTAGCCACTTTTAGGGCACATGACCCGCGTGGGATTTTCATACGACATGACCGCCGCCCGATCGGGCAGCGGTTACATGACCGCTGCTGCCACTGATCGGAGGCGGTTACAGGGACCGCCGCTTTAAGGTAGCGATTATGGAACCGCCACCGCCTCAAGGTGGTGGTTCTGATTTAATGCAAAAACAATACTTATTTGAATTCATTTTTACATTTTTAGCATTCTTACTTGCTTTCATGATTTTTCTAATGTCATTTGAATACTAACTTACTCCTTTTTGTGTGTTTTGGGTGTATGCAGTGAAGGAGTATATTAGATGGAGCCGAGAGAGAGTGTGACCGACTTCTAGCAGTATTGGATGCACTTTCTTAGGATGAGCAGACACACTTCGAGGGCCTAGATATTGCACATATCATGGGTCCTGCATGTTGCACCTTCTAGTCACATACTTTGTGACTTATTTTCATATTGGGATGCTGATCAACACTTTCCGATTACCAGGAGTCAGGGGTGAGTGGACCATTACTTTGGAGGATGTTTACTACATCCTGGGGTCTCGATCATCGGGAGATGGCTCACACTTGAGACAGCAGGATCACGGGCTCAGATAGCACAGTGGGCCTCATATATGGGAGACGTAGTTATCTCCACTGGTTCAAAGAAGGGGGTGAGGGTCTAATCTATTCCTAGCCTTGCCTATCCCCTTGATTCGCCAGGCCATCATGGGGATCCTTGCCTCGAGATTGATCGGGACAAGGGAGGAGACACTTTACTATACTGTTGGTCCCCCATTGTTGCAAAGATTGAGGGACATGGCCGGATTTACGCTTGGGGGGCTGACATTCTTGGGACTACCTATCATGATTTGTACTAGGTAGTTCATTTATAGGGGTAGTCATTGAGCCATCTAACCTTGGTTATGAGCTGGGTCTATAAGCATTTCATCCCCTATGGGAGAGGTGTAGAGGTGGCAGATCCCAAAGTTGTGAGGGCAGCCAGATGGATAGACATGTTGGTGCTTAGAGCACTTCACCATCCAGTCACCTCATTTACCACTGATGACATGGAGGCCACACCTTATCAAGCCATGGCAAGTTTATGGGGTGAGGAGGGTCTTACTTTGATCTGTTGCTCCACCATAGGGAAACTTGTGGACATGATGGGGAGGGTGGAGATACATCCGTTTGGTCGATCAGTCCCAGCGTTTGGCTTTTCGTGCGTGGGTATGTTTCCCCGGTGGTGCCGGTATAAAGATTGGTCCGGGAGACTAGAGGAGGTCCTAGAGGCTAGGGTTGGATAGTTGTTACTCCTGGTGTCCCCATTGCAGCTAGGAGGGTAGTACGCGCTCGAGGGAGAGCCGGTGCTCCTCAGGCACCCTTACTTCAGATCGCCGACTGTCTCGCCCACAGCAGCGATGACCCCATAGATATAGAATCTGAGTCCGAGGAGTTCACAAGGGGAGAGACGGAGGAGGAAACCGAGGCTGAGGTCAGTGAGTCAGGTGGAGAGGAGGACAGTGATCCTGAGTGGCATGACACTCAAGATATCTTATAGGTACGAGAATGGAGTAGATCGCAGAGAGGGTGACCTTAGTTTCGCAGGAGCCACTTTCTCGTGGCTTGACAGAGAGGATGAGTCCGTAGTAGGACGTTATGTTGCCCCAGGCACAGGAGGAGTGCATCAATTAGCGGCGGCATCTCGTGGTGGTGCGCTTGACCCTAGGGATCCATCTTAGAGGCCCAGAGATCTCGAGTGAGTTATCATCCTTCTCCTTAAAGTTCGTTTAGGATTGCCTTAGTTGTTATCTCTCCTTTTGTTTACTTTATTTTTTATCTTTTGAGTATTTCTAATTTGTTTTCTCCTTTTCTTGTAGAGACTACCACTTGAGTGGCGAGACTTGATTCGTTGGGTATGCACCGATACCCTGATGATCCCTATGGAGAAGACCCATGTGGAGCTATCCGTGGATGCAAGGGAGCCCTCAGCAACTGGTAGGCATACCGACATTTTTCCCCTGTCTGGCATGTGGCCAAGATGGTGTCTACCCTCCATACCGAGTTGGTAGGATACAAGACAACAGAGTGCCTGATGAGGAGTCACTCTCATGGCGAGACCACAGCTGCTCCTTGGGATCGTGAGCCCTCCGTGCACTCGTGAGAACCGGGTGCAGCCAAAGCCCTGACGAGGCGTACACCTTTGGAGGGATCTCATAGGGGTTGAGAGGCCACTTGGCTCTTGTAGATCATTAGTATGATGTATTTTGTACTTCTTGGGCTCTTTGAGTGTTTTGACCATGCTTAGTGCATGATGGTATTGTACAGGAAACTTGATTATATATATATATATATATATATATATATATTCTTTTGATCGAGACTCTTGGTATCAATGTTCTTGTGATTTTTTTCCACATATAAACTATGATGTTTGTTTTTATATGCTTTTGAATGTATGCAATGGAGAAAAAATGATACTAGTGCTTTCTTGCTTTTTGTATTTCATGATGTTTGGTATATGATAATGTAGACACAATGTGATCTTGAACTTTAGTTTCGATAAGCAATTTTTGGTATTTCATATTGGTTTTGAAAAAATGTGATGATAAACCGGTATAATGAGCAGATGAACTTTCCCCACTCCTATCTCCACACAACTAGTAAGATGTGAGGGCTCATCACCGAGAGCTAAAAGGGGCACAAGTTATGAAATTTGTTGAATGATAGTGATGAGAGATAGACAAAGATTTGGCGGAACCAAATTAGGATGCTACAAACCTACTCTACTCAAGTGACTCCATAGTTTTAGAATGCCACTTGCTTTGTGGTTTATCCAGACTTAGATCCGTAGATGGCCACATGGTAGACAAAATCTGGTTTTGGGGTTTTGAGTTCTCTTGGAATTTTGGACATCTTGATTCATTTGTTTTTGACTCAAGATTTCAAAGGTTTATTTGAATTGTTTGCTTATGACCTTCAACGTTTATTTGTTAAGAGGACCCCCTACACCTTGCCCCATGCTACTAGTAAGAAGCGTGGGTTTATCACCATGGACAAGGTACAGGCGAGTAAGGGCATTCCCATCCTTTCCCAACCCTACATCACTAGTAAGAGACGCAAGCTCATCACCGAAGGTTGGTAGGGCAAGGAAATGTGTAAAAATAAAATTTTCTATTTGATCTATGTTTGACTTATATATTTGAGCAAAATGTCAGTATGTTCTTATTTCCAAAGAGATATGTGTACGAGATAGATGTGATACTATGAAGCTTCTAGAATAGACCATAGGCAAGACACCTATCCTAGGAAGAAACCAAAAGTGAGAACAAGCCTGCAGATCTTGGTATGGTTACCGTTAAGACTTTGTCATATCTAGCTTTATATGGATGAAATAATTATGAAATGGTGATGATGTTATGAAAATGAAGAAGCATGATTGGAATGCTAATGCCAATACCATCGAAGTTTGTAATGAATTGCTTTGAGAATAATTTCCTTGATCACAAAATTTTACGAAACAAGTGAACAAAATGAACCTAACTACATGAAGATGCAATCTAGATATAATTATACAAATAGTGTTGGTTGCTTATTAATGTAGCCAAATTAAGAACAAACCAGATATGCTTTCGCAAATATTATGAAATACAAAAGAAAATAGTTCTCCTTCTTTGTTATCAAATAATGAAATACAATGTTTCCTAAATAGGAAAACAAATCCCCACTCGAGTTGCCAAGTAAACTCTAGCTAACTCTGACTAAATCTACTCTAGGTGGCAGAAATTACTATTTTTAGCAGTTTACTAGAACCTGCTATTCTTAGTAAGTTCGCAAGCTTATTCCTACGAGCACAGAAATTGCCACGCATCTTCTACATCCCTAAATTAGAGGAATTTCCAACTTTCTAACTCATAATGCAATTAATAGACTAAAATTAACTAATGCTCAAAAATAGGAAAAAAACTGAACTATAACTTAAATCCTAATTTTTGGCCTCAAGATGGCAGATTTAGGGCAAAACGTGTCAAAAACTTTCCCCAACTAGTAGGGTGGGTTACTTCTGCTGCGTTTGTCTCATCGAAACACATGGTTTAAAAAAAACGGACTCAAACAGACACCCGGAACTCAAGTTATGACCTTGTCAAGTTCCTGCTAATCGCGCATCATTCTCCCTCGCTTGAAAAAATGCAGCTCCTGCAAGTTGTCTTCTTCAAACCGCTTCATTTATCTCGCATCTAACTTCGAATCTCCCACTCTGTCACCCAAGTATTGTCCTCTTGTTCCAGTCCTTTCCAAAGTGTACCAAATATTTGTTGTATTTCCCATTTCATGTGTCCATTATTTTCTTATCTAGAATCGACCCACTTCTTCTTTCTTCTTCATTGGAACCTGTTGCCTAAAATCTACTACTTCATCAATAGAATCCCCTTCGCACCATCCCCATGAAAATTATACGAGATCTGAAACATTAAACACTGGAGAAATATCAAAATTCCCTCGGCAATATCGTTTATTTTTTCACGATTTTGCAGGGACCAATCTTCTTGTACTTGACTTGTTATAGGTTCCTCTTGGAAACCTTTCCTTTCATAGATATACCATAACCAACTCACCAATTTTAAATACCTTTCTCCGTCTCAGTGCACATCTGCTATTTATTTATACTTATCATTACTATTCTGCAGCTTCTTCCGCACTTCTTCCTCTAATTGTTGTATATGTTCGTAAAATGCTTCGCATCATCACATGACTCGCCATCAATCGGTAGTGCAGAAAATCTAACACCCCATTTGGATTAATCTCATACACAATTGAAAATGGAGCCTTTCCCATGGATTTGTTTATGGAATCATATATGTAAACTCAGCTTGTGGTAATGTTAAGTCCCATTGTTTCGGCTTTTCCCCAACAATGCACCTTAACAGTTTCCCAACTCCTATTTACCACCTCTATTTGCCCATCATCTGCAGGTGATAGGCACTACTGAACCTGTAGTTGAGTTCTAAATTTCTTCCATAAAGTCTGGACAGAAGTGACTTAAGAACACAGTGTCCCTATCTCAAGTAATAGTTTTGGAACACCATGCAAACAAACAACTTCTCTAAAAAAAAATCTGCTACACTGTTGCATCACTTGTTTTCTTGCAGAAATAAAGTGAACCATCTTAGAAAACCTATCAACAAAAAAAAAATTGAGTCATTACCTCGTTGTGTTTTGGTAATCCCAAAACAAATTCCATACTCAGATTTGTCCACGACCCTTTAGGAACAGGCAATGGCATATACAACCCTGTATTCTATGCATGGCCTTTTGAGACTTGGAAAATTCGACATCTTTCCACATATCTTACCACATCTCTTTTCAACTTTGGCCAATAGTATTTATCTGCTACCAAGGCTATCATTTTATCTTTACCAAAATGCCCAGCCAACCCTCCACTATGCAACTCTTTCACTATATTCTCTCTCATAGACCCAACTGGAATACATAGTTGTCATCCCTTGAATAGGTAGCCATCTGTAAAATATACTCATCCGTGACATCTCCTACATTGTCCTGATAATGGACTAATCAAGGTATTTCAACAATATCCTTGGAATCATAATCGAAGAATACAAACCCTTTATTGCTTCAAAACCCACCACCTCATTTTCCATAGTGGTAAACAAAGTCACACGCCTACTCAATGCATCTCGCAACTTGATTCATTTTTCTAGATTTATGCTTTAGAGAAAAAGTATATCCTGCAAAATGATACCCACTTTGCATGCCTACTATTCAACTTCTTTTGGGTATTCACATACTTCGGGCTATGTGGTCTCAGTAAATAACACAAACTCCTTAGGCACTAAGAAATGCCTCCAATGCCTTAATGCTTGTACAATTGCATAAAATTCCACATCATAAGTAGAGAAGAAAGCTACTGGCTTTCCTCCTTGACTTAGAACAGCCCCAATACCCACATGTGAGGCGTCACAATCAACCTCAAACACTTTATCAAAATCTGGTAGTGCCAAAATGGGTGCCTCTGTCACCTTCTTCTTCAAGAATTGAAAACTATCCTCAGCTGCCTTTGTCCACAAAAACTCCCTTCCTTTTGTGCAATCTGTTATAGGAGCTACAATACTACTGAAATTTTTAATAAATTTTCTGTAAAATGTTGCTAGACCATGAAAGCTCCTTACCTCTGTTATACTCCATGGAGTAGGCCATTCAATAATTGCCTTTATCTTTTCTGAGTCCATCTGTACCCCATCTGCTGAAATAATAAAGCCCAAGAATACCAAACTCTCTTGCATGAATGTGCACTTCTTCATATTTGCATAGAGTTTCTCTTTCCTTAACACTTCAAATACCAACCTTAGATGCCTCAAATGTTCTTCTTTAGTTTTACTAAAGATCAAGATATCATCAAAATAAACCACAACAAACTTACCATTATACTCTTGTAGCACGGTGTTCATCAATCTCATAAAAGTACTAGGTGCATTGGATAACCCGAATGGCATCACCAACCACTCATATAATCCATTTCCCATCTTGAATGCTATTTTCCACTCATCTCCTTCTCTGATCCAAATCTGATGATAACCACTTCGAAGATCAATCTTGGTGAAATACTTAGATCCAGCAAGCACATCCATCATATCATCAAGGCGAGGTATTGGGAACCGATACTTGATTGTAATTTTATTGATCGCTCTGCTATCCGTGCACATTCTCCATGTTCCATCCTTCTTTGGTGTTAATAAAGCTGGTGTTGCACACAGACTCATGCTCTCCCTTACGACCCCCTTTCACATGAGCTCTACCACTTGCCTATTCAACTCTACATGCAATGTCAGGCTCATCCTATAAGCCGCTTGATTTGGGAGTGAATACCTTGGAATCAAATCAATGTGGTGTTGAATATCTCTTTTGGGTGGTAATCCATCTGGTAGCTCATCAGGAATAACATCTGAAAATTCTTCTATTAATTCTGATGTTTCCATTGGTATTCGAGCACTTACAAGTTCATCCTTATTTGCAACTAGTGCATAACAAAAATCAGTTGCCTTTGCCTCCTTCACAAATTCCTTTGCAAAAACATATTTTCAGCCTTCCCCTCTTCTTTAAGAGGTAGCAAAACTATTTTTGTGCCATCCTTCCAGAAAGTATAAGTATTCTTTCCCCATCATGAATAACTTTTCTATCAAATTGCCATGGTCTTCCTAGCAGCATATGACATGCATCCATAGGAATAACATCACACCAAATCTCATCCTTATAACTGTTCCCAATAGAAAATATTATTAAACATCTCTTATCAACAGTAACTTCATTACCCTTCTTAAACCATGCAATACGATAAGGGTTAGGATTCTTCTCACAATGCAGACCCAATTTATCGACCATCTCATTTGAAACCATGTTCTCACAACTACCACCATCAATAATAACATTACATACCTTTCCTCCTGAAGTGCATCTTGTTCTGAAAATATTTGTACGCAGCCATGCATCCCCCTTGATATCCTTTCTTAGAGCAATCATCGTCCTCTTGATCATCAGAGTTTCTCCAACATCTGGTGGGATTTCCAAGTCCTGTTCATCTTCTACTTGCTCAGCTTCAACAAGATTTACTCTTGGAGCATCTCCTTGCCTTTTTCATGTGTATAAGTATGTGGGCATTCAAAAGCTCGATGCCCTTCTTCACCACATTTATAACAAACAAATGGTCTTCGTGGAGCCTCCCATCCTCTATCACCAGCATATCCTTTGCCCCTAGGAAATCCTCTGCCTCTTTGTTGATTCTAGAAATCTTGTCTTGTATCCTCTTGCTTTTCCAATCCACGAGATGATTCTCCCCTACCTTGGCTGAAACCAGCTCATCCCCAAAAGTAAGTTGAGGCCCCCTATTCATTCCAGGTGATCTCCTAAAACTTTGACGGTTTTGTTTTTCCTCGGCCTTTAAGGCTAATTGATAGGCATCCTCCATGCTTTTAATCCTATGCATACTTATCTCATCTTGAATACAAAATTTTAAACCATTAACATACCTTACAGCCATTTGTTCCTCATATATTCATGATCTACATGAATGGACAACTTATATAACTCATTTGTGTATTCTTGCATCAAGCTTGTAAGTTTTGTCTCGAGATTACAAACCTCTTGTAAAGTGTTTGTGCATAATCCACAGGGAGAAATTTATCTTTCATCTTCTTCTCCATCTTACTCCACGTCCTAATTCTTTCTTTCCCCTTTCTTGACCGCTCTTTCTGTAGGTGATCCCACCATAACATAGCATGACCTTTCAATTTCGTGCATGCAAATTTTACCTTCTTTTCTTCTGACATAGTCTTCCACTCAAAAAAATTCCCATGCTAGTCAACCAGTCTATTAGCTCCTCTGGTTTTAGACTACCACCATACTCAAAACATCAACTCTTATCCCATCATTCTTTCCTTCTAATGCTTGAAGCATCCTTTCTTCAAAAGCTAATGGTGGTGCTTGCGTTTCCTCCTCTTCACAAACTTCTTCTTCATCTGTGTCATCTCCACCTTGATTTCCTCTTTGGGTTATCATTGCAGCAAGTACAAAAACTTGTCTCTGCAGATCTTGCATATTTCTATTCATCTATGCAATACCACCTCCTCTTCCTCTTCCTCTTCCTGCCATTTAAAAAAAAAAAAAAAATACTTCGAACCAGCTCTGATACCAGATAATGTAGCCAAATTAAGAACAAACCAGATATGCTGCAAATATTATGAACTCCAAAAGAAAATAGATCTCCTTCTTTGTTATCAAATAATGAATTACAATGTTTCCTAAATAGGAAAACAACTCCCAACTCGAGTTGCCAAGTAAACTCTAGCTAACTCTGACTAAATCTACTCTAGGTGGCGGAAATTACTATTTTTAGCAGTTTACTAGAACCTACTATTCTTAGTAAGTTCGCATGCTTATTCCTACAGCACAGAAATTGCCATGCATCTTCTACATCCCTAAATTAGAGGAATTTCCAACTTTCTAACTCATAATGCAATTAATAGACTAAAATTAACTAATGCTCAAAAATAGGAAAAAACCGAACTATAACTTAAATCCTAATTTTCGGCCTCAAGATGGCAGATTTAGGGCCTGAAAACGTGTTGAAAACTTGCCCCAACTGGTAGGGTGGTTGCCGCTGCGTTCGTCTCATCGAAACACGTGGTTTAAAAAAAACAGACTCAAACAGACACCGGAACTCAAGTTATGACCTTGTCAAGTTCTCCGCTAATTACGCGCATCACTTATGCATAGAATCATTTAAGATGCAAGGAATTGACTATTTCATTGAATTCCTCACCTTCCATTGTACATAAGAGATATGCACCATTTCCATAGTCTTTTGTGACTCCGTATTCTATCAAATGTGAAAGAATGATGCGGAGCCCTTCCGGTGATCACAATGCTTCCCGGCTTTGGCCAACAAGTCGTCTACGTAGGATTCCACAATTTTGTGAATAAGATCATGAAATATGTATGTCATTTCCCGCTGGTATGTAGTGCCAGCTGTTCTTGAGACCGAATGGCATAACAGTGTAGCAATAGGTTCCCCAAGGAGTTATAAATGTGGTTTTGGCTTGGTCTTGTTCGGATATTCTGATTTGATTGTATCCCGAGAATCCATCCATGAGAGACAAAAGCTCAAACCCAGCCATTGCATCAACGATGATGTCAATGGATGGTAATGGGAAGTCATCCTTGGGGCATGCTTTGTTAATGTCTCAGAAATCTATGCAAATGCGTATCTTCCCATTCTTTTTTAGAACGGGAACGATATTAGATATCCACTGAGAATAATCAACTGGCTTGATGAATCCTACTTAGAGGAGTTTCATTACTTCTTCCTTCACCATGAGAGCCACCTTGGGTTTCATTGGCCTTGATTTTTGTTTAACTAGCTTTGCATCTAATTTGGTGACGAGGTTGTTTACCGCGATGTGTGGTGCAACCCCTGTCATTTATTTATAATTAAATGCAAAAGCCTTTTGATGTTCTTTGAGGATTTGAGTGTGTATTTCTATTTCTTCTGGAGTTAATGAAGATCCTAGTTTCAAGATCTTCGGTTCTTCCTCCATTTCGATGTTAATATCGATCGTTTCTTTGATTAAAGAAGCGTTACCTTCTTCAAACTCAGGTAGAGCTAGAGGTAGTTCCAGATCTTCTCCATTCTCTATCGTGTATATGCCAAGTTCCTTTTATGGGGAAGCTCTATCATGGGATTCCTGAAGTAGGAAGATGAATGTGGGATTAAGGATGAATCTACCACGTGATGGGTGAGATGTAACGCTGCATAGGTGTTTAAGTAATCAAGAGTAGCTCTATCACTATCAATGTGATCCATGCTAGTAGATTTGTTCTCAGCTATGCTCGTTAAAAGTGGGTTTGACACTTTCTTCACTAATGGTTTAGTGTGAAGGGATACTATGAAACAGGTGTCCTCCAACTCACTACTTGGAGTGAAACGTGAAGCTGAGGTTGCTATCGAATCTGCGAGAAGATTTTGTTCTCGCGGGATTGCTTCAATTGATATGAAGTCAAACTCTTTGCTCAAATCTAATACTATTGTTTTGTAGAGCTGTAAGTGTTCAACTCTGGTCTCATATACCTCAGAGACTTGGTTTGCTACTAATTGGGAGTCTCCTAACACCCTGATGTCATTAACACCGAGTCTTTTAGCTAAGATGAGGCCAAGGAGGAGGGCTTCGTATTCAGTGCCATTATTTGTACATTCAAATTTTAATTTAAAGGAGAATAGTAAGATCGTTTCTTCTGGGTGAAGTAAAGATCACACTTTCCCCATCCCCATAACGAAATCTAGCTCCATCTAAATGGAGAGTCCAATATTTAGTCAAGAAGATGGACGTTGGGACATTTGCTTATGTCAACTTCTTTGGTTTTGGTTACCTCTACCATGCGAGAGATCTTCTCTCTTTGGAAGAGAACCAACACCTAGGGTATACCCCATGCCTACTTGAATCAAATGGTAGGAAAATTGGTAGATCTTGTTCTAGCAATTTGACAATCTTCGTAGTAGTTCCGTATGATACTATTTCAATAATGCTAGCCTCATCCTTGAGGGCTAGGATATTCTTGATTAGGTTCGTAACTTCTAACTCCGTTGTAGGCACCAACTTTCTTTCGCTTCACGTCGGTTGGTTTATTAAGTAGATTTGTTGGGAGTTCAAACTCGAGTGAACACACCACCCTTCTCTTTAAGTCGGATAGGTGTATATCGAATGGTTTTGGATCACCTTTGGCTACGAATACCTTTCCTAAGTGTAAGAATCTTACTTCTTGGAATAATGTAGAAGGGATTGCCTTCATACGGTGTATCCACGGTCAGCCGAGGATCATATTATAGTTGGTTTCCCGATCTATAATGTAAAACTCGGTAAGGATTGTTTTGGGTCCTAAGGTGATTGGTAGTACTATAGTTCCAATCGAAGTGGCCTTAAGGCTATCATAGCCTCTTAGCGTATTCCGAGTCGTGGAACAATTTGTTTCTCCATACCCTAGTTTTTGAAGGAAAGAGAAGGGGACTATGTTAACTGCTGCCCCATCATCAACCATTGCACGTTTAACATAATTTTTATAGACCCATACTTGCAAATGTAAGGCTGGATCACCTCTGCGTGCAATCTCAGCATCTGTTGGCATTTTGTTTATTTTGAATATAAACTCGGTATCCCTATCCGGCTGCCCCGGAGGGTGGATATCAAAGTCTATATGGTTTACCTGTGTTTCAGGAGGTGGAGTGATGTTAATTAAATGACCCAAACCTAATGCTTCTAAAAGAGCAGCCCTATGGGTAGGAGAGTTCTTCAATAAGTCCAAAAAGGAGATGTGAGAGAAGGTCTTCGTTAGGTCATTAATTAAATCATAGGCACCTACGGGTTTTACTAATATTTGTTGGATGTTATCTGCCTCTAGCGAGTAACTTGGATTTGGCTGAGAGGAATACTCTCGTGTCCTTGTTACAGCTTCTACGTGTAGTTCGGTGTCTAACTCCACTAAACCGACTATCTTGGGTTGTGGTTGACTTCCTAACTATGGTGCAACTGGTGGGTTTAGTGAAGTCGAGGCTTCATGATCATTGTTTCATGTTATTACACCCTTGTTCATCCCATTTGGATTTAATTTTTTCTTATTGTGATTTGGGAGCGGATCGTCAAGATCTTGAGGGGTGCATTTTGAGGGGAAACTACCCTCGTAAAAGTATTTGGTATTGGTGATGCAAGATCTCACAAAGATATATCTACAAAAAGTTTTCTTTGTTCCTCCGGCAGACGTTGCATGAATTTATTGAATCGTGGCAAGTCCTAGTGTTGTGGCTCGAATCTTGTAGAAACCAAAATACGAGTTAGGATTGTAATTCCTAGGTTGCTGGTTTGGTGCATATTGTGGTCCAAAGTTCGATCAAACCGTTGCCTATTAGGATTAAAGTTTTGCATTTGTTGCCTTTGGTTTTGATATCCAGTTGAGTTTTGACTTGGACCCCGTATGCGGGTCTCATTATTGTTGTTGTTGTTGTTGGGACAATTAAAATCCACCAATTGATTATTGGGGTAAAGTTGTTATTTCGTTGATTATTGATCGGTGGTGGAGTATTTACAACATTTGCTTTTTTAGCTTGGTCAGTTACTCCATCTGTTGTTACGCCACGATTTTTGTTAAGGATCTTAGGTCCTTGATTGACATTTGTGGTAGTAGAATAAGTCGTAGTATTCTGGATGGGGATGATTAGCCTCCCATTTGTTCCATACGTCTTGCGACCACTATCTATTGCCACTTGATCTATTCGGAGAGCACTCTCAAGTACTTCATCGTAAGTCCTTAGTGGGAACTTCTGGACTTCTTCCTTTACCTCTCTGCTAAGAGAATGAAGGAATAAATCACATAGTTCCATTTGGTCCATGTTTGGAGCACCGGAAGAATAAAGGACCGTATGCCATCTTTGGATGAAATGAACGATGATTCATTGTGTTCTTGTTTAATGTGCAAGAACTCCCTGATTCATGTTCTCAACAGTTTGTTCATGTCAAACACCTTGATGAACTCTGAAACAAGTTGTTTAAATGAATGTATGGAAGCTTTAGGTATTCTGTAATACCAATCGAGGGCAATGCCCTCTAACGTTTTGGGAAATATTTTAGCAACAACCTCGTCCCAAGGGAGTAGTTCTCAAATAGCTATGGCGTAGGCCTTGATATGTGCATTCGGGTCTCCCTCCCCTTTGTATTTGGGAAAATCAGGAAGAGGTCTAGGAAGCATGACACTTCATATGGTGAAGTCTAAGGTCTCTTTCAAATATTCTTAATAAGTCCCTATCGCATAGGTTTCACCATCGATGATGCCTGGGCTGAGGGTGGAGGTGGAATGGGTTGTTGATATGGCGTAGCATATGCATTTACAGGGTAAAAGGAAATCCCTTTGGTTGAGAAAACATCTTTGAGAGGAAACATATCCCCTTGTGGTGATTTGGAATACATGTTTAAGTATGAAGGAGTATTGCCTAGGAATGGATTATTTTGTACTAGACTGGGAGGTATCATATTTGCCACTGGAACGGTGTTAGAAACGACGGTTCTAGTCGGGTTTTGTTGTGAATACTGAGGAGGCATGCCCAACATGCCTATTCCTGTGAGGAGGTCTACTTGGCTAGGATGATGTGGAGGATTGGAATTTCCTGCCTACATGAATTGAGAATTTTGACTTGCTTGAGCAAGTTTTAACCCTCTAACCTTTTCTACTAAAGTTGAGATGACTTCATCTGGTGAAGTTACAGTATTTTGCCTTAGTGGTGTTTGTCGTATATCCTGAGGTTGTATAGGCATGTGATATCCCGCTATGAATTGGTCATTTCCCTGCCAAGTTTCACCAAGGGCATTTCCTATAGGTAGTGGCATGGAGGTGTTTTCTTGAAATGAGACCCCAGGTTGTGTTTGTAAACTTCCTACAGGTGGGTACATACTCCGAGAGTGTTGTTCATTCCTGGCATAACGTACTGAATGTTCATCATCTAAAAATAGATATGGAGATGAACCAGATGGATCTGATTGTCTACTAATTTGTGGTCTAAGCAATACCTGAGGAGATGAACCAGATTCTCCTGTAAACGTCATGGCATTCGAGCCTGAAGGCTCTGGGTGTTGCGTTTGAGCGAGCTGATCCAACTCCTTTATTTGGAAAGAAGAACTATATCTAGTCCTTGGGGGTAGAGTTCGCATTGATAATTGGTTAGCTGAATAATTGTCACCCCATGCTGAGAGCGAGGGTGATGGTTGTCTATTCAATTGATCATAGTATGCTTCAAGACCTAGGAGAGGTCTGCCATATGTGTCGAATCCCGACATATTTGAGGGTATATGAATACTTGAAGAATAATGGCAAAGAGCGAAGGTGGAAGGAAGCAATGAAAATAAAATAAAAGAACCGTGTCTTTCACGTCGGGTTCACCAATTTTGTACGATGCAAAAGTGACAAGCGAGCATGGGAATCTACAAGTAACTCTTCCTCACACCCGACCTCCCGAGGTAATGCCGAGACAGTCGGTGGGGATGGACTATGCATGGGGTATGGGTAAACTAGTTAGGCAATCTTATATCTTCAACATGCGCACTAATGGAATCTGCGAATCTAAGGCAAAGAAGGCCCCCTAACTCCGAATCGGCGTGATAGATCGGTCGGTGAGGATGATCTCAAAGGCTCCAATCAATATCGAGCTCGTGTAATTCGATCTATATGTTGTGGGATACTTGGGAAAATGACTTGGGATTGTTTCGTATATCTCCGTATAGGGTCATAGGATGGATGATGGATATAGTGGATTCTACGGGTCATTTCCCGGTCTAGTCCGAAATCCTTAGCTTCACTAGCTGCTATATCCAACAAGAATAACTATGTGATGATGATAGGCGAAGTGGAGTGGATCTCGAATACTAATGTGCATAAGCCAATGTCAACGTCGAATTGACTGTGGACTCATTGGGTTGTGGGATTTGTGGATCACAACCATAGATTCATGCTTGTTGTCAACCTGCTATGGTCATGTGTGGAATCAGTCCCTAATCCCTAGTATCCAATAGTCGTATGCCTTTTCACCTCTATGTTTAGAACTACAAGCTTTGTAATCTTCTCGAGTACCTTATAGGCATTCGGCAACCTAAATTCTTAAGCTAGTGTCTATATCGGTGAGAATATCTCTTGCATTTGGTGTGGGACCAAAGGATCACAACCGAATGTTTTCTCTCTTCAAGCCCTTCTACTGAGTCATGCGGATGTTTATCTAGGGTAACTCGTAGTTTGGTTGGTTTGAAAAAAATGTATGTGCTTGGTCATCTTCAATGTTTAACCATCTTAATCCGTGAACCGATCTATTGTAAGTCTCTGCTATTGTTTTAAAGACTTGGATTCTAAGATTCGGTCTATATCGCTTATTGTTGTGACAAGATTGGGTTGAGGCATGATTGGTTCGAATACGTATTCTCTGGACTCCCTAGGTCCCGTAATTTTCATGCAAAAGAAACAACGTAAATCTAACTAATGACAAAATAAATTGACTACGCAAGATATATCTATGTATATTCCTAAATCTGATATTTTGATAAACTATTGAATAGAATTTAAAAGAGAATTATCTAATATATCTAGAAATTGACAACTAAACTAATAAAGAAATTAAAACAAACAAAGTAGCCGAGTATAGCTACTTGTCTGTGCGGTTTTGAATCTATTCTAAGTAACCAGATAACTGATCTAATCTATTTAAAAGACTCTCGATCCTACCTCAGAAGTGAGGAGTGAATCATAGTTTCTCAGAAACTATCAATCCCCACAGCTTCCCCGGCAATATCGAAAGTGAGATTAACTAAAATGAAATGATTGACTACTTTATTTGATATGTTTTTAACTAGAACTTTGAAAGCTTGAACCTAGATTTTGCAGAATAGTGGTGAATCTTGGTTGTGTGTGGCTTTGTCCCTCGGTGTGATCTCCTCATTCCTTCATGCTCACGTGGATCCAAAAAGCATGTAATGCCAAAGATCAATAGAAATAGATATTGGAATAATGGCACTTAGGATGCGATTGAATACAATGTGAGTAGGAGAGGGATAGTGCAAGAGAACAGAGATTGGCTTATGCAATTCCTAGCAGGATCTATTGCAGAGTCATGCAACACAAAACATCCGAACATAGAACTATTATTTTTGACGAACAAAACCTACAAATTTAATGGCTTCCTACTAAAAATCAAACTATGCTACTCCAATTGATTACATGAAATGATAACAACACTTTCGCAAGGAGAATATGTGGCTTCCTAACAACTAAACAATACTAACCATGCATACAACAAATGAAACTATAAATCCTAAGAAAAATTGAAAGGCTAAACTATTGAAATGAGAAATTTAGAGGCAAATTTGAGGGGCCATTTTCTTGAGCACAAGCCAGCTATTTATAGAATCCTATTTACCCAGAGGTGAAAACCAATTTGATCTCTTAAACCATAAACAATGCCAAAACACTATTCCAGGGAACCAGAATCATAAATACAAGCAAAGGCGGTGAAAAAAGCTGGTAAACGTTGAAATTTTACATGAGTCGCGTTAAAAAGAGCATTTTGGAAAACACGTGAAGGATTTCCGCCCGATCGGGTGGGCGGTTACAGGACCACCGCCCGCCTAGGTGGTGGTTTCATCACTGAAGACTAAAAAGCAAAGGAAAAGAGGGGGAAGGAAAAATAAAAGCACGCAGGGGCTAAGCGGGGCATGTGGGATGTTAACACATACTTGGAGAGCTTTTCTGGATCCTGAACACCTTACAAGGAGACCTGTATCATCATTGGGGCACGTGTAATGTTGTTCCGGTGAGTGCGATACCCTATAATTTTGGGTACATACGATTACCTATTGCAATTAGATATGAATATCAGTGGGTTTCATGTATATTTCATTCATATAAGTTCTCTTTTCTTTCATGCTATGAATGAATGGTTGTAGCTTTGTTTCTATTATATTATATGTTATGGAGTCTTTTAAAACACACTATGCGAAGAAGCTATAAGGATCTGGATGTCATCCTGAGCCCTGTAATCCTTGTATGTCTAAACTTATTTCCTGAATACTCTTATACTAATCATTGATGAATTATTCCCACTAAAAACTCACATAAAAGAGAGACTCCAGAAGCACCCGCGCGTGCCTCGGGTGAGCACTCGGCTTCTATTGGGTGATAGGCCGCGTGTACATGGGATTCCTTCCTCTTATAGTGGGAGTAAAATTGACTACACCATTTGTAAGTCCATTATTTCCCATTGCAAAGATATCTCTCTTAACTCTCCATTGACTATAATTTTGTGTCATTCCAACACCCCTAGCTCGAGGTACAACACTTTGAGTGAAAGAGGGTTTTCATGTCTTCACCGTGCATTTCATGACGAGTTGGCTCGGTGAGCTAGGTGAGTTCCTTTGAATTTGGCTCCATCATGTTGGATATCTTTTTAAAATGGTCGTTGTATAATAATTAGATCAATACATTACTCCCTCCCACCGCTTGGCTCACCATTCAACTTGACTCAGTCCCCTATGTGACACTTAGTGAGCTCATGGAAAAGTTTGGGTGGGAATCACATTTGTTTGGATTTTCTAAAACCCTTGCCCTTCGAAGGTAGCTTATCCACACTTTGAGATTTTTTCATTCAGGGTTTCAAACTCTCTACTTTCGGGCTCATGGAATGTTTATTTTCTCTAGCCACTTAAAATCTCCAAAAGCCCAAATTTCTGAAGTCTGAATTTCAGACTTTAGACATTGGCCATTTATGACTTTATCTTATCACCACTTCAGGAATCATTTCTCATTGTTGTTTTGGTATTTTTCATCGCCGAGTTCCAAATTCAAAACTTCCAAAACCCCAAAAGACATGTCTCCCATGGATTTTGAAAACAACTCACCATTTCAAACTTGCTAGAGCTCCGAAATGGGTGAAACATTCTTTGAAACACAAGCCTCTGGGAATTATTTTCTTCACCGCTCAACCTAAAGAGTCTTCATTTTCCTCCATTGGCGAGTTGAATTCACCGCTAATGCATGAGCCATGGTTGAGATGGATTTATGTCTTCTTACAAACTTGATCCCATTTCATGCCCCATTCCTTTTCAGATCTTCTGCGAGCCTTGGCTTCTTAATCTCATGCTAGGATTTCGAGCCTTGTTCAACTAAATGTCTTGACAAACTTATAGCTCGCTTAAGCCCCTAGGTCCCACCTCTCCGCATGGTTCAAATTCCCGAGTCCATTCTTTTCACTGCAAGCCTCACATTTCCTTCAACGTACTTTTTATTAAGATCCTCACAATATTTACATGTCTCTGCAAGCCCATCCATCCGAACTTGATCCCTCCACTTGCTCTCTTTACCATCCTTTCAACCATGTAAGCATACACTTTTTGGTCTCACGGGTTGTTGGTGTTTTCATAGATGGATCCTTTGAGCACACCGTAAACCATTTCACAAACTCCTAAACTCTTTGCATCGAGTCTCCCATCTAACCCAAGCACATAATTAACTATTTTTCCAACCTCGTGAGTCATATTTTTTTTTCCATGGTCACATTTACTTTCCACGGCTCCTACGTCCTTTCTCTACTCATAGTGAGCCCGAGCCCTCTTCTTTGTTGCACTATGGGGGGAAATTCACAAATATATAGTTTGATGCTTCCTTGATATCTACACAGATTGAATTCCATTTTAATTTGTTTTTTAGGGATATCCTTTTACGTGTATCCCTATATGTCAAGAATCGACCCCACCATGCTTCTCACTAACTCCTCGTCCCCACCATTGCACACTCAGGCCCATTTTAATGTTTCACCCCGCAATTGAACTACATGGAATTCCTATATATTCCACCAAGCTCATGTTCCAACCATGATTTTTCAATTCCCAAGCCGATTTTGGAAGGCTTGACCCCAAATAGCCTTTCGAGATCATCACCAATTGATTTCAAAGTCTCCTTTACAATCATGAAGCCAAGTTATGTGTTTGTAAGATTTCAGCTCAGCCTTTAATCCTTTTCCCTACCAATGCACATGAATAAGTTTATCTCACTTGATCTAACATGAGCTCACCTCTCATCAATCTCGATGGTCCTGTGCACAAGCTATTATTTGAGCTCATTCTAGATGCTTCAAGGATCATCGTGAGTCTATTCTTTTGCATGTCACTTTCTTTCTCTCATGTGATATTTGAGCTTGAGATTTCGAATAATCTCTAGTCCAAGTCAATTTTCTCCAAATAGATTATCCCGATTCGAGTCCCTTGTGCCAATGTTGAACCTAAACAACTCTCCCATTGTATATCATGAACTTAGCAAGCTCACTAAGTAGCTCACCAAGCTACTCAACAATCTCATTTGGATCAACTGGCTATAAGGGCCCAAAACATAAAATTTTTACCTCCCGGGCTTAATATTTGAATTTTTGATTCCTCGCATGTTGGGGCTTGGCGAGGACCAAGTATAGAGGGCTCTTGGGTTTGACATAATTTTTTCCCATTTTCCTCATTAGCTAGATGTGGGCTCAGGGATGGCCATTTTTTCCAAGGAAAAATTGTCAACAATTCAGTGACTTGTAGGGACATCTACCTGCTAGATGTGTTGAACTAGTAACCTAGGCATATCCATTGGGCATGGAGTCACTCTATTCATGAAAATTGATTCTAAACCTACCATATTTGAACTTGAAACCATCTGCATACTACCAATCACAGGGTTTGGACTATTGTGAATTTCCAATCTTCCTAAGAAGATTTCTTGAGTTCCAACATCACAGAACTCTATTAGACACGAAACCCTTATTTCTCTTTTGGTTGTCTATATGTTATGGTGATACCGAATGGCCATATGGGAGGTCAATTGCTCAAATTCTTGTACTCTCAATTTTCATAATAAAATCTTAAAATTAAGATTTGTGAGAGTAGAAAATTTTCTTGACTTGAGATCTTCACCTATTCCTCTCTACAACCTTGTTCTACGAGACTGAAATGGATTGTCCCGAATCCTGGTTCTATCAATTGTGAAGCACACAAACTGATGATTGTTTGGCATGTATTGCATGCTCTGAGTTTTGAATAAGATAATTTTCAAATTTTTACATCATGGAACTCTATTAAATTTGGATTTTCTCTTTCTTGAAAGTTCCATTCTTCAACATGATGTTGGAGGTTATTTCTTGATTTGGCATAGGCACTCAAAAGTTCACTGTGATTGGCCTTGAAGGACTCAAAGAATGAAAACTCATTAAAATCAGTCCTTAACCTAATTTTAGTTGCTTTGCATTTGTTTTCCTTTGAAATTTATAACTATTTCCCACAAGTATGAATCTTCTCCTATTACAACATTTCATTTGGGAGGCACATTGAACTACACAATGACACAACTTAGGAACAATAAAACCTATGCCGAATCACTTAGGGAAATTGAAACCTAAACTACAACAAGAAAATGTGCATATGCACTTAGAGGAATTAAAATTCTAATCTAATATGTAAAAGGGTGAAACTTTTCCTTTTAGTAGCAATGTTTAAGATAGACCTCGTTAATCGAATCAAAAGTTCTTCTCTCATCCAAAGTAGACAATTGTAATGCATTGCTGATTTTACATCATGTGACCATGTAGGGGCCACTCCAAATGAAATAAAACTTGGAATGTCTACTTGGTTTTCCCTTATATGTATCCCATTTCAGAACTAGGTCCCCCTCTTGGAAGGTTCTTTCTCTTTCTTTCTTGTCAAATGACCTCTTGAATAAGACATGATTTCTTTCCATGCTTTACATTGCATGCTCTCTGATTTCTCCCAATTCCATCAGCTCTACATACCTAGCCTCCATTGGTTTAAATTCTGACAACTCTAGTTGTTTCATGAGCTCTAATGCCGGAAACTCAAGTGAAATAGGTAACACTTCTTCTTTCTCATAAACCAACCTATACAAAGAGCTACTCTATGACCTATTTAGGAGTTATTCTATTAGCCCACAATGCTGATTTGAGCTTGGTATGACATGTCCTTTTATTTTCATCTAGAGTCCTCTTGATGATTTTTAGCAAGTTCTTGTTCGTGGACTCTACCTATATGTTACCCTGCGGGTATTATTTTGATGAGGTGCTTAAGTAGATCTCATTATTTACATCCCATCCTATGATTTTGGAACCTAGGAACACCAATGCATTATCTGATATTATAGTGGCTAGCACTCCAAACCTTGTCATTATTCCTTCGTAGAAGTCCAATATACTAGACTCATTTTCCTCCTTGAGAGCCACCACCTCGGTCCACTTGGTAAAATAATTTTTTGCCATAAGAATCCACTTGTGACCTTGGCTTTAATTTGGATTAATGAACTTGATGAAGTCTAATCCCCATTGCATGAAAGGCTGATCAATTGAAATTGTATGCAATGGAAGTGCTGCTAGCTTCTCCTTTCCTGTGAAAAATGCACATGTTTTATACTTCTTAATCTAATATTAGCAATCACTTAACACTTTGGGCCAATAATAACTCGCCTTCATTATTTTGAGTGTTGTTACCTATGGGGAAAAATGACCTCCTAATTCTCCATCATGAAACACTTGTAGCACTCACACATTTGACATGTCCCAATACACCTTAATAGAATGCCATTGATGTCTTTCTTAAACAAATCACCATCAACAAACACTTATGGAATGGCTTGTAATCTAAAGTATATCCTCTTTTATTTTCTTAACTCAAGTGGTCATAGTCATGTTTTTAGGAAGTGTATCATATCTTGGGTCTAACATGGACTAGGTGCATTATCATCTACTTGCTCTTGATTATCCTTTAGTACTAAGATAGTTTATTTCCCATCACGTGCTTAAACCTATTGACTTGAGGCTAGTTGTTCACATAATCCCTTCCCACGGACTAGTTTGTTGACTTTGAACTCAATGTCATACTCCATGACATGAGTGATCCATCCTGCATGCTTCTCATTCAAATATTTTTTCAAAAGGAAATCCTTGATTCCCACATGCGATACCAACAATTGGATTTTGTTATTCGAGACTAGGTGCTTGAATTTATTTAAGCTCCTAATTATGGAAAGAAAGTGCTTCTTAATGAAAGAGTACCTAATTTCATAGTCTTCCAAACCTTGACTGAAGAAGGAAATTAGTTGTTCAAATCCATCTTTATTCTGCATTGTACCAATATTGTGAAAATGGTGTGTGAACCACTAAAAGAATAGAGCATGAAATCCTTAGAAAATTCTGGATTGACGAGAGTTGGAGCTTGAGATATAGCTTCTTTGATTACTTTGAAAATTTTTTTACCCTTATCTATCCACTTGAATTCCATGCTCTTCTTTAACATCTACGTTATTGGCTTCACAAGAGTGGAAAATTTCAAAGATAAACCTAGGGATGAAATTTATTCTTCCTAAGAAGCTCAAAATCCTTCTTATGACTTGGTAAGGCCAATTTTTGAATTGCTTCAACTCTCTCTAGGTCAATTTTCAATCCTTCCTTCAACACAATGTGGCCTAGAAGCTTTCCTTCATGAGCCACAAATATGTATTTCTTCGGGTTTAGGGAAACTCTAATCTCTTTGCACCTTTGAAATACCTACCTTAGATGAAAGAGATGATCTACAATATTTTTGGAGAACACAGTGATATCATCAAGATAGATAAGCACTATCCTATTGATCAACCCCTTAAATGCCATATCCATTTCCCTCTTAAAAGTGGCTCGAATTTGACAATCCAAATGGCATCTTCTTATAGGTGTAGGTCCCCATTTGGTGGTGAAATCCATCTTGAATTGAACATCCTCTTTCACCATTATTTGATTATACCCTGAGTAGCCATCCAGAAAGAGAATATTTCTAATCCAACTACTACCTATAAGATTTTCTCCATTGAAGGGAGTGGATAGTGGTCTTTGAGATGCCTTGTTCAGGTCTCGAAAGTCTACGCACAACCTGATTTCTCCATTCTTCTTCCTAATCAACACAAATTTTGTAACCCATCTTGAGTGTTTGATTATAAATATAATGCTTGCCTCTATCAACTTATTCATCTCTTTCTTCATAAGAGGATCAATGTGAGGGTTGACTGGTCTTTTCTTTTGTCTGATAGGCTTAGCATCGGATCTAACTCTATTGTATGTTGTGATAATTTCATATTGAATCCTCACAAATATTCATAGCTCCAGGAGAAAACATCTAGAAACTCTTGGAAAAGTTGTATGAACTCATATCTCTCCTACTCAATGGCCACTTTTCCAATTTGGAGTGTTTTTCCTTCCTATTATTCTGAAAATGGTTCTAAATCTTCTCCTTTGACCTGTATGTTGGATTTCTCTTTACAAAACTAATCATTCGGGTTAAAGATGGATTCCAACATCACCAAACCTTTGGGAGCTTTTTTATCCACAATGCTACACTACATGATCTCCATATTGTTGTTCTAATTTATCTTGATCCCTAGTTGATAATTTAGCCTCTTCCTATAAGAAATTAATGATATGTTGATCATTCTCAAATACTTGTTAGTTTGTGTTATTATCTAGAACTACTGGTCTTACAATCACATGGATATGGGGTTGCATTTTATCTTTTTTGATACTATCCACCACATCAAAAGTTTCCCCAACCGCTACAAGCCTGCACATCAACAACTTCATTTTTCTTTCTAGGTATGGATTCTATGTTGAATGCTTCAAAGTCCTCAATGAGATCCCATACCCTATTCTTGTATCTTTTCAAGAGATCATTCTTTCTAGCATGTTGTCCCCTGACTTGATTAACAATCAACTCACTATCCCCAAATACTTGCAAGTTCTTAATGCCTCTTTTTCTGGCCCAATGAAGTCCATGAACTAGAGCTTCATATTCAGATGTGTTATTTGAACATGTAAACTGAAATATGAAAGCTGAATAGTACTTGACATTTTGTGGAGACACCAACATTGCACCTCCTCATGCTCATTTCTGCTTCTCTAACCATCAAAGAAAAATTACCACACTTCATTGTCATCTTTTCTTTTGGCTTGGTGAGGCTAGGAATGGGTGAATTCTCTTCATGTACACAATATACTCCTAATTTATCTTCTTCCATCTCTTTATATGGATCAAATGCATGAATTTTTCTTTCCCACTCATCCAATGTCAAATCCAGAATGCTACCAATTTTAGTATCTTCCTCTAGAGTGCTTGGGTAGTCTTCTTGATCAAAAGCTGACAATTTACATTGATGGGGTGCTCAATGTGGAAGTTGGAAATCGGTTTTGACCTGATTTTTGCATTAGATCCATACCTCATCCAGAAAGAACGTGTGATACTAGTCTCGAAAAAGTATCCACCAATTTTGGCAAGGAAATACCTTTATAGACATGGGGTGAAAAGTGGTGGAAGATTAATTACCGATACTTCATACAAAACAATGACGTTAGGACATGTATGTAGTGTTAGGCTTAATCATTTGATAACTCTAACTATTCCAACTATTTTCCCATCTAGTTGTACTATTTCTCTCAAGACTAGTTCATATTTAATACCCAACCGATCACCTATTTGCTTTGGCATTACCGAACTACCTACACTTGAATCAATCATGCAATTGTGTATGAGTTTATCTTTGATGATCAATGATACATAAAATGGTGGAGGCTTAAGATTATTTCTTGGTTGACCTCCATCTTGTTGCATTGCATTGGTAAGAACCTTTTCTTGATTTCTAGGTGTCTCTTTTGAAGTGGACCAATCGGCCATTGCATCTTGCAATAAGTCTCTTTGTCTTAGAATTGCTAGTGACTCCCACATGGAAATGTTCACATGTGTTTTCTTCATCTAATCTATGATGTTGAAAGGAGACGGACTATCCTTTTTCTGCCCCTTACTTGGCACAACCTTTTCTAGAGCTTGAATAGGCACATGTGTTGTTGCAATGGGTGCCTTAGGTTGATTTTGCACATTTGGGGCTGCACTTGTTTTATTAGCACCTTGTGGTGTGAGAGTGGGTTGAGAAACAATAGGGTTAGATGACTTTCCTTCCTCTATGTTCCTCTTTTTGACCGTGTATTAGCAGCTACACCCTAGAAAGGAGGTTGGTTAATTCCAAAAATCTTCCACCTACCAATTAACCAATGTTGTCTCAATTTGAGGTGCTTCTGTGTATTTCTATTTTCTGATAGTTTCTTCTTCAGTTGGTTCTTGAGACACACCAATGGTTTGAACCATCAAGGCCTAATTTACTACACCATTGAAACAAGTAGATTGGTTATGTGGTTAATGTAAGGATAACACCATTCATACTCTTGAGCAATTTTGTTTTGAGTTGGAACCAAGGCTCTTGATGTCGAGGCTATATTTAGATCATACAATCGAGACTTCCCGGCATCTTGAGGCTTTCTTTGGTTCTAATTCTGGTTTGTAGCTTGAATTGGTGGCTTTTTGACTGAAAATGAGGTGTATTTGGTTGAGCTTGAGGTTGATAAGGCCTAGAAATTTGATCTTGTTGTCTCTTGATAGCAACTAACTCATTTCCAAAGCTTGTTACACCTTGACTATTTCTTGTTGTCCTTTTTCTATTTCTTGCAAAGCCTTCTTAAGTTCTTGGGTTTCAAATGGATTTCTTGAAGAAGTGGAAGACTCTCATTATTGATTTGATTTCTTAGAGCCAGAACATGGGCTATTTTGGGTGCTTGAATCATCGTAGGAGTTCCCATTTCTGGATATAGAGGCATTGGTGGCCTTAGTGCTAACTTTCCGACTTGAATGAGGCAATTTTCAACTCTGATAGCTATGTCATAGGTGCCTGAAAATGTTGTTCCTCCCATGGATTGGATCATCATTTCTATATCTGAATTTAGAGCCTTTAAAAATTAGAGGAATGCACCTTCTGCTACTAGCCTCACGGAAAATGGAATTTGGTCCCATGATCGTTGGAATCAAAATTGAAATCCATCATCTTCTCATAAGGATCCATCTTGATGGTTGGGAACTGATTATAGAAGGGTTATGCATATCTGGTCCCAATTTTGGATATACCCCACTGTTAAGCTCCTAAGCCATTTCAACACCTTGCCTTTGAATAAGGAAATTAGTAACTTGACTGTATCATCCACTTCATTTATTTCGTGAATAGTGTAGATGTTTGCAATGTCTTTTATATGATCAGCAGGAGTTGTGTGATTCTCACCATTGAAATAAGGGATGTTTTTAGTGCTTCCATTGGGATAGGGTTTTGAGCATTGAGTTCTAATTATGCTTCTGTAAAGTGAACATAAGGATTTAGTGGACCTTGCGGTGGTTGTTGTTGTAGATGTGCCATTATGATTGGCCTAAGAACCCTATTTGTTTGAAGGAAGGGTCTACTAGGAAGAGGTGTAGATAATTCTCTACTTGGAGGAGATGAGGATCTCTTTGGTCTTCTTCCTCTTGTACCTCTATGTGGAGATAATTATGCAAGTACTCAAAATTACCTTCCTCTCTTTCTCGTGAACGAGTTTGGATCCTTCTCATATACTTGGACAATATGTGTTGTTACACCACCACTGAGTTCTATTCCCTAGGATTCCCATATGTGTTAGAAAATGAACCTCAAAAGGCTAGGGTTTAATCAAGACACACACCTGATCTTGAAAAACTGAATGAAAACAACTTTGAAGGGATTGAAGTTGATTTCAGAGGTTGAAATTTACCTTATAACCTGCCAGGTCCCAAACCTCAAAATATAGACGGTCCCGAACTTGAGAAACCTCCAAAACTTTGAAATGAGTGTAATTCCCAAAATTTGAAAGCGGTAGAACTTTCCGAACCAAAATTCAAATGGTCGAAATTGGAGGACTCTCAAATCCAAAATCCCAAAATTGTAAAAACTCCAAAATTTTGAAAGTCAAAATTTCAAAAATCTAAAAATACCCTTTTGAATTTTAGGTTCATATCTATCAACTGGTGAATTTTGGACTTATTTTGAGCAATTTAGTCCCTTAAAAATTGATTTCAAAGTTCAGCTTGAGAGGTGAAAAGTCTGAAATTGAAATCTTGCAATTTTCTAAGTCTGAATTTCTTGAAAATTCCTTAAAATCTTATGGAAAAGACTTTTTGTCCCACCGAGCATACCAAAATTTTTGATGTGAAATCATAACACCCCTGATTGTTTGCAATTCTATGGATTCAAACTGTCAGTGTGATTTGATAACATGGATATTTTCCCAAAGTGTGGGACTTTACAAATGGGAAAGCTCTCCAGAGAAAGGTTAACTTCATATTCCTGTATCTATCACCACTCACTAATTTTGTAGAGAACTAATCTAAATCCTACTCTAATTTTTCCAAGGAGACGAGGAAGAAGGATGCAAGGAAATTAAAACCTAATCTATTGGAGTCGATGCACCAATAAGAATGTTGAACACTTTCTTTGCATGGAGATGGAAACAATAGTTAGATTAAGGAGGATAAAAAACACACCACGAGATCAATCTACTTATTTGAATCCACTAACCAATAAACACAAACGATTAAACATGTAATACAACAACCATGCACAGATAACCAAGATTGCAATGAGAGATCATGAGAATGCAATGAACACAAGAGAGGGTTGAAATTCATCCACAGACTTATATTATTGCTCCACAAATTTGATACAGTGCATTACAATGGCCAAGAGGCAAAAATGCATTTACAGTTAAATGGGAGGTTTGAAACTCCACAAAAATCCTTACAGAAATAAGAGAAGGGAGGTGTAAAGCAAGATTGTCCAACATTATAATAATGCCCCTCATTACAATTTATAATGGAAGATTTGTAAAAGAGGAGAGAGAAAACTAAATCCTGAATTTGCCCAAAATCCTTCAAAAATACTTGTTTAATCCTACAATGAGTGCATTTAGATCCTCAAAATACCTTCTTTCATTGATGGTTTGCATTGAACTTTAAGGAAATTGTTGTGATTACACCTCCTGTCTAGTCTAGGTGTTATAGATTCATGATGACCCCTACTTTTTCACCATCCTCCATTAATGGCTTCACCTAACCATAAGATCACCGTAGCATGTTCTAAAATTTTGGAGGTCCAAAACCTATGAAATCTTGAAATTGATGTTTCCATGTCATGGATTTTGCTCCCACTATTCCAACAACTATTCATTTGCAAGAATCAGAAATTAGGGGCTCAAGATATCCAATTTTAGTTTTAGGGACCTATAATTTCGGGTTTTTAAAAACTCCAAAATACACTTTTTGTAACCCCATTATGCTCCCATTGTAAATATATCTCTCTCAAATCTCCATCAACTATAATTTTCACCATTTCACACACCCCTATCTCGAGGTACATTAGTTTGAGTGAATGAGGATTTTCATATCTTCACCATTGCATGACAAGTTGGTTCTCCGAGTAGCTCACCAAGCTACTCGGTGAGCTGCGTGATTTCCTTTGAATTTGGATCCATCGAGCTAGCTCTCTTTATAAAATTTTCTTCACATAATACCTAGCTCAATACATTACTCCCTCCCACCACTTGTCTCACCATTCAACACGACTCAAGCGATACTCGCGAGCTCATTGAAAAGTTTGGAAGGGAATCAAATTTGTTCGATTTTTGAAAACCCTTTCCCTTCGTAGGTAGCTTTTCCACACTTTTGGTATTTTCTCATTCGGGGTTTTGGACTCTCTTTTGGCTCGTGGCATGTTTATTCGCTCCGCCACTTAAAAGCTCTGAAATCCCAAATTTTCAAAGTCCGAATTTTAAACTTTGGACATTGGCCATTTCACACTTTAGTTTATCACCACTTTGGGACTCCTTTCTCACTATTGCTTTGGGATTTTCATTTGCTCTGAATTCAAACTTCCAAAACCTAGAAAGACATATCTCCCATGGATTCTAACAATAACTCACCATTTCAAACTTACCAAAGCTCCAAAGTTTGTGAAACACTCTCTCAAACACATGCCTCTATGAATTATTTGCTTCACTGCTCGACTTGGCGAGTCTTCATTTTCCTCCATTGGTAAGTTGACTTTTCCACCGATGTCTTATCCATGGTCAATATAGATTTGCGGCTTCTTGTGAACTCGATCCCATTTCACGGCAATATTTCTTATTACATCTCCTACAAGCCTTGGCTTCTTAATCTCATGTTAGGCCTATGGTTCTTATTCAACTAAATTTCTTGAGAACCTTATAGCTTGGTTGATCCCCTTGTTCCCACCTCTACATGGTTTAAATTCCCAAGTGCATTCTCTTATTACAAGCCTCTTGTTTCCTTCAACATTCTCTTTATTGAGATCCCTCACAATATTTGCATGGCTCTGCAAGCCCATCCATCCAAACTCGATCCCTCTACTTGATCTCTTTTCCATCCTTGCAACCATGCAAGCATGTGATTTCTTGGTCTCGCAGTTGACATGTTTTCCTAGATGGATCCTTCGAGCACTTCTTGGTCATTTTGCAAACTCCTTAACTCTTTGTGTCACTCCCATCTAACATGATCTCATAATTAACCATGTTTCCAACCTATGAGTCGTATTTATTGTTCCATGGTTACATTTACTTTCCACGACTCATGTGTTCTTTCTCTACTCATATTGATCTGAGCCCTCTTCTTCATTGCACCATTGGGGAAATTCACATATATATAGTTCTGATGCTTCCTTGATAGCTATGTAGGCTTGACCTCCATTTGAATTTGGTTTTTAGGGCTATCCTTTTATACCTATCCCTATATGTCAAACATCGACCTCTCCATGTTTCTCACAAACTCCTTATCCCCACTATTGTGTGAGCTCGGGCTCATTTCAATGTTGCACCCCACAATTGAACTACATGGCCTCCCTTTATATTCCACCGGCTCATGTTCTAACATGAGTTTTCAATTCTCCAGGATGAGTTCGGAAGGCTTGAACCCAAGCATAGCCTCGTCAATCTCATCACCAATTCATTGACAAAGCCTCCTTTACAATCATGAAGCTGAGTTAAGTATTTGAAAGAGTTCAACTCGGCCTTTGAGACTTTTCCCTACCAATGCACACTAATAATTTAGCTTACACAAGCTAACACAAGATCACCTCTCATCAAGCTCGATGGTCATGTGCACAAGCTATTATTGAGCTTTCTTCTACTACTCCAGGCTCATCTCAAGCCTATTCTTTTTCATGTCACGTTATTTCTCTCCTGCAAGCCTTGAGCTCTATATTTTGAATCATCTCTAGGCCAAGTTTGTTCACTCTAAATAGATTATCTCATTCGAGTCCCTTGTGTTGATGTCGACCTTTAAACAACTCACTCTTTGTATATCGTGAACTTACCGAGTTCACCGAGTAGCTCATCGAGCTACTTGGTGAAGCTCATTTGGATCGGGTTGGCCTATAAGGGCCCAAAACATAAATTTTTTTACCTCCCTAGCTTAATATTTGAATTTTTTATTCCTCACATGCTTGGGCCGATGAGGACCAAGTATAGATGGATCTTGGTTTTAACATAATTTTTCCCATTTTATTCATTAGCTAGATGTGGGCTAGACTAGCCATTTTTTCTGGGGTAAAATTGTCAATATAAACTTTTGAGTAGAAGTTCTATGAGGATTAGCAACATATTTTATTTTATTCATGTTGATGGGTTTAACTTCTTGTTCTTTTATAAGATGGCATAGATGATCAAATGCATTGAATTTTTCAAAGATAAATTATCCTTGTAAAGGGATAAGAAACCTCTATTTAAAATGATATTGTAATTCACTATTTTCCAAAATATTTTTCATCTTAGTAAGCATGGTCTTATAATGTAGGACATTATCATTGATGGTCTCACCGAACCATGTCACATTTAATCCATTTGAGTGTAAGATACCTTGTCTCGAATATTGATGGAATTTTTTTCAAGAAATTGGTTAGCCAAAGGAGTGAAAGTCCAAACATAATGCATGGATAGATAATAAAACCAATGCAAGGAAAAATATTTGATATTCTTAAGGAATAAATTAGTAAGTAATGTGTTATTTTAAGAATATTCCAATCGAGAAACATAAAATTTATGAAGGTGCTCTTTAAGATCACCCTTTCCTTCATAGAGAGAAATCTTGGGAGAAATAATATAGATAGACAAAGAGTAGGAAGCCACTTTGGGTGTAAGTGGTTTTCGGAGAAAATTAGTAGAATCCATAACATGAGAAGAAGTAAACATGCCTTATTATAATTATATAATTTTATCTTGCAAATTATGAACAATATATTCCAAGTTCTATGTGCTAGAATAAGAAGAAACATTTGAGGCAGAGTGAGTGTATATAAGAGACTTAAGAATAGTAGTTTTTGTAGCTATATATATAGCAATACTATGAATTGGATGGTTAGATTCCCCGAGTGAAATAGGTATTACAAATGTAGAAATAGTAGATGTAGGAACAATATATGGTGAAGGAAGAGGTGGTAAAAAAGGGACCATTCATTAGATGATTGATCCTGAGTGAGATTAGCAACCAAAAGAATCTAGATGATACACTCAATTTGATAAGTATTCTCACAAAGTTGAAAATTAAAATTAAATACAAGTTGAACTCTTTCTTAACCAAAAAATATTCATTATTTATCTCCATGTTAGTTAAACTCACCTCATGCACATTATGGTCCAATATAATGGGATGTTATAAACATGGGGTGTAGGAGAGGCCATTAGATATGTCATTTATGAGTAGGAGGATAAAGCTTAGTATGCTCAACAGTTTCTTGTTTAATTTGATAACTATACGAGAAGGGCATAAAGAGAAATCATATACAAATTAAAACCAATGAAACCTAGGGCCCCTAGGTGTGGATTATATATTCAATTTAAAATTTAGGTTCACCAAATGTTTTTACCCTAATTAAGTCTATATTATGGATGGAAAGTACACAAAGATAAAGAGGATTTAAGGGTTTTTAATAGGGGATTATTCTAATTTAATTAATTCACCATTAACCATTTATAACTAGAATAACACATTAATACTTTCAACAATTTACAAAATTATAAATGATAGCTCAAATACATAGGAAGAGAAGAATACTTAGCTATACAAGTTAGCACATAGAATATTTGATGTGAAGTACAAGTGGAAAAAGTATATTAGAAACAATATATTCTTTGTTGTATGTTCTGGAGCTATAAATTGAGTAGGGAAAAGACCATACAACTATTATATGGCTTAGAATGGATCTATAATGTCATAAAATATGGTTATATATTCTTAAACCCTTTAGTAATCGTGTCCTGGAACTTCTAGTTTTCTTCACTTTCTTGGAAAAAAAAAAAAATTTTGTTTTTTTGCTCTTGTTTGACAACCTCAGGATGACCTATAATCACCTACAAAAATTTGGAAACACTACAACATGTAATAAATTTCATCATAGCAAACCAAAAGGATAAATCATGTGTATGTGTGTGAAGAGGCTAAACTACCCTTTAAAATTAATCCCAATTGGTGAGCCAATCCAAGTGGTGAAATACATTCCCTTATGTGGGATCGAGCCTCATGTAGTTCTCATAGGTTCTTTTACAAGTGTGAGGTCAATCTAACAACCCACTAGGGGTTCCCTCATGTCTCTTGACACCAAGATAGTAGGATAATTGTAAATTATAAAATGTACCCAACATGGTAGTAGTTTGATGTGGTGTGCCTCAACTATGTGACTTAACCCTTTATTCCTTGAAACCCTTTGGAAATTTCTTGAGTTAATTTTCTCTTTTATAATACATGGAACTATCATATTTTCATGCTTGTCAATGGATGTATCTAGATTCTTTGACATATTTTAGTGCTTAAAATTTATAGTGGTGACTTCCTAATTACTATTTAGCTGATTTGGGTAGATTTTGAAAACTCTTGAGTTCTTTTGGAATGATATTTTCAGTAGGATCTTGTGAGAGTGTCAATTGAGTTATGAGGTGATATTGACTTGCATATATGGCCTTTCGTAGGTGAAAATTTATAATAATTTTTAAGTAAGGTGAAACAATGAGAATAAGATAGTCAAATTAAAAATTAGTGTTAAATAATGCAAAGGGGCATGACTATACAATTCATCCAAGACCACACCCCCCCACATCTAGACCAAACCATACGGTCTTACCTAAGAGGACTACCCCTATCGGAACAAAAACAAATCCATGATGTAAAGAGATAATTTACTACTTTAATTTAATAATATTCCTAAAATTAAAAATAGAGTTTAGAGATAATAATTTCATGAAAGATCTATAGATTTATGTTTATTAGATTGTGAATGTGAGCATTCATCTTAGCGAGAGCATGATCAAACATGTTGTTGCAGAAAAGAGCAAGTTACCAAATTTTAGTGTCTACAATTAGATGTGCACTTAACTAAGTTCAAATCATTATATATTCATCCCCAAGATGTTGGGTTCCATTTCTATGGATATATAACTAAATATTTTCCTATCTAACCCCATTTCTATTTTTAAGATAGGTTGGGAGCCTAGGCTAACTGCATTTCTATTTTTAAGATAGGTTGGGAGCTAGGCTAACTAGGGTGCGTGATGGGTTTGCACATATTACTTAAACTAATAATGGCTTCGTACATGTTGAACATATATTATTAGTGAATTATAATTTTCATCTTGAGTCTAATTTTATTTATATTTATTTTATTTTATTTCATTAAAGGTTTAATTTCATATTATTAGTCTTTTACTTGTCATGCAAATTAAGACAAGTCTTGTTGTAATGACTTATGTTAGGCTTGTTTATTCATTAATCGTATATGCAATAGTGGGAAAAGTTTTTCTAAGTGGATATGATTTTTACATTGATTTTATTTTAAATAAGTTAATTATACATGCCAACAAACTTTGGTTTGATTATTTGAATTTAGTCAATGCATATTTTGTCATCAATCTCACTTACAAGTATACTAGTTTAATAACTAGTTATTCTGGGAAAGATTGGATGATCACTAGCTTCATTTAAAAGGGTATTTCAGATTTTATTTTCACTTTATCGACACATCAAAAACCTTCATTTGGTACTATATCCCTATTTAAGAAATTTCCATAAGGTTTTTAGTAATTATCAAAATCCATGATTGTTTTAGTGAATTTTTCTTTTATGAATATCCATGTCTTCAAAGGAGACAAATTTGAGTGTTGTAGAAATCAATTGAAGAGGATTATTATTTGGAAGGGAGTTTGGGATAATGTTATTAATGGACACACTCCACCTATATATTTTAATACTTTGTCTCAAGATCATAAGAGAGAACAAAGGAATATGCACAAGCTTTCCTCTATCTCTAGAGTACCATAGACCCTAACATCTATCCAAGAATTACCATGAGGCATGTAATATATTGGAGAATTAATATCAAGTCTTCTTTAAGGTAAGATATTTCAAACAATAGACTTAGAGAATATTTCATAAAGATAAATTATTTAGTTCATAGAATGGGGGTTTATGGAGAAACCATAAAAGGTAAATTTATAGTAAGAATTTTACGAGATATTTAACACATATATGGATGCATATTGTGATCACTCTTGAGGAGTGTAAGGACATGAACATTATAAGTGTTGATGAATTAGTGGGTTCTCTCTTGTCCCATGAGGATAAAATGAGACTATGTGTAGGAGATTCAAAACAAATGTTAGAATAAGAACTTGCAACCAAGCAAATAATTTAAAAGGGAAAATATAAATCTAACTTCACAAGTAAATTCTTGAGATTCCTTACTTCTCATTACTTCAAAAACTAGGTCACTTATAAAATAGTAAGATAATGGCATCAATAAACCAACATAATCTAGAGGGTGATAAAAAAGTATTTTAATATGAACAAGGTGAGGGTCAAGATGACTCATATTATTATCTAACTTGTCAAGGTAAGGATGAAAAAGAAACCAACAAGGTCATCTAATTTTTGCTTATGCAGGCCCCATGGGGAAGCAATCCAATCACTTTGTTGAGGCCCTAACTGCTCTCTAGGGAATCAAAATGGCTAGGAATCTCAAGTTTAAAAATCTCATTATGGAGGGGGATTATCATAATATAATCAACGACCTCTCCGTACTCAAAACTCAATAGGACCATCATTGATTTCATTAAGGAAGCCAATAAGCTTTGTAATGGTCTTAATATTATCATCCAACATGTGTATAGGGAGGGAAATAGTGTCGTTGATGCACTTGATAATGTTGGTGTTCACATGAATAATTATATTGAATGGCATAGTGACATGGACCTCCCCTACGCAACACAATCAATCATCATTAATGAATCCTTGGCCTAAACCATCATTACAACTTAAGCGGTAGCCTTCACATGTGTGGAAATTACCTTCTTGGTACTTTCAATATATTGATATTATTTTAATCCTCCTTTCGAATGCTAAGGATATTTGCATTGAAAATCAGAGCTAGAATAAGGAGAAGGTATTTTTTTGGGTCACAGTTCATGGCTACCATTTTGTTTTCAAAAGGATGGTTTGTTGCTACCATAAGTATGTTATCACTTTTCCACCATTTTCATTCATGATGGGAGGGTCGTTATGTAGAGTGGAACTAGTTTTCGACCCCCAATGGCAGGATAATGTTGCACTTTGGGATGCCCTAAATGTTGGAGGATTCACAGACTTCATTCAAAGGATTAGGGGCCATGACCAACATATCTCTCTGCAATTTGTAGCTAATTGGAAAGATAGAAACATCAAATTTAAGGGAATATATATCAACATTTTAGATAAATTCATCTCCTTCATCACATGCCTCAGCATGGAGGGAAATAAGTTCTTCCATAAAAATTTTGATAAGGATGCTGAGGAAAGGTTCTTCTTGGATGAAGGTGAAAAAATTCAAAAAAACATGTTGGTATCTTGTGTTCCTCAATTCCACAGCCTTTTGATGAGGTGGTCCGCATGGTGGTCCACTACATAACTCTTGAAGGTAGATTTTCCACCATTCCCCTGCATCATTTGGTCCTCTCAATCACTTCCAGGAGAGATGCAAAGGTAAGTTTGTCGTATTATATTTTGCATTCGTTGGAAAAATCCATTTTAGAGGTTCAAGGGCATAGACAGGTTCTTCCACTCCATCATGGAGTCATCTTCCTTATCAATCAATTCATTATGGATGTTATTACAAATGATCTCGTTCCTTCTCTATCTCCTCCTCCCCAAAGAACGATCATATCGATCAAAAATCCCAACTATAGACTATCTCGACCCTCCTCCTGCTAATCGAATTCTTAGAAGCTCTATGAAAGATAAGGGAAGAATTGGAGCCGAGGGCTCTTCGAGATTTTCCTTTTAATCCTAGTTCTCATTTCTTACTTGCCATTCTTGCAAAGATTAAACAATAGGCTAACACACTAAAAATTGTTGAAGATAATGTTGATTTTCTCCTAAAGCTAATAGAAATACGACATAGAATGCCTCTATTACTAGCATGTAAGAGGAATTTAACTCACTTACTGTCAAATAAAATCTCTTGAGGAGAAATACAACAACCAACTTTCCATCCACAGAGTTGTTCTTGACCTCCTTCAGGTGCATATCAACCAAATTTGTGATGTAAGTGGAATTCCTACTACATCATGGAAGAACGGGAAGATTACTAAGAATTTCTTCAAAGAGACCCATCTTGACCCTAATATTATAGTTATGACTCTTTATAAGGATCTTAGGGTAGCTCTCAAGGTGTATGGAAAATATATGATTTAGTGTCTTTGGTATCTTGTGTTCTTTGTGCAGCTATTGTTTTGTTATTTTTGAGCTGTTGTTTTGTTGTTGTTGGATTGTTGTAGGGATTCTTGTAGGCAGTTGGCCCCTGCCATCATTCTATTATCTTTCTATCTATATTTTGGATTTTGGATGGGGTGTGGCCCATGTCTCTAAAAACAACATTGTAATTCCTAATGCATCATGGCTATTGATACTTTTTGGTTGTACTTCAGGGTATGGTCCCTTTAAAACCATTTACCTATAATAAAAAAGAATGAAAAAAAAAATAATATTATTTCTAAGAGTGTGGCTCACATCATCGTAGAATATAGTGATGAAAGCCAAACATACACATTTTATAATCCCACTCATAAATCCATAATTATTTCGTGGATTGTAACTTTTTTTAATGAGATGTATGTTGATCGTGATCAGATTTATAAAAGGGTCATGAGTAAAGGGTGATAACATATTAAAGAATATTTTAAGGTCTTTAAAATTCTTACATAGGTTTCTAGTTCAACATGAAATAATACTAACTCTTCCCAAGATATTATTCATCCATTTATATCAACTCCCGGTAAGCACAAGATTTTTTTCAATCCACATCCATAAAATACAAAATTGGATCAGAATTATGACAGGGAGTACAAGGCTTCAATATCAATAAGTTAATTTATTTGATGATGCTTATGATTAAAACACTATGTTTGCATTATTATCTATGGATAGTGAGCCTAGAAGTTATGCATAAACTAATCAAAGGAAAGAGTGGATTGATCTTTATGAAAATTGAGATAGATTCAAATGAGAGGAATAATAAATGGAGTCTTATTTAGCCTCCAAATGATAAATATGTCATTAGAATCGAGTGGGTCTACAAGACCAAAGTTTAGGGTTATGGGGTTTCACTAGTTTCTAAATTTATGGGAAATACATCATTGAAGCATTTGCTTGAAAGCAATGAAAAGTGTTTTCAGATTTATTAGAGGTAGTTGTAATCATAGTCTTCATTTTATACCATAAATTTCATTATGTCTAACTATATACACAAATTCAGATTGGGGAGGTTCTCTTGATGACATGAAGTCTACTTCAAGTTATTGCTTCACATTAGGAAGTGGGTTGGTTTCATGGTCATCAAAAAAGCAAGGCACAATTATTTTATCCTCTATTCTTGGTTTTTATTTGTGTTTTCGTTAGTCATTCATCAAAGGTATGAGTATACAAAGCACAAAGGAATGGACATTCGTCCATATACCCATATGGGTATGATCATAGGTATGCGAGCATATATACTTATTTATATAAGCTAGCATAGTTGTGTGCATACACATGTGAGTATACGCACAAGTGCCCACTCTTCCGTGAGTTAGCACTCACCCTTTTGATTCGGTGACAACATTTTGGTAGCTTCCGGTGTGATATTATTTAATATCATTTGCTAGCCTAACTAACCTAAGATATAGGTTACGTGATCTAGCCTAAGCCTAATTTATGATGGTATGTTAGCAACATAACCGAGTGTCAAAAGATTATCTAGATGTTTTTGACTCAACCATAATAAATGCATGACATTTTAATTTGCTTGGTTAATGAGCTCGGCATTTAAATGATGCTTGATTAAAATGATATTTTTTATGGAATTCGACTTATGAGTTATTTTGGCATTAACTTATGTGTTAATTATTCCTTTTGGAATGTGGCACATAGTTTCATTTAAAATAAATAAATAAAATTAAACTTAGCCTAAAAGCTAAGTGGAGGCATTTTTGAAGTTTAATTATGTTTAAATGGATTTTGGAATCCATGGAATAAAGGAGAGTTAGGTTTTGATTTTTACCATTTAGCATGGCATGAAGAGAGGAGGAAGTAGAGGAGAGACCATGTCAAAAAAAAATGGAGGATTTCATGGAAGTTTTACGGCCATCTGGAGCTGATTTTGGGCCTGTTTTTGGGATCTTTCCATTCTTTATTGCAGCAATGTTGGGGAGAAATTTTCTAGAAAAATAAATAAGGTTTTGGAGTTTTATTTTGTGTGGTGTGGAGCTAAGAAGCTTGGAGGAAGAAAAATAGAGAAGGAAAGAGGAAATCACAAAGGGTTTTTGGTCTTCTTCATCTCGAATCTTTCAGCAAGGGTTTCTTGTTTTTGTCTATGCAATATTTTACAAATAAATGCATATTCAGTTTATTCCTCTTCTGGGTAATGAGAAATATGGATTATCTATTGTGGGTATTAATATTTTTGAATCAATCCTTTATGGGTATTTGGAAAATGTGTTTATTTTATTATGGATAATATATATTTCAGATCTCTCAAGTATGAGAGCCAGAGATTTCATTTTTAATCCTTACTTGATATCTGAAATTAAATAAGGTTATTTACTTGGGTGTTGAGAGAAGATTTCTTGACATTTTTGCTATGGGTTTTGGACTGGTCTCTAGGCTGCATTTTTAAATGTTGGAATGCTACATTTTTGTTGATTCGTTGATTTGTTTGCTATTTATAAGTTGTTTATTTGTTTATTGTATTTATGTTGTTAAGTAAGTGTTGTTTTTTTAATTTATTGATTTTTGTTTGTAACAATGCTGTTTCAGAATGTTTTAGAAGTGCTATTTTTTTTAATTAAATTATTGATTTCTTGCTGTATTGTTGGCTATTATAATGCCAAGTTTTGGGTAATTCCTTACTGTGTGTAGTTAATATTTGATGTGTTATTTAGTTGTAACACTAGCTGTCAAAACACAGTGCTTTGGGGTGATTTCTATGCTCCAGTTTGTTTAATTGTTTTTTTTTTTTACTAACATTGTTTTGTTAACTAGTACATTTGTGCATTTTGTCAAATGGTTAATGTGCAATCATTTGCATAGCATTTGAAAGAATTTGTTTTTGATATTTGACATTTTTGTCAAATGATTAGTGTGCAATCATTTGGATAGAATATTTAAAGAATCATGTGTTGTGGCATTACGTCAAATAGTTGATATGCAATCTTTTGATTGTTGTTTTATTTGCTGCAGTGTTTGTTGTTAATACGCTGCATTTTGTCAAATGATTAGTGTGCAATCATTTGGCTAGAATATTTAAAGAATCATGTGTTGTGGCATTACGTCAAACAATTGTTATGTAATCTTTTGATTGTTGTTCTATTTGATTGTAGTGTTTGCTGCTAAAATGAATTCATTGGAATTGAAGTGAATATCTTTATGGCATTTTATTATACTGCTGGAACAAATTCGTTTGAATTTATGTGAAGTTATTTTATGGCATTTTATTATGCTGCTAGATTGGATTCATTGGAATTTATGTGAAATTATTTTATGACACTTTGTCATGCTGCTGAAATGCATTCTTGGATTATATTGGAAGTTTATATTATGACATTTGGTCATACGGATCTCATGCATTCTTTGAGTATAAAGGATTTGTTGTGCCTTTTGAAAATGCATTATGTTGCTGATCTGATTTGGCATATTGTTCATTCTGAGCTTGTGAAGTGAAGTTCATGACATGAAATTTTGTCATACAATTGGTATGCATTCCTTGGATATATGTGAAGTTCATTATATGACATTTTGTCATATGGTTGGCATGCATTCTTGGGTATAAAGGATCTTTTGTTCCTCTTGGAAATTATGTTATGTTGTTGATCTGATTTGGCATAAAGTTCATTGTAAGAATTGTAAAGTGAAGTTCATGTTGAAGCTTTGACAATTGCTTATCATGCCTTCTCCTTTTTACATGGAGCCTATATGTGACATTTCTTCAAACAGTTGGTATGCTGATTTGATTTGGCATGAAATAATATTATGAAATGCATTATGTAATCAGCCTTACGTGAGGTAAGTTTTATGCATTTTCATGTAAGATGGTTAAAGACACCACTCTTGAAAGATATTCTGAACTTGGTTAGTTCATGCATGTATACATGCTTTTTGAAATCATTATTATAATAATGAATGAATTAGTATGTTGATGCATGATTGTATATTTTGAATACGTTTTCATTTGTAGAATACTACATATATGAAAATGGAAATCCTTGCCAGTTCAGTTTGAGCTGACCCCTTTGTGGAAAATACAGGCCATTCTGGAGATAAGGGAAAGGAAAGAATCTGAAGGGATTCAAGCTGATTTCAGATCTTGATTAGTTACTTTTATATTTCAGTTATGGAATAAATTGTACTTGATGTACTATTGGAATAATCAATATATTATATAAGCTTATGAGGCTCTTTGCCATTGCATGTAACCTTATAAGATTGTACTGAGATATCGAAAATAATGAAATGTCCTTTGGACTCAAAGCTGATTTTTAGCAATATGTTTAGCACATATGATTTGTTTGTATAATTTTATGATTTGATTATGTGAGAAATCAACATATCAATTTAATAATGGGAATAATGGGAGTTAGAAAAAAAAAATTAGACCTCGGTTCTCGAGGTCCTTACACTTGGTATCAGAGCCGAGGTTGTATAACACTTAGGCCTCTAGGAACGTTATCTAATACTTCTCTTTGTACTTACCAGGAACAATGGTAAGAACTCGGAGTAGTGGTGGTGTGAATAATCCAAACCAAGGTCGTGGTGGCCGAAGGGGAGGAGCTGGAAGAGGTACAGTAGAGGAGTTGGTGGAAACATCAACCCTGTCCTCAACCCCACTAAAGAAGTCCTAAATGAAATTCTCAGGACTATCAACACTTTGCAAGATAGATTGATAACTCACGAGAGGAACCTAGAGAAAAATAATGGCCTAGGGGGTAATCATGTAAGACATGACCAACATGAGGTAAACCTGGGAGACTTGAACAACCAGCTGCATGCTCATGAAGATTTACCCATAGGGAATAGAGTAATAGATCCCTTCCTCAAGGAATTGAAGAAAGTGCCTATTCCTAGATTCAAAGGGTTATCCACTGACTCGGGTGATAAAGTTGAGGCTTGGTTGTTTAACTTACAACAATACTTTGGGCTACATGATTGCAACTCCAATACCAAGGCCCATATTGTAGTTTACCACCTTGAAGAGCATGTTGTCCTATGGTGGGCTCATTTGAAGCAAGTTAAGGGTTATGTGGATTCCACCATTACTTGGGAAAATTTGAGAAGAAATTCCAAACTAGATATGTCTCGGCTAATCACCGAGAAAGGAAGCAAACTGAGTTTCATAGTTTGAAACAAAATAACATGACTGTAGCTGAGTATGAAGCTCAATTTTTAGATCTGATCCATCATGTGGACTATATGAAGGATGAAGAGTCCAAGGTAACCAAGTTCAAACTAGGTTTGAGAGAGGTTATCCAGAAAGACGTAAATATGGTCAACCCTAAGAGTCTTGCACAAGTAGTTAGTGCAGCCTACAGGGCGGAAGAAAAAGAGTAGTCTCGATTAAAATACCACCAGGAAATGAAAGAGAAGGCAACAAATAGTAAGAAGACTATTATTTCCTCTTCTGGACCTTACCGAAAACTTGATTTCAAAAGGACTACTTTTAATGGCAAGCAAGAACAATGGAAAGTTTCATGGAAATAATAACCGGGGAGGGCCAAGGCCTCCCATTAAACAACAACAAAATAATCAGCAGGCTGGTGGCAATAGATACACACCTGCTACAGGAGCCAACAAGGTTCCAGGTGGCAAAAAAGAACCTCAACAAGGTTGTTGGACATGTGGTAAGAACCATTACCAAAGAGATTGCCCAGAATTCCTTGCAAGCAAGACAACAAGCCACCAGTCTACGCAGGGTAGATAACCGCAAGGCTGAGCACCAAGCAACCCCTATTGAGACTAGAGGTAAAATATTTGATGCTGAAATTTCTGTTCTATTTGATTCTGGAGCATCTGATTGCTTTGTGTCTCCTAGAATAGTGCAAAAGCTAAATCTGAAAATTGTTCCTATGAAAGAAAAATGGCAAGTAGAATTTGGGACTGGTAAGAAAGTGTAGATTTTTGAATATTTAGATCAAATAGAAGTTGATCTAGGGATGTTTAAAACTAGATTAAATCTGCATGTTGTTCCTTTGGGATCTTATGATATGATTATCAGCATGGATTGGTTGCAAGACCATAAAGCTCAGATTGATTGTTTTGACAAAAGAATACATTGTTTTGATGATTTTGGCTTTGAACAAGTTCTGTTTGGTATAAAAAAAGCAAGTTTTTACCCACTCTTTCTACCTTACAGTTGAAAAGAGCAGTCCGTAAGGGATGTCTCTTATTTTCCTTACACATGGAAGAGTCTTCTGAGGTGAAGGAACCTAGTTTTCATGATTATCCAGTATTAAATGATTTTAGAGATGTTTTTCCCAAGGAATTGCTAGGTCTTCCCCCAAAAAGAGAGTTTGATTTTTCAATAGATATCATGCCAGGTTCAGCCCCTACCTCTAAAGCACCTTACCGAATGAATATTGTGGACTTACAAGAGCTAAAAGTCCAACTGCAAGAACTTCTTGAGCAAGGAATGATTAGGCCAAGTGTGTCCCCTTGGGGAGCACCAGTGGTCTTTGTTAAAAAGAAAGATGGTACATTAAGGTTGTGTATTGACTACCACATGCTCAACAAGGTTACCATTAAGAATAAATATCCACTTCCTAGGATAGATGATTTATTTGATCAAATGAAAGGGGTAGTATATATTTTCTAAGATTGACTTAAGGTCTAGTTACCATCAACTTAGAATCAAAGAGGAAGATTTGCATAAAACAACTTTCCATACAAGATATGGACACTATGAATTCACGGTTATGCCTTTTGGTTTGACCAATGCACCGGCTTGCTTTTATGAACCTAATGAATAGTGTTTTCGAGATTTTTTCTGATAAGTTTGTATTAGTCTTCTTGGATGACATTTTAATTTATTCTATAGATGAGAAAGAACATGAGAAACATTTAAGAATGGTTCTACAAAGACTCAGGGACCACAAATTATATGCAAAACTTGTCTAAGTGTGAATTTTATAAAGATAAAGTGCACTACTTAGGACATATCATTTCTAAGGATGGGATTTCTATGGATCCATCCAAGATTAAAGCTATTGAAGAATGGCCAGCTCCTAAAAATGTGACAGAAGTCCAAAGTTTCATGGGTTTGGCTGGGTACTATAGAAGGTTCGTGAATGAATTTTCATGAATAGCCCATCCTATCACATCGCTACAACGAAAGGGTAAACATTTTGAATGGACTGCTAGGTGTGAGGAATCCTTTTTAAAGTTGAAACATGCTCTCACTACAACACCTATCTTGCTGGTTCCAGATCCAAACAACCCTTTTGAGGTCTGGACTGATGCATCCCTAGATGGTTTAGGGGGTGTAATAACTCAAGAAGGAAAGGTAGTGGCTTATGAGTCACGAAAATTAAAGCCTAATGAAATGAACTATCCCCCACATGACTTAGAGTTGGCTGCAGTAGTTCATGCTCTTAAGAAATGGAGACATTTCTTGTTGGGTAAGCCATTCAAACTTAGAACAGATCATAAAAGTCTGGAGCATCTGTTTACTCAAGACAACTTGAATGCCCGACAAAGGAGATGGCTGGAATTGATTAGTGACTATGATATGGACATAAAATGTCAAAGGTAAAGAGAATCGAGTGGCTGATGCACTCAGCCATAGAGTCCACTTTGCTGTTATTTCTAGAATTAAATTTTTGCTAAAGGATCAGCTATTACAACAACAGAAAATAGATATTTTCTCATCAGAAATGACTGAAAATATGTTGCAAGAAATAGTGGATAAAAAGTATGTTGGGTACTCCTTGGACTTAGATGGTCTTCTAAGGTTCCAAGGTAGAATTTACGTACCTTTTGAAGGAAATTTCAGAACTATTCTGATGCAAGAAGTGCATCAAGCTCCTCATTTTGCACATCCCGGGGTCACTAAAATGACTCATGAATTGAAACAATTTTATTTTTGGCCTGGTATGAAAAAGGATGTGGCTATATTTGTTTCTAAATGTTTAGAATGTCAAAAGGTGAAAGTTGATCATTGCCATCCCGGTGGTAAGCTTTTTCCCCATGATGTTCCAAAAGACAAATGGGCAACTATAACTATGGATTTTATTTCTGGTTTTCCAAAATCTAAAAAGAGGCATGATACTATCTTAGTTGTTGTTGACAAGCTAACAAAGGTTGCTCATTTTATTCCTGGTAATCTAATGATGATGCACCTGTACTTGCTTGATAGATTTGTGAAGGAAGTTGTAAGATTACATGGAGTTCCTGAACTGATTATTACTGATAGAGATACTTTGTTTACATCTCGGTTTTGGCAAACTCTGGCAGCTACTTTTGGCACAAAGCTTGCATTTTAGTTCTTCTTATCATCCTAAAATAGATGGGAAAACTGAAAGAGTAAATCAGGTATTAGAAGACATGCTAAGAATGTATGTTATGGACCAACAAAACAAGTGGGAAGATTTTCTGCACTTAGTTGAATTTTCTTATAATAATACTTATCATACTTCTTTGCAAATGGCTCCTTTTGAAGCTTTATATGGCAGGAAATGTAGAACACCCTTGGGGTGGGAAGGCCTTGAAAATTGGGTAACCACAGGTCCTGATGTTTTAAAAGAATACGATCAACAAATGATTGTTATAAGACAAAAATTAAAGGTTGATAAGTGATAGACAAAAGAGTTATGCTGATAAGAAAAGGACTGAAAAAGAATTTCAGGTGGGTGAAAAAGTGTTTTTGAGGGTGAAACCTCATAAAAGTTCAATTAAGTTTGGAAAGGCATCTAAACTTGCACCCAGATTTGTTGGTCCATTTGAAATTTTAGAGAAAATTAGTGTTGTAGCCTACAGGCTAGCATTGCCTCCTTCACTTTCTAAAATTCATGACGTATTTCATGTCTCACTTTTGAGAAAATATGTGCATGATCCCTCACATGTGCTAACTTGGCAGAACTTGCAAGTAGATGATAAGCTAAATTTTCAGCTTGAGCCGGTAAGGATATTATCGCAGCGAAAGCATTAAGTTGCAAAATAGAGATATCCAACAAGTTTTGGTCCAGTGGGACAACCTAAGTGAAAGAAGTGCCACTTGGGAAGATGCAGAGTATGTAAGAAAGAACTTTCCATTTCTTTTTAAGTCTCGGTAATCGGACATTACCCTTGTTAAGGGGGAGGATGTAACATCCCGACTTTTGGAACTCAATATCAATAATAATCTGTTTGGTTGTTTCTTCTTGGTTTCTAGTTTGTGTTTTCATTAGTCATTCATCAAAGGTATGAGTATACAAAGACAAAGGAATGGACATTCATCCATATACCCATATGGGTATGATCATAGGTATGTGAGCATATATACTTATTTATATAAGCTAGCATAGTTGTGTGCATACACATGTGAGTATACGCACAAGTGCCCACTCTTCCGTGAGTTAGCACTCACCCTTTTGATTCGGTGACAACATTTTGGTAGCTTCCGGTGTGATATTATTTAATATCATTTGCTAGCCTAACTAACCTAAGATATAGGTTACGTGATCTAACCTAAGCCTAATTTATGATGGTATGTTAGCAACATAACCGAGTGTCAAAATATTATCTAGATGTTTTTGACTCAACCGTAATAAATGCATGACATTTTAATTTGCTTGGTTAATGAGCTCGACATTTAAATGATGCTTGATTAAAATGATATTTTTATGGAATTCGACTTATGAGTTATTTTGGCATTAACTTATGTGTTAATTATTCCTTTTGGAATGTGGCACATAGTTTCATTTAAAATAAATAAATAAAATTAAACTTAGCCTAAAAGCTAAGTGGAGGCATTTTTGAAGTTTAATTATGTTTAAATGGATTTTGGAATCCATGGAATAAAGGAGAGTTAGGTTTTGATTTTTACCATTTAGCATGGCGTGAAGAGAGGAGGAAGTAGAGGAGAGACCATGTCAAAAAAAAATCTGGAGGATTTCATGGAAGTTTTACGGCCATCTGGAGCTGATTTTGGGCCTGTATTTTGGGATCTTTCCATTCTTTATTGCAGCAATGTTGGGGAGAAATTTTCTAGAAAAATAAATAAGGTTTTGGAGTTTTATTTTGTGTGGTGTGGAGCTAAGAAGCTGGAGGAAGAAAAATAGAGAAGGAAAGAGGAAATCACAAAGGGTTTTTGGTCTTCTTCATCTCGAATCTTTCAGGCAAGGGTTTCTTGTTTTTGTCTATGCAATATTTTACAAATAAATGCATATTCAGTTTATTCCTCTTCTGGGTAATGAGAAATCTGGATTATCTTTTGTGGGTATTAATAATTTCAAATCAATCCTTTATGGGTATTTGGAAAATGTGTTTATTTTATTATGGATAATATAGATTTCAGATCTCTCAAGTATGAGAGCCAGTGATTTCATTTTTAATCCTTACTTGATATCTGAAATTAAATAAGGTTATTTACTTGGGTGTTGAGAGAAGATTTCTTGACATTTTTCTATGGGTTCTGGACTGGTCTCTAGGCTACATTTTTAAATGTTGGAATACTGCATTTTTTGATTCGATTTTTTTTCAGCTATTATAAGTTGTTTTATTTGTTGTTGTTATAATTAAGTGTTGTTTTCTTTATTGATTTATTTGTTGTTGTAAAACTACAGAAGTGTTGTTTTTTTAATTAAATTATTTTTGCTGCATTTCTTGCTAAAAATATGCGTTGTTGCTATTATAATGCTTGAGTTTTGGGTAATTCCTTACTATGTGTAGTTAATATTTGATGTGTTATTTAGCTGTAACACTAGCTGTCAAAACACAGTGCTTTGGGGTGATTTCTATGCTCCAGGTTGCTGTCAGATTGTTGTTTTCTTTATTGCAGTGTTTGCTTAGTACGCTGCATTTTGTCAAATGGTTAATGTGCAATCATTTGCATAGCATTTGAAAGAATGTTTTGCTATGACATTTTGTCAAATGATTAGTGTGCAATCATTTGGATAGAATATTTAAAGAATCATGTGTTGTGGCATTACGTCAAACAATTGATATGCAATCTTTTGATTGTTGTTTATTTGCTGCATTTATTTGTTGATTTTGTTTTTTTGTTAATATGCTTTTTTGTCAAATGATGTGTGCAATCATTTGGCTAGAATATTTAAAGAATCATGTGTTGTGGCATTACGTCAAACAATTGATATGCAATCTTTTGATTGTTGTTTTATTTGTTGCAGTGTTTGTTGTTAATACGTGATTTTGTCAAATGATTAGTGTGCAATCATTTGGCTAGAATATTTAAAGAATCATGTGTTGTGGCATTACGTCAAACAATTGATGTAATTTTTGATTGTTGTTCTATTTGAAGTGTTTTTATCATGCTAAAATGAATTCGTTGGAATTGAAGTGAATATCTTTATGGCATTTTATTATACTGCTGGAACAAATTCGTTTGAATTTATGTGAAGTTATTTTATGGCATTTTATTATGTTGCTGGATTGGATTCATTGGAATTTATGTGAAATTATTTTATGACACTTTGTCATGCTGCTGAAATGCATTCTTGGATTATATTGGAAGTTTATATTATGACATTTGGTCATACGGATCTCATGCATTCTTTGAGTATAAAGGATTTGTTGTGCTTGTTGAAAATGCATTATGTTGCTGATCTGATTTGGCATATTGTTCATTCTGAGCTTGTGAAGTGAAGTTCATGACATGAAATTTTGTCATACAATTGGTATGCATTCCTTGGATATATGTGAAGTTCATTATATGACATTTTGTCATATGGTTGGCATGCATTCTTGGGTATAAAGGATCTTTTGTTCCTCTTGGAAATTATGTTATGTTGCTGATCTGATTTGGCATAAAGTTCATTGTAAGAATTGTAAAGTGAAGTTCATGTTGATGCTTTGACAATTGCTTATCATGCCTTCTCCTTTTTATATGGAGCCTATATGTGACATTTCTTCAAACAATTGGTATGCTGATTTGATTTGGCATGAAATAATATTATGAAATGCATTATGTAATCAGCCTTACGTGAGGTAAGTTTTATGCATTTTCATGTAAGATGGTTAAAGACACCACTCTTGAAAGATATTCTGAACTTGGTTAGTTCATGCATGTATACATGCTTTTTGAAATCATTATTATAATAATGAATGAATTAGTATGCTGATGCATGATCAGTATATTCTTGAATACATTTTCATTTGTAGAATACTACATATATGAAAATGGAAATCCTTGCTAGTTCAGTTTGAGCTGACCCCTTTGTGGAAAATACAGCCATTCTGGAGATAAGGGAAAGGAAAGAATCTGAAGGGATTCAAGCTGATTTCAGATCTTGATTAGTTACTTTTATATTTCAGTTATGGAATAAATTGTACTTGATGTACTACTGGAATAATCAGTATATTATATAAGCTTATGAGGCTCTTTTCCATTGCATGTAACTTATAAGATTGTACTGAGATATCAAAATAATGAAATGTCCTTTGGACTCAAAGCTGATTTTTAGCAATATGTTTAGCACATATGATTTGTTTGTATAATTTTATGATTTGATTATGTGAGAAATCAACATATCAATTTAGTTAGAAAAAAATTTAGACCTCGGTTCTCGAGGTCCTTACCTCGATGTGCACTTAACTAAGTTCAAATAATTATCCATTCACCCTTAATATTTGTGCATAATTTCTATGTATAAATGACTAATTTTAGTCTTATCTAAGTCCATTTATATTTTTAGGAGAGGTTAGTATGCCTATGTTGACTAAGGTGAATGATGGGTGTGCATGTGTCACTTAAACTAATAATGGCTTCTTGCATGTTGACCATATATTATTAATGGATGATATTTTTCATCTTGAATCTATTTTTAGTCATATTTAGTTTATTTTGGATTTTTATTTCTTATTATTATTCTTTTACTTGTCATGCAAATTAAGACAAGTTTTGTTGTAATGGTTGTATTAGCCTTATTTATTGATTAATTGTAAATGCAATAGTGGGGAAATTTTTTAAAAGTGGGTGTGTTTTTTACATTGAGTTTATCTCGATTTTATGTTCATGTATTTAACCATACATACTAGCAAGCTTTGGTTTCATTATGTGAAGTTATTCAATGCATATATTTTTGGAAGATGGCATGCAGACCACATCAAAGATGTAGAGATGTGCACGCCATGCATTGTCTATATTTGGAGAAGTGGTTCAAAGCATTTATGCATGGAGACAAGCTGAGAATAGAATTGACACTTTAGATTAACTACAAGAGGACTATAGATAGCGCACTTGCATGTGTGGCTATGATTGTAAATGGCGTGTGTGGCTATCAATAGCATGCGACCTATTTCTAGAATAGTTAAGCGGTGAAGGGAAAGTCCCCACCCTATATATATGATGTTAGGTGCATAGTAGATGTATGTATCACAGAGAGTGGTGTATGTATGATTACGATGTATGAATGTGTGTATCAGATCCATACGCATTGGTATAGATTGACAATATTGTAAGGAGCTTCTATATTTACTAATAGATGGAAGATATTGGCTGAATCTAAGTGTCATTCTGTGTAATTGAGTAGTGCATGTTAATGGTTAAATCATGATTATTGTTTAAGCTTGTTCTTTCATAGATCTATGGGTAGCATGCATTATAGAATGATGGATTAGTTATGAATCTATATGTTTCTTCCTTCATCATGTTAACATCTTATTACAACAACCCTAAAGAGGGACCTGGTACCTTTGCGTGCTTGGTGAGCACTCAGTCTAGGCTGAGTGATGTGCCATGTGACTAGGGTGTTATCTTGCAAATTCTAGGCTGCATCATTGGTTCCATTGTGGGACCTCTTTTTCAGTTGTTTTCAGGATGGTTCACGATGAAGATGTACTTCGGTTAACTCTAGCAAGTATTGAGGAATGGATACATGATCTGGAGGAAGAATATGCATGATGGTTCAGCAGTGGATTTGAGTTTAACGCACACTTGGGTAGAATAGAACATGTATGACAACTTATATGAGAGATTTTTCACTATCTTTCCAGTAGAACTATACGAGTGGCTTACTACTTATGCATCTCAGCGAAATTGGAGGTATCACACTTTGTCTGGACATAGGAAGAATTTCAGGCCCTTTATGATGCTGATCTGATCTGGACTCACGTGGTGGATACGTGGTTTCATGGCATTCTAAATAGTTATATTCTAGAATATTCAATTTCGACGTACTCTTGCCCGAGAGATAGCTGAATTTCAGTTTTTGAGGTATCCAAGAGGAACATATTTGCAAGGTATTCCATTGGATCAAGATCTTAATGGTAACTTTGAACCTAGAGAGTAAACCATGGCTAACTAAACTTCACCACACATGAGGGCAGGAACAGGTTTGGTATTAAGATGGCAGACCTAGTGGTAGAAAAGTAGAGAGAGGAAAGGTGGCTTAAGTATAATGAGGCACGTGAGAGGGAGATAGAGAAGCATGTTCCATTGCAGAAAGTATGGCATTGAGGAGAGAGATGGCTCATGAAGGATTTATGGCTCACGTAGAAGACATGGAGCCAGAGCATCAGGAACTCCCCCATCTTGGAAAGCATGATAGAGATCCCTTCTCGGCCTCACACAGAAGTGTGCCAACAGAGACTACTTGGGCCGTAGGCGCATGCATCTTAATCCACCTGGTGACCTAGCCTTTGCACTTGGTTTTTCAGTATCTAGTATGACAAGTAACCAGCAAGCTAACTTGGGAAGTAGGAGAGCAGGAGTAAGTCAGGGATCAAGTACATCAATGGTAGGACAAACATGGCTTCAATGTTATATGGAGGAGCATTCTTAGGCATCATCATCCACACAGAATGTGAGCATGCAGAATGTTGGATTCACCTCTGGAAGTGGAGCTACCTCACATACTATAGGGGTTCAGTATAGTACTACTTGTCGAGCATAGGGGAGTACATCTACAGTCCTACTCCAGCTATAGGTGGAGGATCAGGAGGTATAGGTGGTTCTAGTTCCGGTGGATCTGGTGGTTTTAGAGGTAGAGGGAACCTGGAGGTTCTAGATCAGGTGGTCAAGGTCCATGCAACAACCATAAATATCTATATGGAGATGTCTCTTCATCTCCCAGAGTATAGAGGTATAGAGGATGTTTCCAAACATGTGCATATGTGTGAAATCTTGTGGCATGCTAAAGGGATTACAGCTTCTGAGTGAAAAAGGCAAGTCAATTCACTACTACATTACGGGGCACACACAGCTGGTATAGGAAGTTTGACCTTGATCAAACTTGTGTGGATTATGTAGCACTGAGAGATGCTTTCTTGAAAGAGTTCCATATCCCTGAGTTTGAGCAGAAGAGTATAAGTGCACTCAAAGATATCAAGCAAGGCACTACTGAGAGTGTACGTGAGTATGATGCTCATTTTAAGACACTTCTATCTAAGTTATCTTATGATATTCATGCTATAGCCAAACATGCACAATGGTTCGTTGGAGGATTGATTACACCTTTTAGAAGGGCGTTGTCACATAAGACATACACTGGATCCACATGAAGCACTTGGAAGAAGCTTTGCATGTTTGAGGTAGTTGGGAGCATTGACACTGGAGTTAGTCCATTTCTAGAGGCATAGATTGCAGCTATGGAAAAGTAGTTAGAGAAGCTTATCAGCAAATTCAGCCCATGAAACACGCTTAGAATTTGGTGTACAATTGTGAAGTGGAAGGTCACACCAAGGATAGTTTCCCTCATAGATCTATATGCTCATTATTATTGGACTGTGAGATTTTCCATTTGAATCATGATGTGAGTCACTTGTCCTTTGTTACAACGTGTGATAAGGAAGAATGTATCTTGCTTTTGCAAGATTTACAGGTCCACGACCCATGATACTAAGGATTGTCGGTTGATTGGTCAGATCCAGGATGCTATAGACATTGGAGTATGATAGACAAGTATAATAGATAATTCTAAGGGTAGGAATGAGCACCAGGATCGGGATCATAATCAAATGCACTATGACAGAATGAGGGTGTTTTGAAGGAGGTTGTGGAAGGGGACGTGGATATCATGGTGGATATGGAGGATGAGGCCGAGGTGGAGGAAGAGGAGAGTTCCCTCATGGAACATGTTATACGTGTGGATCTCCTGACCACTACAGGTGTGAATGTCCTCAGAATATTGCATGTTCTTTCTGCGGAAGAACCATAGCTATGAAGAGTGCCCAGGACTTATATGAGCATTTGAGTAAGCAGCATAAGCAAGAAAACAAAGGCATCGGGATGGTTAGAATCTAGCACGGTAGAAGATCAATGGATGCCCAAGATAACAGAAGGACCTGAGGCATTGATAGTGAAGATTACTACACATGCTGAAGCTATGCACGCGCGAGAGAGGCATTACACTAAGCCTACGATTACCAAGGAGGAGGTTTTGCATGTGAGGTACCCAGATCCTACTCATCAGAAGGAAGTTTACCAGGATACCATGGAAGTGCTAAGGAATCTTCAAGGTGAGATACAATACCTAAAGGAGTAGAAGAAAGCATCGAGATAGTCAAAATGATATCGATGATCTACGGGAGGTGTGCAAGATGTTGTGCCAGGAGAACATTATTCCACTATTAGGAAGTTGGTTAAAAGGGAACACTCCACGCACGTAAGTCTTGAGACCGGATGGTAGATTCTACATGCATGCAAATCTTCCCCCTGATAGCATTGACTATGAAAAAGAAATTACTCTGAATGTTGTTGTGGATGGGTGGCTTTTGAGCAACATATTGATCGATACAGGTGGGAAGTAAATGTGCTTACATTAGATGCATGGGTACAAATGGGAGGCCTCCATTGCCATCATCTAATGTGTTATTTATGGAAAACTGGACTAAGGCCACTCCCATAGGAGTTTTGAAAGATGCATCTATCACTATACAAGGGGCCAAGTTCACTGGGGATTTTGAGGTATTAGCACTTGCAAAAGTAGACAATTTTCCAGCCTTGCTTGGATGCCCTTGGTGTTATGCGAAATAATGCTGACTTGAGATTCAATAAGGGGTATATCAGCTTTGAAAACAAGGAGGAAGGGTTGTGATACCTTTGATAGATGGAAATTCTACACCATATGTTGAGCCTCTAAGTGAGGAGGATTTAAACAGAGTTTATGTACGTGTTATTCAGGACCCAGAGGTCAATGAGCCATCAAAGGAAGGCATCCTACAGTGGGAGGATTCTCATTCTATTAGTGATACTATGAGTATTTCTTGTGAAAATTGGGCTCATGGTACATATGAATTAGTAGGATGCGAGGTGAAAAGCATGGTTATGCACAAGAATGGATTTCATTCAATTCGATGGATAGGTAGCACAATACCTTGGTATACGGGTAGAAGATCTCCCTGCATTTTTTTTGAAGGCCATGGAAACACAGTGGATAGATCAAGTTAAGAGAAGGGATATGTTAGTATATACACTGTGCACATGGGACAACAACGCACTTTGGTGGGTAGTCCACAGAGATAACCTTATACACTGGGAAGAGATTGGAATAGCTTTGTCTACTAGGTTTATAAGGAACAATGCACCTACGCAAAATCTGCACTTATCATGGTGATCAACCTATTCAACATCACATTCAGCAGTGTGAGAGACTCTGGACAACAGGATAGGAAGCATTACCACCTTCACTCTGGTGCATAGATTGTATTCCACGCTCCAAGGATGTGCACGTGCTTGGTATGTATATGCAAAACTACATAGAGAAACTAGGAACTGGAAAGATTTGACTGCAGGTATGATCCAGACATTTGACTACTTCTCGACTAAACCTCTTGTAGAAGAGGCATTAAAATTTGTCAAGCACTTAACTATGGGAGATAGTGCAAAAGTAGAAGAGCATATTCAGGAATTATTCGGTGAGACAGAGTTTGGAGCATGTTTTGAAAAGGAAGAAGAAATAGACTCCAAACTACTTGAATGCTGCTTGCCTTGAGAAAGAGAAAGGAAAGATGGTCTACATCATGGATGATGAGGAAGTTGAGAACCTAGATATTGAACATTCACAAGGGGTGCATGAGGTCTTGGATAGTGCAGACAAGGATACACACGTGCCTACCATGAACCCATGAAGACAAAGAAGGTGAATATAGGTTCGGAGGCTGAGCCTAAGGAGGCCATAATTGGAGATTACTGGTTAGACTCGGAGGTAGCAAAAATCATTGAGTTACTCAGGGATTATCAGGACTTATTCCCTCGAGGATATCATGAACTTAAAGGCATGCATGAATCACTTGGGAAATGAAGATCAAACTTAAGGATGGTGCATGACCAGTTAGAAAGAGACCTTATAGAATGAATCCTAATTTGTGTGAAAAGGTAAAAGAAGAAATTGATAAAATGTTGAAATCTGGAATTATCAAGCCCTTGATGAGTCCAGAATGGGTTAGCCCAATGGTGATCAATATCAAGAAGGATGGATGGATTAGGATATGTGTGGACTACAGGGAGCTGAATGTTACATGCATCACAGATCCATTCCCTATGCCATTCATTGAGGAAATACTAGAAGGAGTTGCAGGGCATGAAATATATTCTTTCACAGATGGATTTTCTAGGTATCATCAGGTTAGGATCACTCAGGAGGATCAAGAAAAGACAACATTTACTACTGAATGGGGTAGTTTTTCCTATATTGTGATGCCTTTTGGATTGAAAAATGTGCACTGTTGTATTCTCACGCATAGTTGTTCAGGCATTCAAATATTTTATTCACAACTTCTTACAGTCTACCTAGATGATTGGATAGTATATGGGCTTGTGAAAGATCATTGTGACAATCTACACTTAATGTTTGAATGATGCAGACAATTGAGTATCTCTTTGAACATCAAGAAGTGCATATTTTCTACACCATTTGGGATACTTGTTAGGACATATAATCTGCAAGGAAGGTTTGCTAGTTGATCCAGCCAAGGTTGCAGTCATTTTAGGCCTGGAAGCACCTACCAGTCAAAGTGAGGTGCACAGATTTTTAGGTCATACAGGATATTATAGAAAATTCATAAAAGGGTATGCCAAAATTGCTGCACCCTTGGAAGAATTACTGAAGGGGAAAGGTACATTTTATTGGGGAGAACCATAGTAGCGTGCATTTGAGATATTAAAGAGAAACTTACTACCACGCCCATTCTGTGCTTTCCCTCATGGGATAAACCATTTCATGTGCATGTGGATGCTTTTGTATGGCCATTGGCATTGTGTTAGCTCAACTTGGTGAAGGTATTATAGATCATCCAATCTATTTTGCTAGTAGGAAGTTGACTCTGCTTGAAAGGAATTATACAACTACAGAGTGCGAAAGCTTTGTCAATGATCTATGCATTGTACAAGTTTCGATAGTACTTATTAGTAACACCATTTGTGTTTTATACAAATCACATGGCATTGAAGTACTTGGTAAACAAGCCCATCTTACAGGGTGCATATGCAGATGGGTGCTCCTATTTCAAGAGTTTGACTTCACAGTTGTGGTGAAGCCAGGAAAAGCAATTTTGGACCAGACCATTTATCTAGAATCAATTCAGGAGAGGATGCATAGAAAATTGAAGAAACAATGCGATGCATAGTTATATAGGTTACAATGCATGCCCATGGAATTAGAAGACATTGTTGTCTTTCTACGAATAGGTATGGCACCAAAGGAATGAAATCATTAGAAAAGAAGCAACTTGCTATACATGCATGGCACCATTTATGTTAATCAGTGGTGACCTTTACAAGCTAGGAAGAGATGAAGTATTACATCGTTGTGTGTTAGAGCATGAGCACAAGGATATCATGGAAGAAGCTCATGGTGGTATTGTAGGAGGCCATTATGCAGGTGATGTGACTTCTCAGAAGATCTAATTGTTGGATTATGGTGGGAGACATTGTATAAAGACTGTAAAGATTATTGTAAGGCATGTGATCATTGTCAGCGCCTAGGAAAACCAGGGCAAAGAGATGAGATGCCTTTGAGACCAATTATTAGTGCCGAACCATTTGAGAAATGGGCCATTGATTTTGTAGGACCTATTTCACCATAGCACACATGCAGGACTGGATCACATTATATCATTACTTGCATAGATTATCTCACATGGTGGGCTAGAAGCAGCACCTACGAAAGATATGTATAGCTACAGATAGCTAGGTTTCTATGGGAGAATGTTCTTACATGATATGGATGTCCTTTAAGCTTGACAAGTGATAGAGGTACACACTTTTTGAATGAGACAATCAGGATCCTATTAGATGAGTTTATGGTTGCACACCATAAAACTACACCTTACCATCCTCAGGAAAATGGAACTACTGAGGCTTTCAACAAAATTTTGGGCTAGACTTTGACAAAAATATGTGATGTTGGAAGAAAGGATTGGGATGACAAAGTGTCAGTTGTGCTTTGGGCATATAGAACAACTTACAAGAGATTGAACAAGGCCACACCATTTCAGTTGGTGTTTGGCATGGAAGTTGTTCTTCCTATAGAATTTATGTTACCTTCTTTGTGCATTGTGCACGTTGGAGGTCTAGTTGATGAACAGGCTTTAGAAGAGCATATCAAAAAGATGATTCAACTAGGATGAGCATGAGCCATAGCATGATGGAGTCAAAAGTAGGAAAAGGCTAGGCAAAAGGCATGGCATGATAAAACATAAGGGATAAGAAGTTTGAGATTGGACAAATGGTACTTCTTTATGACTCAAAGTTCTTGCGCCATCCAGGAAAGCTCAAAGTACATTGGTTGGGGCCGTATGTTATCACTTCTATACTTGAATCAGGTGCTTTCCAGTTAGAAGCACTTGATGGAACACAGCTACCCAGTTACTTTAACGGGAGTAGGCTGAAGCCCTACTATAAATAAGTCTTCTTGGTGTTTGTAATAAGGTAGTATTTCATTTAGTTTAGGTTTTCAATTTGTATTTCCTTAATGTATTTCCTTCATTATCGCTATGCTTTGTCAATTTAGTTGTTGTTTTTGTGTAATAAGCGCTGCACTTGCACATGAAGCTAATTACTTGTATGAAGAATGTTTATGCGTAGAGGACTGCACATACTTTTAGTGTGGGGTGGTTGTAGTTGTCCAAGAAAAAAAAAGACTGTGGGAATTGAAAGGTGAAAGGAATAAGCTACTATGGGTGTGCTTTAAGTCAAAAGAAGATTGCTTCTCAAAAGTGACCAAGGATGGAGATGAATGAAAGAACAATATAACATGAGGTAAGTGGAGGCCATGATAGCTACCAGGAGAAGGTACAGTGATGAGGTACTCGGGTGCAGAGAGCATGCACTTGAAGAGAAGTCTGTGACCAGAGGGTAGGAAGGCACGCTAGAAGGTTATAGCTGGGCGCGAAGATGTACCACATGGAATGAATGAATGGATTTGGTCAATGAATGAGGGGATATTTGGTAGGTGAAGGAGCAATAAATGCATCAAAATTTGAAAAAATTATATAAGGATGGGATGTGGATTCATTTTTACCATTGCACTAAGAGTATTTGAGAGAAGAGCCAAGTGCGAAGAGCCGAGTGATCGAGTTAAGGTGTGAAGGGTGTGAAACCAAGAGTGACAACTAGATCATGTGATAAGAAGCTTGCATCCCCGGTGGTGAAGGGTTTGAGTGAAGTAGGGAGACAAAAAAGAGTTAGGTTATGAAGTTTCCACCTAGGGCATAATTGAATCGAGCTAGGGTTTGATTCGCAGAGTTATAGAGTTGAAGAGGAGACATTTACAAGGTAAAAATGGCACCAAAGAAGGCATCTACAAGCAAGTAAAAAGGAAAGAAGAAGGTAGTCATTGAGGAAGAAGAGATGGCACCCAAAAGCCATTTTTCAGAGATGTAATACCCAGAAGGAGTCATCATCGGCCAAGAATGGGATTCACCCATTAGAAAGAGAAAGTGAGTGAATATAATCACAGGACTTTGGAGAACAAGAAGGAGCTCGATTCCTTGCTCATGGCTAGAACAAACAAGCACACGATAGATGACATGCCAGTATATGATGATGTGGGTGAAAATATTTTAAAGAGAATTGGGGTCTATCAGTTGTATGAGCTTCCATATTTTGGGAAGTATGAGCCCTTGTATCAGTGGCTCATGAGTAGGGTACACGAAGACTTCTTCTACTTTGCAGGACGCAGAGTTAGAATTTCATCTGCACTTGTCTCATCAGTTATAGGTCTAAAGGCCACAGGGGAAGATATAAAGGTGACCTTGTACAAGATAAAGCCATGATTGTAAAGACCAAATAGGAGTTGGGATACCTGAAGGGTCCACGCGGAATGGACATAGATAAATTGAAGAACTATCCAATTGTACAAGCTGCAGCACACACCTTGTTACCAAGTTAAATGATCAGGAGTGGTGGTCACAGGTAAACACTATGTGGTTACATGTGGCACGTAAGATGTCGAAGGGAATCTACAACATTATAGGCTATATTGTAGAGAAAATAGTCGAAGAAGCACACACAGGAGGGAAGATCAGCTTTGGGGTTGTTCTACTATCACTGGTCTTCATGGAGATTGGAGTACCAGATGGACCAAAGGAGAAAATATGGGAATACCCCATGGAGAACAAGTCCCCAGTGAAAGATTCATAAATACCTATGCAAGGGGACCATGAAAGATGAAGTAAAGAAAAGGGTGGAGAAGTGGTATGATAGGCTCTCGCGTGGCATTTGGGGAAGAGTGGCACATCCCAAAGGACCTACCAACAGTGGTAGGGAAACAAGTTCAGTTTGTTGTATATCAACATTTCTACATCGTGTGCTTCCCAATGAAAGATGGAGTCTAGAGCCCTTGGTGCAAGTTACCTTACGCATTCACTTGCAAGGTATTTTCAAGCATCTGTTCATAGATTTACAGACACACATTGGACTGATCTTCAATGCAGATAAGGTAGATTGTGATTACCATACATTGAGGAAGAAGTATGTGTATCTTGGCAGAAGTGCCTATACAGAGAGATTATTTCAGAGGTATTGAATATCAAACCAATAAGTTTGGTTGTAGCAGATGTGGGGGCAACATTGGTGTATCTCCAGTTGAAGCCAAAAATGGAGAATAAAAATATGTGGAAGGTGAGTTCACACTTCCAACACCACCAAAGGAAAGCATACAATGGAGAATATCCCAGCACCTAAGCCCACAGAGCCAATTGAAGTGCAGGATGAGGAGGAGGAGCAGTGAAGATAGTGGTGGTTTGGAGCATAGGGGTAGGAGACATCCTACAAGTCAGAGTGAAGTTGAGTGTGTTGTTACACCACCTCAGCCACAAGAGGGGGATGATGAGGACTTGAATGCGGTCCAAGGGGAGCACAAGTTTAAAAGGGTATTCAGGAGAACAAGGACCCAAGGTGCTACCCCAACCACTATGTGCAAATCACCCCAGACTCTCCCCACAAAAGGAAGTGACCATGCAGAGAGGAAGAAGTGAAGTTGAATGAGGAGGTGGAAGAGTCAGAGGAGAGCATGCCTACATCTCCTACACTTCCAGAGCACATAAAAGAATAGGGTGAGGCATCAAAGGAGAAGGAAGAAGAAGAGAAAAGACCAGAGGAAATAGGCGTAGAGGATATTCAGGACATGGAGATGCAAGTCCCAAATTTGGAGGCTAGAGTTCCTAAGCAAAAAAGGTCTAGAAGGAAAAGTGGGGAGCACATTCCACCAGCCATGGGGTATGTAGAGGATGTAGGAAAAATTGTCCATGCCCACTTCTAGAGCACGATCACGTAGAAATATTTATTTGGCTGGGAGTTGATGGATGAGGATATGGCGATATGTGCACACAAAAAGCAACTATCATGGTCGATGCACACCCACATGGATGAGCCTAACTTTGATGTGTGTGAAGAGTCATGCATTTCGAGGAGACTGAAGAAGGCACCTCAGCTAGACACATGACAGTAAAGCCTACTATCATGTCAGATGAGCAGGTCAACAATGCACTGGTGAAAGTTTCTATTGAGGTGGCTAGAAGAAACATGGACAAATCTGCCACAATCAAAGCATTGCGTGAAGAGTTGAAGACAAAGGACACAGAGATAACACACATAACATAGGAAAGGGACTTCACGCAGAAGAAGAATGAGGTGTTCATAAGCATCACAGAGGAGATTGGGGACAATGTAATCAAAGCAAGGCCACACTTGGAGGCCAAGGTACCACAGACATTTCCTTCAGTGATACACTATGTGGGAAAGTTGGTGGACTTGGTGCTCAAGATGAAACTCTACATATGCAAGCACCAAAAAGATCAAAACAAGATGTCGAATGGGAGAAAGCATCTGTGATGAGAAAAATCACATCTTATGAAGGGTTGTTGCAGGCATTACAAGAAGTATTGAAGAAAGCGGACCAGGCTTTAAATATATGCACAACTCTAGAGGTGCTCATCAACATCAAGACCTTAGAAGAGAATAATGAGGTCTAGAAAGCAATGAAAGATGAGACATTGGGCCACGCAGAAAGGTTGTCAATGGTTAAACAAAAGCACGTGAGGCCCTGGCAACAGCACAAGAGCCACACAAGACTCAGTTGGAAGAGCTTGGAAAGTTGATTGCGCAAAAGATGGACCTTTTAGAAGGAAGAATGACATCAATGTCCAGTGTTGTGTTGGTTCTACAAAAATGAGAAAGGAGAAATTGCGAGGATGAGTTGGAATCCATTGTTGTGGACATCCCAGAAAAAGCAGAGCAAGCACTCACTGAATGGCAGGTTTTGGAGGCCGCAATAAAAGAGGAGTATCCAGAGCTGATACTACAAACTGATACAGAGAGGTTGCCTCATAACTACATAAAAATTATTTATTTATCCACATTCTTTCATTCTTATTCTTTCCTTCAAATTTTTGGAGATACCCATTGTCGGGACGAATAATGAGATTAGTGTGGGGTAATGTTGATCAAGGAATACTTGTCAAAGATCACAAGGAGTTCCACGTGGGATAGAAGGCCAAGATCAAAGGCGTGGAAGGACAGGAAGGACCCACATGCGAAAGGCAAGTTCAGATTTCAGGACTTAGCTGATTTTGAGCATGAGATCTATTTTTGGAAGATGGCGTGTGGAACACATCAACGATGTAGAGATGTGTGCATGCATGCATTGTCTATATTTGGAGAAGCGGTTCAAAGCATCTATGCATGGAGACAAGCTAAGAATAGAATTGACACTTCAGTTAACTACAAGAGGACTATAGATAGCACACTTGCATGTGTGGCTATGATTGTAAATGGCGTGTGGCTATCAATAGCATGCGACCTATTTCTGGAATAGTTAAGTGGTGAAGGGCAAGTCCCCACCCTATATATATGATGTTAGGTGCATAGTAGATGTATATGTATCACGAGAGAGTGGTGTATGTATGATTCTGGATGTATGAATGTGTGTATCAGATCCATACGTGCATTGGTATAGATTGACAATACTATAAGGAGCTTCTATATTTACTTAATAGATGGAAGATATTGGCTGAATCTAAGTGTCATTCTGTGTAATTGAGTAGTGCATGTTAATGGTTAAATCATGATTATTGTTTAAGCTTGTTCTTTCATAGATATGTGGGTAGCATGCATTGTAGAATGATGGATTAGTTATGAATCTATATGTTTCTTCCTTCATCATGTTAACATCCTATTATAACAACCCTAAAGAGGGACCTGGTACCTTTGCACGCTTTGGGTGAGTGCTCAGTCTAGGCTGAGTGATGTGCCAACATGACTAGGGTGTTATCTAGCTCTCTAAGAGGGTATTGGTCAAGTTCATCCTCCTTAATTATCTTATTCATCTATTAAAAAAATACTCTTTGATGCATTCCCTCTTGTGAAACTTAAGGGAAACAACAAAATTATGTCTAATATCCTCGTGGTCATAGAATTCCTCCAAGATTCATTTTTCAAAATTGGCTTGGATTCTTGCATTCCACTCTATAGAATTTCCTTTTCATCATAGAATTATAAAACACCACCATCCACTACTCTTGGCTCATACCTTTGTTTTAAAATATTTGGTATCTATAAAATTAAGTATTCAAGTTAGAAAGGCCTCCCAATTTATGTTCATGAAAATTTTGGATGATGGGAAACACTTTAGGTCATGACATGGGAGTTATCTACAAGGATAATGGTGTGATTGGGGAAAAAATAGGTTTTTACATATGATGTGTCATGGAATGGTTCTCAAAAGGTACATAGAAATCTAATGGGGCATCACACACTATGGAAATGAGGGGGAGATGGGGATGGGATTCATAATACCATCTTACATGAGGCTATTTTATTCATGGATAACTATATCATAGGCTCGAGAAGAGCACTACCTCTAAGATACTTAATCAAATAGTAAAAATAAAATCAAAGGATTTCAATAGAATAATAATATCATTCCTTGTAGGTTTCTATAAGTTTTAGGGAATCCTCTCCCAAGTCTTTTTGAATCTAATTTTGAATTCTAGGACATACTTTGTGAGGTGCCTTTTAATTGGGGTAATGTTTTCCTTGAGATATATATGATATCTATATTATCCTTGAAATGGTTGTTTAAATTTTCTCCCAGCCGATACCATGAAGAGATTGATATTGTGTCAAAAATTTAAACTTGAAAGAAGCTACAAGCCATTTGAGAGAAATAGTATCCTCTGTGATATTATGCACCGCACATAAATTGACCACATATTGAACATGATTGATAGCGATCACAAAATCATTTCCATAAAAAGGGAAAGGATTTAAATATTGATTTAATAATATCATCTCAATGCTAAAAGGAATGGGGAACTAAAGTTCCAAGAAATAAATGATTGAGCTATGGGAAGATTCATGGAATATGGTAACATTATGATATATAGGGGTTAATCTATATTTTTAAGGATGGTTTTTTTAAATGTTAAGTCTCTATGTGATAGATATGTTCTTCAAAAATTAGGTAGAGTTAAGGTTCTCACAAAATATTAACTATAACTTTGTATATTCATGGATTTGTACAAGATTTAAAATAAAAACAAATCCCTTATCCCATCGGGTGTGCTAGAATTGTTTGAGGTTGAAATTTTCCACTCATGAATATTATTCACTAACAACACAACATGGGATTTATTATCAAATGGGATACTTTAAACTTTAATAAAACCTCCTAAAGAGTTGTTTTCATCTACTTACACTCCTAATGATCTTGCTAACTACTTAATCTAATAACTACATGAGAAAAATGTTAAGAGAAATAAAGGAAAAGGGGTTGGTGATGTGCCAAGATTAAAATATGGCTCTTCCTACTACTCTACATTTAAGAGATAGTACAAAATATTATATAAATGAAACTATATTCCACACACACATCACAACATAATAGTAGGTAAGAATGATCTACTAGAAATCTATGGAGACAAAAGAAAATAGTATGGCAAATATAAACCACAATAACTTCACCAATTCTCAAGTATACACAAGTGTATCAAACTAAAAACTAGGCCCTATATGCATTATATTGATAAAATAGAGGCTAAAGCACCATATATATAATATGGAAATTCAAGTAAATTCAATCCAAAAGAATAACAAACCAAATAAGGAGAGCTTATAAAACATGACAAGTTTCATTGTTTATAAAATTAGAGAAAAAGATTTGAGAAACAAGCCAAATATTTTGTGAATAAAATGTATTAGATTGCTTGTTGGTATAGAAAATATGGAAACAAAAGTGACACAAATATCTAATCTTGAGATAAATCAAATATTGTATGGCAATGGATAATGTATTTGGATGGGACAAATAACTATATCAATCAACTATTAACTATGATCTTCCTATGTCTTTAATTTTTACAATCTCATCCAACCTACATTTCATTAGGTTGGGAATTAAACTCTACAACCTCTTAAAGAGGAAAGAATAGCTCCATGTCCATCATGGTGTTCCTATGAAATAAGGGTAGCTTGAAACATAAGCGAGTTGATGTTATTGTTTTTCTTCAAAAATTTAATGAAACAAGAAAATGGAAGTATGGATAAGGCACTAGAAATTAAAGGGGATCTCCATGGGTCATCAAATGAGAATAATAATTTAGATAAGATGTTTTTGCATCAATAATGTGACCAAAATAGTAGATTATGGGTTAATTTTATCATTTGGATGTCAAGAGTGGAAATACATATGTTGAAAACATTCCAAAACATGGGAAGGAGTATCATGATATAATATAGTGTTTTGTGGCTTTTGTAGGCTGAAATAATGCCACATAAAGAAGAAATGACGGGAAATAAGGAAATATGACCATAAATGAAGTGGAATAAAGGGGAGACATGTGAGAAAGTAATTGTTAGCACTTTATGATTCAGATCAAAGGGATGTGGCATGGTGTAACATATACCTAGCAAGAGAGGATAAGCCAATACCTTTCGATGATGCATGGGCCATGGAATGTAGTGGATATACAATGCATAAGAGTATAAAATTCACAACTTGAAGTAATACATTGCGTCTTAGGATAATCTCTCATAGAATGTGAGAGTGATATATGGAAATGGAGAATGATTTTTTCCCATGAAATGAAAAAAATTGCAATATATTTGATAAAATGAGACAAGTGTTTAGGGGTCTTTATCTTTTAAGAGTAAAAGGTTAAAAAAATGGCCAATGAGGCATATTTGGTTAATAGTTACTAAGTAGTGTAGAATCAACCAAGCCCACCCAATAGTAATGAATTTACTCAATATTAAACAAAATCTAAGCATTGGTTCTTTTAGTTTTGGTTACCACATGAATATACCTAGTCAACCGATGATACAAATGATTATAATATTTCTTGTCTATATATGCAAAAGGAAACAAATTATTGTGATGTCCCTATCAAATGCGGATTATGACATTTCCCACTCTCCTTTAGTACAAAATGAACCTATTAATTGCATATATCTCCTTCATCTACTAAATTGGAAGATCATAAGTTTTTTTCATGTTCCTCCTTCTATTACAATATAAAATGGCACTCATGATTGTGATGTCATTCTCTCTCTTATTGACTAGCATAAATGAACATGGTTATGATACTTCTTTTGAAAATAATATAAATGTTTCTCTTGAAATGATTACATATGTTATTTGTATGATACTTGTGAATGACTCCTCCTTAAATGTTTTATGTTATTTCAAACATTTATGTCTTCCTAAGCATTATACCTATTATGACTGTCATGTCCTAGTTTTATTAATGATTATATCATTACATTGAAAGGAACGATAACCGATCGTACTAAGCCAAGAACAATGCTAATCAAACACCACAATCAATAAGATGAAAGTAATTCACCATATAACTTTACATAAAACCTTTGCAAACAAATGATAAAGCAATATCATATATTATTATGGAACTCAAAATGAGAATGGGCCTATTAGGAAAGGAATAACAATCTAAGAACTAATCAAGGTCTCCCATAAATCAAGTCTAGTCATCAAAGAAAGTCAAGACCATGGAAGAACTATGGATCTAGTCAATACCATTCAAGGAAAGAACTATACATAACAACTAGATAATATCTCCTAATATCTAAATAAGACAAAAGAAATATCCACACACATAAGTGGGTGAGGATAAATACAATAAAGGTAAAGTACCTGGTGAACATGAGCTAAGGTAAATGATCTAACACCCCCTCAAGTGATGGGGCCAAAATATAATTGACATTCCACGTATGAGTCCCGGAAACTAGGCCTAATGAGGTACTCATGTACAATAACTAGGAAAAAGGGACATATAATACCCAAAACCAAGAACATGAGAGTAAAAACCCGCTCCATCCCAAGAAACTCGGCTCAAAAACTTGTACTTGCTTAAGAAGTTTGGTCTCAACTACTCAATCATAAACTCAAAACAATGTTTCTAGCTCCATATAATGAGTGATAAAGTGCATAATTCGATCAACTACTACAATAGGTGTGCCACGATCCAAGAACAAAACCAAAGCAACAAGCGCAAGGACACAAAATCCAAAGTGTCATGATCCAAGAAAAGCCAAGGTAACAAGGCAAGACACGAAACTCAACTCCCATTAATGGGTGGATGTTTGTATGTTGCCCAAAATTTCACTTAATAGATCCCCCATAAGAGATAATCGTCAACATGCCAAAATGTCATCCAAAAGAAAGATACAAAATTTCTCAACAAACAAGAGAGATACACTACACTGCTAAATAAAAATGCTCAAAACAAGAAGCATCACAATATAAGGTATCATGGAGGATCCACGCCCGTAGATTCCTCTCAATTATATCGCCACCACGAGTGATTATCCACCCCAAATCAACATGGATGGATGAAGAAGATGCACATATGACTTGGTGCAAAATGCACAATGGGTGCATGCAAAGAACATCGAGAATGTGTGTCGGGTTGATCATGTCTGATATTAAATAAGCTCGAGTGAAGGTTCATGTGTTGCTCATGATCCTCGGAAAGAGTCGAGCAAACAAAAATGGAGCTCTGTCAATCCCAATAATCAATTTGTCATACATTCCACAAATGTTGAAGAGCATGTAATGAACAAGCCTCACGAGTTTAGAAGCATCAAAAGCAAGTTCAAGCTCAAAGACCGGATCAATGTCGGTGGGTAAAGAGCAACAGCTGTGTGGACTAGAAGCATGGCTATGGTTGTCCACAATATGATGGTGATGTTGTAGGCTAGCAAGTTTGTTCTACAGAAGTGTATTATTGTATCTTTATCATGAATGAGTGATTGTAATTTCACTTCTTGAGTGATCTATTTTCTTCCACAAATTTTACAATAGCCTCTTGAAGTCCACATACTTCGAGAGAAAAGCATATCATTCTCGGCCATTATAGGTACAAACCGTAACTCCTAAAAATTTAGGACGTCGAGCTCAACCAAAATTGCATCCACAATTTATAATGCAAGTCTAAAATAAATAACTCCATGGAAAGAGCATGAAAAAACAAGCACTTTTGCAAAAAATGGCACTCAAAACCGAGTTACCGATCAAAAGTTACAAGCTTTTTACTATTTTGCTTTGTTATTTATTGTAGTTGCCACTAAAACAAAATAAATTGTTGTTGCCTTCACCACACAAATAAAATTAAAGGGGTGCAAGCTAGCACCTACTAGTAGGAATCACAGCTTTAAGCCCTCATATGACCATACCTATGACTAAGGGCTAAGGATTTTAATGGGTGGCCTCCCATGGTCCAATTCAGTCCATGATATCACTCAATCTCAAAGAGGATCGATCCTCTTATTGATCTAAACTTTCCCATTCAATCTACAAATTTTATGGTAAATAACATTTCTTATAGGGATATTCTTTAATCTATTCAATTATTGCATAAATATTTTCTAAACCAAATTCAAGCTATAAATCTAGAGTTCAACTTACTCAAAAATCAGATTGTGAATATAAGAAATCTAAATAATTCATATGGTGATCATGTGTAATGAAATTACTTATATATATCTTAATATCATAATAAATTTAACACCAAAATATAGAGAAACAATCACAATAGGTAAGTAGAATGACTTAGCCACTTCGAGGGGGAATTATCCAAACCATAAAATAAGACTAAAGTGCTTAATATGATGATCATCTACCACTTACTAACTCATACACACACACACACACATGTATGTGTGTACATATATACATATATATATGTATGTATGTATGTATGTATGTATGTATACACACACACACACACACATATATATGTAATACATATACATACATATATGTGTGTGTGTATATATACATATGTGTGTGTGTGTATAATAAGATATAAATCATTAAGGACCTATCAAGCATATGAAAGAATAAATAAATATGATATGACAGGTTAGGAGATAATGTTAGCCATTTGTTGGCTATATGTATCTCGAGATATAACCAAGAATAAGGGTGTAACATGCCCCTCCCCTTCAAAGAAAAATCATCCCCAATGTTGACCATTTAAAGAGGATTCTTTAAACAAATATAGTACTCTATGTTGATCTTTGGATGTTGATACAAGAAATATTCCTCCTCCCATGTTGCAACTTCATTGTCTTGATTCTTTCACTTTATTAGATAATCATTAATTACTTTATTCTTCACCAATTTAATGTGCATATGAAAAATTTCCTCATGTTCCAAACTGATTTTTCCTTCTTTATCCAACTCAAGTAACTATATTTTGGGATTCAAAATATTTTTGCAATGACATTATCCAATCCATGAATCTTTCGTAGATGCAAAAGTGAAAAACTCTTTGTGAGACTATAGAGCTTCAAATCTTCAAAAAAATGAATCTTCTTACCATCCACTTGAACTTACTTTATATTATTTTCCTATGGATGCAATATTCAAATTAAAATATTAAATCTTACATCTTTGGAGATACACTATCTAAAATTTTATCCTCTATTTTTTCTTCAACTTCATTATATTCCTCTCCTTCTACATCACCCAATAATTCTTCTTCCTCCTTCTTCTCAATCTTCTTCATCTTCTCCTTCTTCATCTCTTACTCCTCATCCTCCTCCTCATCCTTCCTCCTCTTCTCCTCATCCTCCTCCTACTCCTCCTTTTTTTTCTCCTTTCTTTTCTTCTCCCACAACCTCGTTATATTATTTCTCATCCTCTTCTTTTTCCCACCTAGCCAAGAAAATTGGTTCCATCTCCTCCCAAGACCAATCTGAAATCTCTTGATTCAAGTAAGAGACCCAATTCTTTGCTAAACCATAATTCCAAAATTAAAACTAAGACCATTTCCATCTAGATGAAATATAATTCTTCTTAAATCATACCCACCATTATCTAGCTTCATCTCTTGATTCCATAGAAACATTGTAACTCCAATGATCCACAAAAATTGGGGTTTCAATAACAAACTCCTTTAACCAAGATTTAAGTGTCTAGTTTTATTATTAGTTTATTCTTGGTTAAGAAAATACATAGAAGAAACCCCCTTTTTTTTTTTATATTTAAAAAATGTAACAACATTGAAAAATTCAACAAAATTTGGCATGTGGAGTGAATTTATGAAAAACCCTAAAATGGATATAACTTGTGTAAAAAAGTCAAACAATCTTGAATTTTTAGAGAACCTTACTTGAATAATTTTTCCTCTTTAGTTATAAATTCCCACTTTTTTAGATATAGTTAAATCTTCAAAATTAGGGTTTCGATCCAATTCTTGCGATCGAAGCTCGATACCATTTTTAATGAAATTACTTAGATAGATTTGAATATCAATAGAAATATAACACCAAAAAACACCAAAATATAGATAAATGATCACAATATGCAAGTATAATGACTTAGCCACTTTGAGGGGGAAACCTTCAAACCATATAATAAGACTCAAATGTTCATATGATTATCATCTACCACTTACTAACTCATATATATACCCTAGTATGCTCTGACCAACCAAGCATGTAAAAACATAAATAAATATGATATGACATGTTAGGAGATAATATTTTCCACTTGTTAGCTATTCATATCCGATATATCACCAAGGAATAAAGGTGTAACATCATATATCTATGCATAGTCTTGAGCCTAAAAAGGTTCATCTCTAACTTCGGTTAATAAAAATATCAATATATTCCCAATGATAAAGGCAAGCAATGTTATAAAAATAGTGTAAGAGATATGTCTCACAATTCATATCATGTAAAAGTAATACATAAAGGTAACACTAATCACTTTACACGCAATCAATCTCGATATTAATGGAACCACCAAAAATACAAGTACTTTGATTTGATAAGTTTAAAGATCGGTTGCATGACATCTTGCATAAACTACTAGATAAGCATTTATTAAAGTTACCACCTAATTACTAAATTCCTCCTTATAGGATAAATAAATTCAAAGGAAAATATATTTTCAATTATCACGACATCAATGGACATCACAATAATGATTTTTACACTTTACAATAAAAGCTATTATAATTAGCTTGAACATAAGGGATTTATTTCTTTAAATACTCTATCTCCTAAATCTCAATCTTCTTTATTGATGTTTCATTCAATGGAGGTTGAGACATCCCCCAATTTCCCTTCATGGGAAGAATTGGTTCATTGTCTTTCTACAAGTGATGCATCTTGGAGAATATTTGATTCGATGTACACCCTTTGAGGTATATTACAACCGATGATCAAATAATTGAATCTTCAAGGTGTATATGGGTACAAAAAGATATGAAATCAAACTATATATGAAGTGAATCATGCAACAACATATACATAAATGTCTTTAATCGTGACATGTCCTAGTGTAAGAGGAAACTTACAAAACAATAAAATGGAACAAGAATATTACAATGAGATAAATTACAAAGGTAATTAAAACTTGTAAGTGAGAAATTAGAGTATACATAAGTATAATTAGCATAAGAACATATAAATTTTGATAAATTAAATCACAATCAATCTACACAAGTCTAATCACATCTAAATCACTTGAAACAAGCAACATTTCCTCGACCACCTACTAAGAATCCCATAATTTCTTATGAGTTACCATTACGATTCGATTCAAAAAAACATGATATTATAGTAACTAATTGGTAAAAAATTAGATGATCAAAATGATATATTAGATGAACACATTTGAAAGTTAGTTTTCAATCCCACATATGATGATAATTCTATGTTTACTTATAAGGGTCTAGAAACATACCGAGTTAACTTTTCTAAGAATGAGGTTAAGAAATCCTCTCCTAATGTGGGATCTAGTAAGATAAGTGAAGCAATCATACTACAAGATAAGTGAAACAACATTTTTATGAAAGGATTTCTCAACAAAGAAGCAACACAACAATATATACCTAGAGAGGATACTACTTGAATAGAGGAAGAAATCATTTTTAGGCATATGGATGATGAATATCAAGTAGTACAAAAAGGTAAATATTACGTCTGACCAAATAAAAATCATAATCCTTAGCAAGAACCATTCCATACTATTACATGGAATGTACAACCATCATATATCCAAAAATGTATATTGATTACATGACATTACTACCTAAAGTTACTATTTTTTTCTCGTATCTCGATTAATCAAATGAATACAACTTATATTAATGATGATCAATCATTCTTCTACAATGTTAGGCTATAGTTATCTCTTAAAAATCCAACAATGCACTATGTATTTGAGCTTATATCTTATTCTTAATGTTAAAATTGAACATAGTTCTTGTGATATTATATGTATTATAACATTGCATATCTATAATATTTACAACCTACTTCTCAAGATAATTATGGAACTATTGGATGCATTGGGTTACCTTGATGCATGCGAGAGAATGTTTGTGACAAGGTCCACTCTATGGTTTTCAACACCAATTTAAACAATCACTCTTTTGAGACAACTAGTCTTAGATCAAATTCATAATTACAATGATGATTACAATTAATCCCAAGTAAAAAATAGATCTACTCCCCATTTTAAACACTTATAGAAGTACTCTAACCTCTCTTTCTAAGTCGAGCTCACTTTTTCTTACCTCAATTATGTCTTGTTATCAATCTAGGCTTGTTACGTCCTTTTAGCCTTGCAATTTCACTTTGTTAGTCCTATTTACCACTCCAAGAAACTCCAAATCCAAATGAAGAGGTTTTAAACCACCCTTTATCCTCTTTTTTCTACCCAAGAAGTTTCAAGCCTTAACACTTAAGAAAAAATGGCTTTTCTTCACATCCTACCCTATTTCATTAGGTTTGCTAAACTGGAAAAGAAAATTGTCAATGATAATCCTTGGGAAAATGAATGTATTAATCTAATTCCTTCAAATTCACTTAACCAACCTCAGGATAGAGGTTTCTACAAATTTTTGGCAATTTCCAATGGTTTTTTTGTAAGGAAAATGAATTTTTCCTTCGCAGACCCTAGTTTAAGGGTTTCGAGGCTCGAGACATCCCTAGAGATTAGTTTTAAATGTTTATTAGCTACATTTACTCTTTAATTGATCCTGTAAGATCCAAGAGTTGTATGTGAACCTTTAGAAACTAAAAAAATGCAAATTATCCTACAAAAACTCCTCACACTCTCTTGAATATCACTTTCATAGTAAACTAGAACCGTACACAACCCAAAACAAGGATATCTTCTTAAAACAAAATGAATATGACCAAGACATAAAATTAATGATTTCAGTCCAAAATAGCCTTACCTAATATAAGAACCTCTATTTCAAGGATTTGCAATGATATTTCAAGTTTAACCAACCTTGCACATAAACTTGAACACTAAGAAGTGCCTTTCTCAATAAGGTGTGAACTCTTACTCAACAAAAACCCTATTACCATAGAAGATAGGGAAATTTTATGATCTTTCTATAATATTATCCATTCTTAGACTTGTGCTTGAATAATTTTATACTCAAAGCTTCACTATTCGAATCTGAATATAATAGTCACAGTTTCTTGACATAAAACACAAAATTACTTGAACAAAAATAGTCTCACATATTGTTGGAGTTTGTTTTCATTTTAATTCAAATGGTAATTATAAAAAAATAGTTACAAAATCCTTATATACCAACTCTCAAGTCATTTTTCACCAAACTAAGCTATCAAGACCCTTCAATCACATTTTTTTCTAAATTACATTAATTAGAAGAACCTCTTAAGGATAAAACTCAAAACTATTGAATTTAAATCAAAATTATGACTTCAAGTTCCTAATGGAACTTTAAAACTTTGTTACATGCTCACTACTCCAAGAAACACATCAAAATTCTAAGAACAAGCCCAAAATGCCTTAAAATTCAAATTTCACTTTTGAGAGCGAAAAAGCAAAATTGAAATTTGTGAAGGGCTAGAACTAAACCAAACTCACCTAGTGAAGAAATAAAACCGAAAAAAAGATTTCTAATCCTTCCCGATACACATCCAAGCCAAAATTACCATCTATAAAGAGATGCTCCTACATCATACTCCCCAAGAAAGAAGAAAATACTCGGAGTCCATTGTTCGGAAGCTCCTCTAGTTTTCCATGATGTTTGATGTCATTTTCAGACATCCATGTAGCTTTCTCATATGTTTTATCCTTCCATTTGATCAAATACTGAAAGTATTTCTTGCCTCTAGTCTTTTTGAGCTTCTTCTTTTCTAGAATGCACTCAATATCCTCTATTTTGACCTTTGACAATTGTTCCACCCACTCTTTCTCTTTTTTTGTAGATGTTTCCTCTATTGTGTATTCCTATTTTCACCTTCAAATATAGATTTTAAACATTGAATTATACGCCCACTTCACTAGCTCCTATCATACTCCCCAAGTACTTCCATTGTTCGAAGCTCCTCTAAGATGATGTTTGATGTCATTTTCTCCATTAGCTTTCTCATATGTTTTATCCTTCCATTTGATCAAATCTTGAAATCCTTTCTTTTTGAGCTTTTGAATGCCTTATCCTCTATTTTGACCTTTGACAATTGTTCCACCCACTCTTTCTCTTTTGTAGATGTTTCCTCTATTGTGTCTTCACTATTTTCACCTTCCTTGAAGGGATATAGATTTGAAACATTGAATATTGGAGATATGCCCACTCCACTAGGCAATTCCAACTCATAAGCATTACTAGAAAATTTCTTCGACACTTTGTAAGGCCATATCTTCTTGATCTATAGTTTGTTGTATTCACCTTTGGGAAACATATTTTTCCTAAGATGAGCCATGAATAAATTACCAACTTTAAAATCTAACTCCCTTCTCTTCAAAAATACATGTTTCTTATATTTATCTACACTAGCTTGTAGATGCTTCCTTACCTGTTGATGTAACTCTTGCATGGCTATTGCAAACTCTTATCCATCAAAGCTCATTTTCTTCATATTTTTAATATCCATCAACTCAAACACACCTCTTGGTTGCATTTCATATACAACCTAAAAGGAATCTTACCTATGCTTTTGTTCAATGAATCGGTGTAGGTAAACTCTATTTTGGTAGCACAAGATCCCATAATTACTTAGTAATATCCTTAGATAAACACCTTATGATGTTTCCTAAAATCCTAATAACCACCTCAATTTGGCCATCACTCTAAGGATGGTATGTGTAGTCAATAAATCACACACTTAGGGTACTATTTAGTCTCGGTCTCATACTATATTCATATGGTTTTGAGTGAAGAAACTACTAAATAACCCATTGTAGACCCCAAAATCTACCTCCCCTCCAGCTCAAACACACTCATGACTAAAGGAAACATATTTACAACATCCCACTATCTCACCCCTTTTTAATTAATTCTTTTATGACCCATCATATCTCTAAAATCTAAAGGATTATTAAATTAAAATAATTAAATTACCTATTATCCACTCACACCTCACTCTCACACATCGTTAACTCGAGACACCTCACTAACCACTTAAACAAAGTCTAAAACCACTTCCCAAAAAGCACTAACTTATTCCCTAACTAGTCGAATCATCCAAAAATGAGTCCCCTCTTCGTAATAAACTTAGTTCGTTCTTTTTAACCATCCCCATCCTCATCAATTCAAAATCCATGATTTTGAGCTGAGGATGGAAGGAAATCATTTTATTTTCTAACCAAATTGGATTTCCCCAAAATCACTGAGAGATTTTCCCGATCTTCAATGATCTATATATACTGATTTGTAGACCTCATTCGGGGATGAATTCTAAAGCTCTGCAGGTGTACTCTATCACAATATCAATTCATCAAGTATCCAGGAACTATGTCATGATGTTACCCAACGTCATGTTTCTCCACTAATACCAGGTTCATCATCGGATTGATCATTTTCATCCTCAAGCCACCTTCCTCTACTCTTCCGTCCACTAACACACTCTGTAAGGTAAATCATTTGTTTTGATTTATTTTAGGCACTAGAAATAGGTGTATTCTTGTTATATATCATTGATATGATTAATAGCCTTCTGTTTTGCCAAAATAATGTCTAATTCATTAGTTTAGACTCTATTTTTTTTAAATATCAATTTTCACGGTAATCAGGTGATTACCCCAATCATGATGATTACCCCAATCACTAGTGATTCCTTTGAATCGCGCGATTGTTGTATTTTTAATGCTTTTTCATCATTTTTAGCTAAAAACTTAACTAAAATGTGTTTTTCTTGTTATCTACTAATCCTTTTCTAGCATGATGACTTCAAATGGCTTTAGGAGGATCTAACTTTCCCATAGCTGACTCTTTTCCCGTTGTTTGCCATCCATTTTATTGGGAGCAATACAACTTGCTTCACTATCTCAAACTTTGTGTAATCCAAGAAGCTCCATTCAATCACTTAGAGGCCATTTTTGTTGCAACACAATGCATTCGGGAAGCCACTGATACCTTTCTGGAGGTATACGATGAAGCACTAAGGCTCCAGGAGGACCTCATCCAATATGAACATCAATAGGAGACCATTCTCGAACATCTGGAGGAGGATTACCATATTGCCTCTTATTCTAATTCTATCACCACATCAGCATATCTAGTTCAAATTCCACATTTTCCCACCTTTACAACACTCGAGAATAATATTTCAACTTCTTCGCTAAATAATACATCTCAGTTCCCGATTTGACTTCACTGAGGAAGAGGAGGACACTGTTGGTTCCATATCCTCCAACACATCTGAGAATCTCTATACAGATCAAGAATCTGACTTGTGGTTGTAAATCATGAGTCCATGTTGATCATATATGTACTTAACTAAATAAGTGATAATCACACTTTATTATATCACTTTTGTAAGCATGATCTTAAGTACTAATAAGAGTTTGAATATTTCTTAAGTTATAATATTATCTTAATGTGATTCATAGCTTTGTTACAAGAATTTGTTTGCAGGTAAAGAAGCCTTCTGATCCATTGTTTTAAAATGGTGTGCAAAAAACAAAACATAATCAACATCCATGGGTACCCCAGAAACCCCACCATACTGAGGTCAAGCTCAGTCATTACCTCTTGAATCCATCAAGATAACCAAGGTAAAAACCATGCTAGACATTTTGCACGCCTAGTGGGACCCTTAATCCCTAGTTAATTCCATCATTTTATCATTATTTTGATCTTTTTTTTCATTGATCGTTAATAGTTGGTGATTAGATCAATCACCTATGATTCCCCTAAATTTATAGTGATTCCCTTGTGTTGTTTTTCTTAAGATTCATTAAGAAGCTTTAGTTATTTTTTCTCTTTGTTTCTAATTTTTCTGATCAATTTATAGGATTTGTTTCTCTGGGAATAATACCTTCTAGATTTGCTAAAAAAATCAATAATTGCCAAAAGAATCAAAAATCAAAAAAAAAAAAATTAATGATCTCACGATAAGTCCTAAAAACCTTCTTTTTGCTTTTTGTCTTGTATTTTTGTCTTTTTGTCCTCATCGAATCTCAACATTTCATTTTGGGATTCTAAAATAAACAATTTGCATTCTTCTTGATCACATAGTCTAATTAGGAGGAAAAATCCTTGCATTCACTTATTTTCCCCTCACACACAACCAAAATCACGTCAGAATAAAAAATCCATCCAAACATAAACTCCCACCCAGGTGAAACTAATTGGGATTTCATCACCCAACAAGGAAATTGACTCAGTATTTTGGCCGAGTATAAACACCTACTTGTCATTATATTTTGGCTCAACACCCAACTCCCTTATCGCAGCGGGACCGTGAAGTGAGGGGGTAGCCCCAATATACACGCTCGTACTAAAAACAATATAAAGTTGTGCCTCACGTACCTTTGAGTATATCGAGGACTCCATCTTTAAACACACCTAAAACCAACCTTAGATAACCACTTCTTAGGACCTTTATTGACTATTTTACACATTTCACCTTTTGTAATTAAGTAAAATAAGAATAAAATAACACTCTGCTTTCCTTTGCTTGTTGATTGTTAATCAATACATTTAGTCATTAATCATTTTACTATCCATGTTGTGTGTGTTTTTTTATCATGGTTCTCACTAGACAACAAGCACGTAACCAACAATCTGAAAATATGTCTACTTCATTGCCTATATTTCAACTTCAAGCCCCACTTCACACTACACCACTCCTAGTAACAATTTCTTTGCCAATGCAACCACAAGCATTGCTTTATCAAATGAATGCATCCAATCCCTTTTCCAACACGCAAACATGGAATGGAGTAGGGTTTGGTCATAAAAATGAAATTGGACAACAATCCTTTCATTCTCCGCAACAAGTACCATGGATGAATTCTTTATACATTGGAATCAAAACATTCATTTTCCCCATTGCACATGAACTCCCATTTTATAATGGAGGTGATCCTATTTTTGAGGAGATGTTAGATTCGAATCCCATTGCTCTTAATGCATACCTGGCAGTGAGAAATCTACAAATGCAGTCACTCACACCATAATCTATTACACATGCTCACAACCCTTTACCCACCATTACACAACTCATTGAACAAAACCAAGAACCTATTATCCGTAGTTGTTTTTGATACTTCAACTCAACTTGAAATTCCAAGCATTATCCAATCCCGAACACTACTAGCTCTTCCAATCCATTTGACACATTGGATGAGCAACCTTTTGCAAGTCAACCAAAAACATTTGATGTTTCCTCAGCATCTATCTATGATCTCCATATGATCTCATCACAAAACGTGTCCACCCAAAAATTTATGTCTTCCTCCAGTCCCTCTATAGGGTCTACACTTCTCCAAAGTAGTGCCACTACCTCCACGATGGATTTTTGGGCTCCTCACAGGTATCAACATCATCATTAAGTTTTGTTCCTCTTTCTACTCTTATATCATCTCAACAGAATATCCATTCCCATTCAAAGCATCACCATGTCTATCCCTTCAACAATGTTGATGATTAACACTAGTGTTATTTCCAGTACACATCCCGCTTTGCAATACATGCCGCAACTCTCTCAACCTTTGATGTCACAGTCTATTCCACAAAACATCCCACAACAAAATATTCCACAACAAAACATTCTGTGGCAAGCACCATCATTTTTGCTTCTTCTACACCATCCCAACACATTCCCACATATTCACATCCCCTTACACAAGTATCGACACCATACCAGTACATTCAAACTCCATAATCTAGTGCTTTGCAATAGGGTTCTTTCCCCCAACAAAACCTCTCTCAACAAAGTATCCCATCACAAAACACCCCAGTACAAAACATTCCATCACCAAACATTCCCTATCAGTAGAACATTCTTCAAAAAACTTTCCTCATCAATAACATGCACCTCAACAAAATATTCCACAATACGATGCCACACAACATAACGTTTCACAAAAAAATAATCCTTATCAATTTAACCTCTCTTATCAGCAAAATATCCCTCAAATAAATGTTCCTTATCAACAAGACATTCTACAACAACATCAGGCATATTCCCCCTAGTCCTCATATCAACCTAGCCCATCTTTGGGCCAACAGCTCGGAAGACCCCTTCCAGCCCTCCTAAGCCACATATCCAGTTTGGAGGCTGCCTCATCCTCATCCAAAAATACTCTCTCCTATGAACAAATCTGCAATGAACCCATTCATCCTTCCATACCATACAAACCATATCCCCCTCACTTGGGAACTCCTAAGTTTATCAAGTTCTACAACAAAGAGGACCCTCAACAACACATTCACACTTTTCTCCATGCATGTTATTTGATATCCCATGATCAAGATTTAATGCTAAGAACATTCCCTATGTCTCTTGCAGTCCTTCTCTGGACTGGTACAATAGCATTCCACAACATTCCTTATTTTCTTTTGTGTAGCTTGCCCAGATCTTCCTAGATCATTTCTCCATAAATTTAGCTTGCAAAATCACTATTAATGATTTATATGCCATCAAAAAATTTTAAGATGAATCTATCATCGAATTTATCACCCATTAGAGGGGTGTAACCAATCAGTTATCCTTCACATTACCACAAACAAAATTAATTGATATTTTCTATCACGTGCTAAGCATATCTCATCCACTTTACAAATCCAATCATTCCACACCTTTGATGAAGCCTTCACCATGGCCCATAAGTTGGAATTGTGAGCTCTAGAAGATGGGTGGGTGAAGCTTCACCCCAAGAAACCAAAAGTAGAGTTCCCATCTAAACCAACATCCAATCCAGAACAAAACTAAAGCAATTACAATTTCATTATCATCAAATCTACTCCTAAAGAAAAGCATGTTGTTGAATGAGTCCGTCAACAACATAGTTACACACCCATAGCAAAAACTTATAGTGCAAGTATTTGACAAATTACTCACTTCTAATATCATATCATTACCTCCCATTCGACCTATCGACATATCAGTGTCAAAGCCCATTTGGTACCGTGATAATGATTATTGTAAATTCCATTGAGTAAATGGTCATGACATAGAAATATGTCACACTTTTCACAATATCCTTCAGGATTTGATTGACAAAGGTGACCTCCATTTAGATAATCCAAATGCACCTCCAAACCAAAACCTTGATATATTTAAACAACCCTTCCCAAATCATCCCTCGTCATCTGAATCACCACAAGCTAATGTCATCCACACCATTAACACAATAATGAAAATTGAACCCATTTCTTCATCCACTATGTTTCCTAGTGAAAAAATATCCACAAAATCCTTGTTAGAGACCAATGAACATGCTATCACTATTACATAACTATCCCCTTCTTCACTCAACATACAAACTACTCCCTTGCCCTTGTCAATTGATTCGCGCTTACCAAATTGATACCAACACCAGATAAACCCACAGACACTGAACCACCACTTACCACTAGACTTCTTCCCACATTGTTACTGACACTATTACGAGATCCATGCCTACATCAACAAATACTACTACAACTACACCTACTCCCAAATCTGTAAATATAACAATGATACCATTAGAAACATTTTTGGCTCAGTCACCCCTAACTAAATCCACCAAGAATCTTAGTCATCAACAAACTACAAAAATCAATAATCCTAAAAATCATGTGGACTATATTAACCGTATTATCCAAACCCCTCTCCCTTCATTAGCATCAAGGTCAACAAATATGTTTAGTTCATCTAATATTTTGAAGGGTCCAAATAAATAGGATGTTTTCCAAGTCTTTAAAAATCCTCATTATGATGAAACTTATCATTTCATGGTCCTCCACCACCTCTTCATCCAAAGGGCATACCTTCTTTTAAAGAACCCTTTTTCATGCCAAAACCGAGACCTGTAGGATCTCTTGAACAAAATGTTTTCCAAAACCTTAACCAAAGACCCTCAAACGATCCCTCCTTCCTTATACCCGTCAATCACCCTATTATTACAGGGGAAAAACCCATTCATCATGTTCCTATAGTGAGTCCTTATGCTACATCCACTATCCCACAATGGACAATTACATCTGACCCTCATCCATTTATTCCCATACAATCCAAGTATCCCTTACATTCACCACCAATACAAGACCATTGTCACCCATTCATTGGAACAACTATGGACCACCATGACCGCCGAGTAAACTTGAGCAACTCATTTCACTTTTCCCTATCAGAAATCAATCCCCAGTGGCATTCAGCCCAAAAGGGTGGTATGCTACCATTTTGGACAATCTATTACAAGAATCACTAATCACATTACCCCCTCCAAAGTCATCAAATCATCAGGGGTGGAAACCCACCTGGTATGATTTTAATACTTTTTGTGATTATCACAGAAACCTAGGGTCACACCATAGAAGATTGTAAAGCTTTCCATTAGAAGATTCAGAAGATGGGAAGTTCACTCTTTCTCCCATCCCATCCTACTCCAACTTCAACATCAACACCATCGGTCAAGTTTACTTCTAACACCCCCGATCATCAAATCAATGTTGTACACATCACCACATGCTCATGAAATCACGATAACAAATCTTATGAATTCAAATAAGAAATATAAACTATCGCTATACCTTTGCCACCAGATCATCTGATAAACTCAAAGTCTCAATTTCACTAGCTCCTAAAGATCTTAATCAATCATCATCATCTAAAGCCAAAATTTTGATAAAATTTACTCCTCTTTCTCTCACCACATTATAGAAAATAGCCACTAAACAATTACACCAATCCCCTGTCAAAATGTCACTTTATGAACTCATTCAAACATCACCACCTTACAAACAAGCCATGATAGAAGCACTTCAATCCATTACTATCTCCTCCAATGACTCAGCCCCTCTTGTAAATTTTGTAGGTTCCTTGAAAGCATCCACTGCAATTTCTTTTAAAACATCTGAAATACCTACTCTTAGACCAAAAGAACATGACCTACCACTTTTTGTCACTGCTCAAGTCAATGATATCTCTATCAAAAGAGTCATGATTGATAGCGGTGCTACTATCAACATTATATCCTCTCTAGCCTTTGAACAACTTAGATTACCCAACATGGTTGTCACTCAAACCTTGGTCCTATTGCATTCATTTAATGATACAATCACACCCACACTAGGCACTTTGCATTTTACCACTTAAAGTTGGTGTTAAAACCCTACAAGAACTCTTCTATATTATAGAAGGAGAGTTCCAATATAATATGTTATTAGGACATCCTTGGATATGCACCATGCGTTGTGTTCCTTCAACTCTCCATCACTGCCTTAAGTATGAACATGAAGGGGAGACTTACATAGTCCCCACTGACCCGAATCCATTTGCTTGATTGTTATATGATGTATCATCCAAATGATGTATTGGTACCTAAATCTATTTCTAAATATTTTTATCGATCATCCAATAACACATTAGTGTCTTCTTCTAAAATACCAGATGATTCCTCTATTACAGAAGCTATGAAACGTATCACTCTTGGGAATATTGCCTTCTTATGCTTAACTCTATTCCATCACCAAAAATGTATGGTCACCCTGATAAGCAACCCATGTACAATCCTGATGTGGGAGATATTATCTCTTATGGGCCCGCATACCTTAAAACAAATCTTGTTTATGGTGGGTTTGATAAACCACCACCCTAATCAACCAAATTGCACCACATGACACTATTTAAATCAAACCTTGAGTCCCTTGATAATCCCAAATTTTCTCGTATGCACTGCATCATTGTGCATGGAAATAATTTTTCCTTGGGTGTTATGAATAAGGAATACATGATCAACCCATCTTACAAACCCTCAAGCCATATGAGAAAAATGGCCTAGGTTATAGAAAATTTACCCCTAAAATTTCTAAAGCTCCTTCATCCAAGCAAGGAACCATCATACCCATTCTCGGATCAGAACCGTCATCACCCACTAAATTTAAGGACTCCACAGACACTAATGACACTGTGTCTATTCCACCTAACTTTTTTAGTCAACACTATATCCTTATGACCACTCACGTATCAGCTAGGGGCTTTGTCAAATCATTACCACTTGTTTCACCAGACATGATTGAGGAAGATTTACCTATCGTAGATATCCTCCAGTGTCAAGATGATCAAGAAATTCTCTCTCACATGGGAGCTGAAGAACACTTCCTTTAGAAATCCCTACCATCCAAAACATCCACTCTTCTCAATGAATCCAAACTTGATGTTAATCTAGGAACCACACAGATCCTCGTATAGTCAAAGTTAGTCAAATTCTAGATCCACAAGAATTACATGACTTTACAACATTTCTAAAAAAATATCACCAAGCCTTTACCTAGACATATAGTGATATGCCCGGAATTAATCCCAACATTGTTGTACATAACATCGTCACCTATCCTAATGAAAAACCAGTCAAACAAAAACTTCACAAAATGCACCCATGTATAGCTCTCCTTGTTAAAGAAGAATTGTAGTGTCTTTTAACTGCAAATTTCATTATACCTATTGATTATCCACAATGGGTCTCCAAAATTGTCCCCTGTAACCAAGGCCTCAGGAAAAATTTACATTTGTACAGATTTTAGGGATCTCAATCTCTCCTACCCAAAGGATGATTTCCCCCTTCCGAATATAGATTAGCTTGTTGAATTAATTGTAGGCCATGAAATGATATCTCTTATTGATGGTTTTTCTAGTTATAATCAAATCATCATTACACCTGACAATGGGTCTCCAAAATTGTCCTTATAACCAAGGCCTGAGGAAAATTTTGCATTTGTTTAGATTTTAGGGATCTCAACCTCTCCTGCCCAAAGGATGATTTCCCCCTTCCGAATATAGATTAGCTCATCGACTTAACCATAGGCCACAAAATGATATCTCTCATTGATGGTTTTTCTGGTAATGAAATTACTTGTATAATTCAGATCATGAGCAGAAATATAACACCAAATAACACAATATTCCATAATAATGATCTCAATATGAAATTATAATAGCTTCGCCACTTCGAGGGGGCAACCTCCAAACCATAAAATAATACTCAAATACTCCAATGATGATGAAATACTACCTATAATCCCTATATATATATTCGTATGTTATGGCCATCACCAAGGCCGACCTACTCTAAGCATGAGAAATTATAAATGATATGGTAAGCCACAAGTCGGCTACTCATATCCTAATATAAGCAATAGGTTAAGGGCATAGCATGCCCTTCCCCTTTAAAGAAACATTGTCCCCAATGTTGAGAAGCTTTGGGTGTTGCTGCAGGAATGTCATATCTTCCCATGTTGCATCTTCATTGTCCATATTCTTCCACTTGATTAGGTACTCAGTAATAACCCTGTCCTCAATCTTTTAGTGTGTGTTTGAAGGATGCATTTAGGTTCCAAGATGACCCTCCCTTCCTCATCGAGCTCAGGTAACACTATTTGGGCTGATACTCTCTATCTAATTACTTTCTTCAAGTAAGAAACATGAAATATTTTATGTATTCTGGTTAATTGTGGAAGTTCTAATTTGTATGCTACAGATACTAATCTTTTGCACGTAATACTTGATAGGGGCCATAATAATTTGGTGAAAGTTTTTATCCTTTTTTGTTGTTTTAAAGACATTTGCTTATATGGTTGTAACCGCACAAAACCCAATCACCGACTTCAAAATGCCTTTTCCGTGCGATGTTGATCAACTTTGTTGCTTTATGCGGTTTTTGTGCCATGACCAAGTTCTCCTTGAGACTAGAGAGGACCTCTTGTTGATACTAAATGTGTTCTTCTACTGCTCTAACCCGTGGTTGTCCTCTCAATGATGATGTGATGGATGGTGGATGGTACCCATAGAGTGCCAAAAAAGAGACATTTTGGATGAAGTATGGAAGGAAATGTTATACCACCATTTTGCAAGTGGCAACCATTGGACCCATCTTTCTTGTTTATCTGACGTAAAGCAACGAAGATATCCCTCCAAACACTTATTTACAATTTATGTTTTCCCATCAAACTAGGGATGATAAGAAGAACTACAAGCTAACTGAGTACCCAAACATGAGAATAAATTAGTCCAAAAATTACTAGTAAATATAGGGTCTCGATCACTTACTATAATCTTTGATGTCCCATGAAGCTTCTGAACTATGTCCATGAAGGTTGTTGCTATTGTGCTTACAACAAATGGGTGTGCCAAGGCACAAAAATGAGCATATTTGGTGAGTCTATCCACCACAACCATGATGACATTTTTCCATCAGATTTAGGCAATCATGTGATAAAGTCCATGGAAACCTCTTCCCACCGCTGGCTAGGAATAGATAGAGGTTATAGAAGACTTGGGGATCAAACTGTTTCACCCTTATTTTGCTACAAACCATGCCTTCGCCACAAATTTTGGACATCCCCTTTGAGCCCTTCCCAAAGAAATCTTGTTTGACTCGATGATAAGTCTTCAGAATCCAAGTGCCCCCTAGTGAAGCTCGAGATAGAATCCTATTTTTAAGAGTGGAGTTCTTACATAAGTATAATCTATCTTTATACCATAAAGCATCCCCTTTCAATACAAATTTTTCAGACATGCTTAGATCATTTTGGAGATGATGAATGAGGTTTTGTGTGGTTGGGTCATTTCTCCATTCGGACCTTGCCTCATCTATCCAATCTTCTTGTAATATGGATATGGCACATAACAAGGTTGCAGTTGAGTCATCTTTCCATGACAGTGCATCCGCAACTACATTCTCCTTCCCTTTCTTATAGATAATATCAAAATCATATCCCAACATCTTGGAGACCCATTTTTGTTGTTCTTCAGATGATAAATGCTGCTCCAAGAATTATTTCAAACTATCATGATCTGTCTTCACTTTAAAGTGTCTTCCTATGAGATATGGTCTCCATTGCTTTATTGCATGAAGTATGGCTAGCATTTCCTTCTCATAAGTCGGCTTGGAAATATTCTTACCTTTGAATTAATGGCTCAAAAAGGCAATAGGATGGCCTTCTTTCATGAGAACTACCCCCATACCCACCCTGATGCATCACATTCAACAATGAATGTTTTGGAAAAATCTGGAGTAGCCAAGACTAGAGTGGTGCACATGGCCTCCTTTAGTTGCTCAAATGCTTTGGTTTCATCCTCACTCCAATGGAAAGAGTCCTTATTTAATAAATTTGTGAGAGCTGCAACTATGCTTCCATAATGCCTTACAAATGTTCGGTAATAACCTCTAAGCCCAAAATCCTCGTAGATTCTTTAGGGTTTTAGAACCTTCCACTCCATCATGGCTTTGATCTTATTAGGATCCACTTTAACCCCTTCATGAGAGATAATGTGACCCAAATATTCAACCTTCTTGAGTCCAAAAGAACACTTAGAGGCTTTTCATAAAGTTGATGTTGCTCAAGGGTTTCCAAAACCTTATTTACATGATGCAAATGTCCCTCCCATGTTTCTTTATAAATTAATATATCATCAAAAACACTAAGACAAACTTCCACATGAATGACTTAAAAATAGAATTCATCAAACTTTGAAATGTAGAAGGTGCATTTGTGAATCCAAAAGGCATTACCAGAATTCATAATGGCCTTCATGTTCCGAAAGGCGGTTTTATGAACATCCTCATCCTTGATTCTTGATTTGGTGGTATCCCAATGAAGATTAAGCTTTGTAAAATAAACAACACCATGCAACTCATCAAGCAAATCATCAATAACAGGGAATAGGAAACTTATATTTGATTGTGTATTGATTAAGTTCCCTATAATCTAGACACATGCGCCACATGTCATATTTCTTCCGTACCATCACTCTTTGGAGAAGAATAAGCACTCGACTATGGTGGATGATTCCTATTTCTAACATCTCTTGTCTGAATCTTCTTGATTTCACTCTTTTGCACATATGGGTACCTATAAGGTCTGATGTTAGGCGGTTGAATTCCTGGTAATAACATAATAGCATGAGCATGATCTCTCTTTGGAGGTAAGCCCTTTGGTATATTTTCAAATACAACAGAGTGTGCATCCAACACTACTTGCATATCTGATGGTATAATGTCCTTAGAATGATGAACCTCCAATGAAAAGAGTTGTGCCACAAATCCCTCTGCACCCTTTTTTAGAATTTTGTGCATCTGATGAGAACTTACTATTTGTGGAGACTTTGCTCTTAAGCCTCTTAGCTCAAAAGTCCTTCCTTCAGAGTGAAATCACATGAACAAGTCTTGGAATTTCATCTCAATGGTTCCCAAAGTGGTAAGCCATTGAACCCCTAACACAATGTCTGCTCCTCCCATAGAAATGGCATACATGGGACTATTTAGTATGTAATCTCCCATGGAAATCTTAATGCTATGGAATTTTCCAGAACAAGTAACAATACCTCCATCAACAATCATTACTTGACATTCAGGAGCTAGATAAATGAAACAGTTTAGGCGCACTGCTAACTTATGATTGATAAAGTTGTGAGTACTTCCTGAATCAATCAACATTGTGACCCTCTATTTTTTAGGAATCCAACCACCTTTAGGGTTTGGGGGTGTTAATACCTGAAATTTCATGGCATGAGATCATTGGCTGAGGATCTCCTGACTCCTCCTGGCTCAACCAAGACCTCTAACTCTGCATCTTCATTATTCTCTTCATCTTCACTAGGCCCATCAATGTAGAACAACTTATTTTTAGCACATTTATGTCTGGGTCCAAATTTACTGTCACAATTAAAACATAACCCTTTTTCTCTTTTTTCTTCAATTTGTTGAGGTGTCAATCTAACTGGCTGAGGGAGTGTTGGGGCCAAGGTGTTGTGATCTCTGGTATAAGTGAAATGTTGTCTCCTACTTGAAACAATTTTCTCCTCTACCCTTCTTGCCATAATCATCAAATCAAAACCTTATGAGGATTAAACATACACACCTCATGCTCAATGTGATCCTTAAGACCCCCAAGAAATAGGTCATTCATATTCTCTTCAGTAATATTTTCCACCCACAGAGAAAGGTTTTGGAAGTGATGAATGTAATCCTTAACATATCTTATCTGTCTCAACTTTGCTAATTGGTTGAAGTAATTATCTAACACACTAGAATTGTAGTGTAATTGCAAATCTTCAGTGAAGACTGTCCATGTAACATTAAGACCACTCTTCTTCCTTTAAGCACATAACCATCGATACTAGATGAATTGGTCAAGTTCGAGATACAAAGATGCCATGGTCACCTTTTGTCCTGATGGAATCTGATGTAGTTCAAATAAATTCTCCATTTGGTTGATCCAATTGAGTGGATCCTTTCCATCAAACTTGTGCATATCCACTTTTGGAAACATAGTATGGGCCTACAGAGTGCTCGTATTTGGATTGTCCACACTCGAAGAACCACTCTCATGTGTGTTGACTTGAGGATCCACCTTGATTGACATAAGTATGATTACCCATCATATGCATACTGAATTTTTGCATGAAATCCTCTAATATTTTTCCAATCCTATCCACATCTTCTTTGTTGGCCACCCTAGATTCGAGGTCTCTCAGGTTAAACTCAAGTTGGCTTACTTTATGGTCTATCGAAGTAAACCCTAACCCTGAGGAATCTGTAGTTATATCTTTTGTCTCCAACTCCTCAACTACTATCTCATCCTTTTCTGGTGTTTTACCCAGAGTGATGGGATTATTTTTTCCTCTTGTGGAAGGCCCCGCCATGATGCCCCAAAATAGTAGGATGTAGGGATCACGGTCAAATTTTAGGGTTTCATATTTTGATAAGAATTCAGCAAATATAAAAAAATTAAGAACAAACCCCAAATAAATTTTGTTTTTCTTTCTAAAATGTAACGAATTTGAAAAAATCCACAATTTGCACCCTAGGGAGATATTTTATGAAAAACACTAAATTCTTAATAAATTTTTGCAAAATAAATAAAAAAGTCTAAAATTTTTAAGGAACCTTACTTGAAATGTTTTGCAACTCTGGTAAAAATATCTCCCACCAATTCACTTTTGTTTGCAATATATGGTGGAAACAAAAAATTAGGGTTTTTTCCCTAATTTTGGCCCAAATCACAACTCTGATACCACTTGTAATGAAATTACTTGTATAATTCAGATCATGAGCAGAAATATAACACCAAATAACATAATATTCTAGAATAATGATCTCAATATGCAATTATAATAGCTTCACCACTTCGAGGGGGCAACCTCCAAACCATACAATAATACTCAAATACTCCAATGATGATGAAATACTACCTACAATCCCCTATATATACTATTCATATGTTATGGCCATCACCAAGGCCGACCTACTAAGCATGAGAAAGTATAAATGATATAATAAAATGATATGGTAAGCCACAAGTCGGCTACTCATATCCTAATACAAGCAATAGGTTAAGGGCATAGTAGTCTCCAAAATTGTCCCTATAACCAAGGCCTCGAGAAAATTTTGCATATGTACGAGATTTTAGGGATCTCAACCTCACCTACCCAAAGGATGATTTCCCCCTTTTGAATATAGATTAGCTTGTCAAAATTAACGTAGACCATGAAATGATATCTCTCATTGATGGTTTTTCTAGTTATAATCAAATCATCATTGCACCTGACGATCAACACAAAACATCTTTCATCGCCTCACGGGGAACCTTATGTTATCATGTCATGCCCTTTAGACTTAAATTTTTTGGGGAAATGTATCAATGCGCCATGACATACATCTTCCATGACCTTATTCATAAAATTGTTGAGGATTACATTGACAACCTCCTTGGAAAGTCTAAATCTCGGAAAAACCATCTCGAAGTCTTAGAATCGATCTTCACTCGCCTTATTCAATTTTTCCTGTCTCAATCCTGCAAAATATGTTTTGGTGTTCTCACTAGAAAAATTTTGGGGTTTATCATATCTATTCGTGGAATTGAAGTCAACCCCAAAAGGTTAGGGAAATCATAGAAATGCCTCCACCCACTAATATTAAGCAATTGTGTAGCCTTCAAGGAAAATTACAGTCCATTCATGTCTTATATTACAAATATTTGATTGTTGCCAACCATTTCATCACCTACTTTGCAAAGATGTTGAGTTCTATTGGGAATCAGATTGTCAATTGGCATTTGAGAAAATTAAACAATATATTTTGACACCACTTGTCCTCACTCCACCATGTGAAGGGGAGCCATATTACTTATATATATCCACTTCTAGCATGCCCTAGGAGCCATGCTTTCCCACCATGATAGTCAAGGTTGTGAACAGGTCATATATTACATCATCCGCACACTTCATGAATACAAGATGTGTTATAAAGAGGTTAACTGAAAAATTATGTTATGCATTGTATTTCACCACCTCCAAGTTATGACATTATCTTTTAAACCATAAAACATATGTTGTTACTAGTTTTAACCCACTTAAAGTCATGCATGCCAAACCATATCATAATGACCACATAACTTGATGGCTCATGCTAATGACTAAATTTGACTTGGAAATTATACCAAAAAGTCTATTAAAGGACAAGCCATTATTAATCAATTCGTTGAGGCACCTCTTCCAAAAACAAACCACCTTATGAATAATTTCTGATTAATCCATTAATAACATTAATGAATCAAATGATTGCTCATCAGATTTTGTCCCTGTCAAAATGACCCTCTTCTTTGATGGTGTTAAATTCCAAGAAGGCAGAGGAGTTGAAATTGTCATCATACCACCTTAGGACATCCCCTTTCCATTATCATTTAAAATAAATTTCAAATGCACTAATAATATGGAAGAGTACAAATCTTTAATCATGGGTTTGTAAACTTCTCATTCTCTTAGGTGTCCAAGACTTGGAGATCTATGGAGATTCGTAACTTTTCATCAGCCAAGTCAAAGGGGAATTTCAATGTAAAAATGAAATACTTCAAAAATATAAAGCTATTGCTGATTTTCTCCTTAGTGTGTTCGATCATTATTGTATTCAAGACATCCCACGATCCTCTAATAGATTTGTTGATACCATGGCTTCTTTAGGATCCCTTGTGCCTTTCGAACAAAGAAATCAAAGGATAAAACTAAAATGTCTGTATTCATCCAAAGCCTGGATCATCCTTCACATCAAAATGAGCTACCTTCCATCCACAATATCAATGCAAATTCATCATACCTATGGTATACTCAAATATTTGATTACCTCATGGAATCTAAAATCCCCCCAGACCTATTACAAGGCACCAAACACTCTTTTCTGCAACGTGTCACTCACTTCGTTATCATAGGAGGTATCCTTTATAAACGTAGCTTTGATGGTATATTATTGCGTTGTCTTAAGTCACATGAGTCAATCAAAGCAATTGAATAAGTCCACGATAGTATTTGTGGTGGTCATTTCAAAGTGGCAATGTATATTTCCAAATGTATCATATGAATAGGGTACTACTGACCAATAATCACCAAGGATTGTTGTACATACGTAAAGAAGTGTGTCAAATGTCAACTCCATTTTGATCTTATCCATATTCCCAGTCAAGCATTAGAACCTGCTTAGGACTTATGGCCTTTCTCTCAATGGGGATTGACCTCATTGGTGCAATCAATCCAAAATCATCTCAACAACATCATTCAATTATCACCACAACCGAATACTTCACTAAATGGGTTGAATCAATTCCTTTGACCTCGATGAAATTTGGGCCTATCATTAACTTCATATATCAAAATATCATTTTTTCATTTTGGAATCCCACACAAGCTTGTCACGGACAATGGAAAGTCCTTTAAAAACAAGGAGCTTAAGAAAGTCTGTAATACATTCAACATTAAACTAATATTCTCATCACCATAATACCCCAAAGAAAATGGATAGGCTGAATCCTAAAAAAACACTGAAAAAAATTCTTATGAAAATCGTAAATGATGTAAACATGAATTGGCATACTCATATCCCATTCACTCTGTGGGCTTATCAAACTAGTATCCAAACACCTATGGGTGCCACACCTATTCACTTGTTTATGGATATGAAGCCATCGTAGCCCTATAAATTAAATTCCATCACTTCACTTGTCTCTAAAAGACTTCATTTCTGATGAAGAGTACTGCCAAAATCACCTAGCACAACTTTAACTATTAGACGAAAAACATCTAACTCTTGAACATCACCAAGTTTATAAAAACATTAATAGATCATACAAAAAACATTTCAAGGAGTGTAACTTTAATATTGGTGACCTCATACTTAAGGACTTTATTAGGGACTTTCCTAATAAATTTATCCCCTCCTTAGTAAGTGGTTTATTAGGGACTTTCCTCGGCTTGAAAATAAAAAAAGTATGTTTATATGGATGCTTCTTACTAAAATTCAAAAGAAATATATTGATCCTTGAAGTACAACTATTCAAAATTTATATTATCAAAAATAAAAATTAGACTAATCCCTCAAACGATAGCTATCCTGGAAAATCATGGACCGATACCACGAAGAAAGGCCATTCCATTCAAACAAAAAAAGTAGACCATACCCTCGAAGGATGGCTACTTATACATAAGGCTTCCCATATTGATCAACCTTCAAAATAAAATCATCCAAGAAATCTTCCCGCATTTATCATCTTTCCCATAAGAAAACTTCCCTCATTTATCACTTTGTTTTAACAAAAATATTATTGTAAAATTTGGGGTATTGATTCCTATGAACTCGTAAAAAAAGGAGAACCTTCCTCCCCTACAATGGCATACATCCATATGTTTCCTATCATTATCATAAGAGTGCTTTCTTTTCCATCTTATAATCCCTAAACTACCCAATGATAGTCTCATTTATCTTTTGAAAGGCTACAAGTGAAAATCCTATCAAGACCCCTAATATGCGATGAATAAATTTAGAGGATGTTCTTTCCACTTGTTCTCCATTTTTATCTTGATTACATTTTAGATTTTAAAAATGGCTACAGTCCTTTACAAAATCATAATACAAATAATGCATATAGATACCAAAATAAATTAGAAAATATACATCATCATCATGGATAAAATCCTACATGATCATGAATCCATTCATACAAAGTCAACATCACTATATAAGATCAACAACATCATCATATATAAACTATCTCATCAAAGTCTCACAACATATATCAAAGGCAACATGATCTTGTATATAAATCAACAACACCATCATATATAAAATGTCTCATCTCACAACATATATCAAATGGGATTCTATGAGCTTGTCTATATAAAATCAACAACATCATCATATATAAAATATTAAATATCTCATAAGTATCTCATACATATAAAAGGGCTTCCATGAGCCTACAATGTCACATCATAAACTCTACACCTCTAAGAAAGGTACTATCACCTGCTCCTCCTCATGGAAAAATAAGCTCTACCCATTGTACCACCTATGGCTCCACCCACATCATTACTACCTCCACCTCTTAGTGGTCACTGAGATGGATGACCACTCACCGCACTATCTCCAGGTCTCATTGTTGCCATGGCACCTCCTGTCCTACTACATGATCAACGTAAAGAGTGGCATCTGGATAGTCCCTGATGATCATGTTCATATAATAGTCTCATTGTGCTCTCATGGCTGAAAAATTTGCACCAAATATTGAAGGCTCGATAATCCCCAAGGCCTTCCTCAATGTCTCCCTTTGTCTCTTGTACCATTATCTATTAGTAGAGACAAGTACAAGTTGGGCCTATAGATAGTCATGCTCTGTAATCAATCCATCGCACTCAACGATGAGCACATCTATAACACCAATAAACTCATCTCGCTCATGTCCAAGTGGTATCTCTCTCGGAATCACACGCTTCCACTGATGCAGCTACATCATCACCCCCTCGCTCTCTCCCTACTCTCCTCCCTCTTCTCAAGAAATCACATGACGAACTACCTATGCATCCCTCTCCGCTACCTTGGTCCTCTCAAATTATCTCAAAGAATGATCCCACCATGCACCGAGAATATACACTAACCCCCACATCATCAAGTGGAACCAAGTCATCATCTTCATTGAGAATCATAGCCCCCACATGATCGAAATAGCATCAAGCCCTACTATAATGGCTGTGGGGGGTCTCTGTATCTCCCTCCTCCCATCTGTAGGCAACCAGGATCCTTGGGTATATCTTGAATAAGACAAACTAATGCCTGATCCAACTAAACTTCATCAGCTCATTATCTTTGGCTCTCCTACCTTGTACCCACACATCTTGCTATAAACTTTGTAAATCATGTGGGAACTCAAGCCAATCGGGAGTCCAACATATGGCCACCGAGGTAACATCTCTAACTTGTAACCCCTCGATATAAAGTCTTGATAGTAGGTAGGCCTCTTGCCTTCTGGCCCTCCCAAGACTAGCACTCCACCTCATAAAACTTGGGTGCCTCGTGTCGATGACACTGACAACCCTAGTGGATGAGAAATAGTAATATGCTCATGGGCCCAACACTGTAACAGAAAACCAACATCAATGTCATATCTCTTGTGGGTTGTCCAAGCCCATAACTCTATGTATGTCTATGCAAGTAAAGTGGGGCCCACTTGAATACAATATGATGCTCCATCATCTCTCAGTAACTACCCTTGTCATCGTCCAAGGAACCTCCCCCTCCCCGAATATGGAAAGGAAAACAAGAAATACCCATCATCATCATGGTCATCTGAGGACAACCATCTCTCCCAACATCGTACAAATCTTGATAATCAAAGGCTCTCGATGAATACCACACACCCTAAGAGTCATCCCCATACAATCTCTGCATGGTATCATCCCTCTCTATATCTGAAATGTAATAAATGGGTTGTCCCCTAACTGGAAACCTTGTGATCCGATGAACATCCTCTAAAGTAATGCTCATCTCTCCAGTAGGAGCAACCAAAAAGTGTTGGTGGAAGGATTCCACCTCTCAAGTAGAGCAAGAATAAGACTTTGGCATCTGTGAATCCACCTATAATATCTCATCCCCCAAAACCCACTACCTCTAAGTGCTCTTAGTCATCATCAACCAAATCCTCCCTGGCCTCATCTAACATTGAGGGATGTGGTCTCGATAGTAAGCTTTGCATCCACCTACAAAGCACAAACACACAAAACAAATCATTAGTATCATCATGGTGATATAATCAACAAACCAAAATCATTACATAAGATATAATAGCTAGCAAAATAATAAAAAGCACAAAATTTTAACAAAACATTTGAATCACCATTGATTCACATGAATCATCGGTGATTCCTACTAAACACTCAAACCACCCTCAAAATGCATCCAAATTATAAAAAAAAATAACAAAAGAATTACACAAAACTAAACAAGTTTGAAGTTTGGAATTTACCTCTACCTACACGGGCTTCCTCTTCCTACTCATGATCACCATCTCTCTCAATCAATCACTCAAAACAATGCTTAGATAAGATTTTTCACAACAATTCTAAAATGCTATAATATCAAAAATGCAAAAACAATGGGTTTATATAACCGAGTTTTCTATGAAAGGCAATCATCGGTGATTTCCTCAATCATCAACAATTAACTCAATCACCAGTGATTGACCTTGATTGCTAGTGATTACCTTGTATAAGTATCCTCATCCACATTTGCCAACAAAAACATACCATTTTTCAATTTTGCACAAATGTGCCATGTTTTCAAAGGAATTTAGCCTTCAAAACTCTTAAACAAACCGACACATTCAAAATTTGGGAATTACCATTCGTCTATGGGAGACAAGCCCTTTGGCCCCCATCACTTGGTTCTTCCCTACACTGCCTGGTAAGAATCATACATCCATAGGCATTGAGCCCTTTGGCTACCCCGATAATTTATTCCCCAACATTTTTCTTACACCCTCTACGATTAGGGCAAGCCCTTTTGAAACAAAAACACACTAGTGCTCATTGTATTGCGCTATAGTGAATTCACCCATGATGACACAACTATTCCAAATTATTTTTGTCTAGAAATTTTTCAAACAAATCGCTAGAAAAAAAGGGGAAAAATGTAGACACCAAAAATCTACACCCCCTCAAGCTCAAACATGCTCATGACCAAAGGCAACATATTTACAACATCCCGCTATCTCACCCCTTTTTAATTAATTTGTTTACGACCCATCATATCTCTAAAATATAAAAGGATTATTCAATTAAAATAATTAAATTACCTATTATCCCCTCACACCTCACTTCCCTACTTTGGTTGAGTTAACTTGGACACCTCACTAACCACCCAAACCGCTTCTAAAACCACTTCCTAAAAGCACTAACTTATTCCCTAACTAACTAGCCTTTTAACTAGCCGAATCATCCAAAAGTGAGTCCCCTCATCCTAACAAACTTAGTTCATGCTTTTTTAACCATCCCCATCCTCATCACTTCAAAATCCATCATTTTGAGCTGAAAATGGAAGGAAATCATTTGATTTTATAACCAAACTTGATTTCCCATCATCGGCGATTTACCCAATCATCGGCAATATATACTAATTTTTAGACCTCATTTGGGGGATGAATTCTAAATCTCTCTTTCATGACATTACCCAATGTCATGCTGCTCCACTAACACCAGGTTCATCATCAAATTGATCGTTTTCATCCTCCAGCCACCTTCCTCTGCTCTTCCATCCACCAACACACTCTACAAGGTAAATCATTCATTTTGATTTATTTTAGGCACTAGAAATAGGTGTATTCTTGCTTGTATATCATTGATATGATTAATAGCCTTCTATTTTGCCAAAATAATGTTTGATTCATTAGTTTAGACTCTATTTTTAAAAAATCTCATTTTTCTCGATGTAATCGCCGCAGTTCCTCTAAATCATCAACGATTGCTATATTTTTTAATGCTTTTTCATCATTTTTTAGCTAAAACTTAACTAAAATGCATTGTTTCTTGTTATCTACTGATCCTCTATCTAGCATGATGACTTCAGATGGCTTTAGGAGGATCTAACTTTCCCACAACCGACACAATCCCGACAAGTGTACGAATTAGCTAAAGCCTCTCTAACCCTTATTTGCACATTAGGGTTTCACATTTTCTTTACTTAGTCATTTGGGTCATTTCCTTTATTTATTTAGCTATTATTTATTGCTTTGCATATCATTAGATTAAATTAAATTAGGTCCCCATTTTCTATTTTAGTTTAATCATTTTTGTGATGATCAAACCCTTCCTTCTCCATATGTTTTCTCCTTATCAAGTCACGACTTAATCATCTTTTCCATCTTTCAAACCAACTAAAGTCTCCGATATATTCATTACAACTGTTAATTTAATTAAAATTTATACTCAACATCCTCCTCACTTTGTTACACCTAGGGATGACATGTCCATCAATATAGTAACTACTTGTCATACTCACCCTCCTACGGCTCCACCCTCTTCTATTCCTCCACCCATCACTTCATTGGATCCTCTTATTGCTTCTAAGGGTTATGACATCATTGAATAACTTAAAAATACACCCACTAAGATTTATCTTTATGACTTGTTGTGTAATGCACCTAATTTTCATCAAGAAGTAGATCTTCGTACCATTCATATAGAAAGTGATAATTTTGTGGTGGCCTTTACACACCTCATACAATCTCTTTGAAATTTTCCACATGTTATATCTTTCACTAATGAGGATCTATCACCTTTTGCTAAAAGCAATCCATGTGCACCCTTTCTCATTACCATTGTCATTAGCACCACTTGCATCAAATGAGTACTTATTAATAATGGGTCAACCATCAACCTATGTACTCATTCTCTTTTAAAACAATGGGCATTAATGATAATATAATTTCTAAGAATTCTACTCTCATCTAAGGTTATGATTCTACCACTCACACATGTTTAGGGACTATCTCATTACACATTTGGGTTGGGCCTAAGACCATTCTCACTAAATTTTATGTTATCGATACATCATTGCAATTCAACCTCTTACTAGGAAGACCTTGGATTCGAAATGCAAGCAGTGCCCTCTACTGTACATCAATGTGTCAAATTCTTGCATGATGGATATGAACATACAATTACTGTAGACCCTGAACCCTTCAATTTTTTTTATATACCCTATTACTACTATGCCAATACCTCCTATGTAGCTCATTCCATAAATCAGTATCGATATATATGACATTGCTAAATCTAACACTACATAGTCTTCTTCTTTACTCCGAGTACTTTTTATTTTTACTCACACTACGACAATTATCTCACCCACCTTATCAGCTTCTATCAGCACTTCTTCTCTACCTATCATGAAACCACCCACTTCTCCACCTAGTGCAACTCCTAGAAATATACTCGACAAAGTTATACAACATGATAATGCTAACACAAATGATTATGAGGATTTTGATGATGAAATTGATTCTTTCAACTTACTTGATGAAGCATTAGGCAACTTAAATTTACTCCTATAGATGTCGATGACTCTTATTTCAAGGACACCTTTGTGGTTGATGGCCTAGGTGAATACAAATTTAAGACCCCTCCCTCTACTAATGTTATGATACTTTATCAGGGGTTTGTCAACACTTTAGATGTTGTTTCATCTCCTCCTACACAGGCTTTCGTATCTCCGCTTGCCTCCTTTCACATGCACACTATTAATCAAAAACTCTTTCTAGCATAATATCTCGGTCGATAATACTTTTTCAAAAACTCCTTGCACACATGAGGGCTTAAATAGGATTGGCTTGATGCTTAATGACATCTTACCACCAATTCACTCACCTCATCTTTATCATGGTTATTTTCACATTACAAACACTTATTGCCTTCGTGTGTTTCATTTGACAATATTCATTTCTTGTGCCCCATGTGCTTCACAACATACATCAAAATTCACCACTATATACTACACAGTAATTTAACCATTTCTCGAAGACCACTCGTTTATGGTTCATTCTTGACTGTCGATTCGAAATGTTTCCAAATGAACCTAACTACATACAACTCCATTCACTCGGGGGACAATTCCTATCATCCATCTTGCATTCCATTCCATCCATCCACTACACACTTTCACTATCTTAGTATCTTTTACTCTTTCTTATATTTACTTGTATATGTTCACTTTAATACACATCCAGATAGATCTCTTGTATGTCATTATCTTCACCATACCACATGTGCGTTCAAGTCCTTCTCGTAGTTGTGATCATAGATACATGTCTCTTACATGCAACATGGATGCTTATCTACTACCAGTCCCACAGTGGTTACTGGGGGCATCCACATTCACCTACTACATGTGATATTGTTTCATTTTTTACTTAGCACACTACTTTCTTGGTTATACACACTTTTGACATATGGTTTATCTTTCTAACATTCTAATAGGTGCTTCATGTGATCAACATTTGTTTTTTAGGATTACTTTCTTCCATGGCTCTCTGTGCTTCATTTTTTTCTCTTTCTTGTTATTGTATACTACACTTTGCCCTTTGTTTGGTGTGCACACTTGTTTGTTTGTTACGGAAACTACTACACCTTGAGTGTCTTGTGACATCGTGAGTGGTTTCCCATGTTTACAACCTGATTTTAATGCTCTATGATTGTCTTCTTGGGTGTTTACATTATCATCTTTCTTACTAGCTTCTACATTGTCTGACGGTTTACATTTGTTTTCTATATGCATGCTTGTTCATACTAACACTTGTTTCTAGCCAATTGTTTGCATGCACCTTGGTTTCTATTAAGTGCATTCCCTTCCCCTTGTATGGAGAATTTTACATGGTCATTCCTCTTTAGGGACGTATCCTCTGGACATCTGACATTATATCCACCCCCAGTGGGGGCATCATTTGGGGTTTACACTCACAACATTCTACATCTTGTAGTGATATACTTAGGCTACATTTGTGTCCATGATCATCTTGTGGGTTAGATATGAGTGGGTTCAGCTATAGGTTATATAACTCATATACACAATGATTTCATCACAACATACATCCAACATTATGGGACCACAGTACATGTTATAGGATACATCGAACTTTCCTTCCTACACTACTTGCCAACGACATTAGATAGACCAAAAAACTAAGTAGTACAAAGATATCTTCACATTCTTAGGGGGCAAGCGGCTCCTTGGAGAATAACACAACTTTCTTGATTCCCAAATTTAACTCCATCCACACACACTACATTTTCTTACTTTGTATTGATTTTGATGTAAAATTTGAGCATTATATCCTTTTGTATTTTTAATAAAAGAATAAAAGATCTGCAAATCTTGTATGTCATATTGAAACAAATGAAGAGGATTCACCATAATTTGATGCATAGAATTGATAACGGAGTTCGGCGCATGAGGCCTACATCTCCATTCCCATTGAATGGGACCGATCTATTAAAATATTGAAAATAATTCTTTACAAATAATTATACAAAATTATGACCTTCTCATAGTCTTCCTCTATCAAAATAACTTTTGACATATGGTTTATCTTTCTCCTCCAAATTCCACTCTAGCTCAAGTTATGAGCATTACAATAATTTCACACAATCCGAATGCTATACAAATATAATATACCTCCTTTCATATTGTTTCCAAATAGGCGTAATGGTTAGCGCCTATACTTTTGCTTGGGAGGTCAGTTGTTCCAATCCCCTCCACTTCTCCTCCTTCTCCTTAGGCACTTTTTAAGTGTTTTATCCCACATTGTGGGGGTGTGCAAATAGGTAGGCATTTAATAATGCCAAGGAGGGTGGTTTGAGTTGGCTTAAGAGCCACCGTGATTGCTTATGTAGAGGCGCATATCTTGGGACAGCGCATGGTTGGTATTTTAGGCGCTAACAATAGATAATGCGTGGATAGTTGGTTAAGGCTGATGCGTGGATAGTTAGCTGTGGTATAATGAATTAATATTCAATGCGTGGAAAGTTTAGCTGAGGATTATGCGTGGAATATGGTAGATAATATAAAAAAATGCGTGGGAAATTTGCATAATTTAAATAATGCATGTTTAATAGTCCCACATGCATTGCGCAAAGGCAATTATAGGATTTTATATACCAAGTTGGTTTCATGATTAAATGAGAAGGAGACCAAGGCACCCCTCCATATCGAGTGTGTCGAACTGGCCGAGAGGCCACCCCCAAAATAGCGGGGCCATTTGTCTTACGAGAACGATTGTCCACAGACCGGCATTCTAAAACCCATTTTTAGTCGTCACACAATTCGGGTCCACATGTCGATATAATCGAAACACTTGGCGAGTGTGCACACGTCCAACTGCACAAAACTTAAAATTTTGCCAATTGCCCAAAAATTTTATAGCGGGCTATAACTTTTATGGGGATGAGCTCAGTTTCCTAGGAAACAAGATGTCGTTCCTAATAGTATAATTTTTCTCCATGCTTTAAAAATGAAGTAACTTATTCTCGAGAAGATCTTAGATCGGTGTTTCTCTGTGAGATCCTCAATCATTTCTCCTACACTTCTTTGGCCACAAAGTGGCATAATATCACCCAAAAACTCACACTTCACCGATGGTTACAAGATATCCTTTTTACACCCTTTCTTTCATCACAGATCAGTGCACATGTTCCTTTTTCATTTTCATACTTTCATTACAGTCTATTTACTATATACATGTGGTTTTTACACATATACATGTGTATTTGACTACTTGATCATATTCTCCTTTATAGGTTTGTTTGTATGGGAAGAAAGCGGTCAACAATGACAACAATAACAAAGGCGTCAACAACAACAACAACGATAAAATTTGGCATTTTGTACCTCATACTAACATGTAGGTACCTCACACACATTTTCATCTACACATGAATTTTCACCCTAGGTTCACTCGCATCACTTTTTACACTTGTACATATTTAGTCTCCACTCTCCATATTTTTGTCACTCCATGCTTTATCCAGTCCATTAGCATGTTTTCTACATCACTCTACATGAATATCAGGTACACATCTCTATCTAATTTATGTTACCAAGAATTCTTCTCACCAACATAAAGTGGGGGAAAATGTAGTCACTAAATCACACACTTTGGGTATTATTTAGTCCCGGTCTCATACTACTATTCATATGGTTTTTGAGTGAAGAAAGTACTAATTAATCCATGTTCTATTGACCATTTTACTTTTCTTTTTATGTCATTTCGATCTTTTCCATATAATTACCTAGTATATTTTGTCATTTTTCATTCATCCTATTTATGAATAGGGTGCACATCCAGAGGCCAGGGCACCCCATGCACCCTTCTTCCCTCTAGGGCACTTGATCCTTTTACACTCTACTCTCATCTTTTTGGCACTTTTTATCTGTTTGAGCTTTTCATATTTTGGGTGGTCGGCCTTTTTGGGGTTAAATATGAAATTAGAACAAGAGAACCATATAAATATAAAGTTATGAGACCATAATGAGGGACCAAGCACTAAGCACTACTACCATGACCAAAGGTTGCATCCATCAAAGGTTTTTATTGCTCCATTTGCATCCATCTAGCTTCATCACAAGGGACACAAGGTTGGTTTTTGCATCACACTTCATAGGAGGGGAGTTAATTTTATTCCATGTACCATATATTTACATTCTACATCTAATTATTGTTTGATACTCACAAAGTGTGGTGACACAAGAGCTAGGGTATGATTTACACACACACACCTAGAACTACATTAGGTCTGAGATGTAGTGCGGTGTGATAAGTCCATCCATTTGGCACAGGACAGGACCCCTTCATATGCATCTTTCTTTTTTATGGTTTTGATCCTTTTTATGGGGTTTTGTAGGTGCTTTATCCTTCTTTGATTTGTAGCAACATCCAACAAAGTTCAGTGACATACACCCAATAAAAAGAAAAGATAAGCAATCACTCAATGACACCTTAAGGAGGTTCCTAGTCATTTATGCAGACTAGGGCACCTAGATCTCGAACAGGGTGCCCCAGGTGTGTCCTTCCCTCTCCGGGTGCCCCGGTCTCTCGGATAACTCGAGATCTGCATTTTCTAGAGCTTCATGTGGTTGTTTCTTCATTTTTTCACCTCATCTTCACTATGACACAATCTCGACAAGTCTACGAATCGGGTAGGTGCAGCGTGAGTTGCTTTATCCATAAGTGGACATCATATTGCAAATAACAACATAATATCAACTTGTAGGGATTATTAGCAATACATACACTCAAAATTAGAAAAATTATATTAATATGAATTGTAGCATCCAGAATCTAGTTTCTAAAATACTAATTTTTTTAAAAAATGGACAAGATTAGCTATATTAAACACTCAAAATTCAATGACTTGGTTTTTTTTTTTTAAAACGCTATAAGATTATAGTCCGTTTGCCCATGATTTGGATGACCAAAAATTGATATATATTTTTCTCCTTTGGTGAGAAGTTAGATGCCACTATCTATCTTGGGATGAATTTTATTTTGTATTTTTTTGAGCAATATTTTATTTTTTATAATTTTTTCCGTGAAAGTGGTATGACAACATAAAGAAAACATAGCACTTTCCGTTTGCCCGCCATAACTTCATCAAAAAATATTGAAATCAAATAATTTTTTTTTAACATGTATATAATTTCACCATGGTTGGGATGGTATAAGTTTTATCACATTCTGATAAGTGAATCAAAATTTACAGTCTTAAACGTAGACATAAACATTCACGGGAAAAAGTGTCTTAGAGACCTACTATTAGTAAAAAATTAAAAAATGATATTTATCCTATTCTATTCACTTTAAAATCAGTATTTATACAAAGCTAATAGTCTCCCCTACACAATGGTACCATTTTTATAACATATTTTTTACTTTTCGGCATGGTTCAAGTCCGTGGAAGACTAAATTTGATGTTTTGTTGTTTTTAATGTAAAATTCTCGATGTCCACTTAATTGTCTACTTGATGCAACCCAATCAACTAAGGCCTCTCTAACCCTTCTTTACACATTAGGGTTTACATTTTATTTCCTTAGTCACTTGGGTCATTTCTTTATTTATTTAGTTATTATTTACTACTTTTCATAACATTAGATTAAACTAAATTAGGTCCCCAATTTCAATTTTAGTCTAATTAGTATGTTTAATCGCAACTAATATTAGTTCCCAAATTTCTCCACAAAGTTCTCCAGAAATGTCCCAAAAACTTAGCATCTTTATTTGAAACTATCCTCACTAGAATCCCATGAAGTCTAACCACATCTTTAAAGAACTAATCAGCTACATGGGTGGCATCACTTGTTTGTCTTGTAAGGAATGAAGTGTGTCATCTTGTAAAATTTTCCACAACTATATATATTGAAACATAACCCCTTTGCATTCTTGGAAATCCCATAACAAAGTCAATATTGATGAAATCCCAAGATATATTTGGTATTGGAAGGGGTTGGTATAATCTTGCATTTGTTCTTTTACCCTTAGTTGTTTGAAAAATAGTACATCTCTTCATAAATCTTCTTACATCAATTTGTATTCTAGGCAAAAAGTAATATCTAGTGAATTGTCCTAGTGTCTTTTCAAGCCTAAAATGGCTTGCCATGATCATACTATGCTTCTCCTTGATGAGATTCTATCTCATAGAACTCTTAGACACACAAAGTTGTGCAGCTTTGAAGAGAAAACCATCCCGAATAAGGTAATCTAACAACAACTCTCTATTCATCCTTGGTGTCATCTTGTAAGATTCATATGCTTCCTTGAATATGTAGGAAAAAAATCATGCACTTGGGTACATTTCTATGTCCTAAAATCATACTTGTATTCATATGATTCCTAAGTGAGAAAACTAGTAATTGACATATATTTTTGGCTTCTTTGCTTTGTTTCTGGTCTTTTACACCCTATAGCCTAGTTGGCACCTTACTTTCTTATTTTTATGGCTTCAACACCAATACCCACTCATGACGCTAGCTCCAGGAACCCTCATCCCCTTTGGGTGCCCCTAACCCCTTTCCACCTTACTTGCTCTTTTTGGGATTCTTTTATCTTTTGGACATCTTATTTTTTTGTATGGGTTGGTCTTCCAATTGTCGATTATGAAATTCAACCAAGGGATTCATATGACCAAAAAAAGGACCAAACTCTAAGAATCTATTATCATCACCTAAGATTGCATCCAAAGGCATCTAAGAGCACTAAAGGCATCATCTAACATCCATTCAATGGACAAGGGATTGCATTTTTACATACACGAATAGGAAGGGAAAGTTAATTATTCCATCCACACATATATCTACATTTCTATATCTAGTTACGACCCGATATCAAGTACACTTGTATAAGGGCATCATATGGCACAATTCATTCACACACTCATAAGAACAACATGGATTTTGAGATTTAGTGTAGCACTCGGTCGTAAGTTCACTATGTCTCGTGACTTATGGGGTTAGTATGACTCCCCATATTACATCTTTATTTTTGGATTTGATGTGGTTTTATGGGTTTTGCAGGTGAACATATATTTTTTAGGTTACATGTGTGATTTTAACCCTAAAAATGATATACAAGTGACCAATAACGAATATTTGTGACACCCTTGCGACCTAGAAAAATTTAGAACTTAAGGATATTCCCGGACACTAGAGCCCGATCTGGTCACTAGAACCTAGATGCTCCTATCCTTCCATGGGAACTCGTGTCCTCCTTCATTCTCATGCACTCCAAAAATTATCCCGATTTTTTATGACACAATGCACTTCTTATTTAATAGTATTCCCAATTTGTACTAGATCCTGGATCAAGCACAAATTAGCTAAGTCCTTTTCCCTCTCTTGTGCTTAGTGTTTCGTATTTACTTTCTTACTTTCTTGGCTCATATTACATCATAGCATTTGTACTTTATTATTTTTATCGGTTACTTTGCATTTAGGGTTTTACAAAAAACTTATTTTGGTTAAATGAAAATCTTCATCCTCTTCATACAACTCCTTAAGTGAATCAATTCCAACACTTTCCAGTTGAACTTCATGCACCAATAAAAATCTCCTACTTAAGGCATCAACTACCTTGTTGCTTTGTCCCTTCTTGTGCTTGATAGTGAAAGTAAAATTTTGTAGATATTCCACCCATTTTACATGCCTCTAATTAAGATTTGGCTGATTGGTAATGAATTGAAGAACATGATTATCTATGTAGATAATAAAATCCTTAGGCAATAGGTAGTGTCTCCACTTTTTTAATTCCTGAACCATGACATAAAAATCCAAATCATATGAGGAATACTTTTTTTGCATCATTGATCTTCGCACTGAAGTATGTTATTGGTTTATTGTCTTTTCTTAGAAAAACACCTATGGAAACTCCACTTGCATCACACTCCACTTGAAAGACTTTATTAAAGTCTGAAAATGCTAAGATAGGTTGCTCTATCACCTTTTGCTTCAAATACTAAAAATTTCTTTTAGCTTCTTGTGTCCAAAAAATTTTTCTTATCCCCTCTAAAAGTATCAACAATTGGTGCACAAATCTCACTTGATAAATTTCCTATAAAATCTTGCAAGACCATGGAAACTTCTTACCTCTCCTATTGTCCTAGGTGTTGGCCATTCCAAGATTTCCTTGACCTTATTTTTATCCATATTCAACATGCCTTTGGTGATCAAAACCCAAGTACAACAACTTTGTTTTCATGAATTCACACTTCTTGAGATTGATTAGCAATATCTCTTCCTGTAGCTTCTTCAAAACTAAATGCAAATGATGAACATACTCCTTTTGATATGACTGAAACTCATTATTTCATCTAGATAAACAAACAACCACAAACTTACCTATAAAAGGCTTAAGAACTTCATTCATGAGCCTCATAAAGGTGTTAGGTGCATTTGAGAGTCCAAATGGCATAACAAGCCATTCATATAACCATTCATTTGTCTTGAATGTTGTTTTCCATTCATCCCCTTGTCTAATCCTAATATGATAATACCCACTCTTGAGATCTATTTTTGAAAAATAACCCACACCACGCAAGCAATCAAACAAGTCTTCCATCCTAGGCAAGGGAAATCTATACCTAATTGTGATCTTATTGATAGCTCTGGAGTCGCACACATCCTCCAAATCACCTTTTATCTTAGGCACCAACAACACGTAGGCATTACACATGACCTAAGACTCTCTCTAATCAATCCTTTATCCAACAACTCTTGCACCTGCTTCTTGATTTCTTAATTTTCTTTTGGAGTCATTTTATAGGCTGCTTTATTAGGAAAACTTTCCCCTGACACAAAGTCTATGTGATGACTAATTTCTCTCATAGGAGGTAAGGAACTAGGAAGCTCATCCACCACTATGTATGCATATTCCTTCAACATATCCTACACTTCTTGAGGAAACTCATCCATCTTAGTTGTTGTTATGACTGTCCTTGGTTTCACCACTAATGCAAAGCCTATTTCTTCCTCCTCCATTATTTTCAAGAACTCTTTTTCCCCAATCAACATTACACTTGAACCAATCTATTGTTCACCATCTTCTTCTCTCATGGGCAACAAGGTATGACTAACTCCATCCTTCTCCAAAATGTATACATTATTCCTCCCATCATGTGTAGTCTTCCTGTCATACTACCAAGGCCTACCAAGAAGCACATGACACACATCCATGGGAATAACATCACAAAGCACCTTGTCCTTATACCTACCAATTTGGAAATCAACCCAACATTGTTCATTCACTAATACATGTTGTCCTTTTTTCAACCATGAGACTTTATAAGGAGTAGGATGGGGTATCTTTTTTAATCCTAACTTATTCATCATCTCAATTACAACTAGGTTGTCTATACTTCCTAAATCTATAACCATTTTACAACACTTACCTTGGCTCTTACAAGTAGTCCTGAACAATGATTTCCTTTTTGGTGGCTCCTTTTCATTTGGTTTCTTGATTAGAATTATTCTCACAAGCAATGACTCTCCCACTTCTATTTCTTCTACAAGTGAAGGAGAAAATACACTATATTCATCTCCACCTTGAACAAGCTGAGTTCTTTCTTCATTATTTGTGTTGCTTGTAGGCTTCTCTTATGGACTCCCATGATATATGAACTGCAAATTTATTTCATTTGTAGAACCTACATGTGAATCCACTTATTCCTCTTCCTCTTGTTCCATAACCACCTCTAAAGTAGGGTCTTCTACCTCTAAAACCACCTCTTAAACTAGAAGGTTGATCTTGTTGTGTATGGCTTGACTCACCTTGACTCCTTTGTGATTTTCCTCTTCCTCCAAGTTTTCCTCTACCTCTATAACTCCTTCCTCTTCCTATATTTTGCTAAGTATGCCTCCTATTCAGTTTTTCTTCAGCTTTTAAAGCAAGTTGGTAGCATTCTTCTAGACTCTTAGGACTAGTCAAGCTAAGTTCATCATGTATTTGGTACCTTAACCCATTAAAATACCTTGTTAACTTATCTGTGTCATCCTCCATATGACCTGACTTGATTCTTAACTTGTAGAATTCTTCAATGTACTCTTTGACTCCCATCTCTTTTTGCTTCAAATTTTACAATTTTCTATACAAATTTTTCATATAATCAATAGGTAAGAACTTACCTTTAAGTTTGGCCACCATCTTATCCCAAGACTTAATCTTGGTTGTGTTATTATTCCTCCTCTCTTCTTGAATGTAGTCCCACCATAGGGATGCATGCCCTTTTAAATTTTTCCTAGAAAACTTCACTTGTTGGTCTCAAGCGCATTCTCAAAATCAAAATACTTATCCAACTCCCCTATCCAATCAAGGAGTTATTCACCATTCAAACTACCTGCATACATTGGAAGTTCCAGTTTGGGCTTAGATCCTTCTCCTTTCAATGATTTCTACAACCTCTCAAACCTCAACTCTTTAGGGTCTCTTTCTTCTTCACCTTTTGTTGGTTGTCTTTGAGCCACTTCCTCTTCTTGATCACTTAAATCTCATGTTTCCACTCCTATTCTCTATCTATCCTCTATTGTTGTGATCATGACATTAAAATTGACCCTCATATTCCTAAAATCTTGAAGGATGACCTCACCCATCTGCGATGTGGTTGCCCTCTCCCTTGATGCATTCCTTCATGGTGGCATTTTTCTTTCTTGCCTAAGTATTGCTTCAACTTGTCTTATCAATGAACTCATGCTTCTTTTCACTTCCTCACGTAACAACCTTGTTTGGATACCAATTATGACACGAGAGAAGGTTTGTGACAAGGTCCACTCTATGGTTTTCAATCCCAACTCAAACAACTCACTCTTTTGAGACAACTAGTATTAAATCCAATTCTTAATTACAATGATGATTATAATTGATCCAAAGTACAAAATAGATCTACTCCCCTTTTTGAACCCTTCTAGAAGTACTCTATCCTTTATTTCTAAGTCAAAGATCACTTTTTCTTACCTCAATCCTATCTTGATACCAATATAGGCTTATTATAGTCCTTATAGCCCTGTAATTTCAATTTGTCACCTATATACCACTCCAAGAAACTCCAAATTCAATTGAAGAGGTTTTCAACCACCCTTTATCCTCTTTTGTCTACCCAAGAAGTTCCAATTTAACACTTAGCAAAAATGTCACTATCTTCACATCATGTCTTGTTTCATTGGGTCTACTAAACTGGAAAATAAAATTGTCAAGGATAATCCTCAAGACAATGAATGTCTTGATCTAATTCCTTCAAATTCACTTAACCGACCTCGGGGTAAAGGTTTCTACAAATTTTTGAAATTTCCAATGGTTCGATTGCAAGACTATTTTTTTTCCTTCACAAACCCTAGTTTGAGGGTTTAAGGCTCTAATACAAGACGAGAGGTTGGTTTTCAATGTTTCTTAGCTACATTTCCTCCTTAATCGATCCTCGCAAGCTCTGGGAGGTCTCTGTGTCAACCTTTAGAAACTAACAAAATGTAAATTATCCTATAAAACACTCCTCACACTCTCTCAAATCTCATTTTCACGGTAAACTAGAATGTACACAAATCGGAATAGGGGATATCTTCTTCAAACACAAAAATGAATATGACCAAGACCTAAAATTAATTATTTCAGTTCAAATATTTTTACCCTAATATAATAACCTCTCTTTTGAGAATTTGCAATGACATTTCAAGTTTCAAAACCTTCCACATAAACTTGAATGGCAAGAAATGCCTTTCTCAACAAGGTATGGACTCTTACTCATCAATAAACCATATGACCATAGCAGATATGGAAAATTTATGTTCTTACTACCATGTTATGCATTCTTAGAATTGTGCTTGAAGACTTTTGTACTCAAAGCTTTGCTATTCAAAATCCACAATATAATAGTCACGGTTTCTTGACACAAAACACGTAATTCCTTGAATAAAACCAATTCTCACCTCTTTTTGGAGTTTGTTCTCATTGTGCTTCAAATGGGAATGATCAAGAAAAAAGTTACAAAATCCTTATATACCAACTCTCAACTCATTTTTCACCGAACTAAGCTATCAAGACTTTCAATCACATATATTTTTGTCTAAATTACATTAATTAGAAGAGCCTCTCAAGGCTAAAACTCAAATCTATTGAATTATAAACCAAATTTATGAATTCAATTCCTTAATGGACATTCACAACTTTATTACATGCTCACTGCTCCAAAAACACATCAAATTGCTAAGAACAAGCCCAAAATGCCTTCAAAATTTAAATTTCACATTTTGGAGGAAAAAAAAAATTCAAATTTGTGAAGGGCTAGAACTAAACCAAACTCACCTAGTGAAGAACTAATACCTACAAAAGACTTCTAATCCCTCCTAACACACATCCAAGCCAAAATTAAGAAGAAAACCAAAATTTCCATCTAGAAAGAGATGCTCTTGCATCATACCTCTTGAAGTGGGGGCAACTATCCTATCTACGGGTTTGTGGCTCTTCACTTTATTGTTAGGACAACCATGTATTATGCTTGAATGTTTGTTTGAGTGTAAGCTTATATGTCTCACTCCCACCAAAGAGGTTGATATGAGAAAGCCTCAATCAAGACTAAGAAAAATTTAAAATCAATGGCTTCTCCTAAATCATTCAAGGAAAATTAATTAGTCATATAGCCTAATCTTAAAGATGAAACAATCCTTTTTTATATGTGGTATTCAATTGAGGCACAAACCTCCTTTAATGATCCATTCTAAAAACTCACTTATATCTAAACATTCTTCTCTTATGACATATGATCCTATTCAAAGATATTACATGCATACATCTAGCACATCTAGTTAATCAATCTCTCTCAAATTTTTGTTATATTATGTCCCAAGACTCTTGATTTACTTCTATTATTTCTCTTCTAGCTCTACATGTTGGGTTTTTGTGTTCCCTAGCTCTCTTGGCATTTCTGGTTGGGAAAATTGTACCCCGACCTTTTTTTCTAATTGGGGACTTGATCATCCCCAATTCTCCATGGCTTCTATTACAATCTCCATCTCCCCGCGGCATTGGTAAGGGGGCATGGTCTTCTCCATCTACAAGCAAAGTTAGCTCCACATATATGTGTTATCCTCTTTGTTCCTATCTACTCTTACAAATGGTAAGTTTAATATCTTAAGAGTTAAATATTTTATTTTGATTATATGGAAATTGACTATACTCTCATGTTGTGGGTTTCATCTTTGAGGGATCTTGCAACATCTCAAACACTCAAAATAATTAAGAAAATGGAGCAAAGACAAAGTGTGCTTACACAGTCAAGTATGTATTTTCAATAACCTAGCTAATTTCATTTAGTAGATTAAAGGGGAACAATATAGACACCTAAGTTTGGTAATTAAGTGTTTGACAATTATTGATTTGGCTTATATCCCTTGATTATGACTTGTTTGCACAAACAAAACATAATTGCATTATCATTTTCTCTCTTAAGGATTGTAAGTACTCCTCATTCTCTCACTTGATTGCTTTGGCACCTATAAGATTGATATAAATGCTTATAAAAATATCTTACCTCTTATCAAAACTCTCTTAAGACTCTCATTATAGCTTTTTGACTTCTAAAAACAAGTGTTGAGTAGGACACTAGCACTTGATGTTAGTGTTGGCCAGTTGGACATTAGTGTCCTTTGTGTTTTTTCCTTACCGTGCCGATCGTCAAATTTCTTAAGTTTATTTTGATTCCTCTTTAGTGAGATCAATCTTAATACACAATTATATGCCATGAAAATGTATAAAAGGGAATCACACAATCTCATTTACCCCCATAACATTCTCAAGAGCTCCTCTAGAAAATGTCTATCAAGTTTTATGAAAAGTTGTCCTAATATTCCCTAAATCAAGAGAAGACGTTAGAACAAATAACCATTCATAATTCTAAAGCACTCCAAACCAAGTTAAGACCATTCCATGCCAAGTCCAAACATTCCAAAGTCAAGTCAAAAGGAAGTATTATCAAACATCTATCTATCGGGGTCTTGTGTTCTTAAATTCAAGGGCTTTCTTTTCTCAACAATATCTATCTCTGCCCTAAGCACTCTACTATTGAAAGGAGACTCACAAAGGTTAAATGCTTATAAAAATCTTACCTCTTATATTCATGATTGTTGTTTGTGTTGAGGCACGAGGGAAAACATAGGGGTTGGATGTCTTTCTAGATTGCATTCACGCTTTAATACACAAGAACTAGGAGAAATACATGGAGTTTGAGCCCTCATTTGGGCAATGTAGTGCGACACATGGGAATCATACATAAGGGGTTAAGACCATACACGCAAGTCCAACAATATAACTCTACCACACATCTATCTATCGGGGAAATTCAAGGGCTTTTTTTCGTTATGTAATTTTTATCGAGTGGTAGTATAAAAACTTGGGTTTTGATAACACACGTGCACACATGAGGATTCCAAAAGAAGTAAAGTACATGAAGCAAGTAGTGTGACACATGGGAATCGATGACGTATCTCTAACCCACTTTGACCGATGTAATTCAAAAGTAGGGCTTGGGTTTTGATACACTGAGCACCTAATAGGATAGTAGCACCTAACACACAATGTCACCTAAGCCTAACGCTAGCATCCAACAAAGTTTCGGGATCTAAATTCCAAGACAAGTAAGTTCAACCTTGTTATAGTTTGTTTTCCTAATTCTAGACACATAACATCTATGAGACATCTAAAAAACTAAGTCAATATATCTATCTATTTATTACTATATTTTGGCATGTGCTTAATCAAATAACCTTTTCTTTATTGTATTTACATGTTTAGTCATATATGTATGTCACTATATTTATTCATAAAATATGATTGTACATAATATACTCTAGATTGAAATCCAATTAGGATCCAATTATTCTAATTTGGATTAAATAACTAACAAATACAAGTAAATGTTAGATGCTCTTTTCTAAATGCTTGAGATATGCATTTGACATTGGGATGCTCTTAAAATAAATGAATTCTTTGCTTCTACAACTTCAACAACTTTCCTCTTGTGTGTGTATCATTGTATGGTAATTGATTGTCCTAAATGCACTAGTGCACCAAGTAGTATGCGCTTCTTGAATTCAAATTAGAATCCTATTGCCACACATGCTAACACACAACACATGGGGAAAAACCGATAAATAAGGGCAAAAACTTTGGGAGACTATGAACAATGGTCAAAAGGGCCCACAAAAAAGCCGACCAAAGTTGTAGTTGTACATTTATGGTAAAAAAACTAGAAAAATAGGAAATGAGCGGTAAAAAAGGCAATGAGGAAGAAATAAGTAGAAGAAAAATAACATGGAAGAAAACATATCCAAAATCAAACAAACTCATAGAGCACACAAACAAGGGCCTAATCTCAACTAATAATCAATTAACACATAAATAGAGTATTGCCATAATCATGTACCAAATAAATACTTCTAAATACATACCTTAATACTCCAATTTCTCACCTAAAATTTCAACAATTCCTTGTAGAAATACCATGGATAGGGTTTTTAACGTAGTTTTCAAACCAAGAATTTAATTAATTTCCGTTGACTCGACTGAGGTGTTGTTTGAAGATCAACGCCAAACGCGAAGTAGCCAGTTGGAGGTTCATTGGGTAGTCCTTGGATCGTGTGCAACGAGCTGGGTATCCATTTTTTTAATTGCAGACAGATTTCTATGGAACAGGGTCAGTAAATATATCTTTTGGCTTCTAATTTCAAAGATGACAGTCTGTACACGTGTTTGTTGCAGTTATATTATAGAATTTTAATGGAGGAGAAGAAGGATTCAAGGAGCCTGATTGTGACAATGTTCGACCTGGTTTAGAGGCTAATAGGTATGAAACTCATAATTTTTAGTATCAGAGATTACAGATTACTGGTCACTTTAACATGCCAAATAACATGAATTGGTATTTTTAGAAAATATTGGGTAAGTAAAAGATTGAATCCTAATTTTGTTTTTATTCATAGTTGTTAGTATAAGGGTACTGCTGAAAATATATCTGAAGATTATGAGAGAAACCAAAATCTGGAGCCAATCCATATGAAACTCAATACATGTAGTATATCTAATATGGCTTTGGAATATGGTAAATAACATGTGGGTGTATACAGGGAGTAATTTTTATTAATAGTTCTTGTTCTTGGGGTCTTGGTGAAAAGAAGGTTACCACTCTAAATGGGTTCAAAAAATAATAATGAGGTAGGAAATTTGAAAAATTGGGGAATTTCTAGAAGCACATGAATGAATGCATGTCTGGTTTGAACCCTGGACAGCACATGTTTTGTTAAGTGATGCCCATGTACATTAGATCTTTGCTATTGCATAAATTTCATACAGGACTACATCCCATTGCAAACATTTATAGCTTATGATTTGGGTAGTAGTTATATTGGTAAGAATAAGGGTGCATGGGTATAAATAATGAAAGAGGTAGTGGTAAATTTGAAGAATAAGGGAATTAGAAGCTTATGAATGAATGCAGTTGCGTTTTGAACATGTTGTACTAAATGAGACCCCTTTGTGCATCAGATCTGTTTTTATTGCAGAAAGCTCAAACAGGAAAGCATCCTGTTGCCAAAGTCTATAGCTTATGATTGTGGCAGTGGTTCTTTTATTAGGATTCAGATCTTCAACTTAGTGAAAAATGGAAGAATATGAAGCCACAGATTCTAAGGGAGAGATTGCAGTTGCAGGACCTACTAGAAAGAAGTGGGTCGGTTATTTAAGGGAACCTTATGTATGGCTGGCTATGCTTGCAAGGGAATTGCACGGGAGTTTTGTGTTTGGAGTGGTAGTTGTTTATGGAGTCAGTAAAGGGCTTGGAGGGGCATTCTTGCACATAGTTTTAGAATACTATTGGAAAGATGTGCAAACAGTGCAGCCATCTGCAGCACAGGTATATCAAGGATCACTTCCATTCCTTGGGTTGTGAAACCAGTTTGGGGTCTTCTCACAGATGTTCTCCCAGTTGCAGGATATCAGCGCCGCCCTTATTTCATCCTTGCAGGTTATGTTATTTTAACTTTTGAAAAAAACTCCTCTGATGAACTTGGTTTATTTATGAAATAAATTGGTTCTTGTATGTTTATTTTTCCAAATTTGGTGATTTGGCTTTTAAGAATTTGAATAAGATAGTAGTCGGATATTAGTTTTTAGAGAAGCAATAACCTCGTAAACTGAAATGTCCGACTGAGTAAGCTGATTAAAGCTACATGCTTATAACTTGTATATGAGAAAGCCTTGCTACAACTGTCCTAATGATTTGAAACTCTTAGGGCAAAGAAGGTTTTGATTTTTGAGATGATTAGGCTCAGAGCTCATACACTATCCCACTCTTAGTAGGACACACATGATTCAAGATCGACTCTCCAGAAGGGTATTCACAGTAGTCATCAAAGGCCAGGTGATTTGTGCAACCCATCAATAAGACTTAATTGCAGAAATAATCACCTTGGCCTTACCAACAATATTAGCCCAAGGGCCAATAGTCTTTTAAAAACATAGAATTTATGGCTTTGTTCTTCACAGAGGGTGGCATTTTCAAATGAGTACCAAATTTTTCATTTGTTTAGTTGGAAATTTAAATTTTTCATTTGGTGGTTTCAGGATTTATTGTTCTGTCTCTTTGACATTCACATGAATATAACATGCCAATCTTTCTGACCTCAATTCATCCTTTGAATGGCAAGCAGGTTTTATGGGGTTGATCTCAATATTGGTCATCTCCCTACACAGTATGATGCCCATTTTCATTACTGTGATGCTGCTTATGGCTGCAACTGGTGGCGTTGCCATTGCAGATGTGATTATGGATGCATGTATAGCAAAAAACAGTATTAACTATCCACAGTTGGCATCGGATATACAGAGTTTGTGTGGTATGAGCTCATCAATTGGAGCACTAATAGGTTTCTCCACAAGTGGTGTGGCAGTGCATCTCCTTGGCGCTCAGGTTCTCATTCATTACTTCTCCCAGAAAACAGATTTTGAAGCATAATATTTGAAATTAACTGAAAGCTGTGATTTTTTTTGTTTAAGAGCTCCATAGCATGGTGTGAGAATGATAAAACATCCCAGAACACCAGCTCTGGGGTTTGATTGATGTGGAGGCCTTAAATAGTGTATTGGTGGAGATGCTTTTATTGGATGCATATTTATCATCACATGATATATGCCCTGCATGTTTTCTGATAGGGGCATTAGGACTACTTTGTATCCCAGCTATAATGCTTCTTTTCCTTGGATTTATTTTATATGAACCTCGTCTTACAAACTATTCAAAAAAGCAGGCAAGTCATTGAGCTCTCGTCATGATCATATGTTTGGCAATTTGTTTTCAATTTGGCATTGAACATAACTTCAGTTCTCCACCTGGTTTTTCAGAACTTGTCAGAGGCGACCAAAAGCATGTGGAAAGCTTTTAAGTGCCCAACAGTATGGAGACCTTCTCTCTACATGTACATATCATTAGCTATGAGTCTGAATATTCAGGAAGGTAAATTTTACTGGCATAAAGATCCCAACGCAGGCCTAGCATTCTCTCAGGTATAGCATTACTTTGGCTTCTGCTGCAGCCTTTATTGGCAGATCTTAAACAAAATGTATTGTGCATCCCTTATTGGCTAAAGTTGGACAAAATGTCCCTAAGGCTGCCCTTCTCATATCACAAACCTTCTGGGAGCAAAATAGGCTCTCCTAAGAATGGCTACAAAAAACCTATCATTAGAATAGTAGCAAACGATGTAGCACAACTAATGCTACCATTTTGATAAAGAAGACAATGCATAGGACCACCTTCACATTTGTAGATAAGAAAACAAATCATGTAGCACAACCAAACACAGTTTAGCAATACATATTGTAGAAAATTTATGCGCAATAAAGAAAACAATGTAGCACAACCAATGCTAGGACCCTAACGCATTGCATTTTATTTATAATGCACAATGTTTGATTTGTTCATTTTCCTGCTTCCTAATTGGTTATTAAAAAACAAGCTCCATTCATTGTTGACTGTTTGGTTTGCAGGAATATGTGGGCATAATCTTTTCCATTGGCTCAATGGGGTCACTTGTTGGAGTTCTAGTGTATCATAAAGTATTGAAGGATTATTCATTCCACAGCTTGCTTTTTGGGCTCAGTTGCTTTTTGGAATCTCAGGAATGCTAGACCTAATCATGGTGTTGCGTATGAACCTAAAGCTGGGCATCCCTGATTACTTCTTTGTTATAATTGATGAGAGTTCATTTCACATTATCAACCGAATCAAATGGATGCCCATGCTTGTACTCAGTGCAAAACTTTGCCCTTCTGGCATAGAAGGCACATTTTTTGCTTTGCTTATGTCCATTGACAACATTGGCCTTCTATCATCCTCATGGGGTGGAGGTATGCTGCTTCATCTACTTAATGTAACTCGTACAGATTTTAGAAATCTTTGGTTGGCAATTCTTATCAGAAATGTTATGAGAGTTTTGCCTTTGGTGATGCTGTTTTTGGTGCCCAAAACCGACCAGTCATCCACTCTCCTTCCTCCTGAATTGACTCAATCATCAGATGCCACTGAGACATGTGAAGAGGAGAATATCCAGTTGGTCTCCACGATTCAAAATAATCAAGTATAGGCTCTGACAACTGAACAAACAGAAATACAGTTTTTCAAAATGCCTTTTCTCAAATTGCATGCCTTTACTCCCCAGTATACGACTACTGATATTAACATTATAAAAGTTAAACCATGGCTCTATGAAAAGGAAAGGACTTTGATAATGTGTCATGCTGCTATAGATGAACAGTGGCTAGTGATGGCACTGTCGCTTGAAATTTGGTTTGGGGAGATCATTCAGCATACAGTTGTCACTGGGAAGCACCTTTTGAGATGTTGCTTGTTATAGATCTTTCTGCGTGTAGAATTTATGTTGGAACAAATGGGGAAAAGATAGGCTCTATTCCTGTTCTTACACCATGGTTGGAAGAGTAACTGAAATCTGCACTCTATATAAAGGTAAAAGCCACATTTAGGTCACAGCCTAGCCAGCATGCCTCCTGGAATATGAGAACCTAGTGCACACAGGGGGACCTATTCATTTCAGCTTCTATAAATATGGTTAGATGATCTCAGTTTGTTATTTTGATTAAGGACCTATATTTACAAGTACTAAGTTACAAGTTCCATATATACAATTCAAAAGATGTTAATTCAAAAATAAAGACATCACAAAACCAGACCCCCTTAAAAATATCAAGATTCTGTTATGGTAAATGCCAGTTGTATGTTGTAAGGTCCTATTACAAAGGCCATTTCAAAGAATGAGATCAGAAGCTCTTGGCCAATGGATTGATGATGAATCAAATTTTGCTTTATCAGTATTTTCTTATCTGTGACTATCAATTTAATGTGGAAATATCTACTATTTTCAATGGTGTGTACAGGTACTCATTCATTGGCATGAAAAAATATCAACCTTTCAGCCAATTCAACATAAAGATCAATATATGTTTCCAAATTCAGTTACGGTAGAATTCTTGTTTTGTCTATTCTACTAAAACGAAATGGTTCCTAATAACTCCTTAATAGCTCTACTTCTGTTGGGTGTACGTCAGGCAAGAGGGAGCCTAGTTAATGGCAGCCTTTTCATGTAGCCTAGACACAATGGAGTTTATTGACATACACTTAGGCAATCACACTTAAAACTGAAATCGAAAATCACTCATTGAAAACATGACTTGTTACAGTTTTTAACACCCACACACATACATTGCTTTATTCAATTTTACAATATGAAGATGAACATACAAACTGTTCAAACTTCAAAATATTGATCTCTTGAGATCAGCATGTTGCTTGTATCTCATTGTGTTCTTCTCTAAGTTCTCCTTCTCTTATTTGTATCACTAACGCATATACTCGGCAAAATTCTTTGCTACAACACCTCATCTTCCTAAATCATCCATGTTTCTCAACCCATCAACACCCCTAGGGTTGTACATGTACGTAATCTGAAAAGTACCCTTAGTTGTACTTATATTTATAGAGTTGTTGTGAGTGAACTTAGTTTATACAAGAGCAGTGTCCCATTGCTTTGGCTTGTTCCCAAGCAAGCATCTTAACAAGTTCTCGAGGCTTCTATTCACAACCTTTGTTTGTCCATTAGTTCGGGATGGTTGGTTGAACTGAAACTCTATCTTGTACCTAACCTTCTCCACAAAGTTCTCCAAAAATGTCCCACAAATTTAGCATCTATATTTAAGACAATGCTCATAGAAAACCATGCAATCTTATTATTTCCTTAAAGAAAAAGCTTGTGACATGGATGGCATCACTAGTGTTTTGCAAGCTACGACGTCCATGTTAAAAATCTGTCAAGAACATATATAGAGGCATTACTTTTATGAGATCTTGGCAACCCAAGATCGAAATTCATGCTTGCATCTTCCCACAATCTTTTGGCATTGGCAATGGCTAATATAAACCTATCATTTGGCATGTTGGCAAACACTACAACTTCATACGACATTCTTCACATCTACACTCTTCTTGGCCAATGGCACCTCTTCTCACTACTAGGCCAATGTATTGTACATCTCAAGGTGACTAAGTAGACTTCCACTATGCTCTCTCTTATCAAATTCTCCCTCAATAAACCATGAGGTATGCATAATCACTTCCCTTTGAACACCAAACCTTCTTGTTTGAAATAATCCAAACATGGAGTTCTATCCATGTCCATTGGTTTCTTGCATGCAACCCAAGTTTCTTTCAAATCCAAATCCTCTTCATATAACTCTCTCATAGAGTCAAATCCAACTACTTCCACCCTTATATTGTTCAACGAAAGACAATCTGCATCAATAACCTAATTGGATTTTCCACTTTTATGCATCAAAACAAACAAGTAGAAGAAACTTAATCCACTTCATGTGCATTGATTTAACTTGCCTTGATTATTTATAAACTACAAGGCTTGATGGTTCATGAATAGAACAAACTACTTAAGTAGCAAATAATGCCTCCGCTTCTTTAATTCTTAACCAATCACATAGAATACTTGAGCATAAACCAAGTACTTTTTCCTAGATTCATTTAGTTTTCTCACCAAAATAAGAAATGGGCTTACCTTTTGACTCGAACACTACTAACCATTGCCCCATAGCATCACTATAAGCTTGAACTACCTTGTTGAAATATGAGAATGTTAGAACCAGGTTGTTGTGTCACCTTCTTCAACTCTTAAAATATATTCTTTGTTGAAATTGTACAAATAAACTGCTTCCTACCACCTTTCATGGTTTTTGTGATACACGCACATATGCCACTAAGTTCATGATGAGCTTCTTGTAAACACTTGCTAACTTGTGAAATCTTATTGCTTCAAACACTCTCCTCGGTGATATCCAATCTAACAATTACTCTTGCTTTGTTATGACCCATCCTCAATCCATCATGGGAAGTTGCAAAAGCCCAAATAAACCAACACTTGATTAAATTACATTTCTTTAAGTTTTACTTGCAACTTTTCTTCCCTCATTCTTTGCAATGCAAGCCTCAATTATATAAAGCATTCTTCCTTTTTTTTACTAGAAATTAGAATATCATATCATAAATTAACAAACTTACTAGCAAACAGCTTTGACACTTTGTTCATGATTATGATGAATATGCTTGGTGCATTTGTCAATTAAATGGTATAACAAGTCACTCATACAACCCATCCTTTGTCTTGATTTAGTTTTCCACTCATCACCCTCATATATATATTTGATGGTAGCAACTCTTCAAATTTATCTTTGTGAAGTACTTAGCTCCACTCGAACAATCCATCAATTCATCCACCTATTACAATGGAAATTTGTACTTGATAGCATTCTTGTTGATGGCTCTTGAATTCATGCACATATGTCATTCCATCTTTCTTTGGTGCTAGTATGGTTGGAACAACACATTGGATCAAACTTTATCGTATCAAATCATTGCCCAATAGCTCTTAAAATTGTCTCTTCATTTCCTAATTCTCTACACATGTCAACCTATACATTTCTTTGTTTGTTGAACTTGATATGGGATCAAGTCCATATGATGAATTTTTTTCCTCGTGGGTGGTAACCCATCTAAAAATATGCAGAGAGAATTTCAGCATATCCCCCTACAAACTCTTCATATTATGTGGAATTTCATCCACCCAACTCATTGTCCCTACCTCCATGGGTTTATGAATGAAAGCAAAATAAGCTCTCTCCTTCTTCACATCTCTTAGAAGGTTGTTTCCCTAAAATCAACAAACTTTAGGATTGTTGTCCACTTCTACCCCTTTATCCTTTAATGGACTCAAGTATGCTTCCTCTCATCCTTCAAAAGAGTGTATGTATTAGCCCTACCATTATGTAAGTTTTTTCTATTACTTCCCAACAATACATGACAAACATATATGGACATAATTACACACAAAATCTCATCCTTATATGAACCAATTTAAAAATTCACCAAGCACTCGCTCACTTACCAATATTTGGTCTTTTTGCTACCAAGAAACATTGTATAGCTTTGGGCGTGTGGTCTTATTCAATCCAAGCTTCTCTACCATCTCACCGACATCAAATTGTATGTGCTACCATTGTCAATAATGATATTGCAACACTTACCTCCATATTTACATATTGTTTTGACAAGACTCTTTCTTTATACTAGTTCATTCTCCTACTCGATTAGGTTTAGCAAGCACTCTCTTCATCATAAGATATTTTCCATGTTTAGTTTCCTTTGTTTATTGTGTTACATGATTGCTAGCTTCGTTTATTCTATTGTTGTTTTATTGTACCTTTGGGCACTCAAATGCTCTATGCCCAACATCACCACGCCTATAATACGCAAAGATGCATCTTCTACCTCTTTCTCTAAAAAGATACCCTCTTCCTCTGAGATCTAAATGAATTTTTTTGTGAGAAGCACTTGCTTCTCCTTTATGAACATGACATCCTCTTCCAAGTTTTTCTCATCCTCTTTTCGTAAGAACCTTCCTCTTCCTCTTGATGTGTTTTGTTGTGTTCTAGTCAAATTCTTTTTTTCCTTCAAAGTACCTTGACTTGATTCTTCTACCAACCTCAACTTTATCATCCAAAACTCGTCTTGGGTAGAAATATGAAGACCATTCATATAACTTGAGATATTCTTGTCACTATCTTGAACATTCTTGAATTTAATGGTGAGCTTGTAAAACTCCTTCAAACAATATTTTGCACTCATCTCATTTTTCCTCAAGTTATGCAATTTCTTGAACACTTTCACTAATAATATGAGGGAAAGAATAGTTTTGCAACCATCATATCCTAAGACTTGATTTTTCCTTGTTTCTTTTCACTTTCCATCTCCATATGATCCCACCAAAAAGATGCATGACCCTTTGATTTTTGTAATCAAACTTCATTATCTTGGGATACTCCACTTGCTCATGGTAAGAAAAATATTTTAATTTAGTGATCCAATCAATGAGATCCTTAAGATACAAACTTCCTAAATAGCTAGAGGTGTCCAACTATGACATGCCTCCATTTTTGAAATGGCCTTTAAGAATCTATCTCCCGATTCATCTATTAGCTCTTCAAGTTGAATCTTAAGTCCTCCATCTTCATCTTCACTTGTATTTTATGAAGCTCCTATATTATAAGCAATTTCCATAGCATCCAATCAAGCTTTTGGATTCCTCTCCTCATTTCTTTGAAGTCTTCACTCTTACTACTCTTCCTTCTATTCCAAGGGGAATTGTTCTATGTGTTATCTCTTCCTCTCACATCTCTCGAAAATTGTAGGAGTTTGATTATGCCCACAACAAACCTGCAAGAGCCTCATAAACACAAACCTATAAGATCCTCACAAACACAACTCAACAAGAAAACAAATTCTATGATACCAAATGGCGCAAGTCAAGTAAGAAGGGGCTAAGTTAATAACAAATTTTCCTTACGCAACCTAGACACAAGTGAGCTAATGAACATACACCTAGGTGCACAAAGTCACAAATCAAAATCACACTCATTGAAATTTTATGACTTGTTATACAGATTCACACCTACACATGTATTTCTTTATTGAATGTTACATCATGAAGATGAACATACAACAATCCCTCAAACAAAATCTACTCTATTATGGACTTGGACAAAGTCCCCACTCTTACAAGCTCTCTATATGGTTCTAAATTTCATCTATCCATCTTGCTTTCTATGAGCCAACCGTCCTATGAATATAAACCGCCTTATCTTGATCCTAAAAATCCCTCTAACATTCCCCAATAGACCTCACTATTTCTTCGATTCCCAACATACATAGGATTTCTCAAAATAAACAAATATTACACTTTAACCCATTAATCTACGTGTTAAAAGGATGCATGTAAAACTTTTCTTTGTGAAATTAGGAATTTGCAAAATCTCCAGTATAATAATGTACCCGTGAATAGGTAAAAATTCTTAATAGAGAAATAAACACATAAATATATAAATGCAAACCTCCCAAGAAATTCATTGTCACCTCATATTGGATTAGATTGAAGAGCGGGATCAAGTGGCACTCTTGTTGAATCCTCTATGAAGTTGAATCCTTTGATTTGTGGCTACTCCAAAATGTTTCGAATGGAAGAGTTCTAAGCTACGAGCAATGGAGTTTGATTGGTTGAATGGTTGATTGGTTGAATGATGGAATGATTGGATGATTGGGTGATCAAATGGAAAACCGGTATGCAAGACTGATTTCTAATGATAATTTGGCAAAGTGACAATACAAATTCTTCAAGCTTCCTAATGATGACTTGAGAGGAATGGCACTTCTCATTTATAGATGCAAAAAGCCATGAATTGAGGAAGGTGGAATTGAATGAGTTGCAGTTATTGATTTCATTTTCCTTATTTAGCATGGTTGATTTATTCTTTGCACTTGGCCTTTTGAATGAGAAATAAAGAGACCTTATTTCAAACTAGTTATCTCTTAAATTATTCCAAAGTGTATGAGCCTATTTGTTTCCATGTTTTTAGGATTCTAGAACTTGAGTGGGGTGACTAGTCAACTTGAGTGAGTTGGTTAGTGAAGTGGAGATGAGCGGAAGGTGAATAGATAATTGTTTTTTATTGGATTAAATAGATAATCAAATTAGCTAAAGGGGGTATGGTATGTTTTGAATGTTGTAGAATTAATTAATTAATTATAGAAGTGGGATATAAGCGAATACTATCATTTTTAGATGTTGTGTGAATGGTAGAAATGATAAAAGTGGTTATTTTAATGATCACGATGGATGAAAAATTTAATTATGATGATATGGCTAAATGTCATAAAATGCCATTAAATAGTGGAAAATAATGGAATGTGTCGAATAACGTTGAAAATGGTCATAGGATGGTTGTCTGATGATTATGGGATGATATGGGTGTTTTTCGGAGTTTATAACGTGTAATGAGTATTTTTAGGGTGTTGCTTTTTCCCTCTTTAAAATGTTATTATGAAATAAGAACATTTTAAAGATAGTAGATGCATGCAAATTAGTGAACGAATGAAAAAAGTGTTTTGAATGCCCGATTTTCCCAAAAGCACTTGGTTTCCCCGAATGGATCTAGATTGTGCGAGGGATGCCCTCGAGCATATGGGTGACGTAAAAAATGATGAAAAGTTGTTAATAGGAGTTTTGAGTTGTTGCAGGGTGAGATAAGGGAAAAATGGGATCAAAAATGAGAAATAGAGGGAGGCCAATATTAGGGTTTTGAGATGTGAAGTAGGGGTGAAAGAAGGGTTAAATAAAAGAGTGGGTTGAGTTGATGATGGTAGACAACATATGATGATTGAAATTGTTTATTTGCTATTGATTGTGATTATGATGAGACTAACCTTTCTCGTAGCTTGAGCTTCCATTCATATTTTGTAATTTAGAGTAGCATGCTATGATTTTGCACAATATAGTTTGCACCATGATGAGTAACCTATTTTTGCATAAAACTAATTTAATAAAATATGAATGCAAAGATCTTCTATAACTGATATACAATGAAATACAAGTGCTTGGAAATTTATTTGATCTTTATATGAAAGAAAATGCAAGAGATAGGGCACTTACCTTAATTTTGCTTATCCCAAAGTGAGTTTGGACTGGAGAATGTGATGGAATAGGAGCACAGACCATCGCAATCGGCTCGAAAAAATGTAAAGATGCTCAGTAATTCCTAGACATGGGCACTGGGAAAAGATAGGGCACCCGCACAAACCCAAGACCTCTGTGGGGGCGTTGGAGTCTGTAGAAAAGGTCGAACTTGGTTTTGATACTATCGCTAGGGTTTTGCAATTATTCACCTTTCAAGCACCTGTATGTTGCACTTGGATTGCCAGGTGCCTATAAACCTGCACACAAATATCCTCCTACAAAACCCTCAAAACGACATCAAATCATAAAAAGAAAGATATAAAATGAGGGGTCAGACTATCCTCAGCTGTCACAACGGTGAACTTACAACCGAGCATTATACTACATCTCGGACCCAATGTAGTTATATGTACTAGTGTGTGCAATAGTCCTCCTAGGTTCCCCTCACGCCAATAATGCCAAGATAAGCAGTGATATCTAGATAAAATGCAAATGTGTGGATGGAATACAATGAAATCCCCTTCCTATGTAGTGTGTATGTAGAGTAATGCACCCAAATGCAGTCCCTTGAGATATGCAAATAGATAGCCCTTGATAAGAATTGCCCACCATTATAATGGTATGTATGTTGTGTTTATATAGGGAGATCTTGCTTGAATTTCAACACTAATAACTTGACATGCCGACTAGTACCTTGAGATTTCAAAGGGGAAAATAAAAAGACCGACCTCCAAAGTGTCAAAAGTAAAATCAAACATAAATAGGACATGGGTGCCTAGGGTGGACATAAGTGCTTAGTGCTAGTGTCCAGTCCTAGGCATTAATGTCTGGAGATAAATGATGAAAAATGAGTTGAGATTGAATGAAAGGGATCCCTGTGATCTGACCAGAACTGGGTGTATGAGTGACAAGTGTGAAAGATAAAAAATAGAAACAATCAAGACAAATAGATAAACTAGACAATGGGCCATCAGTGAATACTTTTCTTATGCAAGATCCATATATAAAACAACATACTTGGTGGTATAGTAAATAGTAGTAAGTGCATGATTTTGTGTCTACATTTTCCCCCTTTATGCTATTTGAATGAAATTCAAGTAGTGTAAAGGAAGTAAGGAACATACCTAAGAAGAGTTCAGAGAAGCCTTGTTGTGGAAGTACACGTAGATGTTGCAGAAGTACATGTAGAATAAGAACATATAGCGTGGAAAACCATGGATCAACATGTCAATCCATGTGGTGTAATGAGAGATGTGGGATTGTTATGAGGAACACTAAGTGAGATTGATGATTTCGATATTGAGTGATTGGAGATTTCAATTTTTCACTGATGGAAATATGTTGGGGTAAGGAGTGATCAGTTCCCAACCCGATTTCATGTGTGTGAAAAAATGAGGATTTGGGCATCCTACTTGCCAAAGGAAGAGTGTAGGGAGAGAGGTCTAGTTTTACTCTCCAACTTTAACTACATCCTCAAAAGGTCTAGCCATTGCAGATGGACAAAAGACCAAAAATTGTTCATATGGATACATTTTGATTTATTTCAATCAAACAAGAATAACCCATATTGGAGCAAAGATAGAAATGTAATGACATCTCATTTCCCCCACTCCAAGGGTGTTGTCACAATGTGTATGAGATGGATTCCATGTTAGGTCATTTGGAAGCAATAGAAAATGTAGAATAACTTCCCATGTTAGGTCATATGGGAAAGTGGTGATATAACTCCCAAGTTAGGTCATCTGGGAGGATAAATACGTTGTGTTGTGTCGATTGATTGATGTGATTTCAAATAGTAAAAGATTTTTGTTTTCAAGATTTGAATGTATGTGATTGATTGATTGATTACTCATGGAGATATTTTTCTCTTCCGACCCCAGATTAGGTCATTAGGGAGAATCGCTAGAAAGTGGTGTGAAATATCGCCTAATGTGTGAGCAAATTTTTGATGATGAGAGAGTTATAAACATAAAAAGGTCACATAAGGGTATGAGGGTGATTATAGGATGCCCCAATTGTATGCTCCCCTTTCGGCCAAAGGGGGAGTGATGATGAGAATGAAATGTCGAATGAAAGTAAGCGTCTAATGAAAAAATAGTGAATGTATGATAAGTATCGCAACAATGTGTGTATATTGAGCTAAAACGATGTCAAAGAGGAAAATAGTGTTTGTGGAATGTGTACGATACAATAGTAGGTGGAATTTTGAAGAGAACATCGCAAATGAGACAAGAATCGAGTAGGGATGTTCTAGATATGATTGAAACCGCACGATGTGTATTAGTTAAGAGAATGAGGAAAATAATGACTATGGCAAGGTAGTTAATGGAGAGTTACTATAAATAGTAATGTGAAAAGGTGAATAGGTAACTCATTTGATTATTGTGTGAGTGTGATTGTGAGCTCTGGGTGTGTGAATATGCCGCAAGTGAGAGCATGCGATTGAGTTGATTTGAGATAGTGGCGGAAGTTATGGCGTCACATACAAAAACTAAGTCGTAAGTGTGATTTTTTCCAAAATTGTGTTTGAACCGGATGCTTTTTCTTAAATTTTTGTGAATTTTGTGTTTTAAATTTTCTCAATGTTTTTGACTTGGGAAAGAGTGCCAAGGTGTTAATGACCTTTGAGACACTAACGCCCAGGAATGGGCGCTAATGCCCTACTCCAGGTACCCCAGGTCCTACACCTAGGCATTGGTAACCCGAAGGCTTGGGTTGAGCCCAAAGTGTTGTAAATGTGAAAGTTGATGTTTTTTTGATGTTGTTGGTGATTGTTTTCACATGTATATAATGTACTAATGTTGTTTTTGTTATTGTTTGGTGTCATGCAGAGGGATATTCATTGGTGAGAGTTCTGTGGTGGTCGCCACTTGAGCACATTATTAGGGATTAGGTTTAGCAAATGACAAGTGGGATGTATTGGACCATGTTGGCCTGCAATACATAGTGAGGATGGGGGATGTGCCCCATAATATGTTGATGATCACCGCATTGTGCGAGAGATGGTGTGCAAATACTTGTACATTTTGGTTTCCTACGAGTGAGATGACCATGAATTTAGAGACATATATCACATATTGTGATTGCCTATTATTGGTGAGAGGGTTCAGATGATGTCTATAGATGATACTTAGAGTCGATGAGGGTAGATATGTAGTACTTTATGGGGACCCGAGTTCATACTGAGGTCCACATTAGTCTAGATACAATATTGAGGTTAACGGTTCCAATTGTGGAAGTTCATTGTTGTTGTGATTGATTCGTCGGTTATAGTAGTGGGTGGTGGTGTAGGCATCTTGTATAAGATGCATAATATTTTCCATTGTATAGAGGATGATGTGATGAGATATTCTTGGGCATGATGTGTATTGGCCCATTTATATAGGGATTTGTATAGATTTACATAGGAGGAGCACGAGGGTGGTATTAGAGCTACCACATTGTTACATGTATGGGCCTATGATCATATTGCAATATTGAGGCCGGTTGGTGGACCGCAAGGAGAGTGGGCGAGGCCAAATATATTTTTGGGAGATGGGTAGGTGTTCATGGTAGGAAGATGAATACAAATAACTATAGAGTGATGTTATATCATATGGGGCCAAAGTCCTTGATATGGAAGCCATACCGAGACTATGGAGGATGGCCAGAGGATGCAATAGAGCTACGATGTATTCGAGAAGACTATGTGGTTAGAGGATCGGTTCCCAGGGGTGACCAAACTATTCCAAGAAGAGTGTGTTTCATGACAGTTTGCTATGGCTCACGATGTGTGCCTAAAGCCTTATGTATGGGTGAGGGCCATTATGTTAGTGAGGAGGACTGAGCTAGACTAAGACCCATAAGAGTGCAACTAGTACCTCATTGGGCTAGACGAGGTAGATGCGGCGATAGAACCGATAGATGTAGATGATGTAGGGTGTATGGAGGCATATCATGCATGGTGGGCGTCACATTGGTGGGTATTTTTGTTTCTAGTTTTTGTGGATGTGGAAGGAGCACCGCAGGTGGAGGATTAGAGGGTCAATCAAATTCCCCCAATAGCGTAGCAGAAATGATAACAAAGTGTGAGTATTTGTATATTGATGTTTGTGATTTGTTATTTGGTTGTGTAATTGTCATTATTGTCTAATGTGTTGATCTATGGATGTAGGTGATGTATATTGGTCATTGATTGTGGACACATCTATTTGTAAATTGACACACAATGTGCTCACCGATGTACTCATAGGCGCTAGTATGTTAGAGCGGTGGATGCTATTGCGGTTGAGCATGCACATGTGTTTGATCCAAAGGCACTAGTGGTGGTAGCGTGCATCGTTTTATCGAGTGATAGGGATGAGGCATACGAGGAGCACACGAAAAGCTATAGAGGATGCGGGTGGAGGTCCCATATCACAGATGTATTCACGCAATTTGTGGAGCTATAAGGTCGTTTTGTGGGGCATTCGATTGAGATTACATTATTGCAACAAAAGGTAGAGAGATATAGGGGCTGCGATCAATGGCACACAGATCCGAATGACAAAACATCTAGTTCTAGAGCTCCCGCAATTGTAGATAGTGATAATGATGATGAGATATGATATGTATTGATGTAACGATGTATGGGGGTCCCCCTAGTGTTGGCATTTTTGTAACTATGATTTTGCATGATTTATATATATGGACCATTGGCGTATGTTCATTGTACTTGATGTTTATTGATGTCCGATGTGATGATTGGGACTTGTATCTGGATGTATGATGTATTGATTATTATCACTATATTTGATATGTGATGTTTTGATCATTGTTTGTGTTTGTTGATTTGATTTGTAATATGTAGTTGTTGATGTTGACTAATGAATAATGATGATTAATTTGATCATAGCTAGATAAGTGATGAGATAGTGTATGTGATAATAGATAGTGTAGGAAACACCTATAGTGTGATTGTTCAATGTGATAGATAAATGATGAAAAAATGTGTTGTATGTATGAATAGAGACGTGATGAATGGTAAAGTATGTATGAATGATGTAAGATATTATGTGAATGAGATGATTGTAAAATTATACTTGAGCATGTGTTATTATGATGAAGAGAGGGGGAAGAATAATGATGCCCCTAGTTTGTAGATGATAAAGGTTATTTTATATAATCCTCCTCAACAGTCAAGAATGAACCGTAAAGAAAGAGTGCATCATCAAGAAATGATATGAGAGTATATGCTAGATAAATATATTGATATAATGTGTAGCACAAAGATATGGTGAGGTTCTTATTGTAACAGATCCCTCAATAGTCATGTAAGAACCATAATAACACAAGTAAGAAGTAAGCGTGGAGTAGTGGAAGCATGTGGGGTGTAAGAAGCATGAGTGTATGAACCAAAATGAATTTCGGATGAGATATTTCTAATGATGGGTGATGGAGTGGTGGGAAGTGCAGATACTGACGACTTAGGAAGCCAATGTGTAGTAGTAGCATTGCACAGCGAATGAGATGGTGCAGAATGGATGAATTAGATGGTGGTGGATGAATAATGACCTTAGAAATAGATTTAAGGAGATAAGTCAACTAGAGTAACAACACGCTTGCGTGGGAGTGGAGATATAGACTACTCACAAGAGTGAGAGCCAAAAGAAATGACACCCTTATCTTCTAATTGTTGTAATCTATCATGAAGGGTACAACATTCATTTTCACGATGGCCATTGATACAATGATAGTTGCAATAAGGTTGATCACGCTGGCATTGCAAGAAATGAGGTGGATGATGTTGATTAGAAGGTAAGCAAATCAAATTCTTGTCAAGAAAGGAATGTAGCACATCATGAGGTCTAGCGTGACGAGAAAAGTGTAATGGATCCCGTGAAGGAGATGTAGAATTCTAAGGTGGAGCCCGAAACATTGAAGGAGATAAAGGATGCTTAAGCAATAGAGAAGACTAAACTTACTTGTGAGGTAGAGGACATGGAGACCTAAGAGGATGCTCAATAGATGGAATTAGAGAATAAATAGATGATGCAACAAAAGAATAACAATAGGATGAGGATCTATAACATGTGCAGAAATGAGATCCTGTTCTAGATCGATGACCTTATAACATAAGATTGTGAATGATTCACATGTTTCATTTTGCAAGCATTGCTTTAAAGCAGGAATCAAGACACGAAAAAGATGAATTACTTTTATAAGTCAATGGGATTAAAGACTAATTGATGTGTGAAAACATTGAAGCGCAAAATGTAATCAATGATAGGTTCTATTTTGCCTTGATGTAAGCTAGTAAAATGGTCATGTGTGACTCTAGGGCCATTGTTAAGTATGAAGCGACGAAGAAAAAATTCTTCCATCTCACAATAGGTACTAATAGATCCAAAGGGTAAATGTGTGTACCATTGGAGAGCATCATCAGTAAGACTATGGCAAAAATATTTTAGCAATAATCGATCATTAGAATAAGAAGCCATAGCTAGACGATAATGCTTAAGATGTAAATATGGATTTCTAGTACCATCAAAGCATGAAAATGTAGGCATAATGAAATCCTTAGGGAATGTTGAATTGTGAATATTTTTCAGAATAGGGTTGCCATGTAAAGAATTGTTATCGATAGAAGCATAATAGGCTTTTATTTCAAGCGTGAGAGATTGGACTTGAGATTGTAATTGACTAAAAACATGCATGAGTGATAAGATATCCTGTGATGGAATAATAGGAGATGTAGATGGTGTATTGAGTGGTTGTATCTTTCCATTATGAGTGATCATAGGGATGTCAAGAGAAGAATTAGAAGATACGATGCTAAAGGAACACTAGATATAGGTTCCAAAGAAGTAATAGGTGGTGAAGTAGTAGGACTAACATCAGAAACATTATTTCTATTGAGACTTTAGATGATTTTATTATCAGTTTTATGTTTAATCTTGATGATAACGCTTTAGCTAACAAACATGATGAAAATAAACATGTGCATGCTTGTTGTTTCTCATACTCCTTCCATTTTTGAAAATGTTTCTAATAATGCATCGCATACTAGTTCTCCTCCTTCATTATATGTTGATGATACACTTAATGAAATCCTTGCATCTGAATATTTGTCTGATATTGATGAGGCACATGATAGTAATGATTCTACTTATGCATACTACTAAATGTGAATGATGTAAATGAAAGCAGAGTAGAATCATTTACATCATTCACATTTAGTAGTATGCACGGAAGTAGAATCATTACTATCATGTGCCTCATCAATATCAGACAAATATTCATATGCAAGGATTTCATTAAGTGTATCATCAACATATAATGAAGGAGGAGAAATAGTATGTGAAGCATTATTAGAAACATTTTCAAAAATGGAAGGATATGAGAAACAACATCATGCACATGTTTATTTTCATCATGTTTTTTAGCTAAAGCATTATCATCAAGATTAAACATAAAACTGATAATAACATCATCTAAAGTCTCATAGTAGAAATAGAAGAAGGTGGAGTGCGGCTAATTGAATAACAAGGTCTACAACTAGAAAATCTTGTTGGATCGAAAAATGCTAATGGTAGAATGATCAAAGCTAGTAGGCACATTGCATTCATGAGCTAACAATTTCCTTTGAGTATCATCTGGAAGAATAGTGTTGCGATATAAAGTGCTAAGTTCAGCTATGGTTGCTTCATCATAGATAGGATTAATACTCACATGAGGCATGACTAGCCTAGGAGGAGAAGAGCTATTCTTATCCATTAGGGTTTTAGTGGATCCTAGGGAAAGTAGTTCTAAGCTACAGGTTCACCAAAATGATTTAATAAAATCTAAATATTTTATTAAAATTTGAATGCAAAGATCTGCTATAACTAATATACAATGAAATACAAGTGCTTGGCAATTTATTTGATCTTTATATGAAATCAAATGCAAGAGATAGGGAACTTACCTTAATTTCACTTATCCCAAAGTGATTCTGGACTAGAGAATGTGATGGAACATGAGCACATACCGTCACAATTAGGCTCAGAAAAATGTAGAGATGTTTGCAATGCTTGGACACGGGTGCCTAGGAAAGGATAGGAGCACCTACGGGAGCCTAGGTCCTCTATGGGGGTGCTAGAGTCTATAGAAAAGGTAGAAACTTGGTTACTGATCATCGCTGCTAGGGTTTCACACTTGTTCATCTTTGGTCACCTATATGTTGCACTTGGATCACCAAGGTACATATAAATCTACACAAAAATATCCTCCTGTAAAACCCTTACGACATCAAATCATAAAAAAGAAAGATATAAAATGAGGGGTCAGACTATCCTCAGTTGTCACAATGGTGAACTTACAACTGATTGTTATACTACATCTCATACCCAATGTAGTTATATGTGCTAGTGTGTGTAATAGTCCTCCTAGGTTTCCTCGCTCCAATAATGCCAATATAGTGGGTGATATCTAGATAAAATGTAAATGTGTGGATGGAATACAATGAACTCCCCTTCCTATGTAGTGTGTATGCAAAATAATGCATCCAAATGTAGTCCCTTGAGATATGTAGATAGATAGCCCTTGATAAGAACTTCTCGCCATTATAATGGTATGTATGTTGTGTTTATATAGGGATATCTTGCTTGAATTTTGACACTAATGAATCGACATGCTGACTAGTACCTCAGGATTTGAGTGGGAAAATAAAAAAGACTAGCCTCAAGTGTCAAAAGTAAAATCAAACATAAATAGGACATGGATACCTGGGGTAGATAAGAGTGCCAGGAATTAGTTTCCGATCCGGCGTTAGTGTCCAAAGACAAATGACGACAAATGAGTGGAGACTAACTGACAAGGATCCTTGTGATCTGACTAGAACTGGGGGTATGCGTGACAAGTGTGGAAGATAAAACAATAGAAATAAGAAAGACAAATAGATCGACTAGACAATGGGCCATCAGTGAATATTTTTCTTATGCAAAATCCATATATAAAACAACACTCTTGGTGGTATACTAAATAGTAGTAAGTACATTATTTTTGTCTACACAAACACACACACACAACAAACAAAAAAGTAAAAACAAACCCAATATACACAATAAATGTATACACCATGGCTACAAATGAACCAAGATGACAAAAATAAGCTTGTAATTCGTCAACAATTAACTAAGAAAAGTAATAATGCAACACAACTTTACATAAATAAATTTAACAATGTCCTTAATGTGTTCCACAGTGATGATTGATTGATTCCCGGCCCTCCCACCCCCACCCCCACCCCCAAGCAAGGATGCAAGGGGTAAGATAAATTAGGATTGATTGGATCATTCCCCAAGAAAAGATATATGCAAGGGAGAAAGTGAGAGATGATACTCACCCAGCGAGGATACACGTGAGGGATTTGGATTAGGATGTTTTGATATTTGTAGGATATTTGGAATGGACATCGAGATAAGATTCAATGTATTGATTTTTGAGATTTATGGTTTTTTTCAAATGTTTAGGTTATTTTGGATGGTTTTGTGATTTTTTGTAGATTTTTGACTAGTTTTATATGTTTTTAGTAGTTTTGGATTTTTTTTTTTTTTTTTGGGATTTTTGACTAGGTATCGATGTGAGAGACCTAGTTGTGATAGTGATCATGAGAAGTGAAAGTTACCATGAACCCATTCCTAACTCACGTAAGAACTAAGAGTCTCATTTAGATTTAGATATGGATAGAGAAAAGATGTATGATATAATAAATGATAAACATCTTGATTGTGGAACATAAGATAGTAGAAGACATGAAAGGTGATAGGATGTGATAGACAAAAGGATATATGGGAACATGCATGTGTAAATGTTTCTCCTTGGGAACTCATTTTCAAAAAATATCAAATAGTTCATTCCATTAGTAAAATATATTGTAGGTAATGTAGTGATAGGATGTCTTACTCCACCCTTGACTCCACACAACTAGTAAGATGTGAGGGATCAAAGATCAAAGAAGGACATTGGATGCGCATGACGTAGTGAATGGATGCAAAGACGAAGGTTTAAGAATGGTCAATGTGGGAAATTATGACTCATCTAAAATTAAGATTACCCGATTGACTCCAAGATGATTTTTAATTTATAGATATTTGACTAGACTTAGACTTGCATATGGCCTACTGATTGGAATGATCTGGTTGAAGGAATGGTTATCTCTCATAACATGTGCATCTAAATTGTTTCTTTGGAATTGTGTACTATTAAACACCTTTTATGCATATTTTGTTAAGGCTTTCTTGATTTTTTTGAATAACCCCCTATGTTCTACCCCACTCCACTAGTAAGAGGCAAGGGCTCATCACCAAAGACAAAATGAAGGCAAGTAAGAGTACCTTCCTTCTTTCCCAGCCTTATGATACTAGTAAGAAATGTGAGCTCATAACCAAATATTGTGAAGGATGAAAGGTGTAATTATTTGTAAATTTTAAAATATTTTTGATTTATTTTTCCTTGTTTTTACATGGTGCTTATTAGGAATGAACATTTTCCCCCAAATATCAACCCCACATAACTATTAGTACGCAAGGGATCATAACCCAAGACTGAGATAAGTTGTCAAAAGATCCAAGATAAAAATATTAGAGATTTCTTGTTAAGGAGAGAACTTCTTTAGAAGTAAATTTTACCATCAGGAAGCTTATAGATAAGACCATAGGTGAAAATATTTGAAATGGGAGAAACCAAAAGAGGGATGAGATACATAATAATGAATTAGGATCAATATTAACTCTTGTCTCATGATGACATGGAATAAATAGGTGAAGAGTGTGAAAAATCATGAAGATGTTATGATTGGGATATCTTCCAATGGTATAAAAAGTTTAGAATTATTTTTAGATGATCTAGATGGGAAGAATGTACAAGCTACCTTCCCTAATGTAGAGAGTACCCACAGATAAGTGGTTCCTACAAATATAACCTCTTGCTAATGTTCATTTTGGATGAACCAATGTTTGTGAAGGATGTTAGAGTTCAATGAAAATATTTTGTTGTTTTTGTTTGAGGTTCCCCTCCTGCTAGTGCCTCAAAAAGGTTTTCTCTAAGGAATCAATCATTTTTATTTTTCTTATTTTTCTATTTTTGCTTCTTGAATAGTGCTTTGGTGAGGTTTTCACTGTGGGAGATCTTTTTCCTTTTTTTCCTTTTTGATTTTTTGATTTTGGTGGATGGGGGTTTTCAAGCTCTTCACCAAAGTAGGATGTAGCATTTAGATTAATATTGAATCCCTTCTTGTGATTAGAAGGGGGTATGTGATCCCGATTTCTGAGAAACTCCTTGATGGCCTCATCATTTTGGAAGAGGTCCATGGAGACGTGATTTGATTGGTCCTAATCGATAAGGGTAGGGTAGACAATGTCAAAGGTGATGGTGTGAATGGAAAGTTGGTAAAAAGGATTGTATTAGTGAGGTCCTCAAAGAGGTCATGTGTGGAACCTATCTCAACATCAAATTCAGTATATTCACCATTAGTTGTTGTATCAGCAAAAACTTTGCACACATAAGCATTAGGGTTATAACCTAAACCATATGAGTTAAGATTTTTTAATGGGATAATGGGATAGAGAATACCTTGTTAATTATTTCCAAGACCTTTATCCTTCCACTTGATTTTTTTCATATAAAATGTTCGAGTGATTGATAACATGCAACAAAATGATCATCATAAAACCAAGAGATCTCAAAACCTATAATTTTCTCATTTTCTAAGTATATGAATCATCAAAAACACATTTTCCAAGTTTGTAGATGGGAGATATTTTTATATGGGAAGCATTTGATTTTCCATAGTTGTGTGGTGATAAAGGTAGGTTTCCAATATGAAAAGAATTTTCAACAGTTTGAAATTTTTACTCACCACATCCTTTATCAATGATTTTGAATGTGGATTTTTTCTCAGATGAAGTAGCAGGCATATTAGGGTACCAACGAAGTGAGTATGCTAGAAAATGTAGACATGGAGTGTAGAGTGTGAAGTGTAAGAGTAGAAACTAGAGACAATTGATAGTGCTAGAAGGGGGTGAAGCATCATGCCCCAATTGTGCGAGGAGAGCTATGTGATGATGTAAGAAAGATATTATGATGATGATGTAGTTTGGAATGTATCATAAGAAAGTATATTGTTGTCACAACAAGGGGTAGAAAAAAGAGTAGGACCAAAGTTGGATTGTGGGTTGAAAGGAGGAAGTTTAAAAAGGTTAGCTATCACAGGGTGAATTGGTTGGTCTTGTTTGGTTGGTGGTTGCTGATTTGGTAATGTTGTAGCAGAGTTGATAGAAGGAGAGGATGGAGGACAAATTTTTAAAGGAGGTTGCTTAGTTGGAATTGGTAACATTGTAGAAGACTTGATAGGAGGAGGTGATGGGGTACAAATTTTGAGATGTGGTTGCTTAGTTGGAAGTGGTGACATTCTAGAATAATTAATAAGATAAATTTATGGGGTACATATTTTGAGAGGGGGTTGCTTAGTTAGAAGTGGTGACATTGTAGAAGACTTTATAGGAAGAGGCGTGGGGTAAAAATTTTGAGAGGTGTAATGACATTGGGTTGATACGCAACTCTTGACCGACGAAAAGAATGAACATTAGTAATCCTAGAATGATGCTCACTAGACATAGAGGGATCTGATTTGGGAGCCCAATGGGATTTAGCAATTGGAGATGAGCATGTAGCAGAATATTGTGTAGCAAATGAAATAAAACCATGATGCTCAAGGTGCTTAATTATTTGTTTTAAAACATAGCAATCATTGTCATGATGTCCATTAAGTTTGTGATAATTGCAAAATGGTAGACCTTTGTATTTGGCAAGCCGATAAGGAGGGTATCAATGAGTAGTTGGAATATAGATCAATTGGTGTTTGAGGAGATCTAGAATAATATCATGTGGCTTAACATTCAGAGAAAACATGAGAGGTGATGGTAGTGGTAAGAGTTGGGGTTCACTTATATGAGCATAAGTAGAATACATAGGATTAGGATGAGGTGTAGAAGAAGAAGTACTATGGGCCTGAAAAGTATCCTTGAGATGTTGGATTTCATATGTGAGAGATGTAATTGTGGTTTATATAGATTGAATTTTATCTTGAAATAAACAATATAAAGCTTTAATTGACTTGCAAATGGATTGATTGGTTGTGGTATCAGGACCAATAGGGTCATCAGAGAGACGATCAAAGATGGAACTTACTTGTGTAGGTGGTGTATTACGAGGAGATACATAATGTCTAGGGATTTTTGGAGAACATCTTTGTAAGGTGGGTGCATTTAAAGTAATTGATGCAAGGATACTTTAGGAGCCATGAAAGAAGATCGAGATAGAATAGGAAAATAAGGATCCAAATGTTTGATCACGAGTGGGGTTCACCAAGTGATTTAATATAAATGGAATTAAATATAATTACATAGTAACTACTATAATGAATGATGTAAAAATGTTAATATATAGTGAAGACACAATAAAACAAGCATATAAATGTGAAACCCTAAGCAAGAGAGGGAGATAGAGATACTTAGTTGATTCCCAAGTAATATGAAGTGATCTAGGTAGGTGAATAGCTGAAATATACTAAGGAGAGTATCATCAATGATCACTGCGCTTTGGACTCGAAACTACACATGACAGAAGTTCCCGGAGAGGACATGAGAACCCGGTGCTGGTGTCTAGATCTGGGTGTTGGTGTCTAGGTAGATTTTGTGGATCTAGTTCTTTCAAAGGCCATATGATGGTCGGTGTCCTTTTTCTACGTCTCTGTTAGTATGGATTCGTTGTCTTATCTAAAATGTACCTTAACCTACAAGAAATAAGTTGACCTACACATACACATAAACCACATGAAACCTAAAAAGTAAAATATAGAATGGGAGTCAAACCGACTTCCGATGGTAACCCAAAGAGTGAACTTCGATTGAGAATTGCACTACATCTCGGAATTCATGTAGTTCTCGTGTGTAAGTGTGTGTAATGATGCCCTAGGATTCCCTTGTGTAAGTTACAAAATGATATTAGGCTAGATCTAGAATATAGCAGATGTATAGAATGTGTGAGACGAAATATAATAGAATTCCCCTCCCTTGAATGAGTGTGCTATATGGATGAATTTGAAGTTATTTTGTGCTTTTGGATGCAATCTTAGGTGATAATATGTAATTTTTAGTGCTTGGTAATTTATTTTGAAAACATAACTATGTATTTATATGATTCCCTTGTTTGAATTTCGTAATTGATAGCTAAAAGGCCAACCAAAAGTAGTAAAAATAATTAAGAAGTAAAAGGGGTCCAAAAGGATAAAAATGAGGTAAAGAAGGACAAGAGCACTCGGGAGGATAGGAGCGCCTGGCGCTAGTGTCCCAATTGGGCACTAGTGTCTGAGGCCATAGAAAGATAAAATAGTCAAATGCCGAAAGAGTACAATATGTATAAAGCCAATAAAAGTGCAGAAAATAAAGCAAAAGGCTAAAAAGAGTTGTCAATTACTAGTTTTCTTTCTTAGGAATCATGTAAATTCTAGCATGCTTTTAGGACCTAGAAATGTACCCAAGTGCATAAATTTTGTGTCTACATTTTTCATACACACATGTACTACACAAAAATATCAATGCATGGAGTTTTAAATGTAATGTAATGCCATATTGGATTTATCTAGGGTTGACCATCTAGGTAATCCAAATCAAGCACATAACCTTGTTTTTTGTTATTCAATGCTTTCTTCATTACTTGTTAAGAAGCTAGGGCTTCATAGGTACATGTGTAAATGTGGAAGTTACAGAGAATATAAATATAATAAGAATAAATGTAGGTGAAGGTGAAGCAACATAGGAAAACCCATAAGTACACAAGACATAGTACAAAACTATCTATTTCTTTATGGCATTTTTGGATAATTAAGTATTAGTGCCAAAAGAGGTCACACTGATAGTTTGAACACATTCCTTGATCTACATATTATCCAATACATTCATAACTCATCCAAAACACTTAATTAGTTAAGTGATATATTGCACCCTTATCAGCACTCCTAACTTATTTATCAAATAGGTATACTTGTAGATTGTAGTTTCCAAGCTCCGTAGATTAATTGTGTATGATATTAATGCTTTTTTAATTTCCTATAACAATATAATATATCCTAAATTAATATATCACTTATTAATTTTAGGGTGTAATAATTTAGTGAACCTACCTTATGTTCAAAACATTAACCTATTTTGGTTTATTTTTCCTACCCTCAAGCTACTAATTTTTCTCTCAAACCATAGTTTCCCTAGGTTTTCCATTTATCACTACTTACATGTTTTTTTCCCTAGCTTAAGTGTCGCTTATCCTTTTTTATTCATGGATTTTGCTATATATTTTTCTTCTCAAGTTGATAAGTGATACCATCCATTTAAAAATTCCATTCCCATTATTTTTGTGATAAAGGATGTATATTTTTTCCATTTAGGTGTTGTTTATGATTATTCTTTACAAACTAAAATAGTTCCTAGTACCACCCAATGGGAAAGGGATTTAAGAAAACTCCATGTCTCCCCTCCTTCTAGGTTTGGTTCTCATTACCTTAAATATGATGTCCTTGGTTAACCTCATCCATTCCTAGAATCTAGCTTAGAGGTACCTAACACCTCTCCTCCCATGGAATATTCATTTACTTATGAAAAATTATAAATCCTAGTCATACTAATAGTTATGAGCCATATCTCAATGATAGTTATTTTTAATGTAAGGTTAATTATCTTAACATTTTTTATCATAACACAATAAATATTTCACTTAGACCCTCTTTCTAATCATCATTCTACTAAAAATATGAATGAGAATGTTTCTAGTGACGGTTCTCATATTAGTGTGGATGAAGCTAATGACGCGTTGATTCTAAAATTACCAATGACATGGAGAACATAAATCTTGATTGGGATGGTTTTCCTTCTACTTATCAGTATGTCAAACAATTTCTATTCTTCTCTTCTTGATGCAACTAATGATGAAATTTATTTCTCTTCTCCTACCTCCGATGATGAAATTTATATATTTGATTATATTTTTCCTTCTATCATTGAAATTGTTGATCATGGTATTCCTTTCTCCGACACTCAAATGAAAAACAAAATTATTAATGAGTTTTTAATTTTACAAATGAATTTTATCCTCCTATTTTATTATAGACAATTATGCATTTGTGAGTGCAATCCCTTCTCGTTATATTCAAAGTAACAACAATGATGTATTCAATTATATCCTTCCTCTTCATACTCAATTTGAAAATGATTATCTACGTGTGTCTCTTCACCTCTTATTATACAATAAAATAACCAAAGAGAGTTAAACATATATGCAAAGTGGACTGCCTAACATGTGCTAGATCCTGAAGTGCGATACTTCCTAGATGGTTATCAATCCACTGTTTAAAACAATTCAATGCTGAAATAAAGTAAATATTGTCCTACTAGTTTAATATGATTTAGGCATCTCATACAAAACAATAGGCTAGATCTAATCTAACAAGCTAGGCTAGAAGGAGATCCAGAGGTCAAGTAGGTTGGTTATAGGTGAATCTGAGCTAACAGGCTAGGTTAGATACAGATCTGAAGGTCAAATAGGTGTTCAAGTAGGTATATGTCGAAAAAGTTGTTATTCTAGTAGAGATCAGGTGACACAGAGACCACCATGGTTTTATAAAAACTAATGATGGTTTTACTGTAACCGGTGATGGTTAGAGAGAACCGACGATGGTTAAGTCAAGGGTGGTGGAATCACACAATAGTCTTGGGTTTTTGGAGTTTTGGGGTAAAAGTGGAGTGGATAGAAGATGGGGATTGATCATAGAGGGGGTGTAGATATGTTTCGAAGGTCTGAGATTACTGAGGAGGTCAAAATAGGAAATTGGGCCAAGTATTAAGATGATTGGGTATGGAAGGTGGCTGTAACTAGAGAGAGGAATGGACAGAGGGTAAAAGACTAGGTTCCTTTACCACAAAGACTACAGATGATGATAAGAAAATGAAATAGATGGAAGGAGGATACTTACTCTTCTGTGAGGTACAGTCTAAAGAATAATGAAGAAGTTGCTACATTGGAGGATGTTGGGAAGAAAGTCTCATTGTTGTGCCAGTGTATTTGGTTGCCTTTTTTGATCAAAAATCAATCTTCATTTTATTTGTCGCATCTAAAGAGATCAAACTCAAGATCAAAAGTTTTCAAACAAAAACAAAACCAACAACCAACCCGTATTACAAAGCTATGTAAATGGGTCTAAATAGGCCATTTGGTCCATTCTGGTATAACCGGCATCGGTTTAGGGTGAACCGACATCAATTTAGGGTGAACCGACATCGGTTTGGGTGAGATATCTCGGTTGTTCAAAAGTTTTCAGGAAGTTGTTCCACCATTTGATAAGGGTCTCTTCTTTTCCTCGGGAAAAAACGACCTTAGGAGGCTTTTAATGTGAGGTGAGGGGATGGGTCTAATGTTAGGTTTTATTTAGGACATTGGTTTAGGGTTTAGGTTAATGGGTCAAATGATGGGGGTGGTTAGGTGAGGTGTATTTAATAAAGGCAATTTTATTAAATAGGTGTGTGAGGGTAGTGAATTAATTTAATGTGAATAATTAAATTAATGTGTGTGTGGGTAAAAGGTCATTAACTTAATTAAAATAATTAAATTAATATATATGGAGGTAAATGGCATTAATTTAATTAAAGTAATTAAATTAAAATGTGTGGGGTGCAGGAGGTAGGTGATAAGGTGTTGAGGATGAGGAAGTGATTATAGGGTCATGTAGGGGACCAAGGTGATTACGACACAATTTTGGTGTCTACATTTTTCCCCTTCTTGTTGTGTAGCTTGTATTGGTAAGCAACGTGAAACAAGAATAGAGTGTGGTTGCCCCAAGTGGGAATGAGGGTGATCCCCCTCAAACCAGGAACTGATGAGGTGACAGGGAGCAATCGGTGAGTGGTTTGATAAAAGTGGATGTGAAGAAGAATAGTGAAAAATGGGGAAAGGAGTAAAGGGAAAATCGGGCATATAGGTAAATGGGTAAATGGGCCAAGGTCAAAGGTAGTGGCAGTTGAACACACACACATATAAACTGTGACACGGTACTAGGTTGAAGAGCTTGCAAACTCTACATCATCTAAGGTCGATAGGTTTATCCAAACAAGGTTGAAGTGATTCCGGTATCCAAGGTATAGGATAAGGTCAGGAAACACAACATAGGTTAGGTGCAGGAACGTTTAGGTATGTTCCGGTACACCAAAGGTAGGGTCAGGATAAATGGTCATGGCAATAGGCTAGGTAAGGTCATTAGGTCAAACAACACAGGTAATAGTGCATCACAAGGTATAGTGAACACATGAGGTCAAAGGTCACAAACAATAGTTTCTAGGTCCAGGTAGATAGGTCACAACACGGGTAAGGCCGAGGTAGGGGTAAAATAAGGAGAAAGCCAATCAGGTAACGAGGTGAGGTAAAGAAGGTGGAGGGCCGAGAAGAAGGAAAGTGGTCAGTCCAGTAGGTGTAGGGGAGGCAAAAGAAAAAGGAGGTAAGGAAAATGAGGTCAATGGGGCAAGAAAAAGAGGTAATGAAGGAAGGAGGGGAGGGAGAACCGGAAGGTGAGATTGGGTTATGATGCATGACGGCAGTCATTTTGTAACCGATATTTATAGGGATAAAAGATTAAAAAACCCATGTGTTTGAAGAGATTCATTTGTTATTAGGAGAAAAGGACAAGAAGAGAGAAAAGAGGAAGAGAAAAAAAGAGAGAGAGGAAAGATGAGCCAGTGGTGAGATTGATTCATTCATTGATTTTGTATATGTAGAGATGAGAGTGGTTTGATGACATTTTGTTTGATATCGGCTCGGATGAGAGAGAGTGAGAGATTGAGATGATGGCCATGATGAGACCGGTGTATGATTTGATATACACAATTATTGATTTATATGATGAGATGATGATATTTGTGATGTGTTAAGTGTTGATGAGATATTGGTTTATGGCTTGTGTTAGATGATATGGATTTGATATACATTTGATTAGATGATGATACTTTGATATGGATTTGTTATTATTTGATATGGATGGATTAGGTGAGTTATATGGATGGAGTCGATGAGTGTTAGGGTGGGTGATAGTTAGTGATGGCATGGATGAGTCATGAGTTAGGTTTAGGCATGGATTGAATCAATTGGTTAGGCATGGATTGAGTTAGGTTGGTTTAGGCATGGATTGGTCGAGTCGGTTTAGGCATGGATGGAGTTAGGGTTGGTTTAGGCATGGATGAGTGGTAGTCATGTTGGTTGGATGGATCGATGGTTGAGTGGAGGCATGGATCAGTCAGGAGTTGGTTGGAGGCATGGATTGAGTCAGTTAGGCATGGTTTGGTCGTTGGTTTAGGCATGGTGGAGTTAGGGTTGGTTTAGGCATGGATGTTCATTTCGGTATTTTGATAACAAATGGCAATATAAATGTATGAGATGGTGTAAAATGTGGAAAATGTTGGTTATGTATGAAAATGTGAAATAATATAAATAATATAAGTGGTAAAAGTTATGTGGTATATGGTTTAGATGTCGAGGTTTTTGATATGAATAGGAAATCAGGTAAAGGTGGGGAAAATGGTTAGGGTAAAGAGTGGTCGAGCTAACCTTCCAGGGCCCCATGCCCTGGAAGTGCTGCCTACATAGTCCCGTGGTGAAAAGGGACCTCAGACTGATGTAGTTCTCCCATAAGCTAGGGAAGAATATGAGAAGATAGAAGAATAGGTAGTGAGGTTGATAGTTAGGTTGATTCGAGGTCATAGGTATGATTAGGTCAAGGTCAATTAGGTTAGGTGGAATATAGGTAGATAGGTATGGGTGATTTTAGGTCGATAGGTAGTGTTGATTCTAGGCCATAGGTATGATTAGGTCAAGGTCATTATGTTAGGGTGAGAATAGGTAGATAGGTAAAGGTGATTTTAGGTTGATTGAGGTGTGAGAAGAAAATCCCAAAAGATAGGTGTCGAGGGTCTAGTCCTATATAGGAAGATCAAAAGGTAATGAAGAAGAGAAAAGATAAGAGGGGGCAAGAAAGCCACCCGATTGGCAAGGATCAAAATGTATGAAACACATCTATAGATAGGCTAGTGAACGTAAGACCCTAAAGACATTGCATGATTGATTACTCTAAAGGTGAAGAATAGTCACAAAATCACCAAATGTCATAGGTTCAGCAGGTCCCTTGAGGCAGTATGAGGTGAAAAGACAACGGGTAAGGAGGTGAAGGTAATTGGGTCATAAAATGGGAAGTAAAATGCCTTGGGCAATAGAGCCAAGATCACAATAGGCAAGTCCATGACGAAAAAAGGTTACTTTTCTTTTTCTTTTTCTTTTTGACTTTTTAGATAGACTGATCGATGTGGGAAGTCTATACGGATGAGTATATGTCTCCTTGAGGTCTTCACGAAGCTGATCGATGCGGGAAGCTTCTGAATTTTGATTTTTGAGAAAATAGTCCTCTTTTTGGAAAGACTATGTAGAGAGTTGTGAGCTTTTTATAGCTTGTCCTTCGAGGGAGCAGTCTACTTATAGTGATAATTGAAGGTGGAAGATGTCCTTTTGAGGGATTCATCTTTTATATTGGAAGTTTGACTCAAGGAGTTAATCCCTTATTAAGATGTCCTTCTGAGGGATTCATCTTTTTTTTTTGGCTTTTAAGTCATGGACGAGACTATAACGAAGCATTTGGTTCTTGTTGAGAAGGCAAGGGTGAATGACCATGGGATCTCATCTAAAAGAAGATGAAAAGTATCCATGAGAATCATGCCATGTGCAGAGCCGTGGTGCACATATTTAAGATAAGGCAAAAAGGGTGACGGGTAATCACATGATTCTTGTTTAGTCATTGGAGATGAGGTGTGGAAAAGAAAAAGGTAAATGGCACTCAAGGGATGAGCATGAACTAGATAAATAGTGATGTAGGACTAGAAGTCAATAATAGAATGGTCAAAGATGCAAGGCATTGAGGGGCTCAGGTTCGGGCTTACCATCAAGTGAAGACAAGTGATAAGCACCTGATCCATAGTCATGGGTCACGATGTATGGTCCAAGCCAATTAGGAGAAAATTTTCCCCATTTTCTTTTTTCTGCTTTGGTTACGTGTTGATTTTCCTTGAGGACAGATCACCAACCTTGAAGGTGCATGTTCATGGACACATTTTTCATAGGCACGCTTGATGCATTTTTGGTAGACTTGGAGATGGTCGAGGGCATGAAGATGACGTTCATCTAATAACTCAAGTTGTGCTAAACGGTCTTGGTGAAAGTCATCATCAGTAAGCATATCTTGAAGAGAGATACGAGAGATGGGATCTAGACTTTGAGAGGCAAAACAACCTCGGTACCATAGACCAGAGAAAAGGAGTAGCAGTGGTGGAGGTGCGAATACTAGTACGGTATGCCCAAAGAGTGAAAGGAATGTGCGTATGCCAATCCTTCCCAGTATCGTTAACCACTTTCATGAGAATTTTGTTTAGGGTTTTGTTGGTGGATTTAGCTTGGCCATTGGTTTGTGGGTAATATGGTGAGGAGAAGCTAAGTTGGATACCAAAGTGTCACAAAGTTTCTGTAGAGTTTTGTTTTTGAATTGTTTTCCATTATCAATGATAAGGCGATGTGGAACACAAAGCGACAAATAATGTGATGATTGATGAACTCACATATTTTCTCAACTTTAGTGGAGATGAGGGGTATGGCTTCAACCCATTTGGTGTAATATTCGGTAGTGGTGATGATCCATTGATGTCTTAGGGAAGAGTGAGGATTGATCTCTCCGACAAGATCCAAACCCCATTGAGAGAAGGGCCAAAGGTCACGAGCGACCTGTAAGGCATGACTAGGTGTGTGATGAAGATTGGCATGTTGTTGGCATTTTACACAACGCTTAACGTAGTCACAACAATCATGATTGAGGGTCACCAATAATAGCCTAGGTGAAGAATGCGTTTAGCAATAACAAGGCCACTGAAGTGACCTCCACATATGCCATCGTGAACTTCTTTAATGGTATAGGGATTTCAGAGCTGTGAGGCATCGTAAGAGAATACCATCAAAGCCTCATTTATAGAGAAGGCCACCCATGATGACATAACGAGAGGCCTTTTTGAGAAAGGCATTTCCATTACGTGTGAGATCAGGAGGCAATATAGAAAGGGAAAGGTAGTCCGCAAGCTACTTATACCAAAGGTCTTGTGTGTTTAGTGAGGTAGTTCGGATGAGGTTAACACAACAAGATTTATAAGAAGGTCTCGGTATGCATTTTATGGTAACAAAGATGTCTGAATCGGTAGGTGAAGTGGGTATTTGGGAAGCGAGGTAGGCCATGGTATCCACGAATTTATTGGTGGATCACGGAACAGTTTGAATTTTATAGCGGTCAAAGGTAGTCAACATGATGCCGACGTAACATTTGTATTCTTGAAGTATTTCATTATGACACTGATAAACACCATTGACTTGGTTTACTACCAGTTGAGAATCACCAAAGATATTAATGGACTTAACCTCTAAGGCATAGGCAGTCATGAGACCCAATACGAGTGCTTCATATTCATGATATTGTTGGTGCATTCAAAGTCAAGTTTAAATGATAAGGGCATGGGTTCACCATCAAGAGGAATGAGGATAATGCCTACACCACCCCCACGCTGACATTTGGAACCATCAAGAATAAGGTCATTTGGTAAGGGTCATCATCCAAAGAGAGGTTAGCAATGGATTCATCAGGAAATCAAAATTCGAAGATTGATTCCCAGAAAGAGGCACATCAACGAGCTGGTCAACAATGGCCTGGCCCTTGATAGATTTTTGGTGGATGAATTCTAGGTCTAGGTCAGCAAGAAGCATGAGCCAACGTGCGGCACACATTGATTTTGGTAAGGTTTAGCATACATGAAGTGTAAGGGGTCAGTGTTGGTCACAACATAGGTTTTGTGGTTGAGTAGGTAATGGCGAAGTTTGGTGGCAACAAAAACTAAGGCTAAGAAAAGTTTTTCAGGGTGAGTGTATCGGGTTTTGTAGTCCAGAAGGGTATGGCTTATGTAATAAACCACCTGCTCCCTATGTTGTTCATCATGATGAGCGAGCATGGCCCCTAAGAGTGATCGGTAGCAGAGATGTATAGGTAGAAGGGTTGGTCATCTTTAGGTGGAATAAGTACGGTGGTTGGAGAAGGTATTGTTTTAAGGCCTCAAAAGCTTTGTGGCAGTCATCATCCCATTTGAAAGAGACATCCTTTTTGAGAAGGTGATGAAATGGTTGACAACGGTCGAGAGTTGGGAAATAAAATGGTGAATGGATTGCAATTTACCTTGCAGGCTACGAAGTTGTTTAAGGTTAGTGGGTGGAGGCATTTCCAAAATGGCCTTGACTTTAGCAGGGTCAACTTCTATACCACGTAGGAAATGATAAATCCCAGGAGCTTTCCTGAGAGAACCGCGAAGACACACTTTTTAGGTGAAGGTGGACGCAATATTTAATGAGGTGGTCAAAGATGGTTTCAAGGATGGAGATGCTCGGTATGACGTTTAGATTTGGCCAAGAGATCATCCACGTAATCTTCCAATATGCGATGCATGATATCATGGAAGATGTAAGTCATAACCCGCTGATATGTGGCACCAACATTTTTAAGGCCAAAAGGCATGACTCGATAGCAGAAGGTCCCCCAAGGGGTAATGAATGTGGTTTTGTGTTGATCCTCTGGGGCGAGCAAGATTTGGTTATAACCCGAGAAACCATCCATAAGTGATAGCATCTCATGGCCAGCTGGTAAGGTCAACCAACTGGTCAATACCAGCAGAGGAAAATCATCTTTAGGGCAAGCAAGGTTGAGATCATGGAAATCGGTGCAAATGTGAAGTCCCCTATCACCTTAGTGATAGGATGATGTTAGAAATCCATTGGGGTAATCGATGGGTAAGATGAAGGAAACTGAGAGAAGGCGTTGAAGTTCTTCTTTGACAAGAAGAGCAATGCGAGGGTGCATTTTCCTCAACTTTTGTTTTACGGGTTTGGCATCGGGAATGGTTACAATATTGTGGACCATGATAGTGGGATCAATGCTAGCATGTCAAAGATAGACCAAGTGAAAGCATGGCTATGATTTTTAAGAAAAGAAGTGAGGGCTTCCTGCTCAAGTAGAAAGATCCGAGATTGGCCAATCTTGAGAATGTGGGGGTCATCCTGAGTGTGGATGTTGACTTCGATAGTCGATTCATTCAACATTGTTTGCATCTCAGAAGGTAATGACCAGTGAATATAAGAGTCTTCAACGACCAAGGTAGGTGAGTATGGATTCATCATCCTGACATTGAATGACATTAATAGGGAGTATCATCCCCTATCATGTTAGGATACAAGAAAGGAAGAGAGGAAGGAGCCTCGCCATCGCGGTGATAGGTCAGAGGTCCCAAGGAAATGGTATTTATGGAAAAAAAAAAAAGGTAGGAGGGATAGATTCAGGATCCATCGACTCTGTTGGTGAAGGTGGTGAAGGTGGGGTAGGTGAAGAAGGTGGAGAGGGGTCAATGTCTTCAATGAGTTCAATACGGGGCTTTTTGGCAGGTAGTTTGGTAAAACCGATTCCACTACGATCATTGTGTTTACGCGTGGTACATGAAATAATGGTGTGATGACCTTGCTCATAAAGGCCAAAGCCAAACCCTTCCAAGCAAAGTGTGTAGGAAAGTGTGAGCAAAGTGGTGGTTGGTAAGTGACTGAAGGTCAGCCAAAAAGGTTGGGTTTGTGATGGTGGTTCGGGTGTGTAAGTGGAAATATCAAGTCCCCCATAGGTAAGATGGGTACGGAGGTGGGGAGGACCATAAAGGAGATGCTCGCCTATGCGGTGATCATAGTGAGGATGTTGGTGAAGGTTTCCATACTCTTGTGGAGTAAGGAATGTATTGACATTGTATACAGATATACTCCCCATAGTGAGGCATTGAAAAACACCTTCCAAGGGATCAATGGTTGATATATTGGTGGCTGGAATGGAGGAAGCATTAGAAGTTAGATCGGTGGAGGTGTTGGTTAGTTGGGAAGCTGATGTGTGACTGGTAGAAGCAAAACAACATGTGGGAATAGAAGATTTGGGTGAAGGTGAGGTTGCAAAACGACTCACTGGTGGATGGGGTCATGTGTGAAGAAGATGTAGGTAGGGAGGTAGATGCCTTAATAGGTACAAGGACATCATTGGGCCGGTAAAGCATGTTGTAGGTTTTGAAAGGTGATGGGTCAGCTGAATGGTATAGGAACGTCCTTCATGTTCAAACTTTACACATCGGTGCAAAGTAGAAGGAACACAACCCATGGCACAAATCCAGGGTCTACCGAGCAACAAATTGTATTGAAACTCCCCTTCCAAATGTAGAGAACAACTCGAATAGTACGGGACCCACACAAATGTGGAGGATGATAGTGCCGAGTGTAGAGGTGATAGCATCATTGAATGAATGCAACATGACTGGATGTTTATGCATGCAGTTGTTGGGTATGTGCATTTTGTTCAATGCGTGAGAGGAGATGATGTTAATGCTAGCACCCCCATCGATCATAACACGTCGATGCATATATTATCGATATGGATGGAGATGAAAAGTGTAGGATCTAGGTCATCGGTTTGGTGGGGGACAATTTCATCATCCGAGAAACTAAGGATAACAACTTGGTGAACAGGTGGAGGTGATGAGGTAGATGGAAATTTGGTGAGTGAGGCGACATGATGAGGTGTGATAATAGATGCTACAGGTGTGGGGTCATTAGGTAAAACCTCAATAGATTGAAGGACCTCCATGAGGGCTTGACGATGTGACTCCGAGGTTTGGATGAGATCATATAAGGACATTTTGAGGGGAGATTGGTGTAATTGTTTGAGCATGGTGCGATGTGTGATGCCATTAGAAATGGGGTATGTGGGGCCATGATAGTTATTTTAGGTATGGGTGTAGATGGTATGTTGGGTATAGGATTGGTTGGTGGGTCAGTTGCTTTTTTTTCTTTCCCTTCGCACACGTGTAGTGATGTGTACCATGTTGATTTGAGGGAAGTTGGAAAATGGAGAAGGTGTAGGGTAAGTGGTATAACGACACGAAGGGAAAAACCTACTGGAGGAGAAAATCCTTGTGAGGTGAGTTGGGCACAACGACATTTGGGTGGAGGCGTGGCAAGTTCTCTGATGTGAACCATGTTAATTTCAAATTTTGGGGGTGGCTCTATGAGCTGTGAGGGTGGAGGTTGTGGTATAGGTGTAGGAGGAAGATGTGAAGAAGGTGGTGAGGGTGAAATAGGTTCATCATCCAGGAGGTCATCATCATCAAAATTGGGGTCAGAAGGACATAATTGAATGAGGGCAACCTTTAGACCCTTATAGTTCTCAACATCATGTCCTGCACACACGATGGTAAGTGCAAAATTTTAGTATCATCAAACCCTTCCGGTTTAGGTTTAAGAGGGTCATAAGGTCTAAGAGGAGGGAGGGTGATAGCAGAGCTTTCCAGGAGGTTAGCCAAGATGGTGGCGTATGATCCCACCAGTGGATCACAATGCAAGTGAAAGTAGGTTTGGTTGGAAGATTGGGTAGTTGTGGTGGTAGTTGAGGTGATGCAGTCTTGGATTTGGGTTGTACTTTCTTTGGTGTAGGTGCAACAACAGAAAAAGAGGGGTAGGTTTAACCACCTCTTTGGAAATTAATGGTTTTTTCAATTTTTGGTGCTTTTTCTTAGGTAGAGGTGTAGGGGAGCACGTGATGTAGATGGCAAGGCAGATGGTGGGAGAGGACGAGTGACCCAAGGGGACAACTGAGGTGCAGCAGTAGGTGTTGGTCGAGGTCGAGAGGGAGGTACAGGTGAGGTGGAAGAAAATGTCATAGGTAGTGAAGGAGGTATAGAAGGTAATGGTGGTATAGGAGGCAAAGAAGTTATAGATGGTGATGAAGGACACAAGGTTCACCTAGGTAGAGCTAGTAGGCTATGGTAAAGGGGTCAAGGGAATTTTAGGTTTACCCCTGAGAGAGTAGATTTTGTTAAGGTAGAGGGGTGAGGTCCCAAGATGGATGGTAGGGGTGAAGGTGATAAAGGTGTAGTTGGTGAGGTCGGTTCGTGTGTGATTAGAAGGTTGGGTTTTTCATTTAGGTTGAGGGATTGGTTCAATAGGTATATGGGAAGATGTGGTCAAGTGTATCCTGACAGAGGATGTGCAAGGTTTGATGTGGGTGTGACCCCTAGAACACTAGTGGGTTTAGATACAAGAGATGATGTTGGAACACGTCGGCTAGTAGGTAGAGAGGGCGGGTATAGATGAGGATGATGCAATAGAAGATGTATCGAGAGTTATGTTCATGTGTGGTTTGGGTTGTTGAAACATCTTCAGATAAATGGTAGAAGTGTCAGTGGAAGATGATTGCATTTGGGTCGAGACCGAGTAAGAGACACGCCCCCAAAGTGAAGACCTATCAACATAGTCCAGGCGGTCGGCCAAACATGAGAAACGACACTGTGGTAGATGAGGTAGATGTGGAGCGAGTGGGGATTCCCGTAAAATGTGTCCGAAATAGGGGAATTCACTTGGGCTGGCCTCTCTAGGGAAAGAGAGCCAAAAGTAGGTCCGTATGATCTTGGGTAGCTGATGGAGAATGGTCACCGAGTGGTAACGAAAAATCTATTGGATCCTGAATAGGTGGAGAAGATGATGGGTACTCCTCTGTGGGTGGAGGAGGTACAATTGGTAGTGGTTCACTGGGTAGGGAAGTTGAAGGGGAAATGATATCGGTGCTAACGAGAGACTCCTCCAGAAGTGTACGGGGAGGTGAAGGGCTTTCCTCTATGGGTAGAGGAACGGATAAAGTAGGTTCCTCATGGGGTAGAGGATTTTGGGCTAGGATTTCCTCGATGGAGGGGATAGAGATATTTGGGAATCAAGTGGTAAGTCAGTAAAGATAACATGTACCTCACGTGTATTACTTTCATTGTGTGAGGCATTACTAGTTTGATCATTAGATGGGGAATGGTTAGGGAATGGTTTCTTGAAATATGAAGGTCTTGATTGGCAGGTGCATTAGGGTTATCCAGGACTAACTCGCTCTCGAGCATTCCCTGAACAATGTTTTTAAAGGTGATACAATTGCTATCACTGTGACCATTTACACGGTGATAGTTACAGTAGTCATTTTCCTTGTACCAACCTGGTATGGGGCGAGAGGGGTCAAAACCAGTATGTGGTTTGATAGGAGGAAGGGTGATGGCATTAGCTTTAATAAGATTTTCTAAAATAGATGAATATGGTTCCCCAATTGAGGTGTATTTCTTTTGTTCTCATTTGAATTGGAAGGCTTGACCGGATGATTGATGAAGGTTTAGCATGATTGATGGATGGGCAGGGGCCAGCCTTAAGTACCACTACATTGGTAGTTCCCTTGGCTTTGGAATAACTCATCTGAGGTTTCGAGGAAGAGGAAGTATCATGTGATTTAAACGAGGAGTTCTTGTTTCGTAATTGTATCTTCTTCTCTTCGATGGCACAATTTCAGCTTACGTGCCATGGTGAAAGCCTCATCAAATGTGTGAAAGGTTTGCACTTGTAAGGTAGGTGAGATATGTCTAGCACAGAGCTCATGTGAAGAGCTCTATGAGTTCAGTTTGTGGTAATTGGAAAGTGAGTTGGTTGATTAGGCTACGCCAACGAGTGAAAAAATCTATGATAGATTCATCATCATATTGACGCGTGAATAAAGATCGGTCATGGTAACCTTCTTGACGATGTTAATCAAAAATGATCCAAGAAGGCTTGGGCTATTTGGTTGAATGAGAAGATGGAATGTCTAGGTAATCCACTATACCAGTCCAATGCTGGACCAGTTAGGGACATGGGAAAGGTTCACAAAAGCAAAGCATCATCATGGGAAATTAAGTAACACCCATGTTTGAAAGATCACAAATGTTGTTGCGGGTCTTCCTTACTATTAAAGTGGTTAAACTTAGGCATCTCCCAGTGTATGGGATATGGGCGAATGGGAATGGATGGGTGAATAGGCTCATTACAAATCTCATCATAGGTGAGAGAATTGTGGAGCCGGAAAACAGATGCTTCTAATGTCTACATCTTATCCATCATTAACTTGATAAAGTCATTGTTAGGTTGTGAAGATTGGGTACCCCCAGAGTGAAAGGAGGTTGTTGTGGGACATATGAAGAATACGACATTCCAGAATATGGTGGTGTCAAATAAGGAGGTGGGAATTGAGAGATAGACATAGAGGGTATATACCGACTGAATGACCGATGAAATAGGAGGTGGCTGGTAGTAGGTATGTGAGGGTGGGACACTCGTAGTGACCCTAGTAGAGATGGGAGGTAGAGATTGGGGAATAGAAAGGACAACATTTTGAAATGGGGTAGAGGTTACCGACACCAAGGGTGGTAGCATTGTGACTGGTATATATGAGACAACAGGTGGATGATGCTATGTTTTGGGTGGTGGATGAAGGTATGGTGGAGACTACGGGTGCAATAGAGGTGGCGGATGCGGTGGTCAAAGTTGGTGTGGGACCTAGCTGTGACACAACTGGGGATAAAATGGGTGAGGTCACCATGGTAGGAGGTGGAGCCGAGGCGAAGCGATCATTAGGGATGGAGATAAGGATACGGGCATGCCATAGATCAATTGACCCGAGGCATCTCGAGTGGAGGCATGGGTGAGGTAGTGGCTCAAAGCAGCAGGGATTCTGATCCAGGAGTCGTGCAAACTCCGTGTCACCTGTAGGAATGGTGATAGGTTGATTAGGATCCATGGATGATGAGATGGAAGGTGGTGAAGGACTAGGTGATGAAGGGCTAGGTGGGAGCGGTAGTCGACTAGTGTGAAATACAGGGTGCTTTCCTGACTACGGGTTAGCACCATGTGGATAGGAACTGATTTGGTGAGACTGTATTATGTCTGAATGGCACAAAACACAATAAAACTAGGAAAATAGTCAACGGTGAAGTGAATTAGGTCACCGGTGAGTCAAAAAAAGAACACAGGTGACCGACGCCGGTTCGGGTAAACCGATGCCGGTTAGGGCTTAACCAAAGTGTGTCACATTATGAAAAACCAACAATCTATTAAATGATGGTCCTAGACTGACAATTTTCACACAGATGAGACGTAAGGTGACTGTGATTGAAGTAACGACAATATGAAAGGTGATAGGAGCCTTTTACAACTCAGAAAGTGAAATAGGTGTCTTTTGGATAGGTATCCAAGAAGACTTCAGACCGACGCCGGTTGGGTTAAACCGATGCCGGTTAAAGATAACCGTAGCCGTTACTATGAAATTGAAACAGAGAATAAGAAAATGGTTGTGATTTAAAAATTTGGTGTTGAATCAAACCCAGAAGTCTAAGAATGATGTAGATGTGGTCCAGCACACTCAGACGAAGTCAGAATACACCGACTATGATTGGGAGTGTGCAAGGAAAGACAAAAATAATGATCGAAAGCTCTCACCTCAAAACGCAAATCAAGCAGAACACTAAGAAAGAACGTTCCTAGAGTGCCTATTCTATTACGTTTGTTCAACTTATGCTATTTGTATGGACTGATTATTATGAATAGAACAATAGAATTTCTTGAGGAAGGCTTCCTACGAAGAAAGAATTCTAAAGGGTGAGGTTTCAGGAATGTTATGGCAGGGGCGGGCTTCACTCTGAAGTATGACTCGACAGAGCAACGAGCTGGGTGCCCACTGTACCATGATCATGTGATCACCTACAACTTCTTCCAGGTAGGATGTTGTTTAAGAATGTATGTATTTTGAATTTTTGTGTGGTTTGGTAAGACTCAGAAAGAGAAAAGGATAGAAGTGCTTTTCTATGATTCATTTGTCAACCATCAGCTGGTCATGACTTCCAACATATAGGTTGCCCTCAATTAATGTGAGCTAATGAGCTAAATCAGAATGCAATGCACTTGTTTTAAACCCAAATCAAAAGTATGATATTCGATGACAACAATAGATGAACAGGAAGAGGGATGCTCTTTCACTAAAATGTAGAAAACAAGAATAAGAAGGTTCTTTTTAAATACACCAAAAGAAATGTGTCTTTCGGAGCAAGTAGAAAGAAGAGAATGTTACCAAGGAGAAAGTATTAATGTGAATGCTATTAGAAGGGAAACAAACACACACAATTTTTCACCTAGGAATGAAGAAAGATGCAAGGAACCCCGAATGGGTCCCACCGGGCATGCCAAAATGTTTCACCTGATTTCTTAGTTTTTTGAGAAGTACTTGACAAAACAGATAAGGTAAAGGTGGTAAGAGGAATACCTAGTTTGAGATGGTTGAAGGTCATATGCGCGCATGTATCTAAATTCTAATCAAAGTGATTATGAGACCTTCCTTTTGGCTAGGAGGAACTACCTGTATAAGAATCAAAACAAGACCACCAAAGAGAGTTAAACAATATATGCAGTGGACTGCCTAGCATGTGCTAGATCCTGGAAGTGTGATACTTCCTAGATGGTTATCAATCCACTGTTTAAAACAATTCAATGCTGAAATAAAGTAAATATTGTCCTACTATAGTTTAATATGATTTAGGCATCTCATACAAAATGCAATAGGCTAGATCTAATCTAACAAGCTAGGCTAGAAGGAGATCCAGAGGTCAAGTAGGTTGGTTATAGGTGAATCTGAGCTAACAAGCTAGGTTAGATACAGATCTGAAGGTCAAATAGGTGTTCAAATAGGTATATGTCGAAACAAGTTGTTATTCTGTAGAGATCAGGTGACACAGAGACCGACCATGGTTTTTATGAAACCGATGATGGTTTTACTATAACCGTGATGGTTAGAGAGAACCAACGACGGTTAAGTCGGGGGTTGGTGGAATCACACAGTTCTGGGTTTTGGAGTTTTGGGCAAAAGTGGAGTGGATAGAAGGTGGGGATTGATCACAGAGGGGGTGTAGATATGTTGCAAAGGTCTGAGACTACTGAGGAGGTCAAAATAGGAAATTGGGCCAAGTATTAAGATGATTGGGTATGGAAGGTGGTGAAAATGGAGAGAGGGAATGGACAGAGGGTAAAAGACTAGGTTCCTTTACCACAAAGACTACAAATGATGAGAAAATGAAATGAAATAGATGGAAGGAGGATACTTACTCTTCTGTGAGGTACAAGTCTAAAGAATAATGAAGAAGTTGTTGCATTGGAGGATGTTGGGAAGAAAGTCTCACTATTGTGCCAGTGTATTTGGTTGCCTTTGTTGATCACAAATCAATCTTCATTTTGTTGTCACATCTAAAGAGATCGAATTCGAGATCAAAGTTTTCAAACAACAACCAACCCATATTACAAAGTTGTAAATGGGTCTAAATAGGCCATTTGGTCCATTCCGGTATAACCGGCATCGGTTTAGGTGAACCGACATCGGTTTAGGGTAACCGACATCGGTTTGGGTGAGATATCTCGGGTTGTTCAAAAGTTGCCTAGGAAGTTGTTCCGCCATTTGATAAGGGTCTCTTCTTTTCCTCGGTGAAAACCGACCTTAGGAGGCTTTTAAATGTGAGGTGAGGGGATGGGTCTAATGTTAGGTTTTATTTAGGACATTGGTTTAGGGTTTAGGTTAATGGGTCAAATGATGGGGGTGGTTAGGTGAGTGTATTTAATAAAGGCAATTATATTAAATAGGTGTGTGAGGGTAGTGAATTAATTTAATGTAATAATTAAATTAATGTGTGTGTGGGGTAAAAGGTCATTAACTTAATTAAATTAATATTCACTTACAAGAATTTTCCTACCTTACATCAAGAAAATATAATCTGTATTTATTATATCTTATTTTTCTAAGTATGCATGAGGAAATAAATTTCTCATCCCGCTAATCTAGAAGTAAAATATGTCTTTTTCATGGCCTCGGTTATTCACTTAAGGAGAAGTTACTATATCATTCTTGTGATTCATTTCAAGATATTTTCTTACGTGTTTTTACTTAAAACAAAAACTCTCTCCTACTGTGAGTTTGTGACTTCATCCATTCCTAATCCTATCCTTAATAAAGATACTCGATACTAATATTATGATTCAATAATCTTATATTTTAGGTCAATTCAAGGTATTACATCATGGTAAAACTTTCAATCATACTCATGCTAGACTTGAATTTCCCATGAGGCCTCATATCACCCCTAAGTAGAAACAAATTCATTTTGATAAATATCATGATCACCTACATGATATTTTATTATCTTGTTTGATAAGGATCTCATTCGTTTTCCATATAATGATCCTCCTCCTCCTCATCATCTTTAGCATGAAAATGCTTATCTATTTATACTTATCATTGCATCAATGGACACTACAACAATGATTATTATATGTTAGATTAAAAACTCAAGTTACTTAAATAAAATGGAATTATTATTTTGACACATGATAATCTATTAGATATCCTCTCCTCCTATAAGGATTCACTATGCAAAGGTTGTAATCACCCATGATGGTCCTTATCAGACATATATCAATTTATCAATATCCTACAAGAGTTGTTTCTCATAGAGGAGCTTCTCCTAGTCAATCATCTCATGTTCCTAAATTTAAATGGGTTATTAAATCAAAAAAATATATTAAAATATAATCAATTAATACTTAACAATACATATGCATCGTGCTACTTAACAATTGTAATGTTCAATCAAGTAATTCCTAAGAACATTGAACACAAGAGCATCCTTAGCATATATAGTGATCAAACATCCTCTGCTCAGTTAGATCTTACAAAAATAACACATTTTTCACTATTCTATTTTTCATCATGAATCAATTTCAATTAAAATCAATTACATAAATTAAAAATACATGCAAATAAAAAATCCATAAATAATTCTAAATAACAAATTGAGTACAATAAAGATCATGCCATTTACAATTATACATCACTCATCATTAATATTAGACATATTTATAGGGTCGTAGGGGTTCAAATCCTCTCTCATGTCTTGTCATCATTGGGAACATGATTGTGCCATATATCATTTCCTCCTCTCTCAAAAATATATCAACTCTACTTGGATCCTTATGTGCTCTCCTACATGGTCATCAACCTACCTAAAAATCATGTGCTAAATTTTTCCTCGAGTGCACTTTAATATCCAAGCCAATTTTTCTTGACTCTCATATCACTCACTAAAAAAACCATGCAAGTTCCTACTACAATAATACCAAAAATTAGATGCACTTATCCACAATATCATCTACCCACCATAATAGACCAGTTGTCACCACTCCACTAGGATGGTCCATGTCAATATGAAGATCAAGGCATCCATGATAGTTATCCAAAAAGTGTCACATATAGTTATAAGCCCAAAATTACATAGTATTTATCACCATCATCAATTAAAATTATGATTCTCAATTTACGAAATTGAAATGATAAATCAAAATATACTTACATTGAGCTATCGCTGCCACTACGAGATTGATTGTGGCTAATATTTTAGTTACCTTTCTTTTGGACATAGTTGAGGAAAATTTTAGGAAAAATTATTTTGAATGATACAAATAAATAAAGTGTTAGTGTGATAAAGAGTGAAAAATATAAGAGTTTGATAGGCCTATAAAATTTTCTAGATACAAATATTGAGATCCATATTTTTATTTTTAGTCTACATCCTTATTTGTACAAAGTGTATTTAGATAGCCATGTGTTGGTGAGAAAAATTTTCGATATGGAAAATTAGGTGTTTCCACCAAAATTCACGGGACTACGCCCCTTGCATTGAATGGTGTAACTACCACTATTAAATGTAACTAATTTATTCCTACCTAAATGTTGTGGGTTGGCCAAATAGGTCGGGGATCACACAATAACACTCCACTAAACCTATGGGAAAATGTTTATATGAGATATTAGGGAGGAAATTACAATGATGGGGGTGAAGGAGATAAATTAGGAAAGGAAGGTTATTGATGTGAGTAGGCCAATTGCAGAGTTCACACCCAATAACTGGAGTAGTTCATCATTAAATGTAGAGGAAAACACAATGAATATATTAGTGAGAAAAACAAAACCCACACACACACAAATGCTTATTTGAGGTCCATTCATCAAAGATACAAAGCTATTTTTAATCACTATGCTTACAAAGTGCATATAAGAGAGAAAATAGAGGAATGCAAGGGAAAAGGGAAATGGAAGAAATGTAGCTTTATTTCATGTGTTGGTGATACAAAGTTCAACACCCAAATCACAATCCACTATTGCTACAACATAGATGCTATCAAAATCTAGCATTTTCAGGATCCTTTGGAATGGAGAAGCCATCCCAATTTATAGCCTTATGAATTGACCTTTCATCTCCCCCTACATGACTCTTCGTGTTCCTATTCCACTTGTGACCTTTCATTTTCCCTTATAAGAGACAAATTTAGTATCTCTCTTATAATTTTTAGAGAATACTTTTACAAATTAAAAATATTGTCACTTAAGTGAATAGGAAAAAATACCATGATTGCATACAATGAAGAATTAGAAGAAAGGGAGAAGTAAAGAAGGGAAGGGGATTGATTAAATTTTTTAAAGAAGCTCCTTTTGATGAAGAAATTGCTAATGATGATAACAACCTCATCCTTTTGCATGATGCACATACACCCAATACCACCAAATGAGTGTTTAGAAACACTATTTCAAGACCTCCCAATGTGAGCTCAAGATGAACATAAAGGCACTACTCATGATGATCATTTTTGATGCTTTATTAATAAACTCTAATAGCTCATTGAGCTTATTGAGTTTACTTATCTCACTCCAACTAACTCATTTCAAACCACCCTTCTTACCGGATCACCCGGTCACCGACTTACTATAATGGAGATTAGGAAGATGCTTTCAAGACCCTTATGGAAGTTTAATTTCTCTGTTTGAGCTATGAGATCACTTTACCACCTTGTGAAGAGCTTAAAAAGAGGAAATATGAGTGAAAATTGAGACATCTAAAATTTCGTACCAAAAATGAAGAATTTCTATTTTTAGCAAGTAAGATCAGACCTTTTATTTTGGTAAAATTGATAATTTTACTTTGCCTTCCATTTTACACCATTCCCGACTGCTCTGGTGATCCAAACTTATAATTTAGGGACTTACTATTTTTAGCATGTGGAGGGGCATAACATATGATATTTTTAATAAGTGATAAAAATGATCTCGGTTTACGACGGAAACATTATTTTTAGATTTGTCTCGTCATCATGATCTCGTGCTCCAAATTTCACTGTGTTTCACCCGCCAAAATGTTTGGAAATTATTGGTGCTCATTTTGAGCTCACTCCTTAGTCTTAAATGAGCCTCTGAAAATTTTCAAGTCTTGTTTGCTAGAACTCTGAAATACTTGTATTCAAAGGATAAACCCATGTTAAACCTTGAAAATCATGTGTTAGTGCAATAAATCTGGTGTGAATCTTCTTTCCTAGTCAAAGTAGTCATAACCACGTTGTTATAGGAATATTTTCATGTAAAACCTGTTAAATAGTTAGATCAATCCTTGCAAAAATCTCCATATGTATCATCCTTTGTTAATCCTTATACAAACTACATTTTGTTTCTTGACACTCGAAGGCATGTGGCATGTTTTGGTTGGTTTCACTATATCAGGATTTACTTGCATATTTACAAAATTTACATAACATGCAAAGTGTAAATAAAACCCGAGACTGATCGAATATTCCAAGGAATATTCGAAGTCATACGATGCAAAGTGCAAATACACCCCGCTCAAAAAAAAGTAAACACGTGTATAAATATTATTGGAGCGGGGAGATGAAATTTTTATGCACTCTTGCATCATGCACCCGATGAAGTACAAATTACAAATATATGCCCAAAACCCGATAGCAGACATGGGTCAATGTTTCAAGAAAAGTCAATAAGTGGGTGTTCAGGTAAAACTTGTAGTTTTCTACTCATTCGAAAAAGTGGGAAAAATACGATAAACTCTATAGTCCCATCACTCTTTAAATGGAAAACATGTGGATGAATTATATTCAAATAAAAAGGGAAAATTGAACAAATATGATTTGACACATTTATGGCTACCGCCATTAATGCGCGTTGCATGGATCAAGGTAATATTTTTTTGATCATTTCGAATTGCTACCTTGCATACAAGAAATTAGAAGCCCTAGCTCTATTGAATTTACAACATAGAGAGAAAATTTCTATGGAGAAGTACATTCAAGCTAGAGGATTTGGAGCCATGGGTGTAGGGAAGAATTTTAGAGAGCTTATGAGAAATGGGTGAGTTCTTACATTGCATTCATATTCTTATTATTTGATTTGTGATTTACAAATAATTAAGAGGGGAAATTGAAATCCATAAGATGAGGCCTATGGATTCTAGTTTCCACATGACGTCTAGTATCACTAGAAATCTAGACACAATCATGGATACAAAATTGATAAATGCTGATTTAGAGGACTTCCTACAAAGACTTTGTGCCCGAATATAAGTGAATGGATGGTGGCTATTGATGCTAGCCAAATTTCCCTAGTTAGACCTTCCCACCTTCCATACATTCTCCAGAACTTGTATGGTTGTGTGTCAAAAACTATGATCTAGTGAAGAGAGAAGTGCTTGGATGGAAGTGGGGAAATGGTATTAACTTTAACACCAGAAGATTTTAGGTGATACTGGGATTACCAAAGGTGGATATACCAATCATTGCCACCATTGAGTCAGCACAAACTAATTATGAAGCTAAACATGATGACTATGTTGCACTATTGAATACCCAGTGGTTGAAAACTAAGAAACCATCTGTTAAAAGAATTCCCAAGAGATTAAATAAGGTGTTATTTGTTGAGGAAGTTGAGGACCTAATTGTAATGTTGAGTCAAATGACAGGGCTAGAAATGGCTTACATGTTTCAAGAGTGGATGTGCCCTTTCATAAGGGTTATCTTGGAGGAAAGAGGACAATTCTGTTGGGAAACTTTCATATCAACATCAATCCATGCCCAACTTATGGAAATAGCCACAAAGATTAGAATAGGTGTTACATACAACATCTAATTTTACATGATGTCTTATTTGATCTACAACATTGCATGTTGTAAGTCATGCCCTGGTCTACCATGAAATGCAAGTTTTAAAGACCACATAGTATATGATGTATATCCCCAATTAAGACTAGATAAATGGAAAGGAAATGTTAGGCTAGTGAATGATGCATTCATTGCTTCGTAGTCTTCCTTTTCAAACCAGAGTGGGAACAATATAGGTTATCTGTTGAGGCTAGGACTATTATCTTAGATTATGGTTGCATTTTCATTCAATACAAGTTTTTCACATATATCAGAGTGAGTGGATTTGAGGGGCAGCCATACAAATTACCCATGTATGTGGATGATAAACGAGCTTTAATTGAAATACCAAGGACGTTGGTTCCAGTACATAAAGTGATTATAGGGAAACATAATAATAATATTAAGTTCCCTATAAAGATTAGAAGATACTCCTACCCAACTATTGCAAAGGCTAGATTAATGGAAAATGAAATGGAGAGGTTTAGTATGGAAAAATTTGTGCCTAGACCCAAGTATGACCTTAGATGGGTTGTCAGTTCAGATGAACATGAACCCCAATTTGAATATTATTGGATGAACTGTATAGATGAAGAAGAATTCAGACTCAGAGACTTTTCTAGGATGACCCTAAGGTAGGTCATTGATTTTAAAATTGTTTTAGTTCCTCAAGGGATAAAAATGATAAGAATGTGGTGAGTCAATATTATATTGACAAAAATGTTGAATCAAAATCAATCACTCCCATAGTTTAGGGAGAAGAAGATTTAGATAGTCCTCATAAAAGAAAATTTTATGTGATGAGAAGAACCTTGAATTAGTTGAAAGTGAAAGGTATGGATATCTCCCTCCAAAATACAAGGGTGTTAAATGAGTTTAGAGATTTGAATATATTTGGGGAAGATCTCCCTCCCCTGAAAGAGGGAGCTGAAAAAATGGATCCCTTAAATGGGAAAGCTCCCAGATTACCTAGTAAAAACCAACCAATAAGATTATTGATGAATGGACAACAGCTACCAGTAGGATTGGGACCTCAATGACTTCCCTGACATAGAAGGAAGATGGAATTCTCTAAAAGGTAATGAAAGATGCTCCCATCACTTCAATAGTGCCAATATAGACCAAAGGATAGGTTTGACCAAACCAAGAACTCCCTCAGTAATACTACCAGGATCATCTAGCACACAAAAGAAGATGAGGGGATTTCTGGAAATTTTGATCCAACACTCAAAGTACAAAGTGCTAAGGGGAGAGAGGGTCCTGAAATCAAATATTTTGAAAGGAATACAATGAAATCCAAGGTAGTATTACTTGTGGAAAGGGATAATTGTAGTCAAACAAAGGAAAGTGGCCATTCCTTAAAGAAACACAAGAGTAAAGAACCTGAAGTAATTAATCTGTTGCACTTATCGAAACTTAGAAGAAAAGTATTACTTGATGACTAGAAAACAATGTCACCATAGATCCATGAAAATATTCATACTACTCCATCTGTACCATCACAAGTTGTAGCTCCATCTTTGTTTCCAAATGAAATTATAGTAGGAACAAGTCATGGTACCTCTATATTTAGTTAGCCAAGTGGAATTATGACCAAACAGGTGTAGAGGGAACCAGTTGTTATTTATCTTGAAGAGCAAAAGGTAATTCAGGATAGTCAAGTTCATGAAAAATTGAAGAATCCTATTGAAATAGTAGATGTAGATGAACTTGAAGAGTTTACTGGGACTGAAATGATGGATGTAAAGATTGAGACATATGCAATATACAATACAAGTGTTTTCCTTAAGAAATACAAATATAAGACATTAATCAACCATCAAATGTTGAATTGGAGTGTCAACCCCAAAATGTTCAAGTTGAGAGTGCAACATATTTAATGGGAGGAGAAATGATGATTCAAACACTTGTGGGTGCATCATTTGTATCAGATGTTTCTTCTACTGAAGATCAGCCACCAAAGGACTCAAAAATGGCAAAAGAGGGTGAAGTTTCTCAAAGCACAAGTGCTACAAAGGAGATTGTGATTGAAATTGTAGAAGAGGCTAGTGGACCAACTAAAAATAGTGCTAAAGGAGGCACACACATTGATAATAAAGGTAAAGATCAAGAATCAATCATTAGATCCCAGCCTATGGAGCAACAAGGAGAGGACTTGGTTAGATAAAGGGTTGTTGATAAACAACCCCAGGAAGATTTATCCACAAAAAAACAACCTTTGAAGGAAGGATATGTCTCAAAGAACAAGGAACCCCTTAAGGTTCCAAGTCCAAATGAAGAAGTCCCAAATATAGTTACAAATATAGTGGCCATTTCGGAAATAAATTAAAAGAAGATTAAGGTATAATGGATACTCCAGTGGAAAGTTTAAAGGAAACTGCAAGCATGCCTACTACTTCTACAGAGAACAAGGATCAAAATGAGAAAGTAGTGGGTGAAATTTTTTGAGAAGATATTATCCACCTCAAACTCGGGATCATGAAAATGAGCAACCAAAGATATTGGCACTTAATAGTGAAAAAAAGGTAATGGAAGTTGAGGAAACACATAAAGAGATGCCAATACTTCAAGGTGTGCACAATACATAATTTTTTTAGTATTATACTCAGAAAATCCACATCTCACATCACAAGTACATATGGGAAACATCCCTATAACTGGTTGGCTAGGAGGATTCCTTTCGAGAGAAGGAAAATGAAAATTTTCGGAAGAAGTTATAGATATCACAAGCATAGATTTCCAAAATCCTCAAAAATCCTCAAAAAGGAAAAATCCTCATTAAAACCTATATAGACCAACAAGGGTTTAGAACTATGGAGATTGCAACCCCCACAAAGGTAAATTGAAAGATGAAATCACAATGAGTGATTATGATGTCAATCACATTCAGTTGGGGAAGCCTACTAGAGAGACATTAAAACAAGATATCATAGTGGCGGTTGAAGGTTTATTATAAAAAATGATGAGGAAGAAGTGTCTAAAAAGAAGCTGAAAGAAAAATAAATACATTGACCTCATGTTTACAAAAATTGGTGGAACTAGCGGGAGAAAGCCAAGAAGTCATGGGTAAGTGCACGAAGTTGGTGGACAATTTCGTGGACATAAAAACCTGAAATAAAGGAACCACGATCGTAGTTTACATACCGCGATTAGCATACCGCGATCGTAGTTTTTAAACCACGATCACGGTTCTTGAATTCTAAGTTCGGTAATTACCAAAAATAAAACTGTGATCGCGGTTTAGAAACCATGAGCGTGGTTATAAACCATGATCATGGAACTCTGAGACAAAAATTAGTAGTCCCACGACTCCTTATTTTCCTCATTTTTCATTTCAAACCACGATTTTTCCTAAATATTTTTCACTCGAGCTTTGAATACCACCTCAAAATTGCTCATCGAGACTTTTGGATAGTGATAGATTCAACCATGCCACCAAGACAAGGAGGTAAGTCCCCGATTGTAATCATTTTTTTCATTTTAGGTTTTTTTTTAATTTTCATGGGTTTTTTGAAATGTTTGTTTATGTATACAATTTTCTTGTTTTATCAGTTGGTCGACAAGCTCGAAATTGTGAAAAATGTCAAAACATTCCTCAAAACCCATCAAACATTCCTCAAAACCCTCCGAACATTCCTCAAAACCCTCCTCCAAACATAGATCCGCCTCCTGTGGCTCCTTCTATCCCCATTGAGCTAGCAGGAACACAAGATAATATCATTGGAAGAATCTGAGAAAATAAAATTGTCATTGAGAACCTAATTCAAACTATAAGACAAAATCATGCTACAAATCCATCCCGCATGACTTTAGCCAATACATTGTAAACATTGATTGGCGAAGTCGAGTCCGCAACCAACCAAATACATAGATGGAATACCTTTAGAGGTGATTGTAGGCGGTGGTATGCGGATAAACTATCCCATGTGGCCGTAAAAGACAAAAAAATTGGAAAAGACCTCATTTGTGCATTATTTACCGACCCTAGAACCAATGCCCCCCATGCAATTACTTGCAAATGGTTCCCAATCCATTGGTGCCATGATGACCAAATCAAAAACAATTTTTGGGACCGATGGTGGATGGTTTTTGATTATCCACCATGCAACAACAATGAGGTTCCTCTTTATTTTTGATGAAAATTATATTGTGAGTTCATGCTCAATGAGGTCCCAAATTATTTTGACTTTTCTGACTTTTTTGGTCGAGGAGGTGGCTCTACACAGAGTAGACCTGGTGCACGCATAGGTCAACCTAGGATCCCCCATGCCCCAAAACCCCCATTGCCTTCAGTTATCCCTCCTACAGTGAAGGAGGTTGTGGAGATTTACATCTGCATGAATTAAGGGAGCTCACTGACACTCTGACCCAGCATAGTGACCAGATTGCATCTGGTGATGTTGGTGGAGGCACCAGTTCTAGTGCACCACACCACTGTGGATCATGTGGTGCCGTATGCACTGTGGGTGAGACATCATTTTCTGGTTCACAGGATTTCTTTTCTATAGATGAGATGCTGGGGAATGTTTTTGGAACTGGTGCCACTGATATTGGTCTTTCATAGGTAAATTTCAAATAAATTTAAATAATATATATATATATATATAATAGTATATCTATATATATATCTCAAACATATATATATATTTGTTTGAGATATATATATATTTGAGATATATATATATATATATAGATATATATATAGATATAGATATATATATATAGATATATACATAGATATAGATATAAAATATATATTTTATATATTATACATATACATATATATAATATATAGATATACATATATATAGGAAATATCTATATATACATATATATATATATATATATATATTTGAAACGTAAGTACATTCATATGTAAAACTTAAATTTTAATTTCATTTGATTGCATCTAGATTATTATTATAATGTTTCACGTGTATGTTTACATATTAATATTTTTTCTTTGATACACTAGATTATCACATGTATGTTGTCATTAATCAGTGAACGAGGCTATTGGCACGCCTCACATGAGTTTTACGCAGTTAGTAAATCTCTTTACACTTTGTTTCTAATTATTGGAAGTTCACGTGGATTACATGCTTTGGACCTCTGTTATGTGGTGCACAGTCATGTAGATTTTAATATTGATTTGTACATGTTTTTGTATAGCTTATGACTGCTAGAGAGACTCCTCCATATATGCACACTTTGTGGAGGTCTGCTATAGATCTTTGCCATAAAGATCTCTGAGATCCACTAACCGATGTACAATTTTTCAAATTTGTTAAATTTTGAGGTTCATTATTTCTTATTACTTAAATCTACAATATCAAATTTTGTATGTATATGTGAAATATTTAATTTGAAAATTAATTATTTATATGTAGCTTACCCCTCGTGAGTCTATTGTTGTCCTTGCGATGCGTCAACAAAAAATTGATAGGGATCATGACATTGCGGTAATATTTCACATGCATTTTAACTAAATTATACAAGTTTCTAAATTTTGAATGTATTTTAAAATTTTGGGTGTTAAAAACTTGTTGTTTATGAATGTGTAGGTTAGGTTGCAGGCATGCTTAGAGACACCTAGGACCACACAGATGAAATCCATAGTGGCATCTCCCTCCAATACATCCCCAAGTCGTGGACATGCTACTTCTAGCAGGGTGAAGAGAGGGAAGATGTTTCATGATTAGATTCATAGTCCACCTGGATGTACATAGATATATATATATATATGGCCATCTGGTCCTAGTGAACATGTTTCTTCATATAGTCCATTGTATATATATATATATATATATAGCCTTTTGCGACCGCATGTGGTCCCATATGTACATTATGACACACTTAGTTCGAGATGTACACATACATTATGAACTTATACATATATATTTTTAGAGACGTGCGTTTGGAGCACACTTTTTTTTATTCTTATATATCCATGTGTGTTGGTTTTCATAACAATAAATCTGAACTATATATGTTTGATTTGATTTCATTGCATGTATGATATCCTTCTATGTATGTTTTCATAACCATTTAAATTAGTTCTCTGATATGTACATGTTTGATTTAAATATTTAATCATGTCTTCTTGTATTTGGATTGAGATGAATTTTTTTCATTAGATTAGGTATTTTCATATGGTTTCCTACTTCAAATTTCAAGTGTTTTCAATCTCTAGAATTGCAAGGATCTAAAAAGGTAAGTTTTTTCTCTGAAATTTTAAATGGGATGCTATAAAAAATTAGGGTACTAATGGAAAATATTTTTAGATCATCTTCAAGGAGTTCATGAGTAGAAGTTACGGGCAAAATTACAGGGAAATGGAGCAAAAATGAAGGAGATATGAGCAAAAATGTGATTTTTGCAATAGGGTTTCTTGAAAATTTAGTAGCATAACTAAATATACTAGCAGACAATGAAGGAAAAGGAAATATTTTAAAAGGGATTAAAAAAATGGCTAAGTGTATGTTTATACTCACCTCTTAACATTAACCTAGCTAACTCACCTTCTAACTCATCCTTGACCATTCTGGATTAACCTGGGTTACATGGCATGACAGGGTAGGGTTACAAGCCTTAAGTGACAAAGGGACTTAAAGGGGTGATAATGTGAGAAGGGGTTAAGTATTCATGAGAGGGGGCAACATAATCAAGTTGGGGTGCTGAGGAATTGAATACCTAGTGAGAATGTTACAAGCCTTAAGTGACGAAAGGGAGAGATTTCATGTGGTGGTGCATTCTGATGTCCCAAGTTGAAACTTGGGTAAAAATTTGACAGTAAGCCCTTATTAGTATTCTTAGGTTCCACCCATCACATGAAGAATCCTCCTCTAATGAAGAATCAACTCATGTCTTCCTCCGTAGAAGATCTTGAATGATGAGGCTTTTCCATAGACCATCTTGTTGAATCTGGAAACTACAAATGAAACTTTCTCATCTTCCAAGATGTTCACATGCTCCAATGTGTTGAGTCAATTCTCAGGAATGGCATTGATATTTCCACATTGACTAAAATATTTTTCATTTAACTCTTCATAGGATTCTAGAGATATAACCTATGATCTCTACAAGGGCTGAACTAAAACTTATTGACTATTGAAGGAAAGGGTCACAAATATTTTCCTGAACCAATTCTTAAAATTTGAATCCTAAAGATTCTTCATGTGGAATTATTCTCCCTGAGAGGTGTACCAAGCTCATGCATTCTTGTGCCAAGAATGCACAATGGCTTCTTTTAGAGCTTCAAACCTCTAGGTGATGGTATGGGACAAAATGTCATACAAGTTCTCTGAGTCAGATGAAAACACACCTGAGCTCACCAAGGAATGAGAATCAAAATTATTCATCTCACTCGCAAATGGGAGATTATTTTCCCAATGGAATTTCTCTTTCTTGATCTCAACTCTATTCCTATTGATTTTCAAAAATATGACCAAGAACAATCTAAACAAAGAGATAATCTCAGGAAATAGATCATGTTCCCTTTTTCAAGGATCATGCTCACCCAATGGTCACATGTCCTTCTTTGCAGTATGAATGCTTGATCTTGCTTGTTGGACTAGGGGGTTGAAGTTTTAGATGGGAGACATTGCTTCAATTTGAGGTAGAGATGATTAATCTCATGCAATCAATGATGGCACTTATGAATAAAAGGTCCTCACACATGTGTTCCCTTAATTGTTTGATGATTTGTACTTATACTCCTAATTTTGTGTCTAGTGATATGTGATGAAGAATCCTATTACAATGCAAAAATAATGAGCATGTAAGCACATAGCTGGGGCAATAGAGGATGGAGAGAGATCACCACAACAACATAGCTCAAGAGAGCAAAGCAAGGATAGTGATGAAGTAGGTCTAAGAGGACAGAGGCAAGTCCAAAGAGAACAAGAGAGATGGAAGGTAAACAAGTGACAAATTGAATGTTTTGAGTCCTAGGAAATGAACGGAGGCGAGGAGTGAGAAGTCATGCCTCAGGACATCATGGCACCAAACCAACTATGATGGAATGTCCGGTGGCCAGGTGAATGCTAGAGAAGCGGTGTTTCAAAGGTGTGCGAAATGGTTGTTGTTGTCGCTACTTCGTTTGGGCATAGTCCCTTAAGAGCCTTGAGACCAAAATATCGTTCAACTTTGACGGTGACTACTCGGACTCCATGGCACCTAGAGATAGCTTGTCTGATCCAACACCTTGGCATAGGGACCCTATACAAAAGCCTCTCTTGGTTTTTTCCTTCTCATTTCGGTGCTCTTGCTGCCCTATTGTTTGCAAACGTGTGAAATAGTGCAGTTGGAGCCAGTGATTGGTTGTCAAACGCTATATTTTACAAACGGTGGGTCGTGGCACCAAACCAACTACGCCGACACATCCGGTGGCTAGGTGAATGCTAAAGGAGGTGGTGTTTTGGTGTACGACAAGGTCATTGCTTCCGGGCTACTTCGTTCGAGCGTAGTCCCTTAAGAGCCCTAAGACCAAAATATCGTTCAACTTCGATGGGTGACTACTCGACTCCATGGCACCTAGAGATGGCTCGTCTGATCTAAAACCTTGGTGTAGGGACCCTCTACAAAATCCTCTCTCAGTTTTTTCCTTCTCATTTCGGTGCTCTCGCTGCCCTATTGTTTGCAAACACGCAAAATAGTGCAGTTGGAGCCAGTGTAAGGTTATCAAATGCTATATTTTACAAACGGTGGGTCGTGGCACCAAACCAAATGCACCAAAGCACATTTGGGTGGCTAGGTGAACACTAGAGGAGGTGGTGTTTTGGTGCGCGACAAGGTCGTTGCTTCCGGGCTACTTTGTTCGGGCGTAGTCCCTTAAGAGCCCTGAGACCAAAATATTGTTCAACTTCAACGGGTGACTACTCGGACTCCATGGCACCTAGAGATGCCTCATCTAATTTGAAACCTTGACGTAGGGACCCTCTACAAAAGCCTCTCTCGGTTTTTTCCTTCTCATTTGGTGCTCTCGCTACCCTATTGTTTGCAAACGTGTGAAATAGTGCAGTTGGAGCCATTGATTGGTTGTCAAACACTATATTTTGCAAACGGTGTGTCGTGGCACTAAACCGACTACGTCGGCACATCTAGGTGGCTAGGTGAATGATAGAGGAGGTGGTGTTTTGTGCGTGACAAGGTCGTTGCTTAGGATCATTTGGCTACTTCATTCGGGCGTAGTCCCTTAAGAGCCACTCAAACCACAAAAATATCATTCAACTTCAACAGTGACTACTCGACTCATGGGTACCTAGAGATGGATCGTTTGATCCAACACCTTGGTGTAGGGACCCTCTACAAAATTATTTCTCAGTTTTTTCCTTCTCATTTCAACACACCTCAATGTAGCTCTCGCTGCCCTATTGTTTACAAACACGTGAAATAGTGCAAATGAGCCACTATAAGGTCATTGGTCAAACGCTAAATTTTGCAAAGGGTGGGTCGTGGCACCAAACCAACTACACCAGCATGTTTAGGTGGCTAGGTGAACACTAGAGGAGGTGGTGTTTTGGTGCCTAACAAGGTCGTTGCTTCCGGGCTACTTCATTCGGGCGTAGTCCCTTAAGAGCCTTGAGACCAAAATATTATTCAACTTCGACGGGTGACTACTCAGACTCCATGGCACCTAGAGATGGCTCATCTAATCCGACACCTCAATGTAGGGACCCTCTACAAAATCCTCTCTTGGTTTTTTCCTTCTCATTTCAAAGTACTCTCGTTGCCTATTGTGTTTTGTTTGCAAACGCACGAAATAGTGCGAAGCTAGAGCCGATGATTGGTTGTCACAAACCCTATATTTTGCAAAACGGTGGGTCGTGGCACCAACCAACTCATTGACATGTCTAAGTGGCCAGGTGAACACTAGAGGAGGTGGTGTTTTGGTGCATGACAAGGTCGTTGCTTCCGGGCTACTTCATTCGGGCGTAGTCCCTTAAGAGCCCTGAGACCAAAATATCATTCAACTTCGACGGGTGACTACTCGTAACTCCATGGCACCTAGAGATGGCTCGTCTGATCCAACACCTCAACATAGGGACCCTCTACAAAATCCTCTCTCAGTTTTTTCCTTCTCATTTTGGTGCTCTCTGCCTATTGTTTGCAAACGTGAAATAGTGCGGTTAGAGCCGTGTATTGGTTGTCAAATGCTAAATTTTGCAAATGGTGGTCGTGGCACCGAACCAACTACGTTGACACATCTGGTGGCTAGGTGAACACTAGAGGAGGTGGTGTTTTGGTGCACGACAAGGTCGTTGCTTCCGGGCTACTTTGTTCGGGCGTAGTCCCTTAAGAGCCCGAGACCAAAATATCGCTCAACTTCACGGGTGACTACTCGACTCCGTGACACCTAGAGATAGGCTCATCTGATCCAATACCTCGAGTGTAGGGACCCTTTACAAAAGCCTCTCTCAGTTTTTACTTCTCATTTCGGTGCTCTCAACTATTGTTTGCAAACGCGAAATAGTGCAATTGGAGCCGCGATTGGTTGTCAAATGCTATATTTTGCAAACTGGGTCATGGCACCAAACCAACTACGCTTTCGCACATCTAGGTGGCTAGGTGAACACTAGAGGAGGTGGTGTTTTGGTGCGTGACAAGGTTGTTGCTTCCGGCTACTTCGTTTGGCGTAGTCCCTTAAGAGGCAACTTGACTACTCAGACTCGTGGCCTCTAGAGATAGCTCATATGATCCAAAAATGTAGGGACCCCTATACAAAAATCCTCTCTCAGTTTTTTTCGGTGCTTCTCCCTATTTCGGTGCTCTCCTTGTGTAAGGTTGTCAGTACGCTATTGTTTGTTTATGCTGTTGTTACTACTTTGCTTTCAGAGTCCCTTAAAGATAGCAAATGAAAGTGACTACCTGCACTCATAGGATAGATCCAAACACCTCAATGTAGGGACCTATACGTGTGAAATAGTGCATTGGAGCAGAAGGTTGTCAAACGCTAAATTTTACAAACGGTGGTCTGAAAGGTGGCTAGGTGAATGCTAGAGGAGGTGGTTTTTTGGTGTGCGACAAGGTCATTGCTTCTGGGCTACTTCGTTTGGGCATAGTCCCTTAAGAGCCCTAAGACCAAAATATCGTTCTACTTCGACATATGACTACTCGGACTCCGTGGCACCTAGAGACATCTCATCTGATCCGAAACCTCGGCATAGAGACCCTCTACAAAATCCTCTCTCGGTTTTTTCCTTCTCATTTCGGTACTCTCCTTTCCCTATTCTTTGCAAACGTGTGAAATAGTGCAAGGTTGGAGCCGAGTAAGGTTGTCAAATGCTAAATTTTACAAACGGTGGGTCGTGGGTAATCAACCAAATGTGTCAACATGTCTAGGTGGCTAGGTGAACACTAGAGGAGGTGGTGTTTTGGTGCGTGACAAGGTCATTGCTTCGGTCTACTTCGTTCGGGCATAGTCCCTTAAGAGCCGTGAGACCAAAATATCGCTCAAATTTGATGGGTGACTACTCGGACTTCACTGTGGCACCTAGAGACATCTCATCCGATCCAACACCTCGTAGGTAGGAACCTCTACAAAATCCTTTCTCAGTTTTTTCCTTCTCATTTCGATGCTCTCGCTACTCCTATTGTTTGCAAACGCGTGAAATAGTGCGCTTAGAGCGCCGATTGGTTGTCAAACCCTATATTTTATAAATGGTGGGTCGTGGCACCAAGACTACGCTTAGCACATCCGGGGTGGCTGGGTGAATGCTAGAGGAGGTAGTGTTTCGGTGCGTGACAAGGTCGTTGCTTCCGGGTTACTTCGTTCGGGCGTAGTCCATTAAGAGCCCTGAGACCAAAATATCATTCAACTTTGACGGGTGACTACTCGGACTCCATGGCACCTAGAGACGTCTCGTCTGATCTGACACCTTAGTGTAGGGACCCTCTACAATATCCTCTCTCAGATTTTTCCTTCCTAGATCGGTGCACATGCGTAGCGTAGGTATGGTCTTTAAACACTTTCAAAGGAGTCATTTTCAAAATTTACAACTTTTCAAAATTTACAACTTTTTTAAAATTTATGTAACTTTTCAAAATTTATTTTCAAAATTTACAACTTTTTCAAAATTTATGTAACTTTTCAAAATTTACAACATTTTCAAAATTTACAACTTTTTCAAAATTTACAACATTTTCAAAATTTACAACATTTTCAAAATTTACAACTTTTTCAAACAATGAAAGCTTCTCTTAGCTTCGAGAATTTAAAATTCTCTACTAATAGTGCCAACCACGTGAAGGTGGAAGCTTTTCTGGCACCACTAACCTAAACATAAAAGTGTTAGTCAAAGAAATTTAAGTTTCAAATCAAAACCATATACTATCTATATATGTACAAAATACACAAATTTAAAATAAAATATATTCAAACTTAAATCTAGATCTTTAAACTAACAAATTTATATATATATTGAAAATAAATTATATATACCAGATATGAGCATTGTAAACTCATTCCAATGAACCATCGGGATCGGATCTACTCTTAATAGCAGAGATAAGATTACTTCATGATCTCGACTCTCGAACCTTCAAAAGAATCTTGTTATTAGGCCTTCCTCGATATCTATACAAATTTGAATATTTGTCGCTAGAACTAGATGCGAATATAAGAGTATTTTCCTGTGTGTTTCAAAGTCTTCAAACACCCAAACAGAGGAGTTTTTAATGGATACCGTTGAAACCAAGTTCCAAGTAACTACCATTGACCCTATAGGATACTTAATATCTTCACCATCTATAATAGGAGAAGTCAACTTCTTTCTTTCCTCGATGCAATGACATAAGAAATAGTTTGTTCCTTCTTCATTGTCTTCTATCGCAATTACTACAAACACATGTCCTACAAAAAAACAACTTGGTTAAACAACTCAAATTTAAATTACATATTAAAATTTCAATGGACATAACTCAATACAAAAATTAAATAAATAACCATAAATACCTTGTCGCACCAAAATCAAAATTTCATCAAAGTCCTTGGATGTTATAACTTTATCTGTAGAAACAAGTCGTAATGCTTGTGGAGGTTGATAACTAGGAAGCGGAGTTAGAGGCCTACAAATCCATCCTTCCACCCATTCTTGTGAATCACACTCAGTAGTGACAAATTCGATACAAGATGCATAAAAACATGTCAAATTTCTTGTCCATACGGCCCACAAAGTAGCGTCGAGCTACAAAATGAGTGCATATCACTGACCCAAAGAGTGTCATACAATCCTCGTAGTTAGCTAATATGTTGTTCCTCTATCAACCAAAAATATCTCGTGAACCGTAGAATTTTCTTGAGAACCTCGGGCCATATTGTCAATACACCATTCCACTATGCTCTTTGCATCTTTTAATTTAGCACCATCTTTGTACTTTAACTCTTCTCTTGCAAGAGCTCTTTTCACACATGCCCCGCACCGTCATGCTCTCCTTTTCCATGTCCAAAGTTTTAGAAACTCCAAATATGTTGCACACCCTTCTTGATGTGTATTATGCTATCCAATAAAACATTCGTGCATTCTTAAACTGAGACGTGCAATTATCTGACCATATATAATGTTGTTTGAAGTGGATGTCCATATCAGACAAGTTTCCATAAAATAACTGGAAACACCCTTACAAAAATTCAGTAGAATGAGTACGATCATCATTGATATAAAAGTGGTACTCTCTTAAAAAAATTTGATCATTCTCTGTACTGTCAAGAGAATGTAAAAATGCTATATGCACAAAAATGGCAACTTGTACTGAGTTGTAATATTGCGATTGAACCTCCATTTGTGATTGCAATGTGTAATTCTCTGCAAAATCGACCACTAAAACAATAGTACCAATAGGAAATGTGTCTTTGCATAGCTTGAATTATTCATCCAACCATCGAGTTCTATGTGTATGCCTCGCATACTCATAAAAAATTTCATCCTTAAATTTTCTCAAAAAATGGAAAATGGGCATTTGTTCAGTAACTAGCTCACATCGTTTAGACTCTTTTCCATCTTTCAACTGGTATGCAACTGATTTATATTTATCAAACTCAACTAAATTATGTCCTATTGTACCTTCAATTTTCTCATGGATGCAACTTTTCAATTTAGGTAATCCGCCGCATGTACTACAACTTCCATCTAAACAATCCTAACTATAAAAAAATTCTCAACTTCTTTTCACAAAATATAGTAGGAATGAAATCCTGGAAGATATTTGTGGAACTTGAACACCACATTCTCGATAACATAGTTTTAGAATGAAAATTAGAACAAATACGTAAAAATTTAGCATAATGCATCACAAATTCAACATGTTGCCTACAACAACAAGTGGTGCGAGTGTGGTTGATTTTCACATAGAATGGTTTCAACATTTCAAAAAAAACGTTGAATAATTTTAATTTCTAGATTCTCTTGTTGAAACTTACAAAAAAATTAAGTTTGAGTCATATCTAAGAAATGCTTTGGATGTGGTTCACGATTAGTAGAACCAACTCTCCATTTTATAACAACTCTTGTATTAGGTGAAACTCTAGTGTTATCATGCCAAAATTTAATAACAAATTCTCTTATAGCATCAGAATTATTTTTGTCCTTACACGGTGCTCTAGCATAAAATGCCCAAAATCGACATTATTGAGTGATTAAAGGATATTACATCTTTTAATTGTTTTCATTAGAGTTTTCGATTAACTTGTAACATTCGACTTGTTTACGTAATCAAACGTTGTTTTTTTATTGATTCACTTACAACACTAGTAGCAAGTACACGACACACAATATTACTATCCCTAGTGCGTCTCTTGACACCAATAGTGTGATATGCATCATGAAGGTTTTCAACAATTGTAGAGGTTTGACCACGTATATTAGATGTTGTCAATCCTAAGGTGTTTAATGTAGGTCTCATTTTAATCAATTTCATCAAACTAACCAATAATTGACATATTTGGGAATCATTTAAAATTTCAAAATGATTATCCCAAATTTCAATGGCTTTTCTTCTGATTTGTCATTTAGAAAGTTTGTCAGACATTGGTTTCAAATTTTTTCATCAATTTCAATAAAAAATTAGGTTTCTTATGTAAAATCCTAGGAGGTGTTTTTGTCAAATTTTGCTTATCTACAGTTTCAACATGAATTTCCTTATTCACATTTTCATTGTCTCCTTCAATTTCAACATTTTCTACATCATGAGTATTTAATTCTTCTTCAACATTGATAGTAAAAACATCTTCATCACGAGTATTTAATTCAACTTCAACATTGATAGTAGAAACATTACCTGGTTCTTCATTGCTTACAATAGTTAGGATTGAAGATGAACCTCTTCTTGATTCACGAAGTTTCCGCATTCACTTAGCATTTTGAATTTTTTTGGCCTCTAATTCATTTGGTGTTTTTTTACTTAATGACTTCCTTTTTGACTTCGTTTCTTGTCTCCCATGATGTTTTACTTTCGATGATAAGAAAAACGTGTAGAAAAAGATAGAATTTCACAATAATTCATACGGTAAGGTCAGAGAGTAAAAATCACATGGTAATTCAGACATTGGGATGTGTGTAAATATGATTTATGAACCGCGAGTGCGCTTTATAAACAAGCGATCATGTTTATAAAGTGTGCTCACGCTTGTGTTAAAAACTCGTGATCGCACTTTATAAACCGCAATTATGGATCTATCTACCAAACCTAAGCCTCATAAAATCTTTGTTTTTCCCCAACCAAAGCTATGGAAGGTCATTATGAAGTGTAAAAGGTCAAAAAACCTCAAATCTGCTCTTCCAAAGACTTGAACCATACTAAAAAATTGAAAACATTTCACAAAAATGGTGCCATCGCGTAGGGGAGACTCTTAGCTTCATAGAAATATTATTTTTAAAGTGAATAGAATAAGATAAATATCATTTTACAATTTTTTACTATCAATAGGTCTTTAAGACATTTTTTCCGTGAATGTTCATGTCTACATTTAAGACTATAACTTTTGTTTCTCTTATCAAAATATGATAAAAATTATACCATCCCAAGCGTGGAAAAATTCTATACATGTTAAAAATATATATATTTGATTTTGATATTTTTTGATATAGTTATGGTGGGCAAACGGAAAGCGCTCCGTTTTCTAAATATTTTCAAACCACTTTCACGGAAAAAATCATAAAAAAAATATTGCTAAAAAATACAAAATAAAATCCATCCCAAGATAGACAACTACATCTAATGTTTCACCAAAGGAAAAAAAAAAACAAGATTTGGTCATCCAAAATGCGGGCAAACAGACTACAATCTTATAAGTTTAAAAAAAAAAAAACTAAGTCATATAATTTTAAGTGTTTAATATAGCTAAACTTGTCCGTTTTTAAAAAAATTAGTATTTTAGAAACTAGATTCTGAATGCTACGATTCATATTTATATAAATTTTTCTAATTTAGAGTGCGCGTATAGCTAATAATCCCTACAAGTTGAGATTTCACTATTTTTTGCAATATGACATCCATAGATGACCCTATATTTGTCCATCAACTTCCTGCACTTACCCTCATCACTACCATCACTCCAAAGATCTTGAATAAAATAGAAAGATCTAGTGAGAAAGCCAAGGAAATGGTTAAGTAGGTGGAATAATTGTCTCAAAAGGGTAGGTAAATCATTGAAAAAGTGGTAGAGATGTATACAGAGATTAATGAAATGATCAATGACATCGATGAACTAGTTAGAAAATGTGAAAATGGATTGTATTACTAGGAAGGGATCCTTCCCAAACTTGATGTTATAACTCAACTTGATGAAGACTTGGTGGAAAGGGAAGGAATAGTACTACCTGATGAGAAAGGGACTCAGTACATGCTGGAAGATTTGGCCAAAATTAGGGTGGAAACTATAAATCAAGTTAAAGATAAATTGACAATAGAAAATGATGAAATGGTAAATGATGTTGATAACATAGATAGTAAGTTGAGAAAGATGATGTTTGAAAAAGAAAATCTTACCTATGGGGATCTAGAAATTGATTTCTTGACCCAGTCCTTTGATAAATACATTTATGAAGAACATTGTACCTATGAGATCATCTGGAGATTCATCATTGTGGAAAATATAATTGTTGAGCTGAATCAGAAATTAAAAGAGTATAAGAGTAGAATGAACAAATGTGGTGAGGTGGTGAATAGGAAAAAACTGATATTTAGACATCACACAAGACCTGATGAAGACAATCTAGTGCAGTTGTTTCAGCGATTTGATGCTTATTTGGGAGGGTTACCTGACAAGGAGGAGGAAAATGAAGAAAGTGATGATGGTCATGTTGAACCATGAGGAAGCTTAGCCTTGTTTTATTTAAAAAATTCCTTTTCCAGTTGTTACTTTACTTCATAACAATTGCATAATGTTTTAAATTAGGGACTTCAATTATGTATGTGATATAGTGAGATACAATATAATTTCATTTTGATTTAATAGAAACTTGAATTTATTATGAACATGAAATTCATTATAACACTTTGAGTTTTCTACATTTGTGAAAAAGAAAAAATGGGGTTCTATAGGGGCCCCAACCCAAGAAAATATTTACATACATTCTTGATATCATATTAAAAATGGAAAAAGGGAAAGATACTTAGTTATTCTATCATTAAGAGATCCTCTCTAAAAGAGGAATCTTCTTCAAAAGCCTATTTTTCCTAACTACAAATTCTTCAGTCCCAACAGCCATTTGTACAAATAAAATATCCCTTGCCAAACCATGAGACAGTCCAGATCCATAAGCTCATCGATACTCACCCTAACATTTTATTCAAATCCTTTACAAAATACCTATTTTCCTTTTCTCTAAGTCCTATAGGGTTTCCAACATTAATTAAATCTCTATTTGTGGTTTATGAAGTTAGGCCCACACCAAATGAATCCCCAACTTCCGTGGAATATTCCTTAACTTCTTCAAATGAATAAGAATAGGAAATGAAAACTAAAATTTCAGCCAAGGCATCCCCAATGCAACCATCTCAATCTTCTCCCTCTACTCCACATGAAGTGAAACAAGATTGGATTGAGAAATCCATAATTTATCATGAATAATAACCATATTAGGAAGCACAATAAGAGCCCTTAGTAAACATTGAATTAAATCAAAGGAATAGAACCACGAAAAGGATAACAAAAATAAGATGTCAATAGAGAAAGCCATTGCTTGGTATGAAACTTCGAAGACCTCTTCTTTGTTCAAAGAAAAGCGAAAATCCAAAGGCTCCAAAGTGTTTTAATATGAGGAAGATCTTGAACCATTGATAAGGACTAAAACTAAAGTATTCATAGAAATAGTGAGAGGCACATGTTTTTAAATGCACCTTCACAACATTTTGTCCAACCAAAATTAGCATCCTTTCCTAACAATGTAAAAAGTGGCACTATAATCTTGCTAAAATCTTGTATGAACCTTCTATAATATCCAACATGGCCTAGAAAGCTCCTAAAATCCTTTTGTTTCCTTTGGTGTTGGTAGGTTGATTATAACATATACCTTTGTTGGATCAACTTTAATTCCTTCAAAGGAAAGATAATGTCCCAAAACTATACCTTTAGACATCATCATGTAGCACTTCTCATTACTCAAGGATAAATTGTGCTCTTTGCATCTTTTTAAGACCTTATCCAGATTTTGCATAGCTTCTTCAAAAAAATTCCATGTATAGTGAAGTCATCCATATATACTTCCATGCAGTCATTTGTCAAATCTGAAAATATACTTAAGACTTCCTCTAGAATGTAGCAGTGCATTACATAAGCCAAATGGAAGAACTGAATAGGAAAATGTTCCCCATGGGCATGTGAAGGTAGTTTTGTCTTGGTCCTCTGGTGTAATTTGGATCTGATTATAGCCACTATATCCATCAAGAAAAGAGAAATACTTTTACTAGCCAAAGTGTCAAGCACTTGATTAATGAAAGGAAATGGGAAGTGATATTTCTTTGTTGTTACATTCAACTCCATGTAATCTACACATATCCTCCATTTCCCATTCTTATTTGGCACAATGATAAGAGGTGATACCCATTGACTATCTGATATGGGATATATAAATCCAACATCCAATAAATTCTTCAATTATCCTTTTACAATCTCTCTTACTATTAGTTTCATCCCCTTTTTGTTTCTTGATTGGTTTACAATTTTCTTTAATATAAATTTTGTGTGTGCAGAGCCTAGGATTAATTCCATGCATATCACCATAATCCCAAGAAAATTTTGTTTTATGTTTTTAAAGAAGAGAAATAAAAATTTCTCTTGTTGTCTACTCAGCATTTTATTTACGTTGAATGGTCTTCCTAGTGTTATTTCCACTTGTTTGGAGAGACCCATCATTAAAAATACATTGTTGCTAACATAATTTAGTATGCATTCCTGGGGAGGAAGTTGGTGAAGAATATAGTTCTTACTTGTAATAATCTTGGTGCTCAGTTGCGGTAGAACTTAGTTCAAGGGACAACTTAAGCATCTCAAATTATCATCGACTTCTTCATTTCTTCCATAGTTATTCTGCAAGACATTGGAGAGAACAACTTCTTCCTCCTGGTATTCAATTGTACAAGATTTCTCCAACATCATGAGTTGTTATACATAGCTTTGATAAGATTTCGATCCTTTAACCCAAATTTTCTCGAGATTCGTCATTCAACGGTTGGGTAGGAGAGAAGAGCATAAGCTTCTTAGTACCACTTCCATTGGAAATAATCATGTTTCCAGACACTGCAACCTACGTATACATTTGTAGTGGCCAACTATGGAATTTCTAGAATAATAGGATAACCTCCTAAACTTTCTTTCGGTTGAAGAACAATGAAGTCATTAGGGTATTCCCAAGAGTATACCACCATAACTATGTCCTCAAGGACTCATTTAGGTCTCATTATTAATCTATCTACAAGTTGTAAGAATATAGGTGTTGGCGTTAGTCCTTCCAACTTCAAGTCATCCATAATTTGTTTGGTCATGACATTTATTTCTACCCCTAAGTCAATCAGAGTATTATTTATTATTGTGCCATTAATTGTAATGTTTACCAAAGGACTGCCTAGATCTATATACTTTAGTAGAACTAAATTTCCAAGCATGATATTAGCCATCTGTCCAATAACTTGTACAATGGATGGATCCTTCCTTATTCTACCTATTTTTTATGCATAGATCCTTTACCAACTTATTGTATATGGGCACATCCTTGATAGCTTGAATAAGTGGAATTTTGACACAAATATCCTTCAGCTGATTGAAAAAATTAGAATCGAATATGATTTAGGGTCAAATTTATTTTCTTGCAATCTCTCTAGAAATGGGGGTTCATTTATTTGCATTTTACCCTTACTAGAAATCTATTCAAGTTGTTGTGGATCAGCTTGAAGCATGTTCTAGCTTTATCGTGGATCACCTACAACAACTATGGTTCATCTATAATCTCTATAATGGTGGGTTTACTTGGTGTAGTAAGTGTTAAAACCGAGAAAGATGGATGTCATTTACATCAAATAAATAAGAAAAGTATTGGGTGATTCAAAGTGGTATAGTTTGGTGAGATCCAAGTTGGGGTTTGGCATCAAATATTGTTGTTGTGGGTAAGGAGGTTGATGGTAGGATTATTGGTAGTTAGGAGGTGGGTTTTTCTATTTCTTCCCTCCTCTCCAAGGCTATTGTCATGAATAAGGGGTTGTTGCCATTGTTGGCCTAAAAATTGAGGTTTTCATTGTTGTTGGTATTGGATAGGGTATGAAGCCCAACCTTGTTGAGTATTAGCCCAAGGTGGGGGTTGCATATATGAATTATTAGCCCAATTTTGAAAAGATGGCATGGGATATTTTGGAATACCTCCTTATCTTGGTGGCCATGGTTTCCTTTGAGAAACATAGAAGAATTGACCATCCTTTATTTCTATCATCTTGAATTCTAGTGCATCCTCCTTCCCTTCTTTAATGCCGACTAATCCTCGCACCTACAATCATCTTTCTTTCCTCTACATACATTACATAAATATGTAAGTGTTGCCTCTACATGTTCTCTCTTATTATTAGCATGTAAAGCATCAATATGGGTGGCCATATCATTGACTATCTCCTGTTTCATGTTCTTGAACATGTTTACAATATCTGATTTAGATATATCCCCAATTCCTTTGGTAGTTGATCTATCATTTGATCTAGCACTTCTTATTCTCTTCATGGTTGCTTTGGAGTAATTCTTGCAGGCTTCAAAAATCTCCTCAAAGGTAGATTTTGAGATATCTCTAGCTCCTATCAGGTCCAAATCATCCATATCCTCCTCATCGAGTCCTTTTAAAAAAATTAACTTGAGAGACTCAAGAGGTAACCTTGTGTGTCTTGACTTCGAACACTAAATAATAATATTTCCAGGTAATCTTCCAATGGATCATCTTTCTTTTGTGTCATCATGAAGAGTTCATCCCCTCCTCTGCTACTTGGCCTGCAGTAATCTTGGTACTTTTTCATAAACATTTCCTTCATTTGATTTTAGGTTGTCACAACATCTCTTCCTAAACCCATAAACCATCTCAAGGTTGCATCCTTAAGTGTAACAGGAATAAATTTAGCTTATGTGCATCTGTGGTGTAGTCATAGCTCCTGCATAAAACACCAAACTCAAACAAGAAAGTGTTTGGGTATTTAGTTATGGATCCATGAAAGTTAGGAAGGGATGAGGGAGAAATGTTCTTCATTATAGTAGGTTGATTGTTGTTGGAGATTAAGAACTCAAAGGTAGTTTCCTGTCTTCCAAATTTTTTTTCACCTATTCTGCCATTATTGGTTGATTAGGAACAACCTTAGAAATATCACTTGGAGGGGGATATTCTAATAGAAAACCTTGTACTAGAGGAAGATGTGTCTTCTTTAGAATCATATGAAGCAATATGTGTTATTTGAGGATTGGGTAAGAATCTACCATGGACATCTCTTGGATGGTGCATGCATCAACTAACTCAACTCAATCATCTTATATTATTGGGGGGTTCGGAGGTGAAATTTATAAACCTAAACTATTTCTAAGGAATGTAAAACCTCTCAAAAACCTTATAACTTGGTAGTATCCCTAGAAACAACACCAAAAATGGTGGTACAAATCAACTTATAACAATTAATATGTTGTTCATTGAATCACAGTCATTTAATCATCAAACTAGGGGATGTAAAATTTAAATAATGCCAGTGTTGTATGCACAATTACAAAGAATTTAGGAGGTATGGAAAGAAATAGCTGTCACTACTATACTTGAAATAACAATGCTTGAAAGTAGACAAAACTTAGAACTGAAAGAAAATGGTTTCTAAACACTATGACTAAAAAAAAGCTTGTAGATTTAGAAATGTAGATAAAGAAGATAAATTTCTTCCTAGTCTAACATGTAATGAAATAGAGTAAAAAAATTATGGAGGGGTATAATCGACTATAAGTGGGACCTACCTTGGGTGTTAATCCATCCTAAATCTCATAACTAAATCATAATAAACAAAACTTAGATCTTTATTGAATTAACATGAACATTACATCAAAAACAAAGCAATACCCTCTTTTTCTATTTCTATTTTTCCTATATGCACATCTTCTATCTATATATGTAATTATCACTTCCAACATTAATAATTTTTATACATCTCCTTTATAGCCAAACGTGAGAAGAAGAGTTCAACTAGAAGTTCAAATAAATTAAGTGAAATATCCTCGATAGAACAAGTGGAAGATATCAAACAGAACAAAAAGAGATTCAACACATGTAATTAAACTAATATCGGTGTTTAGTTAATATTCAAGTTAATTGACTAGTTCCTTTAGTCACGTGTAACCTCAATCAATCAGTTCTTTAGTAGTTTGCAATGAATAATCAGATCCATGGTTGAGTTATCTCCTAGTTCTACATTCTCCAGTTGTAACTATTCCTTCAATGACACGTATAGACTTCAAAGTGTCGTTCTTTCATATTCCAAGAGATCTTAGTAACATGATTTATTTTTGTAGGTGATTCCCTTTGGCTATGGATAGGTTGTTATGGATAGGTCCTTAGCTATAGATGAGTTGTTGCATACGGTTCCTTTCTTCACATATAACAAGTTGCTTACAACCAAGATTGGCATCGCAAATATCATCATTCAAAAAAATTATTGAAATTATAAAATAAATGCACACACAACATACCACAAAATAAAGATAACTAGTTATAACTACATTAATCAGATAATTATGCCATAAGTTCAAGTTGTGATGATAATGTTTAGTAGTGTGACTGGGAAATATAAGGACATAACTACAATGGCTTAACAAAAATACATAAGATGAGCTATTTATAAAGGAGATTTACACAACTCATCACTTCTATGGAGAAAATTCTACAAATGGTACTAGGAGATGAAATTTTCTCTATACTTGATGGATACTCATGTTTTAATCGAGATCAAGGTTACGGAGGAGGGTCGATTCAAGAATGCATTTACAACAAAATGGGGAACATATGCTTATCATAAAATGCCTTTTGGTTTATCAAATGTAGGTGCTACATTCTAAAGAGTAATGAACATTTCTTTCAAAGGGTATATCAATGAATTCATCCTTGTCTATCTGGATGATATTACCATTTTCTCAAAGTAGATTAAATATCATATCAGTCATCTTGAGAAGGTCTTTGAGAGATGTAGGGAATATGGGGTGTCTCTTAACCCTAATAAATGTAACTTTACAATCCACAGGGGTAATATTTTTGGCATATTTTTCAAAGGATGGCATTGCCATTGATCCAAGAAGAATCTCGCCATCTTGTCTCTCTCCTTTCCAACTCACAAGAAATCATTGCAATCATTCCTTGGAAATATCAACTTTGTTAGGAGATTCATTCCTAATTTTGTAGGATTAGTCAGGCCTATCACTCTAATGTTGAAGAAGGATTCATATTTAAAATGGAAAATAGAAGGAAAAGAGAGTTATACCAAGATTAAATAGGAAATATCTCAAGAACTTACACTTTTCAATCATAACTATGCCAAATATTTTATCTTATATAAATATGGAGTTGAATCTAGCATTGTTGTTGTTTTAACTCAACAAATGATCAAGGATTGGAGCAATGATTGAATTTATTTACTCAAATGTTGAAGGATTATGAAATGAGGTACAATCAAATTGAAAAATAGGTATTTTCCATCATGTAAGCTCTAAATAAATTTAATAGTATGCTTGCTACTAATCATATCAAATTTCTAGTCTCACATTCTAGTGTGAGATACTTTATTATGGGAGTAGAAATCAGTGAGAAAAGAGTTGGATGGGTGACCAAAATAACATAATATTATATGACTATCAAGGCCACAAATTTATTAAGAGGTAGATAAATTTATGAGAAGCTTTCTTTAGATGCTCAAAATGACCAAGAAACCTCCTTCTTCATGAATGAGGAACTCCCACATGACGCTGAAATTTAGTAGATGAAGGTGATGTAGTTAATGATCATAGTTGGATTGGTGATATGACTACCTTCATGTTACTACGGTGCATACCCTAATGACATAAACAAGATAAAGAGGATACATCCGAGGCTACCTTCCATTCCTTATGCACTAATTGATGGGATTTTATTCAAATGAAACATTGATGGAGTTCGCATTAAAGGTGAATGAGTAGATAATATTTTGATAGAATTCCATGATGGTTTCTTTAGTGGACATTTTTCTGCCAAAGCTACTACAATGAAAATCTTAAAGGAAGGATATTTATGGCCTAGAATATTTTCTAATGCTCACAAATGGATTAGAAAAAATACAGGGAATGTGCTTTCTTCATTGGTAAGAAGAGGTTAGCTTCCCTTCCATTCATCCAATTCAAGAAGATTAATTGTTTTCCTAATGGGGTCTTGTTAGCGAGAAAATTTTGGGTTTCTTGTCAGCGATTGGGGAATCAAAGTCCCTCTACTTAGACGATGCAACTTCCATATTTGCATGCATTTGAAAAGGTGGATTTTTCTAGTGGTATTGCGGCCAAGGATCCAACAGGGATCACTCCACCGACCTCATGCAAAGCTAGCAATTACTTGCTAGAGAAGACTTTGTCTTGAGAGTGGGAAAGGGGAGTGAGAAAATAGATAGGAGAACTAATGTTGCAGGTAGAAAATTAGATTCCTGCACACACTAGTAAAAAATTTCCACACATGCATTTATGAGAAGAAAAAACCAAAACTTCCATGCTACTGGCTAAAGGAAACCATGCATATAAAGATACACACATTCATATGCCTTAGAAAATAGAAACTTCTTCCTTACTTAGCATTTCAATTAAAGTTGTACAAAGTAGGGAAAATGAGGAAACATATGCAAGAGGAGGATAGAAGAAAATGGCTATCTCCTTTGTTCTCTCTAAGAACAATGTACTCTTGAGTTTACAAAATTGATCACCAAATAAGAAGAAGCTCAAATGAGGAGGTCATTACAATTTATAGAAGAAAGATGCCTCTTCATTTTCCTAATGACATTTCATATGCATTTTTTTCTAACTATAGACTCTTGATATTCCTAAGAAAATATTAAGTCCCTTTTGTATAATCAAGGTGACTTAATTTACATTATATTTCTAAATTCACTTTTAAATGACTTAAATTCATATTAAAAAGTGCAAACCCCAATGAAGAATTATAACATTTGAAGAGAGAGAAATTTGGGGAAGGAAGAGAAGAGAGATAAGAAAAGAGAGGTTACTCTGATGAAGTCCATTGATTCTGATCAATGAATGCTCTAATGTGATGAAACTCTGAAGCTCTGAATTCTTTTCACCCTGAGAAACTCCTTTGGATGGTTCAAGGACACCTTGGGTTAAGTGTTCAAAAACACTTGTTAAATGACTTCACTAATGACCACGAAAATTGACTCATAAATATCCTTTCCGAAGAGATGGGAGCTCAAAACTGATCCTATCAAGTTTAATGAACTGTTTTGCTGATGATTGCAACCTCTACCTTACACATTTCCTTCTTGTAACTCGAGCCAAAAAGTGAGTGTCAAAAGACACTATCGAGTTCCTTGAGATGGATTTCGAATTCCTTGTGAGATATGCCTATGATGATCCCGAATGATGATGTTGACCTAAATGATCAACCCACCTTTCATCATATTCCATAGTGCTGATTTTATCTTCATCGGAAGGCTCAAGGATAGGATTTTCTTCAGCAACATTTAGGAATCTTTCAGGGATGAATACCCTATAGTATGAACAATCTTTAGGATCTTCCTCCATAGGAAAAAACTCCTCTTCTTCCTCTTTGCTATGGGTTGCTTCAAGTTGCTCATACATGTTGTTGCATAGATTTAGTATATTTTAGATTTAGTATATATTTTAGCATTTTAAGGTAGATTTGGGGGCTGGAATTTCCTTACATAATGCTTATTATTCTTTTTATATAGTCAATTTTTAATATTCCCATTTTATTGTTCCTATATGCAAGGAAAACATCCCAAGGGAGGGTGATGAAAAATATGGCCCAAATATTTTGATTCAATTGTGCATAAGTGAGGTATTACCTTTCCATTGATATCTTTTTTAGCTCCTAAATCCTTACAGAACTCCCTAAATTGCTTCCCGAAGCTCAGGTACTTTTTTAACATTGTGCACTGCCTAGGCTTGAGAAACCGCTTCTGGTGGACCTACCCCAAAACTTCCAAATATTCCCTAAATCTCCCAAAATATCTTCTACGAGATTTCTAGAACTTTAATACTCTGTCTTAATGAATTTTTCTTCTTTGATCTCGCTCTAGGGGTGGTGCATGGGTCTTAGGAAGGCTGATGGTAGCCCCTCCTAAAACTGATTGAAAGCTTGAATGCTCCAAAATATCCTAAATCTCCTAGGGGATTGATTTTACTTTTCTAAATCACCTAGGGGTACACTTGACAATTACATAGGGATCATTTGACTGAAAGAATAGGACTGGCATTGGGGATGGATGGTTTTGAGAAGGCATGAATTTGAAAATTTTCAACACTGTGGTTCGTTGTCATGCTTGAAAATTAGAAATTTTCCTATTGCGCATTTTCACAACAGATGGCTCTAGCTTGGGGACATGTTATGAAATGAGCACAACAAAGACATGGCATGAGAACTCCCAGAATCTCAATTTACAATACATTGACCAGTGCCTTATCCATTGGGATTTACATGAGTCACATATAATCTGCAAGAGATAACAAGAAATGAATAAAACACACAAAACAACAACAAAAACACACAACACATGGAAACGAAAAGAACAATACACAACCATAAAGGGAAACACACACTAGGAAAGGAAAATTATATACAGGGGAGGGGTATTTATAGAGGTAGGAAAAAAATATATACATACTTGATGATGGGTTGAGAAAAGTACATGCCATCATGAAATAATGGATTGAAGTCTGACCTTTGAAGCACAAAAATTGTTATTTGATCAAACCATGATTTTGTGATGGCCTTGCATGGCTTGAGAAGAAGAATAATGATCATGATTCCATCATTCCATGAGAACGTTCTTTCATCCATTGAAAATTTGGTCACCTTCTTGAAAATTTTGCATTTTGAATATTCCTCTTGATGTCCCATGACCATGAGACACCATTCCTCCATACTTTCAAGATTGGAGATGTCAACCTTAGCATGGAGACATTATTCATCCTTGGATTGCAACTTGAAATCATATCCTATATTAGCAAGGTACTCAGAAGGAGTGAGGACAAACTGATTTCCTTCCCATTCAAGAACTTCTCTTGACATCTCACTTTTCTGCCCAAAGTGATTACTTCCCAAAATAGAGGCTATATCATTGAGATGGAGGCCCCCATCAATCTTTGTGAAATGTTGCAACATGGGAACATGTTCAAGGAATATTGGAGCTTGAAGAATGGTGAGCATATTTTGATTTTGAATTTTTGACAAGAGTCCTGCACACCTTCACCTTGTTGTTTGGAGCAATTTTCATCATCATCCATCTTCCCGAAGTTCATCTTGGTATCATTTTCCAAATTACAACCCTCAACTTCTTCATAGAGGCATTTTTTTACCTTCAAGTGCATTTTTCCATATGAGATCTTATTTTGTATTGGTAGAGCATTCTGAAGTAGTGGAAACAAGTTGACCTTGAACATACTCCCAAGAGTCTTGCAATTTTTACTTTGTTTAAAACAATTCTCTTCAATGCAAATTAGATCAACATTTTCCTCATTTTTTTCCTTCATAACAGAGGTGTTGTCCTCAAGATTGAGGAATTCCAAAGGAGATTCAAGAACCTTCCTTCTTTTTCACTCATAAACCTCTTCGCATAATGTGGAAGAAAAATACATATCTTCACACTCCCTCTCATCAACCAAGGCATTTGAGAGGTCGTCAAACTTGTCAATTTTTCTGTCTCAACATCAAACATTGGTGAATCAAAATGATAAGCACAAATTGATTCATACATGTCTTGCATCTCCATAGCCCGGTCAAGAGTTCAAGACTGAGTTGAGGATCTTCAATTTCTTCTACAACCTTCAAGATGTCTTACATAGATGATTCTTCCAAGTTCACCATAGGATCATCTTCATTTTTATTGAAAGAGTCTCTACATTGTGCCTCCAATAGATGACTGAAAATTTGATCCATCTGGGCCCATGATTGATTTGAAACATCCTCATTCACTCCTTCCATGATTTTTGTTTCCCAATATTCACTTTCTTGCAAACATGGGAATACTTTATTCACAACACATTCTGAGAAGGAGAAGAGGTCCACTTGAAGAATTTTTCCTTACTTTGAATTTTTTGACACTCGTGGTCTATTATCATGCTTGAAAATTGGAAATTTTCCTGTTGCACATTTGCATGACAATAAGTGTTGATTTCATTGGCATGATCAATCCTCCATCAAGTGTTGGTCATAAATTGGTTTCAACAATGACATATTACTTTACTAGGTGGATAGAGGTTATGCCACTCAAGGAAGCAACTGAATTATTCATCCTTGACTTCCTTGAAGACATTGTGACAAGGTTTGGTATCCCTCAAACTATCATTTCTAATAATACAAAATATTTCTTAGGATCTAAAATTTCTAATTGGGCTCTTGGACTTGGAATTTATTTGAATACTTCTTCCAACTATTACCCTTAAGGTAATGGTTTGGCAAAATCCACTAACAAGAACTTGATTAAGATCATGAAGATAACAATGGATGTCAACCAAAGGCAATGGCATACAAAGGTGAGAAATTATCTTTGGAATGACATGATCATAATGAAGAAGGTAATTGATACTTCCCCTTACAAACTTGTCTATGGTAAAGAAGTTAGGCTTCCTTTATCACTTAAATTAGCTTAACAATTGGAATTTAAGGGTGTAGATCAAAGAGAAATTAGAATAAGCAGAATCGGTTGAACTTGAAGAATTAAGAAATTTTTCCATGATCATATTAGAACAACATCAAAAATCAACCAAACAATGGTTTGATAAAATGGTTAGAGATCAAACATTCAAATTTGGTGATATGGTCTTGAAATGGGATACAGATAGAGCTAACTAAGATGATACTCTAAATTTGATGCAATTTAGAGTGGGCCATATATAATCATTGTTTGAAAAGAAGAAAAATCTTTTGAGTTATTTGAATTTGATGGAAATGCATTACAAATCTGGGTCAATGGGATTTATCTCAAGCATTCCCATTAAGTTGTTTTATTGCATCTTGTACATAGTAGATTACTTTTCAATTCCTCCAATTGCTACTAGCACATTGTTTTATTGGTAGTATAGGTTTCCTTTCCCTAAGTTCTTTACACAATGTTTTGTTGTCTTTAGGTGGATTTTTTGTTACACAATGTTTCATGGGAAGATCCGAGGAAGTATGAGATGGGAAGAGTTTCAAGTTTCAAGGATCAGGTTGTAATACCTCATAGAATCAAATGTAGCAAATAAAATCAGATTTTGAGACAATTTCAAATTTTCATTCATTTATTCCAACACATTAGTTGCGGGGAAACATGGAGAAAATATTAATTCAAGAAAATTTTCCACTCTCATAAAACATAATTAAGAAAATTCGTATAATGAGAGTGATCAATATAAGCAATGACAATCAACTTGAAGTCCAAACAATGCTTCAGTGGATTTAGGGGAGAGCTTCAAGTTTCGAGATCAATTTTCGAATATCAAGATTAATCCATTCCCATTGTATGTTTCAAGTCTATTTATCCCTTAAATATAGTAGGTAGATTACCCCGTGAGTATCCAAACTATTATCCAATGTTTAACCCGTTGAAATTGAAAAATATGGACTAAGGCAATATGATGGATTCTTAGAGAAAAATTGGAAAAATAAAGGTAAATTTCATGATTTGGGGCACTTGCATTTATTTTGGGCATTTCTCTCCTCCTTATAGCCTTAAAAATCCAAAAACTTAATTTTTTTATAAAATTGGGTCAAAACAATGTAATGAGGTTAAATCAGATTTTGAGGAAGCTGCATGAATAGTTCCTCCTTTCCTCCGGTTCCTCGCATCTCCGCATTGAAGGAGTAAGTAATTTTGTGCAGGAGGAGAGGATATTTTGAGAAAAAATGGAACAAGTTCTATCGGGCCAATGGTTCTCCACATTTCCATTTGATCCACAATGAAGGAGTGAATGACAAAGCAAACTAAGTTGTGAACAATTAGGATTTTTTGGGAACTCAAGGAATGTTCTATGGGATTCACAGCTCCTAAAAAATCACCTCGTCTATAATGAATAAGTTTTGGTGAGTAAGTAGTGTGTCGTAGGAGAACATAGAAATGTGGGAACTAATGGCTCAGGTGGAACTATTCCATAGTTCCACTCGGGATTTGATTCACCGATAAAAACAAAACCAATGGATGATGTGGGTAATGTGGGCTCGGGGAGAACTAATGAAACTGTTCCACATTTCTGCCACTTATCCAATCATCTAATCCACCCACACTAAGAACAAAAAAACATCATTGTGAACTGTAGCATTACGATGGGAGCCCCGTGTTCCTCCTGAGTACCCTGAATATGTATGGCCATACATTTTTCTTCACAACTCCAAATTTGAAAAATTGGTATCGTTAAAAATTATCTTCATCCCCTACATCATTACCACTAAAATTATTGAAGTAGGTGAGTGTAGGTGGGTGAAAAAGAGGAAAATGTCTCCAGCATTAAAATATGCAGTTTAAGGTAGCTCAACCGCAATATTTGATGAAGTATGGTGCCCATTCCTTCTCCTATAAGAAAATTATCATGGGGGAATGGTATTATAAGGGTGCCCATACCTATTTTAAGATAATTAATGCATGTTATTGGTGGGTGGAAGTAAGAATCTGAGTTCCCTCTTTTTTTCCCTCATCTCTCTATCTCCCATCTTCTATATATTGTAAAATGATGCTCATTTGTAATGTTGGATACTATTAGAATACAAGGGGACCATTTCAAAGTGTTGCAAAGTCTTCTTGAATTGTAGGCCTCATATCTCCTGATATCTACATGGTGATCTATGCCTTCTTCCTCCATTGTAATGTTTATGCATCTTCTTAAGGCAATAAAATAATTGTTTGTGACTATTATTCCAATCTAGCTTGTGTTTTATTACATTTCCTTACATTTTCATCTACTTGCAGGTATGTTGTGTGTGTTTTTATTCATTTTTAGGGTTTATTTGTTTATGCATTATGTGAAAATGGAAGATTGAATGTTGTTATATACTCGTGGCTCTTAAGTCTTCCCTCTCCTCCTTCATTTTATTTCATTTTCCTCATTTGAGAGTGTCTTTCCCCTTGTTCTTAGTGTTATCACCTCCCCTTAGTTTAGGATTTCATTTTTATAAATATCCTTCTCACCTCGGTCTCTTGGAATCATAGAGTAGAGTTAGATGCTACATTTCCTTCTTAGGATTAGTTTTAGCAAGAGGAATAAGTAGAGAAAGATGACCTTCTCCAGAGGTCTATCTCAAGCTCAAGTCCCACAACTTGGAGATAGTCCCATGTTGCCTCAAAGCCTTAGATCATTCTAATTTAGGACAGGTGCAATTTTGAGCTCCAAAAGCAACCACACGACACCTTCTAACCAATCCAACCGATGCTCACCGCTAGTTACACTATATCTACTTGCAGTTCACGTCGACCATTTTATAACATCAAATGTCAAAGCATGTACAAAAGATAGATATTTTCTATTCATTTTCTTAAGTGTGTCAGTCGGTGTTGGCTAGCCTTCATACACTACTAATCTGACTATGCATGCCTTGGGTGTAATAAGAGAACATGATTTTTCTTATAAATTTCCTTAAATAAACATATAAGTCCTTGCAATATAAATACGTAAATTTCCAAATAATTTTAGAATGTGTGACCCCTATACAAGCTAACAAACTTATAGGATAAACATAATTATTTATAACATTGTATTCTAGGGGTGATAATTCTCTTAGCCTAAAGGAACTCTAGGTATAATGAGGCAACACATTATCATGAGACTTTGTTTTACTAGGATAAGATAGTATTATCCAACAACCTTAAAGTAGGTACGGAAACAAGATCAACTCTTCTCTTAATAGTGATTCCAAATGCTTGTGGCATATCTAATAGAGATGGATCATTGTCAACAATCTAGTCAAAGTAGTGCATAAGTTGAGCTATTTCAATTTTTAGTGTAGCAATGGTTAGTGGAGCTCCCGGGCATCCCCTCCTTCTGCCCTAAAAGATATACCATCATACACTTCCGTACCTTAGACACCAATTTTCATATTTTTACCTATAAACCTTTTTGGTCAAAATTCCAACATATCTTCCCATATGATTAGATCTCTCCCAATTTCCCATGCATTTATTATAACCCTTGTTCCATTTGGAATAAAATATCACTAATCTCCCACCGCAACACCGAAAACTTCTAATGATTTGTGCAGGACCAATAAAGGAGTTGGATTATATATTAGCATACCCTCTCTCACCATACACTGGAGGTACTCCATGCTTGTCAAATCATATCTCCTATTTTCCCATGAATTCCCTCTTGACCGAATTTATTCCTGTAGTTTCTTTGCTACTGCGGGGCATTTAATCAGTGAACCCATCGTCCACTCCAAGGTGGTATAAGTTGAATCCATTCCACCCAAAAACATATATCGCAAAAACCAAAATGATGGATTAGTTTACATGTGTTAAATTTAACCAAGTTAGCTAAGGTAGGCCGGAATGAAAGGTCACATAATAAAAAAATTCTTTTGATGTGGTCATGTGTTATTTTCATGGTACCGTGGGACTGGGTTGTTTCTAATTCCAACTGAAATCAAAAATTTCCTTAGATAATCACTAGTTCGGTTCACCACATTTGTGCCATTGATACGCATGTGCTCAACATGGTCATCTATTATCTTTTCAAAGATCAACTCGTTGAATCATTTGTGTAATATTTTCATGCGTTGCTTGACACCTTGTAAATCGAGCCAATCTATCCGGGTGATATAGTCTCAGATGATGATTTCTCCAAGTACAATGGTGATCTTGTTTACTATTTCTTTGCATTTGCCATCCTCGGCATAATATTTGGAGCCCGTGAGGATCCACCACATTATTGTGGAGAAAGAGATGAAAGGTTCTTGCTAAGATTGACTAAAACCATTCTCGTACATGTTTTCCTCCCACACAAAATAGATCATGACAAATATTTCGAGTTTACATGGAGCATTTTACAATGTCATATGTCAACGCATGTATGACAACTTGATCTTCGCCATTCATTTTCTGAATTGTGTGAGTTCGCTAGCCTTGTTCCACTACTAATCTGATTGTGCACGCCTTCGGTGTAAATATAAAAATTACGTGGGCCATTATTTATTTATTTATTTTAATTTTTAAAGGGAAATTCAATTTGACATATTAAACCATTGAGAAATTTCTCTCCCATAAACTTTTACATGTGGGTGAATTTTATATTTAGTGTTTTAATATTCTAAATATTTAATGTTAATGTTTTGGTTTTATGCTTTTGGCATGTTTGTTTGTTTTCTTTCTTTATTTTAATTAATTAATTTACTTTATTTTATTTTTGGAAAATGTGATTCATTATTAAGAGGAATCATATTTTGTGATCTACAACCCTGGACTATTTATATAATAGGTGTTTTATATTTGTTGACGGGGTTATAATATTACTAGATAAATAATTAGTTATCGTGCATGTAGCAGTGTAATGTGAACATCGAAAGGGATGTAAGGAGGAACAATAAGTGGAAAGAGGAAGGAAACCGAGAAGCAAAGTTGTGTTGGTTAAGGTGTTTGATTTATCGATTATATGGAGGAAGTGGGAGTGGAACATAAGTAAACATTAGTATGGTGGGTGGTGGTGTCATGTGTCGTAATATCATAGAGGAATAACAATTACCATGTAGAAAAGGGACGGAAGCCTGTAAATTATATTAATCTCAATCAACCTAAATTATAATGAAGTGCTATAATTCTTATAGGAATTGAACAACCATGTGCAGACAAATAAATGGGTTGCACAGTACAACCAAAATCACAACAACTTCCAAAATACATCCGGGAAGCAACAATAATTAAATACAAACAAATAATAATTGTTACAACTATGTAACAATATAACCTATGCAATAATATGACAAATATTGTTATAAAACTATATAACAATATATCAACTAATTACCTTATTAAATAATTAAATATTTTAAGGTAATATGATGCATAAATTAACCTAACATTCCCCCTTAATTTTAGATTACCTCAAGGGATGAAGATAGAAACTCTTTGAACAAATCAAACTTGTCACGTACAAGTGACTTTGTGAAAATATCTACTTTTATTCAGCTATTGGAAAAAATTGAAGTTGTATATTGTGCTTCAACACATGTTCATGTATGAAATGAACCTATAATTCAATATGTTTTGTTCTTTCATGAAACATTGGATTGTGAACAAGTTTGAGAACACCTTCATTTTCAACATACATGGTGGTCGGTTTTCCCGTGTATATTCCAAGTCCTTCTAGTATGCGATATAACCAAATCACTTCACGATAACTTCTCCTATAGAATGATACTTGGCTTCATGGGAAGAATGAGAAACAAAGTGTTTTTTTGCTTCCCCATGATATATTTAGTCTAGATCCCATAAAGAACACAAATCCTGAAGTGGATTTTTTGTCATCAATGTTACCTGCATGATCTGAATCCAAATATCTTGACAAGAAGAAGTTTTCGTTCTTCTTGTATTCTAGACCAAGATCCACTAATCCTTTGAGATATCTCAAGATGTGCATTTCTACTTTCTAATGATAAACTTTGGGTTCCTACATAAACCTCTATAGATAGCTTACTACAAAGCTGATATCTCATCTAGTGTAGGTTAGGTAAATGAGACTCCCAATCAACTATTAATAGAGAGTGGCATTTACCTCAGGAGATGGATCTAAATGAGATAACTACAATCTGTTCTCCATAGGTGTAGCAATTGGTGTGTAATCCATCATCCTGAATTTCTCAAGTGTTGTCTTGGTATATTTCATCTGAGAAAACAAATATGTGATTCTCTTTCTGCCATACTTCCAATCCAAGACAATAGTGCATTAGCCCAAGATCTATCATGTCGAACAATCGATTAAGATCTTTCTTCATTGCATCAATCATCTTCACTAAACTTGCCAATGATGACTAGATCGTTGACATAGACAACAAAATCAAAATCTCCCCTTGCTTTTTGAGGTAAAGATTGGGATCGTATGGATTTCTAACAAATCCATGTTGTATGAGATGCTCATAAATTTTGATGTACCATGCTTGGGGTGCCTGTTTGAGGCCATACATAGATATTTCCCAGAGTCTGCATACCTTTTCTTCTTGACCAAGTACTACATATCCCTCAGGTTGAGTCATGTAGACTTCTTCTTGTAAATCTTCATTTAGGAAGGCACTTTTTACGTCCATTCGATGGAATTTCCAACCAAACTATGTAGCTAGAGAAAATATCATCCTAATCATCTTGATCTTAGTTGTGGGAGAAAATGTCTCCTCGTAGTCAATGCCTTATTTTGTGCATACCCCTTTGCTACAAGTCTTTCTTTGTACTTGTCTACTATCCCATCTGCTTTGTACTTTGTTTTGAATATCCATCTGCATCCAATGGGTTTCTTCCTTGGTGGAAGATCGACAAGTTTCCAAGTGTTGTTTTTCATTATTGACTGATATTCAAATCCATGGCATCTTTCCAAGATTTTGAATATTAGGCTTTTGGGATTATAGAGGGCTCATCAGACTCAATAAATCTTCTCATCAAAGTAAATTTAACTTCTTCTCTTGCTTTACTATGAGTCCGTGGTCCAGGGGTGGATGTATCCAGTGGAGCATCCATTCTTGCATCTCGTAATGTGCTAGTACACCACTTGGGCATACACTAAACTATTCCCGTGGGTCGTGGTTCTATCAGATCAACACCATCATCCCCATCATCACTTTCATCATCTATGGGAACATTAGCTTCAATTTTTACAACTAGTGAAGAATCTACATCAGGTGAGTCTAGAGGAGGAGACTCTTCTTCCTTCTTCTCAAAGAACTCAACATCTCTATTGGTGTAGACTTTTCTGGTCTTTGGATCCATCAATTTGTACCCAAGATTCTCTTCATTGTACCTAATGAAGATGAGTTTTTGTGACTTCATGTCCAATTTCTTTCTGTTTATGCTTGGGTATGTGCATACTTGCTTTGCACCCAAATACTCTAAGGTGTGCAATAAATGGTTTTCACTTTGACCATGCTTCTTGTGGTGTTACTCCGTCAAGAGCAACTGTGGGCACTCTATTCAACAAATGCTTTTGTCTTTTGCTTCTATTCCTGAGAAATGTCTTTGCAAGTCTAGATTCATCGATCATGCATCATATAATTTCCATGATAGTACAATTTATTCTCTCAACAACACCATTCTTTTGCGGTGTGTGTGAAGGAGGCATTTGTCGATGAATCCCGTGAGTTTGTAGGTAGTCTTTGAACTCATTACTGGTGAATTCCCCCCTTGATCTAAGTGGAGAGTTATGATGTGATGATCATTTTAGTTCTCAACTACTACTTTGAACCTCTTGAAAGTTTCATAATCTTCATTTTTCTTGCGAAGAAAAAAATCCACATTTTCCTTGAATAGTCATTAACACATAACATGAAGTACTAAAATCCAGAATGACTTGGTTGCATCAGACCACAAAGATTGGTATGAACTAGATCAAGCTTACCATGAGCTCAATATGTACTCTTCTGGAATGAAGCTCGTGTTGTTTTTCTACTAGGTAGTGAGGAAACTTTTCTGTATCCTTCTAAAGAGATGGTATCCCATGTACCATATTACGCACTGAAGTGTCTTGAGATACTTGAAACTAACATGACCAAGTCTCTGATGCCACAACTATGTGCTAAGGTAGAGTTCTTAGCCACAAGTGCTTGATCATCTCTATGGACAAAATCAAGATGGAACATGTGTCCCACATTGGAGGCTTTTGTAACTATTTTTGAGCCTCATGATTTGTCTTGAATCAAACATGTTTTCTTACTAGAATGACTATCAAATTCAATTTTTAAGTTGTGATCTAGGAGTTGAATGATTACAAGCATATTCTTTTTCAACCTAGGGACATATAAGACATCTGATAGTCTACAGTAGTTGCATGAACCAAGGGGTAGAGAAATGTTCCCAATCCCCTAAACTATATATGAAGAATCATCACCCAATGAAACATGGTTTTTGAAGGTGTGTCCCTCATTGAGGTAAACCAATCTCTGTGGCTGGTCATGTGTCGAGTGGCTCCCTTGAATCAACATACCAGACATCACTAGATGACGTGGATGGTTCACTTGATCGAGTAGTGTACAAGAAGTCTTCATTATCTAAATGTTCTTCTTTCTCAATGTTTCCTTGTTGATGGGGTCTTCTTTTCTAGTTCCCCTTTTTCTACCCTTGATTTTAGTTAGAATGTCCCTTGTGAGATTGTTGTTGTGGAGGTCCATAGTTTCTTGATGAACCTTTCTTGTAAGTATTATACCAATAATCTTTTAAGTCATGTCCTCTTTTACAAATTGGAAATTTCTTCTTCTGTTGTTTGTCCCCTTGATGTTGATACTGATTCTAATGTTGGGACTTTTGATAGGAATTAGGTTTCCTTTACCTTTTCCTTTCCATTTTTGATGTGAAGAAAGTGTTTACTCCTCTTCATCATCCTTATTATGCATGGCTTCCTCTTGTTGTAGTAGGTTTACCAACTTGTCAAAACTAACTGTCATATTTGACATGTTTAGTGTTGTGACAAAAATGCGGTAAGAAGAAGGGAGTGCTCTCAGAACAATGGGAATGAGAGCATCATCTATGACCACTTCTCCTAGGGCTAGAAGTGAAGCCCTCAACTCTACAACTCTTCTTAAGAAAGATTCAATTTTCTCATTCTTCTTGAACTTCAATGTATGTAACTGACTCTACAAATTTAGTATGACATTCTTGTTTTTGGCCTCATATACTATGCTCAATTTATCCCACACTTCTTTGGTTGTTTTGGCATCTCAATGTGGGGTTGCACATCATTGGACACTCCAAACAAGATGATGAGTTTGGACTTCTAATTTGCTTTATAAAACTACCATTGATGTGTTATATCGTAGTTGATTTTGTTAGAGTAGAATTCACAACAATAATCCGATCTCTTCAAACTCAAGATGTGTCTTGATTTTAGTCTTCCATGCAACATAGTTGTTTCCTCTAAGTAGTTGTGAATCTGGAAGAAAATTTTTGGGGGCATTGGTTCCCATTTTACAGAAATCACTGACAATGTTTGGCTCTTATCACTCTAGGTATAAGGTATCCCAATCTATATACCATAAGCCCGATATACTGAACCTTTCTATATACACGCCCTTTTGATATACCTAGTGGTACATGGAAGAAGATCACCCATTCTATATACCCAAATGTGTACATGAAAGAGGCATTAACGAACATGAAATAATTTGATATGTGGTACCAAAACAATAATCGAAAACTTGTGATTATTGACAAAAAAGAAATATCCTCATATGCATGCGTAACTTCTCCATATACTTGGATAATTTCTCAGTCTGGATTTATGTTGTGTAATTGTTCACAGATGGATGGGATGGATCATAGTGTGTGCACTATGACCTTATTACTCCCCATCGATTTAAAGGGTCGATGCCCAGATGACATTGTTGTAGCTATATTAGGTGTTAAGTGCAGTAGTAGTCATGATGGCTTTACTCATAAGCACTTCCCAGAGGCACCATTTAGATACAGAACACTTCGAATGAGATCTAAGATCTCATGAGTGTTTCAAAACCACGTTTCACTATTTTTGATTACAACTCTCTGCCAATTTATGAGTAGTTACAATATTTGCGGTTGACTATGACAACCTGCAAATTAGTACAATATACTGAAGCATGTAATTACATTAAAAAATGTGGAAAAAAATTGAATTGCAGGAATTTTGTTTTTGTTTTACGGCCATGATGGCCTTCAGAGCCTAGAATGACCCTCAATGTAAAAAACTATTAAAAAGTAGCTCAAAATGAAGTTTATACAATCTTCCTTTGGCAAATGTTGTCTAAAATGAAAAAATAGGCCTAATAAGAGATTTTTCCCCATATATTAGGGTTTTTCTTGCTAAATGTTTAGTGACCTATTGTTTAGTTATGACTAAACTATTTGGAGGTAGTTTATCTCGCTAAATGGTCCTCCAAGTTTGGTAGTTTTACTATTTTTGCACTAAAAACACATTGGTTTTAAAAAAAATATTAGGGGTGGAGGTCGAACCCCTCACCTTACTCACCCAAAGATTTCTCTCTAACCAACTAGGCTCTATGAGTGTTTATGCTAGAAATGAAGTATATTGTATTTGAAGCAGATGAAAAGTGACTTACCTTTTTTAAATAATAACGTGGTAGCAGAGGAGGAGGCTTGCGTGGTAGATTGGGAGAAATGTTTAGGGTTTCCTTGAAATTATGATCTGAAGTGTTTTATCTCCTTTGATAAATTATTTTGTGTTTTCCACCGATTATTAATGGATTTGCTTTGATGCCACCACTTTGGATTTGTGTAGGTCGTGTGGAGGATGTTTGATTCACTATTTTTCTATTTCCAATGTTGTAGGTTTATGGAGAATGTTACTTGTAGGTTGTTATATCTACGTTATTTTTGGTTGCAGTACATAGATTTCTTTTGTTTGTAGGGTCATGTGGAGGTAGATCTAGGATGGCTCGAATGGAAGGAGGTGAGCTCAAATTTTGATTACAGGTCACTTTCTAATGAGAACAACATGGGATCGTTGACTCGGTGGATGGCTCGTGGGAGCAGAGGTAGTGTGTGCTTGACTTGAAATAAAATCGAGCTCACTAATGCAATGTTGGCTCCACGATTAAATGAATTTGACCACTTATCCTTTGCAAACAAAGCACACAAGTCAACCCGTTCAAAGGAAAAAAACAACATGGTTGAACTTGCCTCCAATATTCATGGCTCAGTCTTGAGAGGAGCTCTTACAATCACATTAGGGGATCTTCAATAGGCCTCCAAATCCAAATTCACACATAAATTTGCAACTTAGGCAGATTATGACTAGTCCTCCAATTTTGATAGAAGATTGCTCAATGTAGCAAAGTAACTAAATACTTCTCTAATATTAGAGATAAAACCCCTAATGGGGAAAAAATTAATAATAATAATTTTTTTAATTTTCTATACTTGTAGAAAATTTTACTTGGTGTTGGGTGCACTAGTGCAAAAAAATTGTGTTCCAAACACCTAGAACAAATAGGAGGATGTGGGGAGGCAAGGATGGGGTCTGGGGGTTACATGAGGCTACATAGGATCTCAATTGCTGCAAACACTTCTCCAATATCCTCTATCTCTGTTGATCTCTCTTTCCACACCTTTATAAGTCCAAATTCTTGCTCTGGTACCAAATGTAGAACAGGACTAAGCCCTAAATTATATTAATCTCAATCAACCCGAATTACAATGAAGTGTTGTAACTCTTATAGGAATTTGAATAGCCATGTGCAAACAAATAAATGGGTTTCACAAGTACAACCAAAATCACAATAGCTTCCAAAATACATCCGGGAAGCAAAAATAATTAAATAAAAACAAATATTAATTGTTACAACTACGTAACAATATAACCTATGCAATAATATGACAAATATTGTTATAAACTATATAAAATATATCAACTAATTACCTTATTAAGTAATTAAATATTTTAAGGTAATATGATGCATAAATTAACCTAGCATGCCACTAGTTATTTAAAGGAAAGTACTTGAAATGTGAGTGAAGAGAAGGGAAAAAATGGAAAATGGAGGTGACAAGTAGAAAATATTTTGCAAAGGATCAAATTTAATGGGTAGTAGGAGCAGAAAATCCCCATGATATGGAAACTAGACAAAATGTATTTAAAACAAGGATTTAAAGGTAGATGAAATGAGGAAGATGAGGGAGATTATCTATAGTATGTTCCCTTTATATCTACATGTGACTACTTACCCTGGGAAAGGGTTATGGGGAACCAATGTGACACTCTACTTTCGTGACAACCAAATGAAAATTTTGCCAACCATTTAAAGGGGAAAGGTCTTGTTGGAAAATCATCGACACGATGTATTATGGAGATATCTTGGAATGTAAAGAGTGGTTGATCAATAATACCGAAGTGAATAATTTTTTGTAATTCTGGGCCTTTTAATTTTGGGTAGTTAGAATACATGTAAATGTAAAGAGAATTCACATGCATGTCTCATGGAACAATTTATAGACAAAGAGATGTTGACTAGACACAATGTCTTAGGATAGAGATGCCATACACATTTGAGATTATGGTTTCTCTCTAGCTATCAGGGTAATGATTAAGAATTTTCTCATCAACGGTCCCGATGGTTTCATACATCAATGGTAATCAATGTCAAGGATTGTGATTTAGAAGTGTTAAATTTGTCTAATAAGAAAAATACATGAATGGAAAGTTAGAAATAAGATGAGAATGAAATACCTACATGCCCCACACATATTCCATGGATGAAATAGTCCTTACTAAAATAAAAATTGTTATTTGTTCTCCACATTATTTTCTCCATCTCGTTAGCATTATTCATGTGAGTGCAAGTTGTGATTAAAATAGTCAAAATAAAAATGTGGAAAATCCAATAGGTTACTTGTTTGAAACCCAACCACAATGCTTTCTCCTTATAGCACTTGGTTCCCCCTTTTAGTTGTAAGCTTGAGTAATTATAGGAATCCAAGAAGTGTGAAAATTTTAATCTTCTATTTAAACTTACATTTAGTTTCCCAATGGATGGAGGAATGTGAAAACATGGTATTGGGTGGTCTTGAACCTCCTCCATAATGTAACTCTATATTTAACAAAGCCGACAAAAATACAAGCTTCCAAGCTTAATAGTCCATGCATTAATGGTGTCTTCTTGAGCCTGAATGGACTCCACACATTTAAAATCCAACAACCTCCAAACTTTGACATTATTGTCCAAAAGACACGCTTTTTATTCATAGTTAGGGAAGAATGGCACCCATGTCGTTCATATATGGGAACTAGATATAATATTTTTCTCTAAGTCTAAAAGTGGTGCAAGATGTTGTGCATGCCAAGTGGGAATGGAAAATGAATTCAAAGTGAAAGTGAGGGGGTTCAAACTTGGTTAACATTACTTAGCTTCGAGCGTGACAAGTAACTTGGGGTGACATGTGGTAGAAATAATCCTTACAATGATTGGAGGGTTGCATGAGCCATAACCAAGGCACGCGAGTTTTGGAAACTTGGATGATGTTTTCAAAACCTCAAACATCAGAGAACAAAACTCTCATTAGCCATAAATCTTAGTATATAAATGGTGTAACGTTTGAAAATAAAATTATCGATGTGTGTTAAATGGAAATGATCAAAGATGTTAGAATGATGGGGAGTTTCAAACTTGGTGAAAACTATTTAGCCTCAATCGAGACAATTGGCTTTGGGTGAAATGTGGCATTCATTAGACTTCCATAGTTTGGTGATCTACATGAGCCATAACTGAGCCACATGATTTTTTGCAACTTAACCATGTTCAAAGTGGCAAGTATCAAATCTCGTCACCGTTAGAAGACATAAATCTTGGCATTTAAATGGTGCAACATTTCAAAATATGAGAGTGGATGTTCGCTACATGTGGCTAGAAGGTACAAACAACATTGGTGGGTCTTCATGACCATCTTGTTTTGACCAAATATCAAATCTACATAGTGCAGATTCACCACATGTGGCTAGGAGGTATAGATGGTGGTGATTGGTCTTCATGACCATTGTATTCTAACCAAAGGTTAAGATTTGCCTCCTAATCTTGTGGGGTCTTGATCATGGACATATCGACTCAACCTCATTTGCATTATTCACACAAGTGCAATATGAAATTAGAGGGGCCAAATTTAAAACAAGAGAAAATCCAATAGGTTTAAGGGGTGAAACCCATTTGCATATCTTGTTTCATATGGTGTTGTGAACTCTTTTTTAGTCTTAAGCCCAATACTTGCAAAGAAATAGGGGATCAATCTCATTTACATTATTCGCATGAGTGTAATATGAAATCGAGGGGAAGAAATTAAAAAATGGGGAAAATTCAATAGGTTTAAAGGCTTGAAACGTGAATTTTTTCCTTCAAGCAATTGGCATTAATGGCTTGTGGTTCATATGTACCTATTCATTAAAAAGAAGAGTTTTGCATTGGTTCCGTCCAAAATTTCCACACTTCTATAATTCACCCCCATAAAACTCCCTCTTCATTTCCCTCTTCCTCCCTTTCACTTCTATAAGTTTAACATCTTCGGCGCATCCCCTTTGACATTTCCATCACACATTTCACATGTACCACAATGGTGGCACTCCGTGATTTTTATTATGAATAATTTATACTAAAATAGGTCTTGTATCAAATGGGTTGTGGACCAATGGTGTGTATGATGATGTAATTTTCCTAGCCATCCACCAAGGTTGAATCATATAAATTCCAAGAGATACCAATAAATAACGGATGAGGCTAGGATCAAACCTTGCATGAATTTGATGGAATGGAATCTACATAGGCCTTGGTAGCCAAGGCTAAGAATTATGTGCAAGCTTCATAGTCACTAAAAAAAAAAGACCTTATTTATTAAAAAAACTTAATGTTTACCCCATATATGTGTGTGTGTGTGTGTGTGTGTGTGTGTGTGTGTGTGTGTGTGTGTGTGTGTGTGTGTGTGTGTGTGTGTGTGTGTGTGTGTATATATATATATGTATATGTATATATATATATGTATGTATACACACACACACACACACACACATCTATATATATATATATATATAAATATATACACACACAAACACACACACATATGTATATATGTGTGTATGATATAGATATAGTAACGTATATATATCTATATCTATATATACAGATCGTAGATGTGTGTGTGTGTGTGTAGATATAGATATAGATACACACACACACACATATATATATATATATATATATATATATATATATATATATATATATATATATATATATCTATCTACACACGCACGCATGTGCACACACACAATATGAAAAGGAATTTGTAAAAAGGATGTGATATGTGAAGTAAAACATCTTTGTAAAAGCAAGAAAGCAGTTTAATATATAGTTTACGATTTAGGTATGAATAAAATTATTAAAAATATTTGTGATCATTTTGGAGTTTTGTAAAAACATCCTCAAATGATTTTAAGGATGATACATGGGTATATGATGGGAGTTTATATTGGGATCATGGTGCCTTATCTGTTAGGTTGTGGAGCCTGTTTTCATGTGTGAAAGTGTTGAAGACTGTACACTAAGAGTATTGTACACTTTTCATGTATCCTCGTCGGGGTTCGGGGCAGCCGCCGCCCCGAAGGGTCCAGGGGCGCAGCCAAAAAAAAAAAAAAAAAATTTAGGCGTAAAATTTTTTGGCCTCGAAAAATGCACCCAACATATCGGGAAACGTGCTTTTCTCATATGGGTGAGTTTTTTGACCCATAGGTTTATGGGACGGATTTTTCCCATGGTTTTGATACCCATGGTTTTGTAAAACTGCTTAAGCAGTTGTCTATTTATATGGTCTTATGCATATGATAGATGTACAAGCAAATGTATTGCAGATGTGTTTTGAATTCAGGTGTGAATTATGTAGAGTTTGTTGAGCATAGCTCCAAATGGATCTAGGTATTGTATTGAGAGAGCGGTGGCTTGTAATAAAATCTGAGCAAGTGATTCTTGGTGGACGTAGCCCAAATTGGGTGAACCATGTTAAATACTGTATCTTAGTGTTGTGTTATTTTATTCTGCAATTTTATTTGAGATTTGTAATAATTTCTGCATATTAGTTTCTACTGTTGCGATTCTGTGAGGGATTATTTCACATATTTTATCCCTTATTTCCTAACAATTGGTATCAGAGCCTGATTTGGTTTGTTGAAGTGTTGAATCGCAGGGAAATTTTTTTAGCTTGAGTGGGAGCTATGGCAGATGAAGGAAGATCTAGGGTTGATAAATTCAACGGGCAAAATTTCAGTCTTTGGAAGATGCAGATGGAAGATTACCTTTATCAAAAGGATCTTTATACTCCGTTGTCTGAGAAGGTGAACAAACCCTCGAGTATGACAGATGTGGAATGGGATTTGTTGGATCGGAAGGCACTTGGAACGATCCGACTGAGTCTTGCATCTTCGGTATTATTTAATGTTTCAAAGGAAAAGACTACAAAAGATCTAATGGATGCATTAGGGAAGTTGTATGAAAAACCCTCTACCTCTAATAAGATATTTTTAATGAAAAAGTTGTTTAATATGAAGATGTCTGAGAATAGTTCAATAACAGATCATTTAAATGATTTTAATATGGTAGTGAATATGCTAGCTTCGGTTATAATAGAATTTGATGAAGAAGTTAGGGCTTTATTAATTTTGTGCTCTTTACTTGAGAGTTGGAATAGCTTGGTAATGGCGGTAAGTAACTCGGTTCTAGCTAACTCAAAGTTGAAGTTTGAGGATGTTGTAGGGGTGATTCTAAGCGAGGAAATGCGAAGAAAAATCTCTGGGAATCTTCTACTTTAGGGAATGCTTTGATAGTGGAAACTAGAGGGAGACAGAAGAATAGAGGAAACCATGGAAAATCAAAAGATCGGGCAAGGTCAAAATCCAAGAACAAGATTGTATCTTTGGAATTGTGGAAAGCACAGGCATACAAAGAAGGACTTTGTTGGGAGCTTCGGATAAGAAGAAACAACAAGAAGAAAACAAGGAGGCAAATGTGGCAACGGGTAATGTATGTCAGGATGCTTTGATTCTTTCTTTGCACAATATTATTGAATCTTGGGTTTTAGATTCGGGGGCTTCTTTCCATGCTTCTCCACATAGGCATTATTTTGTTGATTATGTTCAAGGAGATTTTGGGCATGTTTTTCTTGGTGATGATGAGCCTTGCAGCATAGTTGGAAAAGGTTATATTCGAGTTAAGATGCAGAATGGGAATACTTGGCTATTGAAGGATGTCAGACATGTGCCTACATTAAGACGAAATTTGATATCGGCAGGGCAATTGGGAAGTGATGGTTGTACTGTGATATTTACAACGAGACTCTTGGAAGGTTACCAAGGGTGCTCTTGTGGTGGCAAGAGGTAAGAAGGTTGGAACCTTGTATTTAACCATTGATAGTACTAATGATTGTAATCTTGTGGCTTTAGATGCAGATACAACATTATGGCACTATAGGCTCGGTCATATGAGCCATAAGGGCATGAACATCATAAAGAAGAATTTTCCTAGATATACAAAAATAGGTTTGGATTTCTGTGAGAACTGCATATATGGGAAATAGAAGTGAGTAAGGTTTCTCAAGGTTGGACCTACAAAGAAAGAGAGTAAGTTAGAGCTGGTGCATTCTGATGTGTGGGGGCCAACTCAGGTATCATCTCTTGGGGTTCAAGTTATTATGTTACTTTTATTGATGATGCAACAAGGAAAGTTTGGGTTTATTGTATTAGAAACAAATCTGATGTATTTGACACTTTTGTTAAATGGAAAGCCTTGGTAGAGAATGAAACAAGTCTTAAGCTAAAATGTCTCAGGTCAGATAATGGAGGGGAGTATTGCAGCAATGAATTTGATGATTACTTGTTCTAAGAATGGAATCCATAGGAAAAAGACGGTTCAGGAACTCCACAGTGAGAATGGGGTATCGAAAGGATGAAACAGAACAATAATGGAATGTGCTTTAGGAGCATGAGGTTACATGCGGGACTCGCCTCTTTCTTTTTGGGCGAAGAAGCGGTGAGCACAACTGTGTACTTGATAAACAGAGGACCCTCAAGTGCCTTGGATGGAGGCATACCTGAGGAGGCATGGTATGGTAAGAAAGTTGATTATTCATTTCTTAGAGTCTTTGGATGTGAAGTGTTTGTTCATATAGACAAGGATGATAGGACCAAGCTAGAGGCTAAATCAAAAAAATGTACTTTCATTGGTTATGGTGGTGATGACTTTGGGTTTAAATGTTGGAGTATTAAGGACAAGAAAATCATTCGGTCTAGGGATGTGGTCTTTAATGAGAAAGTCATGTATAAGCAACAGTTGCAGGAAAATAGGGAAGAATCCAAGAAAGAATATGCAGTGGTAGAGGATCTTCCGGATGGGAAAGTGACCCATGAATCAGTTCAGGAACCTACTCAACAGGAACCCCAAACTCCTACAGTGAGGAGGTCTTCTAGGGTAAGAAAAGAACCTGAATGGTTTTCTCCTTCTCTTTATTATTTATTACTCACTGATAGTGGAGAGCCAGAGAGCTTTGATGAAGCAATGCAGGTAGATGCCGATAAGAATGGGAGAGCAAGCCATGGATGAGGAGCATAGTCTCTCATGGAGAACCAGACTTGGGATTCGGTGAAGCTACCTAAGGTAAAAGAGCATTGCGAGAACAAGTGGGTGTACGAGTTAAAGTTGAAGAAGGAGGAAAGAAAAGATATAAGGCCCAGGTTGGTGGTCAAGGGGTTTGCACGAAAACAAGGTATAGATTTTGATGAGATTTTTTATCCTGTAGTAAAAATGACTTCTATCGAACTGTTCTTGGAATAGTGGCAAGAAGACTTGCACTTAGAATAGTTAGATGTAAAGACTACATTTTTCCATGGTGATTTGGAGGAGGAGCTATATATGCGGCGAGGAGAAGGATATGAAGTCAAAGGTAAAGAGGAGATGGTGTGCAAACTGAAGAAGAGCTTGTATGGCCTGAAACAAGCTCCACGTCAATGGTATAAGAAGTTTGATAGCTTCATGATGGAGCAAGGTTATATTAGATGTCATTATGACCATTGTGTGTATACAAAGAAATTTGAGGATGGAAGTTATATTATCCTGTGTTTGTATGTTGATGACATGTTGGTTGCAGGTAAAAACATGCAGGAAATAAAAGTACTCAAGAAATAGCTAAGTGAATCCTTTGATATGAAGGATTTGGGGGCAGCCAGACAAATCCTTGGTATGAGGATAACTCGGGATAGGAAGGAACGGAAGTTGACTTTATCTCAGGAAGAGTACATTAAGAAGGTATTAGACAGGTTTAACATGCAGGATGCTAAACCGGTTGGGACTCCTTTGGCAGGCCATTTCAAGTTATCAAAGGAGCAGTGTCCCATGACAGAGCAGGAAAGAAACCAGATGTCAAAGGTACCTTACTCATCAGCAGTTGGCAGTTTGATGTATGCTATGGTGTGCACTAGGCCTGATATTGCCCATGCAGTGGGAGCTGTGAGTAGATTTATGAGTGATCCAGGTAAAGAGCATTGACAAGCATAGAAAGTGGATCCTTCGGTATTTGAGAGGGACCATGGGGACAATTTTTTGCTACAGTGGATCAAACACCACTTTACGTGGTTATGTAGATTCAGATATGGCTGGAGATGTAGACAGTAGGAGGAGCACGACAGGTTATATTTACACTGTAGGTGGGACAGCAGTGAGTTGGATTTCACGACTACAGAAGCTGGTGGCTTTGTCAACCACAGAGGCTGAGTATGTTGCTGCCACAGAGGCAAGCAAAGAGATGATTTGGTTACAACAATTGCTTGAGGAGTTGGGGCATAAGCAGGAGGAATGTAAGTTGCATAGTGATAGTCAGAGTGCTATACACCTAGCTAAGAACTCTGCTTTCCACTCTAGGACAAAGCATATACAGTTAAGGTACCATTTCATCAGGACAACTTTGGAGGAAGAGAAGTTGAAGTTGGAGAAGATTCATACCAGTCAAAATCCTGTAGACATGATGACCAAGGTGGTCACAAGGGAAAAACTAAAGTTGTGTTCAGCTTTGGTTGGTCTTCACAGAAACTAGTGAAGGGTTGAGAAGCTTGCTCAGAGGAAAACTAGTCTCCAAGTGGGAGATTGTTAGGTTATGGAGCCTGTTTTCATGTGTGAAAGTGTTGAAGACTGTACACTAAGAGTATTGTACACTTTTCATGTATCCTTGTTGGGGTTTGGGGGCGCGCCCCCCGAAAAAAAAAAAAAAAAAAATTTAGGCGTAAAATTTTTGGCCTCGAAAAATGCACCCGACATATCGGGAAACATGCTTTTCTCATATGGGCGAGTTTTTTGACCCATAGGTTTATGGGATGGATTTTTCCCATGGTTTTGATACCCATGTTTTGTAAAACTACTTAAGCAAGATTGTCTATTTATATGGTCTTATGCATATGATAGATGTAAAAGCAAATGTATTGCAGAGATGTGTTTTGAATTGGTTTGTGAATTACAGTAGAGTTTGTTGAGCATAGCTCCAAACGGATCTCGGTATTGTATTGAGAGAGCGGTGGCTTGTAATAAAATATGAGCAAGTGATTCTTGGTGGACGTAGCCCAAATTGGGTGGTGAACCACGTTAAATATTGTCTCTTAGTGTTGTGTTATTTTATTCTGCAATTTTATTTGAGATCTGTAATAATTTCGCATATTATTTTCTCTTTGTTGCGATTACGTGAGGGATTATTTCACATATTTTATCCCTTATTTCCTAACATTATCAATGTGGGCTTGTGCTTATCCATTGTGATTTAAAGACCGTTGTCACCCGATTCCCATCACTGATTACCACAACCATTGATGCATGAAAAAAATTTGTTAGACCCTATCAAGATTAATATACAACTTGATTTGTTGGAGGTTGTTGATATAATCCATGAGGTGGATGGTCAAGATCTCGGTGCCACATCCGACATATTCGGAGGTGAGACATGTTTCTACTATGGAAAATAAATTTCAATATAATTCATAAAGGAACTACATTTGAATTCCATTTGACCATCACGTGATGATTTAAACATTAAATTTCATGTCCATTTACCTATGTAAAATCTTGATCATATGGTATATTTTAATTCCAATTCATTAGTGTAACTAGACCGATGCCATTTGTCACCTATAAAAAATTATCAAAATAAAATAAAATTATTAATCAATAAGATATATTAAAATCCAAGATAATAACATTGAAATTAATGTGTACGAACATTTTGTGCACTAAAATGAATAATTCCAATAAAGTACATTTGATAGATAAAAGAGCACATTAATAATAGAGAAATAGATTCCAAAATAATGGAGAGAAATAGGAGGAAGATATAATAAGAGGGGCCTAGAAGAGAGATGTCATCCATTAAAATTTAGAGAATGCTTTAGTTAATAACATATAATTTGGACCAATAATTGATAAAAATAAAAAATGTCATAAAATAATGCAATTTTATAAGTAATAAATTATATAGGAATTTTTAGGGGTTTACGATGGTAATACAAAATGATATTAATAGAATTTCTTTGAATATATGCTATCCTCCCCAAAATAAGAGAGCCGTATAAATTATTGACATCCATAAACATAGTAATGTCTTATGTACAAGAGGATTATTTGAGACATCAAGAACTTCAAAGCATTGAAAATTATCCTTCATTATTTCATTTATGTGTTCTCACCTTATGGAAAAAGGATGGAAGAACATTGGATTTTGTACTTTTGGAAACTCAAATTTGGAAATTTACTTATTGACATTGTTGGTTTTGATAATCCTTTTTTGCTAAGACAAATATCCACATTCTATCCTCACTCAATACATGTTATTGTCTCTCTCTAGCTTGCTTATTTATACACATTGATGTGTCATCACATTTTGAATATAAATGCATAAAATCAATATTAACCTCTACTTATCGTGATACATATTTTAGATTGCATACATTGTTACCCTCTCCAAACCCATACCATAGGGTCAAGATGTAAGATTTGGTCCTAACAGACCTATATAGTATTGGATTGAAACATCCTCCAGCCTTACTTTCAATTTGATTATCTTTGTTGGATCATTTTATCCTCCTAGGTCAGCCTTGTCATAAAAATTATCTTCAAAACCTTATATACACAAGTTAATATCACTTCATTTACTCACCTAACACTCTCGCGAGACCTCATTATAAAGACTAATAAAAAAGGCACTTGAGGCTCCTAAATACTCCCAAATGGATAATGCATATCCATTATGTCATCACTATTACAATTTTGAAGCACTCGACTAGGTCAAGTTCAACTTCCATAATTTTGAAGCATCCAAAGATCCCAATCCAATCTCTTAGCAAGAGAAAAATCATCTCAAGCATTGCCAAAGTGATTCAAGTTTCCAATCTAGTTGCATCCATATAGATATCACATTCTAGGTGGAGAATTGTGTGGTTTGAGTCCTCTTCAAAGTAGTGATAATGTAGTAAGTACACAAATTGTATTTTAACCCAAACACTAACCTTTTAAAGGGTATAATTGTCAAGGTTTGATTTTGATTCATATTATTTAGAGGGTTTAAAAATTGTGTGACACTTAATGTTTGAAAAAAACACATTTACATGAACCGAAGGGCACATGAAGTTATAGAGCAGCATATTGAGAAGGTCCAAAATCATACATAAGGTATACGACCGTAAAGTTGATCCTGATAGAGTTGTATGGTTTTGAACTAGGGTATTTTCCAGCTAGTCTAAAAAATGAAGCATCTTTGGGTTTAATATTCCTAATTTTTCTACTCTTTACACCTAGATATCTCTTGTATCACTCTATATAGCTAAGTGCGTCTCTTTACTTGTGTTTTTGATCTTATAGCATATTTTTATCTCAAATTGTACTATTAATTTTTTGTTATGATATTTCACGATTAATGTTAGAAGTTAATTAGTTAAGATAACCCCTTATAATAAACCTTACATCATTTTTATTGTTGTGCATTTCCATAACATATAAATCAATCAAGATGTAAATAGTACTCTAGTTATAACCTCTTCCTTGATCAAGATCGAATACTCATTTTTTCTCGTAGTATATAGAAATCCTTCAATGAAGTCAAGTCTATTCTCATCTAGGTCAAAAAATAAGTATGATATCATGTTGTAATGATAAATAGTAAATAATAATTAAAACATGTAAGGTTGAGATAGATAATTGACTAAATTTGGAAAGGGAAAGTCCATGAGTAAAACCTCATCTAAAAAACATTCCTAAATTGATAGATAAAAGACTCGAATGATCAAGAATAACTTAAAATAAGACTCAATGAATTTAATTGCCTAGAAGTGTTCCTAGAATAGATTTAGTGAGGAAGAAATTTCAACCATCATTTTTTTACATGTGACATAGATTTTATCTTGTTTTGATCATGTGCACACAAAATTTAACATGCACTTTTCTCCTATTTTGTTCTACAAAAACCAATATTGTATTTATGTGGTTATGTGTCAAACTCCTAATATGGATTTCCCTTGAAGATCTTGATCAGTCACTCAAAACAACATGAAAGAAAGAAATTTATAATAGGCCTAAATTTCCTTAAAATAAAGATTACAAGAATATTTTTGCTACATACCCATGTGATTGAGAGCTTATATAGTTATATACATGCCTACATCCCATGTGATTGAAGTGTTTATCCTCCACTCTCCTTATATGCTTAATCAATATAACAATATGATCCTTCTCTTACTACAAGACACTTGGGAAGAGGGGGAAAACTAGTCATTGATTTTTGCCCCTACCCAAATTCATTGGAAATTCTTATAATGGAAAAATGTGATATTTTAGAGGCATTCTAAGTGTCCTAGGAATACTAGAAATGATCATAAGAGTGTGTAAGTGAAAAATTGAGGCAATATAGATAGTGGGGAAGGTAACATTAAAAGGATCCTAAAGGCCAATTGTGGTCCAAGTGTCCTAAGAGGTGTCAAAATAAATGTTCTTAAGTTCCTTGTAATAGAATTTGAGTACTACAGATGTACATTTTCTTCACCAAGATACTTGTGAGGTATGGGTATTATTGATGCTCATAGATAAACTAGTGTTTTGTGTACCAAGTAGAATGTTCAAACTATCGAGTGTTTAGAAGCATATTAAATTTTCTTGTAACACTATTTTTTCCAGTTCACTTAATGGAAATATAAGATAGAAGAAAATTAGCATTAAGAATTTGGTTACTACCTCCACCCCATTCAATATTAAGGATTCATTTGTTGCTCACAATATATGGAAAGTCTTTAAAGAAGTCAAAGTCATTTTTATATGGGTTACAAAAGTGTGTAAGATGCATCTTTCTTTCAATGACCAAAATCTTTAGTAGTCCCCTATTATCATTGGTAGTAACTTTTCGCTTGTAAAAACCATGAATATCAAAGATATATAGATTTTTAGATATTTATTCACACTATTCATTGATGTTGATAAGATAAACAATAAGTGGGGTTTGAATTATTCATGCTAGACCCATCTTTCTTGTCTTAAGAATATCTCACAAGCTAAACTTGAACAAAAAAATCTCATTTTCTTATGTAATTAGTATATTAAGGGCTTTCATAAGAGGGAAAATTCACCTTATTAGGATTTCTTAGGTTCCCTAAGTTTTCTGCTTCTAATAGACCACATACCTTCTTAGAACATATTTTAGAATCGTCATCGGGCCCTTCATGTTTGGAAGTAGATTTATGTCCTTTTTAGCTTTGCATTTTAGAACCTTTTTTAGAGGATTGCCTCATTGGGAAGCTTTTCTCAATGGATGATTTATATTGATTTTGTTTGGAATTTCTTCAAAGACACAATTCTTTTTCACCTTTGGAAGTTTAAAAAATCTTTTATTTTAATGAATGAGACTATTTTGTAGCAATTTTTGGTTGATGAAATTCTTTTTGTCTTCACCTAGATTTGCTCTTTCATATCTATGCACATGCCAAGAAAGTGGCATTGGGTTTTAACACCTATACGACTTTATTAACCACTAAGTGAGTGATTTTTAACCATGAGAAAAATACTTTATGATATCTATGTGCAAGGTTCTCCTCCACTAGTGTTGCAGCAGTGTGGGTGGAGTCATTATATTAGTTGCTTCTCCACCCTCTCCTTAATTGTGAGGTTGAAGTTTGATTTTGAAGTGCCCAACTAAACATAAATTAAAAAAATAGAATACAAGAAAAAAATTGGGTGATGTGTGGAAGTCATGGTGGAAGGGAGTTAAGTGGAGTTGGTGAAATTTTTTAGGCGTATTGAAGGAGCTAGCATATGGTAGGAGAGGTGGCATGTTCAAGATGTTGTCAAGAGGTTTAGATAAAGGAGGTGCTGCACATTTTCTTTCACACAACTCTCACGTGGAGCTGGATTAGGTTGCAGAGTATGAGGTGCCTCACCATGAATCACATCTCCTAAGTGTTCAATTATATGAGCTCCAAAATAGCGTATGGACATCCATCAAAGCATAAAAGATAGGGGAACTAGTTGGATGTTGCATTTTTAATGCTCGGTTAGACATGTATGCAAATGTGGAAGCACAAGCCTAGAACTATTTGACAAAATACCTCAAAATGTGTGGCTTTTTATGGAATGCATTGAGTTACAGTTGTGTAAAAACTGGTGTGCTTGAAGGGGTTGTTGGGCTTCTCTAATAAATGCCTCAGCCAATGCCTTCTCATGGACTACCATGAGCGATGGTATGCACAAAATGGAGCTGATGAAAGGGTATTTGAGATTCTAAGCAAGTGCATTTGGCAAGTGTAAAGCTTTCCTCCAGAGATGCAGTAGATCCTTCCTCCCATTGGATGCATGGACTATGTGTTAAATGTGTTAAAAGGGATTTTCAAAATTTTAACTAAATGCAGTCAAGGGCATCCAACTCAAAGCAAGTCACCTTCACCAGCTTCCCTTGGTCATGTGTAAAACATGAGCTTTAAAAGGATTAAAAACATCTTCTAAAGCACAATGGAGGATGGAAAGTCTTTCGTCAGTGATTGTAGTTGAATATGTTGAGGGGGTCATATCTCACCCATCCACATAAATGGAAAAAATTGCAAAATATGTGGCCTTTTGGATAGCTCATGACGTAGGATCTACATGAAATGGGCTTGTTATAAAGGCCTTTAAATTTTTAAGCAAATGCTTTGGTAGTTGTAAATAATCACTTCACAACCCTTTCCAAGACCCTCCTGCTTGTGCCAAAATAATAAGCCTTGGAGCAGGCGTATACATCCATTAAATCAAAATAAAATGGGGGGTCTTGTCGGATGTGGTATTTACAATCTTCTGGCTGACCTAGATGCAAAATGTGGGAGTATACAAATGACATGTAGAAAGTTTGGCAGAGTTCCAAAAGAAATGTATTCATGGAATGCATTGATCGCATGATATGTACAAAATGGGCACAATGAGAAGTCCACAAAGATCCTCCATCAAATGCATGATACATGGAGATGGAGGGAAAGAGAAGATGAAGAATTGAGGAAAGTAGCGTGTGAGGTGTATTACAAGCTATATAGGGAGGATAATAGATATTTTCTCTCAGAGAAGAGCAAGCCTAGAGAAGACTAAAAAAATATCAAAAAAATGAGAGTAATGCCAAAGAAGAAACAAGATTCATGAATATTCATAGGGATACATTATATCATAAGAGGAGGAACACAAAACATGGAAAGGGTGAATATTTTATTGAATTTTTCATGAAAGGGATGACATATGTTCCAGGGGAGGATCACTTGTGTTAGAAAAAAGAGTGTAAGACATGATTATCTGGTAGAATGTTGAAAGAGAGTGGGATTTTTGTGGAATTTGGGTGAAACCGCCTAGAGAACCTCATACACCGCAGGTCCTAATATATTCTAGGCATGGTTCATCTCTCCTTATCTTTCACAATGGTTCATCGTTTCCTGTAAGTAAAAAAAAAAAAGTGAACCGTGAACCGTGATTGTTGGAGACTCACAAAACCACATTCGAATGCCAAAAAGAGATGTTAAGCATTGTATGTTCTCCTTGTTATGTAGATATTCAAGTCAAGCATTATCTTGACCTCGTTTGACCATTTGAACTCTCTATGCCACTCCTCTAGGAGTCCTGTTACTTTGTTTTACACTTTTAGGAAGCTGCCAAAACTAAAAATTTGGATTTTTTTTTTTAACCCAGGCAACGAAATGCCTACCCACCTTCACAAACCTCTATTATTTTTACTAGAAAATTATCTGTAACCTTTATCTTGGGGCAATACACTCTTCTAGATAGTTTGGTAAAGTCATTTTGTAGGCCTCGGGTCATTGTTTGACTAGGTAAAGTAGGCTCAACTATGACCGATGGCTCCTAAAAACCGTGTTGTTTCAACCCATTTGCCAATTATGGATTCCATCAATCCTGTGGATTCTTGGTATATAGGTGGACACATAGGAATTCACTTGTGTATTTTCTTGTCGGAAGATATTTTTTGAATGTACTTTCTTAGCCTCCGAGTCAAAATTGGATGTTTCGCAACTAGGAGGGAAAATGTTAAGGATGACCATAAAACCCTAACCAAGTTAGCAAATAGGCATGAAAACCTCTTGACACTTATAGATAATTTTATAAAACTTTATCTTGTGGCTTATTGTGTGAAATATGATTTTTAGAAAAATAGTGTTATCTCTCCTCCCTATTCCTTTCTCTCTCCTTAGTTAAGAAATGAAGTGAAATGAAATGAAATGAATATATGTCTCTAACCCTCTCTTTCAAGTGTAAATTATTATTATAATGTAAAGAAAAAACTGAAAATGTTAATTATGCTAGATTTAGGTGGATGCCATGTCAATGATTTATCATTGATTTCATGCTCACATAGTTTTGTAAAATGCAAGTAAGATGGCGAAACGATGTGATTGTAATTCACTATGTATTATTGTAATTTATGTATGTAAATTAAAAATATATATATGTATTGCTATGTCACATAAAGTTTATTATGGAAATTTAGTAATTTGTATGAGTTTCTAGTTTTAGGAGTGCTTTGGGAAACATGCATTTAATCATAGGTGTCATTTTGATTCAGATTTACATATGTTAAAAAAGGGGTTGGATATACATGTTAAATGAAATTGTAGAGGATAATTCAAAATTTTACGAAGTATTGAAAGGTTTATTAGTGAAGTTTTGTAACATTTTAAGATGTTAGTGTTTAAGGGAAATGTTCATCTAAATATGGGTGTTATTTTGATTCCAAGTTTTGTATTGTAAAAGTTGGATATTGTGTTAAGTGAAATTGAATTTAATAGCTTATAGTGCAATTCTAGTGTGTAATTGATGATAAAATAATTGGTGTGTTGTGTTTCTTACCTCAAAAATGTAATAAAGCGATCTAAACGAAACAATCCACCATAGTAAAAACTTTTTGTATACCTACCATTCCTATGTGATTCTTTGTAGCATAGAAAACTAAAACCTTAAAATGAAATTAAATCCTTACACTTGATAACACCTTCTAGTTTAAGTAACTAAGAGCCCAAGTTTGAGTTTGTCATCTTAGCCTATATGCTTAACGATGTCTTCGTGAACTCGATAGTTAGGAATGTCATGGTCAAAAATTATCTTGAGTAAGTGTGAATTCCCTCCTAAGATTGATAGTTGTGTGTGCAATAAGGAGAATGTGATTTCCTTAAGGTGGTACTCTATGGGTAACCAAACTCCAACATAATGTAAAACCTGTTTGGCACGAAACACGTGTAGAGTGATTGGTGTTTGGTGGAAAATATCATCGACTACCTTTACAATTCACCTCAAGAGTTGGGATTTTAAATGAACTCAATAACCAATCTCAATTGTCATTTGAGTTCTATGATGCAATACTAAGAGTTAATGGTGAAACTTGACAAAATTTTAGTGTATGATTAGTTTTTGAAAACATAACCACTAGATGATGTGCTTGGAGAAAGGTGAAATTTAGGTCATTCTCATACAATGTTTAAACCCTCTTGTGGAAAGAAAAGGTATCCACGTGATGTAAACCCTAATGTGATCCTTAAACCTTTAAATGATGAACTACTCCATCTTTCTTGTTGTTAAACATTGCACAATTATAAAAAACACCGAATATAATTATATTGAATTTAGAAATCATTCGGGATATATTTACATAGATGGAGTTTACATTATATAGGAGGATGTTCTCCTTAATACAAGGATTCAACATCAATCCTCAACAACCCACATATCTCTCTCCAATCCCTATAATCTCTCAAACTTATCCCTAAGATATATCTCACACTAAAATAGTTATGTGAGTTGTTCTCACAACTCACCAATAATAAAACTATTACAACTATATTATTAATATGAGTTATATAAACTCATTATTAATAATATTACATTTTATTTAATAATGTTACACAATATTTTGGTAACATTCACTCCCCTATTGTTAACATTATTAATTCCCAATATACACTCCCCTAATGTTGACATTATAGAAACAACAATCACACTTCCTTCTGCAGCTTGTCGCCCATGCGTGCTCATGATCTAGATGGTTTTGTAGGTCAACCAACAACCTGAAACAAAGGATGGTTTTACAGACAACCAACAACCTAAAAAAAGGATGGTTTTATAGGACAACCAACAACCTAAAACAAAGGATGGTTTTATAGGACAACCAACAACCCAAATATCATGTTGCTACTTTTCCTTTGTGCTTTCATCTGTCCACTATGTCTTTCCTTCAGGGAATCATGTAGGAACCACTACTTACTGAATATAAAATGAATAGAGGGAAAATTGAACATTGAGACCATGTTCCAGTTCCCCCCTCAATGTGAACATTTCACTTATTCAAACAGAACTCTAAAATCATACTGCAAATCTGAAATAAAAGAAAACACACACACACACACACACTACCACCATAGCTTCATGTGGCCCCGTTGTTGGTGACTGATGAGAGGTCATTGATTGACCTCCATCCTCCATTGCCTCTTTCCTCCATAAATATTTATTGCTACCTCAGCGGAATGCAAACATGAAGCACATTTGTTTCCACATTGACGTTATTCTTTTCTTCCCTCCCGCAATGTGAAACATTTTATTTTTTTGGACATCGAGTAACACCGAAAATGTGTCCGTAAGGAATTTTTTTAATTTTACAATATTTGAATCTTTGACTTTTACAATGACTTAATTTTTCTATATATTTTTTTAACTCTTCTGATAACACTTTTGATGACTCACTATAAAACTAGACACACAAATTTTGATAATAACAATAGGAGATAACAACTCTATCAATAATAACTAATGACCCTTTTTTTTTTTTAAAATACATTGACCATAGAACATAGAACATGTATAAACAATATAATGACACTATATAAAATTTCTTGACTTAAATAATTTGAATAGTCATAACACATTTAACTATGACCACTAAGAATAAAACTAATCAACTTACACTATATAAATAATAAATATTTCACAAGTATCTCTAACTAAATCGATCGACCCAAACAAGATATGAAGGAATATACACAAAACTATAAATAACTACTTTGACCAGTGTTGTCTATTACGAGTTAGATGCAGATGGGACTGTATGTATGATTTGTGCTCTAGTAAAATCCCCAAAAAATAGCCACACCTTTCTTCTACTAGGCCACACTCAGATTTATTTTATGTCCATTGATAACTCTATCAACGTGTATATCCAAGTGGCAAATTCACAAGCAAGGTGGTGATGTTTTTTACGTGTGTTGTCTCTACATGTTAGCATTTGGGTTTATCTTTTTTGGAAATACCCAAGTAAGCTCTAAAGACAGAGCATACACGTGGGTCTTGAGAGAAGAATCTATGATATAAAATAATAGATGGGTTTGATCCATGAGCAGGATGTGTGTAGAGGAATGAGTCAAGGGGGAACTCATCGTGTTGTGGTGTCCATGCATTATAGGATAACCTTGAGGAAATCACGTCTGATATAGTGGATGGGAGATCACCTTGGAGTCTTGCACTTTCATTAATACAAAACACGATGAAAAGAAGTAGATCACGGACTTTTAATGGCCAGAGAATTACATGATTCCTTTACAACTATATGGACCCAAGTGTGTCAACAAAGGATCAAAATTACAGAGATAGACTAGACATGCCACAACATTCAAGATCACTTAGCCGAGCATGCTCAAGAAATCAAATGCAGGTATATAACGTAGATTTGATGTTCGATGAATACATTTGACAGGTATATGGAGGATCTAAACACAAATCACCAATCACATTGACACGTTGACGTCTTGCAAGGAAACTCACCACTTGATCGAAAAAATTGGAGGATCAATGTTGAGCTATCAATATTCTCAACAACATATGTTTGGATCTGCAAACATCGAGAATATCCTGCAAGGATGAATTCGTAGCCACGTGAGTTGAATATTTGAAATGATGAACTATCTAATAATGTCGAATTATGATCTTGTGCAATGAGATGATCTCATAAATCGATCCTCATGATTAAACCCAAGACTATCTACATGTAAAATTTATGTAGATATGGTGAGTTGAAAAGTGGAAAACTATCTAAATAGTAAGGTTGATTCACCACAATAAGGTGATATGAGAAATGATGCACCACATCCATATCTTAGATGGAAGATGTTTTTGATGATTTAACAATAACCCATGAACAAGGGTGAGACTATCTATGCATCCACCCCTCAATAAATCATAAATATTCCATGATGATAATATATTATTTCTTCACAAGATTTTATGTCGCTCACGATACCACTGTTAAACACTACACAATTATAAAAAAACATTGAATATAATTATATTGAATTTAGAAATCATTCGGGATATATTTTCATAGATGGATTTTACATTATATAGGAGGATGTTCTCCTTAATACAAGGAGTCAACATCAATCCTCAACAACCCACATATCTCTCTCCAATCCCTACAATCTCTCAAACTTATCCCTAAGATATCTCTCACACTAAAATAGTTACGTGAGTTGTTCTCACAACTCACCAATAATAAAACTATTACAACTATATTATTAATATGAGTTCTATAAACTCATTATTAATAATATTACATTTTATTTTACACAATATTTTGGTACCATCAGATAAGAGATAAACAAGGATTCATCACTTTGCATACATTAATATTGAAAGAAACAAGCAAATCTAGCATATTTAGTAATCCTCTACTCTTGAAAGCTTTAAAAAATGAACCTAATAAGGATCTAAGAAATCAGTTTGTGATTATGAGAATGAGAGCTCACCATTAATGGCTTCAAGGCCAATGGTTCTTCCCATTTACTCAATGCTTGGTGTGTAGTGCAATGGAAAAAAAATAGCTCAATGAAAGAAATGAAATAACTCTAAACCCTAAGCAAAATGCTATAGTTTATGTTAGGAAGAAGGAGAGTTCTTAGAAATGAGAGGGGGTAGTGGGCTATTTATAGTTTTCCATTTGGGAAAGTGGGGGAATTTTGGTGCATGTGGGACTAAAGGATAAGCCAAAAAGTTGATTAGGGAGTCAAAGTAAGATTTGACTAGGTTTAGAAGAGGTTAATCATGGTTTAGGACTAGTTAAACTAGGTTAGGCTAGTTAATCCTTGTTTAGAGAGGAATTAGGGTTTTGAGAGAGTTTTGAGAGGTCTAATCAATCCAATGAAATGGATTGATAGTCTAGGAAGCTAGTAGAAGTAGTCTAGAAGGGAATGAGAAGATGGTTTAGTCAATAAAGGCTATATTAGCCTATTAATTGATTTATAAGAGAATACGACCAAAAAGAGTGTCGTAAGAGGGGAGTTAGATAGGTCTAATTGATGGTATGTCATCAATTTGTAGAAGGAGAATAGTTAGTGTAATATTAGGAATAATAATAGTTCTTTGATCAAACTACAGGTGTCTACATTTTCCCCTCTTTGGGGTGACGTAAGCTACGTCACTTCAAAGAAAGTAGACAAACATAAGCAAATGAAAATTTTTTTGAAGGGGTAGAAGAAAAATTAGTTAGCTAAAGGGATGCCCCCTCGAGTGTCGATGGGGTGATGGAAGAACTCGATCAATGATCAAAAAGAGAACAAAAGAAAGAAAAGTGTGAAGAGAAGATTAGAGAACAACAAGAAAAAGGGATATTGAGCTATCCACAAACCAATGCAAAAACAATTTTTAATCATCATTTTTCTTAGAATCCTCATCATCGGTCCTTATTAAAATGTAAGCATATGATGGAAGCATAAAATGACATGAAAATCCAAGATACAAACAACCATCCCTTTAAAAAACAAAAATCCATGCAACATACAAACATGCAATGCAATACGAGAAGTAAACAAACTCATCTAATAGGAAATAAGTACAATCACACACACTCAAACCAACAACGTTCAAGATAGTTACACAAATAATTTTTTATCGAGATGTAGTCCCAAATGTTTTGATAAATGACAAGGGTTTAAAATGATGCCCCAAGAAATTTGTATATGCAAGGGAAAGGATGGAGGACACTTGGGTCCAATGGAAAAGCAATGTGCATGATGAAAACAATACTAGGCAAACTGATAGTGCCCCAGAGTATAGATGAAGTAAGTAAACGTAGCTTTTGTAAATGATTGTAGAGTTAGGTGATCCACGAGTCATTGTTTCAAAACATGTGAAAATGTCAACAAGATACTGAGATGAGTGCCATGTGAGAGACATAGATTTCAGCTATAAAATGAGTTTTTACCAATTTTAGTCCATTTTCAAAGTTTTATGATGTTTTTTTGGATTTTTGAATGGTTTTATAATTTTTAAATTTTTGATCGGTCAAGAAGAATTTAGGAAATGGAAGATCACCTAAAAGCACAAAAATTCCCAAAGGAAAAGAGAACGGGCATCGGGTGGCATAAAATGCCCCGACGAGAAGACAAATGGGCCAAAAAATAATTATTTAAAAATAATCATGGCATAGATAAAAATAGAAGACAAGAAGCACCTGGAAATATTTAAAAATGCCCCAGGGTGAAGAGATAAGTGCTAGGTGGAAAATAGTGCCCAGAGGGTGATTTAGATGATATCATATGTTTTTGTACATGAGATATTTTGGTAGATGCTAGCATTTGGGATGATATTAGATGATATTGGTGTGGGGGGGATAGATTTGTGATCATGCACAACCCCTCTTGCCCCCATTGATGATACGATATGTGATGATTAGCTTAGTATACATGCATGATGTAAAACTTAGCATTTTTTGTATATATGATGTATAAATGATGTTATATGTGATGAATGATAGATGGTAGATATGATAACAATAGATGTGTAAGTAAACAAACACACAAGAAAAGTTAACAAAACTAAACAAATATACAACCAAAACTATACAAACCGACAACTAAAAGCAATTTAATCATTACCTTGTTTTTGCGGGACAACATTGATATATTTTCTAATGTTTTTGGGTTATCTTGAAAGATAAGTTTTCAAGGCTACTGTTCACATTGTTTTCAGGGTTCCCTAAGACAATGTTATGAATGTTTGTAGCTTCATTCCTAAAAGGGGGATTTTCTAAATGTTTAGATTTTTGTGTATCCTTTTTCTGAATGTTTTTGTATTTTCTAAGGTCATGTTCCAAAAGCAATGTACAAGGAAAAAGAAGCGTGGATGCCCCCAACATGATGTGGGAATATACAAAGGGTAGAATGCCATGCACATATGTATGAGAAAGTGGAATGTGAAGGTGCCCCCAACATTAGATGGGAATATACAAAGGCACATCCTTCATGCAGATATAAGAGTAAATAAGCCAAATCACAGCTTGATGAAGATGGATTCGGTAGGGTTCCTAGACCTAGCAAAGGAAGTTATTTCTAGAAAGTGGTGAGGGTTACCCATCCTTGATGCAAGAGTAACTTGTGACCGATGAATCCTCCTTGAGCATGCCAAAACTAGTTTTCACCCAAAGACCTACCCACTGCACCACAATTGTGTGGTTTTCACATGTGGATGACCTATTTTTTTCTTTACTATTTTCTCAAATTTTCCATGTTTTTTTTTTTTTTTTTTTTTGTTTTTCTACTTTTTAGTTCTTTTTATTGATATTCACACCATGCTTAAGCATAGAACCACTTGAGATGCATGGAATTCATAGGTTCTAAAGTTCTTCACCATCTGAATATGCTAGTTTATAAGCTCTTGACCCATATTTAACAACCACCACATAAGGCCCTAGCCAGTTGGCCTCAAACTTACCTTTCTTTTCTCTATCTTTGATGGTGTTCTTCTTATTTTATTTCAACACTAGATCACCTACATCAAATTCATGATGAATGATCCATTTTTATATCCTCTTGATACTTTGTTCTGGTAGACCTTGAGGTGATTAAGCTCTTATCCACTTTTCATCCAACAACTCTAGCTCTGCTAGCCGAGCTACTCTATAGTCTTCATCTTATCAAGATAATCCCGAGAGATATTCTCAGGGAGGGAAGCTCCACTTCCAAGGGTATGATGGCTTTAGTTCCATAAACTAGGAATATGGGGTCACACCAGTAGGAGTGTGGATGGAGGTTTGATAGGCCCAGAGGGTGGGATGTATCTTGTAAGTGCCAATTACGACCAATCTTACTTACCATTTTCTCCATGATTCATACAAGGGTTTTATTGGTAGCTTCTTGCTTGTCCATTACCTTGGGGGTAATAGGGGTAGACCACTTGAGTTGAATATGGAAGCATTGACACAATGTCTTAACCATTTTATTCTTAAGGATTTACCATTATCAGTGATAATGGCGGAAGGGATACCATAATGGCAAGATGAGATGATTCATGATGAATTTGGAAATTTACACACTAATGACATAAGTAAGAGGCACAACCTCTACCCATTTAGTAAAATACTCGGTGGTAATGATAATGTGGGTGTGGCCATCTTGAAGAAGAAGGATGGAGCTTCCTATGAGATCCAGGCCCCATTTAGAAAATGGCCAAGGTGTGATATAGGTTGCAAAGCCTGTGTGTTGGTGCATGTATCAAGTTCCCATACTTTTGGCATAGCTCACATTTCTTGACAAAATTACAATAGTCTACTTCCATGGTGGGCCAATAATAACCTACCCTTAAGAGCTTCTTAGCCAAGACCATACCACTAGTATGTGCTCCACAAATACCACCGTGTACTTCCTTAATAGCATGGATGAGTCAATAACATCCAAACAATGAAGTAAGATTCCCATCATAGCCACGATGATAAAGGGTGCCTCCTAGGAGGGTATAATGGGCTATACAAAGGATAAGGGATTTCTTCTCAAAATGGGTAATGTCCTGGGAAATGTGCCATCTTGTAGGTATCTAAATATAGGGTCATACCAAGGGGAGGATGGACCAACAATTTCACATGCCAAACAAGATTTTGGCATGTCATATGCGGGTATTTGTAAATGCTCTACAAAGAAAGGAATTTTTCTCTCCTGAGGTGGAATGCATAAGAGAGATCCAATTGTAGCCATAACATCTATTGATCTATTATGTGACCTTGGTTTTTTTCTCAAAGACAATCTATGTAAAATATTCTTTCAAGGTTTCAACCAATTTCTTATATGGAATAAGTTTCTCATCTTTAACCTTATACTCATCATTAACTTGTTTAATAATGAGTTGGGAGTCCCCAATGACTCATAGTTGTTCTGATATTCCAAGTGATAGCCAACTTGAGGCCAACAATGAGTGCCTCATACTCTGTAATGTTATTAGTGCAAGGGAATCCCAAATGGAATGCTCTTGGGATAACCTCACCTGGGAGTGATGAGCACTACTCCTGCCCCCGATCCATGGAAGGTGAATGATCCATCAAAATGGACTTTCCATTCTACGATTCTTCAACATACATCATGGATGCATCTGGAAGGTCCAGACACAAAGGTTCCATTCCTGGTAGAGGAGCTTCTACCAACTGATCGCCAATACTTGTCCTTTCAAGGATTTTTGATTCACAAACTCAATATCAAATTCACTTAGGAGAATGATCCAATTAGCCATTCATCCTGTAAGGGTGGGTTTGGATAAAAGGTACTTTGAGAGGGTCAACTTTGGATATTAGTTTGGTTTTATTATTAAGGAGATAATGGTGAAGTTTTTGAAAGGTGAAGAAACTGACTAAGATAGGTTTTTCAATCTGTGGGTAATTTAACTCATAGGCAAATCAAGGTGTGACTAAGATAATAAAATTCCCTTTCTCTATGGTCTAGGTCATATTGGGAAAGCAATGCACCAATAATAAAACTAGGTAGCTGAGATGTACAAGAGGAGAGGTTCACCTGGGTAGGTGGCATGAGTACAGGTGGGTTGACAAGGTATTGTTTAAGTAATGCAAAATGCCTTTTGACAATTGGTCCCCAGTTGAATGCAACATCCTTTTTTAGGAGATGTGTAAATGGGTGGCACTTATCCACAAGTTGTGAAATAAAATGATGGATTTCCTAAAATCTTTCCTTGTAAACTCCTTAGTTTTTTGAGAGTTGTAGGTGGAGGCATTTTGTGATAGTTGTAACCTTTGCAGTAGGATCCACTTCTATCCTCTCTGTGAAACAATGAAACCTAGGAGTTTTCTTGAAAAAACACCAAAGACACACTTCTTGGGGTTCAAGCATACCTTGTAATCCCAGAGACGTTGGAAAATACATCTCAACACTTCAGGTGCTCTCCTCTACTTTTGGATTTTGCTAAGAATATCATCAACGTAATCCTCCATGATGTCATTCATCATGTCATGGAAGATGATATCATTACACATTGATAGGTGGCCCCAACATTCTTGAGTCCAAAAGGCATGACCTTGTAACAAAATGTTCCCCAAGGGGTGATGAAAGTTGTTTTATGTTGATCCTCCTCTGTAATCCTGATTTGGTTATAACCTGAAAAACCATCCATTAAGGACAACATTTCATAACCAAGTGGAATCAATGATCATATCAATGTTAGGCAAGGGGAAGTCATCCTTGGGACATGCTTTATTGATGTCATGGAAATCGATGCAGATCCTTATGCCAATAGGTTTCTTCTAAATAGGACTATGTTAGATATCCAATCTAAATAGTCAATGGGCTTAATGAAATCAACAACTAATAATTTTTCCAGTTCTTTGACAAGGAGTGCAATTTTAGGGTGCATCTTTCTCAACTTTTTCTTGATGGGTTTGGCATCTGGGTGCACAACGAGGTTGTGCATGACCAATTCTAGGTCCAAACTAGGCATATCAATGTATGACCATGCAAAATATCTCTCATATTCTCTTAATAGCTCTACAAAAACCTTTTTTTCTTGAGATGAGAGTGAAGCTCCCAACTTTATCATTCTAGGTTCCTCTTCCGAGCCAATGTTAACACTAATGGTTTCTTCCACAAGCATCTTAGAGGTATCTTCCATCCACGTAGGATCAGGGGGAAGAGTAAGGTCAACCTCCTTAGGTAGCTCATCATCATCCTTGAATGGATAGATCATTTTTCCATAGGTTCTTCATTTTGTTTGTCTACAAGTGCTTCAAAAAATTTTTCACTATGAGACTTGCGTTTATTCCTTGCACAAGGTTTCTCTGAAGTATTCTTACTCTTGTTTATGACCTTCTTATTCAAGCATCCACACATCTCTTCTTCTTCTCCAAAGTATGCACAGTGTCTAGTTGAATTGCAAAGCCTTTCTTATGATCCCCAACTGGAATAAAATCCTGAGAGTCCCATGAATTCTACAAATGCCTCATCATTCTCAAAGAAATCGATTGGCACATGAAATTGTTGATCCCAATCTACAAGTTCAGGGATATACAAGGGTTACTTGGTAATTGGTTTGAGGATTGGATCTGGATAAGGTAAGGACAATGAATCAGGGAATAGGTTAGTGGAGGCAAGATCCTCATAGAGGCTACATTGGGAATCTACGTCACTATCTAAATGAGATGAGTCATCCTCACATTCGGAAGAGGTGGCATCAATCTCAAAGGGTGGATCATCATGAGGTCTTATTCCAAGACCATGCTTGTTTGATTTGAAGTGAGGGATAGGAATGGGTTCTAATCTCCCTTGCACATTGATTCCACATCCAAACCCATTGTAACCCATGACGTACATCATACGGTGGCCTTTGACATATAGGGGGCCTGATGGCATGAAGCCATGGTACCTTCAGGTACTCTATTAGTGGGAATCTTCTAACATATTTTCCTCGATAAGAAACCACTAGGAATGAACTTCTCCAATGGTTTAGGGCATTGATCCTAAGTGCTTTTGAACTAAAAATAGGGTTTTCCACATGTGTCCTGGGTGACACTGATAAATCTGATATTAATAAAGCTTGTTCAAGAGTGAATGGCTCACCTAGGCCATATTTTTTCGACGTTTCCTCCCATGATGCAAAAGGGTTGACCAATGAAGGAAAGTCTTGATTACAAGGAGTGAGTGAATCTGATCCACACATTCCTTTGATAGCCTCTTGTTTGTAAAGGAACAACAATGTCATAGAAGGGCATTCATAAGTTACACGAGAAAAACTGTGCAAGGCTCTACAATGTGTAAATGGTTCTGGATCACCCTGAATGGTGATTATCTATCCTTTATGGCACATCTTGATACATTGATGGAAAGTTGAAGGAATGGCCTACATGGCATGGATCCATGGGTGTCCTAAGAGCATGTTGTATGGTAGATCCAAGTCAAGGACATGGAACATTATATCATGACAAGTTGGCCCTACTTCCATTGGAACTACTATAGTGCCTGTTGACTCTCGCTCCTCATTATCATAGGCCATGATTGTAATAGTTTTGGCACCTAGATCCATTTCTGAGTGGCCTAGCTACTTAACCAGCTTCAAAGTACAAATGTTTAGACCAGATCCACCATCCACAAGTACTCTCTTGATTTTGCAATGGGTAACAACCACTTCTAGGTATAAGGGTAAGTTGTGCTCTGGGTCATTATGTGGGATTGCAACATGATCAAAAGTGATATGATCATTAGAGTCAAGGTGTGCAATCATGGCTTGAGGTGTGCGGGATCTACATCGGTTGAGACTCCCAAACTTTGTAGTGTTTTATAAATATGTTTTTATGGGCAAGTAGAGATTTTGAGGAGATCTAAAATTGATATCCTAGTAGGTGTTTTCTCTAACTGGTCTATCAAATTATACTAACCTTCCTAAGGGATAGGTAGGGGATCTGGTATGATTAAATGAGCACGTCTCATCCCTACTACACAACTCTTTTCTAAGATCCTATAGTATTGACTTGTTCATCAGATGAATGGATACATCCTATGAGAGAATCAAGGGACTATCATTAGTGGGATAAATATAAGTGGTAAATCCTATAGTCATTGGAATTTTGTCCATGATCTGGCTTCCTTTTCTTTTTATCTGCATGGTTAGGAAAGGGCTCTTTAAAGATACCCATTTTCTCATTTGGCCTTGTCCTGAGTCAGGGGGAGAATCTATGGTGATTTTACCCTCTTTAATGAGGTCTTGTATGTAATGGCGTAGTCTCAAGCACCTATCTATCTTGTGCCCTTTAACATGGTGGAAGTCACAGTACTCATGTTCTTTGAACCAAATGGGTTTTGGAGCATTTTCTAGGTATGGTACCATCATGGTTGGGTACTCCACCATGTTTACGTTATCTAACTATTTTAGTATGGTAGATAGGGATTCTGTTAATGGTGTGAACTCACGTTTGGTGGGTGCCTTGGGATGAGGTCCTTGTGAGAGATTTAAAAGTGGACCATTCTACATGGCTTGGACTCTCTTGGAGTCCATAATGCCATCTCCAATGACATGTTTGTTTTGTTGAAGAACTTTGGTTTATCTAAGGATTTTTCTTCATGTTTGTCTTTGACAACTGGTTTAAGTGTTCCCTTTGTGATGAGGGCCTTTTCGATTTGACTTCCCTTCTCTATGATTTCTTCAAAGTTAGAGCCACAATGCATTTGTAAATGGAAGGCTATTTCTAGGTTCAAGTTAGAACAAATATGCTTACTAGTTTTTTTTAGGCAAGGCACAAGGGAAACAACTTTCCAACCCTCACCATCATTGTAAAAATCTTGCAAAGTGTCTCATTGGGATTCTACTTTTGCATTGCAGAGGTCATTCATTGTGATATCATTTTCCATGTTGTAGGAATAATGTCATACAAATTTTTTTGCTAACGTGGGCCATGTTGTAATGGAGCCCTTGGGTATGCTAAAGAACCATTCCAATCCCAGTGCCCCTAGGCTACGAGGGAAGAGTCGTATTAAGAAGTTATCATTGTATGTGACCTCTTGGAAAGCCATATAAAAGTATTTTATGTGATCACGAGGATCACCTTTTCTTTTATATTTATCAAATTTAGGAATGGTAAAATGCTTTGGGAAGGGTTTCATAACATGTCCTTATCGAAGGGGTAAGGGCATAGTTCTTCATACAAATATTTCCTACTATGTCCTATGTTTCCCTCTTGTAGCATAGTAAGTGTGTCTTTCATTGATTGTAATTCCCATTCAATGATTTGTTCTTTGGTAGGTGACATTGGTCTTTGTGCCTTAGCCACTTTAAAAGTCATGTCACTATATGGATCAAAGTGGAACTCACTAGATTTCATTTTGAGTTTGTCTTTGTATACGTTCCTACTTGAAGAGCCTAAGTTTGCTAATTTTTGGCTCAATTTTAAGATCTATTTTTGAAGGATCTCTTCTTCAATTAAAGGATCCTCTTCCTCATCAAACTTGGGAGGTGGTGAGGCTTTGTGCTCAATCTTCACTTTACGTGAAGCTTTGTAATAAGGTCATCATGGATCACCAAGTGGCTTGGATGGGTCTCCTTCAACGGTGTTATGATGTTGACCAAAAGTAGAAGCATACCCTACGTCAAAGGGGTTATCCATGTCTAAGAGGGACCTTCGTTCTTCTGTTTTATGATTAATGACCTTGGTTTCTACTTCACATTCCTATGGAAGCTTAGCCCCTAATTCTAAGACTCTTGTGAGTACTTGATCCCTATTATAATAAAGGAGTTCATCAAAGTGACCTAGGTCTAATTGGTGTTGTTCTTCAAAAGAATTCAACTCTCTCTCACTATGATCAATCAATGGCTATGTCTTTAACTTGTGAAAAGAGAGGTGCTAAGTTGTTTTTACTAAATGGGAATGATTCAAAAGGATTTTCTCCTAAGTCACGATCATTTGGTTTGGATGCCATCTTCATGATTCTAGGCATCACTAGTCAAAGTGATATATAGGTTTTTTCTAAATGTCTTCAAAGTTTACGTGAAACCTAGGCATATGTTTGTGTAAGTCACTTGATGTGATGTTGAAATAACCTAGTGTGTTCTAGAAGTAATGTTATGTAGTTGTTTTTATGATTCAAAGAACACTCATATGAACACTCAAATGCAATGATCACTCAAATTGTCATTTTTCCAAGTTTATACCCTAACTATGATTCCAGTGAAGGGTCCAAAGTGGATAGTGACAATATCATATCAATACGTAGGTCAAGTTAGAATTCTAACAAGGCCTAAATATTAAAGTGGTACTGACACAATCTCTCGATGAGGTATACTAAAACTAGTTTGAATGCCATGAAAGCTAAGTTTTCTAAAAATGGAAGTTGTGAGTATGTATAACATAACAACACTATCCTGATACATTAACCAAGAAAGCAAGGTGTTAGTATCAAGATGACATTATTTTGGTATATATAAGGCAATATCAACACCTCTAAAAAGACTTAGATGACGTCAAAACTTAAAACAAAGTATGAGTATAGAAAGAAGTTTTAGTTGTCGTGAGAAACGTAACCACACAATAAAGGGACTTATATCAAGTTCTCAAGAAATTGAAAACACGTGATGTAAGTACCAAAATTGTGTGACTAGAATGTGAGAAAAAAATATCAACCTAAGGAGAGATAAATGATGAACCAAAATCATAGTAGTGAAGATGATCTTGAAATCAAGATCAAAGAACTATCAAAGATACAAAAAATGTACTTACGCACTTTAGATGTTTAACAACCCAACCAAACATGGATGGGCGTAAATGGACAAAAAAATGGTGAGTACTATCTTTGATAAAATGCATGAGGTATGCTTCCTTCTCACTCCAAATGGGCAGCGAGAATGCAAGGGTATAGATCAAAAGGATGAAAATAAACTAAGCGCCACTTGGGCAGAGTTTCACCTCGTCCAAGGTGAGAATGAAACCAAGCTAAGTGAGACGTCATTTAATTCCATGATGAAAGACACTTAGCTCTAACTTACATGGGCTCTTTTCCTTGTTCGAGAAATAAGGTTCAGACTCCAAGTGAGTTGTCACTTCATGATGGCTTGATGCAACAAATGGACTAGCAAAGTGGGCTCCAAGACAGAATGGCTTCCCTAATAAGATCTCTCAACTAGGTGTCACAAGTTGTCTAAGAGCGAGCTTGATTTACCCAAAGAGTCACACTGACTGATTTGGGAGTATCTCGCTTTACTTTACCCCCTTTAAATATGATGAGAAACTAGTGCATTCATGTGTATTCTCACTGGGGTCATGATATAGACAACTTTGACTCTAACTTACAATGTAAAATCTAGTCAAGTGGGTAAGTGGAGCACTTCCTGTTTCATCCATGAGGTTACTCAAGTGGTGGATTACTTTAGGGTTCCTAGAACCACCCCCATTTTGTAGCTTAAGGTGTTATGCCAAAGGGGTTATGTTCTAGTTGAGCGGATAGGGACGTACCCTTTTCCAAAACCTACAATACAATGTGAAGTGAAATGGTGTGTTTTTTTATCTTTCTTAACTTAATGTGGTTTTAAGTAGCACACCATTTGGCAAACCTATATGAAAACACATGTATTAGAAGGTTTTTTTTTTCTTGACTTCTCCTTTCTTTGACAAGTGTTAGGCCCTACATGCAAAGAGTTAGTAATTTTCCATCAAATAAGAAAGAGAGTTTGCATGTTGTTTTTGATTCCTAAGATCACCAAAAAGGCGTGTGAAGGAAGAGCATACACAACATGAAAACCCTACTAAAATAAGCCTTTGTGAAAAATAATTCAAAAGGTAGAGTTCATTTTAGCCAAATTTGAAAGATTAATCCAATTATTTAAACATAAAGTAAGTGTTTTTAAAAGTGACAAGGTATTTTTAAAAGTGTTTTTTTCCCAAGATCACCTAGAAGGTGCGAGGGAAGAGCATACACACTTCAAAAATCCCATTTTAACTAAGAAAATGAAACACTTAAACTAATTTAGTCAAATAAAACAAAAAAAAACCTGCAATTACTTGTTAGAACTTGTAAACAAGTTAGAAAACCAAGAAAATTAGGAAATTTCATAAATCTATTTTTAGCAATTTTTCAATGGTTTTTAGTATTTTGCATTTTTAGAGGTCTCCGAGGAACTTTGGGAGTTTTGTGATAGAATTAATGATACTAAAGGTATATTAATTTTGGAACATCCTCACAAATTTGTTTCGTTCTCTTTTTCGATTATTCAAACTCTGAAAACGGGTCAACGAGTCAAAAGATATGACCAAAACTAGGAGCACCAAAAATTATGTGAACAAATCCATATCAAACAGATATATTTACACATGCCCCCTTAGGTGTGTGTGTGTGCTATTTTGGGTATGTGTGTGTGGGTTTGGGTACATGTGCCCCTTTGTGTAAACCTAGTGGATCTGCAGGGTTCCTGCACTACTTGAGAGATGTCTACGCTAGGGTAAGTGTGCCTACGCCTAAAGAATAATGGTGCCTACGCCAGTGAAGTGGACAAATGGTAAAAACTATGACAGGGCATGTGCACTAGAAGAGGGGTACCTGCCAGCAAAAGGGTGTATGTGTCATATTTTGGGTGTGTGCGCACTGGAAAAAATTTTTTTTGACAGGGCCGAGAGTACACACACATAGGCACTTGCACGCATGGTTTTGGGTGCCTGCGCGCCTAGTAGAAATGATAGTTTACATGGTGTTTGTGCTTGTAGAGGTGGTGTGCGCCATGGTTTGGGTGTGTAATCCTAATTTTGGGTACTTGCGCATGGTTTTGGGTGCCTGCCCCCCTTTGTTAAAAATGACAGTCTAAAGGCACTATGCAGGTAGAAAGGTGTATGCGTCCCTACCTGAAAAACCACCAAAAACATAAAATAAAAAATTTTTAAAAGTGTCAATAGGTTATAAATTAGCCATTAAATGCAGTTTCTAGCATAAAATTAACAAAGAAGCATGAAAATGAGGGTTAACTACATAAAACCTAGCTAAAAAGCTCAAGGAAAATATTTAACCCTACAAAAACATGTAAAAAGTTAGAAACTGAAATAAAAGCTTCAAAATGACCCCATTAATGGAGGATGGACTAAGTGTCCCACCGGGTGTGCCAAATGTGTTCAATGAAAAGTTGCAAAAGCCATGGACATGGGGTAAGAATCTCTAAAGAAACCCCAAAGGCTCTTAACAACTAGTTAGTGGACCATCAGATAAGAGATAAACAAGGATTCATCACTTTGCATACATTAATATTGAAAGAAACAAGCAAATCTAGCATATTTAGTAATCCTCTACTCTTGAAAGCTTTAAATAAATGAACCTAATAAGGATCTAAGCAATCAGTTTGTGATTATGAGAATGGGAGCTCACCATTAATGGCTTCAAGGCCAATGGTTCTTCCCATTTACTCAATGCTTGGTGTGTATAGTGCAATGACAAAGCAATAACTCAATGAAAGAAATGAAATAACTCTAAACCCTAAGCAAAATGCTATAGTTTATGTTAGGAAGAAGGAGAGTTCTTAGAAATGAGAGGGGGTAGTGGGTTATTTATAGTTTTCCATTTGGAAAAGTGGGAGAATTTTGGGCATGTGGGACTAAAGGATAAGCCAAAAAGTTGATTAGTGAGTAAAAGTAGGATTTGACTAGGTTTAAAAGAGGTTAATCATGGTTTAGGGTAGGTAACTAGAGGAATAGGTCTTAAGAGGTCTAATCAATCCAATGAGATTTTGAGAGGAAAATTGGTTTGTAGTTGTTGGCGAGAAAATTTTCGGGTGGACAAACTTGTGGATTTCTTGCCAACGCTCTGGGAATATAAGTCCCTCTACTTAATTGGTGCAACTGCCGTATGTGTATGCACGAGAAAGTGTGGATTTTGTGGTGGTCTTTTGAATGGGGATCCAACAAGGGCACTCCACTAACCTCCATGCAGAAAATCTAGCAATCTCTTGCTAGGGAAGTCTTTATTCTCAGAGGCGGAAAGGAGTGAGTGAAAAGAGGTAGGAGAAATAATGTTGTGGGTAGAAAATCATATTCCTATACACACACTAGTTAGAAACTTCAACACATGGATTTATCATAAGAAACAACTCTGCAAATAAAGAACAAGACCAAATAAAATTCACCGATCACCAAGTATCAAGAAACCCCTTAGTTAAAGAAAGCTAGAAACTCCTTCTTGTATTGATTGCTCAAATCAAAGTTGTACATAATGTGGGAATGGAAGAAATTTGAGAGGGGAAGAGAGTAGAAGAAAATGGCTATCTCCTTTGCTTTCTCTAGGTACAATGCACTCTTGAGTCTACAAGATCAATTGCCAACCCTTTGCAATGGGAATGGCGTTACAATTTATAGAATGAGAGGTGACTTATCGTCTTCCTCATGACCCTCCATATGCCTTAATATGACTTAAGATTGTTCATATTCCACTTTAAATATTTAAGTCCCTTTTATAATAGCAAGGTGACTTAATTTACATTATATTTCTAAATTCATTTAAGTCATATTAAAAAGTGCAACCCTCAACGCAAAAATATAACATTTGAAAAGAGAGAGTGTCGTATGAGAAGCGAAGAGTGAGAGAAAGAAGAGGAAGAAGAAGAAGAAGAACTATGCTGAAGGATGAGTTGCTGCAATGGACTTGGCTCCATTCTTTGACTGTTCTCCACTTCGTGATCCTGAGAAGGCTTCTGACCCATCCACTTTGGCTTCATATCTCCCTTATAAAAATCAACTTGCTATTTTTAGTAAGTATGAGAAATCAAGTCCCCGATCTTCAACTAGATGTTGTGGCTCAGTTTTCCTCTTTCTCTTTGTGTTCCTCATTCCTTCTGGATCAACTTTCTATTTTTAGCAAGTTCTCAAGGGCCCACTTACTATTTTTAGTAAGTGCCAAAAATGTCCATTCTGGTGAATTCTCAGTTGTAGTGCACCTCCAATGTCTTCATCTCCTTCGCAGGCTCTTCTGTTGATGACTTTCCCAAAATAGCAGTTCCTATGTAGTAGACCTGCTATTTTTAGAAAGTTGGCCTCTAGGGGTTGGATTGACGTGGAACAAATTTTTTTGATATGGGTTTTCGCCCAATATCACCCCTCTGAAATTTCTGGCCCGCTCGCTTAAAAATCTAGGAGATTTTAAACTTTTAATTTTCAGACCTAACAGTGCTTCTGGGTACAGCAACCATTAATGGACCTCAAAATTGTAGGTCTGGTTTTCTCCTCCGTTTGTGAAGAAAATAATATTTTTGATGTGGGTTTTTTCTTCTGGTGTTTCACGTGTGATCTTACTTCAATCTAGAAGCCGGTTTGACGGGAAATCCCACTTCTTTCTTCGTTGAGCCGAAAAGGAGATTTCTTCATTGTGGATGCTCTGTCACACATGGGGGAGTTTGAAGGTGTATTTTTTATGGTCTTGGATAGAGGAATGAACATCAATAAATGGTTCATTGATTCATGCACTGGTTTGCAAGCTTTGTTTAGATTTCCATTTTTTAGCTATGGGGATTTTGTTGTTCTCTTCTTTGTTGTTCTTCATTTCTCCTTAGCTTGATGAGGATTCCTTCTAAGACCTGTGCATCACCATGGGAAAGGTATTTCAGTTCCTTTTTGATCTGGTCTGAGCATTTTCAATGGTGGAGTGATGGTAGAATGTTGCAGAGGAAGAATGGAGGAATGGAGTGCACATATAACTATTAGAAGTTAGAAGTGGGAAAAGTGGCACTTGGAAAAATTTCAAAAAGATATGCACAGTAGGGTTTGGGAACATTTTTCAATGCTTTATGTCCCTAACCTCATGGATGTGAGGGACATCAATTTCCACAATGAGCAAGATGGCGACATGTGGCACTAGATCCAACGACAGGGAATGAAGGAGGAAAAAGCTGATTTAAAGCACTGGGAGCTGAAAAGAGGTCACATGGGTGTCTAAATGACTCCCTATGGGGGATGGGTGAATTTTTCAAGGTCTTATGTTCCCAACCTTATGTGCATAAGGGACATAAAATTCCACAGTGGTCAAGAGCATGACACGTGGCACTCGATCCGATGGCAGGGAATGCACGCTCCAAATAAGCACCCTGGGGTGAATCTGCATCACGTGAGTGTCCGAAGACTCACTATGGGGGTTGGGTGAATTTTTCAAGGTATTATGTCCCCCACCTCATGTAAATAAGGGACATCAGTTTCCACGGTGGTCCTAAAGCTGACACGTGGTGCCCGATCCAATGGTAGGGGATGAATGCTCCAAGAATGCACATGGGGGCTGAACTGTCAAGTCTGAAGGTCATATGAGGGCCCCAGTGGTCACATGGGGGCTGGGCACATTTCTCCAAGGGCTTATGTACTTTACCTTAGGGATGTTGGGGACATGAAATCCCGCCAGGCTCCTGGTGCTGACACGTGCCCTCTCGAAAAAATGACTAAGTCTTGAACTGCGTTTGAGAGGGTAACTTAGAACGAAGATAACTTGAGCTCCCGGTGGAATTTATTGGTGAAATTTTATATGATTATGACTTGAAATGGAATTTTTAATCCAATTATGGGGTCTCATGTCTTAATTCGACCCTATGATCCCTAAAAATCAGATTTTTGATCCTGGGACTCCATTTGTGCTCGAGAAAACTGCATTCCAATCATATGCGCCAAGGTGTTGTGAAGAATATTATTCCACCATCATGTAGCTCTTAGAATCCTCTTTCTGAATATGTTTTTTTACTTCCAAATCCATCCGAGCTCTCAAAATCTTCTTTTGAATCCCAACAACTATTTTAGGCCTGTGTACCACCTAGGCTTGTGAACCTTGTTTTTACTCAGACTGCTCCAAGTCTTATAGAACTTCCCCAAACCTTCCAAAATAATTTCCATGATGTTCCAAGGTATTTCATTCACCTTCATGTTTATTTTTCTCTTCTGTTCCACTCCAGGGGGGATCCAATCCTAGGAAGGCCAGCGATAGCCCTTCCCTATACTGCCATGAGATAGTGTCTTTTTAGAACTCCCTAAAATCACCTAGGTGGAATGAGTGCACTTTACTAAATCACCTAGGGGACAAATTTGACATCAAATAGGGGTGATCAGACTGATGGATTTGACCTGGGGTACCTAGGAATGAAAAATTTGCCATAGGGGTATAGTTGTCGTGCTTGGAAACTTCCAATTTCCCTGTTGCACATTTTCACGACAACAACTGTGGCTCTAGCTTGGGGACATGACATGGATGAGCACAACGAAGACATGACATGGGAATCCAGAATCTCAATTTTAGACCATATAATTTGTTGACTAGTGCCTTATCCATTAGGCCTGTGGAGTCATGCACATCTTCTAGAAAGGAAGATTAGAAGAAGGAAACACACACACACAAAACAACAAAAAGGAAACACACAACACACAACAAGAAGGGAAACACACACAACGGAAAGGGAAAAACACCTATCAATCACCTATGGTACAAAGTGAGGGACAACCCACTTTCACTAAAGTACTTTTTATTTCTCAAAAGTTACCCCTGAAGAGGCAACACCAAATGATGATGTTTACGTGAAGCCATTGATGGGTTCCAGAAAGTATCCTCCCCTCCTTAGCTGCTTATGAAAGCCAGGTGCTTTCACAATTGTCTGTGTACTTGGTAGGAGTGATCCATGTGATCTTCTTGATGCTCAGGTCCTTGCTTGGAAATTCCACTGCCTTCATGCTCTTTGAAATCGGTTTCATCATGCCAGTTGCCTTCCATGTTTATAAATATAGTTGATTCTCCATAGAGCATCTCATCGCTGCCCCAATGCTGATTTTCATTCCAATTCCTTGAATCTTCTGAGTTAATTTCTTTCTTGGGTCTATGCTCATTGACATCTTCTTCATGAGAAACATTTGAATCATCCCTTATCTTTATTCCCCTGTGAGGCATTTGAGTCCTGATGGGAGGATCAGAGGAAAACTCATACTTGTCTTGCATGTCCATGGCACGAGTGAAGAGATCAAGAATCAGCTCAGGATCTTCTGCAAATTCTACTACATCAAAAATTTCTTTCACGGAGTTATGCTTCATTGTTTCCTGCAACTCATCTTTGTACACATTTGAGGAATGCAGCTCAAGGAAACTATCTAGAGGGATTACCCCATCATCTTGGGAATCACTGCACTCTATCGATCCTTCATCAAAAAGAGCTTCATCTTCAGAGGCTTTGAGACTCCTTGCTTTGATTTCTTCATCATGGAAAGAATCTTCATCCTCAAAAGGGAAAGAAAATATCTCCATTTCGTTATTGCATCCATCAACCATTAGCTCCAGAGTACCATCATATTTTTCAATATGGCCAACCTTCACATTGGTTAAGGCTTCCAAATTAGCTTCACGCTTGTCTTGCAGATTTTTGGCTTGCATCAGGAGCTCGAGACTGATCTCAGGGTCTTCTATTTCTTCCACAGCTCTTAGCAGTTCTTGTACAGATAGTTCTTTCCTATTGCTCAAGGGCTCATTGTAGACTAGCTTGGTCTCTTCCTGGGTGACATGATCAAGGGAGTCCTCATCTTCAAATGGGAATGAGAAAATTTCTTCATCACAGATAAGCATATAAGTTGTTTTTTCTTTTTGAAAATATTCAAGAACCATATCCTCTTCTTCATGGTTTGCATCATCTAGCAATTCGGGCTGCCCTCTTGTAACTTGAATCTCCTCAATGCTTCTTCAAAATCCAAATCTCTCTGGGAAGGCATGTCTAGCCCTATCAAAATGGGGATATCCTCTCCCTCCTCTATTGTCACCAAGTGATTCATCCACCTGGTATTTTGGTACAAAATGTTAGCTTCTGGGCTTCTAGAATTTTACACAGTGTACCTCATCTTCTTCTCGGGAAGCAATTTCTCCATGTCTCCCTTCACTAGTATGGTTTTGGATGACCAATTCATCTAAATTTTACCTCCCAAGTCTTGACAAAAACTTCTACTCAACAACATTCCGAATGAGGCCGGGACATTGGCTACCAAAATCATCGCTGAAATTTTCTTTCCTAGAAATTTGGTGAGAGACACTTGTGCATCTTCGACCTTCCCTACAAGTGGGACCTTTTTCGACTCCAAAGAGTAACAAGAGCCACTAGGTGGAGCCATGGTGAGTTTGAGAGCTTTAGCGACCTTCAAAGGCATCACGTTATCTGAGGCACCAGAATCTATTATGCAATTACTCAGTACATATTCTCCAACAAGCAGGGAGACATAGAAAGGTTCAACTTTATCAATCTTTGATGCGCTCAGAGAAAGCATGTTTTGTGAGGGAGGTGTAGGTGAGATTGGCAGTGTGCCTTTGGAACTAGAAGTTACAACATTGGGTGTTAGACTACCACTCTTGATATACCGGAAAAACCTCTCAAATTGTTCAGGATGAGTCCGCAAATATTCAGTTTCAGTAATCTACACTTTGGCTTTGTTTGCATATTCTATGAAGTCAAAGGGAGCAGATGCGACAAAGGGGGTGAAGGGAGTGCTTTTGGATTTAGGATAGGTTTGGAAGCCAGAGTAGATTTTTGGGGAATGGAGGGTATTTTGAAAGGTACACTAGAAGCTTTCAAGGTATTAGATTTTACAGGAGAAAATTTAGATTTAGGCTTGGAAGAGACATCAGAAGACTTACTTGGGATTACGGGAGTCTTCTTACTTGCTACAGGATCAGGATCTAACAATGCAGACTTCATGGAGGATGGAAGTGGAGATCCTCGACTGATTATTTTATTTTTAGAGTCACCACAGGAGGATCATACACCTTCTTTTCTTTTACATCAATGGAGGGAGATGCTCTTTTCTCGGACTGAGAATGAGTGAATACCGCACATGAGAAACTAGGTACATCCTCTTCATCTTCTTTATCACAACTAGAATACTCATAGAATCTGATTTGTGTATCATTCTCAAACTCATCACTTTCTTGGAAATTGCCACCTTCACTTTCTTGAAATCTGAAATTTACGTTCATGGGTGGGGCCTCCAAGGTGAGCCTTTGGGGTGCTCCCACAATCTGATTTCTATTTCTTCTTTGAGAAGAAACTCATTCAAGTAATTCCCTCTTCAAAGAGGCCATTTCATTTGCCAAATTTTGTAGCGATGGATTGGTTCTCTCATCTCCAAGATGTTGGGCCTTTCCCTTTGATGGATTCTTGATCTTTCCAGAGAGGATTAGATCATCATCCAATTCAATGGCCCTCCTTTGTGCATGTACAATGTTCCTCGGTTGAACTCTTCATAGGAGAAATCCTACCTCCAGGTGATTGAGAATTTATGAAGAATATTTTGATATTGTTCTAAGAGGGAGAATCTTCTTCCGGTATCCTACAAAGCAACCGTTCAAACGAGCCACAAAGTCTCTCATCGTTTCACTTTCTCCTTTCTTCATTTGAGCCAACTACACTAAGAGGTCTTGACAATCTTCAATTGATTTAAATCTTTCCTCGAAGGCATCCTTGATGTCATCCCAACCAGTGATGGATCAGGAAGGTAGGAGGTAGAACCATTTTGCTGATTTTTCTTGGAGGGACTCCACGAACAATCTTACAGCAACATCTTCATGCTAGACACCAAGAATTCCACATGATGTCGTGAAAGCAACAATGTGTTCTTCAGGATGTTGTGTGTTGTCACCTTTGAACTTTGGAAATTTCTTGCGGGAACCCATTGGTAGATCATGGAGAGGTGGCTCAAGAGCAAGCGAGCCCGTATTCCTTCCCCATGGAACAATGGGTTGAGGTATTTCTTCTTCATCTACCATTTTGTTTTTGCTTCTACTCTTGCTTCTATGAATTCTTCTTCTTCTGGGAGCTCAATGCTTAATGGTGGTTGAAAAATGGAGAATTTGAAGGTGGAGTATCCACAGGAGTTTTGATAGGATTTCCCGGTGAACTTCGTGAAGATTCAAATGGAGAGGAGGCTTGAGAGAAGAAGTATGGGTTATCTCTAATTCATTCTTGCTGATTTTGTGAAGCCTCAAAATTGAAATCATCAACACCTCTCGACCTGATCAACCTGGTGTGTCTTCCTTCAGCCAGCTTTTTGAAATTCTTGAAGTGGGAATATGAAAAGACACGTGCAGAAATCAGCAGTGTAGCCTTCAGCAATGGAATTTCATGAAAACTATTTTTGATTTTTTTATATGATTTTCAAACCTTACAACGTAAATTGGGTGCAGATGCTACTAAATCTACCCCACGGTGGGTGCCAAAAAATATTGGCGAGAAAATTTGTCGGGTGGAAAAACTTGTGGATTTCTTGCCAACGCTTTGGGAATCTAAGTCCCTCTACTTAACCGGTGCAACTTCCATATGTGCATGCGCAAGAAAGTGTGGATTTTATGGTGGTATTTCAACCGGGGATCCAACAGGGGCACTCCACTAACCTTGCAGCAAAGCTAGCAATCTCTTGCTAGGGAAGTCTTTGTTTGTAGAGTGGGAAAGGGAGTGAGAAAAGAGGTAGGAGAACTAATGCTGCAGGTAGAAAATCAGATTCCTGCACACACACTAGTTAGAAACTTCAACACATGCATTTATCGGAAGAAACAACTCTGCAAATAGCAACAAGACCAAATAGAATTCACCGATCACCAAGTATCAAGAAACCCCTTAGTCAAAGAAAGCTAGAAACTCCTTCTTCTTTTATTGATTTCTCAAATCAAATTTGTACATAATGTGGGAATGGAAGAAATTTGAGAGGGGAAGAGAGTGAAAAAATGACTATCTCCTTTGATTTCTCTAGGTACAATGCACTCTTTAGTCTACAAGATCTATTGCCACCCCTTTGAAATGGGAATGGCATTACAATTTATAGAATGAGAGGTGACTTATTGTCTTCCTCATGACCCTCCATATGGCTTAATATGACTTAAGATTGTTCATATTCCACTTTAAATATTTAAGTCCCTTTTATAATAGCAAGGTGACTTAATTTACATTATATTTCTAAATTCGTTTAAGTCATATTAAAAATTACAACCCTCAATGCAAAAATATAACATTTGAAAAGAGAGAGTGTCGTATGAGAAGCGAAGAGTGAGAGAAAGAAGAGGAAGAAGAAGAAGAAGAACTATCTGAAGGATGAGTTGCTGTAATGGACTTGGCTCCATTCTTTGACTATTCTCCACTTCGTGATCCTGAGAAGGCTTCTGACCCATCCACTTTGGCTTCATATCTCCCTTATAAAAATCAACTTGCTATTTTTAGTAAGTATGAGAAATCAAGTCCCCGATCTTCAACTAGATGTTGTGGCTCAGTTTTCCTCTTTCTCTTTGTGTTCCTCGTTCCTTCTGGATCAAATTTCTATTTTTAGCAAGTTCTCGAGGGCCCACTTACTATTTTTAGTAAGTGCCAAAAATGTCCATTCTGGTGAATTCTCTGTTGTTTTTATAAATTTGGTCTCTAGGGGTCAGATTGACGTGGAACGAAATTTTTGATATGGGTTTTCACCCAATATCACCCCTCTGAAATTTCAGGCCCGCCCGCTTAAAAATCTAGGAGATTTTAAACTTTTAATTTTCAGACTGGCAAAGTGCCGGGTATGGCAACCATTAATGGACCTCAAAATTACAAGTCTAGTTTTCTCCTCCGTTTGTGAAGAAAAACATATTTTTGATGTGGGTTTTTTCTTCTGGTGTTTCACGTGTGATCTTACTTCAATCCGGAAGCCTTGGTTTGATGGGAAATCCCACTTCTTTCTTCGTTGAGCTGAAAAGGAGATTTCTTCATTGTGGATACTTTTTTGTCATACATGGGGTGAGTTTGAAGGTGTCTTTTTGATGGTATTAGACAGAGGAATGAACAAAAATAAACAGTTCATTGATTCGTGCACTGGTTTGCAAGCTTTGTTTAGATTTCCATTTTTTAGCTATGGGGATTTTGTTGTTCTCTTCTTTGTTGTTCTTCGTTTCTCCTTAGCTTGATGAGGATTCCTTATGAGCCACATGCATCACCACGAGAAAGGTATTTCAGTTCCTTTTTGATTTGGTTTGAGTATTTGCAATGGCGGAGTGATGGTAGAATGTTGCGGAGGAAGAATGGAGGAATGGAGTGCTCATATAACTGTTAGAAGTTAGAAGTGGGAAAATCAGCACTTGGAAATTTTTAAAAAGATATGCATAGGTGGGCTTGGGCACATTTTTCTATGCTTGATGTCCTTGACCTCAAGGACGTGAGGGATTGTCGACATTAAAATTTTCCTCCGTAATTTCTATTTTATTAATGTATGTATTAGGAATAGGATGTTGTTAAGTATAATTAGTAGTAGCGTCCGATAGAAGATAATGGCGCTATCGGTATGCCGCTACCAATAATGTATAGTACGGTAATAGTCAAAAGTACAATAGAAATGTTGTGGTAAAAAGTAAATATTTGTCGTAAGTGGTTCGATAATGTTAAAATGTCAAAGTTAGGGTAAGTAGAGAAGTAAGGTCTACATGATTAGGAATTAGAAATATTATATTGGTAATAAGGACAAGGAGTGAGGTCATAAATATTTTGTGTATTTTATTTGTAAAAATCTAAAAATGTGGAAACCCATGTGAAATGATAAGGTTTATCTTATCTTAAAAGATAAGCTTACATGTATAGATAAGAGTTAAGGTATGAAATATGATTCGTCAGAGTAGATTTCTTATCCTATCTTAGAGATAAGATGGATAATCTTGAAGTTCTATAAATAGAGAGGCCACCCCCTCATTTAGCATAGAAGGAAGTAGTGAGAAATATTGTATGAGTAAGTGTGTAAAGGAAGCCATCATTTTGAAGGTGTGTTAAAGAAGCCATTAAGAGGTGTAATTGTGAAGTTTCTCCCATAGTTATTGTTGGAAGGCAAGTGAATTCAGTAACACTTGAAGTACCTCATGGGTGAGATTGTAACAATTTCATGTTGATATTATAATTTACACTTATATTTCAGATTTATCATCATTCCTTCTTATCATAGTCTATGGTATTCTTGTGTTATGTTTGTTGTTGTGTTTCCAGATTCCATCCACCAAACTAAAAGTTGTGCATTAGTAAATAATCATAGCATGAGGAGTTCCCGGTAAATAATTATCATAGTGCCGATTGGTGATGACATTTTGGTTCCGTTGTTGGGACCATTCCTCATTGGTGGATTTTCTGGAGAGATATTCCCACTTAGTCAAAAAATATTTGGAGGGTAACCTTATTTTTATTGTGCATAGTGGTTACCATGGTAAAGTCACTTTTTACCATGAATAGTATTTACCGTAGTAAATTCACTTTTTATCGTGAATAGTATTTACCACAGTAACTTCACTTTTTACCGTGAATAGTATTTACCACAATAAAGTCATTTTTTACCGCAGTAAGTCAAGTTTTACCATAGTTTACTGTGGTCATTTCTATTTTACTGTAGAAAGGTGTAAAATCACTTTCTATTATAGTGATTCCAATTATTTGTGCACATAAGTCTTATTGATTGTACTTGTGGGTTGGTATTTCACTGTGGTTATTTTTAAAATGGGGAAGATTCCTATTTTTTCAGCCCAATCTAATGAAGATGTTTCCTCTTTCATTCAAGATTTTAAACGATCTTGCATTTGTAATGGCCTCATAAGAAGGGAAACATGGACTGAATTTTTTCCTACCTTTTTGGATGGTTCAGCCCTTAGGTTGTTTGAAACACTAGGTGATAATGTGAAAAATTATGGGATTTATTAACTAAAAGTTTTCTTGAAGAACTTGGTGAACAACAAAAATCAGAGATCTCATAATCGATATCACAAAGTTATCCCAAGGAGAGAAGGAGAAGATAAGGGATTATCATGCTCGTGTTCTAGAGCTAAGGAGGAAGCTCAATGCCCATATCTGGAAGGAATGATTAGCGGATGGGTTGATGAATGGCATGGATAATCTCCTCTGTAAGCACTTCATTCTTGGGATGAAGCTAGAGATCAAACAATGAGTGAAGTATGACCACCCAACTACCATTGAACAAGCAAAGGAGATTGTAAGAAGGCAAGAAGAAAGCATGGAAGATGAGCCCAAAGAAATTACTACTAAGGTAGAGCCTACACCAACACCTTTGGTCCAGAATCCACAACCACTCTCGGTGAGCACAAATCTTTTCCCTAGTACATCTACTGAGTATGAAGATCTTCTCAAGAAGATGGGTCAGTTAACTATTAATCTTCTTCAAGGAAAGGAATTTAGTTCTCAGGGAGGAGATAGAGGTCTAAAAATAAATATTTATGAAGTTATATGTTATGGTTGTCATAAAAAGGGTCATTATAAGTATAATTGTCCAGATAGAGCTTCTACATCTGGTACAAGAGATAATGATAAAGGAAAAACACCTGTGAATTCTTTTGATGTAGTAGATAAGAGTATAAATAATGAAGCAGATGTGTTTGTAACAAAAAAGAAAGAAAGAAAAAGATAACCAAGATGGAAATGATCCTAAGAAGATGAAAGGAGAAACTAGTAAGAAACATAGGAGAAGAAAGTTGGGTGTGCAGGATTTTTTGATTTCACAGGACAAGGACCATACTCCATCTTAGAAGATCTGTCCAAAAGGCCTGCAAATATTACATATGGTCAACTCTTGGCTATGTCTTCTGAGAAGAGGCGGGAGCTACGAAGTGGACTCAATGCTCGACAAAGGAAGGAGGTTGAGGTCCCTATTTTGGAGGCAGAGGTGGATCCCTATGCTCCACAAGCTGAGGTATTATGTAATGGTATTTCAATTCATGATGTCTTAGTTGATGGAGGTGTTGCAGTTAATGTAATGACCGAGTCTGTAATGAATATGTTGGGTTTAAAAATTGATCGCCCCTCAACACTTATGTTAAGGTCATTAAATAAGGGAAAAACTAAACCAGAAGGTGTTGTTTCAAATGTGGCAATATCTATTATGGGTGTTTTATGTGTGGTATACTTTCAGGTGATGAAAAATGGTACTTGTTGCATACCCAATGTTGTTGGGAAGACCATGGCTAAGGAGAGTTCATACAAGAAACTACTAGAATGAAGGCTTCATGACACTTGGACGTGGCAGAGAGAGGGTGAAGATAAATGTGATCCCTCATTATCATAAGGCAGAACCGGATTCAAGTGATGAAATTGATGATTGGACATCCTCTGATTACTCTAGTACCAATGAAGTGGACATAGAAGATGAAGAAAGTGAGGTTGATGTTTCGGTCATGGATATCCTTCCAGTCACACCGACTCATGAACCCATAAAATTATCTAAAGAAGAAATTGATGATCGTCTCCAACAAATAAAGATTGGTGATGCTTTGTGATGGAGAGTGAGAAGGAATGCTACCTCCAGCTCTTTCGAAGGTACATACACCTATTCAATTTTGATTACAAGGAACTCCATCAAGTAAGTTGGGTAGAACATTCTATTGAGCTAGTAGATGGTGTTAAGCCCATAAAACAAATGCCATATAGAATGAATCCTAATTTTTCCAAGACTGTAAAAGAAGAAATAGATAAGTTGCTTGATGCAAGATTCATATTTGCTGTGGAGAATTCAGAATGGGTTTCTCCCATTGTGATCTCAATAAAAAAGAATGGGAAGCTACACATTTGTGTTGATTATAGGAAGCTCAATAAGGCAACAAAGAAGGATCATTACCCTCTTCCATTCTCAGATCAGATCTTGGACGAAGTAGCTAGCCAGGAGTGCTATAGTTTTGCTGATGGATATAGTGGATACAACCAAGTTCGTATAGTGGAGAAAGATCAGCTGAAGACCACGTTCACCACTCCTTGGGGAATGTTTGCTTATAGAGTTATGCCTTTTGGGTTGTGTAATGCTTCGAAACATTCCAGCATTTGATGAATAGGGTGTTTGAACCCTACATTGGGAACTTCATCAGAGTATTTCTGGATGATTTTTGCATCTATGGGAGCAAGATGGACCACTTGCACCAGATGGAGACAACATTTCAAAGGTTAGATGAAGCACAAGCCTCACTAAACCCTACAAAGTGTGTCTTTGGATGTTCTAAAGGCATTTTGTTAGGGCATGTTGTATCTAGAGATGGTATTGGTACTGATCCTGATAAAGTTTCAAAAATCAAAGAGTTACCATTTCCTATGAATAGAAGTAAGTTGAGATCATTTTTAGGCCATGTGGGTTACTATAGAAGGTTCATCAAGAATTTCTCAAAAATTACACAGCCACTAACCTAGTTCTTGAAGAAGGATGTTACTTATGAACCAAGAAATAAGGCGCATGAAGCTTTTGAACAACTGAAGGAAGCCCAGTGTCTTCACCTATTTTAAAGAATCCAGATTAGAGAAAGCCATTCATTGTGTATACTGATGCCTCAAATGCAGCACTAGGAAGTACTCTGAGCCAAAAGGATGAAAATGAGAATGATCATCTAGTTTACTTTGGGAGCAAACAAATGAGCAGTGCTGAGGTAAATTATACTGTAACAGAAAAAGAGGCTCTAGCTATCATTTTTGTTGTAAAGAAGTTTAAAATTACTTGTTAGGTAGAAATTTATAGTTGTAATAGATCATCATGCTCTAAAATATATTGTAAATAAGCCTAACCCATTAGGGAGGATAGCAAGATGGATAATTTTGCTACAAGATTTTGAATTTGATATTATAGATAGGCCAGGAAAGAAGCATGTCAATGCAAATGCACTCTCTCGAGCCTATGAGGGTTTAGGTTCATCTTGTGATGATGATGATTTCTCAGATGCAACATTGTTATCCCTTGACACAATCCCTAGTGAATACATAGATATTTGGAATTATTTGAATGAATTCAAGTTTCCTTATGGTGCCAATGCAAAGACTAAGAGGAAGATTACTCAAGTCACCGTCCATATTCTATTCTCGCATGGAGTATTATTTCGAATAGGACTTGATGGATAGACAAGAGGGCGCTTGGACTTGATCAAGGGAATGAGATGATAGAAGAATTCTATAATGGTACATGTAGATGACACTTCTCTGGACAACTTACAGCAAGAAGGATCTTAGATGCAAGTTATCAATTGCCCACTCTTTTTAGAGATTGTTATAATTATTGTAAGACATGTGATATTTGTCAAACACATGGTAACCATAAGAATTCATCAGTTCCATTATGCCCTATTCTTCCACTTGGTCTCTTTGAAAAATGGGGAATAGACATTGTAGGTCCACTTCCAACTACCCCACGCCAAAATAAGTATATTGTAGTTGCCACAGATTATTTAACCAAGTGGGTTGAAGCTAGGCCATTGAAAACAACTTCCATGGATGAAGTGGCAAGGTTCATATATGAACACATTGTCACCAGATTTGGTTGCCCATTAGAAATTGTAACAGATCAAGGAAGCCACTTCATTAATGAGGTGGTAGAAGCCCTAGTCAACAAGTTTTCTATTAAGCACAGGAAGGCAACAACATACAAGCCAAGCACAAATGGACAGGTGGAACGAACAAATTTTGTGTTGTGTCAAATTCTAGCAAAAGATGCAGCCTTGCAGGTACATAAGTGGGATAAAAGGATTCATGCAACATTGTGGGCATATAGGCAACATCAAAGTCAGCAACATGATACTCCCCATTTCAGTTGGCTTATGGCATTGATCCAGTTCTTCCTATTGAGTTTGATATTCCCACTGTGAGAGTTATGAAAAATGAAAGGATGGATGAAAGTGATTCAGTAAAAGAAAGGTTGGTACATCTTCATTTACTAGAGGAAATGAGGAAATAGCGAAGGATACAAGCTATAAGGAGAAAATGAAGCAGAAGGAATACTTTGATCAAAAGATCCGTTGGTCTCCATTTCATGTGAATAACTTGGTTCTAGTATATGATTCCAGATATAAAAAAAGAAGACAGAAAAATTTCTTCCAAAATGGATGGGGCCCTACAAAATAACAGTTGTGCATGAAAATGGTACATACCGACTGGAGGAATTGGATGGTACTCCCATTATGAAATGGGTCAACCATGACAAGTTAAAGATTTTCCAGGCACCAGCTTTAGAATGTCCATAAGAGTCTACTTCGAGGACGGAGTAGAAGCTAGGAAGGGGGAAAATGTCGACATTAAAATTTTCCTCCGTAATTTCTATTTTATTAATGTATGTATTAGGAATAGGATGTTGTTAAGTATAATTAGTAGTAGCATCTATAGAAGATAACAAAGGTTTAGTCAAGAGTACGACGCTGCAATAATGTATAGTACGGTAATAGTCAAAAGTACAATAGGAATGTTGTGGTAAAAAGTAAATATTTTTCGTAAGTGGTTCGGTAATGTTAAAATGTCAAATTTAGGATAAGTAGAGAAGTAGGGTCTACATGATTAGGAATTATAAATATTATATTGGTAATAAGGACAAGAAGTGAGGTCATAAATATTTTGCGTATTTTATTTGTAAAAAGTCTAAAAATGTGGAACCCATGTGAAATGATAAGGTTTATATTATCTTAAAAGATAAGCTTACATGTACATGAGATAAGAGTTAAGGTATAGAATATGATTCATCAGAGTAGATTTCTTATCCCATCTTAGAGATAAGATGGATAAGCTTGGAAGTTCTATAAATAGAGAGGTCACCCCCCTCATTTAGCATAGAAGGAAGTAGTGAGAAATATTGTATGAGTAAGTGTGTAAAGGAAGCCATCATTTTGAAGGTGTGTTAAAGAAGCCATTAAGAGGTGTAATTGTGAAGTTTCTCCCATAGTTATTGTTGGAAGGCAAGTGAAGTCAGTAACACTTGAAGTACCTCATGGGTGAGATTGTAACAATTTCATGTTGATATTATAATTTACACTTATATTTCAGATTTATCATCATTCCTTCTTATCATAGTCTATGGTATTCTTGTGTTATGTTTGTTGTTGTGTTTCCAGATTCCATCCACCAAACTAAAAGCTGTGCATTAGTAAATAATCATAGCATGAAGAGTTCCCGGTAAAGAATTATCATAGTACCAGATTGGTGATGACAGAACATCAATTTCCACAATGAGCAAGACGGCGACATGTGGCACTAGATCCAACGACAGGGAATGAAGGAGGAAAAAGTTGATTTAAAGCATTGGGAGCTGAAAGGAGGTCACATGGGTGTCCAAATGACTCCCTATGGGGGTTGGGTGCATTTTTCAAGGTCTGATGTCTCCCATCTCATTTGCATAAGGGACATCAAATTCCACGGTGGTCAAGAGCATGACACGTGGCGTCCGATCCGACGGCAGGGAATGCACGCTCCAAATAAGCACCTGGGGTGAACTGCGGTCACGTGAGTGTCCAGAAGACTCCCTATGGGGGCTGGGTGCATTTTTAAATGTCTTATGTCCCCCACCTTAGGTACATAAGGGAAATCAGTTTCCATGGTGGTCCTGGAGCTGACACGTGGCGCCCGATCCAATGGTAGGGGATGAATGCTCCAAGAATGCACTTGGGGGCTGAATTGTCAAGTCTGAAGGTCATATGAGGGCCCTAGAGGTCACATGGGGGCTAGGCACATTTTTCAAGGGCTTATGTACCTAACCTCAGGGACGTTGGGGACATGAAATCCCGCTAGGCTCCTAGTGCTGACACGTGTCCTCTCAAAAAATGACTAAGTCTTGAACTGTGTTCGAGAGGGTAACTTAGAACGAAGATAACTTGAGCTCCTGGTGGAATTTATTAGTGAAATTTTATATGATATTGACTAGAAATAGAATTTTGAATCCAATTATGGGGGTATCATGTCTTAATTCGACCCTATGATCCCTAAAATATTGGAGTTTTGGTTTGGGACTCCACTTGTGCTCGAGAAAACTTGCCTTCCAATCATATGCGCTAAGGTGTTGTGAAAAATATTATTTCACCATCATGTAGGTATTGGAATACTCTTTCCGATTATGTTTTTTTTTACTTCCAACTCCATTTGGAGCTCCCGTAATCTTCTTATAAAGCTCAACAACTATTTGAGGCATGTGTACCGCTTTGGCTTGTGAACCTTGTTTTTACTCATCGCTCCAAGTCTTGCAGAACTTCCCAGACCTTCCAAAATCATTTCCAATATGTTCCAAGGTATTTCATTCACATTTATGTTTATTTTTCTCTTCTGTTACACTCCAAAGGGTTGGATCCAATCCTGGGAAGGCCAGCGATAGCCCTTCCCTATACTTCCATGAGATAGTGTCTTTTTAGAACTCCCAAAAATCACCTAGGTGGAATGAGTGCACTTTACTAAATCACCTAGGGGATAAATTTGAAATCAAATAGGGGTGATCGGATGGATGGATTTGACCTTGGGTACCTAGGAATGAAAAATTTTCCATAGGGGTATAGTTGTCGTGCTTGAAACTTCCAATTTCCCTGTGTTGCACATTTTCACGACAACAATAGTCTAGGAAGCTAGTAGAAGTAGTCTGAAGAGAAGGAGAATATGGTTTAGTCAATAAGAGGATATAATAGCCTGTTTAATTTATTTACAAAAGGAATACGACCAAAAGAGTGTCGTAAGAGGGGAGTTAGATAGGCCTAATTGACATTATGTCTTCAATTTGTACAAAGGAGAATAGTTAGTGCAATATTAGGAATAATAGTGCTTTGATCAAATACATGTGTCTACAATATGAACCCGATTAAGGAAAAACCCTCTTAAGTTGGACGTGAAATGATGCTTAGGAAACCTAATCTAGAAGCAAAAAAAGAGCGTGTTTCCATGTTAATTTCTTTTGAATCCTTAACTAATTGTAGGAGCATAACTATAGTGTAATTATAATTGACGCTTGGCCTTAAGAAGCACATGCGTGAGATGTTATCCCTCAGGTAAATTAAAACAAGACCTTCCTTGCAACGTGGTTTGACCCTCTTGTTATGGATGAAGTACCTAATTCCTATAATGCTTATTATGTACTAACTCAATTATCAATTTATAAATGAATGAAAGAAACTTGACCCTAAATCCTTAAACAAAAAAATGTGAACTTCACATCCTTTGGACTTACACTTGTCCCATTGTGTAATGGAGGTAGGATATAAGGTCAAGATGCATGCCCTTAGGAGTGGATCCTAGGGATAATACCTAATAGCCTTGTGTGTAAATAAATATCCTATTAACAAATGAACGAATTAAATAGGTAATTGAAATAATTTAGATGATCCTTATTGAACGAGATATACCATAAGTTAAATGTTAAATTGTATAAATGAAATCTAGCAAAAAGGAAAGGAAATGTATGATTCACACATTATGAGCCTTTCTAGAACTTAAGTCAAATATTGAAACATGATTGTAATAAATGTGTAATCCTAAAAATATCGTGTCATGGAAAGACCCTATCTATAAGTTTGTATTGTGGTTGTATCGTTATGTTGTGCCTTGTCATTTAAACACAAAAAAGGGATCTTGTTGTGCATCACATGTTTCCATGATATCTGTGTGGGTTATTGTTTGTGCAAACATATCTTTTCTTGTGTGTTGTCCTAGGTGATCTCCTGTAGAGTCATGTGTACTACAATGTAAGTAAAAAAATATTCGGTATTTTAGTGTTGTATTTGTGTGTGTAAAATGTGGGCGTTATGATTTCATACGAGAAAGACCATTATTGGGCCATCGTAATGGAATTCTCCAATACATGATGGAGAGGACACATATGTGCTTATTTCTCCATTGATAGGGTGGGGAGCGCTTGTGCATTTCGTTCTTCATTGTGGTCGTGGTAGATGAATTGTACTAGATTTGTTTGCATGAGAGTCTTCTTCTTAGGTTTCTCTCTCCCATCGAGATGATATATCCCATCCTCCCTCTAGTATTGTTATTTGTACATAGTGTAGTTTAATACTATTATGCACCATGTTCACTAGTTTTATTTTATTTTCATGCCTTTTTTGAGTCGTGAATACCATGAATCATATTTTTTATTGTAAACTATCTATATATACTTTATCTCTTATTGTTATGTGTAATCTAATATGAAAATACATTTACAATTAAAAACTTATCATTCACACACAAATCATCAATTCAAACTCCACGCTAAGTAGTGTAAACCCCTCTCTACAAAAGGAGGAGCTCCTAAAGCCATTAGGAGGGTACCCTCCTTTAAAAAAAAAAGTAGCTACTATTTCAAAAATAAGAAAAAAGTTTTCAATTTAAAAACCTATGTAAAGACAAAGGGCAAAAATGAGTAAGCTAGCCATATCCATGTAAAGGCATTTACCATAAAAGAATAGACACCCATAACAATAACCATGTAAATTGATGTAAGAGAATCTATAATATAATAAAGACTTAGTCATTTTTATTTTGTTTTTGTCTTTTCACTACTTCAACAAGTTGGTCACATGTATACTTATTAAACCATTATAATAGATTCTCTCCATTCACTTTATAACGTCAAAGTTTTGTTTTGTTGTGTGTAAATTTTGTATTGATTGATTTAACATGCTAAACATTTAATGTTAATGTTTTGTTTTTATTAGTAGGCTTTTGAAACACTTATTCATAAAGTAATAAAGTAAATTTAGGAAGAGAATATATAATAGACAAATAGACTCGAGCTTCTCGTTTTTGGAATCATATTTTGTGACAGATTATTAAATTCAAAAAAATATATTAAAATATTATATTTGATTTGTTTTTAAAATTATGTTATCGATGTTTTAGAGTGATAGTTAGGGTAGTGAGTTGTAATATATGTAGATTAATTAATAAAGATCTTTTATTTGATTTTTATATGATAATTTTAATTTTAAATTTGACGTATATATGACTATCATTTAAAAATTCTTTTTAATAATAATCACATTATATTTTTTTATATTTCTCGTTGATGATAAAAAAATTTCTGGAAAGACTCCAAACCTTACGGTATAAATAACTATTTTTTGATTGACTTCTCAAAAATAAATAAAATTGATGATCAAGTCAATTTAATATATAAAACAAAATATCACAATTAAATCATTAAATCATGACAATTAAAGTCAATTTAATGTACAAAATAAAAACTTCACAATCACACTATCAAATCCTACCCCTTATTACTATTATAAAATACTATCATAATATAATTACTGATAATATAAATAATTGAAATTAAAATGTTTAAAATCGATAGGTAAAAAAGCACATTAGAAATAAAAATAAATAAATATCAAACTTCTTCACTTTTATTTAAAAGTTGAATAAAAATAAATTTCAAACTTAACTTAGGACACATTAATTTCGCTAAGAAAGTTGCCCAATTTTTCCTTCCAACTGCAAGTTTTAAGGTCAAAAGGTTTGTAGAATATCCTTTTCGCTAGGTTCGCTACTTAGTATTCAATTAAGGTTTCTTTTCTTTTGAATTAAGAGAAGATTCTAAACTTCTAACAACAATTATGTAAAAGTTGGCCATATGGTCTTTTATGGATTTCAAAAAAAAAAGTCTTAACTTCTAGAACAAGAGGTTTAAAAAATCTAATACATGAATTGCTTTCCCATCTTTAGAATGAGACTATGGCAAATTCAAACTTTTGTGGTGTGTTTTCATATTGCCTTATATCTATTCAAATTATTTTTACAAAGTAATATAATTTTAATTTATTATGAGAAAAATAATTTTCTTGGGAAAGTAACTTTATATTAACAATACTCTTACACCTAACTATATATTACAATTCATATTTAGGTAAATATGAACTTAAAACCAAATATAATTGTAGATTTTTTTTTTTTTCCAAATATAAATAATTGAGAAGAGGGAGTTTTATGTGTTGTTTTTCATAATTTTAAAGAGTCATTACAAATAGACAAGGCATCATAGGTAAAACAAAGAGGCAATAAGCTCCCAAAAATTCAGCATAAACAAAACAACATGCCCGGAGCCATATTGTTTACCAAAACCGTACTCTTTGATAGAAGTGTAGCACATTTTTGACAACTATTGTAGAGTGTAAAATTTGAATTGAATACCTTGTTTTCCTTCTCTAAAAAATTGATCTCATTCCTTGAAACCATAACGTGGCAATGCGACGCCTTGCAAAATAGTAAAATTGGAGGATGTTTTAAGCGGATTGTGTTATCCCTCCATCATTATCAATGCCTTGACGAAAATAAAATATTCGTTAATTCATGAATATTCTAGTTTTTAAAATTTGAAATTGATGATTTTTAGGGTAGGAATTAGGACCGGGTTGCCAAAATTTTCCATGTACAAGTTAATTTTAGGGGTCGGTTTGCCTAGAAGTTTACACCAATAATGATTGTTTTTATTCAAATTACTTTAGTAGTGTGAAATTAATATTTGTCAAATTTGCCTCTTATATATACTATTTAAGTATTTACAATTCATTATTCTGTATGCAAATTCTATTATCAAATATTCCTCATAATTCCTTTTTGCTTTAAAGATTGAGATCATCATCGAATGGATATTACAACATTGCATTAAGGTAGTTTTCATTGTTATGGTTTTGTATTGCATGTTATCACTATGGGCCTCAATGTTGTCATCCGATAGCATGCAAAATGCTACCAACCAAATGCATTGTGTATGTTACCACCAATAGCTTAGTGTATGCTACCGACAGTAGCATTGTGTATGCTTATCATCCGGTAGCATTGTGTCTACTATCGGCCAGATAGCATACACAATGCTACCAATGGTAACATCCACAATGTTGTTGGCCGCATTGCATATATTTGTTGTCTGTTTTTAGCTTTAGTTTACAATTTTTTAATATATTTTTCTTAAAAAAAATGACCTATTTGAAAATTACACTTGGATAGGTACAATGGATTCTATGAATAATGAACACAAGGAAGATCAACTCAAAATAAAAATTAGCATATTAAATTATTTCAACCAACCAAAAAATGAGGACCCAACTTGCATCCACTAGAAATAGTAACATGGTACCAATAAGTTGTAACAGATTATCATTAACTTTTTCTTTATTTTTTTCAATTTAGTTTAATTTTTATATCTTTGTAATAATCAAACATTTTTCATGTTTGAATATAAAACCCCTACTATTAATTGTATTCAACATGAAACACTAACCAAAACATATACCCTAAAGAAACAATTAACATTTCAGTAGATGAAGATATAATTGATGATGACATGCCAGAGCTAGAAGACAATCCTCACTACCAAATGCCTCCAATAGATGAATGTTCTAATGAAAATATTCAAGTAGAAGATGATATTGACAATACTCTTCAAAAAAATAAATTTTGAGAAGGAAGAAAACTACCTGACAATTGGAAGGTCTTTTCAGTAGATGTGGGAAACAAATACCCATTCATTGAACTTGTAGAGCCAAAAATGGTAATGATACTCCAAAAAATGTAGATGTATGATTTGTAGTTGGAAATTAGGAAAATAACATAAAATGCAACTTAAATTGGACATAATTGAGAAACATTGTGGCAAAGTATATGTCACAGTCAAGGAAAATGATGGAAAAATAACAAAGACTCATAGATGGAAAATCTGTGAAAGAGTGCATGCATGTAAGATATGCGGAGGAGTATGAAAATAAGATGAAACATTGTCAAAACTTGAGGAGAAAGGAGGAACAATTAATGCAAAATTTAGAAAAGTTGTAAATGAAAAATATGAAGGAAAAAACTACACAATTTTCAACCGTATTCTTTATTCTTAAAATGGGTAGACCTATTTCAGATTTTTTAGAATTTAAGAAATTGTTTAAGTTCAATGGGTTTCCTAACCTTCCACAATCACATTGGTCGAGAGAAGTTTGGGAAATGGTGAGATGTCTTGTAATGATTGAAAAAGAGGATTTGAAAGAGAAGGTCAAGAATGCAAGTTTCATCTCCCTTTCCATTGATGAGGTTACAATAGTTGACAACACTTCTTGGGTTTGTATGCATGTTTATACTTTCCATAACCACACAAGGACACCTCATCTACTAGTTTTTCATAAAATGAAGGAAAATTGCAATGCTGAAAATATTTTCAAATTGGTTATATCTAATTTGAAGGATATAACAGAATGGATGATTATTCAATAGCTATAAAGCTTATATGTGTTGGTGTTGATGGTGCATCAGTAATGCAGGGTCATAGAAATGGGTCTATGTGTCTACCTACAAACATCAATTGCACCTTATATGATTCCAATTCATTGCATGGCTCATAGGATGAATCTTGCATACATGATAGTAAGCACATTTGAAAATGTTGAAAAAGTTGAAGAGCTTATCCATGAATTGCATGCGTATATGTCAAGTAGTCCAAAAATATTTCTAGAGTTTCAAAGTTTGCAATTAGAGTGATAGATGGTAAAAAACTTCTTAAATATGTTGATACAAGATGGATTTCCATGTATGAGCTACATGCACATAATTTTTTTATGAATATCCATCATTAGTTGGTTTCATGTTTAAGAACTATATGCATGTTGACAAGGAAAAATATTTGCTTTACCACTTAATAGATTTGGAAACATTGTTTACACTTTGTGGGATTCTACCCATGTTGAATGAAATCAATTCCTTAACAAAGCATGCTCAAGAAAGATCCATCTATATAGTCGACTTCATTAGATTGAGAAAACATGTGTGTCAAACACTAGATTTGTTATACAACTATGATGAATGCTTTCAAGGACATGTATTTAGTAGTTGGAAAACTATGAAAATTTAAAGGATCCTAAAAGCTATTTTAGATTCAATATATGTGGTCATCTTTGTATCCTTATAAATGGGAACAAGATTCAAATGCACACTTTCCAAAAATGAGTGGATATTGTTGGATCAAACATTGAAGAAGTACCTGTAACACATAATTTATATGAAGCTCTTATATCTCAAACAAGAATCAAATTGTAAAATTTCACAATGCTTATCCAGTGAGATCAAAGATCACTTTAAAAGGGATGAGATTCTTGAGGCCATGGGAGTGGTCAATCCTATATTTTGGAATCCTGCATAGTAGGTAACAAAGCTTTAAGTGATACATATAAAAGACATGGGTACTCTCATTAAGCATTTTGGAAAATCAATTGAATGTAACAAATTTAAAATTAAGGGTGTTCTTCAAAAGGAATTACTTTCATGTCAATCAACTCATTTCGACATCACAATGGTCAACAATTTGACTTACTAAGTGAACCAACAAATAATGGAGCAATTACATGTCTATGGAAAAATTGTATCCTAGTAGCATCCTTCATGAAAGCATTAGTGAATATTTCGATTGTATGAATTGTGTCAAACAATGATATTGGGATCAATTGAAGATGAAAGGGTTTTTAGCATTAACATTTGTTAAATCAAAATATCAAAACAGACTAGATAAAAATCTTGAGACTTGCTTGAGATTGTATGTTTCACGATATGATGTGGACACATTTCCTTATGAACGAGTAATGGAAATATGGAATTCTCTTACAGAGAGGAGAGGGGTCTGTAATTCTAATATAGGGCCAGTGGATAACATCAAAATTGTGACTGAAAATAAAATGAAAGATTAGATAACAATTTGAGTTTTGGAGACCAAAATTTTCAAGATATGTTTGAGCTACCTAATATTGAGTAAAGAAGTATGTATGGACATAGTATTTCTAGAAATCAAATTTCATATCATATTATAAGTATGTAACTTGTTATTTTTGATATACGCATGTTCTTTATTGAATAATATTTTCAATGTTGTAATTTGTTGTTTAGAGTTTTTAATCGAGAAATGTCATACTTATTTTTTTTTTTTCTTTTAAATCAAAATAATATCATACCATTATTTGGAGAACTTACGCATGAATATAATACAAGTACAACACCATATAAATTTTAACTCTCAATATTTTCATATAATGAAGAAGATTAAAATTACTAGAAAACTATATATATTTATAGTCTGAAATACATGATACATCTTTAGTCAACATAGTATTTCTAGAAATCAAATTTTATATCATATTATAACTTATAAGTATGTAACTTGTTATTTGGTACATACACATGTTCTTTTTGAATAATAATTTCAATAGTGTTGTAATTTGTTGTTGAGAGTTATTTAATCGAGAAATTTAATACTTATTTTATATAGTCTTTGAAAATGCAACTTTATCGATTAAAGTATTTGGAAATGCAAATTTTGTTGAAAAGTGTTTGAAAATGATAATAATCAATAATGTATTATGTAATAGTAATACCAAACATAATTGAGTATTCTAATCACATTATGATTTTATTTGAAGAACTTATGCATTAATATAGTAAAAGTACAACACCACATCGATTGAAATTTGAAACTCTCAATATTTTCATATAATGAAGAACTTAAGAAGATGAAAATTACCAAAAAAGTATATATATTTATAGTTTGAATATTAAACAATTTTACAACAAGATTTTCAAATAAATTACAAATTTGACAATTTATTTTTGTAGCTTCATCCTTAAGAAGTAGATTCTTTGGTTTGTGTTTTTGTCTCCTCTACACCAGAACTTTCTTTTAAAACACCCGAATTGAACAAGATCCTTCATGGTTGTTGATATTCAAAAGAATTTCCCATTCTGGATTTGTTGCATCACCAATAGATAAAAGTAACGTTGGATCCTCTTCTATTTTCTTCTTCAACAATATCTCTAGATCCATTCCATGCTCCTTTATTATCCTTCTTAAGGTATTATTATGCTTGTTTAAGGTAACAAGCTTTTGCTTCAAATCAATTGTTGCATTTAAAATTTTCCTTGCACTTTTAAATGCACATCAAGCACTTGTTGCCTCATTTTTCAAATTTTGGTACTTTGATTGCATTTCAAAATAGAAAATAATTAATTAAAAAAAAAAAATTATAAATCATATTTGAAAATTTAATAAGACTTACCAATGCCTTATCCCTTTCCGCATTTACAATAACTACAAGGCCCTTGTCTCTTGACCACATATTGTGGTAGGCTTGTGCTTTATGCATTTAAATTCTCAATTCTATTCAACATTATATCTAACACTTCATCATCATAATCATTTGTAAAAGATACATAAACCAGATACAACTTGATTCAACAAAATATCAAGCTTTGTTGGCTTATTTTTGAATCAAGAATACAATATATGTCTTTGGGAGTGGTTTTTAAATCAAGAATTTATTTCTTTAATCATAACTTTATCCCTAAACTCCCACAATCTTAATTGTTCAATATCCTTTAGATAAAATATCATTAACAATGGCTTGACAATTGTCAAAAAGAGTATCAAGTGCAAAAACTAGTTTTTTTATCATCATTTAAGGTAATTTCTATTGGAGAAGGTGTGTTTGATCTTTCTTCTCTTGTTGGAGAAGGTTACCTTGTCCCATGAATCATATCTTGGGGATTGAAAGTTCCATGGGCCTGAACCCCACTTTCAATCCCTAGATATTCCTCATCCAAATCAATTTCATTCAAAATAGAAACACCCCATGCACTAGGAACATTTCCCAACAAAAAATTGGAAACTCAACTATGAAAATTAAGGGTGCCCTTGCTTGAAGCTAGAGAAATAAATGAAATATGTTTTCCATTACCCTAGTCCTACATTTTTTTGTGGAGGTGGCGGCGGTGGCATCTTCCTCCTCATAGTAGCAGATGTATTTTGAATTGGAGGTGGAGGAGGCACTACAACAATCAATTGTAAATAACATGAGAAAATTCAAATGACAAACATAATAAGAATGAAATAATAATAAATATAACATTATATCATTTATGATTAAAAAATTACTTAGTTGTGTGGATTGCATTTGAGGTGTAGATGGGGCATGTTGTAGTTGTTGTGGTTGTTGTAGAGAAGTAGTCTAAAAATACTAGGAGTGGTACTTGGTAGGTGTGATCTAAAACATAATTAATCATTAACAATTTATCATCTTCTTGAATCTTCGTTTAAAAAATATAGCAAAAAATACAACTTAAATGAGATTCATACCTGGAGCTTGAGAGTGAGGTAACAAGATATTTCTAGATCATGTGTTTGATCAAATTCATATACAATTTTTGTTGGGCTACCACAATCCGATGATATAATCATGTGCTACTGGAGGTTTTTGCAACAAAGGAATATAAACAAGTTATAAATAATTAATGTATATTTCTATGAAATTACATTTATTTTCAAACATATTGAAATATATAAATCATAAATACATGATTAATGTTGATGGTATGGTGGATGTGTCAATTTGAGGATTTAAGGAACTCCTCATCCATTTGACTTGATAAGTGCTTGTTTTTGAGTGGTGTCCTCCTCGGTGTGTTGATCATCTAAAAGATTAACTAAATCTCTAGAATCTGGTGGGAAATGACCTCTGATAGCAGTGTCTCTTCATGATGCATGCACACATCTATTCCCTGTTATAATTCAACAATAAACAACTTATTAATCCCAAATATAATATATAAATATTAAGAAAATTAAGGATAATAATTAAAAATGTAAATAATCAAAAAATTGGGACTCACCTCCTGCTCTTGAATTGTTAAAGACAAAGGTGATAGCTTTACATGTAGTGCGGTTGGAGGAGTGGTGCCACGTAAATTATAGAGAGATTCATAATATAAAACAAGAATAAAATTTTTTGAATTAATAGTAACATTTTCATTCAATTAATATTATCCAGGTCAGTTCTTATCCTAGAGGATAAGAAACTACACCAATCAAATTTTTTCCCACTTAGGGTGTGAATGATATAAGCCAATGCCCACCACAAAATATCTGTATATCGACCTTGTAATATAATTCTGGCCTGAAAAATTACACCACGACCTACAAAAATGGGTGACTAAAATCCTTGAGTTGAATTCCCCTTTTTGAAGGCTTTGGGAAGTTGTAAATGCAAGGAGACACAAATTTTATTAATATTCAATAAAACACAAAAAAAATCAAAATTAGTAAAATTTAAAACACAAAATCAAAATCAAAATGATGTAAATAGAAATAAACTTACCAGTAGTTGTAATTGCATCAATAGAAAATTCATAGTGAGACTCCAAATACTTGCAATCTTCATCGGTTAAAATAGCCTTCATCGTGACAAGATCCACATCTTTGTGTGGTAGTCTTGTCAGATGCTCAATATCTTCAGGTGACGTTCCAAATGATTGTGTGTGATATGGGTTTGAATATGAAAGGTAAAAGTGGAAGTGTCATAGTTGGCTAGAAGGTTGTTAAGTGTTTTCATGTCTATATGAAATTGGGGCATATACACTAGCCCTGTGAAACTAGTCCACTTCAATCCATTGGGAAAAAGAATTGGGATCTTGTAGGAATGTGTACAATTATGGAAAGACAAGGCTCTTAAATGAAAACTTACGGATATTAGTTGTTGATGTAACTGGGCTCTTGGGTTGTTTGGAAATGGACTTCCTTCTTTATATTTTTATAATAACTGTAATAATCCTTCCTTCCTGTTTGGATATGTCCTTTCTTCTTGTTTTGAGTATGCAAAATTGGAGATGACCTTCGACCTTCCTTCCTAATACCTATGTGGAATCTAGAGATTACCTTTGTTTGAAGATGTCCTTTGAAAGTTTGATCTTTCTTCCTATTTGGAGTGGGGCCCTAGAGAAAAGGAGATTACCCAGCGATTGAAGACTCCTCTCGAGCCATCTTCTTCAATGTTAATGGTTGGTAAAGCATTCCAATGTGGTTGTCATCGGGCGGTCTTTATGATGTTTCTCTTTTGGTTTCTTTTTTATCTTGCCTTCTTTTCTCACGTTTTGCATATCCAATATTTGGTTACCTTCCTTGGTTATCGCCCTTCTCTCGGCTGCTTTTCTCATCTTTACTATCGCCTTAATAAAAAAAAATTGGGTATGCTTTCTGCCGGCCGATGGTGATGTTACAAGATGGTAACATTTCCAATGCCATCTTGAATGTTAATTGATAGCATGGTCGATGTTACCATATGGTAACATTTCGACACCTGTGGCATGGTCGATGCTGCTCAATATGAATTTATGAGGAATCCCATGATGTCATAAATTATTGTTACATTGAGTCTTGTAAACTATTGGCTCCATTAGATGACTAGAAAATGTTGAAATCTATGTTGGAGATCTCAGTTTGAGGTGATTTTAAATTTATTTATATGAAGAAAATCTATTATCTAGTGATCATTATAAAAAAATGGTTCTATGACGGAAAATGAATATATATATATATATAAATAGTAAATTGAATAGAAACCCACTTTGATGATTCCATCATTTTGATACCAAAGAATAAGGTTAAACAACAACCTTATACCATAACAAATTGTTTGGTCTTTCCCTTTGTACATGACTCAAAGATGTGGTAAAAATTTATCCACCAATAAAAAATAAAGGACCAAACACTAACAATCCATAAAATGCATCAGGGGTTAGAAAACTGGATGAGATATAACACAAACCCATGTTGAAGTTTTGCATCCTACTTAATATCATAATCCATTTACATATGGGTAAAAATAACCCTTAATCATGTCACCCACTAAATTGGAGATACATAAGTTCTATGATCTTGTAGGAACGTTTTAAGATTGCACCAATAAAAATGAAGAAACTAAACTCTAAAATAATATGCATTATATTGGTTCTATACCCTTTTTTAGGTTTAGTATGCTTATTTCAAACTTTGGGTGATATATTCCTTTAAAATTTATCAATAAACATTAGGAAATGACTCTCCTTTTCCCACTTACCCAATTCAAGAAAAATATAATGAAAGGGTTATAGATTATGCCATGTAAATTACAAGAATATACTCTCTCTAGGGCCTAAGAACATTGATGAGGGTGAGTTAATTAAACTATTCATTATTGGCCTTATCGCACTACTTAGGAAATATATAATTCACGGTAGGCATTCACCTTTGAATTTTCCTTTGCTGGAAATTTTCACAATCCGGTAATGTTTTCCTAGCAGACTTTTTTCGACAATATTAATTTCTCTTATACCAACATAAATATATAAATATTTATATTTTGACATTACCATAGAAACTGCTCAGGCCTTGGCGTACCTCCAGAGCATCAATCCACCTATATTTCACAGGGATGTGAAATCCACTAATATTCTCCTAGACAAAAATTTCACCGCAAAAGTTGCAGATTTTGGACTTTCCCGATTGGTGCCTATGAATGTCTCACACGTTACCACTTTGCTCCCATGAGGCACGCCTGGTATGTTGATTGATTACCGTCAATTCTCTCAAGCTAATAGAAAAATTTGATGTTTACAGCTTTGGGGTTTTTTGGTGGAGCTTCTCTCGTACAATTACCGATCAAAGAATCTGCCAAATTAATAGGTGTTGTGCCGCCACTATCTCTGAATTCTGTACATGACAGATGGCCCAACATAACCTCGAGAAAAAGTTCATAATTATTTTTTAGGCATGGAGTTAATAAGTCCACTTATCAAATGTTGAAACAATCAGTGACAAACATTATTGGAAATTTGTTCAGTTAGTGATTCTAACAAGGAGATGTAAGGCTAATTGGGAAGGAAGGGAAGGGAAGGGGGATAAAATGGTACCCAAGAAAACCAAAAACATTGTACATTAAATCAAAATTATATGTCGGTATTACTCTTACATTTAACGTAAACTAAAAAGGATTTGCTAGAATTATTTACTATTTATATGTCTTACTTGGGATATGTTCACCATTTTTTTTTTTTTTTTTCGTTAGGCCATACACATACATCACAAATTTTATGTAAGGAGTAGTAGTCAATAAATTTGTAACAGAGTACTTGTTAATTTTCACAAACATCACAATTTAGTTTTCAGGCTCTTTCCCAATGACATCTTGAATGGGTTTAGGAGTATCCCTTGTACAAAATAACGGAACCCCTGCAATGTTCACGAAAATATCGAAGCTACTTTTTTACAATATATCGCACTCATAAACAAGTTTGGGAAGAGCTATCACGACAAAGTATGGAAGAATAGGACGTAAAAAAATTCATGTGGGCATGTTCAGCTTCACGGTAACATCATAAATCAGAACCGAGGGTAGAGACTGGGGAAGATGAGGATCAAGAATATTTCCAACATGCGGTGCCACTTTCTCCATGAAGATTGAAATGTGAGTTTCAATCTTCATATGGTCCTCCTCCTCATGGTAGGAAATGTCAGGAAGCTCTGTGAAGTGGATGTCGAGGCGGAAGAGGCCAACAACTAAGCATAACTCACTTGCTTCACAGTGTTGCATCCACTTTGTGGTTATTACAGTTATGGAGAAGCCATGGTATGCACAAAGCTGCTTTGCAAATTCAGCCGCAGGGATGAAATGTCCAACTCCGGCATAGATTGTAACTCATGTGCAATTGCTAGTTTTATCTACCTTCACATCCTTTTAATACCTATGTTAGATAGTCAAGATCTATAAGATAAATCTCATTGTTGTCAACAACTTAAATTATGATAAAAATACACTTGCATTCAAGGTGGAAACAAATTCCAAGAAAATCCTCATATAAAGGCAAGCCAAATAATAATAAGAAAGATGTGGAAAAAACCATCAATGTCGTATAATAAGTACTTACTCCAGTCCTTACCTCACCTCCAAAAGGAAATGTATCTATTTAAGAGAATCTTGTCAAATATTAAAAAAACTCCTTGATTGAAAATTAATTGACTTACCTCCACCTACTATAATTTATGTATACAAATCCAAAAGCACTATATTCGACAAAAACTATCTTGTGATTATTATGGGTGTTATGACAATAAAAATGTGTCTCATTGTCTCATAATATCCAAGACCTAATTTACAATCAAATATTTTTAGAAACACCTACCCATAAAGAAATGGCTTAACCTAATTATAAATTGAGTTTGTTTATTGATAAATTTTGGGAGTGTATTAGGATGAAAAAGTTGACTTTGATGTATTGTGTATAAGTTTATATATTGCACATTTTATAAAGTATATGTATAGTATAAATAGGAAAAAGTAGAAGAAATATAATGATCTCTAAGCTTTAGGAGAATGTGAAGAGTCCCTCTTGGTAGAAAACAAAAGATGAAGGGACTTGAATGATGACATTCACATTGGAATGTATAAATACATGTAAAAACATGTTTTGAGGGTTGGTTTTGGTTAGATTATGGTCTCATTTTGGTTCATGTTTTTAGTTCCTTGTAATAATATAATTCCATTTTATGTTCCATCTATCTCTCTAGCCTACTTATTTTCTTTATATATTTCTTAAGTTGTAGTAACTATGTAAATTGTATGCCTTGTTGAACACACCTAATTTTACATTGAATTAAGAAATAAAAATGAACTAGTTTGCAAATTCTCTAGACTACAACTTATAATGTATGTCCCGATGAATGATTCTAAGGAATGAAGCTAAATTTTTTTCCATTATTGGGACCTTAAAATTTTAATATGGATACCAGGGAAAAGGGATGAGGAGAGATGGCTATAAGAAAAGATGAACCGGTTTATGAAATATGAAGATTCTATGACGGGAATTCATGTGAAGAGGATTAAGATAAAACACATCTATGGAGAAAATCATAAGATATTTGTGTGCAAAATTCCAAAAAGCTAGTAACTTTCCTATTACTATTTTAGGCATGAGAATAAAGAGGAGTATGTGTGGACAAAAGAAAAGATAGAGAAACTACACTAGGTTAATTTATGCATTATATTACCTTAAATATTTAATTATTTAATAAGGTAATTAGTTTATATATTGTTATAAAACTTTATAACAATATTTGTCATATTATTGCATAGGTTATATTGTTATGTAGTTGTAACAATTATTATTTGTTTGTATTTAATTATTGTTGCTTCTTGATGTATTTTGGAAGTTGTTGTGATTTTGGTTGTACCTGTGCAACCCATTTATTTGTTTGTATATTGTTGTCCAATATGTATAAATATTGCAACACTCCATTGTAATGGTTGATTAATTTCACATTAATAAAATATACAGCTTCCATCCCTGTTTGTGAAATTACATTTGGTGTCAGAGTAGGTTGAAGGATATTGGAGGATTGCAGCAGAGTTTGAGGAGCATTGGAGAAGCTTGTGCAAGAAAAGGAGAGCCAGAGTTGCCTCTGCAACTTCCCAGCCCCATCCCATGCAATACCATCATCAAATTCCTCAAAACCACCATCAAATTCATCAAAACCACCTTTATTCATTGCAATTAAGGTTGAGGAGGATTGAATACACCAAGGAAGAGATTACAAGCTCAAAGGAAGGAAGAAAATTGATCTAAGGCACCATACACACTCAAAACCACTTCATTCTTGCCAAAACCACTTGTCATTTTTTCTCTTTGCTGGAATTTTTGCTCAAAACCACCTTTCCCAAACCGTGGTTTTCTAAAGAGGTATGGTTTTACAGTTTGGAAGTGTTTAATTACAATTTTCTCTTTATACATACTTGTTTAGCTTAGCCACCCAAGTGGCTAGCATAACTTTTGTAAGACACTTCCCATCAAGAGAGGTCAAGGGGTCAAATCCCCCTCCCTCACCCACTACCAAATTTGGTGGAAATTTAGTGGAACCACTAAATTTAGCGGTAAATTCAAATTTAGTTATAACTAACTAAATTTAGTGAGAAAAACCCTATTTTAGGGAAAAAATTTTTTCCTCCACTCTGCATATTTTTGCATTCTGAGCACATTTTTCAAAGGAGGGCTACCTAAAAACTTCATTTTGAGCTAGTTTTTATGGTTTTTTTCTCAACAAGTCGTATTGGGCTCCACAGGCCACCAGTGCCCGCAAAACAAAAAAAAAACATTTTCCTGTCATTCAATTTTTTCTAAATTTTTTGAATGTAATTACATGCTTGAGTATATTTTACTAATTTTTAGGTTTCCATAGTCAACTGAAAAATTTTGTAACTACTTAGAAAATAGTAGAATATTGTACTCAAAATCAATAAAAATTGGTTCTATAACACTCACGAGATCCTAGATCTCATTCGCAACATTCGGTATATACAGTGCCTCTGGGAAGCGCTTACGGGTAAAGCCATCATGACTACTACTACACTTAATGCCTAATATAGTTACAACAATGTCATCTGGGCATCGACCCTTTAAATCAACGAGGGAGTAATAAGGTCATAGTGCACACACTATGATCCATCCCATCCGTCTATGAATGATTGCACGACATAAATCCAGGACTGAGAAATTATCCAAGTATATAGCGAAGTTACGCATGCATATGAGGATATTTCTTTGAGCCGATGTCAATAATCACACAAACCCCTTCAATATTATCTTGGTACCACGTATTGAATTCTTTCATGTACATTAACACCTCTTTCATGTATCGCGGGTATATAGAAAGGCAGCTTCTTCCATATATATAGAAAGAGTGAGATTCTTCCATGTACCACTAGGGTATATCGAAGGGCACGTATATAGAAAGGTTTGGTATATCAAACTGATGGTATATAGATTGGGAGACCTTATACCTAGAGTGATAAGAGCCAAACCTTATCAATGATTTTTGAAAATGGGCACCAATGCCCCCAATTTTTCTTCCAGATTCACAACTACTCAGAGGAAACAACTATGCTTTGCATGGAAGACAAAAATCAAGACACAACTTGAGTTTGAAGAGATCTGGCCTACTTGTGAATGGTACTCTGACGAGATCAACTACTGATACAACACAACAAAGATTTGATAAAGCAGATCAGAAGGCCAAACTCATCATCTTGTTTGGAGTGTCCGATGATGTGCAACCCCACATTCGAGATGCCAAAACAACCAAAGAAGCGTGGGATAAATTGACAAACATAGTATATGAGGCCAAAAACAAGAATGTTATACTAAATTTACAGAGTCAGTTACATACACTAAAGTTCAAACAAAATGAGAAAATCAAAGCTTTCTTAAGAAGAGTTACAGAGTTGAGGGCTTCACTTCTAGCCCTAGGAGAAGTAGTCACAGATGATGCTCTCATTCCCATTGTTCTAAGAGCACTCCCCTCTTCTTACCATTTTTTGTCACAACACTAAATGTGTCAGATATGACAATTAGTTTTGACAAATTGGTAAACCTACTACAACAAGAGGAAGCCATGCATAATAAGGATGATGAAGAGGAGCAGGCAACTTTCTTCACATCAAAAATGGAAAGGAAAAGGTAAAGGAAAACCTAATTCCTATCAAAATCCCCAACATCAAAATCAGTATCACGGGGGACAAACAATAGAAGAAAAGCAATGTCCAATTTGTAAAAGAGGACATGACTTAAAATATTGTTGGTATAATACTTACAAGAAAGGTTCATCAAGTAACTCTGGACCTCCACAACAAAATCTTACAAGGGACATTCTAACTACAATCAAGGGCAAAAAAAAGGGAAATTGGAAAAGAAGACCCCATCAGTAAGGAAATATTGTTGAGTAAGAAGAACATTCAGATGATGAAGACTTCTTGTACACTGCTTGATCAAGTGAACCATCCACGTCATCTAGTGATGTCTGGTATGTTGATTCGGGAGCCACTCGACACATGACCAGCCACAGAGACTAGTTTACCTCAATGAGGGACACGCCTTCAAAAACCATGTTTCGTTGGGTGATGATTCTTCATATACAGTTTAGGGGATTGGGAACATTTCTCTACCCCTTGGTTCATGCAACTATAGACTATCATATGTCTTATATGTCCCTAGGTTGACAAAAGAATCTACTTTCAGTCAGTCAACTCCTAGATCACAACCTAAAAATTGATTTTGATACTCATTCCGACAAGAAAACGTGTTTGATTCGAGATAAATCATGAGGCTCGAAAATAGTTGCAAAATCCTCCAATGTGGGACACATGTTCCAGCTTGATTTTGTCCACAGAGATGATCAGGACTTGTGGCTAAGAACTCTACCTCAACATAGTTGTGGCATCGAGAGACTTGGTCATGTTAGTTTTAAGTATCTCGAGACACTTCACTAGGCAATAATATGGTACATGGGCTACCATCTCTTCAGAAGGATACAAATAAGTGTCCTCACTGTCTAGCAGGAAAACAACACAGAGCTTCATTCTAGAAGAGTACATATCGAGCTCATGGTCAGCTTGATCTAGTTCATCCGATCTTTGTGGTCATGCAACCAAGTCATTCTAGATTTCAGTACTTCATGCTTTATGTGTTGATGACTATTCAAGGAAAATGTGGATTTTTGTCTTCACAAGAAAAGTGAAGCTTTTGAAACTTTCAAGAAGTTCAAAGTAGTAGTTGAGAATGAAACTAGTCATCACATCAAAACTCTCCACTCAGATCGAGGGGGAATTCACCAGTAATGAGTTCAAAGACTACCTACAAACTCATGGGATTCATCGACAAATGCCTCCTCCACACACACCACAACAGAATGGTGTTGTTGAGAGAAGAAATCATACTATCATGGAAATGGTGTGATGCATGATCGATGACTCTAGACTTGCAAAGACATTCTGGGAAGAAGCAACAAAGACAACAATGTATTTGTTGAATAGTGCCCATAGTTGCTCTTGAAGGAGTAACACCACAAGAAGCATGGTCAAAGTGGAAACCATCTATTGCACACCTTAGAGTATTCAGGTGCAAAGAAAGTATGCACATACCCAAGCAAAAAAAAATAAATTGGACATGAAGTCACAAAACTCATCTTCATTGGGTATAGTGAAGAAACTCTTGGGTATAGATTGATGGATCCAAAGACCAGAAAAGTCTACACTAGTAGAGATGTTGAGTTTTTTGAGAAGAAGGAAGAGAGTCTCCTCCTCCTAGACTCACTGATGTAGATTCTTCACCAGTTGTAAAAATTGAAGTTGATGTTCCCACATGATGAAAGTGATGATGGGGATGATGGTGTTGATATGATAGAACCATGACCCATGGGAACAAGTTCAGCGTATGCCCAAGTGGTGTACTAGCACATTACGAGATGCAAGAATGGATGCTCCACTGATACATCCACCCCTGGACCATGGACTCAGTAAAGAAAGAGAAGAAGTTAAATTTTCTTTGATGAGTAGAGTTATTGAGTCTGATGAGCCCTCTATAGTCCAGGAAGCCCTACAGTCAAAATCTTGGAAAGATGCCATGGACTCTGAATATCAGTCAGTAATGAAAAATAACACTTGGCAGCTTGTCGATCTTCCACTAGGGAAGAAACCCATTGATGCAGATGGATATTCAAAATGAAGTACAAAGCAGATGGGACAATGGACAAGTATAAATCAAGACTTGTAGCAAAGGGGTATGCACAAAAAAGAAGGCATTGACTATGAGGAGACATTTTCTCCCACAACTAAGATCAAGATGATCAGGATGATCTTTTCTCTAGCTACACAGTTTGGTTGGAAAGTCCATCAGATGGACGTAAAAGTGCCTTCTGAATGGATATTTACAAGAAGAAGTCTACATGACTCAACCTGAGGGATATGTAGTACCTGGTCAAGAAGCAAAGGTATGCAGACTCAAGAAATCTTTGTATGGCCTCAAACAGCACCCCGAGGCATGGTACATCAAAATTGATGAGCATCTCATACAACATGGATTTGTTAGAAATCCATATGATCCCAATCTCTACCTCAAAAAGCAAGGGGGGAGATTGTGATTGTTGTTGTCTATGTCGATGATCTAGTCATCACTGGAAGTTCAATGAGGATGATCGATGCAACGAAGAAATATCTTAATCGATCGTTCGACATGACAGATCTCGGGCTGATGCATTATTGTCTTGGATTGGAAGTATGGCAGAAAGAGAATCACATCTTTGTTTCTTAGATGAAATATACTAAGACAACGCTCGAGAAATTTAGGATGATGGATTGCACACCAATTGCTACACCTATGGAGAAAAAATTGTAGTTATCTCATTCAAATCCATCTCCTGAGGTAAATGCCACTCTCTATCGTAGTTGATTGGGAGTCTCATTTACTTGACCTACACTAGACCAGATATCAACTTTGCAATAAGCTATCTATCCAGGTTCATGCAGGAACCCAAAGTTTTCATTGGAAAGAGCAATGCGCATCTTGAGGTATCTCAAAGGATCAATGGATCTTGGTCTAGAATACAAGAAGAATGAAAACTTCTTCTTGTCAGGATATTCGATTCAGATCATGCAGGTAACATTGATGACAAAAATCCACTTTAGGGATTTGTGTTCTTTATGGGATCTGGACCAATATCATGGGGAAGCAAGAAACAACACTTTGTTTCTCATTCTTCCACAGAAGTGAGTATCGTTCTACAGGAGAAGTTGTCTGTGAAGTGATTTGGCTACGTCGCATACTAGAAGGACTTGGAATACCACAGGAAAAACCGACCACCATGTATGTTGACAATGAAGGTGTTCTCAAACTTGTTCACAATCTAGTGTTTCATGAAAGAACAAAACATATTGAAGTACAAGTTCATTTCATACATGAACATGTGTTGAAGCACAATATATACACTTCAATTTTGTCCAACAACTGAACAAAAAGCAAATATTTTCATGAAGTCACTTACACGTGACAAGTTCGAGTTGTTCAGAGAGTTCCTCTCCTCATCCCTTGAGGAAATGCAAAATTAAGGGGGGGAATGTTAGGTTAATTTATGCATTATATTACCTTAAATATTTAATTATTTAATAAGGTAATTAGTTTATATATTGTTATAAAACTTTATAACAATATTTTCATATTATTGCATAGGTTATATTGTTATGTAGTTGTAACAATTATTATTTGTTTGTATTTAATTATTGTTGCTTCCTGGATGTATTTTGGAAGCTGTTGTGATTTTGGTTGTACTGTATGCAACCCATTTATTTGTTTGTATATTGTTGTCCAATATGTATAAATATTACAACACTCCATTGTAATGGTGATTAATTTCACATTAATAAAATATACAAGCTTCTCCTGTTTGTGAAATGGAAGAGGTCAAAACAATTGGGCTTATGATGGGTCTAAGAAATATTAAAGAGAATAAAAAGTATTAGAAATACTACAAAGAGAAGAAATACAATGCAATAGATGGGGGATTGAGTTCTACATTGGGAAACATAAAATGAATACAAGTAGGATTAAAACAAGTAAAAAATGCATATAGGGAAAGGAAACTCCATAAAGGATATAAGATAAAAGAGATGAAGAGGATATAAGTGAATGAGAGGGTGTGTAATGATTTGTGGACCTTGAGAGTGGAATTGAGAAGAGAATAGAAAAGACTCGAAAAGAGAAGAGGAAATGAATTCCAAATTAGTTAGGATTAGGTTTAGGATGAAGTTGGAACTTAACCCAAAGAATCCATCTTAGAGACCATCATATTACATAGATAGGGAAGAAATAACTTATAGACAAGAATTCATATGGGATCTACACATGTGCCTAGAAGATGAACGTACCCCTCTACTAGGATGTATGTCCCTAAGATAGATAGGGAATTAATAAATTTGTATAGTTTTAATGATTAGAATAAATTATGATTTTTGCAAGAGATAAAATCATAACAAGATGATTTAAGATAAATAATAAAAATATTAATTTAGTCATAAATTACACAAACAACGCTACCCATGAAACCTTCAACTATAAATACATAAGATCTTGTAAGGGATCTAGAGTTTAATAAGGGAAATAATTAGTTGGTCATCTATTTTCTTAGCACTAATGAAGAATAAAGTGAAAATCATAGTAATAAAAATCAATAATCCCTAAGTAATGTGTAAAATTTCTCAAATATGCAAAATCTAGAAATGAGATTTTGGATTCAGAAAATTTATAGTGCACATAAAATAGTGAGTGTTGAAGAAAGAAAAAACCATCCAATCATGTAGATCAATACAAGCTCAAGTATCAATTCAACACAAACATGAATAAGAAAACCAATTGCAAGAAGAAATATGGCTCATATGAATAACTTTGTACACAAAGCTTGTGTCTGTCATGGATCAAATAATCCACAACACTACTTATTAACTTATGAAATGAGATGGAGGTGTAAAGGTAGAAACTAATGATAATACGAAGAAATGTGATATTGTAGGAGATTTATAAGGTAGGGCCTTGAATTTCATATACTCCATTAATTTGAGTGGAAAAATAGTAAAAAAATACATGAATCTCTCACTCATGAATTTAAGAGAGAAAAATGTGAAGGAAAAATAATACAAGAGTTAAAAGATATCAAATAGAATCCAAAAGAAATGGTAATGAATTATGATATGTGGTTTTCTAACGTAATGAACAAGACAAGATTTAATTTTGATGATGCTTGTAAGTTTTTTTGGTTTATAGAAGGACTACATGATAAGATCCATTTTTCCATTATGAAAACAAAAAATTCCACTAAAAGAAAAGAAAATGAGGCTATCATAAGACTAGAAAATATTGAGTACTATAGAGAAAGTAAAACAGATATACAAAAAATCTAAGCTAAGTTGGATGTTGTAATGCATAGGTTAGAAGAAATACAAAATGGAAGAAACAAAGGCTCGATATATGTTGCATAGAGTGTAAAAATAAGGTGCACCACAAAATGATTGCCCAAGGTATTAGATGAATAAACCTATATTTTATATGGATAGGAGAATGAAATATTTTAAAATTTTCATAGTATGGGTACATTATACTAGTAAATTTTATTTGACGCAACAATATGTGCATCGACCTAAGAGCATAGTATGTAGATTTATTCCAGGTCAACCATGCATGAATCTAAGGATTACATAGGACTAATGAACCTAAAAGAGGAAGTAACAAATAATGTGTTTGTAGTAGCAACAAAATTGGCCCCACAACTACAACTAGCTTCCCCAAATATAGAAATAAATATAATATGGGGTTAGGATCCTCCATCCCCTCAACATAATATGTAATGGACTCTGCCATATTGATATAATTCCAAAGCTATGATCCACCTCTGCAAAATATGATGGGTTGGGCACCTCCTTTTCCACATAATCAACCAATATTACTCCAAAATAATATGTGGGGTACCCAAATCAAAAGTAAGGTTGGAATTATCTTCAAATGTCATATAATACATAACAAGGAGGATACCCAAGGTTATTATCATCAAACGAGGTAATGACCTTGACCACAAATGAAAGTAGTAGTGTGTTATCTTTGAGAGAACCAACCCATATTACATGAATTTTCCACCTAATCTAATATGGTAGATGCATTACACACATTATAGGGTAGTTGTGTAACAACACACAAAATATTACTCCACGTCGAGAAGAAATGGAAGGAAAAAAATTTTGTAATGTTAAGATGATTAATGTGTGCTTAGAGGGACTACGAGTATTCAATATGCTACTAGGTACAAATAAAATAACAAGGATGGGGTCATATGAATATTTCTAATTATCCCATAATACAATGTTATCATGTGTGTGTGTGCATGTGCGTGCATGCGCGGTGCGTGCGCGTGTGCGTGTATGTGTGTGTGTGTGCATGCATGCGCATATGTGCATGTGTGTGTGTGTGCGTGTGTGTGTGTGTGTACACGTGCGTGTGTGTAAATGAGAGAAGGAATTGTTAGAAGAGGTTAAATTATTATTATATTATATCCATAATAGAGACACAAGTAACCACAACATAGGGGAAGTTGAAGCACAACTATATGGGAAAGTGATGAGGATATTGAAATATGAAAGAGTGTTATCTATAATTACATACCTTCTATGGATAGTAAATGTATTTCATAACGAATATGTCTCCCATAACATATATAATATATTGTAGACTCATTTGGAATGTGCAACCAACATAGTGGTCAATTCCAACATGATAATTATGTATATAAATACTAAATAAACCATAAGATGTCGATACTTTATACCTAAATATCATTCTTGTATTTTATGAAATAAGAGACAATGTTTGAGTTTGGTAGCACAATGAATATGATGCAAATATCTACATGAGAAGCTATGAGTGCACCAAATCTCATATATAACCTAGTGACTTCAAGCCTAGTATATTATAGAAGGGTAAATCCAATTGGTAGGTTAGAATATATAGAAACCATAGTGGGACACCTTAGTTTGAAGGGTGATTTTAAAGTCATCAACATTAACAAAAATGAAATACACTATCATGTTTTGATCGAGATGAAATGAAATGGGCCTACAATGGAAAAATTACAAGAAAAATAATAAAAAATAAATAGAATCACACTTAGAGGAATCTATTATTGTCATTCCCAAGAAAAGTATAGAGAAAATCCTTACACCATCTCAAAATAACCCTTATCTCCTTATACGCATGGTATAAAAATATAGTTAAAGGTTGACCATTAAGCTATAGAAGTGGCTATAGAAGCATACGATTGAATTTTTACACAACCTATTAAATTCAACTTGGATATCCCATGAAGTGTGTAATTAAGGAATCCATTTCTAGATGAGGATATGCAATACAACATAAGATATCCTACCAAATATGAACTAGGATTTTATTTTAATTTGAGTTCACACATCAAGATTACACCAAGAAAAATGGTGAAAGTAAAATTATTTGGGATATTGTTTCATCTATTAGAGTAGATTCAAATGAAGATATACATATTTGGATATATATGGAACATAAAATATGGCTAATGAGGATGTTTCATGTGGAGGAACGAAAACCCCCATATTAGTTGGAACATATAACTTGGACACCTTCATGGTCATTTTCTTATAGAGCATGTACCCTAGTAAAATATGAGAGGAAACACACTTTGGAATATATGTTGAATTGATTGGCGATGATCTTGGTGGGTGGTAAATAGAAGAAAGAACCTTGGATGGACTTAAGGAATAAGTATAATGTATGTAATAGATGAACTAGATTCTAGATTGACTAAAACAAGGATAATATTTTGTGTTATCTAATGTCAAAAATTTATATTCAAAGATGCATTGATATATAAAAAGTGCAAAAAATTGAACCATATTGGTGCATTCACACCTTTATGGGAAAACTCACTCCACTATTAAGGGAATGGTAAATACACCAAGAGAAAAGAAGGGAAACATGTAAATGGAGGAATGTACAAGAATAATTTATTCATATATTCAAGAATGAAGAGAAATATCCTATGTTGAATGAAGCCATACAAATATCAAAATAATATTCTCATATGGGACTATAAATTCAAAAATTGGAGTTGACTTAAGCACCTAGAAAGTAGAGAGACTATAGAATGAATAATTATGACTAGTAAGGCCATAACAAAGCTTAAATACATTGATCAAGTAATAAAAGTATGCCAAAAAGTAGGTGATAATAAAGATGAAGGGAAAATACATATAGTGAAGAGGATATGGAACTTAAAGGAATGTTTGAACCAGTAGCATAATGCATCACTTCCAAACAAGAGATTTTACAATTAATGGAAGAGGAACAATTGTGTAATTTAAACATAAAATAATATAAAATATCTAGGATAGTTAAAGACACTAGAAACAAATGAAAAGAATAAATATATGATGATTTGGTGAAAAAAAAACATGATACATTGGACCCCAAGAACTATTAAGATAGTTACCATTTGATATTATTGGATGAAGTAGGAAATATAAGATATTCTAAAGCTATTAAATAACTATAAAGATGTCTTGCCACTAAGTTCAAAAAAATAAAAGGAGTAGATTTATATCTAGGAAAAAAAAATCATTGAACTAAATGAGGGTTCCATCCTTAACAAGAATTTATATATATTGAATACCAACACGAAGGATAAAGTCAAAGTGAAACTAGAAAAATTGATAAAAGCGAGGATTGTTATACCCCATAGAGAAATTTGATTGGGCAAGACTAGTAGTTACTTAATAAGAATTTTCATAGACTAAGGGCATTGAATGATGACTACATGAATGATATTTTTCCTACTCATTCATAAATGATATTTTGGAGGTAGTAATAGGACATAAGGTACATACCTTCATAGATGGATCTAATGTGATGTAGAAGCATCATCATGTACAAAGGAAAAAAAATCAAGAAAATTTTAGGTTGATTTAGGTGTTAGAGGTCCTTTTAGGGTGTCTTAACATGTCTCATGTCCTTTTTGGACTATTTTACAATGTAATAATGACCTCCTTTTGATTTAAATATGATATTCAGATCTGATTTCATCCGACATTCAAATATGATTTATTTACATCAACATTGTGTTTCATCATGCCGACTCTCAAGGATAATTATCAATATCTATCTAGATTTCCTACATTTTCTTATTCCCATCCCACTTTTTCTCACACTTGTGCCAAAATTCATAACACTCATCATGTGTTTCCACCACTTTGCATTCTTATGATCATCCACTTGTTGCTTTATGGCTAACACTATTACTCACACATCATATCCTATCTTGATCATTTCTTTCAATGATTATGATATAGATGACTCAATTATCTCGACACATTATCCATTATAATATCTATTAATCGATTCATATTCAAGGTTTCTTTGTTGCTGGAATTTCATATAAAATGATTGTGCATGACCATTACTTCGTCTCTTCACATTCCTTTTGATATTCTAAGCACTTGATTGTGACTGTATTTTTGATGCATACTCTACCAATCATAGTTGATCCGTCATAATCCAAAATCTAGCCAATATTTTTCCTTGACCAACAAACCCCTATAGGAAAATTAATTTGGTACCAATTTTACTCCAAAAATTTAATCAACTTAACCAAAAATGCAATGAAAAATGGAAAGACACTACAATAATTTAATAACAGAGTTCGGCCAAAATTCCTACGTCTCTAGGTTCACCAATAGTTGAACCGATTCATTACAAAAATCTGAATGCAAGTACAATATAGGAACTTACAATGCTTATAATGAACATGTCGGTAAAACTAGAACTTGGTGCCACTCGAATCCGAAGATCCGAGATTGGTCTTAGATGATCACTGCTCAATCCCCACACAACTTCCAAACTTTGACACCTCTTAGAACTAAGTCAGAGTGTCATCAATATCAATAATTGATCCTCTGCATGACATCCAAGTAGACGAACCTCGTCTCCAATGCCCAACATAGAGAATCAAAGCTTCTATTTTCTTCTAACGTGAAATGATCTCGTTTAGCTCTAATATGAAATTCTGGCTCCACGCAAGAAGACTCAAGGCTCAAATGGAATTTACAATATCATGGCGAGTTAATAATAACTATTTAACCCCAAAAATACATTTTTTTCCTATAATAATATGTCTTAAAAAAATTCCAAAAAAAAAAAAATCCTTAATAATCCTAAGGCCTTCTTAACATTCCCTCCTTCTAACTCTCCTTTGTGCTTGAGAAATGAGGAATTCTTCTATATTCACTGGGGGTTTGAGGGGTTTATACACCCCTATCTCGCACTAAAACTTGCATATCATCCACATCTACCAACTCGCTACTAGCTCGGTGAGTTGGGTGGATTAGTTTCGACACACTATTTGAAGGAGATAGGTCATAGGTTTGATGCTCGCCCCAAATTCTATGCCAATGGTTTTTGAACTCCATGCCATGGCCACATGTGTGTTGATTCTAGCCCACATCAATCTCGACCACGTTGTCATCCTCCATGCCCTGCCACGAGTCCCCTATACTCATTGATTTCCCTTCCATGTTTCTTGATCCATCCGAGTCACCCGTGAGCCTTTGTCCTCTGTCTACCTCGTGTCCAAGTATCATGTGGTGTTGGATTTGGCATGGGCATAAATCCCACATGCACTTTGGGAGGGGATAGGATAGAATTTTTAAGGATTTATCCACCCATTTACTTCGTGGGCTTAGGCTATATCTTTCGATCTATTTTTCTAGTTTGAATCAACCTTAATCTTACCGAGTTGTTGTGTAGCTTGCACGGTCGGTGCGGAAGGGTTAGTTTATTCAAAGCTTCTCTGAAAGCAACTTGCTCCTAACTCGATCACTATCTTAGTATATAACTTGATCACAACTCTCTCTTCAACTTGTCGAGTTATCTCCGTTCCAACTCATTCTCAACTTGACAAGTTGTTCAAATGATCAAATCAATCGAGGCCGAGTCCCCTTTCGAAATAAAAAGTGGGCCCCTTAGTTGACCAAATGTTTGCACTCTTGAGTGACAAAGACCAATGTTTTAAGAAAATCCTGTATTTTTACTCGACACCGACGACACATTTTTCACTGCACACATTCCCGAATCGTGTCGCTTCCTCGTGTTTTGGTTGTTCTTGCGAACGTCCCTATTCCCGTGTGGATTGCATCTCGAGTGCATGAAATCCATTTTGAGCATTCCAATAGGTGCCAAATATATCTTAGCCTCGTACTTCCATAAGGAACATGTTTAGGGATATTTTTGGAATGTTACCACCCAATTTTGACCTTTATATCACACCTCCCCACCGAGGAGGTTTTGGTCCACCAAAAGCTTTGTTTTCTCCACTCTAGATCCATAACCTAATGTTTATGAGAAGATATCTCTACAGCTTGACTCAATGGTCTTTGCACCATTACTCCACCGATCATACAATCAATATCCGGCTCGATCTTGGGACTTGTCACACATGAGACCATTTCCTTCTTCCGCACTATGTTGATCTTGCCATCCCGAATTTTGTACCTCTTGTTAACTTTCACTCTATCACATTTCCCTCAAAACGCCTCTACGTAAAGCTAATTCCGAATGTGTGAGGTGTCGAAAATTTTCACCCTCCTGTTGACTTCCATTTTGTTGCACATCCTTTAGCCTCTCACGTAAAACTAAGTCAAATCTTATTGTCATTGAAAATATCATCTACACGACTCTTCTCCATGAATTTTAAGTAATATGAACTTGGAAATATGCGGGCAAAGATACAAAGATTCAAATCTCTCGCTCAAGTATTTCATGAGGACGCTCATTATGGAGCTTTTCTTACCAATTGTTGCAAGGAATACTAGTCATGATAAACCTATCATGAATGTTCTTGTTGATGCAAAATCACAAAGACTCCCCGGATGCGTATCGCTTCTAGGTTGATCACTCGTGCATCCGAGTGTGATTGCACAACATGGAAACCTCTCTCAAGCGTGGGACTTGTAAAACCGAGAGAGGAATCTCCGAGAGAAGGCTGGTTCTGCTCCTAAACTACTTGCCACAAGCTATTCTAGTGCGAGCAAGCTAATCTAAACCTAATCTACCCATACCAAGGAGACAGAGAGAGAGAGAGAGAAAGGAAAAACAAAAAATCCTACACTAAAACGGTGATACACCAGAGAAGGAGAATGTTGGACATCTATCAAAACTGCCATGGGACAAAGAGAGGTGAGCAATGGGAAGGATGGACAGATGCATCACAGGCCCAAGGATAGATTTCACACAGAAAATGTCCCAAAACTCCATGAACACAGCTCCAAACCTGCAATGAACATTCAAACATGCACAAATACCTGCAATGAAGAGAGGCAAGAAGAGAACAAGCAAAAACGAGAAAGGATGGACAGATGCATCACAAAACACGTTTTGTTGCTCCAGAAGTTTACACAGAACATCATTCCATTAATAAGAGGCAAAAATGCCATTACAGAGCAAGGGAGGAGGCTCGAACTCCATTTTCAACCCTAGAGAAGAAAAGAAGGGAGGGCCAAGCGAGCAGAAAGAATGAACAACTTTTTTTTTTTTTAAATGAGCCAAATCTGGCTTTTACATTGCATGGGTCGAGCCCAGGGGACAGAAACGTGGGAAAACGTGCAAGCCCATTCCTCATTGACTGTAGATGCATTAAATCAGCATGGAGGATCTTACCAACCCATACCCTGTCACTTTGAGTGATTTTTTTGAGGAGGATGCAACCCATGTGCATTAATTTGGCCGCTAAAATGTCACTTCTGGCCGTGCAGAAGAAGAATGCGACCCATTAGCATTAAAACAGGTTGTTGAAACGTCGCTTCTGGCCATTATCACGCATCAGCGCCGTTTCTCGATTTTCTCTCTTCAGACTGCACCAAAACTCGAGATTGATCCCAGAATCATGTAGAGAATTTCATAAGCTTTCCGTTGATATAAGGAACGTGCAAATCCGAGCTCTGGATCGAAAGTTATGGAGGTCTGAAGTTTTAGGGCACAAAACAGGTGAAAACGTGTTTTGAAATCTTTCCCGCGCTCTGCCACTTGGATGACACGTGGCACGCTCTGATTGGACGAGCAATTCTCTCTCCTCCGTCTTTTCGTGGGCTGTCCTTTGAAATTTTGACTTTTTGATGATTTTGGGACTTTTTTCACCCTTTTCCCGCGCTCCCGCCATTTGGATGACACGTGGCATGATCTTGTTGGAGGACAGGGCGCGGGGCTTCCTTTACTTTTAGCCTTTTTGGGGAACTCGGCCAAATTCTCTAACTTCCCCCGAGCTCCGCACTTTACTGCTCTATTGGACACGTGTCCAATTCCTATTGGCTCGGGCCAGCGCTTCAAACCTTGCCCCTTTGACTTTTGACTTTTCTCCTTGAGACACGTGGCGTGATCTGGTTGGTTCTCGGCCCTGCCGGCTCTTTCGTGCCTTTCGCGTCTTTTCGTCCCAGATGTCCCAAATGCTTAGTGCTCCTTGTGTTGATTTCACGCGAACCGGCCGGTTCGCGTCCATTTGTCCCAAATGTCCCAGTTGCCTTCGGACTGCCTCGACCCTTTTTCGCCCGGTTCGGCCGGTTCACGTACTCGCGGCCCGCTTGTCCCATTGTGTTTCGGACTGTTTGTGTTGATTTCACCCGGTTCGGCCGGTTCGCGTCTTTTTGTCCCAAATGTCCCAAAGGCGACCCTCTCAACAGTTAGCCAATTTTTCCTCTCGGTCGAACCGGCATTTCGCGTCCCACGCGTCCCGACGTCCCAACTGCTTTCGGACCGTTTGTTCCCATTTCGGCCGAACCGGCCGGTTCGGGTCTTTTTGTCCCAGATGTCCCGACTTTGGCAGTTAGTCGTTTTTCTTACTCTTTCGGCCGGATCGGCTTCTCGCGCCCGCCGCGTACTTCTGTCCCACTTGTCCCAAATGCTTAGCGGGCCGCCTGGAGGCTTTTCGGCCGATCCACGTCTTTCTGTCCCACATGTCCCAAAGGCGACCTTGAGCAGGACTTAGCCAATTTTCACGATTTTTTCTGGATCAACCTACTTGCCTTTCTGCAACTTTTTCGCATTTTCTCAGAGCTTGCTCCTTCCTTCTTTGGCCAGGGGAGTTAGAAAAATATCTGAGGGAACCTCAGAAACATGATGTTTGCTCTGAATCAATCAATGTGCCTGGGACTTGAATATTCTGATGCATGTTATCAAAATTACCCAGGGGGTGAATTTTGGATAACAATTTTGCGACTCAACGGGATCATCTGCCTGCTAGATGAAAAGACCAGTTGCCTGAAGCAATCCATTGGGCATGGAGTCATAAGTAGTAGCCTGAAAACTGGTCTAAACTTTGAAAACTTCCCTCTGAGCCACTTGAAACCCACCGGACATGGAGTTGTTCTCACCAAAATGCCACTGAAAGGAACTGTGTAAGAGCAAAACCAGCACAACAAAACTATGTACAAAACTGAAAATCATACATGCCCCAAATGGAACATGCGAGTGTGCACAAGCACTTCTTCTTGAAAAGCAAACCTAGCTACTCTACTCTAACTAAAGCAAAGGCAAGCTAAACAAATCCTGCAACTGGTTGTGAGAAATAGCTTCCTTTCTTCAAAATTGGCAGCCATGCAATTGATTTGGAGCTGATCATGGCTGTTTGGATGGATGGAAAATCAACAAGAAGCTGGTCTTCTATCCAAATCATCAAGGTATCAACTGAAAAATCCAATACCTCTTTTAGTTGCTCTGCATTTGGATTGGAGAGGTATGGCAGCTGATCCTTGGTACTTTGTAGCTCATCCTCATGCTCAGAAGCAAGCATGACTGGTTGTGGCTTCTCCTTTGGCTCCAATGAAGCCAAATACCTGATTGGGCAAGGTCTGATTAGTTTGATATGCCCATAGCTCTGATTTTCAACTCCAAGAATGGAGTTTTCTTGCAGACCCACCTGAATGGATGATGTGGAAGAAATGGTGGAATCCTTCTGTCCTTTCTCTTCCTCCGATGAAGAACATGGAAGATTAAAATCTTCCAATTTTGATTCCAAAGGGCTGCTATAAGATGCAGGCTGCTGCAAATGAATGTTGTCCTCCATGACAGCAGGCTCTGGTGTTTGGAATGTGGATGATGAAAGAGAGAATGGTGAAAACTCAACCGGCTCTTCTCCATCAAAACAGTCCTCCAAATCTGACAGGTAAACTGCCTCATTGCTGTGCTGCTGCTCGTATTCAACTTCCTCCGTGGTGTCCTCTTGATGTGCAACCTGACCACCATGGTTTGCTTCACTCTCCAATATTGAGTTTGAGAGATCAAACTCCTCTTCATTACTAGAACTTGAGAGAGGTGAAGTAGAAAGAAGAACTGAAGGTTCTCCTGTAGCCTGCTTTGTGCTCAAAGCCCTTGGATCTGCACTTTTCTCCTCCACAGCTAGAATGTGCTCCTCTTCTTTTGGATTTGGAGCAGCTTCTCCTTCCTCCAATGTTTGAAGACAATCTTGCTCTTGATTGAACTCCTCCTCCAGCATGAAGTTTGTCAAGTCAAACTCTTCAATTTGCTGCTCTAGAGGACAAGTTGGGACTGCAAGATCTTCTTCTTCAACAAAATCAGTCCTCACCACCATTTGTTCAACCTTAGCCTCTTCTGTAGGCTTAACCATCAAGGGGATCTTTGTCATCCCAAATCTAAGAGCCCAACTCTTCAGACTGTCTATCACTTCTTTTCTTTTTGGCTCTTCCTCTTGTTGTCCTTGATGACTGATTTTTTCAATTTCTTCTTCCCCACATGGAATTGGGGATGCAAGAGGAGGGATAGGTTGAAACTCAACTAATTTGACAATTTTGTGTGGTGGTGGAGGCGGTGAAACCTCTTGTTTCTTTGGAGGAGGGGGTATTTCTGTTAGCTCTTGTGGAGGGGATGACTGTTTGGAAGGGAAAAGGAAAGAAGAATTGAGATGAGATGGAAGACTGAGAGGTGGAGACATGGAATCAACATTTGGGACAGCAGATGGAGAGTTTAAAATTTGCAAGTCCAAATGAGATGATGCTGCTTGAGTAATGGGAAGAGAAAAATGAGATGATGGTGTAGAACTTACCCATTGACAAGGTTGTTCAACACCGAATGTATAGGCCTCTATTTCTCTGCTTATTGTGCAAGTTGGGGCAGCATCTTTATCATGAAGTCCAGCTTCTCCCGAGGGCTGAAGTGTCTTGGAAAAGGGCCTCCCATGGACAAGGAGTCCTCATGAACCGATTCCGAAAGCTTTCATTTGTGCTTGCTCGGATCGCACCATCCCCACCTCCATCTTTTGGATTTTCTCCAACAGACCAGCATCTTGGATCTGATTGTCTTCATTGTATGCATACTCTTGCTCTTGGAAAGCTCCATAGCCAAACTGACTTTGGCACTGCTGCTCATATGGGTATGCATACTGATCTTGAATCTGCTCAAAATGCTGATTTGGAGGATTTGTAAAACATGTTGGAGGTGGAATATACTGCTGTTGTTGATGTGAATTCCATGATGGAAATGAAGTCATGATTGCACAACTTCATGGAATGGAAAAGAATGAAAGGGATGGAAAGAAAGATGGATGAAAATGGATGGAAACGGGTCTGCAACTTCAGAAAAATGGGTTGCTGATCAGATGGAGTCGCCAGATGTGTTTGCAAGTGCCTCCAAAGGCTGAAATCTTCACAGGAACACACCAACCTGCAAAAGATGAAGTGAAAGACCTCTAAGGTCCCACCGGCGTGCCAAAACTGTTGATGCAAAATCACAAAGATGAAAATTAACCACGGATGCCACGGGCTTTAGGTTGATCACTTAGGCATCCAAAGGCTGGTTGATTTCGCACAACATGGAAACCTCTCTCCAAGCGTGGGACTTGTAAAACCGAGAGAGGAATCTCCAGAGAAGGTCTGGTTCCTGCTCCTAAACTACCCCCACAAGCTATTCCAGGTGCACAGCAAGCTAATCTAAACCTAATCTAACCATGCTAAGGAGACGAGAGAGAGAGAGAGAGGGAAAAACAAGCAAAAGCCTACACTAAAACGGTGATACACCAGAGAAGGAGAATGTTGGACATCTATCAAAACTGCCATGGGACAAAGAGAGGTGAGCAATGGGAAGGATGGACAGATGCATCACAGGCCCAAGGATAGATTTCACACGAAAAATGTCCCAAAACTCCATAACACACTCTCCAAACTCGCAATGAACATTCAAACATGCACAAATACCTGCAATGAAGAGAGGCAAGAAGAGAACAAGCAAAAACAAGAAAGGATGGACGGATGCATCACAAAACACGTTTTGTTGCTCCAGTTTACACGTTAACATCATTCCATTAATAAGAGGCAAAAATGCCATTACAGAGCAAGGGAGGAGGCTCGAACTCCATTTTCAACCCTAGAGAAGAAAAGAAGGGAGGGCCGAGCAGAAAGAATGAACAACTTTTTTTTTTAAAATGAGCCAAATCTGGCTTTTACATTGCATGGGTCGAGCCCAGGGGACAGAAACGTGGGAAAACGTGCAAGCCCATTCCTCATTGACTGTAGATGCATTAAATCAGCATGGAGGATCTTACCAACCCATACCCTGTCACTTTGAGCAATTTTTTTGAGGAGGATGCGACCCATGTGCATTAATTTGGCCGCTAAAATGTCACTTCTGGCCGTGCAGAAGAAGAATGCGACCCATTAGCATTAAAACAGGTTGTTGAAACATCGCTTCTGGCCATTATCACGCATCAGCACCGTTTCTCGATTTTCTCTCTTCAGACTGCACCAAAACTTGAGATTGATCCTAGAATCATGTAGAGAATTTCATAAGCTTTCCGTTGATATAAGGAACGTGCAAATCCGAGCTCTGGATCGAAAGTTATGGAGGTCTGAAGTTTTAGGGCACAAAATAGGCGAAAACGTGTTTTGAAATCTTTCCCGCGCTCTGCCACTTGGATGACACGTGGCATGCTCTGATTGGACGAGCAATTCTCTCTCCTCCGTCTTTTCGGCGGGCTGTCCTTTGAAATTTTGACTTTTTGATGATTTTGGGACTTTTTTCACCCTTTTCCCGCGCTCCCGCCATTTGGATGACACGTGGCATGATCTTGTTGGAGGACAGGGCGCGGGGCTTCCTTTACTTTTAGCCTTTTTGGGGAACTCGGCCAAATTCTCTAACTTCCCCCAGCTCCGACTTTATCGCTCTATTGGACATGTGTCCAATTCCTATTGGCTCGGGCCAGCGCTTCAAACCTTGCCCCTTTGACTTTTGACTTTTCTCCTTGAGACACGTGGCGTGATCTGGTTGGTTCTCGGCCCTGCCGGCTCTTTCGCGCCTTTCACGTCTTTTCGTCCCGGATGTCCCAAATGCTTAGTGCCCTCAGTGCCGATTTCACGCGAACCGGCGGTTCAAGCGCCCATTTGTCCCAAATGTCCCAGCTTGCCTTGAATTTGACCGCCTCGACCCTTTTTCACCCGGTTCGGCCGGTTCGCGTACTCGCAGCCCGCTTGTCCCATCAGTGTTTGGACTATTTGTGTTGATTTCGCCTTGGCTTCTGGCTTCGCGTCTTTTGTCCCAAATGTCCCAAAGGCGACCCTCTCAAAGGCAGTTAGCCAATTTTTCCTCTCGGTCGAACCGGCATTTCGCGTCCCACGCGTCCCCGACGCCCCAATCGCTTTCGGACGCTTGTTCCTTCAGGGCGAACGGCCGGTTCGGGTCTTTTTGTCCCGTATGTCCCGACTTTGCGCTAGTCGTTTTTCTTACTCTTTCTACCGGATCGGCTTCTCGCGCCTCCACGTACTTCATCCCCCACTTGTCCCAAATGCTTAGCGGGCCGCCCGGAGGCTTTTCGGCCGATCCGCGCTTTTTCTGTCCCACACGTCCCAAAGGCGACCTTGAGCAGACTTAGCCAATTTTCACGATTTTTTTCTCGGATCAACCTACTTGCCTTTCTCGCAACTTTTTCGCATTTTTTCGAGCTTGCTCCTTCCTTCTTGGCCAGGGAGTTAGAAAATATCTCGAGGGAGTCTCGTAAACATGATGTTTGCTCAATCAATCAATGTGCCTGGGACTTGAATATTTCGATGCATGTTATCAAAATTACCTCGGGGTGAATTTTGGATAACATTTCTCTTACTGTTGGATCTTGTTTGGTTTTATGTCCTCTCGCACAATCATCCTTGCTATAAAGTATTATGCCTGTAAATTTTCTTAACAAGAAATTTTTTTGATACATTACAACATTATGGTGTTAGTACATCACATAATTTTTCCTTTTACTAGATCTTACAATTGCAAGTATCTCACATTACAGACAATGCCCGAGATGGTTCTTTTCTTTTATTATAAAATAGGAGCATGGGTATAATATTTTTATTAAAAGTAAAAAAAATCTCAAAAAGATACAATCAGTAGATGGTTACTTTATTTTTCACCTAGATTCTCTATCGACCTAAATCTTTTGTGAGGACTTAGTTTCTTTACTAGTTACTCTTCTATTCCTATACATCATCTAGTCCAGTTTGTCTTTTCGGTGATTATGAGTAATATGAATCACTAATGTATCTATTACGTGGTCGTGTAATTCCCGACCCATGTCAAACTTGATAATCAATACATGATTTAATCAAAGTTTGAGGCCACCTCCTTCATTTGTGATGAATGTCTACCGAGCAAGCTGAGGTACATGTTCCCCAAGACTATCTCATCCATCTCTAAAGGAATGATGTTGAGATTCACAATGTTTGAAAACTATCCTCCAATAATATATCAGAAGGTGAAATATCTAATTGTTATCCCTTGACACAACCATATCATTGACATATTTTTAGGCATGAGGAAGAGACCTAGTAGGTGTAAGCCAAGTCACATACCAAGTCAAATGTAACATAGCTCATTTCGATGTCCAAATCGAAAACAAGTTACAATCGGTGTCCTTCAAAGAACCATCGGAACACTTTTTCCGAAATCCTCACCGATTGCAAAACCAAGTCGAGTATCCATTGGTGTCCTCTCGCTATCGCAAGGGTGTTGTATGTTGACCCGCATTTAGGAATGTTGGGAGATTTCCCTTGGTTGTAATTTTCCTCTCAAACCAATGAGGTGCCTTATCGTGGTTCCGTAACTAACAACGCTCTACATCGTGACCACTTTTGGAGTAAAGGCTACACACGAGCTCTGATCGGGATGTCGATCTCTCTCTATGAAGTTTCCTTTGTCGACTTGCTTCTACCAACCTGTTAGGTAAGGGGTCAATACTCCTCTTCATCTTAGCAATCAATCGATCATGTATGTTTTATCACTCGTTGACATTCTCCATATGCGTATGTAGCTCCGTAATCTAATGTGTTTGGTCCTGATGCATAAACACCACCATATGTACCATCATGCCCAAGATAGTGAGCACTACAGCCATTGGAAGAATTGGTATAGGTCCATTACTCTGTAGTAGTGAGATAGCACTGGTAATAACCATCTCTCGATACTAGACTTGATCCAAAATCGCCGCAATTTTCCTTGACCAACGCACTTATAGGTAATTTAATCTAGTACTAATTTTACTTCAGAAATTAAATCAACTTAAAACTAAAAATGTAATGAAAAATGGAAATACACTACAATGAGTTGATAAAGGAGTTAAACTAAAATGCTTACGTCTCTAGGTTCACTAATAGTTGAATCAATTCATTATACAAAAATCTAATTGTAAGTACAATATAGGAAATTATAATGCTCATAATGAATGTGTCAATTAAACTAGAACCTAGTGCCAATCGAATCAAGATCCCAGTGATCGGTCTTTGAAGCTCGGGCCTCAATCCCCACACAACTTCCCAACTTTGACACCTCCTAAAGCTAAGTCGATGTTGTCAAGCTAAATAATTGATCCTTTGCACAACCTCCGAATAAAAATAACATGGCCTCCAATGCCCAATGTAGATAATCAAAGCTTCTATATGCTTCTCCAACGTGAAATGATATCATTTAGCTCTCAACGAACAACATTTGGATCCACATGAGAAGACTCAAGGCTCAAATGGCCTTTACAATATCATGGCGGGTTAATAATAACAATTTAACTCCTAAAATACAAATTTTCCTATAATAATAGGTCTTAAAAATTCTCCAAAATATTGGCTTAATAATCTTAAGGCCTTCTTAACATTCCCTCCTTTTAACTCTCGTTCGTGCTTGAGAAAAGAGGAAGGCTTGTGTATTTAGTGGGGGTTTGAGGGGTTTATATACCCATAGTTTAGCTCGAAAACCTTGCATATCATCCACATATGCCAACTTGCTACTAGATCAATAAGTTGGATGGATTGATTTGGGCACATGTTTTGAAAGGGATAGGTCGCAGTTCAATTCTCCACCCCAAATTCTATACCAATGGTTTTTCTAACCTCTACGCCCATGTCAATCTTGACTATGCTATTGACCTTCACACCCTTGGCCACATGTCCCCTATCCTTGCAAACCTTCGACCGTCTTTCCACATTCCTCAACCCATCTAAGTCACCCGTGATCATGTTTCCTCCATCTGCATGCATGTCTAAGTTTTTATGGTGTTGGATTTGGCATTGGGATAAATCCTACATGCATCTTGGGAGGGTAGAAGATATTATTTTTAAGGATTTATCCACCCATTTAATTCATGGATTAGCCACATCTTTGCATTTATTTTTTCTTCTAATTTATCCTTGAGCTTTCCAAGTTGTTGTGTATCTCGTTGGTCGGTGTAGAATGGTTGGTTTATTCAAGCTTCACCAAGAACTAATTGTTAACTTGATCACTAATTTGGTGCATAACTCGATCATGAATTAGTCCTCAACTCGTTGAGTTAGCTCGTTGTCACTTGACAAGTTGTTCAAATGAGTGAAATCACTCATGGCGGGGGGTCCCCTTCCAAAATAAAAGTGGGCCCCTTAATTGACCACATTTTTCACTCTTAAGTGATGAAAATATCGCAACCTATACTTCAAGAAGGAACATGTTTAGGGATATATTTGGAATCTTACCACCCAATTTTGACCTCCGGATCACATCACCACAAAAATTTCATTCTCGGTTGTTAAATCTATCCCCATTGGCTCATATTATATCTAGGTTTCCCTTGGCTACATGTTGTTAGGGTTGTTCCATCCATTTTCATTAGTGTGTCAATTTTATTCATCATCGACATATTTTCACTATTTGAGGTATCCCTTTTAAGGATTTCTCTCCTACCATGCCTCATTTTTCTACAATTTCTATCACTCTTCTTACTACATCTATATATAGGTCTCTTGTTTAGAGTACTTACTTTGCATATTTCTAGTCATCGTAGGTATCATGATTGGCCTTTGGCTATGCAAAATATTTACATTACACATCATTCTCCACTTGTGATGAACTAAAATGTTATTGATTTACATGATGAACAATCTATTAATACCCATGATACTTTTTATGTTATGTCTTTTCTCATACAAATGATGCTCGCCCCTAATGCATATTGTTTCACATTTACCTATATCTAGATATTTGTCCCCTATGGTGGTTGGGTACATCTATACTACCTAATAAAAGGAACGATAACCAGATCGTACCAAGCCAAGAACATAGATGCTAATCAAACATCACGATCAATAAGATGAAAGCAATTCACCAAAATAACTTTACATAAACCTTTGCAAATAAATGAGCAACAATATCATATATTATTATGGAACTCAATTCAATACAATGAGAATGGGCCTTGCTTAAATAGGTAAGGAATAACAATCTAAGAACCAGTCAAGGTCGTAGATCAAGCCATAAATCAAGGAAATAACTAGTTATCAAGAACTAGTCAAGACCATAGATTCGGAGAGAACTAGACATCAAGGATCTAGTCAATACCATAGATCAAGGAAAGAACTATACCTAACAACTAGATAATATTTCCTAATATCTAAATAAGATAAAAGAAATATCCACACACATAAGTGGGTGAGGATAAATACAATAAAGGTAAATAAAGTACTTAGGTGAACATGAGCTAAGGTAAATACCTACTCTAACACCTAAGGTGTTACGATAAACTCATACCCAAATTCACAATGTCACCATGATCATGGATTTTTAAAAAGTTTCTTGAACACTTCTCGATACAAATCTAATAATCTTATGCTCATTAAGTCTAATATTATATCACTTTATCTGAATTCCTAGTCCTGATCGATCGATCCTATACTCAAATCACTCAAAATCTCCCGATCCATGCAAAATCAGCTAAGTATGATTCTCCTTTTTATTTTGTAGTTGTTAGATCAATAATCACTTTGAAAAGTGTTATTTTGTTTTGTAATTAATGTTGGAAGTTAATTAAATCAAAATATCCCCTATTATAATATTTCATCTTTTTATGTATGTTAATTAGAAACACTTTAAATCTTTAAAGGGAATGAAATAGGAATTCACAAAAAAGTGAAATCAATAAAATTAAAGGGCCTATATTAGATATAGTGAATAATATACCTAGATTATTTTCTTTTATGCCCTTAAGTGGGAACTATGGTATAAATAAATATTAATTACATAAAGGAAACAAATTTACAAATGTAAATTACATAATATGGATAAAAACCCTATGTGTGCGCTATAAGTTCTCCACAATAAAATGTTAGTATCAAACAATTATAAGTTTTCTAATGATTGTTTGATCTTTAATGTGCTTAGGATTTATTTATGTGTGAATATAATATGATGTTAATTCATGATAATATATTATGTAAAATGAACTATAATACTTGTTTATTTAAAGATAATTGGATTCAAATTACGAACATATTAGGGTGTGAATTGACATTAAATGATAAGAACAAAAATACAAGAAAAAGGAGATGAGTGCACTCTAAGCTAGCGGGACCAAAATCGATAGGGATCATGCTTTTGATATGTATTGAGAGCATTAATACTTTTGGCATAGCTTATGAAACATAGTGAATGGAATAGATAGATACATATGGTTGAGAAAAGTGGGAAATCAATCAAAATATGAAAATGTGCTAATAATGCCTAACATGGATGTATATTTATTGACAAATAGAAATGTACACTAAAAGTTTATGAATTAATATTGATAAATATATTGATCATTTCTAGTTTTTTATATTAAAAACAATTGTATGAGGTGCTTATGTGTTAAGTGAGTCCCTTTAACCTTATGATTATTATAAAAATAGTATATACATTTTAAATACATCTTTTTAAAAATATCCAGAGTTATATGAATCATGAAGGTTGTTGTCTTAGATTTTTCATATATCAAATTGATTAATAACTTTATTATTTTCTTTATGAATTTCTTTTTGATTGATAACAAATGACATCAATCTAGTTGCATTACTATGTCGTGCTCGGAAAAAAATTTATTAGAAAACAAATAGGCTTCAACTCTATCATATGACTACAATATTATAATTTTCAAAATTATAAATCACAATTAAATAAATACCAAATCTAGAATTAGAAATTAATTTTTAACAATTCCCAAACATTACAATCCTCTACCACTACCTTGATTGTCATTCTAAAATATATATCAAGTTGTATACATGAAGAAAAAATATCATCAAACTATAATTACTCATAAAAATCATCTTAAATAAACTAAATACAAGGATAAAATCACATCCAAAAATAATAAACTATACAATTATATTTTACTTTTAATATACTAATATACATATATTCTATGTTATGTTACTAGAACATATCCTTTTAAATTAGTGAATATGCCATTAAAATTATTGAGAATAAGTATCTATGCTTACCATATTCTACTAACAACCAATTATTTTTGTTTCATTATAAAAATCATGAAATCCGTGCAATGTCTTCCTTTCTACACTACACAATATATAATGATTGAAGTTGTTATATATATATATATATATATATATATATATATATATCCTTTCATGGTCATATATTATTATGATACATGAAAATAACATTTGGTGAACAACATTCTTTTATCTCGTGGATGACATCCAACCAAATTTGATAAGGAAAGATACAAGTATATTATTCCATTAATTAAGTATTTACAAAGTCACAATGATGAATTTTAAAGGGAAAAAAAGGAAGAGAGTTACCAATATTGGTGTCATTATCATCTTTCATTTCAAGGCAAAATAATACAAATAATACACATCAAAGTTCATATAATTATGACAGATGTATAAAGTGGGTAGTATTCATATGCTAGCTTTAATTACACGTAGCCCTAATTTGCAAGAGAATATAAAGATAAGCATTACCTTATTATATGAAAAAAAAAAAAGTGATCCCTTTAAAGGAGAAGATACCACTTGGAGCCGATGCAACTTAGGATTCTTCCATTAAATTTATTGAGCAAATAATTTACAAATACCATAGAATTTGTAGACTAAAAAGAACTATATTGGGTAAGTCTAAAATATATATTAAATAAGTGTAAAATATATATTTAAAAAATTGGTCCCATTCTAAAAGAAAATAACTATGTGAGAGAGCCAATTCAAGAGATATTATGATAGATTCATTGAATGTGTAAGAGTTTATATGTCAAATAAACATGTATACCATTCAAGGTGTTAGTCAAATAAAAAAATATTATCTTATATAAATATTAATTAAACATCAAACATTTTAGTATTTTTCAATATTAATTTATGTTAATTTATAGAGAGTCAATAAAAATGTATTATTTTATTCTTTAACATATTGGTTACATAAATTTATATATGTATAAAATTGTTATTATTTGTTATTAAATGAATATTAATATTGATTAAATTTTTTAGGTCGAGTTAAATCTTAGTTTAATATTCTTCACACTAATAGAATTGTGATATTGTTTTTGTCTTCAATTCATTATATACAAGAACAAAAATAGGAAATAAGTGTTGGATTGAGGGTTGTTGATATTGATATTACTATTTTCTTAAATATGACATCCATTTGACCATCACAGGTAAATTTGATTTTAAATTTGACATTTATTTAATCATTACTTGGAAGTTTTTCTTTTTACTTATAGAATTATATCTAAAATTAATAATATTTTTGTAAATAAGAGAAATTTGAAACCTTTTTTTTAATCTAACATCTATCTTTTTGTATAATTACATTGTACTATATTGTTTTCATTAATAAAGAGACATTTTTCAATCAAAAATTGAATACAATAATGAAATCAATTATCACAAATTAACAAAAAATAAAATATAAAAATAACAAAAATAATAATCAATAAAATATTACAAAATCCAAAATAACCACATTAAAATTAATATATATATAATTTTTAAAAATAAATACATTTAAACTATCCCCATTAAAATAAATTAAAGAAAGAAATTCAATCTTTTATTTTGGTAACCAAGGATTTCCATACAAAGCTACATAATCCGGATGGATTACAATATCGTTTGGGAGAATGGTCTCCATTTTGTACTTACTGAGCAACTATAAAATATGTTTCTACATATTTTATTCCAAAACCCATCCTATACTCTAAAGTGCCCACAATGCTTTAGGGAAACACTTTATTCACATTATAAAGCGCCCACAATAAGAATCAACACAATTTCTTTTCTTCTTCTTAATTGAAACAACATTGTAGAAACTCTTATATGATTTGTTTTTGTTTTTATTTTTAATTAAAACAGCCCCAATTTTGGCAATGTTATAATTTACAAGAAAAGTTGCGAAGGTCTTGATAAATGTATAGGTTTGTCTTCGGATGAGAAGCTTAAAGTGGTGAATTATTACTACTATTCTTCCCCATACTAATAAATATTTGTATTCCTCCCCATAGTAATAAATATTTGTGGTTCATCGGTATTAAGTGGGTCCTTTATCTTGTACTTAGTAGGAATAATATCAAAGGAAAATATCATTCGATAATGCTTACTTATGGAGGTAATGTGAGTAATTATTATTTAAATGCACAATGAAAATTCTAAAAATATATCACTAATCAAATATTTTTCCATTTAAATGATAGGAAAGATAGCTAAAAATATATATGATACTATGCGAATTAATATTTAGAGATAGAGGATAAGGGAGCATTGTATCCTCCACACAAGGCTTTCGGTATCCTCCATACCTCCTCCCATTATTGACGATGTTATTTTATCTTTCAAGCTACCATTTAATTTCTCTCATACTTATCCTTGTCCTCACTTGTTTTTTCTAAATTACCCTCATCCATTTTGATCAACAACATGACAAGTGATACACAAATTTCCTTAAAACAAGCCTTTTCTTAGTTTATGATACCCATAATCGATGCAATGACCTCTTTGTTTCTCTAGGCCATTTTGTCATCCAACCTAAACAATTTTCCCCATTCCATCCACACTTCTTGTAGTCCTAGCAATGTTCATCGTCATTATAATGTTTGGTATGACTCTAATGTAAAAACATCCATTGCCTAACCAAACATATCATGTTGCATAGACCCTCCAAGTCAAAAAAATGGATATGTTCTATAAGAGCATTCTTGAGAAGAAAAAGAGAAACTATCTCCTTAATAAACACAAAATCTCTATCAACCAACTATAGTCAACTCCCAAACGTTTTGAAGAGCTTTACTTCTGAGAAATTGTTATGTATTTTATTTGATCTCCCTACCTAGTTTGATTATTCTTTTAGCCTATAATGCAATGAGCTATAAATCAACCAATAATTTGAGTCAACAAAATAACCTTTTCATTGTCATCTCTTCTCTAATCACCTTATCCTTTGTGCCATCATTAAGCTTCAATCCAATAAATCTCCTAATGTTTCAAGAACCTTAAAGTCAATTTTTTTAACATATCCCAAAAGTATTGGCAATCAATAAATTACATACCCTTTAACTACATGGTGACCCATGGCTATCCACCTTCTTAGACATCTCACATCATCCATTCCATCTACAAGACTGGAAATAAGAATGATCCTAGTGATTACTGCACTATCATGGTTGGACACAACATGGCTAAGATCTTTTCTAAAACTCTAGATGTCCATATCTCCAAATAGGCAAAGAAAAAGAGGTTGAGGGCCATAGGACAAAAAAATTTCAAGAGGGCCATAGGAAAAACACATTTCAAGAGGAACGAATGTACCATTTATTATATATTTACTTTGACCTTTATCATTAAAGAATCTAGGAAAAACAAGTGTGGATTTTATTGTTAATTTGTGGAATTTGGCAAGACATTTGAAACAATTCCTTGAAACTTGCTAGTTGACAAGATTGAAGCTTTTGGTATTCTACCCTTGGTGTTTTCACTTATGATGGAACTTGATGAGAGTATTGTTGGAAACACATGAATAAGAGACAAGGATACAAATGATTTCTAGACTACCATAGATGTAACACAAGGTTTCACACCTCTCTTACACTTTTTGTAGTCTACATTACTGAGTTAGAGAAAATATTTTCTTATATATTAGGTATAATATATGCTTACTTACTCTTTGAAGTATCTATTTTAATTCTCATTTTGAAAATGGCATTATTTTTTATGTCTCACTTGGTGAAGGGTATTCTCAAACAACTTGATATCTTAGCCTCACTTTGTGATATTCACGAGCTTTAGGTAAATTTAAGTAGAAAAATTCATGAATTTTAACATCTCTATAAATAAGGAAAGAAAGGTGATTCTTACTTATTGAGGGGAGAGGGTTGATGTGGCCTCTTTGTATGTTTACTTGGGGTCCTCTTTTTTTTAGACCATGTTTTATCATAATTTTGATTATAGAAGCTAAAACGAATAATGGATAAGCACATCTCACCATTATTGGAAATAATTACTTTTAGCTTCAGTTTGAAGACATTTATATGAAGATCCACCTTTTTAATTCACTAGTCTTACATACTCTCTTATATTTTTTGAGGTTTGGTAACCATATCTTTGACTTGAGGATCAACACTAAATATAAATAGTGATTTTCACAATGCTATCCAAACATATTTACAACAAGAGATGGGTTCTTCATGTAAACATCTTGCATATTTTAGCATGACCTCACATATTGCTTTAGTGATCTTTCATGTAATGAAAGTGATTCACATACTCGAAATTTGGGTAAATCCTAGGGTGGTCACATTAGTCTACACATATTTTTGTCATAACCTCTATGAAGTAGGAAAATGGGGTTGATTCATGTTGATATGAAAGTGTCTCTTCATTCCTTATCCTTGTTATAGGAATATTGACAAGCCAACCACACATAGCCTCCCATTGGATTCTCTTAATCTCTCCAATAGAGATATAAATAATGGTATTCAAAATGACATTTATAGATACTACCTCTAGTCTAAAGGCTACAACCTAAAGAGTTACTCACTTCAAAACGTTAGCACTACTTAAACTTATATTCACTTCATTGATGGGCTCATCTAACCCCTAGGGTACACAAAATATAGTTATAGTGCAGCTGTAATGACACATCTCACTAGTTCCTAGAATAAATGGTCTAAATTTTTCGTCACAAAATAAAAGGACATTAACTATTCTCTCATACATCTTAACTGAATCCCTATGTTAAAAACCTTGATTCACAACTAAACAACTCTAATCTAGTTACATTGATCATCTATTAATCATAACTAAAAATTAGTTTTTAGATTGTGGGTTATTATCCAAAATACAAGTCTTTTCGTTATGCTATTCCATTCCAATCCTTGGAAAATCGACCTATTTGAGGTATAACTCATTTAATATGCCATACTTTGTTTTATACTAAGAGATTGCATTGAGTCAATCATGTATTCAATGAAGTTATCTTATCATAAATTTATATTCTCAACTAGGTATCATAAACATGTTATATGTTTACATAGTTTTCCCTAGGATTCTTTTTCATTATCATCTTTTCATTGTAGAGGTTAAATCCTCATCCACCTCTAGGAATATAACAAAAACTCAATAATTCATGTTTTAAGCTACCTGTATCTTACTCTTGAGCATATGTAATACTTATGGTATATTAGTAAATTTATATTTATTTATGCCATCTAATATTTGATTGATACATAACACTAGATCATACAAGATGATATGTGATATATTATATAGAATAATCCCACCATCTTAATAAGAATTATGTGGTTAAAAAATTTCATACCTTATAATATAAGTGATTACCAACGGAATTTACTACTTATTCTCATAAGACATCATGTGTACTTCAAATTATGTTACACCATAGTCAAGAGGGGAAGGCTATAAGTGTAATCATGGATAGTATCAAGTCTTGCAAATAATCAATACTATATTCAATTCACATGATCTTTCAAAATTTAAAGCAAAATCCTACTCATAGACTTTAGTTCATATTTCAGCATACGAATGAAATATTATAAACTCATGTTACACCATATTGTAGTTGTGTTACATTCCATTATCTTTACAATAACCCTATTAATCTTGACAATCCATTACAAGTTAATAGTTTATAGTCCTATTTCATTATAGGTAAAAATTAGAATCTAAAATCTTTTTTTCCATTCTTTGATCAATATTTTTAGTGCATATGGATTCAAGTTTAAACTACACATGCCTCTACACTTTATACAAGTAAAATTTCATAAACCTAACACTCCTAAATTTCAAGTGCATACAAATCCTTTTAGCCTAATCACTTAATCAACGATGAAAGTGGAATGACTAAATTGATGGCTCATGGCTATAATAGGAAATCCACAACCAAATGATATGGATTACACCACAAAATTAGTAAGGGATTGCAAAAACACCTATCCAAATTTATCCATATTATGTCAATAAGATCTACAAAGAGGATTTTGCATTTAAAATTGATACGGTATGGAAGAATTAATTAGTGATCCATATAGTTAAAAAAGTAATTTGATAATGGTTTCTAATCACATTGAGTAAATTTTCTAATTATGCAAGAAACTAAGCAAAGTACGCCATTTTCCAACTATGCACCTTATGATTCAATCAAACTTGAGACCGAGACATCAAGACACACATAATGAAATATAATTAAACATGTATTCTCCTCACATGATCATCATAATGTTATGACCTTCAACATTTATGATTTTGAATCAATTTTACACTTCCCTTCATATTATCACATTCAATAAGTTGGATGTGGGTTACAAAATTTCCATCAAATACTCTTCCACAATTAGAAATGATAGTATAAGGAATTTTAAAAATACCCGGAAAATTATTACAATCATACATCACTCTTATTACTTCAATCAAGTATTTATAAATCTATATATTCATGGATTATCCCATATCTATCTTAGTGGGTTAATAATTGAATTCCCACAAGTCTTCTAAACCTATTACTATAAGTATGAAACTTTTCATTTATTTTTAATGGAAATACCCAACACTCCATCCGTTATGTCACGATATAAAGGTTCCTACTATGTTAAATATTGAAAATAAACTAAAAATCATGAGATGATAATTAAATTTCAATTTTACATTTCTAGCCAAAACATGCGATCGATCAAGTTAAGGGATATTCTACACAAAAACTATTAAACTAAGACATTTAATATTGTAAGTTTGTGTCCATAACCCAATCACTCATCTCCTTATTATGATTAATAGTAATAGGTAAATTTGTTGATGTGGTAAGATTTTACTCTAAGATATCAACCGTTAGTGTCCAACTATGAAGAGCACAACAAACGAGATGGATTTAAGATCGATCAGTAAAATACTCATGAATACCCAATAATAAATCAATTCTAATGTATAAAGACTTCCCAAAATATTTCCTACATGAATTAGGTGAAGATGTCTAAAATAAAAATTATAATATAAATAAAAAATCACTTATAGAGTTTATTTTGTAAATATATCATAAATTGAAAGTTAATAACCTAGTAGTGATTCCTTAAGTTAATAATTCTAAATAGGGCATGTTACTAAGTCACACACAAAAACTTAGTAACAATAAAGTTAAGCTTTAATCAAAATAGTCCCACCGAGCATTCCAAAACTATTAGAGCTCAAAATTACACGCCACCCCAAATCAAGAAGATTTAGGATTTTGAGGAAATGTGGAACTCTGTTTCCAAGTGTGGGACTTGCGGCTTCAAATAGAACTCCGAAGAAGGCCAACTTCCTTGTTATATAGGTTTGGAAAACATGCATAACACAACCTAATTCTAACGTTAAAATTACTCCCACAAATAAATCCTAATCTAACAATTCTAAGGAACCAAGGAGAGATATGAAAGAAAGGTAAATCCTAAGCTAAAGGCAAGTGATAACACCAAAAGAAGGTGGAACTTCCCAAAATCTAGATGTCTGCTTTCACCGTTTTCTTTACGTTTTTAATGACGAAACAGATAAGGGTAAGGGCCAAGGAGGAATACCTATTTATGTTGGTTGGTTGATGGTTGTTGCACGCGTTCTGACTTCTTGATCCAATGCCGATTGTGAGAGCTTCCTTTTGGCTAGGAGGAACTACCTGTAATAGAAAACAAGACCACAAGAGAGGAGTTAAATGATATATGACAGTGGACTACCTAGCATGTGCTAGATCTGGGAAGTGTGATACTCCCTAGATGGCTGTCAATCCACTGTTTAAAACAAATTAATGCGAGAAATAAACAAAGTCCTATTGTAGTTGATATGATTTAGGTATCTCATTCAAGCACAATAAGAAAATCTAATATAATAGGCTAGGTTATAGTCAGATCTAAATAATAAGTAGGTGTCAGGTTGCTAGAACTGGTCAGGGTCAGATTTTGGGTTGTTTAGGTCAACTGGTGAGATGATTGTTGGGTCTGTTCTTGGTCAAGGTATAAAACACAGAGACCGACGTCAATCGGGTATGACCAATGCCAGTTTAGGTAGAACCGATGATGGTTGTGGATAACCGGCGTCGGTATGGTCGAGGTAAAAGAAACTCGAATAGATCAAATGGCAAGGGATGATATGAGGTCAAATGAGGTTGGGAGAGTGGATGAGAAGGTCTGTGGAGATATTAGGTATACTCAGAAATGAATATTAGATCATAATGGTGATTTGGTGATGTGGGTAAGGGAAATGGTTGAATTACAAGCTAATAAGAAATGGAGGAATGAACATGCAAAGTATAAACTAATGAAAGGAATGAAAAAAGTTAACTATGCTGAAATAGACAATGTTGGTAGAGATGTACTTATTGTGATGCAGATTTTGATGGCTGAATGGAGGTGGTTATTGATCAGAAGAATAGTGTTAGATATCGTAGCAATGGCTCCCAGAATGATTCCATGAGTGCGATGCTTCAATATATATCCTGGTGATGGCTATGGATATCTAGATACATGAAAGGATGCCTGTTATGCTTGCATGTAGCTCTATTTTTGTCTCTTTGCTCTTAAAAATGTGCCAACCCAAAAACAAGGTTGTTTAGGTGAATAAATGGTAACCGATGATGGTTTTGGGTTGATCGGCATTGGTTTAGGGGTGACCGACGTCGGTTAAGGTGGGATTCCCTAGGTTTACTAAAATGGGTAGATATTTCTAATTTCTTGGTCCCAATTAGTTTCTTTTGCGGATTAGAATAGAAACTTCCCTTCTAATGATCGGGAATGTGGTTAGAGAGATTTTAGGGTTAGACCAAATCTTATCTCATTAAGGCAAGTAAGACTTAGTTATTGTTGGTTATGGAAACATGCCAAGAATAAGTCTAGGGTGAGGTGGTTGGATGAGGTGTCTAGGTGAGGTGGTGGGGTATAAATTAAGGTAATTAGATATTAAATATTGTGAGGATATATATTAATTTAATTAAATTAATGGTGATGTGGGGTGGAAGGGGCCATGGTTAGATGAGTATGTTTGAGCTGGTTATTTAACAAAGGACCAAGGGGAGTGTGACCCAATTTTGGTGTCTATAATGACACAAATGTAAAAACACGAGGCTAGGATCATGATATGCATGCATTTCGATTGCGAGATAGATAAAAGAAAATGAAAAATGTGAGAGGTGAAATATTCACATCAAACACTATGTATTCGAAGGAAGGAAGTAAACCACACATGCATTTATAAATATTTAGTTGCTTACATACATATCCCAAGTAGGAAAATCACCATTCATGAGTTACAAAGGTTGACAACATTAAGTTTCGAGTTTCATAGAGAAGAGCTCAAAAATATGCTATGGAAGGAAAGAGGGAGAAGAACCCATACAAAGTGCGCAAGAACTTGTATTTATATAATTCGTAGAATGAAGAAAGAGAAGGAAGAGAGGGGAGAAAGGACCATTGAGATGGAACTAATTGAATTTGAAAATGTGTTTAGTGAGTGTTGGCACCATGAAATATTATAGAGGTTGCTTGTAGTACAAGCATGGATGCCCCCAATTTCAGCCAATAACCATTACACAAACTTTGAGTCTATTGCATGCCATCGACTACTTTCGAATGGTGTCATACTTCATTAAATTATGGTGGTTGGGATAGTTCTCTCTTTGTTTTGAATTATGATGTGGCTTTGAAACCTTCCGCAGATTTTGCTATGTCATGCGGCCTTCACCACTTTGTATTTCATAATTTCTTTCTTTTGTGGGCCTTCACAAAATTTTCCCTCTGCGTGTCTTGATGAGAAGAATTAATTCACACCACCCACAAGGTTCATATTCTTGATCCACAAATTTTGACCTTGTGTAGACACAAAATCACACACATATTACTATTTTACTATGTTATCAATATGTTGTTTATATGCATGGATCTTAAGTAAGAAAAGTATTCACTGGTGACACAATCCTTTTTCCATCCACTTATTTTGATTGTTTCTATTGTCTTTATCTCTCACATTTATCATTTTTGTACCTAGTTCTAGTCAAGTCACAAGGATACATGTCTATCTTTCTTTTCACATCTATCGTCATTTACCCAGGACACTAGCACCCATTTTGGACACTAGCGCCTGGCGCTCTCCTATCCATTCTGGGAGCTTCTATCCTCTTTGTTATTTTTACTTATTTTGACATTTGTGGTTGGCCTTTTTAGTTTTCTTATCCTTATCCCAAGCTCATAGTCAGCCTTTTGGGTCACTAGTGTCGAAATTCAAACAAGAGATTCATATATATACACAACATACACACTATTATTCTAGATGAAAATTCTAAGGAAAATTTCATCTACATACTACCATTGTCATTATAAGGGACTACATTTTTAGGCTACATACATTGTATAAAAAGGGGAATTTATCAATTCCATATCACACATTTGCATCTTATCTATCCATAGCCCGCTATCTTGGCATCATTGGTGTGAGGGAAACCTAAGGACAACTATTTCACACACAAGCACAAAGAACTACATGGAGTCTGGAATGTATGCAGTTCTCGGTCATAAGTTCACTCTTTGAGTGACCATCAGTCAATCATAATACTTCACATATTTGCATTTTAATTCCAATTTGATGTTTTTGTGAGCTTGTGCAGGTAACTAGGGTTTGTCTTATAGGTTATAGGTACCCTCGGTGATCAAAAAGTGAATATCAGGTGAGTGACAAGAAGTGATAGTGAAACCATAGGGACACAAAAGAAAACATATTTTGAGCTTCTGTGTAGTCACCGATGCCCAAGAAGAGTCCCAGGTGCCCAAGCACCCTTGTCCAAAACTAGGATCCCATGTCTGACATCATTCTCAGGTCTCATAATTTGTAGGGATAAGTTACGTCATTGTTTAAATTTAGTTCAACACTTTACACTTCCTGACTAGTTCCAGTTGCACATGAATAAGCTAAGTATTTCATCTCTCTCATTTACTTATAGTATTACATTGTTAGAGTTCTTCACATTTGTATATTATTTAATTTTACTATATTTGTTACTCGCAATTATATTTAATTAATTTTTCATTAAATCATTTGGTGATCCTACTCTTCTTCAAATTTATTTCCCTAGGATCCCAAAAACCCTCATGGCTAAGGAGAGGTCCTCATCTCCCAAGTATAATATTCCTATACATGCTTGCAACCCTTTTTTGAATATACTTCTGCAAAATCTGAATTTCACGACCTCTATCACAATCCTCAATGTGATTCTTCCGTTATTCAAAAACTTCTTGCTTTCCAAGACACCCTTCCTATTGGCCATGACACCCCTAACATTTACATAGTCTCCCATGAAAAATATTTTCTTCATGTCCTCCCTCATCTTCTATCGTCACTCATGTTGCTACATCTTCTTCTCCTCCTCTTATAGCCCATGATAATATTAATGTAGATTTTGTGCTTGATCATCTTTTTGCTTGTGACAATATAGATACCAATAATGCTACTTCTAATGTTGAAAATGTAAATGTGCATGATGTTACTTCTATTAGTAGTCAAGATGAATGCAAATTTATATCTCCTACTCTTCCTACTTCTGAAAGTGCTTCTAATAAATGCAATGATAAATCTGAAATTATTACTCCTACTTATTCTTTATATGTTGATGATAGTCTTGATGAAATAATTTCTTGTGAAAATATGATTGATTGTGATGAAGATTATGCTTCTGATCATGAACATGCTAGTGATGATGTTACTTCTCTTAAGACTATTGAATGTGAATTTACTACTCCTCTTTCTTCTACTTCTAAAGTTATTCTCATGATGATTCTACTCCTACCACTAGTACACCTCTCATTGTATCTTCTGATTCCACATATATCATTCACATAAAGCCTCCATGTTTTTCTTCTTCTCTTCCACCTCCTTCTCCTCCCATTATTACACCTCTCATTATATCTCTTGAGTCTACATCTAGCATTCCCATAGAGCCTCCATATTCTTATCCTCCTCTTCCACCTCTTTCTCCTTCTTCCACATCCATTCCTCTTTCACACATTCCCATGATTACTCACAATGGCAAGATAAAACCTCTCAATATGCCTTTCACTTCATCAACCATTCCATCAAATGATATTTTATCCCTCATGCATGTTGTTGGCACTTTGCAATCTCAAGTTCATACACTCACCCTTAAAATTAAAGCCTATTATTCTTATATTGACAATAATTCTCTGCATGGAAATCATATTCCTAAAAATATTCACAATTCAGATTTTTCAAAGGACTTCATCATGCCTAACTTCTCATGTTTCAATGGCACTAGAAATCCTTATTTTCATCTCAAGAATTATCATTCGGCCATGTCTTCTTATTCTAATGATCACTTTCTACTTAAAGCATTTAGTCATAGCCATGTGGACCATGCTCTCTAATGGTATACCCATTTGCCTTATGGATCCATTAGTACTTATTGTGATATGGAGGATGCTTTTCTTAGGAAGTTTATATCTAAAAATGGTCCTAAAGTCACATATGAACACTTTCCTTTATTGCATGAAGGAAACAAAGAATCAAATGTAGATTACATTTTATGCATCAATTCTTGTAGGCATTAGTTATTATTTCAGCCCATTGATTTATAAAAGTAATTTATCTTTTGTCATGGCTTGATTCCTACATTGAAAGAAAAACTATTATATGATACATGTGAATATTTTACTCTCTTATGCTATAAATTCATTGATTTAGAACAAGATTTAATTGTTGCACATATTATACCACCCCCTTCGATTTCTTGCACTACCGCATGCATTGTCACTACTTATTCTCCTTTTTCATCCATTAGGATCCCTCCACGGTCCCCATTTCCACCTCCACTACATCAAAATCACCTAATCTTTCCTCATCTCCCACTCATGAACCATTGCAATTCTCACATAATGCAAAGCCACATGATGTTCTCGCAAACCTTACTTGATAAGCAAATCATCTCGTCTACCTTCTACTCAACATCATCCACCTCACCACTTACATGACCAAAATGACCGTATTTCTATAATTTCCACCGCATCAATGGCCATCATGATAATGATTATTATGATCTCCATGATTTCTTACAACAATTATAAGAAAAAGGTGTCATTACTTTTCAATCTCGCTCTCTTTATCCTATTCCACATAACTATTCTTCCACTATTGTTCACTTGTCTCCTTCACTCCATCTCAAATTTTCATCCGCCCACCTCCTAAGGTCATTATCCATTTGCATCCTCCATCTAATCCACCTATGGTCACATCATCTCATTCCTCACACATTGCTACAGTTCCTCATTGGCTTCCTAAGCCCCTTACTTCCGCACTTCCTTCCACCACACCTTCTATTCTTGGTTCCATTCCATATAACATCAAATTTGGTACTTATTCTCACATAATTGATGCTTTACATGCTCCATATATGCCTTGCAGGCCTCTTAATCTCTGGTAGATGAAATCCACTTTACATTTCATTACCATATGATGCACTATCATGCTACGGTTCACACTTGACCTGCCGAGGTAATAATACATCAATGAAACTCTCCTTTCACAACTCATACTCTGTGTTTAATGACATATCTTTTCTAACATCTCCTTAGATGTGACAAACCCATCTCCCAATGATGCACTCTTATTCTCTAGTTCATTCTTGACTTTTGAGGGGAATTTAAAAATGAACCTCATTCTAACACTAGGGGGTAGCTCTTCTTCTCCCCCTTTTCATTCTAATCACACGTAATTACGAACATTGTTTTACATCTCACCATTATTCCATTATCAACACACCATTCTTACTTCTTGTATTTATCTACAAAAGTACATCACATCCATACATTTATAATTATTACATGTTATACCATACATTCCTATTTACAAATATTTGTTGTTTAGCTCATTTACTTGGTTATTGTTTCCAAATCATAACACATTTCAACTATAAAAACTATCTATCCAATTAGTCATCTTGATAATGCATCTAGAATTTATCAAACCAAATACCACAAACATTTCATTCTCATCACATAGTATATAATACACATCAATAATCAATGCCACATCAACACAAGTCAACACACACACACACACACACATATCCTCCAAAATCATAAGTTAAAAAATACATTTCCTGGGGAAGCCCTATGCATTGATACATCATATAAAAAACATCACACATCATCATAGATGCTATATATAATTATGGGATGTATAGAACTAGAAGCTTCACCGATCACTCTACGTCATTGATCTCACCTCTATATCTCTCTACCTATGTCATAATATAGAAATCTAGGCCATATGATCTTCGAATCGTCCATGTAGCTCAACATATTTAGCAAAAACATCCTAAGCTAGGAATCCTCCTCCTCCAATCTATCTATCTCACTACGTCTCTGCACGAGCCTCATCATGCTCGATCAATAACATGGTACACGTGGTTGTTTCTATAGCTAGTGGTTCAAACAAATGGGCATTCTCTCCTGAATAAAATCAACTCTCTCTAGCATACCACCTCCAATGAGCACATCTGGAGGCACATTCTGCATCAATGTGTGTGTCGATGAATCTACAATCAAGGACCAACATGCATCACTTGTAATCACAAAATTCAACATCGATTTACTATACACTTTGTAATATCTAATAACCAAACAACATATACCAAATAGCAATGAAAAATACTTACATTCGACTCGTAGTTCTTGTGAGTGTGTGGAAGAATTTTTCCCTAAGATGCCTTTGTAGACAAGTGAAATTAATAGTGGGTTGTCAGAGCTATATGTAACAATGTAGATAGATGTGTGGATGGAATAATAAACTTCCCCTTCCTTTGATATGTATGCAAAAATGTATTCCATTGTCCCTTGAATGGATGCTAGATGGATTCCTTTAGTGATCTTAGATGCCTTTGGATGCAAGCTTAGGCAATGATAATAGATGTTTAGATCTTGGTCCATTATTTTGATCACATAGTTATGTATTTATATGATCTCTTTGGTTGAATTTCAAAATTGAAAATTGGAAGCATGAACCATAAGAAAATAAGATGCCCAAATGATAAAAGAGACCCAAAAGAAGCAATTAAGATAGAAAAGGGTCAAGGGTGCCCAAAGGGGATGAGGGCACCTGGCACCGACATCTTGGAAGGGAGCCGGTGTCAAAATTCATACAATATAAAAAGTAAAGTTTTGACTAGGTTGTAGGGTGTGTAAGACCAAATAGAAAGTAAGAAACACAAAGAAAAAGACAAAGATAGATGTTAATTACTAGTTTTATCACTTAGGAATCATGTAAATACTATTTATGATTTTAGGACCTAGAAACATATCCAAGTGTGTGGTTTTGGGTCTACATTTCCCCTAATTTATGTTGTTGAGTGAATACTCGATAAAATTAAGTAGTTAGAAGATGCATACCTTTTGTTCTGTAGAGAGTGTGATGGAGATAGTGTGCCAAAGAGATAAGTAAAATCGTGAAGTGATTAAAATGAATCATGGAAACTAAAAAGAGGAAGTGACCCTATAGGTGAATCAGTATGGTGTTTGTACCTATTATTGTACTTGACATTATGCTTGATGTAAGGCTACTTCTTGTTACGTATTAAGGAAGGATTTGTAAAAGAAGATTGAAAGAGTAGTCAAAGTCATGTATTATGAAAAATCTATAAAATTATGTAAAATAAAAGTGTACACATGATGTATAGAAGTGTAAAAGGATAAAAAAGTGTCCAAAATATTATGTAGAGTGATTTTTGGGTGATCTCATGCTAAGAGTGATTTTTTTGGGTGATCTCATGCTAAGAGTGATTTTTTTGGGCGATCTTACACCAAGAGATATTTTTGAGAGATCTCACGCCATGACAAAAGAGTGTTGGGGAGAGAGGTCTAGTGCTACTCTCCTTCCATGAATGCTTACCAAATAAACACTGATGTAGATAGTGTGTCCCATGTTATCACGAGTTGTACTGAATTAGTTCTTAATTTATTTTGAGTATAGTGATTACAATATAGATAGAATGCATTCTTCTTGCTAGATAATTGTGCATGTACTGTGAAACTACTTTGTAAAATTATTGTAAACTATGCTAATATGAGAAAGTAGTTGTGTTAGTGCAAAATCACAGCACCCCTGGACGCACATCAAGCTTCTAGGTTGATGTTCAAGCATCCAAGGTGATTGCACAACATGGAAACCTCTCTCCAAGCATGGGACTTGTGAAACCGAGAGAGAATCTCCAGAGAAGGCTGGTTCTGCTCCCTAAACTACTCTGCCACAAGCTATTCCAGTGCGGAAAGCTAATCTAATCCTAATCTAACCATGCCAAGGAGACAGAGAGAGAGAGAGAGAGAGAGAGAGAGAGAAGGGAAAAACAACAAAAGCCTACACTAAAATGGTGATACACCGAGAAGGAGAATGTTGGACATCTATCAAAACTCATGCATGGACAAGGAGAGGTGAGCAATGGGAAGGATGGACAGATGCATCATAGGCCCAAGGATAGATTTCACACGAAAATGTCCCAAAACTCCATGAACATAGCTCCGTGCCTGTAATGAACATTCAAACATGCACAAATACCTGCAATGAAGAGAGGAAAGAAGAGAACAAGCAAAAATGAGGAAGGATGGACAGATGCATCACAAAACACGTTTTGTTGCTCCTGAAGTTTACACAGAACATCATTCCATTAATAAGAGGCAAAAACGCCATTACAGAGCAAGGGAGGAGGCTCAAACTCCATTTTCAACCCTAGAGAAGAAAAGAAGGGAGGGCAGAGCAGAAAAGATGAACAACTTCTTTCTAAATGAGCCAAATCTGGCTTTTTACATTGCATGGGTCGAGCCTAGGGGACAGAAATGTAGGAAAACGTGCAAGCCCATTCCTCATTGAATGCCAATGCATTAAATCAGCATGGAGGATCTTACCAACCCATACCCTATCACTTTGACCGATTTTGGAGGAGAATGCGACCCATGTGTATTAATCAGGGCGCGAAATGTCACTTCTAGCCGTTATCACGCGTCGAGCCATTTCTTGATTTTCTCTCTCCGATACACACAAAACTCGAGATTGATCCCATAATCATGTAGAGGATTTCACTATCTTTCCATTAATGTCAAGAACGCATAAAATCGAGCTCTGGGTCAAAAGATATGATGATCTCAAGATTTAGGGCACGGATGTACTCAAAACGGATTTTGAAATATTTCACGCTTTCACCACTGGATGACACGTGGCACACATTGATTGGTCGCATGATTCTCTCTCCTCTACCTTTCGGTGATTTCTTTTGAAATTTCTCAGGCCCTCGCTGGGACACGTGGCGCTATTTCATTGGTTTGGATCGCTCAAAACTCGCCCCTTTGACTTTTCTAGACCTTTCCCCCTTGTGACACGTGTCATGCGTTGATTGGTCCTCGGCCCCCGCCGATCTTTCGGTGATCCGCGTCCCGCGCGTCCCTTTGTCCCATTCTGTTTTCCCATTTCACCCGATTCGGTGATTCGCGTCCTCGCGCCCAAATGTCCCATTTGCTTGCGGTCATTGTGCTCATTTCGAACGATCCGACCTGGTTCGGGTCTTTTTGTCCCAGATGTCCCAAATGCTTTTCAGACTGTTTGTTCCCATTTCGGCCGATCCGGCCGGTTCGGGTCTTTTTGTCCCAGGCGTCCCCGAGAAACACTTAGTCATTTTCTTCCTCTTGTTGCCGGATCGCTTCTCGCCCACCGCGTACTTCTGCTCGCCCGATTGTCCCAAATGCTTAGCGGGCCACCCGGAGGCTTTTCGCCACCCGCATCTTTCTGTCCCACACATCCCTACTGTCCCAAGGACTAGGACTTAGTCGATTTTCACAATTTTTTCTTGGATCAACCTACTTTCCTGGGACTTGAATATTCTGATGCATGTTATCAAAATTACCCCTGGGGTGAATTTTGGATAACATTTTTGGCGACTTCAATGGGTCATCTCACTGCTTAGATGAATGATCAAGAGCCTAAAGCAATCCATTGGGCATGGAGTCATGAGTAGTAGCTCTAAAACCGATCCAAAATTTGAAAACCTCCTCTCGAGCCACTTGGAAACCCACCGGGCATGGAGTTGTTCTCACCAAAACCACCGAAAAGAACTGCAAGAGTAAAACCAGCAACACCGAAAACTATGTACAAAACTGAAAATCATACATGCTCCAAATGGAACATGCAGAGTGTGCACAAGCACTTCTTCTACTGAAAGCAAACCTAGCTACTCTATTCTAACTGGAAGCAAAGGCAAGCTAAACAAACCCTGCAACTGGTTGTGAGAAATAGCTTCCTTTCTTCAAAATTGGCAGCCATGCAATTGATTCGCACTCGATCATGGCTTTTTGGATGGATGGAAAATCAACAAGAAGCTGGTCTTCTATCCAAATCATCAAGGTATCCACTCAAAACAAATCCAATACCTCTTTTAGTTGTTCTACATTTGGATTGGAGAGGTATGGCAGCTGATCCTTGGTACTTTAGAGCTCATCCTCATGCTCAAGCAAGCATGACTGGTTGTGGCTTCTCCTTTGCTCTAATGAAGCCAAATGCCTGATTGGGCAAGGTCCGATCCATTTGATATGCCCATAGCTCGATTTTCAACTCCAAGAATGGAGTATTCTTGTAGACCCACACCGAATGGATGATGTGGAAGAAATGGTGGAATCCTTCTCGTCCTTTCTCTTCCTCCAATGAAGAACAGGAAGATTAGAATCTTCAATTTTGATTCCAAAGGGCTGCTATAAGATGCAAAGTCATTGAAATGAAATCTCTCCTCCATGACAAGAGACTCGTGTTTGGAATGTGGATGATGAAAGAGAGAATGGTGAAAACTCAACCGGCTCTTCTCCATCAAAACAGTCCTCCAAATCTGACAGGTAAACTACCTCATTGCTGTCCCACTGTTCATGTTCAACTTCCTCCATGGTGTCCTCTTGATCTGCAACTTGACCACCATGGTTTCCTTCACTCTCCAATATTGAGTTTGAGAGATCAAACTCCTCTTCAGTACTAGAATTTGAGAGAGATGAAGTGGAAAGAAGAACTGAAGGTTCTCCTGTAGCCTGCTTTGTGCTCAAAGCCCGTGGATCTGCACTTTTCTCCTTCACAGCTAGATTGTGCTCCTCTTCTTTTGGATTTGGAGCAGCTTCTCCTTCCTCCAATGTTTGAAGGCAATCTTGCTCTTGATTGAACTCTTCCTCCAAAGATGAAGTTTTTCAAGTCAAACTCTTCAATGGGCTGCTCTAGAGGACAAGTTGGGGCTGCAAGATCTTCTTCTTCTGCTGCAACAAAATCAGTCCTGACCACCATTTGTTCTCCAACCCTAGCCTCTTCTGTAGGCTTAACCATCAAGGGGATCTTTGTTATCCCAAATTTGAGAGCCCAACTCTTCAGACTTTGAATTTCTTCATCTTTGTTTGGCCTCTCTTTTTGTTGTTGTTTTCCTTGACTGGCATTCTGATTTTCATCCTCCCAACATGGATTTGGGAATGCAAGAGGAGGGATGGGTTGTAACTCAACTGATTTGACATTTTTTTGTGGTGGTGGAGGCAGTGAAACCTCTTGTTTCTTTGGAGGAGGGGGTGTTTCTGTTAGCTCTTGTGGAGGGGATGACTGTCTAGAAGGAAAAAGGAAAGAAGAATTGAGATGAGGTGGAAGACTAGGAGATGGAGGGATGGATTCAACACTTGGGACAGCAGATGGAGGGTTTGAAACTTGACACTGCTGAAATGAAACAGATTGGGAAAGAGGAAAAGAAAAGGCATGAGAAGGTGTGCTTACCCGTTGACAAGGTTGTTGAATACTCCTCTATTTCTTCAATCCACTTTGCAAGCAAAGGCAAGTGTTGCAATCATGAAGTCAAGCTTCTCCTAAGGGCTGTAATGCGTTGGAAAAGGTGCCACCCATGGACAGGGTGCTCCACAACCGATTCCAAAAGCTTTCATTTGTGCTTGAGCCACTGATCGCACCATCCCCACCTCCATTTTTTGATTTTCTCCAATGACCAGCATCTTGATCTCGATGGTCTTCATTGTTTGCATACTCTTGCTCTTGGAAAGCTCCATAGCCAAACTGACTTTGGCACTGTTGTTCATATGAGTATGCATGCTGATCTGGAGGATTTGTAAAACATGTTGGAGGTGGAAAATACTGTTGTTGTTGATGTGAATTCCATGATGGAAATGAAGTCATGATTGCACAACTTCATGGAATGGAAAAGAATGAAAGGGATGGAAAGAAAGATGGATGAAAATGGATGGAAATGGGTCTCGCAAGCTCGTAGAAATGGGTTGCTGATCGATGGAGTTGCCTGATGTGTTTGCAAGTGCCTCCAAAGGTTGAAATCTTCACAGAACACATCAACCCGCAAAAGATGAAGTGAAAGACCTCTAATGTCCCACCGGCGTGCAAAAATCTGTCCCCACTCCATGCCAAAACCGTTAGTGCAAAATCATAGCACCCCCGGATGCACATCGGGCTTCTAGGTTGATGTTCGTGCATCCAAAGTGTGATTGCACAACATGGAAACCTCTCTCCAAGCGTGGGACTTGTGAAACCGAGAGAGGAATCTCCAGAGAAGGTCAGTTCCTACTCCTAAACTACCCGCCACAAGCTATTCCAGTGCAAGCTAAGCTAATCTAATCCTAATCTAACCATGCCAAGGAGACAGAGAGAGAGAGAGAAAGGAAAAACAACAAAAGCCTACACTAAAACGGTGATACACCAGAGAAGGAGAATGTTGGACATCTATCAAAACTGCCATGGGACAAGGAGAGGTGAGCAATGGGAAGGATGGACAGATGCATCACAGGCCCAAGGATAGATTTCACACAGAAAATGTCCCAAAACTCCATGAACATAGCTCCAGGCCTGCAATGAACATTCAAACATGCACAAATACCTGCAATGAAGAGAGGCAAGAAGAGAACAAGCAAAAATGAGGAAGGATGGACAGATGCATCACAAAACACGTTTTGTTGCTCCAGAAGTTTACACAGAACATCATTCCATTAATAAGAGGCAAAAATGCCATTACAGAGCAAGGGAGGAGGCTCAAACTCCATTTTCAACCCTAGAGAAGAAAAGAAGGGAGGGCAGAGCAGAAAAGATGAACAACTTCTTTCTAAATGAGCCAAATCTGGCTTTTTACATTGCATGGGTCGAGCCCAGGGGACAGAAACGTGGGAAAACGTGCAAGCCCATTCCTCATTGAATGCCAATGCATTAAATCAGCATGGAGGATCTTACCAACCCATACCCTGTCACTTTGACCGATTTTGGAGGAGAATGCGACCCATGTGTATTAATTGGGCCGCTGAAATGTCACTTCGGCCGTTATCACGCGTCGAGCCATTTCTTGATTTTCTCTCTCCAGACTGCACCAAAACTTGAGATTGATCCCAATCATGTAGAGGATTTCACTAGCTTTCCATTGATGTCAAGAACGTACAAATCCGAGCTCTGGGTCAAAAGATATGATGATCTGAAGATTTAGGGCACGGAACAGACCAAAACGGATTTTGAAATATTTCCCCGCGCTTCGCCACCTGGATGACACATGGCACGCATTGATTGGTCGCGTGATTCTCTCTCCTCTGCCTTTCGGCGGGCTTTCTTTGAAATTTCCTTGTGGGCCTCGCTTTGGGACACGTGGCGCTATTTCATTGGTTTGGATCTGTCTCAAAACTTCGCCTTTTGACTTTTCTCTCGACCTTTCCCCTCGTGACACGTGTCATGCGTTGATTGGTCCTCGACCACCGCCACTCTTTCGGTGATCTGCGTCCCCGCGTGTCCCTTTGTCCCATTTGCACAAAGGCTGAAATTTCCCATTTCGCCCGATTCGGCCGATTCGCGTCTCACGGCCCAAATGTCCCATTTGCTTAGCGGGCTATTTGTGCTCATTTCGGCCGATCCGGCCGGTTCGGTCTTTGTCCCGGATGTCCCAAATGCTTTTTGGACTTTTTGTTCCCATTTCAGCCCGATCCACCGGTTCGGTCTTTTTGTCCCGACGTCCCGAGTAACACTTAGTCATTTTCTTCCTCTTGTTGCCGGATCGGCTTCTCGCGCCCACCGCGTACTTCTGGCCCGATTGTCCCAAATGCTTAGCGGGCCGCCTAGAGGCTTTTCGGCTGATCCGTGTCTTTCTGTCCCACACGTCCCTACTGTCCCAAGGACTAGGACTTAGTCGATTTTCACAATTTTTTCTTGGATCAACCTACTTGCATGGGACTTGAATATTTCGATGATGTTATCAAAATTACCACTGGGGTGAATTTTGGATAACAAGTTGATCTGCTCCCGTGGGAGGTCGGGAGCTCCCAGAACTAGTGTCTAAAGTTAAGTTCTTTTGTTTGTGCTAAATAGATGACCCTATTCATATTCTCTGGGATGTTTCGTAGCGCGTAGCCTGTGTTGATTTTATACTGTGTAGGTCTACACTATAGCTCTGAGCTACTATTTGGGGTGTTTGATTCACCCAATGTATGACCCCTTCATTTGGGGTGCATGTGATAATGATAGGAGCATGTAGTCCAAAGGAGAGGACCCAATATCGATCTAAAGCTGATACCTATGGGTGGTAGGGGATGTGTATAGTAGAAACCAAGGCACATGTAAACAAAGAGGCTAACAACATGTGTTAGTAGAAAAATTAGCAAACATATAATAGAAGACAGTGTAACAAGTAATTGTGAAAACAAAGTGGACCATGAAATATGGGTTTCAAACATGGGACATCACTCACATTGCCACAAGACTATCGTGTCCGAAGCAACAAAAACATACAATGTGCATACAAAACAAAGGGCATAGCCCGAAAACAATAGAATATAATAGAACACAATTATAAGCAAGATGTAACAGACAACCATGGTGGAAAATAGTTCATGTAAAGGAAAATTCTACACATGAAGCACATGTTAGCATGTTATAAAGATAAAGAGTATGTCAAATCATGTATAAATCAAGGAATGGTAAGGTTCTAGTAGGAAGAAGTAGTAAATAATGAAACAATAACACCTGTGATGTGTAAGAGTAGTAAATGTAGATGCCCCCAAGAGCCTTGGTGGGACTGGTAAGAGGTATAGTTCTAAGCATCATTGTTGCATGTAAATATATGTAGGAAGTATACATTCACAACTAAAGACCAAGTGAACACACATGTGTATATAGAAAATATATTGACATACTAAGTATCCGTCTAGCATGGGAAACAAAGTGTACATGTAAGTATAAGAAAGAAAGAATAAGTGCAACCAAGATATGTAGTATGTTGTGTATGAGTGAGATGGAATGATATACAATGTGAATGTGATAGGATCAATTTTCCCCCAACGGATGTGGATGAGTATGAGATGAGGTTCATTTATAATATACCCCTTGACATTCAATAATGAACCATGGAACAAGAATGTTTCATCGATAAATGTTATGAGAGAGATGATATAAAGATAGATCATGAAGCACAAAATGTAAAGTGCAGAATGGTGTGAGGTTCATTTCATATTTAAACCCTTAGCATTCATACATGAACTATGGAACTAGATTGTGTCATAGGGTAGTATGATGTGTGATAACGAAATGATAAAAATATATATCTTGAAGCGTGAAGCGTGTAATGTGTAGTGTGTGAGGTTCATGGATGTAGTATACCTTGACAATACAAGTGTGAACCGTAGCACAAGGGTGTGTCATAGGGTAGTATGATGATACATTGTGTATCAAAGGTTTTGAAAGTCCTTAGAAATATTAGACATGAAGAACGGAGCATGAAGTGTGATAGTAGATAATAGAGACAATTAATGGTGTTAGAAGGGGAGGTGTGATGCCCCCAAGTATGTCAATGATGTAGAGCTACGTGACGATGTAAGAAATACATTGTGATAGTGATGAGAGTTTGAAATGTATCGTAAGAAATCATATTGTTATCACAATGGTAGGTAGGAGCAAGAGTAGTATAAGGGATGGATTTTGGTATGAAAGGAAGAAGTAGAGATAGGTTGTCTAGATTTTGTTTGTATTTCTCGGTAAGTGGTTGCTTATTTGGGATTGGTAATGTTGTAGAAGACTTGAGAGGAGGAGGTGTTGGATTGATTTTTAGAGGAGGTTGCTTAGGAGTTGGTGATGTGGTAGAAGACTTAGTAAGAGGAGGTGATGGAGAGAAGACCTTGAGAGTTGATTGTTTAGTTGGAGAGGGTTGTATAAGCAGCCCTTAAGTGACTGAAGAAGGAATATTAGAAGTGATGGCATGATTCTCATTAGACATAGATGAATTAGATTTAGGAACCCAGTGGGATGTAGCAACTGGAGATGAACATGTAGCATTTTGTGTAGTAAATGAAATGAGACCATAATGCTTAAGGTGACCAATTTTTCATTTTATAACATAGAAATCATTTCCATTATGTCCATGAATTTGATGATGATTTTAATATGGATGACCTTGATGTTGTGCAAGCCGATAAGGAGGATAGTAATGAGTAGATGACAAGTTTATCAATTGATGAGTGAGAAGTCGAGGAAGAATATCTTGTTTCTTAGATTTTGAATCAAATATGAGAGGTGTGGGGAGTGCTAAGACTTGTGGTTTAGTGATATGAGCACATGTAGAAGACATATAATTAGGATGAGATGTAGAAGAAGAACAAGCACAAGCTTGAGAAACATCCTTGAGATGTTGAACTTCAGATTTAATATATGTGATTTTGCTTCCATAGATTGAATTTGTCTTGAAATAAAGAATGTAAAGCTTTCTTGGACTCTAGGATACATTGATTGGATGGATGATTAGGAGCAACAAAGTCAACAGATATATGGTTAAACATGACTCTTACTTGAGTGATCATTTTATAGCAAAGGAGATACATAGTGTCTAGGGATTTTTGGAGAATAAAATTGCAATTGGGATGTATTTGAAGTAAATCATGCAAGGAAATTTTAGGAATTTTAGGAGCCATGATAGAAGAAAAATGAGGATCCAAGTGTATTCAAATGTAGGTTCACCAAATGATTTAACAAAAATATAGATTTATAAAACCCTAAATGTAGAGTAAATAAATGTAAAATATGATATATAATTTCTAGATACAATGTGACATAAGAAATAAGCTAATAAAATATGAAACCCTGAGTGCAAGAGAGAGAGAGAGAAAAAAGGACATAGCTAATTTACGCCTGATCCTAAGATATTTTAAACTAGGAAATATGTTAAACATAAATAGGAGACCATCAATCACTTACTACTTAGAATAAATCTTGTAGGTCACAAAATAGGCTGGACTTGGGATCTTGGACTGGTCGGGGTGCCTTGGTGTCAAAGTCTACTACTTTGGGCACCCGAGATTATGAAAATTATCGAGAATCTAGTTTTTATTGTGTCACACAAGTGTCACTGATAGTCATTGTTACTCACTTGTATGTCACACCTTGATCGTTGGATGTACCTATAACATGTAAAATATAATTTTACCTATAAACCAAAAAAGCTGCATCAAATCCAAAAAAGAAAGATGCAATATGGGGATTCAAACTGACCTCGACGGTCACTCGATAGAGTTGAATAATGACCCAGAGTGCTATATTAAATCTTAGACTCCATGTAGTTCTTGTGAGTGTGAGGAAGAATCATGCCTTAGGATCCTCTTATACAAGCGTACTTGATAGAGGGATGTAGCTAGATGTAATGATATATATAGATGTGTGGTTAGAATAATGAAATTTCCTTCTTATGATATGTATGCAAAAATGTAGTCCCTTGTCCCTTGAATGGATGTTAGATGGATGCCTTTAGTGCTCTTAGATGCCTTTGGATGCAAGCTTAGGTGATGATAATAGATGCTTAGAGCTTGGTCCTTTATTTTGATCACATAGTTATGTATTTATATGATTCCTTTGGTTGAATTTCATAATTGATAACTAGAAGGCCAACCCATAAGAAAATAATATGCCCAAATGATAAAAGAGACCAAAAAGAAGTGAGTAAGATAGAAAAGGGTCAGGGAAACCCCGAGGGGATGAGGGTGCCTGAGCACTTGATAAACAAGTAAAACTCTAACTAGGTTGTAAGGTGTAAAAGACCAAATAGAAAGTAAGAAACACATAAAAATCCAAAGATATATGTCAATTACTAGTTTTCTCGCTTAGGAATCATGTAAATACTAATATGCTTTTAGGACCTATAAATGTACCCAAGTGTGTGATTTTGTGTCTACACCCCAACGTAAGAGAATTACTCAAATCGTGGCCCACCCAAAACTCTCTCGAGTGTATATCCCTATGCACAACAAAAAAAAAAGCAACAAAATTCTTCCATTAGTACATTATACATATTACAAAAGTTACTTCTAATAGTATCATACTACTAAGAATATCAAGAGTTCACAATACAATGCCTAATCCATGCTCTGGATGTCAACACCATGAAGTAGGTCATGGGTGCTTTGAGAATCAAGTCACTAGCACCTACAACTAGGCATTAGTGTCCTTAGGTGTAGAAACACCCTAGCCACTTCTTCCCAAGTCAAAAATTATGAAAAATTAATGAAAACAACCATATTTGACAAAAATTTCCAAAAATCATCATACATACCAACTCATCACTCATCCACAAACCCATGAACGCCGCTACTCTCTCAAATCTAGTCAATCTTGTTTCTCTAACACTTTGCATTCTCACAGGTTAGAGCTCCAAATATCACTCAATCTTGGTACAAATGACTATTCAATTTTCATTATTACTATATATAGTAATTCCTATTTACCATATATTATAGTCGTTATTTGTACCCACTTTTACCACTAATACATGTTGCATGGTTTCTCTCATATCTTGAGCTTCATCACTCCATTTGTCTCTCCATTTGTGCCATATAGATCATAATTTTCCCTAAAGCACCATACCACAAAAATTCACTATCTCATATTCAACTTTGGCACATGTACCACTCAATATCATCTCATACTTGAAACACTATATCATACTATTTCTCGTCACTTTTACAAACATCTTATATGTCTTTCTTTTAGCTCGGTGCTTATTTCTACGCCACTTACCCTTTTTCTGAAAGGGGGGCATACAATCGAGATCATCTCATAATCCCTCTCGCTTACAATACGGTTAATTGACATTGGACTAACATATTCTATTACATTATTCTTTGATCTCATTTGAATAAATATAGAATCATCATATTCAACATTCAATATTTTCTACTATTTCAAATCTATCCCCTAAATGACCTAATGTGGGTGAAAATACCAAAAATATCTCGATGAGTAATTTACTAAGTACAATAATCTCAAAGCAATATTCTATCATTCGAATCAAATCAATCAATCAAGGTAAAATAAGCACATTTACTATTTCTCCCAGATGACCTAACTTGGGAGCTACATCACAGTTACTATCACTCCCAGATGACCTAACTTGGGAATCACTTTACATTTATATTGCTTCCAGATGACCTAACTTGGAATCCATCTAGCACTATGTAAACTAGAACACCTATTACTATAGGAGTGGGGGAAATGAGATGTCATTACCTTTCCTATACTACTCCTATATGGGTTCTTCAATCGTATAATACATAATAACATGGAACTAAATTTGGTCTCTATCCGTTTATAGTAGTTGGAACTTTTTGGGGATGTAGTCATGGATGGAGAGTAAAACTATACCTCTCTCCCCAACACTCTTCCTCTAGCGGCAGGACACCCAAATCCTCCCATTTAAAAACAAAATCAGGTTGGGAATTGATCACTCCCTACCTCTTCAATCTCCTTTGAAACAATTCAAAATCTCCAAAATCTAAAAATAATTTCAACTATTTCTCCAAGTGCTCCTTACGATGGTTTCTATCTCTACTTATGCCACATGGGTCAAAGCGTTGATCCATGGTTCACCACACTACAAGTTTCTACATTCTACGTGTACTTTGTAACATGGATTATCCAAACTCTATACAAGTATGTTCCTTACTTCCTTTACACTACTTGACTTGAATTTCCTTCAAATATCATAAAGGGGGAAAATGCGGACGAAATCATGCACATATTACTATTTTACTATTTTTTCGTCATTATATTGTTTATATGCATGGATCTTAAGTAAGAAGAGTATTCACTGGTGACACAATCCTTTTTCCATCCTCTTATTTAAATTCTTTATATTGACTTTCTCTCTCACAGGGATCCCTATCTACTTATCTTTTCACATATGTCGTTATTTTCCCCATGACACCAGTGCCCATTCTAGACACTAGTGCCAAGGCGCTCATGTCCATTCTGGGTGCTTATGTCCTATTTGTTATTTTTACTTATTTTGAAAATTTGGTCATCCTTTTTAGTTTTCTTATCCTTATCCCGAGCTCATAGTTGGCCTTTTGGGTCACTAGTGTCAAAATTCAAACAAGAGATCCATATATATACACAACATACACACTATTATTATAGTTGGAAATTCTAAGGGGAAATATCATCTACATATTATCACTACCATTACAAGGGACTATATTTTTGGGTTGCATACACTGCATAGAAAGGGGAAGTTCTCAATTCTATATCACACATTTGCATCTTATCTATCCATAGCCCATAATATGGCGTCATTGGTGGGAGGGAAACATAAGGACAACTATTTTAGACATAAGAAAAAAGAACTACATGTATTTTGGAATGAATTGAAATTCTCAGTCTTAAGTTCACTCTTTGGGCGACCACCAGGGTTAGTCTAACTTCACATATTAAATTTTTCATTCTAATTTGATGTGTTTGTGAGCTTGTGCAAGTATCTAGGGTTTGTATTGAAGGTTACAAATACCCTTAGTGATCAAAGAGAGGATATCAAGAGACTAACAAGAAGTGGTAGTAAAACCCTAGCAACACAGAAGAAAGAAGATTATGAGCTTCGTGATTGTGACTGATAAACATGAATAGTCACCGCCGCCAAACACCCTTATTCAATACTAGGTGCCTGTGTACGATGTCTTTCTCAGTCCTAGAATTTACAGGAGAATTAATGACATTATTTCAATCCAGTTCATTACTTTACACTTCCTGCAGACCCTGAGTTCTAGATTGCGCAGAATCAACTAAGTACTTCATCTCTCTCATTTACTTATAGTCTTACATTGCTTTAGAGTGCTTAACATCTATATATTTACTATATTTTACTATATGTGTTACTCTCGCAATTAGATGGGATTAAGTTTTTAGTTAAATCACTTTGTAGCTATTTTCCTTCATTTCACGGGTTTGATAAAACCCAAGTAGGATGTTATGATTTAGTGAGCCCGTGGAGAACCAAGATAGTGTTCTAGGTTTTTTTTAAATTAACCAACTTCCTTGATTCCTCTGTGGATAAACAAATCTATGGTACACTATTTAATGTTAAATTTCTAGGGAAATACTTCCTTAGTAATGTAAAATATTTAGAAGATGTTGTCAAAACTAAATTTCATCAAATTGTTCATTCATTTATTCTAAGGGTTTGAGAAAACCCATGGAACATTAAGTTCCTGTTAGGATGATGAATTGTCGACTAGCCATTTTAATAAATATTTGCAACAAATATCAATGTGAATATGTAACACATAAAAATAAATTACGAAGTAAATAAAAATGACACAACACTTAGTATTACGTGGAAAACCCCCAGGGTAAAAACCATGGCAAAAGTGAGATATTCCATTAATGAGAAATAATTTATAGTCCAATAAATCTCCTTCCCTCACTTATCTCCAAATAATTCACCCGAGGTGAAAAAATAATATGATCCATAACCATATTTAAATGACCTCATGGATCATGAACATATTAAGTGACTGGGTATGATTAAATCCTACCTTGATTTAATATAAATTAATTAATAAATAACCAATTAAACATAAACATAAAGTTTATAGTAAATAATTAAGAATATAATCTATTCTAAATTATTTAATTAAAAACTAAATTTTATAGGTACTTAACATTGTGTTTTAACACTACCCCTTAATACTAAGTGGGGAACCATATGCCAACATTACCTATTTTTACAATAGGCTTTAAAAATCCATAAACCATAAGTGAAGGTTTAGGATAGCATATCACTTTTGAAGGATTTTAATACCTTCATGCTAAAATTTCCTTCTATTACAAAAGGATTTGGAATCCATAAATCAGAAGTTATGATTTAGGCTAAGCATGGTTTTTAGACTACATATTACAATTTTGCATGGAAAAAACCTCAACTAGGATCTTTAGGATCCTTTTATAACACAAGGACCTCCTTTAAAAAAGTTTACAAAAGATCATAAAGATTTTTTTACAATGCTTTACAAATGGAGCATAAGTATAGAGGAGAAGGAGATATCAACTAGCCAACCATTAGGAGGTGAAATTTCCATGCACACTCCCCCTCAATGGAAACTTTGAAAGGCCAAGCATTACACAAAACTTGCAGTATTTTACAACACACAATGACTTGTAAACATATATGCAACTTGATATTCGGTTGATTAGTATTATAGATATATATCACTGCAGAGAATCTTCTCTCGGATAAGGAGCATATGGACTTTTATATGCTTCATTTTCTGATAATGAAATAGATTTGTAGCAAGAGAAAATAAAATATAACTATCGCACAAAAGAGGAGTACTTCCTTAACTTCCATGTGCATAACTTTCAACAAATTCTTCATCTACATGGCTTCTTTTTATGCTTCCATTACACTTCTATACTTTGCCTCGGTTAGAAGAAATGGAGACAATTGTATTCTTTTACTATTCCAAGTAATTGCACATGCACTAAAAAAACTTGAACACATATCTAGTATATTTTATGTCTTACACAACATCAGCATGGTTAGAGTCACAATATCCATATAGACATCACAATAATCATATAAATATTTACTAATTTCATTTTTAACCATATGTAAAAGTTAAACACTAGTTGTATAACAAATTATATAACAATATGCTTAACAACTAACCATGTTATATTACAATCTGTTGAAACTTTCAACATATTAAAATTTGTAAAGTATAGACTAGATGTAATCAATATTGGATGTCTCCAATACAAACACAAAGGCATCCCCAAGTGTCATTTAATATACATATAATAATATTTTAGTAATCACATAATAAGAAATGTTTTATCAAAAACATATATATCTTCATTATCTATTTTAAGCCTTTTAAAAAAGTGATAAGACTGATAGATAACTTATCTTGAAAAGATAACCAAATCATGCAAGAATAATCTCAGCATATAATGAATCAAAAAGATCCTTTAACTGTGGACACATTCCATGGATTTATGTGGAGTTTGCTTCAAAAAATTGACTGAGGAAGATTTTTTTGGTGATAGCTTACCATGTAAGCACCCTTCACACATTTCATGAGAAATAGGTGGTAGATCAGAAACTAGGTTAAGCTAAGACATGTCATACATGTTCCTACAAAATTACCTAGTCTTTCATGCCACAATTAAACATCACTTTTATTTTTAGTAAAAAACCAAGAAGTTGAAGCAACCCTTTTAAACACATATAATCCATTATTTTATATGCCTTTAGCTAGTAACATCTAACTCATTTATCTTATAACAAAATTATACTGTAATTATTCGAGTTAGCTAAGAACAAGAAATCAAATTCAATATAACATCATCCATTGATACTTATTGCATACACAAAGGTGAGGATTTTTTCATATAAGGTATTGAACACGGGATCAAGAAGTGGAGGTTTGGGGTGGAAACCCCCAAAGAAGTCGAGTGGCAATGCCCCTCGTGGGTTTCGGGGCGCCCTAGCACACTCCTGTCGTGATATATGGCGGGGTCGAAGGGGCAACGCCCATCGGCTCTAAGAACAATTTATAATTTACTTCTCCTTTGAAAGTGACAAAACCACATCTTTGTGAGTAAAAACATGATTATTACGACAATTTTCATGATCAAATTTTTGATAATAAATTAAGTTTTATGGAAGAAAAATCATTGCAAAATTGTTTTTAGAAATAATCCCTCGGTCATTATTCGGCCACGTAGTCAAATTTCGATGAATTTATAACAAAAAAGGACATGCCAAATAAATAATCTAAACATATGATGTATTAGTTTGACAATAACAATGATTTATTAAAATGTGAGTGATTTTTTTAGTTTTACACAAAAAATGACGACTTTGTCATCGTGTCATAAAAGAAATTATTATTACTTCACATTAAAAATACTTCCTTACCTAATGTAAAAGAAACTATTAACTAAAGTTATCATTATTATTTTAAATTGATAATTTGATTAAAAATGATAAAAATAAATAAAAAATAAAATAAAATAATGTATATTTATTTAAAAATTGGAGCATAACTCCTATGGAGTGGTCGAGCTAGGTGACGAGCTCAGCGAGCTACGAAATGAGTTAGGTCTCGAGCTCACAAAAACCCGGTGAGACAATATTTCTACTTTCTTATCACAATAATTTATGCTATGAAACCACACATTATTATTCTAATCCAACTTACCACACACTATGCATTATTATTCAACTCGCCACACAACCGGCCAGAGTTATCCATGAGCGAGCCATGACATTGACTCAATGTTTCCACAACCAATGTCAAGCCATCCAATAAAGAAAAGGGGATACGTGGCCATCGCTGCATTAAAGCATACACCGCCCATACATTAACCTTTCAAAATGCCCAACACTTTGTATGTTAGATAAAATTTCCTAAATAAAATAGAAAATAATAAATATGCCCACAGAGTCGAAAAAAATATGAAATGTATCATATAGATTCAAAAGTATCATATCTTATGTTTTTTTCTCCATGTATTAAACAAAAAAATAAAATTTGAGTGGAAAAAATACACCAGTGTCAAACAAACCCACCAATCGGGTTAAGTGATCTTAAAAAACAAAGCGAGAACATTAATGACTTTTCAAACCTTTCATTTTCTTTGCATAATAATACAAGCACTTTAGTTTAGATCTAAAGGATTTAACCATGTTGAAACCCTAGTTAAATGACTTTCTAATTTATTTTTATTGTATTCCTTTTCTGAAGTAATAGAAATCCACTCCTCCCGATCGCAAATGCCACTTTTGCCACATTTGAAGTTGGCTTCACTATATGCCTTCAATCCCAACTGTGAAATCGATGAAAGGCCAAGGCCTTGCATTTCTCCTTTCCTCCAATATTAAGATGTATATTATTATAATTACTCTACTCTAATATAGAAATTAACACTTCACAATTTCATCAACGAGAGAGCGAACTTCTTAAGCTCGAAAATGTTATAGAAAACATGAGCATGGTTTTTTTTTTTAGATTTTTGACGGCTATATGCACCATATTTATATTTAGTGGCTCTTGGGAAATGCTTGAGTTTATGGAATTTATAAGTAAGACAACCTCTATGTAGGAGTTTTGAAAACTTATCTAAATCTTATCCTATATGGCTTAGGACCGGTGGCATCTCCTCTTTCACTACTCGAAAATATTAATTAAAATAAATATATTTATTATATATAAAATTCTCTCTCAAAAAAATATTCTTATGAGTGGTTGAATTAATACTAGGATGAAGGAGAGTGGAGCATTTACATCCCACAATAAACCCTCAACGTGTCACTACATGAGTGATGAAGCTAAAAAGATATCACATTAGAATCCGGTGATAGATAGTTACAACGAGTGCAAAATTCAAAAAAATTTCGGGAAGGCTGCGCTAAATAGAGCTATCGCTAATAGCCATCCTAAAAAATCAGTACCATTATGGTTTGAATCAGCCTTGCACACATAGATAAATTTGTATCCTTAATATCTCCTCATTTTACCATATATAAATTTATTGATCTAGATCTGGATTTGTATCTCGAAGCGGGTTCAATTTTCTTTGAGAGGAAACTATGTATGCCATTTTGTTTGTTGTATGTAGAAGAAGAATAATATTGAGGATTAATTCTCACTTCATTTGGTTTTTATTGATTTTTCTTCTTCTTCGAGAATTTATACTACGTGCATTGTAACCTTTGCAGCACCATTCTCATTATAGAGGATAGCTACCACTTTGTTTTTCCTGCTCTTTATCTTTAAGATATTAAAAGTACCCATTTTTGTGGCATTGTTGAGGCATTTTTTAACCATAAGTGTTAATTTCTTGTTTGGTGTATTGTCGAACATTAATAAAATCGAGGAGGATCTCTATATTTACTCATAGCTTATAGCTATGTATTTTGAAAAAACCTTCATCTATGAACCGAAGATGGAAATACTTATGGTTTAAAAATGCGAGACCATGCGGGGACCTCCACGATGACCACTAATATCCCACAAAACTATAGGTTTAAGTTATTATATATATATATATATATATATATATATATATACTATTGGACAAAAATTATAAACTATAGTATTTCATAGTGTTAAGATAAAATGAAAACAAACTTTATTAAAGCTGGTCTATAGGGACATAAGTTAGATTATTTTGAAAATAGTAAGGTTAAAATATTAATTGAATTTTTACCACCACACCGAGGGAGGAAAAACAATTTACCATCCGGGCAACATGGAAAATCCATTAACCAATAGAAATACTTAATTTCCTATTCCTTTGGAACTTTATCTCCTCAATGTTTAACTTGGATTTTAATTTTTGCATTTATTTTTCTTGCACACTTTAGAAACATATGAACTTTAATAAAATATTTCTAACAAATTTTAATCTTTTACCTTTGTTTGTAGGTTCCAAGTACACAAAAAAATGTAGTATATGTCTCGAGGGAAGGAGAGGTTATTTAAAATACAATTTCTAACAACCCACATAACCCACCAACCCAACCAACACATTAATAAGTTAATTAATTAACAAACATTAGAATTTTCTCTGATACCATGTCAGGACGAGGAGTTATTAACTAGCCATATTAATAAATATTTGCACCAAAAATCAATGTGTTCATATGAAACACATAAAAATAAATAACAATGACACAAAACACAAAATTTACATGGAAAACCCCCGAGGGGTAAAAACCACATAAAAAAATTGAGATATTCCATTAATGAGAAATAATTTATAGTCCATTAAATCCTCTTCCCTCAATTCTCTCCAAATCATTCACTGAGGTGAAAAAATAATATGATCCATGACCATATTTAAATGACCCCATGGGTCATGAACATATTAAGTGATGGGGTATGATTAAATCATACCCGATTTAATATAAATTAGTTAATAAATAACCAATTAAACATAAACATAAATTTATATTAAATAATTAAGAATATAACATATTTTGATTTATTTAATTATAAACTAAAGTTTATAAGCAATTAATATTATGTTCTAATAGTTCCTACATTCGTGGTAGAAAAAACTAGTATCGCAAGGATTTTCTAGAGCGTGAAATGGTTAAGTCCTTTTGATGATTTGTTCAAAATTACATGGGGTGTAATTTTGAAAACTATTTAGCAACCTCCGGAGGACATATACCTATTATATGATGAAGATCAACCGCCTTAAATCATCCATCGGTCATGGATTCAAGCATAACCTTGAATTAAATTGATTTCATCCTAAAAAATTGTCTCCTAAATTTGCATGAACTTAAGACTAGATTGGATTTTATCTATGGAATTTTGAAAGATGTATACTGAAGTAATTTCCAAAAATGTGTTTTCTCTATGAAACCTCTCTCAAATGATCCGTGTGTGATTTTAAGTGGCTTAAAACTTATGTACAAAAGAGAAAATCATATATTTGTAAAGTGAATCATGCGAAGAGTGCAAATCACTTATTGAAAATGAAGGGATCACCACAAGGATTGAGGAGAAGAAGATCAATCAGTGATCAACACACAACAAAAGGATGGGACTTACAATAACACAAAACACACAATACTTATGAAATGCAATGAAACAACTTAATGGGAGTGTTTGAGATAGATCCCATTGACTGGGATTTGCAATATCTCTCCATCAATATCTGAAAACTTAAAGGAGTTTTCCTCTTTGAAAGTAATGATAATATATGGCCCACTCCAAAGTGCATCAAACTTGGAATGTCACCCCGATGTAGCTCTGTCTACATCCCATTGAGGACCGAATCTCCTTCCTTGAAAATATGTGGCTTAGCTTTCTTATCAAACTGCTTCTTGGTATATATATATTTTTCCTTTCTAACTTATGCATGGAATATTTCCCAAGTTCTTCAAGTTCAACCAAATATACCATTCTAATATCTCTTTGATCTGCACCCTCAAATTTCTAGTATTGAGTTAACTCCAATGAGGGAAATTCAAGTGAAAATGGGAGTATAGCTTCTCTTCCATATACAAGAATAAATGGTGAGTTTCCAATTTCTTTTTAGAGTGATTATATCATCCCAAAGAGCATTATTTACTTTAATGTGCCATTTTTATGATTTAATTACATAGTCCTCTTCTTGATTCTCGATCAAGTTCTTGTTATTTGATTCCGCCAAACCATTACCTTACGGGTAATAATTTGAGGAAGTCTTTAAGTAAACTCCATTTCTAAAATCCCAATTAGATACTTTAGATCCTATAAATGCCTTAGCATTATCAAAAATGATGGTTTGAGGAATCCTAAGACTTATTGCAATATCCTCCAAGACGCGTCAAGGATGAATGATATAGTAGCCTCTTGAGTGGTATAGCCTCTATCCACCTGGTGAAATAATTTGTTGTTGTCAAGACCCATTTGTGACTTGCACTTGAAGGAGGGTTGATCATACCAATGAAATCAAGTCCCCACTAAGAAAATGGTTTATCCACCTAAATAGGATGAAGGAGAAGGGCCTCCTTTTCTTATTACTAGTGAATACGGAACATTATTTACATTTGATAACCCATTGATATGCATCAACAAATAATGTGGGCTAAAAGTATGTTTCTCTAAGGATTTTCATTGATGTAGCTTTGGTTAAGAAATCTCCATCGAGAAACCATCATGGAATTCAGCCAAGTCCTTATCTACTTTTTTTTCCCTCAATGAAATTTAGTAAGACACCATTAATATTCCTTTTAAATAGAATTCCATCAATTATAACATAAGGAGTTGATTGTAACTTGAGGTGTCTAATATATGTCTTACTCAAATCAAGATGATAGCCACCAGTTGTTAACAATGTTACCATGGCATTCATCCAACTGCCACAAATAGGTTGAGCTTCTTTGTCTTTCAAAGTTCCTATGTTTGTGGGTTTTTTTGTTGAATATCACCCAAGTCTTGGTGATCTTCAGATTATTTATTCTTATTCTTCCTTCATGAAAAGAAAATTTTCTTCATGATTCTCCCGAGCGTCTAAGGCAAATTGTTCACATAATGTTCTTCCTTTCTACAACATTATGGATTTGATGGTCACATTGAAATCCATGATTTTGATTACCCATTCGAATATTTTCTCACCAATTTCCACACCACGATGAATTCTCTCACACTTCAAAAGCGAGACTCAAAATTTTCTGTGGTTGGAGGCTAGAAAAGGATTGAATTTATTAAGAGTAAGAAATATGGTGAAAAATATTTTTCTAAGTGGTTGTAGCCAAGCTCAAAATATTTCAGGGTTTGGCTAAAGAAAGCCACATGCTACTCTATATCTTCGTTGTTCTTCCGAGTGAGGAATGCAACTAAGCTAAGATCTCGTGCCATAATCATAAGGGACAAAATCCTTTATGAATTTTGTATTGATAAGTGTTTGTGCTTGAGCTATCACAATTTTTATCTTGATGAAGTTGTCTTTTCCTTCTCGTGGTTCATTTGAAAGTAGTTTCTTTCCTCAACATCAAGGTGATAAGCCCGATTAGTCCTGAAAAAGTTAGAAATGAATTTCCTAATGAAATTGATCTCAACAAGGAAATACTGGAGATCCTTCTTATGAGTTGAAAAAGTGAGGGAGAGAATATAAAATACTCTTTCTAGGTCAAATGAAATTCCATCTTTTGGCACAATGTGACCTAATAACTTACCTGCCGAGAACTACAATAAATGTATTTCTTAGGGTTTAATGATATTACAAACTCTTTACATATTTTGAATAATTTCTCCAAATGCTCCATGTGTTGCTTTCCCTTCTTTGAGAAGACCAAGATGTCATATAGATAAACAATGCCAATTTGATTGATAAGTTTGCATAAAGCAATATCCATTTCCTTCGTAAGGTAACACCCGCATTTGACAAATTAGAAGGCATCTTCTCGATATGCATATGTTCCACATTTTGTTATGAATGCAATATTATATTGATCCTCCTCTTTGATATTTATCTAATGGAAGCATGAATATCCATCAAGCATGGAGAACCTTTCGGATCTAGCCACATTTTGAAGGATTTGTTCCATGGAAGGCATAGGATGATGATCTTTTAATGAAGCCTTGTTCAAATCCCTAAAATCCACACAAAACCTAATCTCTCCATTCTTCTTTATAACCATAATGAAATTGGACACCCAAGATGAATATTTAATAGGAAATGTTATTTTCAAATCAATGAGTTTAGATAGCTCATTCTGCGCATGAGTGGCCCAATTCCTCAGGGTTCACATGCCTCTATTTTTGTCTAACTGGCTTATCCGTAGGATCAAGATCAATATCTTGTTGGGAAATTTCTAGGTCAAATCCCTTTAAATAAAGATAGTTCTATGAGAATACGTCATGATATTTATGACAAAAGTAAAAAAATCTTATTCTTCTTCAACACTATATACCTTTCCAAAAAAAATCTCTTTTCCTTATCAATGATAACCGACTTGCTCTCTTCTTGACTTGCAGACATGTTTTTGTTTTTCCCTTTGAAATCATCATCAAAATTAAAAATTCGTTCAATAGTGACTAATCCCTTGGATAACTTGTTTTTCTACAATTGAATGATCTAATCACCATAGTTGTCATGCAAAGTGGATTACAAGTTGGAAGAGAATGTAACTTCATTCTGGATAAAGTGAACAATTTGCTTAACATTCTCAAAAAATTGCTACTTTACATCATTATCTAGAATTGATGGTCTTACAACCATCTTGACATGTTGTTTTCTTTGGATAATGTATTCAATAGGGGGAACTAAAAACCAATGGTTGTCATCCAATCCACCTCCTTATTTTTTTCCGCAGCACCAATTGAAGGTTGACGACTTCAAAAATTTCAATGAGATCCTAAAATTAGTGCATGTAATCTCTCAAAAGTTTGTTTTTAGCCATACACCTACCTCTGACTTAGTGGATGACAAATTTTGTGTCCCAAAAGACTTGCGGGATATTATTCTTTTCTTTTCTACAATCAACAAGCCAAGGACCAATGCCTCATACTCTTCCACATTGTTAGAGCATGCAAATTGTAATAAGTGGGAATAGGATTTTTTTCCCATTGTGGAGACAAGAGCTACACCCTCCTTAGCTCCATTTCTACTTATGGAACCATCAAATTATAACTTCTATAAACCAAAAGCATCACTATTTTATTATTTATACAACATGGTGATAGTGAAGTTTTCCTCGTGGATACAATTTGTGCTCATGCTAGTTTGCATAGTTGTATCATAGGGGTCAAATTCATAGTGCTCTTTTTCCCATTCATATAGCATGAGATCAATAATTGAATTTGATAAATGCATTGTTTCATCTAGTTCAGATCATTACTTGCTTCTTCTTGAATCATACAATTGGCACTTGATAGAAATAATATCACGAGTTGTACATAATAATTTGAAATAGGTTCATCCTTAATAGTAAACTTGGTTCCATATTGTAATTCTCACTCTCCTTAGACACTTTGTTTAGATATATTTACTCCCATATTATATTTTTCATAATGTAAATCATTGTATGCATTGTATCAGCATGGAGTGCCCATACTTGCGATTTTATATCCTTTATCCTTTTTGTGACATTGAGTTAGTATGGGATGCCAATCTTATGATCAGCCTAACATCGATGTGGCATGGCATATTGATATAATTTGTTTTGATAAATATACATGGTTGATTTTTCCAGTTGTAATTTTCATATATTTTTATTTGGATTGCAAGTATGAATTAGATTTGTAGTTGTTATATTATGGGAACATGGTAAATTTAGAAGTAATTTATTTTAGACTTGTGGAAAATTATTGACAATTGACAAAAGCTAATTATTAGAATTTGGTATGTGTGCATGTTTTTATTGGATAGAATGTTGAATAGTAAATAACAAGTAGATGGATAATTGATGCAAGTGAATTAGTATTTACAACAAGTTTTCATGTTCTATTGGAAATATATAACCATGGGAATTTTGATGAACTTAATTTATTTTGAGAAATTGATCTTGAAAATTATATATATGAATTGTGTGTAAATTTTTGATGTGTGTGTGTGTTTGTGCAATATTTAGAATTGATTTTCTCATCTCAAGTAGTTATGATGTGTTTGTTGAGTGTGTAGATGATGAATAAGAGTTTGGGAGATTAGAACCACAAAATAAACAAAATTAAAACAAACAAAAGAGGATGAATGGGGACTAAATCACATGGGGCTTATTGGCCAAAAATGGGTCACTTGGGATCGGAATTTGGTTGGGGAATGTAATTGTGTAAAAAAATTATCTTTTCTTCCTTGATTTAATTTATTTTCATTCGTTTTAACTTTGTAGATTGAATAGTCTATTTATATTTGATAATTTGATTTAACTTATCAATTTGATTTTTAAATTGATACCCTTTCTATTTTTGGATGTTTGGGATAATGTTTTCTGTTTGGAAAGTTTTCAATTCATGGAAAACTCAAATTTATCCTTTGAGGGAAATTTCAAAAGGTGTGTGGGACAATTAAATCTTGTACCATACTCCAAAAACTTCCCATACACCTACACATAGGGTAGGTGTATATTTTAAAGGTGTTTTAGCCACTTGAGGGCTATTTTATACATAATTTATTGTTTTTAATATTTCTCTCTTTTCAAAATAATATTGTGTAAGTATTTCTCTTACCCTTTGAATTTTAGGATTTTGGTTTATTTATTATGATTTGATGAATTGACATTTTGGGGTTGCTTGAAAATCAAGTTTATTGGATGTGATCCATTTGTTTTATTTTCATTTTCTTTATTTATTTTTGTGTGAGGATTTTGGGAAAAGGGTTGAGTATGAGTCAAGTCATGTTAGATGTGAAGTGATAGATTGTAAGGAGGACCCATGTGAATGTGTAAGGGACTTATTTTCATGCTTGGGGATTGGAGTTATTTTGGGGATGGAGCATGCCACATGGCATGATCCTAAGGGATCCTCCACTTTGAGTTTTCCTATAAATTGGAGTCTTGTGCTTTGTTTTGGGGAGTTCACTTGGTCTTAGGGAGGTGTTGTCAGATTGGAATTTCTTGGAGGGATTAGTGGAGTGATTGGAATGTTGGCATGTGATTGATGATTTTTCATTGATTAAAAATGCACATTAATGAAAAATCAGGATGAAGGAGAGATAAAGGATGAGTGTGATGAGGAAAGACAGGACAAGGCATGAGAAAAAGTGATGCATACTTGATTTCTTAAGGAGATAGTGGCTTGTACATGAAATATGATGACATGAGATCATTTCTGGATGATGTCATAGCAATTTTAGCAGGTATTTGATGTGGTAATAGGGTCGAATGATAGACACATGTGCATGAGTTGAATTATTCGACTAGCTTAGTTCGATGAGGCTTAATCCTTAGGCCTAGTCAAAAATGGACTGGAATGGTGGATTGAAGGAAAGAGGAAGATGTATATGCATGGTAGAGGCATGAGAAACATGTTTGAGGGTCTACATGATGAAGAAAAGGACATGTACGATGAGGTATGGTGCAAACTAGCTCAATTGTATGATTTCTGGGACGTGGTGTAATCTTAGAATAATGTAAATTAGTCAAATGGAATACAAGCATGTGGAGAATGATGTGAAGGGGTTTGATCCATAATTTAGCTTTAGGCATGTATGGGGTCATTTATATGATTTCCCTTGAAAAAATGAGATATGTAAAGAAGGTACATGTGCATTTATGAGAGAAAAAACCATGGGACATGTAGATGGATTTTTTATAGTGTTGTGGTCCAAATTTTATGCAAAATGAAGAATATTTTTGAAGTTATGAGGTTTTTAGTAAACTCACTCTTCATAATTCTCTACTCCATTCAAAAGTCAACTTTGAGGAATTTAATGAGTACGTAAAAATTGTGCATGGTGTCTAAGCCTCTTCACCACAATTAAATAATTGAATTAATATAATTTTAGAGGTGGAATGGATTAAAATAATGGAATGAGCTTTATGAATGAAGGTTATCCAAACCCTCATAATGGAGTGATATGTAAAATCATTGAATGAAATGGATATGTGATTCTGATTTGATGCTTTGGGAAACTAAATTACTCAAGTAATTCAATTTGGTGGAATTTAGTAACTCGAAGTCAAATGGTTATGTATGATTTTACACCCCGTTTTAAATTAAATTGCTATTACAATCATGAATGGAAGATTTTAAGGTTGCAATCTTCATATGGAAGCATGTATAGAAAATTTCCTTCATGTTCATGGAAAAATCTAGGAAAATACAGTGCAAAATTTTGGTGAACAAGGTCAAGTTTAGTCTCCTATCGCTAAGGGCTAATCATGTCAAAAACCAATCATTAAAGGATAAGAATTTCTTGATGAAATAGAATTTTTTCAAGTGCAATATGACTTTTAACAGGTGGTATAGGTCAAATAAAATGTGTTCAAGCTTGTGATTTGATGAGATGAAGTGATTTCATGATCTAGTTCAAATGGACAAAAATTGTCATTTTGGAACAGTCTAGAAGGCTTGTGGTCTCGATACTCAAAGTTTTGTTTTCTTTATTCAACCTATGAAAAAAATAAAATTTACATGAAGTAGAGGTTCCTCCTAAAGTAACCATGTAATTTTTTTCCATGAAAGTGAGTTATAGTGTGTTGGATGCAAGCAAAGGTAAGACTAGTTTTAGAACTTAATAACTAGTTTGAGGTGTTCTTGAAAACCAAGCTTGTTTGAGCTATTTGATATGAGATGAAGCAAGAAATGAACCTGGTTAGTTTCCCAAGGAATAGATATTTCCAAAAATGTGTCTTTGGATCCTTGAAGAAGTGTCTAAGTGCATGAACTTAATCATCTTGTGAAGGGAAAAATTCTAAGTTTTGAACTTTTGTTTGTTGTTTGCCAAAATCAGCATCTTCTTTCTTGAATGAGAGTGGTGGAGTAAATGCTTACATTTGAAAGTTGTTTACAGATCATGTTCTATCTTATCGAATCCTTGATAAGTCTTGAAGACTTGTTCATGAAGCTTGATGAATCATTCTTTGACTATATTTTTGGAGAACATGTAGCTAGCAACACAAATGAGAGCTCAAATGAATTTTGAAAGTGAAATGGAGAGTTTTCTAGCATGAAGAGGAGTTATGAAGAAAATGAAAGATGTTTGTAACATACATTCATTCTTAAGAAACTTGGCACAATTCCTAGAAGATATAGAAAACAAAAGGAACTCGCCAAGAGGAAGAAGAAAAACTGACAGTGCGCGATTACAAAAGAATATGTCGATTACATTGTAATAGTAATATCTTCAGTTGTGCAATGCACTCGGAGTTATTTGGTGATCTAAATTAAGGTTAAAAAGTTTGTGACAGGTTTTAAGGTTTGCACATGAAACTGAAATTTAATTAGGTGAAATCATTGCATGAGGAAATTTTGGGTATGATGTCATTCCACCTTACCTATTCGAGTTGAAGACTTGAAGATGAAGATTTCTCTTTGAAAGGAGAAGTGAAATATTCCTTGAGTATATCTTCCTTGATGATATAAGCATATTATTGTGCTTGAAGATGTTGTTGAAGAAATGGATAAATACTAATGAAAACTAAGTAAATGATGAAATATGATAGCTAAATGAGTGAAGGTGCATGAAGTATGAGAATGTAAATTTGATGATCATGTTTTTAAGAAGCTTGATGACATCTAGGAGTATGATTTCTTGGGAAAGGTTGTTGTAGCAGTATGAATACGTGAATGAAGAAGTGTTTGATAATGTGATTCAAGGTGTAAATCTTAACTAGAGGGTATGTGTGGAAGAATCCTTGTATGAAAGTGTTGATTAGGTGATGAAAAGAGAGATCAATTAGGACGGTAAAAAGAGAAGATAAGAGCTGATTTAGAGGTCAAAATATGTTTTGTTAGACAAATAAGTAAGAGTGATCAAAACATTGTAGAAGACTAAGTGGTGGCTTAACAAATAAAGAGTTGAAGCTTCCTTGTAAGTTTAATAGCTTACAAAAGAATTAGGTAGAAGCTTGATTGGAGTTTTTCGAGTTGTTTCTTCTAATAAAGTAGTGGCTTGTAGAAGGTAAAGTGGTATCTTGACTAAATTTTGAAGTTTTAGCTTCAAGTTGAGTGGATGCTCAACAGTGAAATCATTGTAACTTTTATATGAAATTTTTCCAAGCTATTGCATTGGTTTCAGTGGGTTTCTCTCCTTTCATGGGTTTCCTACATTAAATCTTGTCTCTCTATGTGTTCTTATGTTGATTAATTGTGAATAGTGTATTTGTTTTATCATAAAAAGTAAAGAAAATTGAATTGTCTCTCAAAGTTTGAATTAGCACCGATTCGCCCCCTCTCGGTGCTAGAATTTCCAACATGGAATGTTTGCTTTAAGAATATTTTGGGAAAAGTAATTATTAAGTATTCTTACCTTTTTAATTTCCTATTTATAATGTAAATTATATCCCTTGAACTAATTTTGAAACCGTGATTTTATTTACCCACTTGGGTACATGCTAATTTTGTGACTAGGTGTTGTGTTAAATCTTGCATGATTCCATTATGGGAATGCAAGTGGTTTTGTGTGTCGAGGAATGTGTATTATTATTGGAGGGATAAGTAGTTTTCAAAATTAGGTATATGATCCCTCTTTTAGTTATTTTTCCGCAAAACCAAGGAGAGGGGCGACTAGTCCTAGTGGAGATATGAATGGTTGTGGCAATGGGAGGTATACGTTTAGATACATATCTTGTTTTTATTTCTTGTAGAGGAACCAAAGACTAGCTACCCTATCATAGTGTATCAATAAGTGGTATAGGTTATTATTTCATTCCCCAATTCAAACCATATTTGGTTTGATCGTGTTTATTGATTTCCTTTTCGTGGTTAGCATACCGTATTGATTGTCCCCTTCATTTACTTGATTGGTGTGTACTTTGTTTACATGATTATGTGTTATTTTTGGTGTTGTGTTATTTTGAAGCTCGGTTTTTATTTTTAGCCCTTTGTGAGTTAGGGATATTATGGGGAAATGGGGATGAGATCATTCCCCCATTACATGGATGGGTAGTAAGTGTCACCGGATTCCTCCTTTTGACATTGGAATGTCTTGATGAAGTGTAATGAAGTGGAATGAAGTTTTGATTAGAAGTTGGTATGATTTTTCATGCGACTTATGCCCTTGAGCCATTTGGAAACCTTGTAAAGTATTGTCCAAGTTTTTTATTGTGAATTCTTGTGAGCATTGTAATGCAAGTGGAAAAATATGTTTTGTATTGTTGTATTCCAAATTTATATGTGAACATTTATACATTGAAAGTTGTATCTGCAAATGGTTAATGAAAAAAATAAATCTCCTCTTATATCTCTCTATTTTCTTGAAAGAATTATTTATACAAGTGTACAACCTCACAATGAAGAGAAATGAAATATTTATTGTTTGCATTCTCGGTGATGAAAGTTTTGTTTAAAAACGGTTAGTGAAATGAAGTAAAAAAATGTTCTTTTATCCTTTCTTCTCTCTCTTTAAATGCTTATGTTGTGGGTTATCTATTGATAAAAGAGTAGATTTCATTTTGTATTGCTCAATGGAGCATTTTGGGAGTTTTATTACTTTTCTTAAAGCTAAAACAAAGGTGGTGGAAATGATTAAGGAAAATTAGTCACAAAATTAACTTCTTACTCGTCGACTCTTAATGCAACTAAAAATATGAATGAAATTCATATTCTTCTCAATTTGTTTTACAATTTGTGTTTGTAAAGGTACTTCAAAATGGTATATTTCCCATTTAGTTAACCTTGCTAGGAATATATTTTTACAAGCTTGATTTTTTATTTTAAAGCTCTTACTAACCTAGAAAAATGAAGTCCCTTTGTGTTACTAAGGTTTGGGTTTAAATTATAATTATAAAGTATTATATCATAAACTTGGTTTTAACCCATCCTCTCTTGAATATAAATTGTGGTGTTGTTAATTCCTAGTAAATTTAGTAGTGGCATATACCTAGTGTAAAATCTATCAATGATTTTGGGAACTCGATGTCTTAATAACTTGATATATATGAGTGTATCGGAGTTAATGAAACCACTATCAAGCTATGAAATTGTATATTGTAATGTTCTAATTTATATAGCACGTTGTTAATTATTTGTGTGTGTGTGTGTGTGTGTGTAACTAAGATAGTTAATAAATATAATGTATATATTTATACATATCATATATGCATACATGAAGATATTTATTAAACAAATCTAGGTTAATACTAATCTAGATAAAATTATTGTATAAGACTTTTTAATATGACAATATAAGAAAGATATATATATAAACAAAAAATTGGCTTGGTCGGCTCGCCCAAGCCACACCACATGGGCTATGTTATTCATTGTAAAGTAATAAATAAATAAACAACAAAAGATATTTTTTGGGGCCATGGTCTCCACGGACATGAACCCTTCTTACCCCCACTCCATAGGGGTCACCCTCGGCCGACCCACCGCCCACTACCCTCTACCCTCTACCCACCTCTCTCCCCCTTCTCTCACCCTTCCCCCACACCGAGACCACCGCCTCCTATCCTCGACCAACCCTCCATGGCCGAATTAAACCACACAATCTTTTGAGCCTTCTCACTCCCAATCCGGACATTTGGCCATAAAAATACAAGAAATTTGAATATAATTTATACTATAAATTTTAATATAACATATATATATATATATATATATATATATATATATATATATATATATATATATATATATATATATATTAAAGCATCCAATCTAAGATTAATCCTTTCTCTTGTAAAAATAGGTCTTTCATGAAACCCGCAAATCAAAGAGAAAGGAGAGAGGTGAAACTAAAAGAAATAAAACAAAAATGAGAAAGAAAAGTTGGGATACAATTTAATGTGGGTAAACTAGGATTTCTTAGTTGACCTAAATCCAAGGTAGGGAATTAGTTCAATCCAAGGGCTTATAATTCATCCTCCTCCTCCACTTGGGTCAAGTTTACCAAGTACAACAAGTACCTTTAATTAGAAATAAGATTTTTATCCCTTTAATAAGCTAAGATATTAATTAAGAGATAGGATCATCTATGCATTATATTATAAGGTTTTATATTGTATTAAAGAGCTTTCATTTTTTTAATAAAATGACTCCTATTTAATATAAGTGATATATTTTTCATATAATAGGATTATAATTATTTTATTATAACCTAAGGTTCTATAATATAATAAAAAAACACTAATATATCTAAGTATTTAAATTGTATACTCTCATAAACCTATAAAGGAATCATCATCCCAACCAAGACTAAAATTTAAGTGTTAACCTTAGTGTTAATTTTGATGTAGGATGCCTTAGAATCTTTTATAAAATATTAGTAGGGAAATCCATAAAGGATAAATTGTCTCCTTATTGAGATGAGTAAACCTTTTAGAACTCCCCTTTTAATAAGATAATGGGTTAATAATATGAATTACCATCTAACCAAATAAATAGTAAGTTGTTACAAAGTAACTAATGTATCGTTTGATAATAGACTGTTCTATGAGGTCAAGTATCGTAATTAAGACCAAAAGTAAATAACTCGTATAAGAAAATATAACAATGTTTATTCGACTTATAGTTAGTTCCTTTGCGATATCTTCTTGTAACCACTCTTAGCTACTTTGTGAACTGGTGTATTCACATGGTTATTGGCTTTGCCAATTTAACCGTCAATCACTCAAACACATCGTGTGAATAACTCACAAGTGCGTAAAACCTAGTGGCCTAACATAATGATGCTTATTTCCCAATTAATAACGTAAGATTAAAACATGTTTCCCATTAAAGATAAAAATAAATAAACAAAAAAACTATTCCATAATTTTCTACCTCTAACTTAGTTATTTTTCAGGTTAAATTTTGGGGTGTCACACATATATTATCCTAAGAAGCATATGCAACCAATCTAATGAAAGATATCCACCCACCTTAGTAGTGAAATCTCTAGAGAGGCAAAGGGTGAATAATGTTTGGCAAGTAGATCACATAAATTTCTTTAATTATGGTTAGATTTGGACAAACATGCAAGGTTAATTCAATATTTGTTACTACACCCAAGACTTTCATTATTGATCCATCAAGATGTAAGACACCCTCGGAAGTTGGATTGTACTTAATCCTCAAAATGTTTGTAATTTTTTTAGGATTAATGAATTACTAGCACTGGAATCTATCATGCAGTTATGAACAACATGCTTTCCAAATATGACAAACATGTAAAAAGGAGGGGGCTTGACAATTGAACTTACGCATTCATCCTTTACGGCATATGTTGACCGTAACATTTAATTTGAGCATGACGAATTCTAAAGATGGAAGATACTTCAATGATTCTTACAAAAATACCTTTGTGATGGATAGAGAGGGCATCCCACATTTTAACATTTATATTTGACTTTTTCATTTGTTTCACAATGTTGAGAGCAATTCCTGTGGCTTTTTGCAATGGAGTGACATGTTCTTTGTTCCTTTGTTCAATCCAAGGAATCTCTTTGATAGGAAGATTTGGAATGTTCCAAAGAATGTTTTTCTCTACAACTACCGAGTAACCCGTAGAATATTGGATAAATTTGTATTTCCACTCAAGTCCGTAGACTAATTGGAAGTTTTGCATGGAATAGGGGAAATAGGAGAGGGAGATCTCGCATACATTTTTCAATTCTTATAACTTTTATGATCTACCACATTAACTTGTAGCCTATCGGAGTTTCCCATAGCTTGATTAGCTACACATAATTCTTCAGGTCTGAAAAGCATGAAGTTGGGTTTAGGGGTAAGCTCTTGAATTTTATCTATATTTCTTATTGAAGGATGCATGATTTTTCCCATTGGAAGGATGGAGTTTGCACCATGATAGATTTTTCCTACAATCTCTTCATTCCAACCTCATATTTATAATGATTATGGGGTTGATCACAAGGATAGCATCATTCAAAACTTTCAGCCATTTTATTCTAAACTGGAATGATTATTTTACTCAAGCTAGGAATAGGAAAGGGATGCATATTTGCATTTGTAAGTTTTATTGGAGGATAATTGTGTGTAAATATCTTATTGGGATATTGAAATATTTATTGCGAGGTAACCTTGAGGGGGTTAGGATAATTTTTAGGAGCTTCAACTTGATTCCTCTTAAGAGAGATAATCTCATTTGTTAGATTTTTAAGCTGAACACTAAGGTTTTCAGTTTCTTCTTGTTTTATAGAGGAACCGGATGTGGAAGAAGAAGATGAAGTAGATGGTTAAGGAATAGGATAAATAACAGGTTGGGTATCATGCAATAATTTAAGGGAAATTGGCATAGGAAATCTAGGGATAATTTTCCTACTTGGATTAAACAATTTTCAGCCATAATGGATATTGAATAGGAATTTGGTAATTGAATAACACCCATAAATTGAATCATTATTGCTATATCATAATTTACAACTCTAATAAAATATAATAATGCACCTTGTGGGGTTACTCTTAGTAGCTCTTGAATTCTATCCCATGTTCTATGGAATTTGAAGTTGAAATCGACATGAGCTCATTTGGAACTTGCTTGATTTTTTTGAGTTGTTATAGTAAGGATAAGTTATCTCGCTTTCTCCTCAAACTGTTGACAAAGAGTTGTTCCAAGCTCATCCCAATTATGAATGGAAGTAGGTCTCAAAATTCTATACCATTGAAGTGCTTTACCTTTTAATGAAGAAGCAAGAATCCTGGCTATAACATCATCTTTTATAACTAGATGGACTAAACACACAATAATTACATCTTGAATATAGTCATCTAGAGTAGTGAGGTTTTCACCAATGAAGGAAGGGATAAATTTAAGAACATACACTTATATATCATGTTGGGCATTTAGTATTAAGGAGTACCACCATTAAATCTAAAAAAGGAAAATTTATTTGTTGTGTCATTAATGGAATGGGTCTTAAAACCCTAGAGGACAAGTAAAAAGGCTTACTAAGAGGAGGATTGGAAAAATTTATGTTGGGAGGATATGGTGATCTTTGAATTCATGCACCTCTTCTTCTTCTCCTTGGTGACAGCTGAAAATACTCAAAAGACTCTTATATTTCTATACTTTTCCTTGTTTATATTCTTATCATGAAAATAAGGAACTGGGTTGCTTAAAACTAGAAAATTTAAACTTAGGAGTCACTAGATGTGTTGAAGAACTACCTAAAAGCATGAAATCTCTAAGTCACCCACTAAAAATTATCAATAATAAATCTAAGCTTTATCAAAGTAGTCCCACCGGGTGAGCCAAAACTATTCGAGCTCAAAATTTCGCCTACTCCCGAATCATGAATATTTGGGATTTTGAGGAAACATGGGACTGTCTCTAAGTGTGGGACTTGTGTTTTGAGATAGACCTATGAAGAAGATAATATTCCTTTTTATGTGGGTTTGGAAAACTGCATAACACAACCTACTTCTAACGCTAAAACTACTCCTATAGCTAAATCATAATCTAACAATTCTAAGAAAGCGAGGAGAGAGGTGTAAGAAATTTAAATCCTAAGCTAAATGGTGGTTATAGCACCAAAATAATGTGTAACTTCCCAAATCCATATCACACAAATTCAAAAACAAAAGTTTGTGATCATGGGATGCACGCACTTCAAATGCTAACATATAAAAGAAATTTAAAAGTGTGAGAGGGAAAATATTCACATAAAAACTATATTCAAAGGAAGGAAGTAAACTAAACTTATATTTATCAATATTTAGTTACTTAAATACATAGACAAGGTAGGAAAATCACCATTCACAAGTGTAGACAAAAAATCATGCACTTTAAACATTATTTAGTCCTAGACTCGTACTATTATTTAGAAGGTTTTTAAGTGAAGAAAGTACTAATTAACCCCCATCTTTTGGCCATCTTACTTTATTTTCTTTCGTCATTCCCGACCTCTTGCACCCGTATGCCCAATCATATTTTGTCATTTTACATTATTTTAGCTTTGACTAGGGTGCCCAGGCTAGTACTAGGTGCCCATGGGCACCTTGGTCCCACCAGGGGCACCCCGATCCTTTTTTAACTTTCCCACCACTTTTTGGGCACTTTCTAGCTATTTTAGCTTCTTATCTTTTTGGTGGTCATCCATTTCGGGTTAATTACGAAATTAGATCAAGAGAACCCTATAAATATAAAGTTATGAGACCATAATGAGGGACCAAACACTAGTCACTACTATCATCCACCTAGGGTTGCATTCATCTAAGGCATTTGGAGATCATTTGCATTCATTTAGCTCCATCACAAAGGAAAAGGTTGGTTCATCTACATCACACAAGCATATGAGGGGATTCTATTCTATTCCATCCACCATTTTACTAATTTTTACATCTAGTTATTGCTCGCTACTTCAAAAAGTGTGACTAGCATAAGAGCACCTAGGGAACATGATGCACACACACACACACAAACACTAGAACTACATTTGGGTCCGAAATGTAGTGTAGTGCTCAATTAGTAAGCCCACTGTTGTGGTAGCTCAGTCATCGACCCATTCATTTGCATTCTTATTTTTATGGTTTTGATACTTATTGTGCTTTATTACATGTCTTTCTTTTATCTTGGATTATCAATGACACTTAGCACAAGGCAGTGAATATGATGTGACAGATAAGCGAGGGTTTCAGATTACCTACCAAACTTGTGAAACTTAGTTTTGGACCTTCTGCACAAACCAGAGTACCCATATTGTATACCAGGGCCCCCATGGGCACCCAAGTCCTTCTCCAGGTGCCCCAGTCCAGATAATCAGTCTAGATTTTTCCTTCTTAGGACCTCTACATAGTCTAATGAGACCAAATTAAGTCTCATCCATTGCACCAAATAACATTATTCCTTCTCTTATAAATCAGATTTAGATGTAGTCTTAAGAACTAGATCAATTATTTAATATTAAATGTAGAATATATTTGATCTATCTTTAAAATTACATTGCAATCTAAATGTTTTCATTTCCTAATATTTCTTGTAAGTTGGAATGCAATATTGTGTATGAGCAGTCATTTGATCTCTTGAATGTATTACAACAAGTGTAATACTCACATAGCTAAGAGCACATGAATCATAAATATCGTAAAACTCATTAATATAGAATCACAAGAATCACAATATGAATAGCGTAGGACTCGGACGCAGACACGCGTAACTAGTGCAGGACTCACATAACTAGCATAGGACTCACATAATCAACACATAACTTTCTATAACTAAAATTTCACAACTCCAAATGAGATTATGAGAGAGGTTTTGTTCCTCTTATTTTTATGATGAAAAATATCTCTCTTTTTTACACAACAATAATATTTTTGAATATATCAACATTTGAAGAAGAAGGTTTTCAAGCGTAGTACTAGCAGAACCAACACAAGAATCCATCTAGATAAAATTTCAGAGCTCTAAATGATATTATGAGAGAGGTTTTTGTTCCTCTTATTATTATGATGAAAAAAATCTCTCCATTTTTACACATAGAAATAATGGTTTGAAATATATCATCATTTGAAGTAGAAGGTTTTCAAGTGCATGACTCACACATGCAGCATCAGATTCTCTCTAACCAAAGTTGAAGATCTCCAAATGATAATATGAGAGAGGTTTTTGTTCCTCTTATTGTTATGAGGAAAAACCTCTCTCCATTTTTACACAACATAAATAATTAAGGAGATATATTCATTTGAAGTTTCAGCAGAATAAGGTTGAAGAAAAGTAAATAAGACAAAAAACACAGGTTTAGTAAAACTATGATATCTCCCTCATTTCTCAACAAAAATGAGAATTTCAAGATGTTTTGGAAATATTATAATAAGGATCACCAAACCCAGAAAAGGTTTGAAGATTTTTTAATATTGCAAGAGTAAATAAGGGATGATAATATGGCGGGACAATTGTCATTTTGAAAGATTCAATCATGCAAGAGTAGACTTGGAAATTGGAAAGAAGTAGTTAATCAGTGTGTGGAAGAGATAGTTCAATGTAGAGTTGTAATATTTGATTAATTCTCTTCCATAATTGTCTCCTTGTCAAGTGGAAGAAGTAGTTGAGTGCGAGTGAAATAAGGAGTTCAATCTAGAGTTGTAGTGTTTGAATAAATCTCTTCCACATTTGTCTCCTTGTCAAGTGGAAGAAAAATTAGTTCAATCTAGAGTTGTAGTGTTTGAATAAATATTCCACATTTTTATCCTTGTCAAGTGGAAGAAGTAGTTAAATCTAGAGTTGTATTGTTTGAATAAATTCCTTCCACATTTATCTCATTGTAAAGTGGAAGATGTAGTCAAGTATTGCCCAAGATTATAGGTAAGTAGTTCTATAATCTTGGAGTAGGGATGAGTTATAAATATATCTCCAAAGCACTCAATGCAACAGTGGTAGGAGATGGATGATTTTTGTAACATCATTTCTGATTAATAAAATCCACAGTTCAAGTATCTTGGCAATAATTTATTTTTATTTTTGCTAACCCAAATTTGAGGGAAGAGCAAGGGCCCACTCTTACCCAAGGAGGAGGATGGTTTTTGTTGTTGTTTTAGAATAGAATCATTGTTGTTTTCTTTAGATTGTTCAAATCAGCATTGTGTGTTTTATTTTGTTTTGTTTGTGAAGCTTCACTTTCATTTATTTATTTTCTATTATTTATTTCAGTTTGTTAGATTATATTTGCTTTCAATTATTTGTTTTAGTTGTTAGATTAAAGTTCATTTTCAGTTATTGAATTTTCTTTCAAGTATTTTCAATTCCAAAGCAAATAAGTGTAAGATCATTGTTTCCTTTAGCCCCTTTTGCAGATAGCCTTGTACATTGCTGGTTTTGAAATTCTTTATGATTAAATGGTGAGGACTGCAATGACCCTCATCACATTCGTTCTTTTTCCAGATTATTCTGTTTATTTTGTGATAGTCCATTGAGCTCCTCTTACCAGATGAGTCACTTCCTCACTCTTCTTGCATATTAGGGTTTCTATTTACATTAGCTTAGTCGCTTGGGTCATTTTCTATAGTTGTTTATTACATTTATTTATTATATTTACATGTTGTTCTAGATTAGATTAACTACTATTATTCCACATTTTATTTAATTTTAGTTAATCATTTTGGGGAAGCCAACCCGATCTCCACGCTTATAGGATCTTCATTCATTGCTTATCATTCTAGGGCTTACTTCACATTTCTTTCATTTTATGCTCTGTTACCCATAGTGGTCATTTTGGATCCCTTCAATATAATGAGCTCCCTTAAGCTAAGCATTGTACTTTTAGGACAATGATGGATACAAATACATCTATATCGTATAACCCTCTAGATCATACCCATCGCATCCCTCTCCACAAGATAAAATCAACTGATATTGAGAAGTCCTATGATGAAGATACCAATGTTGACCAAGATCAAATTAATGCTATTAATGACTTTCACCAAGTGTTAGGTGAAAACCATACTCATCTACCTCATGTCTTGTATGCTCTAATCACTGCTAAGAGAGCCCATAATATTTAAACTTTTTTAGTTGCTTCTTCTACTCCCATGGTCTCTACTCTACCTACCTATGTTTCTGCTCCCATTACTACAACCACCACTCCCACCATTCACCCTAGTACTCCTCATCTACACCTCGGTTCTTCTTTAAATTATCCATATTTGACTTCTTTATATTAGGACTTGCAAACCCAAATTCATCAAATTTTTGATTAGCTACCTCACGCACAACACCATATTTAGACTCTACAATATTGTTACACACTCCTTTCACACCTACCATATCAACCTATCCATTACCACCTAATTTCGTTTCTCTTAAGCTACCTATCTTTAAAGGCCATGGGGACCCACAAGAGCATCTCTAAGCATTTCATGTAGCATGCCTTGACTATGTACAGACGATCACACTATAATAACTAAGATTTTCCCTCATAGTTTGCAATACTATGTGATGTGTTGGTTCTATGACCTACCTATACATTCGGTAGACTCTTTCACACATATGGTTGATGCCTTTCTCATGCATTTCTCTATCAACATTAGCTCTAAGATCTCCTACGCTCAACTTGCATAGCTCAAACAAGGGTCTCACGAACACTTATCCTATTATGTATTACAATACAAAAACAATTTAGCTAAGATGTTTATTTTACTTATGGATTCTGAGCTTGAAGACTTATTCATTTAGTGTCTACTACCATCTTTGTTGATCGATTTTCTAGCTTTATGTCCAAATGAGTGTATGAGTAATCAAGAAACACTAAATAATGTCGAGTATACAAGGGCTTAGTACCTTGTAGATGACGATGGATGATATGGGAAAAATTTGATATCATACTCCTTAGTGTGATCCCATCAAACTGCGCAGTTCACATACACTAGAAAAATAATGATTAGAGATTTTATGTGGGGGTTGCTGACAAAGCAGATCCAGGAAGCGTTAACTCCTCGGTGGCTATCAACCCCGTGCGATAAGAATAATAATAAAATAGAGTCCAAAATAGATAACATACAAATTGATAAACAAAAGAACTGGATGATACCGGTGTGCAGATGGTGTTATTGATCTGATGCGTGTAACATGAATCTCATCACATGAACCAAATCATGAGTAAAGTATCATGGAAATTCCATGTGTTATCACCAAGATAGAATAATAATGATATTATGAAATGGCTAAAATCTCTCATCATTCACCCAAATTTTCTAACTTTTTCTTCCTCCCAAATATGGGGAAAAAACCCATATTTATAACTTAGATGTGAGGTTAGATTGGGGTTAACAAATGCTAGAGGTTGAGTAGAGGAACTCGAGTTAAGATATTTGATGTGATCACACGAGGACCACAGATTGAATTATTAGATGGAGTGGGGAGCATGATTGACATGGTGGGTGAGATAAAATATTCCATTTAAAAAGGAGTGTCGAATAGGTGTATTAATACTCATGGATTAATAATTTGTGGGAGATGGGGATAATATCAAAAAGTTGAATTATCAAATGGGTCTACATGGAGCCCATTTGATAATTAATTAAGCAAATGGATAGGATTTCATTTAATTTAAGAGAAAGAGATGTGAGAATGGAAATAGCGTGAATGTGAGATGACTGAGGGGCGCTATACCCAAAAATAGATGTTTACATTTGCCCCTTTTGCTAAGTGGTTTACGATAGCAAACCACAATACAAAAAAAGTGTTAGGTGAAATATATGTTTAAAGATGGATGAAGAAATGACCAAAGGCAAGATGCCTTAGGTAAAAAAAGATCACAAAATGTATGGCGGTGACTTCAATATCACATCGGTAGAGGATAATTACGGTCTCAATAGAGAAAAATGACAATGTTCTACATACCAGTGAGTGGGTGAAGACCACTACAGTATGGATGTAAACCAAGATGACCAATGGTCATAGGAAAACATCAAAATATGTGTAAAAGATGTGCACAATCCTTTTTCGTGAGGAATCGTGTGAAAAAAATCATGCGTCCAAAAAAGGGATGTGGATGAAGATAATGATGCCCTAAGACAGGGCACGAGAATGCCACAAAGTGAACTATATGTGTTGACAAGTATATGGATGAAAATATGCCCCAAGATAGGGCATAAATGGAATAATCCTAAATGTGGGCAGGATGAGTAGATTGGATAGAAATCTGAGATAAAATTCCCTAAAGGTGTGATAAATATGATGGTAATCATGTTTCATAGGAAATATGCATAAGTGTTAGCAAATTAGAAGATAAAAATCAATCCTACTTGTTTGGTAAGTAGGATAAGAAGTCAAGATACTTTTGCGACAAAACAAAAGCAGAGAAAATATTCATGGAAGAGTACAAAATCAGATAGATGTTGGCGTTATGGTATCCTCCAAGACAAAAATGTCCTAGGAAGATGGGATGAAATATGTGGATGATAAATGATAGAGATAAGAGAAAGCAGACATGGTTGGGGTAGAAAAGACATGGTGGAGAGGGCCTAAATAGTAGAGAAGGACGATAAGAGAGGTGAGAAGATAGATGAAAACACAAAAGAGAGAGAGTGACATTCAATAAGAGGGTAGTGGAAAAATATAAGGGGGAAATAAATAGGTAAGGTATGAGGGACCTAGGAGAAAAAGAAAATAGATAAAGAGAGGAGGAGAAGAAGGGAAGGAGGAAGTCTAAACAAGAAGAAGACGAGATGAGAAGGGAAAAGAGATTAGAAGGGAAGGTGAATGTACAAAGATATATCATAGTAAAGAAGTAGCAGATATAATAAAGAGGAGAAATGGTGGAAGAAATAAATGATGAATGACAAAGAAGAAGACAAGAAAATGACAGAAGAAGGGATGAAAGGGAGATGGAGATCAAAATAGAGGGAGAGAAATAACGGATCATGAAAAGAGAAGTTGTGAAGAATATGAGAGAAGGATGATTGGAGAGATGAATATGTATAGTAGGATGGAAAGATGAAGGAGATGAAGGAGATGAAGAAGTTTAAGAAGATGGGGGAGGAGGTAGAATGTAAAATAGAAGGAAAGGAACTATGAGGAGTTAGGAAGATAAGGGTGGTAGAGAAAGAAGTTTAGTAATGGGGGAAATGAAAATAAGAGGGAAAGAAGAGATGATAGATCCAAAACAGGAAGGGAATTGAATATGAAACAAAATGCATGGAAATGCATGTGGATGGTGGGATGATTAAAAAGATGGGACAACACTTTGGTGAGTCAGGTTATCAATGGAGAAGTAAGACAAAAGTGTGAGGAGAAGAGGAGATGAAGATGATACAAATGAAATGAAAGAAAAATAGGGGTAGAAAGGAGGAGAGGACAACAAAGAAAATGATGCAAAGGTAGTATGTGATGAAGATAGTAGAGATATTGAAAAAGGTGAAGGGAAGATGAAAAGGAAATACCAATGGAGGGATGTTAGGAGAAATCCTCCAATAATGATTAGAGGGCACAAAAGAAAAAAGGAAGGAAGAGAAATGGAGGAGGTAAAAAACGAGTGAACCGGTATTATTAGAATGGGGAGAAATGAATTTTAGGAGAAGTCCACCGATAATTATTAGCATGAGAATGGAAGCTGATGATGACATAATGTTAGATGAACAATGATAATGACGAGTAAATATGGTGATAGATATGGGGAAGTATTCTAGAAAATGGACCGGAAAGAGTAAAGAAAGGAGGGCTAACGATATGTAAGAAGATGAAGGCAAGGAGAGAATGTAATGGATGAGGATGTGGATGAAGATGACAAAAGTAAATATGAAGGAACAAGACATAGTAAGAGAGGGTATGAAGTAGTTAAGTTGGATTTTAAATGAGGGATGATGGAGATGATATTTGAGGAAGTTTGAGATATTTTGTGTGAGGAAAAAGAGAAGGGAAGAGGATGTGTTTGTGGGGAATGAAGAAAAAATACGGATGATGGGAATATGAAGGAAAGAGGAAAGGCAAGAAGACAGATCATTCTTAAGAGAGACTCTTAAGTAAGATCGCCATGCTGTAGGAATGGTTAAGTAGGATCGTCAAGCCGAAGAAGAAAAAGAATGATGAAAATACTGAGCGGTGTATACCAAAACGGAACAGGAAGTGAAAGGAGGTGATAACAAGGAAACAAAGGAGTGTGACATGAGTGGATGGAGGAATGTATGTAGTGTAGGATGGAGAGTGTAAGGGGAATTCTTAATTAGGATGCCTATGTTGTACGAGTGATGATGTCAGAGTGTTAAGCAGAAGTTATGGAGTAGGAAGATGTTTCTAGTGTTGAATGGAATAGAAAACAATGAAGGAGTTTCTATAGTGGTAGGATCTTAAGAAAGAGTTGCATTGTGATTAAGAATCCTACATGGAATGGGTGGTTAAGTAGGATCGTCAAGCTGAAAGAAGAATGAAAGGGAAATGGATTGATAAAATAGATGGCAATAAAGGGATACTAAGAGAGAAAAAATAGCTCAGGTGGTGGACATGTGAATTATTGAACAAATAATGGATAAGAACAAAGTGGGTGAGAAGAGCAACGGAGAATGAGATGAGGCAAATTTTAGGAGAAAATTGGGTTGATAAAGAGGACTAGGAGGAAGGAATGGTCAACAGACATGCTCATGAATGAGACCTTGTCTAGAATGATAAGTCTACTTTGAGTAGGATTTCTATGTTGTGTGGGGAATTATACAGATGTGCCAAGCTGGGGATGAAAGGTATGTGATGATGAAGAAGATGATGTTAGTTCCAGATGACAAACAAAAATAAGAGCGATGGGAAAGAAAATTGGTGGGTGATTGTAGAGAAGAGAAGGATGATGTGAAAGAATGGATGGAGAAAGATAACATTGGTCATGGTGGAGGATGAGAAGTTTCCGGATAATGAATGCTACTTGAGAGATAATCTCAAGTAGAATTCACAAACTACAATAGAGATCAAGTAGAATTCCCAAACCAAATAGTGTATTAAAGAGAGTGTGTAGAAATAGTAACAGACTTCATAGATTTATGGAGGATATTGATAGGGGACATCCTTAAGAGTAATATATATATATATATATATATATATATATATATATATATATATATATATATATATGCAATTTAATGATATAAAATTTGATTATAATTGTAATAAAATATGACTTTGATGAGATGGGTGTCACATAACCATAACAAGGGCCATGTAAGAAAGTTATGCTTTTAACCGAGATAAGAGGTAAACAAGAAAAGGTACTACTCAAATCATTGCACTTGTAGTCGATATTAGGTGTTAGTACATAACTAATGAGATTTGATTATATCACAAGATCAAGAGGAAGATATGAATGAAATATTCTCATAATATTTAATGTCAACATGATGAGGGATTTGAGATGTAACCTGCACGTGGGAAGAAGTTTCTCTAAAGGTGGTGCTCCTTAATTCTATGCCTCAGCTATGGGAAAGGGGAAGAACAATAAAAAGAAAGTTGATCAATGCGGGAAGCTTTTTGAATGCCATAACAAAAGAGTAGCCATCCTTCGAGGGTATGGTCTACTATATATACAACATAGATGGCGAGGATGATAGTCATCCTTTGAGGGATCGGTCTATTTTAATACATAACGTAGATGAAAAGAATAATATAATAGCCATCCTTCAAGGGATTGGTCTATTTCTTTTGATTTTGATTTGATTTTTGATTTGTATATGTATCTTTTTTCTTTTTTTTTTACATGAATAGTTGTCCTTCAAGGGACCAGTCTATTTTTGGATAACTTTTGACTTCTTTTTGCATGCATGGATGTTAGTGTTACATGGGGGAGAGCGAAGAAAACCACTTAGGAGGTGATAATGACGGTATAGGAGACACTCGACACCCTTTACATGACTACCATAGGAGAATGAGAGGGTGATGGATGTAATGAATATGAGATTCTCACTGAATGGGTGAACTTAACCATATTGAATATGCTATAAGTAGAGCCATTGCACTTATATTCAAGGTCTTATCAAAGTAGTGACGGTAGACCACATAATTCATATCATTACCATGATAGATGGAAGTGGATAATGGTGGAGACATGTTCTAAAGATAAGACTATACTTGTAAGTGTGTGTACTAAAAATAGAACGAACGTAAGTGTAATGCATTAAGGGGTTTGATCTCGGTTTACCATCGGAGAAGCTAAACAATAAGCCCTAGACCCATATTTATGTGTGATAATATATGGTTCGATCTAGTTCGGAGAAAAATTTCCTACCTACTCCTTGATTAATGTTGCGTCCAAGATAAGATAAGAATTTTGGGAGGATGAGTGAAGGTAGAACTATGCGCCACACTTTCAGGAAGCAAAATGAATGTAATGGATTAAATATAACATCACGAGATAGATGAGATGGAATTTATGTGTTGCTTTTAAAAGTGAATAAACAAGAGAAATATATGATTCACATTGAGAAAAAAACATGACCACAAGGGTGGACTTTTGGTAAAAAAATATGTGGTCCTTATTAGAAGGAAAAATAGGGCCTCCATCGAGGAATTTGATGACACGATCATGGCCACAAAAGTGGATTTCAATGAAAAAGACAACTATAGTCTCTTAACGGAGAAAAAAACATGGCCACTATAGTGGGCTTAAGATGAAAATAAATGGTCCCTTAGGAGATAGACACATATGGCCGAGAAAAGTGGGCTTCAAATGAGATGAATATTTGGATGGAATTAATTTAAGATAGATGTATTTGGATGAGGTAAATAAACCAATGTCAAGGATTAAAGTCTCCTAGCGTGAAAGGAGAGTTGTTTAGATATGAAATGCATTAATCGGATAAGGACGAGGGGAGGTGACTCCCTAGTGAAAGAGATTGTATTACTGTAGGAAAATTAGATGTGGATGATTAGGTAGATGTGTTGGGGATCATAGGAAAATAGTGTTGATGAATAAGGGAGGACCTTATGTATGAGTAATAACATGTGAAGGAGAGATGTTAATGAAGGATGGAGGAGAAGACTTAGAGACTTCGATAGATGTGGAATTAATTGCGGATAAAATGGTAGAGTGACAATCCTCAAAAAGGTCTTCTCTTTTAATGAGGTCATGGATGACAGTTGTTAGAGATTTACAACACTTAGTCTTTATGACCCGGGAGTACGATGGTAGGCAAAACTGAGGTGGGGATTAAACCATGATGACATCTTACTATGTGGGTTAAATTCCTTGATAGGTGGAAGTGTAATGACAGAAATTTGTAATAAGTGTTGTAGGGTTTCTGCATACGATTCAATTGATACATTAGTATATGTACCTTTATTGGAATCCTTTAATGTAGATCCCGATGAAATTACTTGGGGTATGGTTGTATGAGAGAACTTGGAGGATTGCTTCATGTCATTCCACAATTTTGATTCGAGGCTCGAGGGAATCTTTGGATGTTTTTATTTGGTTTGGTGGAGTGATTGTGATGCCTTAGATGGAGATTGGTGTTTCCCCAAAACAGATGATGTATATTTAATATTCGTTGGTGAAATGTTTATCTTATTTCAGGGACACACAAGAGATCATTCTGGAATTGTACCAAGGATCTTAGAGTTGGACGAGAAAAGGAAGCATTCTTGGAAGGGATGATACTTGACTTTAGTTGAACGATATAAAGGTTTTGTTATAGTTAATATGGGTGAAAATGTTAGTGTTTTCATGGTGATGTCTGACGAAGTTTGGTTTGTTGGGAAGGAATTTGTAGATGAGATGAGAGGGTTATTTGAAGTTATTGTAAGTTGCAGTTCTGTCCAAGATTCTGCAAGAGATGTGGAAGAAGAGGATGATGTGTTTGGCACAATTAGAAGGGTGGAAAGAGGAATTGAGAGAGAATAAATAGATGGTATGATAGGTAAATGGGGAATAGATGTGGATGGGGGAGTGTTAGAAAACCCGGTGGATGAGGATGTAGAAATATGAGTTATATTTGTTGTGGATTGGGAAGTATGTTCCCCTGTTTGAGGAAATCATCTTCCTGAATGAGGTCATGGACGATGGTCTAAAAGGCTCTACATTTCTCAATGTCATGACCCGGAACACGATGATAGGCACAAATGCAACTGGGATTGAACCATGGAGGTTTACTACTATAAGGCTCCCAATGTTTGATGGGAGGAAGCATGATCATAGAAGTTTGAATTAGATGTTGAAGGATATCTACGTAAGATCCAATCGAGGTTTCAAAAGGAAGGTAGCTCTTATGCGTTTTAAGATGGTGTTTTTGCTTGGATTTAGACATGGAAATTAGGGATGTTGGTGTATAAAGTGGTATAGATGTTGATGATGGAGATGGATTGCGTTGTGGTTTTAATGTTTTAGTTTCAGTTTTAATGTTAGTTGATGATTCAGGGTCACATGAACCAGACTGAGGAGGTACTCAAATAATTTTGATGGAGAATGATGGATCCTCTTTAAAAGATTCTTCACTTGGAGTTGACACGGTTGTGGAGGTGTGTGGAGAATGAGGGGACATTTGCATTTGAATAGATGAGGTTAAAAGTGTAGATGTTGAAGTGGAGGGAATATACTGGTTTGGTTTGGGAAAGATGTATCCTTCCTTAATGAAGTCCTGAACAATGGCTTGAAATGCTCTGCAATGTCTGATATCATGTCCAGGGGTATGATGATATGTGCAAACAAGGTTGGAATTAAACCATGGTGGCTTCTTACTACTGGGGTCAAAGGCCCTAATAGGCGGAAGTGTAATTGCAGAAATTTGTAACAAATGTTGGAAGACCTCCGTATATGATTCAACTGAAACATTCGAAGTGTTGTGTCTGTGTAGAATCTCTTGGTTTTGGAGGAGTGGATGTTTGAGATAATTCAAATGTTGAGGACAAAGTTCGAGTATGTTCGTGTCTTGATGGCTGGAATCCATTTGTGATTTTCATAGTGTTGGATGATTTTAGTTGAAGGGAGTTGGATTGTTTAGAAGAAGGAATATTATTTTCCTGTATAAGAGAATTTTGAGGTAATATTTGAGAGATTTCATCCTTGGGAGGAATGACAATAATTTCTACCAGAGGATCCAGAGGTGGTATTGCTAAAAGTGTAGGAAGGAATATTTGTTCGTTGGAATCTAAGGAAGGTGGAAATGGATTTGGTGGCACTGATGTGGTAGAAATATTATTTGCAATTGAATCCATTTGAATTTCTTTCAAAGGTTCTTCAAATGATGTAGGTGGGAAGAACAATGTGGATGTGGTAAGTCCCGGAATTGGGATTGGGTCTATGGTTGGCATTATGGGTAAAGATGGAATAGATGTGGATGATGTATTGTATGAGGTATATTCATATGCATAATCAATAGTGGATGTGGGAAGATGTGTTGAGGTGAACATAGATAGGACCGAGGTTAGTGTGGGGGTGAGGGTTAATGGATTGAAGAAAGGGGAGTTTCTAGTGAGGTGGATATGGTGATTGATGAAGAAGGTATATCTATGGATGGAACTAAATTTATACCCGCAGTATGTATAGTATTTATGGTGTGGGCATTGGGAACTTGCGATGTAGAAGTAGTGGTGGTCTGACTTATTGATGTGGGTGTATGGTTTGGAAATGGTTGTTTAAAAATATCTAGTGGTTGATTAGGCGAGGCATTTTTAGTAGCTACATGAAGTTCTCCTTGATTGATGAGTCTTTGGACTAAATCCTTGAAAGTCTGGCATCTCTCTATGTCATGTACTCGGACTTAATCGTACTTACAATAGTGATCGTCTCAATACCACACAAGTTGTGGTCTAGATTTGTTAACAGGTTGGATAGGCGGTAGTGTGATCAAGTGTGTTGTTATCAATTTGTCAAAGATGGCACTGTATGATTCTCCTAAGGGAGTATAATTGGGAATTAGTTGTGGAAATCGTTGTTGAGTTACTATGGTAGATGTTGGGGTAGGAGATGATCTAACAACGATGGCGTTGGCAGTTGTCTTTGATTTATCATTTGATATGGATGGTCTGAAAAATTTGGTTTTTGGCTTATTGGTCTTTAATTTTAAATTCCCTGTTCTAAGGCACGTGTCTCAAGCTTGTGGGCCATGGTGAAAGCTTCTTCAAAAGTGTGAAATGATTGGATTTGCAAGGTTGATGAAATATGCTTAGTGCAAGAGTGCACGAAGAGCTCGATGAGGTCAGTTTGAGGTAGTGGAAAAGATAATTGATTTATCATATTACGCCATCGTGCGATGAAATATGTGATGGATTCATCTTCGAATTGGTAGATAGTATACAAGTCATTGATGGTTATTTTACGCACAATATTAATGGAGAAATTCTCAAGAAATAATTGTGCAAGTTGAGAAAAATAAAATATGGAGTACTAGGAATATTATTATACCACTCTAAGCTGGGACCAGCCAAAGACATGGGGAAAGTACGAAGCATCAAATCTTCGTGTGCAATGAGATAACATGTATGTTTAAATTCTCTGAGATGTTGTTGAGGGTCCTCCTTGTTGTTAAACTTGGTGAACTTTGGAAATTCCCAGTGTGGAGGATATGGTTTCATGGGCACGAGATGGATGGATGGGTTCATTACATATATGTTCATAAGACAATGTGACTTTGGACCCTAACGTAGTAGCCTCTAGGTTGGCTAACCGACCTATCAAGATTTGCATGGGGTCATTAGGAAGTGCATGTTGAGCAGTGAAAGGTGGTGGTTGGACTTGCATATGTGTGGGTATCTGAGGGACTTGGTATGGGTGAGTGTAAGCTATGTGTGATGGTTGAGGTGGTTGTTGATAGAATGTGTGTTGGTGAGAAATAGGGGCATGGTATGATTGTTGAGATTGTGCAGGTTGTGGAAGTAACTGCTGAGTGGGGATATGGGTATATGCGGGTTGATAGACTGGAAATGACACTTGTATGTTGCAAAGGTATTGTTGGAGGAAGTTGAGAAGTGAGGGTATAGACTTGTGATGTAGAAGGAATTTACTATTTGGATAAGGGATTTGACACATGGGATGGTTGAATGAAGGTACCAGTGACCATCGAGTTGTTGTAGTGGTAGGGATGGTAGTCACGATAGTCATGTTGATGTGAGGAAGATTGGGTGGAATGGGCATGACTACCTAGGTGGTCTAGTGTGCCGATGGGTTGGTGGAGGATGACACAAAATCATGTAAGGCCATGGATTGAGGAATTTCAGAACTAGTATTATAAGGATAGACCTATTGAAGTAGTGGGCCATCTAGAGGGAGGTGTATGTATCTTCTTAAAAGATAGTCTTGAAGGGCCACAGGGTTGGCATCAAGAATCTGTCTGAATTCTAGGTCCCCAAGAGGGAAGATGGAAGTACTAATAGGCTCTGATCTGACAGAGGGCAGAGTGGCTGGCCTAGATGGGATGGAATGTTGGTCTAATGCCATAGTGTGGGTGAAAGGTATTGAATGAGGAATATTAGTGAGAGAATGGGTGCCTGTGAGTGAGATAGGAAGAAACATGGATGATGAAGTTGTTGATGTAGTGATTGATTGGGATGAAGCACTGTGTGTGGCGAGGTTGTGTTCCATCTTCTTAGTAGTGGATTGAGTGATTATGGGCATAAAAAGGAAATCTCTGTTATATCAACAAATAAGTGAGGCAAATAGTTTTTTTCAAATTAAGAAATGTGTGTAAAAGGAAAAAAATGGCTGGAAGGGGACCTAGAAGAAGGTAAACTATGTTTGGTTTCAGGTAAGTTATGGCTAGGAAATGTCTGAAATAGGTATGTTGGGTGATCAAATCCCAATCAATGAACCAGGTGTAAGGAATGTTTCGATGTGTTGATTAATTTATGAAATTTTAGGCAGTGTGTGATGATAGGTGTGATGCAAATAAGTTAAACCCCTAGTTACACTATGTGAGCAGGCGAATGCACAGGTTCGTTTTATTCCCAAAACTAAAATATGAAATTCAATGTTGACAATCATCCAAAATACCAACAATACCATGCAGAAAAGAGAAAATATGGAAAACTGGAGAATACATGTATATCACTTTTTCTTTTTATCTATCAAAGTTGAGCCAAGTATAAGCTTTAAGCGATCTAGAAAGTAGCTTTTGTCATATCCATGGTAAACAGTGGTTGAAAGTGATAATCGGTGATCAGGAACATCCCAGGACCCTATGATTGTAGATGAGATTGACAATAGACGATTGGCCATGTGGTTTAAGTTTAAGATTTTATCTTTGACAGCGTAATCCTGTAAAGGAAAATATGAAAATTAGTGGATGTGATATAAAAGAGATATAAAGAATAAATAAATTAGAATAAACAAATTATCTGGGATTAGTCAAATATAAATTAAAGTAGACACTAAACAATGCAATGACTATTATTAAGTAATAAAATAAATTAGATACTAAATAATAGACACGACAATTTGATAATCAAATCAAAATAATAAATGACGACACACACTAGATAAATGACAAACCTATTTTAGACTTGTAAAGATAAATGAATAAGGTAATAACTAAGCTCAGACGATAAACAATGTTATCAAAACTAATGTGAATATGTATTTATTTATTTAACAGCTCATCAAAAATCTAAAGAAATTTAACTAATATACGTTTATTAATGGTATAAAATATAGTTATCTAATACTAATAAAATATAGTTGAAATTCGGATGTTAATAGCTTATACAATGAGGTAAGATGTTTAATCGATGGGACGGAGAAAAGGAAAATCTTATCTCGATAGATATATTCCAAACTAGCCAATTGCAATAAAGTGGCTTTTTAGTCGCTATCCCCAAAGCTATGAACTTGATATTGAGATAGACCCAATGGGGAGACTCAAACATTGAGACCTCGTAAGGCTGCATAGAAACCTACTATATCCATGGAGAGTAATCATCTAAGTGGTAGTGGAATGTCATTTAAAAAAAACATAAACAGGGAATGGGAGTCGAGTTGGGTAAGTAGGGAGTTGAATGGGAGCGAGTAGAGTAGAAGGGAGTCGGTGTAGGAGATAGATAAAATCTCATAGCAGAGGAGTTGGATAGGGAGTGGGTCTATGGGATGGAACGAAGGAGGTGTGGTGGTGGGGTGAAATCAGAGTGGCATGGTGAGGGGTGTGGAGGATAGAGCGCGGGCAGAGGAGGACAACAGGTTTTGTGAAATAGTTGAATATAGAGAAGTATTGATGGCGGTATGGCCTGGGGTCTTTCAAAAAAATGGGGATCACAATGATGCGTGAGCTGAGGATGTGGGAGAATTCTAAGATTTAGTGCACAAGATGCTTCACAGAAATACTTCAAAGACTGTGTTAAGTTCTTCTTGATCTCATAATCATGACCTCTTCAAATAAGCTATGTAATTATGAACCATTAGGCGTGGTGTGAGGAGAATATGCCATCCCGATCCATACATTATATAAAAGATAATACTTACGATGGTGGTTTCTGATGCATGAGCAAGTAGCTTTAAAGGGAGGAATACACAGTCTTATCCTTTGGGTTTGATCTGATCCACGTGAGGCAAGGTGGGAGAAGCGGTTTGTGTGGGAGATAGGCACGTGGAGAAGGAAGTGGGGCTATGTGAAATGAGCCGAGTGGAAAAGAGATGGAGCAGCGGTGGAGGTGGGGATGAGCAAAGGGGCTATGATTTGAGGAATCGTTAGGTGAAGGGGGCGAGGTGAAGAGAAGGGTAGATCGGCTAGGGGAGATGGGGAGTAAGGTGGAGATGGGATAGTGTAGGTTAGGGTTACAATTGTTATATATATATATATATATATGTTTTTTAATTAATTATTATTATTCTTATTATTTTATTATTATACATATATATATTATAAACAAGTAGCAATAAGAATAAAATTTTACCTTGATTATAAACAAATCAATAACCAACCTTTGCAAATGAGAAATCGATGTACCTTAATGGTGACATAATCAACTACCTGTATGCATCACAACACATGGATGAAGATAGTACCAAAGATCCTACAAGCAAGTGAGTCTACAAACAAAAATGCAAAACATATATCTAGATTGACACAATGTCATACTAACAATAATACAAAATATAGTAACTGTTATACATACGACACCTATACAAAGTAAACAAACAGAAACATGACTAGAGCCTGGATCTGGTCCCACCGGGCGTGCCAAATGTTGATCAAAGTTTCTAGCTTCCTGTCCAGATGAGTGTACGAGTAATCAAGAAACACTAAACAATGTCGAGTATACAAGGGATTAGTACCTTGGAGATGATGATGGATGATACGGGCGCAAAGTTGATATCGGACTCCTCGGTGTGATCCCAACAAACCTGCAGTTCACATACACTAGAAAAATAATGATTAGAGATTTTATGTGGGGCTTCTTGATAAATCAAATCCGGGAAGAATTAACTCCTTGGTCACAACCCCATGTGATAAGAATAATAATAAAATAGAGTCCAAAATAGATAACATACACATTTATAAATAAAATAACCTGGATGATACCGGTGTACAGATGGTTTTATTGATTTGATGCGTGCAACATGAATCTCATCACATGAACCAAATCACGAGCAGAGTATCATGGAAATTCCATGTGTTATCACCAAGATAGAATAATAATGATATTATAAAATGGCTAAAATCTCTCAGCATTCACCCAAATTTTCTAACTTTTTCTTCCTCTCAAATATGGGGAAAAAACCCATATTTATAACTTAGATGTGAGGTTAGATTGGGGTTAACAAGTAACTGGGGTTGAGTAGAGTAACCCAAGTTAATAGATCTCATGTGATCATGTGGGGACCATGGCTTGAATTATTAGATGGAGTGGGTAGCATGATTGACATGGTGGGTGAGATAAAATATTCCATTTAAAAAGGAGTGTCGGATAGGTGTATTAATACTCATGGATTAATAATTTGTGGGAGATGGGGATAATATCAAAAATTTGAATTATCAAATGGGTCTACATGGAGCCCATTTGATAATTAATTAATAAAATGGATAAGATTTCATTTAATTTAAGAGAAAGAGATGCGAGAATGGAAATAGCATGAATGTGAGACGACTGAGGGGTGCTATACCCAAAAATATGTGTCTATAATATCTTCAAGATATTTTTCACTTTGATACCTCTCCTTCGTTTGATCAACTTTTTCAAACTCTCAAGATTCGTGAGACTAAACTCCTAGCAATAGGAAAACTTAAGTATCAAGAGAAAGCATCATCATCCACACATTTTTAGGGTAAGCCAACATTTAAACCTACCACAACTAAACCCACAGATGGAAAAACTATTGTAAACACAATATCTACTCATAAGGAGATTCAATCACAACCATACCAACATCCTTTTACTAAGATTAGTATACTTGAATGTTTTGCTACCACAACTAATCGACAATAATCTTATTACGTTACCATATCCTCTTCAAATAGATCCATCTTGGCCAAAAGGTCACAATTTTGATGAACACTCTTATTGCAATTATCATCAATGCATCAAACACACCACTAATCGTTGTTTTAGACTATGACATCTCATTCAAAATTTGCTTGACAATGGTAAAATTGAGCTTCCAATCCACAACATCTACACATATTAATGAAAATCATAAACTCGAGATCTTTAATAACCCATTACCAAAACATAACACAAAAATGATTGATTCATCCATTAATTATGTTTCACATGTAATGTCTCCTACTTTGCATCAGATCTCTCGATTTCTTAGCTACAAACATTGATGCTTCTCCAACAATCTTTTCTTTCTCTAATGTTGATTATCATGTAAATTTTACATACAATCATATACATATCAATGCATCTATTTGCTCGACCTACATTAAAAACACTAAGTTTGACCCATCATGGCTCATTAGTGCATGTTCTCTTGCACTTCTTAAGGCTATCATTTATCTGCTATCACAAATTAAATACCCTTTCAAAAAACCTTTAGTTGTTGTCAAACTACATGTTATAGTTGGTCCTCTTAATTTTCTTGTGCCTTTCCTCATTGGAAACACAATTAACGGATACGACATGATTCTCGGACTCAATTGGATTCGTCTCTCTCAATCTATTATTTATATGAATCATTTGTGACTCAAATTTATTTACAACCAATAGGTCATTTCTATTGACGGCATCCCTCCTTCTATTACATGGTTTTGATCTCCTCACACAGTAGCTAACACATCATCTACTTCTTCTCACACATCACATTCTCTTTTCCTCAAAGCATATTCTACTCCTATCTCACCTACTCATGCATCATCTACATGAGCACATCATTCCACTAGTCCTACACATAGGCATAGGCCCATTCCTAGGATAGTTATTACATCTCAACATAGGTCATCACCTCATTTTATTCCCACCGATATTCATCATCTTCACATTCAACATCGCATATACCTCCATCATTGATGCATTTTTTTACTACACAACCTTTATCATACATTCATCCATCACATGCTCACAGGATTTATTCACTAGCACAGTGTTTGTCTATCATACCACCATTATTAGACGTGGTCATACGATTTTTCATCACATTTATCGAATGAAGGACCTTCATCCTTCACTATCATTGGATAGTTCATTCATATGTACACACTTGGGGTCATAACATCTAATAAACCCCCACTCATCATAGAATCTATGCATCTATCATCTTTACATTTTCATACATCAATCTCCCCCGACATACACATATTCATTCATACTTTAACGTCATCATTACCCAATGACACACTCTTGTGATTTGGTTCACACTTGAATATTTAGGGCATTACTACACATGAACCCCACACACTGCACTATAGGTTATACACATCATCACACGTCTTGCATCATACATACTACATTTAGTCTAAAATTTCAAAATTGTACATCCATGCATTCCACGCATTATACACATCATACATCATATTACTTATTCATAATACAAGTCTCATACATGTCTAACATCATATACTAACTCACCCTACACAATTCATTCCTAGTCTATCTACACATATTACATTACAAATTATACATTACATCTTACACGTCCCATATTCATCATACACATCATTTGGTCTTCTTCAACGCACTACACTCATTACCCTATGATGTAATTTAGTTCCTTGGTCCATACTCGATGTCGAGGGCTTTACAAATCGAATGGAAATTACATTCATCCAACATTCATCCTTCGACCTCTCGTCATGCGACATTACGAGGTTAGTGACATATGTTATAGGCTAAATGGTCACCTACTCTATCATCTTGAAGTGGTATAAAATTTCAGCTACATCACCACTCCCCATATTCATCTCGTAGTGATATACAATTTAAGCTACATCATCACTCCTATGTTCACCTTTACGTGATATACGCTTTAGATACAAGGTGTTTCACACATAATTTCTAGTTCTAGAATAGAGTTATTTCTATCTGTTCATTCTCTGAGAAATAGATAAGGGGTTAGGGCTAGGAGGGATACCTTTTGAGTGTTGGGATGGTGTGCATACCGTAGAGAGATCGAACGATTGTGAAGAACTCCTTTTTATCCTGGGAAGGACTACTGTAGAGAAAATGCAAGACCACTAGATTTTAGTTAGACAATAAGTAAGGGAACCGCTTGGGACCAGGGAAATACTAAACTTCCTTTCGAAGGTGGTCAATTCCCTTTTAATATAAATTATTGCAAATGATAATAAAGAAGCTATTGTGAAATCACGATTTAGGTACCTCATTACTAAAAGCAATAGAGACTAAACTACCAATAATAAAACGTCATTCTGTTTGTTTGGTCACTGGTTATTGATATGTTCAGATCAAGTTACAGGGATAGACCAGGTTGGATCTGAGGTTGTTAGGAGATAAATAGGTGAAAGGTTGGTTTTGGTATAAGTCACAGTGACCGATGCCGGTCACTGGATAACCGACCATGGTTATAAAACCGCTACTGGTAGGGGATAACCGATATCGGTAGGGGCAGTGATTTAGGGGCTTCTAGGTAGAGGTTGATTATAGGATGGTTATGGGGGTTTTTAAGGTTGGTAGATGGTTAAGGGGAATAGTAAGGTAATGGAGAAGACTCAGAGAGTGAGAAAGCTATCTTCTAGGCAATATAGGGATGGATGAATGAAGGTTAGGTGCAGGGTGTTGCCGGGTGTTAGATCCAGGGGTGAGTTTATAATTACTATCAATCAAAAGTTCACGAAGTGGAGCCTAGAAGCATACAAGATACTACTTACTACTTTCTGATGAGGATACAGGTCCGAGGAATGTGGTGACGAAGGAAAAGCTCAGGTGGGATGATCTGACAATCACAAGTGAGCTGATGAAGCTATCCTCTGACTCTCCCAATGCTTGGACGAGTGTGACAGTGATCTCGTTGATCAGTTATAGTCTTGGACTCAATGCTCTTCTCTGCAACCTCTTCCTCCTTCTCACTTGTCTCTTTTTTTTTTAAATGAATTCGGATCCCTTGTTTTTGGTTGGGGGAGGTCATTTACAGTAACTCGATTCCGGTTGCCTAACCGACGCCGGCGTGTAGGAGTCAAAGTTGGCTATTTTTACTAAAAATAGCCAACTTTCCCTCCTTTTCTCCCGAGGGTCAATGTGGGATTGGTCAAGTCATTATTAGGTTCATTTTGATGCGGGTGAGGGGTGATGAGTCATGGGTGTGGGTCTAGACCAAGTCATAGGTCTTAATTAAGTTAGTTTAGGGTTAGGGCTAGGTCATAGTGAGGTGGCGAGGTGAGGTGGCAGGGTTGGAGATGTGGATTTATTAATTATAAGGTAATTAATAAATAATTAAGTGTGTAAGGCTTTAGGTGGTGAGGTAGGGTTAGGTTGCGGGATGAGATACGGGGTACAGGGATTCGTAAGACCCAAATTTGGTGTCTACATTTGCCCCTTGTTGTCGTGTAGCTTGTCTTTTAAAGATGCACTGACAATAATAAAAAGTGGTTGCCCCAGTTAAGGGTATAGGTAATCCCCCTCAAGTCTATCACAGATGGAGGTGACATGAAATTAGGGATAGGGTTGATAAAGGGTAAATGATGGTGAGATGCTGGTAAGATGGTGGGGTAAGTTCAAGGAAGCTGACACACGTTAAAATGTAGTAGTGCGACTAGGGTACATGGTTTGAAGAGAAAACAAGTAATTCATAGGCAAAGATCGATAGTTTATCCAAATAAGGCTGATATTATCCTGGTATCCAAGGCATAGGAAGTAGCTCCAGGGGATATAACGGGAAGGTACTAGAATGTTTAGGCATGTTCGGTAGTACCAAATGGTTGGTTTGGTTGAGATAAACGTCACGGTCTCGGTCTAAGCAAAGCTGGTTGGCTGATCAATTCAAGTATCCTAGTCATGCTAAAACATGAACAGGTGAGCTCGATTGAACAAACAACTACATTATGGGTGGATAGAATCGTAATTTGTGGGCTTCGGTCAAGGTACTTAATTGGTGCGGCCGTGGGTCGGGCCGATTGGTTGGTTGCGGCCTTAGGTTGGGCAGTGGTTGGTTGCGCCTTGGGTCGGTGCCGAGTGGTTGGTGCGGCCTTGGTCGGCCCGATTGGGTTATTCGGCCTTGGGTCATTCCAATTGGTTGGTTGTGGCCTTGAGTCGATGATTGGTTGATTGCGGCCTTAGGTTGGGCCATTGGTTGGTTGCGGCCTTGGTCGGGCCGATTGGTTGGTTGCGCTGCCATGGGTCGCCCGATTGGTTGGTCATGCGGCTTGGTCGCCAATGAATTCAAAATAAGGCTATTTAGCAAAGGCCGGGGTAGGTGATGTGGTGAAAAATAGAGTTCGGTGGAGAAGAGCAAGAGTTAGGGTAAACTAGGTAGGTAACCAATATCGGTTTTCTAGGGCACGCCATAACCGATATCGGTTAGAGGTCAAAACCTATAAAAAGAAAAAATACGGCGTGTCATTTTCACATTGTGAATTTGAGTGCCAACCTGTTTCTTGTCTGAGTTTTGAATTGATTGGGTTGGGTATTTGGGCTGAGTTGGCACTAGTTGAGTGGGGGAGTGAGTTATTGGTAGGCCCCAGAGATCAGGAGGCAGAGTTTGATTGGTTGAGGACCTTGCTGAGGAGATTTGGAGCTATGGCACAGCCTGGAGGAGCAGGAGGTGCTAGAGGAGCTGGACCACCACCACCTATCCCACCACGATGACGTGTAGTCATACCGAGTAGGCTCTAAATCCCTATTTGTGTGAAGTTGATGAATTTAGCTAGGATGTGGGTTTTGGGGTAGGAATCTAAAATTTGAGAAAATAATGAATAAATGAAGGTAAATCATAAAATGGAGTGGGTAGATATGTTAGGTAAGTCAAAACGGCAGGGTGGGTAAGTTTTTAGGCAATCAATGGCCGGGTAGATGGGTAAAAATAGAAAAAAGGGGATTTGGGGGCCGTTTTTGGTCCGGCCCCGAAATCCCATGATGGACCGATGTCGGTCACTAGGCGACCGACATCGATCCACAACTAAAGTTGTATAGAGTAGTGGTTATAGTGACCTCCCAAATGTGCCCCCTGCTCATTTTGTGGCTAACTCCTTTACATCTTTCCTTCTCTTGTGCCTCAGTCAGAATATTTTGTTTTCCAGAACTCAAAACCTTCTGGAAATGGAACCATTAGATAGAGCTCTTTCTCAACTTTCCAGAAAGGTAAATTTTTCCTCCTAACTCCACGTATTTTTCAAGTTATGGCTCAGTGGAGTTTTGGTGGGAAATTTTTCCCTAGAAGGCCCGCAGCCAATCAGGAGCTGCCACGTGTCCAAGGGTGAAAAACACCAAGCGACCCGAAGGAAAAAATGGTCAGGAAGGGCCCACACCCAATCAAAATGTGCCATGTGGCACCTAGAGTGGCGGAGTGTGGGGAAAATTTGAAAAATGTTCCAAAGACCAAACGGGTAAAAATTCAAACTTTTTGCCCGCCGATCCGATTTTGGCCTGTTTTTGCCCTAAAACTTCAAATCACCATAACTTTCGATCCAGAGCTCAGATTTTCATGTTCTTTATATCAATGGAAATCTGGTGAAATTCTCTACAAGATTCCATGGTCAATTTTGAATTTTGGTTCATTTTGGAGGGAGAAAATCAAAAAACTCTTCTGGTACGCACCCATGGACAGAACTGACGTTTCAACAACCAATTTTAATGCAAAATGGGTCGCATTCTTCTCCAGCATGGTCAAAAATGTTAGGGCATGGGTTTGTAAGGACCTCCATGCTGTTTTTAATGCATTTTGGTCAATGGGGAATGGCTCCCACATTTTTTCACATTTTCTCTCTCCTGGGCTCGACCCATGCACTGTAAAAGCCAGATTTGGCTCATTTTTCAAGGGTGGAACACTTTTTTACACAACAAGCTTCTGTTTTCACCTTCAGCAAGTGATTTTTTGCAAGGATCAGACCTTTTCAGGGATTGTAATAGTTTTCTACCTCTTTGGTGTTGGAATGCAAGGATTTTGATGTTGAAAATCACAATACAGGCTCTGTGAATGCTTTCAGTCCTTTGTATGTGTTGTTTGTTTCATTTCAAACCTTTGATTACAACTTATCAACCTGTGCATGATGTTTTATGTTGCAATTTCTGATTTGTGTCTATTTGCATGAGCAAAAATGTTCACCACTCCTTTGGTGTATCACCCTTATTAGTTTAGTTTCAATTTTTGCATCTCTTATCCCTGTCTCCTTGCAATCTAGGATAAAATTAGGATCTGAACCTCTGCAGTTGTGCAAATAATAGATCTAATCAGAGGAGTTTGAGGAACCAGCCTCTAATCTAGAGATTCCTCTCTCATTTTTACAAGTCCCACACTTGGAGAGAGGTTTCAATGTTGTGCAATCACACTGGATGCCTAAAACATCAATTTAGAAACCTGATTTGCATCCAAGGGTGTTGCTGATTTGCAACAAATAGTTTTGGCATGCCCGGTGGGACCTTAGAGGTCTCATTTTCATTGCAGCAAAGTTGATGTGCATCTACTACAATTTTCTTGCTTAAAAGAGCTATAAGTTACACATCCGCGACCAAGGAAGAAGAATCAACTAGTTTTAGCAAGCAGGACACGAAAACTCATGAGAAGAATCACTACAAGGTCAAGAGTTGGAGAAGAAGAGGCGTTGTTTGAATATCTGTAGTTATCTCCAAGAGTAAGGCAAAGTGGGAGGAGAATCCAAAGGTCTCCATCTCCACCAAATAGAACTCTCTCAACTCCTCCACCTGGTAGGCCTTTCATTCAATCAACAAGGGTTCTAAGGCCAATTAGAATGGCACAAAACAACCCCTATGTCAATTTCACTAGTAGCAGCCCACTTGCTCTCAATGCACAAAATCCAATTCCAATTGCAGCCTTGAAGAACATTCCATACTTCACTGGAGAGAATCAGACTACTCCTGGTGATCATGTTAAAGACATTGCCAACCTTTGTGCAATTCATGAAATCAATGAGATGCAAGTTGCTGTCAAATTGTTGGCATCTTCATTCAAGGGGAAGGCTTTGCAATGGTTTAGAAGCCTTGCCTCAGGTTCTATTCAAAATTGGAACCAGCTATGTGTAGCACTTCATGAGCAATTTGGAGAGAAGGGAGACAACTTGTCTCTTTTGGAGCAGCTAACAACCATCAAGAGAGCTCCCAATGAGCAGCTGACTGATTTCAACTTCAGATTTCAAAGGACTTGGGAGAGAATTCCAGTGGCAGTCAGGCCAACAACAGAAGGTGCTTTTCTTTACTATCTCAAAGCTCTAAATTCTGATATTTCTATGTTAATTCAGTCCATGGGAGGCACAACTATCCCCATTGCTTATAGCATTGCCATTAGAGCTGAAAATTGTTTGATCCAAGCTGGAAAACTAGCCCCTAGACCTCCCATGCCATTGTTTCCAAGTTTAGAGAGCCCAAACACTAATCAAGCACCTAATTTGGCTCCTTCTCCCACTCCTAGAAATCAGAATTCAAGTGAAGCTTCCACTTCATCTTCTAGTGCCTCAAATGAACTTCAAGAAGTCATGAAGCAATTGCAAAATTTAGGTAATGAGCTGGTTACTCTCAAGAGGCAACAAGCCCAAAGTTTTAGACCTTCCTTCCAGCCTCAAGCTCAGCCTAACAGCAACCATATCAACCTCATAGACCACCCAATCCAGCTGCAAATCTAAATCAAGCAAGGCCTCCTGCCAATAGACCATTTCAGCCCTATAATCCAAATGCTATATCTACCTCTAAGGCATTGGTGCCAACACAAAACAACGTTGCTCAGGAGTATGATTGGTGTTTTCCATGCAATGAACCTCACAACCAATCTATGTGTTTCAACGGTGCCTTGAATCAAGCATTAATGGTGACAACTACTGGTGTGGAGGGTGAGGGCAGTCAAGGAAACAACCAACAACAAGAAACATTCCAGCAGCAATCAGCTCCAAATGACACCACACTTGTGAACTGGTAGGCAGAGGATTTTTGTGGCATAAATCAAATAGTCTCTCAAGGTGTTGCAGCCAACACAAGGTCAAAAAGAAGGAATTTGGGTGAAGAACAACCATTAGCTCCAACCAATCCACAACCTTTTATGGCTCCACAAATGGTTGGCAAACAAAATCCAGTTGTAAATGCACAAGGGCAGCCAAGAACAACTCCTAGACCAACTCAAATACCAATTGTTGCTACCCACATGCAAGGGATGAATATGCAAACCAAGGGACAACAAAGAGATCCTTCATCACCATTTAGTATCATTGATCAGATGAAGAAGACAAATGTAAATATATCAATGTGGGAATCCCTATCTATCCCAGGCCAGAGAGATTTGCTACAAGCTGCCATGAAGGACTGGCCAACTTCGAATCAACAAGTCCAAATGCAAGAGAAAGTGCTCACAAATGCTTCCCAACTGAAGGGAATCATGGAGGACAAAAGGTAAAATGTTGAAGCCCCTCCTTTTTATGTCTCATTAATCATTGGAAATTAGTTAGTGCACAATTGCATGATAGATTCCGGGCAAGTAGCTCAGTGATGCCTAAACAAATAGCTGATCAGCTAGGGCTCTAGTATGAAACCATATCCAAAGGAGTAGTGCAGTTGGATGGGACAACAGTAACAACAGTTGGAGTGATTAGAAACTTGAGTCTTACCTTGCATGCATGTCCAAATGTTGTTGTTTTACAAGATGTATCAGTTATAGACCTTCCACCACTCTTTGCCCTATGCTTGTCAAGGGACTTCACAGCCAAGATTGGAGGATATTTGTCTGCTGATTGGTCACACATGCTGTTCAGAACAAGGTATGGAACCAAAGCTACAATCAGGTCTGAACCTATTACAAACTTCCACATTGAGCCCTACACTCCAAGTCAGATCAATGCCAATTGTTCAACATTTGATCAAGAAGATCACCCAAGCACTGATGAAGCTGACACCAAGGTTGGAAGCATCTCGGATCTAACTCTTGATGAATGGGCAAACAAGGTGCATGCTTTTGATCCTTATCAAGAAGTAGAAGAATCTGAGCTAGGGGTCTATTGCATACATCAAGAAGATCAGCCCATTCCTAGCATCACCAAGCCAAACCACAAGGATGACAATGAGGTATGGCAGCTATTTTTTGATGGATCAAGGAGTAGACAAGGTGCAGGAGGTGGAGCTATGCTTATTTCACCTCAAGGAGTAAAGTACTATTCAACTTTTAGATTTCAGTTTGCATGCTCCAATAACACTGCTGAATATGAAGCCTTGGTGCAAGGGATGCATTGGGCAATAAAGAGAGGAATAAAGAACTTGCAAGTCTTTGGTGACAATGAATTGATTGTAAATCAGGTCAAGGGACAGCATGCTGCCAAGAATGATCTACTTAAGTGCTACAAGAACAGGGTGTGGGACCTCATTGAAGATTTTGAGGGTTTTGGCATCAAATCAATTCCTAGGAAAGAGAACCAAGCTGCTGATAGGCTTGCAGCAGTTGGGGCAGCCTTTGACGTTGTGGAGAGCATTCAAAAAGATAAGGTACAACCAAACATCCATGTGATTGTGAGGCCTTCAGTGCCGGATAACAATGTAAGTTGGCAAGTGTTTGAGAATGACTAGCAAATCATCCATTTCTTACAAGAAGAAGCTGAGTTCTCAGCTAAAAATCAGGAAAAATTGGAACAACAGTATGGTGACCAAGTGGTACAGCTGAGAACTAACAAGCTGCCCAAGGGACTTATCACTTTGGAGTCCATTTTCAATCCCAATGATCAGTTTAGGAAAGAGAAAGCAAACATTCAGGTCAAGAGAGAAGATTCAGTATCCATCTTGGTGGAAGAGAACAAACCATTGCAAATTGGAAAGATGACAACTGAACAAGAAAGGTACGAGTTCATACAGCTGTGTCAAGAGTTCCCTGATGTGTTTGCTTGGAGCTACGAAGATTTGAAAGGTTTCAATCCCAAGTTAGCTCAGCACACCATTGAGTTGGACCCAAATACTAAGCCCATCAGGCAGAAACAAAGGCCAGTCAATCCACACATGGAACCTCTCATGAGGAAGGAATTGAACAAGTTGATTGAGTCAAGAATCATATTCCCAATCAAGCATTCTAGTTGGGTTTCCAACTTAGTTCCAGTCAGAAAGAAGAGTGGAGAGATCAGATTGTGTGTTGACTTCAGAGACTTGAATAGAGCATCTCTCAAGGACCATTACCCACTCCCTTCTATGGAGCAAATTTTGCAAGTTGTGGCTGGCTCCGAGAGGTTTTCACTACTTGATGGCTACTCGGGCTACAATCAGATTATGGTGAAGGAAGAAGATCAGTTCAAGACAACCTTCACAACCAAATGGGGAACTTATGCATATAGGAAAATGCCATTTGGGTGTCCAACGCTGGAGCTACCTTCCAAAGAGCAATGGACATGGCATTCAAAGGTTTGATTAACAACGTGGTGCTGATATACCTTGATGATATCACTATTTTTTCAAAGAATGCAGCAGACCACCTCTCTCATTTGAGACAAGTCTTCCAAAGGTGCAGGAGATTTGGAGTGTCTTTGAATCCTAAGAAGTGTATCTTCCTAGCACATGAAGGAAAGCTCCTTGGCCATATTGTCTCCAAAGAAGGATTAGCAATTGATGCAGAGAGGGTTGAAGCCATAAGAGCACTACCATTACCAAGCCACAAGAAGGCCCTTCAGAGTTTCTTGGGGAGAATAAACTTTGTTCGGAGGTTTGTCCCAGATTTTGCAGCCCTTGTCAAACCTATCACCAAAATGTTAAAGAAAAGCATGGCTTTCAAGTGGACAACAGAAGGCAAGGAGAGTTTTGAAGCAATCAAAGAAGCCATCTCCCAAGCACCAACTCTCATCAACCCGGATTTCTCCAAGGATTTCATCCTCTATGCATTTGGAGGTAATGATACTATTTCTACCATTTTGGTACAATAGAACAAGGACAATGATGAGCAGCCAATTGCTTTCTTCAGCCAAAGCCTAGATGACTATGAGGTGAGGTATTCTTTTATTGAGAAGCATGTACTTGCAGTAATCAGAAGCTTGAAGAAATTCAAGCATTTAGTCTCAAACAACAAGGTCCAGTTGTTGGTCTCTCATGTTGGGGTTAAAGACTTCCTCCTCAACAAGGATTTGAATGAGAAAAGGGCAGGTTGGATCACTCGTGTCATGGAGTATGACATTGAGATCAAGGTCACCAAGCTGGTAAGAGGAAAAGGATTGTGTGAGCAGCTGATTTTGGGGAAGCAAAAAGAAGTATGCAATGAAGAAGAGGTTGTTTTGACAGTTCAAGACAGCCATGAGCCAAGTGGCACTCAAGAAGAAAATAATGTTGTCCCCACTCCTTGCTGGACCCAAGGTATAATGCACTTCCTAAGCATAGGCCTATGCCCTCCGGAGATGAACAAGACCCAAAGAAGACACTTCAGATTGCAGGCTGTCCCATATGCCATTGTTGATGGAGTTTTGTTCAAGAAAGATGTGAATGGAGTGCTGCTGAGATGCATTAGCACAAATCAGATTCATAGGGTGTTGGAAGAGTTCCATGGTGGACCAGCTGGTGGTCATTTTGCACCAAGAGTGACAACTCTAAAAATTATGAAGGCTGGTTATTATTGGCCCAAGATTTTCAGTGATTGCTTTGCATGGATCAAGAGGTGTAAGAATTGTGCATTCTTCACAGGAAAAGAGAGACTTGCTGCCCTTCCATTGCATCCAATCTCAGTTGACCAGCCATTCATGCAATGGGGTTTGGACTTCATTGGAGTCATTAATCCCAATTCAAGCCAAGGGCACAAATGGATTTTGACAGCCACAGACTACTTCACCAAATGGACTGAAGCAGTAGCACTCAAAGAAGCAAATGAGTCTAGCATCTTAGACTTCTATGAGGGCATAGTAACCAGATTTGGCATACCTACTACAATAATCTCAGATAATGCATTGGCATTCATTGGATCCAAGGTGACTGAGTGGGCTGTCAAGAACGGGATCTACCTAAGTACTTCATCAAACTATTACCCTCAAGGTAATGGCCAGGCTGAGTCTACAAACAAGAACTTGTTGAGGATCATTAGGAGAACTCTTGATGAGAATCAGAAGTCTTGGCATACCAAACTGAAATCAGCCTTATGGGCTGATAGGATAACTCCCAAGAGATCCACGGGTAACTCTCCATTCAGGCTTGTTTATGGAAGAGAGGCAATTTTGCCCATGTCTCTTGAGTTGCCAACATTGGAACTCATGAAGCAGTTAGAGTTGCTAGAGTTTGGGCCCATGGAGGTGAGATATGCAGAGTTGATGGAGCTCCAAGAGATCAGAGATCAGGCATCCCAAGCAATGGAGAAGGATCAAGCTTTGATCAAGAAGACCTTTGATAGGAAGGCCAAGAGTAGATCTTTCCAAGTTGGAGATCTAGTGTTAAAATGGGATGCAAGATAGAGAAAACCGGGAAGGCATTCAAAATTTGATGCCATTTGGAGTGGCCCATACATGGTCACAAAGTGCAAGAACAACAATGCTTTCCAATTGGCTTCATTGGATGGTGAAGAACTGCAGATTCCAGTCAATGGAATCTATCTCAAGCATTGCTTCTAAAGGGAAATTCTCCACCTTGTAAATATTAGCTTAGGTTTCCATTCCTTCAAGTGCTTGTGCACATTGTTTTGTTGTAGGTTGTTTTGCTTTCCCTAAGTGCTTTGGCACAACTTGCTATTCCTGGGAATGTGTTGCAGGCCTTGCTCCATCAGGTGATTTTCCATGTTCCTCTTTGCAACGTTCTAGTCAGTTGGGGTATTAAATAGAGAATCAAGTGACTCCATGCCCAATGGATTGCTTCAGAAATTGGTAACTTCATCCAGCAGGTAGATGACCCCTCTGAGTCGCCAAAATTGTTATCCCAAATGTGCCCCCTACTCATTTTGTGGCTAACTCCTTTACATCTTTCCTTCTCTTGTGCCTCAGTCAGAATATTTTGTTTTCTAGAACTCAAAACCTTCTAGAAATGGCACCATTGGATAGAGCTCTTTCTCAGCTTTCCAGAAAGGTAAATTTTTCCTCCTAACTCCATGTATTTTTCAAGTTATGGCTCAGCGGAGTTTTGGTGGGAAATTTTTCCCTAGAAGGCCCGCAGCCAATCAGGAGCTGCCACGTGTCCAAGGGCGAAAAAACACCAAGCGACCAAGGAAAAAATGGTCAGGAAGGGCCCGCCCAATCAAAACATGCCATGTGGCACCTGGAGTGGCGGAGCGCATGGGGAAAATTTGAAAAATGTTCCAAAGACCAAACGGGTAAAAATTCAAACTTTTTGCCCGCCGATCCGATTTTGGCCTGTTTTTGCCCTAAAACTTCAAATCACCATAACTTTCGATCCAGAGCTCAGATTTTCACGTTCTTTATATCAATGGAAAGCTGGTGAAATTATCTACAAGATTCCATGGTCAATTTTTAATTTTGGTTTAGTTTGGAGGGAGAAAATCAAAAATGATTCTGGTACGCGCCCATGGACAGAACTGACGTTTCAACAACCAATTTTAATGCAAAATGGGTCGCATTCTTCTCCAACATGGTCAAAAATGTCAGGCATGGGTTTGTAAGGACCTCCATGTTGTTTTTAATGCATTTTGGTCAATGGGGAATGGCTCCCATGTTTTTTCACATTTTCTCTCTCCTGGGCTCGACCCATGCACTGTAAAAGCCAGATTTGGCTCATTTTTCAAAGGTGGAACACTTTTTTACAACAAAGCTTCTATTTTCACCTTAAGCAAGTGATTTTTGCAAGGATCAGACCTTTTCAGGGATTGTAATAGTTTTCTACCTCTTTGGTGTTGGAATGCAAGGATTTTGATGTTGAAAATCACAATACAGGCTCTGTGAATGCTTTCAATCCTTTGTATGTGTTGTTTGTTTCATTTCAAACCTTTGATTACAGCTTATCAACCTATGCATGATGTTTTATGTTGCAATTTCTGATTTGTGTCTATTTGCATGAGCAAAAATGTTCACCACTCCTTTGGTGTATCACCCTTATTAGTTTAGTTTCAATTTTTGCATCTCTTATCCCTGTCTCCTTGCAATCTAGGATAAAATTAGGATCTGAACCTCTGCAGTTGTGCAAATAATAGATCTAATCAGAGGAGTTTGAGGAACCAGCCTCTAATCTGGAGATTCCTCTCTCATTTTTACAAGTCCCACACTTGGAGAGAGGTTTCAATGTTGTGCAATCACACTGGATGCCTAAAACATCAATTTAGAAACTTGATTTGCATCCAGGGGTGCTGCTGATTTGCAACAACAGTTTTGGCATGCCCTGATGGGACCTTAGAGGTCTCATTTTCATTGCAGCAAAGTTGATGTGCATCTGCTGCAATTTTCTTTCTTAAAAGAGCTATAAATTACACATCTGGCGACTCCAAGGAAGAAGAATCAACTAGTTTTAGCAGTGCAGACCTGAAAACTCATGAGAAGAATCACTACAAGGTCAAGAGCTGGAGAAGAAGAGGCGCTTGTTTGAATATCTGTAGTTATCTCCAAGAGTAAGGAAAAGTGGGAGGAGAATCCAAAGGTCTCCATCTCCACCAAATAGAACTCTCTCAACTCCTCCACCTAGTAGGCCTTTCATTCAATCAACAAGGGTTCTAAGGCCAATTAGAATGGCACAAAACAACCCCTATGTCAATTTCACTGGCAGCAGCCCACTTGCTCTCAATGCACAAAATCCAATTCCAATTGCAGCCTTGAAGAACATTCCATACTTCACTGGAGAGAATCAGACTACTCCTGGTGATCATGTTAAAGACATTGCCAACCTTTGTGCAATTCATGAAATCAATGAGATGCAAGTTCTTTGTCAAATTGCTTGGCATCTTCATTCAAGGGAAGGCTTTACAATGGTTTAGAAGCCTTGCCTCAGGTTCTATTCAAAATTGGAACCAGCTATGTGTAGCACTTCATGAGCAATTTGGAGAGAAGGGAGACAACTTGTCTCTTTTGGAGCAGCTGACAACCATCAAGAGAGCTCCCAATGAGCAAATCTGATGATTTCAACTTCAGATTTCAAAGGACTTGGGAGAGAATTCCGAGTGGCATCGAGCCAACATTAGCAGAAAGGTGCTTTTCTTTACTATCTCAAAGCTCTAAATTTGATATTTCTATGTTAATTCAGTCCATGGGAGGCACAATTATCCCCATTGCTTATAGCATTGCCATTAGAGCTGAAAATTGTTTGATCCAAGCTGGCAAACTAGCCCCTAGACCTCCCATGCCATTGTTTCCAAGTTTAGAGAGCCCAAACACTAATCAAGCACCTAATTTGGCTCCTTCTCCCACTCCTAGAAATCAGAATTCAAGTGAAGCTTCCACTTCATCTTCTAGTGCCTCAAATGAACTTCAAGAAGTCATGAAGCAATTGCAAAATTTAGGTAATGAGCTGGTTACTCTCAAGAGGCAACAAGCCCAAAGTTTTAGACCTTCCTTCCAGCCTCAAGCTCAGCCTAACAGGCAACCATATCAACCTCATAGACCACCCAATCTAGCTGCAAATCTAAATCAAGCAAGGCCTCCTGCCAACAGACCATTTCAGCCCTATAATCCAAATGCTATATCTACCTCTAAGGCATTGGTGCCAACACAAAACAACGTTGCTCAGGAGTATGATTGGTGTTTTCCATGCAATGAACCTCACAACCAATCTATGTGTTTCAATGGTGCCTTGAATCAAGCATTAATGGTGACAACTACTGGTGTGGAGGGTGAGGGCAGTCAAGGAAACAACCAACAACAAGAAACATTCCAGCAGCAATCAGCTCCAAATGACACCACACTTGTGAATTGGCGGAGAGATTTTGTGGCATAAATCAAATAGTCTCTCAAGGTGTTGCAGCCAACACAAGGTCAAAAAGAAGGAATTTGGGTGAAGAACAGCCATTAGCTCCAACCAATCCACAACCTTTTATGGCTCCACAAATGGTTGGAAAACAAAATCTAGTTGTAAATGCACAAGGGCAGCCAAGAACAACTCCTAGACCAACTCAAATACAAGTTGTTGCTGCCCACATGCAAGGGATGAATATGCAAACCAAGGGACAACAAAGAGATCCTTCATCACCATTTAGTATCATTGATCAGATGAAGAAGACAAATGTAAATATATCAATGTGGGAATCCCTATCTATCCCAGGCCAGAGAGATTTGCTACAAGCTGCCATGAAGGACTGCCAACTTCGAATCAAACAAGTCCAAATGCAAGAGAAAGTGCTCACAAATGCTGCCCAGCCTGAAGGGAATCATGGAGGACAGCAAGGTAAAATGTTGAAGCCCCCTCCTTTTTATGTCTCATTAATCATTGGAAATCAGTTAGTGCACAATTGCATGATAGATTCCGGGGCAAGTAGCTCAGTGATGCCTAAACAAATAGTTGATCAGCTAGGGCTCCAGTATGAAACCATATCCAAAGGAGTAGTGTAGTTGGATGGGACAGCAGTAACAACAGTTGGAGTGATTAGAAACTTGAGTCTTACCTTGCATGCATGTCCAAATGTTGTTGTTTTACAAGATGTATCAGTTATAGACCTTCCACCACTCTTTGCCCTATGCTTGTCAAGGGACTTCACAACCAAGATTGGAGGATATTTGTCTGCTGATTGGTCACACATGCTGTTTAGAACGAGGTATGGAACCAAAGCTACAATCAGGTCTGAACCTATTGCAAACTTCCACATTGAGCCCTACACTCCAAGTCAGATCAATGCCAATTGTTCAACATTTGATCAAGAAGATCACCCAAGCAATCGATGAAGTCGACACCAAGGTTGGAAGCATCCTGGATCTAACTCTTGATGAATGGGCAAACAAGGTGCATGCTTTTGATCCTTATCAAGAAGTAGAAGAATCTGAGCTAGGGGTCTATTGCATACATCAAGAAGATCAGCCCATTCCTAGCATCACCAAGCCAAACCACAAGGATGACAATGAGGTATGGCAGCTGTTTTTTGATGGATCAAGGAGTAGACAAGGTGCAGGAGGTGGAGCTATGCTTATTTCACCTCAAGGAGTAAAGTACTATTCAGCTTTTAGATTTCAGTTTGCATGCTCCAATAACACTGCTGAATATGAAGCCTTGGTGCAAGGGATGCATTGGGCAATAAAGAGAGGAATAAAGAACTTGCAAGTCTTTGGTGACAGTGAATTGATTGTAAATCAGGTCAAGGGACAACATGCTACCAAGAATGATCTACTTAAGTGCTACAAGAACAGGGTGTGGGACCTCATTGAAGATTTTGAGGGTTTTGGCATCAAATCAATTCCTAGGAAAGAGAACCAAGCTGCTGACAGGCTTGCAGCAGTTGGGGCAGCCTTTGACATTGTGGAGAGCATTCAAAAGATAAGGTACAACCAAACATCCATGTGATTGTGAGGCCTTCAGTGCCGGATAACAATGTAAGTTGGCAAGTGTTTGAGAATGACCAGCAAATCATCCATTTCTTACAAGAAGAAGCTGAGTTCTCAGCTAAAAATTAGGAAAAATTGGAACAGCAGTATGGTGACCAAGTGGTACAGCTGAGAACTAACAAGCTGCCCAAGGGACTTATCACTTTGGAGTCCATTTTCAATCCCAATGATCAGTTTAGGAAAGAGAAAGCAAACATTCAGGTCAAGAGAGAAGATTCAGTATCCATCTTGGTGGAAGAGAACAAACCATTGCAAATTGGAAAGATGACAACTGAACAAGAAAGGTATGAGTTCATACAGCTGTGTCAAGAGTTCCCTGATGTGTTTTCTTGGAGCTACGAAGATTTGAAAGGTTTCAATCCCAAGTTAGCTCAGCACACCATTGAGTTGGACCCAAATACTAAGCCCATCAGGCAAAAACAAAGGCCAGTCAATCCACACATGGAACCTCTCATGAGGAAGGAATTGAACAAGTTGATTGAGTCAAGAATCATATTCCCAATCAAGCATTCTAGTTGGGTTGCCAACTTAGTTCCAGTCAGAAAGAAGAGTGGAGAGATCAGATTGTGTGTTGACTTCAGAGACTTGAATAGAGCATCTCTCAAGGACCATTACCCACTCCCTTCTATGGAGCAAATTTTGCAAGTTGTGGCTGGCTCCAAGAGGTTTTCACTACTTGATGGCTACTCGGGCTACAATCAGATTATGGTGAAGGAAGAAGATCAGTTCAAGACAGCCTTCACAACCAAATGGGGAACTTATGCATATAGGAAAATGCCATTTGGGTTGTCCAACGCTGGAGCTACCTTCCAAAGAGAAATGGACATGGCGTTCAAAGGTTTGATTAACAATGTGGTGCTGATATACCTTGATGATATCACTGTTTTTTCAAAGAATGCAGCAGACCACCTCTCTCATTTGAGACAAGTCTTCCAAAGGTGCAGGAGATTTGGAGTGTCTTTGAATCCTAAGAAGTGTATCTTCCTAGCACATGAAGGAAAGCTCCTTGGCCATATTGTCTCCAAAGAAGGATTAGCAATTGATGTAGAGAGGGTTAAAGCCATAAGAGCACTACCATTTCCAAGCCACAAGAAGGCCCTTCAGAGTTTCTTGGGAGAATAAACTTTGTTCGGAGGTTTGTCCCAGCATTTTGTAGCCCTTGTCAAACCTATCACAAAATGTTAAAGAAAAGCATGGCTTTCAAGTGGACAAGAAAAGGCAAGGAGAGTTTTGAAGTAATCAAAGAAGCCATCTCCCAAGCACCAACTCTCATCAACCCGGATTTCTCCAAGGATTTCATCCTCTATGCATTTGGAGGTAATGATTATGATGCATATATTAAAATGTTGTATGTGTTTTGTCGATGGTATTAGAATTTTGATGTATATGTATAGATGATGATGATGTTTTGATGATATGCATATGTTTTGAAATGTTGATGTTTATTATGATGATGGATGTTGATAGTGATGTCGTTTATGTAGGGAAAAGAGGCAGGCTCTGCCAAAAAATTCAAAAAACAAAGAAAAGGATTAGGTTTAAGCAAGAGGAAACAGATGACCGATATCGGTTAGATAACCGATGTCGGTCCCAACCTGACTAATACCGTTAGCTAACCGATATCGGTTACACTTAAATGAGCTTTTCTAAAAATAGAAAAGCTTGGGAGGTAACTGAAATCTTATTTTTAGAGTCATGCAACATGTTAAATACGAAGATGCGAGGTTGTTGACGTCGATACAGGCAATTACATGGGAGAATTGAGTGATAAGGAGGAAAGAGATAGGTAAAGTGATCATGGGCTTGGATTAAGAAGGTGTAAAGGCAAGTAATAGTGAAGAGGGTGGTGAACATGGCTGAACAAGGAGAAGCATCCAGCGGGTAGAGAGGAGAGGGAAGATAGGTTCCACCTCAAACTGCTGCATCCCAGGAGGTATATATGATTTTTGGTTGGAATTAAATTTTTGCATGCATATGAATAGGATGTGGGAAGGTAAGTGGGTAGAGATGAAAAAGAAAGGTGATAGGCAAAGGTTTGGGATGGGGTGAGTGTTATGGGGTAGGTAATCAGGGGTTTCAAATATGTTTTTAGGTATAGAGAGGCACGAACAAGCGAATAAGTTATCATAGGTGGTGTTTTTGAGCAGGGTAGATGGAATTGACAGTGACCGATATCATTTAGGAATAACCGGTATCGGTTAGGTAACTGGTATCGGTTATCTATAACCGATATCGGTTACTGTGTAAAGTTATGGATTGTGATAAAAAACACGTGGGAATTTATTTGTTGATTTGTTGTTTGTTGGTTTGATGTGTGCAGGCACAAGCAGGGTTGAGGATGAATGATAGGGTACCACTTTTTGTCACGAGTCTAAGTGGATGTAACACCAGCTAAGTGGGCATTAATAAACCATGTGGGGTTAAGCGGAATCCACTATTATTCACGAATCACACAATCATGCCATGTTGTAGGCACTGATTGAGAGATGGAATCCTGAAAAGAATACCTTCTATCTGCCAACAGGGGAGATGACAGTGACATTAGAAGATGTGTTTCAAATTTTGAGACTTCCAATTACAGGAAGACTAGTGTATCAGGTAGGGCCTAATGCGGCGCGTGTGGCGATAACAGCAGTTTTTGGTCCAAATTACATGAGATTTGACATAGCGAGGTTTGACATTCACTTATAGTATAATGTTTGTAGCACACCCTGAGGTAACAAGGTTGGCCGTGGTATTAATGATAGCGGTGGGGTATTATGCATTACCTAGAGTGGACGGGGAAGATTTCCAAAATCATTGATGTGTATTATTTGGGAAATGATAGAAGGGAGCGTGACTTTCGCATGGGCACCCGCATATCTGGCGGAGCTATATAGGGGTTTATGGGCATGCAGGTGAAATCACAGGACTACACTGGATTGTGCATACTTATTACATTGTTGGGCCTATGAGCACATTGTGTGTGTGTGACCAATAGGCCGACCCATCCAGGTAGGAGAGACAAGAGTGCAAAGGTTGGGATTCAGTGATGGGTCCAGACAGAGCAAGAGGCGAGATCCGAGGCCGTGACAGATGATGTCGAGTATTATAGGTAGATGTGGGAGATGGTGACGATTACAGATATCCATTGGAGGCCTTACGGTAATTATATGGTGATGAAAAAACATAACCAAGGATTTGAGGGGTGTAGAGCGATTGAGGTGGATCGCGGGACACATGCTAGGTGAGTATGAGAGGATTCCTCTAGATCACGTGCGGCGACAATTTGGATTTGTTCAGGATATACCCATGGCTCATAGACCATACAGGAGGATTGATGCCAAGGCACCATTCTCACCTCCATGGCTGACACTTCCAGAAGGACCGAAGAGAGACAGCAGCCGATCGCAGGTAATGGATGCAGGAGTGATAGAGTCTTATAGATTATGGTGGGCAGCAAAGCTGCGAGATACACATGAGAGGGCCGATCATCCTGACATAGCTGTGATTACCGTGGAGAGAGACCGCCTATAGGGTTTAGTTCACCAGCTTCAAACACAGATTGAACGAGACCACAAGATTGTTAGAGGCTTCGCAGTCTCAAGTGGAGAGACTAGAGGCAAGAGTCTGCCACGCGAGAGGGCAGATTCGTATGTTATAGGAGAGATTGGTGGATCAGTGGGAGGAACCAATAGTAGTGGTACCTTTGAGTACGGAGAGGCCAGGTGAGCGGTGTCGATGATCACCATCACTTCCTGGTTCGAGATGAGGCGCGGGGGTCTAAGTGAGTTTCATACATAGGGGTAGAAGAATAAAGATTCCGACCTGCACATCGATGATAGAGAAGATGTATTTGTTTAACATCTAAATAAAATGGAATATGTATGTTGATGTGAGTTTGTCAAAATTATAAGAATGTTTGTGTTTTGAATGTTTGGATTGAAAAAGGACAAAGGTGAATGTTATCAATATAAATATGTGAAAATATTTATATTTTTAAGTAAAACACACCACATGATAGGTGATGGTTGGGGATGGTCGAGCTAACCTTGGGAGACCCCCTTGTCTCCTAAGTGCTACCTACATAGCCCATTATCAAAGCGCAAGGAGGGGCCTCGAGACCGATGTAGTTCTCTCTTAGGACCAGGGAGAGGTGAATTCTGTAATTTGGTTGTGGTTAGGAAATTTTTGGTTGGTAAAAGTTTGATGTTGGTAGAGTAATGTTGTTGGTGTTAGTGTGGGTATAGGTGAAGTGAAGGTTAGCTTACCCAAGCATAGGAAACTATTTCCTAATTAAGATCAAAGCACACAATCCGAGATTCAAGAAAAGAGGAAAAAATGTTCCATAGTTGGAAAGAGCTAAACAAACCACGTATTATCGTAGGATGAGCTTGAATCCCTAGGTACCTTGCATAGGCGAGAAGTCAATAGGTGAAAAGAGTTGTATAATCACAAAATATCGGATATACGCACATCCCTTGAGTTTTTATGGTGAAGAATAGTGAGGAGAGGTGGATGGTATAGTTGGGGCGCAGAGAACTTGTTATAAGGTGATTATTTTGACGGAAGAGAACCAAACCAAAAATAGACAAGTCCATGACTCAAAAGTACTTTTTGAATACTGCTTTGATTTTTCTGGATATAGACTAATCGATGTGGGAAGTCTATATGGGATATGCATTTTGTTGCTCTTGAGGTCTTCACGAAGCTAATCAATGCGATAAGCTTCTAATAGAGGCTGACTTTGTATAGCTGTCCTTCGAGGGAGTAGTCTAGTTATAGTAGCAGATGCAATGTTGCACATAGCTGTCCTTCGAGGGAGCAGTCTAGTTATAGTAGCAGATGTGGATTTTGCACATAGCTCCTTCGAGGGAGCAGTCTAGTTTATAGCATGGAGGTCTAGATGTTTGTTTGGCCTGAAGAATTTAGTTTTGTAGGAAGTTTGACTCAAGAATATCCCATAATTGTATAATTGAGAACTTGTTATTTTGATACTTTTAAGTCATGGACCAGACTAAAAAGGAGAAGGCATCTTTAAGAGGAGGTGATGATCAAACCATGTGAGCTTGATTCTACTTTTAATTACACGAAACAAGGTGTATGAGGTGGTAAATGAGCTCAAAGGACAAGCGTAAGGTAGATAAGAAGTGATGTAACACTAAATTCAATAGTAGAATGGTCGAGAGATGCAAGGCATTAAGGGGTTCAAGTTCAGGTTTACCATTAAGCAAAGCTAAACGATAAGTACCTGATCTGTAGTGTGAGTGATAATGTAAGGCCCAATCCAATTAGGAGCAAATTTTCCACGTTTTCTCTTTTCTAGTTTGGTTAGATGTTGATTCTCTTTGAGGAAAAGATCACCAATTTTAAAGGTACACTCATGAATGCGCTTATCATAAGCATGCTTAATGCACTTTTGATAAATTTGAAGGTGGTCAAGAGCGGTAAGATGACGCTCGTCAAGAAGCTCCAATTGGGCTAACCACTCTTGGCGAAAGTCATCATTGGTGAGAATATCCTGGAGAGAGATTCTGAGGGAAGGGATTTGTATTTCGAGAGGCAAGACAACCTCGGTACCATACACCAGAGAGAATGGTGTGGCATTAGTGGAAGTATGAATGCTGGTACGATAATCCCAAAGGGAAAAGGGGATGTGATCATGCCAATTTTGACCAGAATTGTTAACGACTTTCATGAGAATTTTGGTTAAGGTTTTGTTATAAGATTTGATTGACCATTTTCTTATGGATAGTAGGGTGATGAGAAGCTAAGTTTGATACCAAAGTTGTCACAAAGGGCTTGCAACAGCTTATTTTTGAAAGATTTGCCATTATCGGTTATCAAGTGATGAGGAACACCGAAATGACAAATAATGTGATGATTGATGAATTCAACAATTTTCTCCTTTTTGGTTGAAATGAGTGGAATGGCCTCCACCCATTTAGTGTAATATTTGGTTGCCGTGATGATCCAATGGTGACGTTGTGAAGAAGGTGGATGAATCTCACCAATAAGGTCCAAACCCCATTGTGAGAAAGGCCAAAGATCTCGTGTGACCTGTAGTGGATGGCTGGGAGTATGTTGAAGGTTGGCATGCTATTGACACATAACACAATGCTTAACATATTCGTAGTAGTATTTATTAAGAGTAGGCCAATAATATCCTAGGCGAAGGATCCGCTTGGCCATGGCAAAGCCACTAAAGTGCCCACCACAAATTCCATCATGGACTTGTTGGATGGTATGAGTGACTTCAGCGCTGGTTAGACATCGAAGGAGGATACCATCGAAGCCACATTTATAGAGGAGTCCCCCCATGATGACATAATGAGAAACACCTTTAAGAAAAGCGCGTTTTCCATTACTATTAAGGTTAGGTGGGAGAACAAAGTTTGTAAGGTAGTCGTGAAATTGGTGATACCAGGTATCCTACGAGTCAGCAGATGCATTATTTACCATACAAACATCCGGGACTAAGTAAGATGGGGCAAAGAGTTGTTGGACCAAGACAAATATGTCAGAATCAGATGGTGATGTAGGAATTTGTGAGGCCAAGCAAGCCATAGTATCCGTAAATTTATTAGTTGAGCGTGGAACGGTTTGGATAGTATAATGGGTAAATAAGGTCAAAAGTGAATCCACGTAACGTTTGTACTTTTGAAGTTCCTCATTTTTACATTGGTAGATGCCAGTGACTTGATTTACTACCAATTGAGAGTCACCGAAAATGTGAATAGACTTCACACCTAAGTGTAACACAACGTGGAGACCCAAAACAAGAGCCTCGTATTCCGTTGTATTGTTAGTGCAGGGGAAATCGAGCCTGAATGAAAGAGGCATAGGTTCACCTTCAAGAGGAATGAGAACAATGCCCGCCCCACCGCCGCATTGACATTTAGATCCATCAAAGAAGAAAGTCATCAGATAATATGCATCATTGAGTGAAAGAGTTGCGATGAATTCATCAGGGAAAGTAAAATTGGTAAATTGTTCCCCAGGTAAAGGGGCTTCCGCGAGTTCATCTACGATAGTTTGTCCTTTGACTGATTTCTAGTGTACAAACTCAAGGTCGAGGTCGGCGAGGAGCATAAGCCATCATCGGGTGATGCATTGGTTTAGATGAGGTTTGGCATACATATAATGTATGGGGTCAGCATTGGTGATGAAAAAGTTTTGTGATTCAGGAGGTAATGTTGGAGTTTGGTGGCCACGAATGATAGGGCTAGGCACAACTTTTCGACATGTGTATACCTAGTTTTGTAATCCACGAGAGTACGGTTTATGTAATAAACTACTTGTTCTCGATTCTCAGAGTCACGATGTGTGAGCATAGCTCCTACAACATGGTCGGTGGTAGAAAAGTAAAGGTAGAAAGGGCGATGATCGTCCTAAGATGGGATAAGCACGGGTGGGCTATAAGAGATAAGTTTTAAGAGCTTCAAAGGCTTTGTGGCACTCCTCGCTCCATTGAAAGACAATGTATTTTTTAAGGAGATGATGGAAAGGTTGACATTGATCTCGAGATTTGTGAGATGAAATGATGGATAAATTGGAGTTTACCTTGCAAACTACACAATTGTTTTAGGTTAGTGGGTGGGGGCATTTCTAAAATAGCTTTGACTTTAACGGGGTCGACCTCAATGCCACACAAAGAGACGATAAAGCCAAGGATTTTTCCTGAAAGGACGCCAAAGACACATTTCTTTGGCTGAAGATGAACACAATATTGTAACAAGCGGTCAAAAATAATGGTTAAAACATCGAGATGTTCACTGCGATGTTTGGATTTTCTAAGAAAATCATCAACATAATCCTCAAGGATAGTGTGCATAATGTCATGAAAAATGTAAGTCATAGCCCATTGATAGGTTGCACTAGCATTCTTAAGGCCAAATGACATGACACGATAGCAGAAGGTCCCCAGGGGTAATGAAGGTGGTTTTATGTTGATCGGCCGGGGCTACTAAAATTTGATTATATCCCGAGAAACCATCCATGAGAGAAAGCATCTCGTGGCCCGTAGTGAGATCAACAAGTTGATCAATGCTAGGTAGGGGGAAGTCGTCCTTTGGGTAGGTGAGGTTAAGATCCCAGAAATCCATACATATCCGAAGTCCCCCCGTCACTTTAGTGATAGGTACAACATTAGAAATCCATTGCGGATAGTCAATAGGTAAGATGAAAGAGACAGAAAGGAGTCATTGAAGCTCTTCTTTAACCAAGAGAGCAATGCGTGGATGCATTTTTCTCAGCTTCTATTTAACTGGTTTGGAGTCTGGTTTTAGAGTGATGTTATGGACAACAATGTCAGGATCGATTCCTGGCATGTCGGCGTAGGACCAAGCGAAAGCTTGATTGTGGGCATGGAGAAAGGTAGTGAAGGCGGCTTGTTCTGATGCATCGAGAGATTGTCCGATCTTTACAATGTGAGGATCATCCTCCATGTGGATGTTGATTTCTATAGTCGACTCATTCAACATGGTTTGGGTGTCAGATGGTAAGGCGCGTTGAATATAAGAGTCATCCGCACCAAGGTAGGTGAGGATGGAGTCATCATCCTGGCACTCCACAACATTAATCGAAGGTAGGTCTTCTTCGATCATGTCTAGATATAAAAGGGGGAGAGAAGATGGGTCCTCACCATTGCATTGATAAGTGAGAGGACCTAGGAAGATAGCATTCACGAAAAAAAAAAGTTAGGAGGGATAGATTCAGGGTCTATCGACTCCGTGGGTGAAGATGGTAAAATGGGTGATGATTGTTCGAATGGGTGACTTCATCGTCTTCCTGATACAATTGACACGAGGTTTCTTTAGTGTAGGTGGTTCTAGAAAACCCAAGACCACTACAATCTTTGTGTTTGCGTGTTGTCATGGGAATAACCGTATGTCATCCTTGCTCATAAAGACCGAAACCAAAACCTTTCCAAGCACAAATACTTCGGGAAGGTGAGGGAAAACAACAGTTGGTTAGATATTGAAAATCATATTGGAAGGGAACCACACCAAGGGGAGGTTTAGGGGTGACAGAGGATGCTTCGACACCCCCATACATTAGGTTGGTGCAAAATCGGTGGTCCAGTAGGAGATCACCTCCCAACACACATTTGGTCGTAAGTAGGATGAACATGTAATTGTCCATACTCTTGTGGGGTGTGGAAGGTGCTAACATTGTATAGGTGGTACTCCCCCAGTGTAAGGCGTTGAAAAACACCTACCAAGGGATCCGAGGTTGGAATTTTGTCCGCGGGGAAGGAAGAGGTATTCGCGTCGGTGGTTTCATTGGTTGAATGTGTGGGTGTGGCTAAGGTGGATGGTTGAGGCATGGTTAAAGTAGATGGTTGGGTTGGATCAATGGGTGTCTTGAATGGTACAAGCACATCATTAGGGTGGTATAACATATTGCATGTTTTGAAGGGGGAGGCGTCAGCTGTGAAGGTGTATGACTTCCCCTCATACTCGAATTTTATGCATCTATGTAAGGTGGAGGGACCACATCCCATAGCCCGGATCCGAGGGCGGCCTAACAACATGTTGTATTGGAATTCTCCCTCAAGGACATAGAAGAGTTTGGGTAAGGTACATGGCCCTACATGAATGTTAAGGATTACGGTGCCTAGGGTAGAAGTAATAGCATCGTTGAATGAATGCAACATGGTGGGGTTGTCACACATGCAAATGTAGGAGGGATATTCATCTATTGGAAGGCTTTGTAAAGAGACGATGTTTAGGCTAGCGCCCCCCGATCATAACACGACGCACACGGATGTCCTGGATGTAAGCGATATGAAAAGAGCAGGTCGGGATCTTCTACACCAAAGACAAAAATTTATTCTTCGGAAAAAACGACAAGCAGTGACTTGTTGTACAAGGAAAGAGGTGGTTATGGAGGTAGGTTGTTTGGTGAGAGAGGCAACATGGTTGGGTGTGAAGATGGAGGCAATGGGTAAGGTTTCATTAGGTAGGACCTCTATCCCTTGGAGGATCTCAATTAGAGCTTGTCGATGAGATTCAGATGTTTGAATGAGATCATAAAGTGTCATTTTTACAGGAGATTGGTGAAGTTGTTTGATCATGGTACGATGGGCAACTCCATCAGAGACTGGATAGGTAGGTCCACGAATAACCACTTTAGGTGGTGGTGCGATCGGGATGGCGAGAAGAAGAAAGAGAGGCCGTAGGTGTGCTTTCTTTAGCTTTTCCATTGTTTTTCTGACCTCGAGTAGCAATGCTAATCATGTTGATCTCATGAATATGAGAGGAGGAAGATGGCAGGGATAAGTCATTGTTCTCGAGAGGCGGGGTTGCAATGATGATATATTTTGGTGAGGTGGGGACAAGTGGTGTAGGAGAAGGGATCGAAGCTAAGGGCTTTTTCTTCCGTAAGTCATCTTTCTGAGATTTTCTATCTGAGATAGGCGATTGGCGAAGGATGGCTTTCAAAGCTTTGCATTCTTCTACATTGTGTCCTAGTGTGCGGTGGTAGGCACAGATTTTAGATTCATCATAACCTATAGGTCGAGGTTTAGATGGATCATAGGGTCTGAGTGGGGGTAGGGAAATGGTCACATCCTCTATCAGCATATCAAGGATCTTGGCGTAAGATCCTTTGAGCAGGTCAAATGAAAATGAGGCTATTGATTGAGTGGGTGAGATTATTGATTGTTTTGGTAATGGTTGGGTACGAGTGGTTCATACAGGTGGTGGTTTAGGTAAGGGATTTTGATGATCAGTTTTAACCATGTGTAGCTTCTTCTTCGTAGAAGTCATGTTGAGTTGGTTAAATGATGAGGCCACAGATGATGTGGTGGTAGGAAACAACCACGGGGAAAGAGGAGCAGCAGCAAACAAGTCTTTTGATGATCGAGTTTGCTTAGGGTTGGTAGGTAGGAAAGATACTTGGGGTGACGGTGTTGAGATGCCTATGGATTTCTGTATGGGTGCAGAAGGTGCTGGTCATGTTAAAGAAGATGTGGGAGGCATGGTGTATTGAGGCAAGGTGGAGGGGTGAGGCCCCAATATAGAAGGTAGGTGTGACGGTGAGGGTTGAAGCCATGCCTGTTGTACTGGTGTGATCGGGGGTGAGGGTTTTAGTTGTGGCGGAGGCATAGATTGGACTCGAGGAGATTGGGTTTGTCTCCTAGGTGGATTGACGGCTTTATTTTTGGATAAGTCTAACCGTTTAGGTGGGTGCATCAGGCTGGGTATTGGTAAAGTCCCAAGCGTAGGGGAAGGTTTGGTTAGGTTGATAGAGGTTGATGAGGTATTCGGCGGAGATGAGGGGGTGGAGGTGAGGACATAGGCATTTTGAGCTTTTGTAAAAACTTCGGGTATATGGTAGAGGTGTCTGGATTAGTCATTTGCATTTGAGTAGAGCATGGTGTTCTCAAACGTGCCCATAAGAGTCATCTATCTTCTGGGGGATGACAATCTTCATGTATGGATAGGAATTTTGATATGGAAGAGAAGTGGGTTGTGATTCCGGTCCACTGGGGGTGTGATACAGGGGCGAATGAGGCGCTGTATCAATGGGTGTTAAGGGGTCAACCGGTCACTGGAAAGATTTAGGCGATGAAGAACTGATAGGGAGGAGGGCATGTTCTAGAGGATCTGTCATGATTAAGGAATTTGGTGATGTAGGCTTGAGGGGTTTCTCTTCTAAGGATGACAGAAAAAGTGGCGATCCTTCTTCTTTTGCAGCAAGAGCGGTGGAAGGAGATGTTTGGGCAATAGATAAGTTGGATAACATCCACTCACATTCTTGCAGGGGTGGTGGTGTAAAGGATCTTCCTCCGTGAGAAGAGAACTCTCTGGGCAGCTGGTTCCTCTTGTCTTGATGAAGGAGAAGGGGGCAAGGACTTTGTGTCGGTGAAGAGGCTCGATTCAGAATTTCTTCGATGGAAGCCCTTGGTTGGGAGTTGAAAACCACATGGATCTCATGCACACTCTTCTCCTCGGCTAAGGTTTCTTGGTTTGTGTTACTATTAGAGGAATGGTTTGGAAATGGTTTGTTGAATATTTTTAAATTTTGATTAGTAGGGGCATTAGGATTATCGAGGGTTATATCCCCTATATCAACCATTTCCTGCACTATGTTTTTCAACATCTTGTAGTTTTCATGGTTGTGTCCCTTCACACGATGGAAGTTACAGAAATCATTCTCTTTATACCAAGAAGGTATAGATGCGGGTGGAATCAAACCCAGAGTGAGGTTTAACAGGAGGCAAGGTGATAGCTCCTGCTTTAAGCAATTTGTCCAAGATCACTTCATAAGTTTCTCCCAAGGGAGTGTACTGGATGGGCTCGGCTTTATACTTATAGGTGGATTTTGACTGGGTATAAGATGGTGCTTGAGATTTGACCGTTACCACGTGTACAGATCCTTTTGATTTCGAAGTAGCCGATGCATGAGAGTTGGTGGTGTTGGGTTTGTTGGTGGGGTCTTGGGTTCAGAAATTTGAATTTTTGTTGCGCAACTTCAATTTCTCCTCCTCTAAGGCTCGAATCTCTAATTTCCAAGCCATAGTAAAGGCCTCATCAAAGGTGTAAAAAGTTTGAATTTGGAGGGTGGGAGAAATGTGTTTAGCGCAGGCCCGCGTAAAGAGTTCGATGAGCTTGGCCTGAGGTAAGGCATAAGTAAGTTGGTTGATGAGGCCCCGCCATCGTCCAACAAAATATGTGATAGACTCGTCTTTAAATTGTCAGATGGCATAGAGGCCAGTAATGGATACTTTCTTGGAAATATTGATGGAGAAGTGATCCAAGAAATATTGGGCCAACTGGTTAAAGGAGAAGATTGAGTGTTGGGCTAAAGCACTATACCACTCCAAGGCAGGTCCTGATAAGGACATGGGGAAGGTACGGAGTAGTAAGGCATCATCATGAGCAATTAGATAGCAGGCATGTCTAAATGATCGTAAGTGTTGTTGAGGGTCCTCCTTACTATTAAAGCAAGTAAATTTCGGTAATTCCCATTGAGGAGGATATGTATGAAGGGGGATAAAAGGGTGAATAGGCTCCCGAAAACTTGCTCATATGTCAGGGTGTTATGGTTTCCTAAAACAGAAGCCTCAAGATTTTGCATCTTGTCCATCATCTGTTTAATTAAATCATTGGTTGGGTTAGATGATGGTGTTGTCATCATAAACGGAGGAGGATTAGGCCAAGAGCCGCTACTAGACAATGGTGGGATTAAATGTTGATAAGGTATCGATGATGAATGTGTTGGGGCAACCAAATAAGGATGTCCTATATAAGATGTTGAGGCCACCGGATGAGGTTGTGGAAATGAAAAGGTGGGCGGAGCCTAAGAGGGAAAGCTCATGTGAATAGGTGGTAGAGAACAAGTTATGAAAGAGGCAATTTGTGAGAGAGGATGAGGTAGGGGTAGTGGATGGTAGTGATGTGTGGGGCCCCAGATTAACCAAAGGAAAGCCAATTGGTTTAGTATGGACCATCGAATCCACTGAGCTGGGAGACGGGGCTAAGGATGAAGATGGTGAGGCGGAGTTATTAGGTGGGGAAGGAGCTAAGTGGGTAGCTATACTAATAGGCATACCCAAGAGGAGCTGACCGTCGGGTGTACGGTCAAGGGTATGAGACAAATAATACTATACGCGCCAAGATTAGCATCCAAAAATTTAGCAAAATCTAGATCTCCAACAAAGATCTTGGGAAAAGCATTGGTGTCTGTAGGATTCCCCATAGGATGCAAAGGGGGTGACTCAAGAAAAGACACGGAACAAGCATGTGAAACCATGGCTGCGGCTTGTTGCCAGGTGATAACAACCATGGACAAGAGGATACAATAGAGAATTAGTCAATCAGGAATAGAAAACGCAACAAAATGTTGGAATTGGTAGGTTCTTTGGTTTGTCAGGAACTGTAAAACACAAGAATCGATATCGGTCTAAGTAACCGATGTCGGTCGGTTTGGCAGAACCGCATCGGTTAGGTAACCATGTCGGTAGAAGAGGACCGGTGCAATCACTGTGAAGGTAAAGAGAGAATATAAGAGGCTACTAGTTTGGGGATAACAAGGCTTAGTATACCCACCAAACTGTCTGAAGTGATAACTGAGATAGGGTATAATAGAGAAATAGAATTGAAAGAAAAAAATAGAAAACAAGCAAGATGCACAAGCAAATCAAGAGACTAACCCTAGGATTAGTTTTAATCACTTTTGGGCTTATACCTTAGACGTAAGATGATGTCAATCCTAAACAAAATACCTAAGGGAGATGTCAAGTTTGTTTTGGCTTGTAAGGCTACCTCAATCGGGTGGAGGAATACCGCAGAAAGGGGGATGTTTGAGATGTTGTGTAGATTATGATGTGATTTGGTATGTGTTGTGCAGTGAGAGTAAGATTAATTTCTCATCAATACCATGGATATTACCCCCACGTGTATGACCTGTTACTTAATCTACATTCACTAGAATTAAAAACAACAAGCAAGAATGTGATGCACGTGTTTTAAACCCAAATTGAAAATGATATTCGATGAAGCAAAGAAGATGACTTTCACTAATGCAAAGATGCGAAAGAAAGACAAATTCTTTTACCAAAATGACAAAATATTTTGTGAATATTTAGAAGAAAGAAACAACAAGTGTGCTCCCTATATGAAAACAAGCAAGAAAGAAAGAAACCCGAATAGGGTCCCACCGGGCATGCCAAAATGTTTCACACATAATTTCTAGTTCCAGAATAGAGTTACTTCTATCTGTTCATTCTCTTGAGAAATAGATAAGGGGTTAGGGCTAGGAGGAATACCTGTTGAGTGTTGGGAGGGTGTGCGCATACCGTAGAGAGATCAGACCGATTGTGAAGAACTCCTTTTTGTCTAGGAAGGACTACCTGTAGATAAGAATGCAAGACCACCAGATTTTAGTTAGACAATAAGTAAGGGAACTGCCTTGGGCCTAGGAAATATTAAACTTCCCTTCGAAGGTGGTCAGTTCCCTTTTTAATATAAATTATTGCAAATGATAATAAAGAAGCTATTGTGAAATCACGATTTAGGTACCTCGTTACTAAAAGCAATAGAGACTAAACTATCAATAATAAAACGTCATTCTGTTTGTTTGGTCACTGGTTATTGATACGTTCAGATCAAGTTACAGGGATAGACTAGGCTGGATCTGAGGTTGTTAGGAGATAAATAGGTGAAAGGTTGGTTTTGGTATAAGTCACAGTGACCGATGTCGGTCACTGGATAACCGACTGCGGTTATAAAACCACTACTAGTAGGGGATAACCGATATCGGTAGGGGCAGTGATTTAGGGGCTTCTGGGTAGAGGTTGATTATAGGATGGTTATGGGGTTTTTAAGGTTGGTAGATGGTTAGGGGGAATAGTAAGGCAATGGAGAAGACTCAGAGAGTGAGAAAGCTATCTTCCGGCAATATAGGGATGAATGAATGAAGGTTAGGTGCGAGGGTGTCTTTGCCAGGTGTTAGATCCAGGTGAGTTTATGATTACTATCAATCAAAAGTTCACGAAGTGGAGCCTAGAAGCATACGAGATACTACTTACTACTTTCTGACGAGGATACAGGTCCAAGGAATGTGGTGACGAAGGCAAAGCTCAGGTGGGATGAGCTGACAATCGCAAGTGAGCTGATGAAGCTATCCTCTGACTCTCCCAATGCTTGGATGAGTGTGATAGTGATCTCGTTGATCGATTACTGATCTTGGACTTAATGCTCTTCTCTCGCAACCTCTTCCCTCCTCACTTGTCTCTTTTTTTTTTCTAAATGAATCCGGATCCCCTATTTTTGGTTGGGGGAGGTCATTTACAAGGAACCGATGCTAGTTGCCTAACCAACGCCAGCCGCGTAGGGACCGATGTCGGTTAGGTCAAAGTTGGCTATTTTTAGTAAAATAGCCAACTTTCCCTCTTTTTCTCCCAAGGGGTCAGTTGTGGGCTTGGTCAAGTCATTATTAGGTTCGTTTTGATGTGGGTGAGGGGTGATGAGTCATGGGTGTGGGTCTAGACCAAGTCATAGGTCTTAATTAAGTTAGTTTAGGGTTAGGGCTAGGTCATAGTGAGGTGGCGAGGTGAGGTGGCAGGGTTAGAGATGTGGATTTATTAATTATAAGGTAATTAATAAATAATTAAGTGTGTAAGGTTTTAGGTGGTGAGGTAGGGTTAGGTTACGGGATGAGATATGGGGTACAGGGAGTCGTAAGACCCAAATTTGGTGTCTACACAAGGGTCGCACACACATAATTTATAAGTCACATTTCATCAATACACATACACATTCATCATAAGCATGTTAGAAACGACACACACTTTGACCATTTCTTGATGACATACTCTCATTTACAATTCATTCTTGATTTCGAGGGGGAAAACCAAATGAACCTCACTGCATACAAATCCATTCACTTGGGTGGCACGTGAATCTTACCATCCATCTTGCATTCCATTCCATCCATCCACAACATATTATATATCTTGGTTGTTGTTACTTTTTCTTGTATTTGCTTATATATGGTCTCTTACTACACATGCTAGTTTGATATCTTGTATGTCATTTATATATACCACACACACATGTGTGTTCATGTATTTTCTTAGTTGTGATCGCATATATAGGTATTTTGCATGTAGCACAGATAATCTCCTTCTACCCATCCTACATTGGTCGTTGGGGTATCCACATTCGTCTCTCACAAGTGTTATTGTTTCATTTTATACTTAGCACTTTACATTCCTTATAAAAATGTTTGACATATCAAGTTATCTTTCTAACATGCTAACGGGTGCTTCATGTGTAGAATTTATTTTACAGGATTATTTACTTCCATGTTTATCTATCTATTTGTTTACTATTGTTTTTCATTGTTTTCTCTTGTATGTGGATTTTCCCTTTGTTTAATGTACACACTTGTTTGTTGGATGTGACCATTATGGCCTCGTGTGTCTTGTAACATCATGAGAGGTGTCCCATGTTTGCAACCCTCTTTGGTGTTCTACTTTGTCTTCTTGAATGTTTACTTTACTTTGTATTGCTTGGTAGCTTACACATTGCTTTATACATGTATACTTTTTGTACTAACACTCATCTTTGGCTAGCCTTCTAGTTTTGCGCACCTTGGTTTCTACCAAGAGAATTCCATTCCCGTAGGGAAGTGTTATAGATTTCATGCGATTAGCCCTCTTTTGGGGCCAAATTCTTCTATCGGGGCGTTGCATGCACACCCAAAGAGGGGGGGCATTATTTGGGGTTTTACATACTACACAACGCTTCTACACCGGTTTAGTTTGGTGTAATTTCCACCCTTGGCATTGTTGGTTACATACAATGAGTGGGTTTAAACTAGTCTACGAACCCCGTACATAATGGATTTTATAGGAAATGTTTGTCCTTAGCATTCTGGGAAGTAGTTAAAGGTGGAGGATATAACAGAATTCTTCCCTATACTTCTTCTTCCAATGGTGTTGAATCACCCTAAAAAAGAAGGATGTATAGAAATCCCTTCGCACACATTCGTGGGAAGCGATTATAAGTTGGAGGATACAACGAAATTCTTCATTACAATTCTTCGGCATATGGCGTCGATCGCCCAAAAAAACCTAGTAGTACAGGATATCTTTCTACACTCTCTTTCTCAACATGGATCAGGTGCACATGTTCCATTTACATTTTCCATTTGTGTATTTTACATTCACATGATTTTTACATTTATATACATGCATATTTTACATTACGTCTTTACACATATATATTTGACTACTTGATCATTATCTCTTTGCAGGTCTAGTCGTATGAGAAACAAGCAATTAAATGAGGGTAATAACAACCACATCATCAACAAAAACATCTTGCAAGGCAACACACACCATAATAACCATATATGTACATTACACACATTGGAAACTACACACATATTTCCACCCTAGGTTCACTCTCATCACTTTTTTGCACTTTTGCATATTTATTTTCCACACTCCATCATCTTTTTTTCATTCCACACTTTTTCTAGTCCTTCATCACATTTCTACATCACTCTACATGGATTATTAGGTACGCATATCTATCTACTTTATGTTACTGAGATTTTTGTCACCAACATAAAGTGAAGGAAAATTTAGACACAAAATCATGAAATTTAAACATTATTTAGTCCCAGTCTCATACTACTATTTAGAAGGTTTTGAGTGAAGAAAGTACTAATTAACTCCTATATTTTGGCCATCTTACTTTATTTTTTCATCATTTTCGACCTCTTGCACCCACGTGCCCAATCATATTTTTTCATTTCACATTATTTTAGATTTGACTAGGGTACCCATGTTAGTATTGGGATGCCCATGGGTGCCCTAGTCCCACCAAGGGCACTCCGATCCTTTTTGAACTTTCCTGCCACTTTTTGGGCACTTTCTAGCCATTTTAGCTTCTTATATTTTTGGTGGTTGGCCATTTTGGGGTTAATTACAAAATTAGATCAAGATAACCCTATAAATATAAAGTTATGATACCATAATAAGGGACCAAGAACTAGTCACTACTATCATCCACCTAGGGTTACATTCATCTAAGGCATTTGGAGATCATTTGCATACATTTAGCTCCATCACAAAGGACAAGGTTGGTTCATCTGCATCACACAAGCATAGGAGGGGATTTTATTATATTCCATCCACCATTCTACTACATTTTAACATCTATTTAGTGTTTATTACTTCAAAAAGTGTGACCGACATAAGAGCACCTAGGGCACATGCTTTGTCAAACACACTAGAACTACATTTGGGTCGAAATGTAGTGTAACGCTTAGTTAGTAAGCATGTTGTTGTGGAAGTTAGGGTCAGTTTGATCCATTTATTTCCATTTTTATTTTTTATAATTTTTATACTTCTTATGGTTTATTCTAGGTCTTTCTTTCATATTGGATTATCAATGACACTTGATGCGGTAACGAATCGATGTGACACATAATGAGAGTTTCGATACTACCTATCATACCCATGAAACTTATTTTGGACCTCATTCATAGACCAGAGTGACCATATTATAGACCGGGGTGCCAATAGGTGCCCCATTCTAGAGAATCAGTCTAGATTAGCCCTTTTAGGACCTCTACATAGTCGTTCCTATTTATGGATTCTTTTCTTTATTTTGAAACACATCCAACGAGCTCCTCTTATCAATTGAGTCACTTCCTCACTCTTCTTGCATATTAGGGTTTCTATTTACATTAGCTTAGTTGTTTGGGTCATTTTTCATAGTTATTTATTACATTTATTTACTGTATTTACATGTTGTTCTATATTAGATTAACTACTATTATTCCACATTTTAGTTAATTTTATCGGTGAGTTATAAAGGTTGACAACATGAAGTCTCGAGTTTTACATAAAAGATATCAACAACATGTTATGGAAGGAAAGAGGGAGAAGAACCCATAAAAAATGCACAAGCACTTTTATTTATAAAATTTGTGGAATGGAGAGAGAGAAGGGAAAGAGGGGTGAAAGGACCGTCAAGTTGGAACTGATCAACTCTAAAAAATGCATTAAATGAGTGTGGGAACCATGAAATATTATAGAGGTTGTTTGTAGTACGAATTAATGCCCCCAATTTCAGCCAATAACCCTTGCATTACCTTTGAGTGTATTACATGCCATCGAGACATCTCAAAATGGCACCATACTTCATTAAAATTCAATGGTTTGGGTAGTTGGCTCTCTAATTCAAAGTTTAGCGTAGACTTGAAACCTTTTGCAACTTTCACTATATCCCATGGATTTCACCATGGTATTTCACATTTTCTTTCTTCTATGGACCTTAACAACCTTTCCCCATCATGTCTTGATGAGCGGAAGTACCTCACACCACCTATAAGGGTCTAATTATTGATCCATAGATTTTGACCTTATGGCTATTTTCCTTCATTCTATGGGTTTGAGAAAACTGTGGGACGTTATAATTTAGTGAACTGCATAGCACCAAGATAGTGTTATGTGGATTTTTTTAACTTATTCGATTTCCTTGAGTCCTCTGCAAATAAGTGAATCCATGGTACATTATCGACCTTGAATTATCGGGGAATTACTTCCTTAGTGTTGTAAAATATTTAGAGGATGGTGTGTAACACTAAATTTCATCAAATCCTCCTAAATTCTTGCACTTATTATTTATTTATTTCATGGGTTTGAGAAAACCCATGGAATACTAAGTTCCTACAATCCATGGTATACCGAACTAGTCTCGTGCAAATTTTCTAGAGCATGAAAATGGTTAAGTCCTTGTGATGATTTTTTCAAAATTACATGGGGTGTAATTTTGGACAACATATACTACTTATGGAATTAGGAGAGTAAGACCACATAAAGGTTGTTAATTATTGAATCATGAGATATATAGTATTAAGGTTATATGAAGCTTGATATAGGTATAAATGAATAAAAATTCCTATTTCTAACTATGAAATAATAGATGAAATATCTTGATGAAAGTCCTCTTCTTTATCTAATTAAAAGTAATACACATTTTTCAATTTTTATACAACAATAATTCATCTAAAAAAATTCATGCAATAAAAGAGTGGGAAAATACCTATTAGATGTGAAAAAATGATATTTAATTATATTCTTCTTACCTTAATACAACACAAAAAAATTCAAGAAATATAATTTAATGTTCTTTCCTTTCTAAAGCCCAATGCAAATTCATATAAGTTATCCACATTGCTTATAAAATAAAAATTTTCATTGAATATAGGATCATTTTAGAATCATATTAAAATAGATTTTGTATTTTCTATAAACCTCAAAAAACATATCATTTTCATGGTCATCTCATGGGTAACATGATTTCATTTTCCTAATTTAAGCATTAAACTTATAAAATCATTAGATTATTTCCATTCATTCAAGTGTGTATGTGAGAGTGAGACTTTATATTATTTCACATAGAACATCATAATCACCTAAGAATATAGGGTTAGAAGGAATAAATATATATTTCCACATAGAGAATCCATGATACATTTATTTCGTGGAAAATACATGATCCATAATTTAGAGAGATAATTCCATTATCACGTAATAAAGGGTTTTTACCAAACATCCAACATGAAAATGAAAAGAAAAAATCATGCGTGTGCGCACACACAAACATATACATATACACACACACACACACACACATATATATATATATATATATATATATATATATATATATACATATATATATACATATACATATGTATATATATATATGTATATATATATATATGTATATGTATATATATATATATACATGTATATATATATATATATATATATACATGTATATACACACACACACACACACACACACACACACACACACACACATATATATATATATATATGTATGTATGTATCTTTGTATACATACAAATACATGTATATATATGTATACTTGCGTAATCTATATACATTCTAGACATTTGAACAAATTAACAATAATCGCATCTATATAGCCAAATTCACATTTTAGGATTACCCCATAAATATTTTAAAATATCAAATTCACATATTCAAATGTTTATTAGAGAAAAAGGAACCATATCGTGTAATATGTAAGTAATTATAATTCCCTATCTTTACTCATTACCTCAAGCTTTCACCATGGAGGGTCACCTTGATAAGGACATATATAGCATGTGATAATACATGGGTGATTATTATTTACATTTTTATTGTGATATGTTGGTATAAGAAATGATAGTGGTGTAAAAGGAGACCTTAATAATGATAGTATGTAGTGGTAATTCCAAAAATAAGGGCTAGTATTTAGAATTTGATGATCACGCATATATTAGATACTTTTTACTACGAGACCACATGTGGCTTTCATAATTTTACTAGCTACGTGCATTTCTACCTCATTTCACTATATGTATTTGATCTTAAATGTGATTAAATATTTATAATTTCCTTCCTTGATTTACCGCAGTCCTTAAATATCCATCTCCTCTACATGATCGTTCTTTGAGAGACAATCCCCTAATTAATGTTTTCTAACTAACTCTAGACTCATGTAAAAATTCCCTATAAATTTATTCAACTATCCATTTAATCATGCAATAACTAGACTAAACGAAATATTCTTCTATTCAAATGGTATACCCGGTTTCATCATCAGTTAGTATTTTTATGTTAGAGGTTATCGGTTGCAATTTCTATGCAAGGTTGAAATTCTAGGGTTTCTAGGACCTATTATAACTTAAAGTAAGAAATTAAATGTTTTACGAAAATTCAACAATTTTTATCATGACTTTAAGACACCCTTCCCTATTTCCTAATTTTTTGTTTTGTGACCTGTCATCCTTCTAAAGTGATTATGTCTCATAATTTTAAAGTTTATGATTGCTATTAATGTTAAATACCAAGATTCACATAATAATATTCTCAAGATCCACTCTTGGATTTCTCATTTATATCTTTTAATAAAAACTAAATTCATTTGAATGATAATTATTGCTTGTGGGTCCAACACATAATCAAGTACAAAGTTATGGAACACATGGCCAATGATTCTAATAGTTACCAAGTCATGGCTTTCCCACAAGCTATGCCACATTTAATTTAATTATATTACCCTCCCAATGGTAAACATATCATTATATAGGGTTTCAATAAATTACTAATAGTTGTAAAGGTTTATTAGCCATCCATAATATGTATTAGGCCATCAACATTATATTTGATGTATCACACAAGGTTATAGAAACCACCATGATGTCTATTATATTAGAAAATACTATTAAAATTAGGTCATATATTAATGTCATATAGTCATTCCTCAACACTTAATGAGAGTGTTCCAAAAAAATTAGAATTGTCAAGGAAATTTAAATCGCATTATATGAAATAAGGTCCTAGTCAAATACATGCATGTAACTCATAAACAATGACATATGTATTCCAATATCAATACTTTTATTATGAAGTCAAAGTGATAATAATAAATTATGTCATTATATGTATTCATGAATATCCTTCCTAAATTATTTCCATATAACATTATGTTAAAATTGATATCGGAAGAAATATCTTTTATATGTCCACTAGAATGGGGCTTCGTGCTCAAATAAGGTAGTTGAAACAAAATTTCCTACAAATTATTACTTATTTTCTTACTCGACAAATTTATTAAATATTACGCAGACTCAAGTCATCATTGAAGTGGTTTTTATCTTATGGCCTTGTCTACACTAGGTCTTATGCATATCATGAATTGTTATGCCTCTATCTACATTTTATGAGAAAAATGTTTTTTTTGATGGTCATCTAACCATAAAATATAATGTGGTTACACTCGGGTGTAACATGTTCCCCCATTAAAATAAGCTTCACACTAATGCATAATCAAGACACTTTATTGAGGAACTTGTTATGAAATTTACAGCCTCTTGTACAAGTAAAGGAGAAAGTAAAAATTCCCATTATTTCCCTCATGCAACCACATTTTAAGGTTATTTTCATATAAAAATTTCTTTAATCCTATTCTTATAGGGTCTAACTCCTCATTCTCACCTCTAGGCTCAATTATTTCATATAATCAAGTAGAATTTTTTTATAAAATTTGTTGCATTAGCTAAAATGTTCTTTAAAACTTATCCCAAAAAGGAAAAGAAAAGAGTAAAAATATGAGGTTACAATTATTATTTTCATAATTTTAAGAAAAATAAATAAATTTAAATATAAATTAAACAATATTTTTGCAAATACAAATAATAATAAAGTAATTCACCTTTATATTTCAAAATCAAGAATAATCGATCAAATTGCAAAAACCATTCAATAGTTTAATGAAATTAAATCAATCATTAAAATATGAATTTCAATTCTACTTAAATATATTCATTATCAATTTAACAAATAACTTAAGCGATAAACAACTATGAAAACATTTTAGTTTTAGTAGGTGGAGTTAAATCCAAGTAGTTCAATAATTTTGAGTAAGAACTTTATTCTAAGTAGATAAGTCAAATAGTTCTAAGTAAGTGCATTTAATTTATTTCATGTGTTATTGTGAGGGATTCATCAAGGTTTTTCTTGACCTTAATTTAAAATTGTGAAATTATCCCTTAACCTCCCCAAGCAAGGGTGTGTCCTTAGCCATTCATTAAAGAGGAAAATATATAAATATACTTTTTGATAACCAAGTGTACTAATTGGACATCACCCACCACATATGGTTAGTAAAATAGAACCAATTATCCCCGTCATATATTAAATGATGCAACCAATATGTATCCCTAGCATATATTATGGATAGACAATTAGTATAGATATATCTTTTACTCAAACAAGAATTTTTGATAACCACACTATGGTAAAAGTTTAGGTCCATCATTCTATGGGTCAACCATCTCAATATTGTATTTTATCTCAATTAATATATCATGTAGGCCTCCACTTATTTTGTTAAAGTTCACAAGTTTATTTAAGTAGTTTTAGGGTTTCACTTCTAAAATCAGCTTTTCATCAAAGGAGTATTTGGTAGTAAAAACAATTAGTATATCCATTAGGTCAATTGGTCAAACCATGCTCTAATACCACAATGTAATGACCCTTCTCACCAATAACCATAAAAATTGTATAAAGTTATTTAATGAAGAAAAATCATGTTAACTAATTCTCAAATCCGATCCTACAAATTGAGTTCACTACTAATAGATTTATTTGAAATTGTGGCCCCAAAATGAGTGAAAGTTTTTGTCTCTACGGTGTTTCATGAGGTGAGTTTATTATCCTAAAAGTCTCTTTTTCTAATTTTTACTTGATTTACAAGAATTTGATCAATTTTGTCACTAGCTTATATATTTAACTTTAGTTGGTTATTGTTTTGGTCATGTACTCTTGAAGTCATTCTTAATAGTTGGGTTCATAACCATTAGAAGCTCATTGCATCAATCTTAAGGGTTGATTACACCCAAAAATAAATATGTGTGAGCCCTTATTTAAACTTTAGATTAGGGTTAGAGATAAGATATAGGTTAATATGAATTAATTTGGTATTAATGGCAAGATCAATATATACCTATATTAGAAATTTTCAAGATGAATCCATAAGAAAATGTGTTAAATAGAAGAAGACATGAAAGGAGAGATGAAATTAGCTATTTTTCTCTTTGTAAGTGATCTAGTTATGGTAGAAGAATGAAAGGGATGGAAATGATCTACATATGCTTTATTTCTAGTTTTGAAAGTGCACAATAACCAAGGATGAAACCATTGGTTATGTAAATAATCATTTGATGGTTCCATACCTATTTGAAAAATCCATATGATGATTTTCTAGAGTTTTGTAACTCTTTATGTTTATATGAGATGTTATAATCTGTCTTCCTATGAAACTCTATGTCTTGCAAATGTGTGAAACTCTCTACATGACCTGAAATAACTTTAAACCCTAACCATGGGTAAAAACCCTTATAAAATAATAAGTGGTTGGGTTAAATTGCAATCCAAACACTACCTATGTTGGCACTACTCTAAAGAGGCATCAAACCACACATATTTCTCCACCTAGAGATGTGATATCTATATGGATGTAACTAGCTTTGATAACTTGATCACTTAATAATGTTAATAATCACTTATGATTGGCTTCTCTTGAAGGGATTATAACTTGGGAAGCTAAACCCTTAAACGTAGTTTGGAGTGCTTCAAACTTATTTGGGCCTACTGTAATGTGTGTTTCTTCTTTAGGAGAATTTAAGATATCCTTGAGTGATTTTTGGAATGATTTTTTTGTAGTTCCGTCTAAATTTCTTGATGATCAAATGAGTGCATTTGAATTACTTACATATTTTAATGCCCATTTCCTTGTGGAATTTTTCATATTATAATTAGGTTGATAATAGAAATTTTTCTATATTTTGGTGATCATGTTTATTTCAAGACAAAGTGAATAACTTCTTGTGCAATCACTAAATCATGCACTTTCTACTTACATCACACCTCTAAGTATGTCATTATATGTATGATTCCTAAGTAAGAAAACTAGACATTAACAACACTTGTTTTTATTTTACATTGCTTTATCCCTTTTGATACTCTTGACATTTTATTTCTCAAATGGCCACTTTACTTTTGTACATTGGACAACATATGACCCAACTCTATATTTTTTGTTATATCCTCCGAGCATCCCAGATAGTATCGCCCATTAGGGAAAAGAGCGCCTAGGAGCTGTTGTCCCCCTTTGGGAACTTATTTCCTTTTCTCAAGTTTGAAATGACATGTCATTTGTTATCCTTTCTAAAGTCTCTTTTATCACTTTGGGTCGGCATTTTTGGTTTTTAATGACTAAATTCAAACAATGGAATCATATATATATGTACATGACTTACTATTGTTAGGGGATAAAAAAATTTAGGATAATACTTGCTATCTACTAATTGGGAAAAGAGAAACATTCAAGCATTGTATTATTCACAGGTATAGGATGGGTTGTTTCTAAATTCCATCTCACAAATTAAATCTTAGGGGAAAATTATTTGTATCCCATTATCTTGGTGAGAATAGAATAAGGGAAACTTATCTTCAAGGGACACAATTCAATCACTCATATAATAGAAATACATAGAGTCTGAAATGTAGTGTAGTGTTGGGTGAAAATCACATTGGGGTGACCATCGAGGTCAGTCCGACTCAAGAATATATATTATTTATTCCATATAATGTTTGTTTGAGCCTTATGTAGGTAGTTATGGTTTTCTTTGTAGGTCCAAGTGTGGCACAAAAACCCTACAATGAGTGGATTTGATAAAGAGTGAAAGAAAGAAGAAAACTTCAAACCTTGAAAAGATTAGAAGAAGAGTTTTTGTCAGGACACTAGAACCCACTCGAAACCAATGCCTAGGAGGTCTTATCCTCATATGGATGGTCCTATCTAAATAGGTTCTAGATCCTAGTTCCTCGAAAGATCATTAATAGTTCAGTGTGAACCTTCTCATCCCATAATTGGTTTAGATCTACTTGATACAAGCTAATTCACTCTTATCTCAATATTGCTTACACTTGCTTGTTTCTTACATGATAGATATTGCTTTTCACCGGTGTATTCATTTTACCTCGGTACTTTGATAAATATTTAAATTTCTTTAAATCATTTGGATAAACCAATCCTTACATTCCTATTATCGTATCTATATTTCATGCCCATTAACCATAGTGGTCACTTTTTTCTCCCAAAATATATTGAACTCCTCCCACATACCCGTAATCGTTATAAAAGTATGGTTGAAACCACACATGATAACCCTATATTCAATTCTCATCAGATACTCTTCATGACATATAAACTTATAATATTGAACAATCAGAGATCAAGAATTCCGCACTTGTTACTGTCCAAGTTAATGTACCAAACTAAACACAAAAGCCTTGAAAAACCCAATTAAAATTGATATCCGATGGACAAGATCCAAAAGATGTAGATAGATAAGGAAGCCGGTGTAGATAAGACGAGCGCACATGAGCGATCCCGCACAGTAGATCCAAGAAACCCGTGAGACACCGATGCTTGTGAAAAAAGACCACATTAAAAGATATTTAGGTGGATTGCACTGAAAAGCGGGTTCGAGAAGTGATAAGCTCCCTCGATGGATGTTATTCCATGTTTTCAATTAAATAAAGAAGCATACATGATAAAAGATGTACGTAAAGGACTAGATTTTCTCGATCAAAGTAATAAATGCGAGAATCTAAACAATGGGATAGAAAGTAATGAAAAATAGGAAACTATGAAAACAATGCTAGATTTGTGTTACCTGAGTTCTTTTACCTGTCTGCAGGATGATCGGCATTTATTATGTAAAATCGGCATCAATCGTTCGTAGCAGGCGTCGACTAATATAGATCGGCATCGACTTGTTTAGATCGATGTCGATCCAAGACACTACAACAAAACTTGGGAAATGGAAAATGAAGGTAAGATCATCAACGTCTGCTGGATCTGCCAAAGTCGTAGAGATATTTGGAAAGGCTCCACCGTGCTTTGGATGTAAGAATAGAGTCACCAAAAATCAATGGAGACTCGCGATATCGATGTGGTAAGGCAGCAGAGTAACGGTGTGCTCCTCTCGTGGATTGATTTGGACAAGATTTGCTCTTACTTGATAGATGATGTTTAGACTAGATGCTCAAACTCTCTCGCTCTCTTTGTCTAACTCACAACTGTGTCTAGCTCACAACTTGTGTCCAACCGTAACCGAGTTCGGCTTCTATTTGTAATTGGTGCCGACCGAGATTAAATCGGCACCATTCCAAAAAATCGGTGTCGACCGAGTACTAGTCGGTGCCGATCATGGAACAAACTCCCGAAATGGACAAAAGGAGTGATTTCTGGAAAGATGAGAGTGATCCCTCCACCTTAAATACGGGAAATATCCCACTGCTTGGTTTGGGAGGAGGAAAAATAGGGGGGATATATGGATAGAATAGATATGGGGTAGATAAGTGGTTAGGATACATGTAAAAAGGTGTAATTAAATATTTAATATTTAATTACTCATGGATAAAACATAATGGGGTGAATTAAACTTAGGATAGGTGTTTAAATCACCAATTGAATAATACCCCACGGGGGTAGTGGTAATGCAAACGTGCTCCAGGTTACCCAAGAGGGTAAATGAATGTTAGGGACACAAAATTGGGTAACCAATTTTAGGTGTCTACACAATCTTATAATGAAGACACTAATTTGGATCACCACAACTAGATGCTCTCACCACTTTCACTTCTACATTATGTGATAATACCACTCATGTACCACATGTCCTTGATGTTTTATTAGCATATCAACATTCCCTTAACAATTTTTCTCATGTTAGTATCGTTTATACCTTGGATATCTCTACTATTATCACCTCTACTATCCCACCAAATCACCTTCTTCTTCCCCCACCACTATGGAGATATCTACCAATTACATGCATATTTCCACACCCATTACTCATTTTTCTTCCCCTATCATTTCCCAAATCCAACCTAGGAATTTTTCAGGAACCCATGCCTTGGAGTATTTTTATTATGATTTTCAATCTCATATTCATCAATCGCAACATGCCTATTCTCCTTTCTCTTCATCTCTTGATTCTTCGATTCTTCTTCATAGTCATCTTGCACCCGAGGTTTCTCCTTATCCACTACCTCCCAATTTTTTCTCACCTAAAATTCCTCTCTTTGATTGCCATGGAGATCCCTAAGAGCACCTTCAATAATTTCATGTTTCATTCTTGGATTATTCTTATGATGACACACTATTGACCAATTTTTTTCATAAGAGCTTATAGGACTATGCATTAAGATGGTATTATGACTTTCCTTTGCACGCCATTCGATATTTTACTACTTTATAAAAAAATTACATCACTTATCTATCAATATTATAAAGAATATATCATATGCACAAATGGCCAAAATGAGGCAAGGAACTAATGAACCCCTTAGTGCCTATGTTTTGTGTTGTAAGACTAGTATTTCTAAAATGAACAATGCCTTGGCTAAAAATTAATTACAAGATATTTTTTCCAAATCCTATTGCCTCCTTTACAAGAATTTTTTCTCTTTGACTCTTTTCACTCTTTTGATCATCTATGTCATACTCAGGGCGGGGTGGTTAGGGGCCGCAGGCCTGATATGTGGGAGCGTGTCCCATTTATATGGGTATTGAGATAGTTCGGCCTCGTGCAGACAATGCCGACTACCTACCGGCCTTACAGGTGAGACAGCAGAGAGACTGATCTGCCAATTTTGATCCCGGTAGATCCATTGAGGGAGGCCCCACCCTCCATAGACAGTGATGATGATGCCGAGTGGATGATAGCTACGCGGCATGGTATTCGACAGAGATACCATGACACCTACCAACATCTATAGATTCCGATGAGGAGGATATGGCTAGAGCACCTTTGGAGAGGTGGGAGGGAGAGCATTATACACTGACGTAGACACATCAAAGCTACCCTAGAGGAGATCGAGCTCGGCGCAGGAGAGGGATGCCCCGATATTGGAGAGGGGTACACTCGCCAGAGCGAGAGATACAAAGATCCAATCAACAGAGGATCACTATCATCGACATAGGAGGCCCTCGGGGCCAAAATATGGTGACACAAGTACCACATCGTAGTCTGGGACACATGGTATGACCATAGGAGGGCCGCCACCAGTGGCCCCAAAGAACACCAAGAAGTGACACTATGAGCACTTGGTACAGTGAGCCTGAGTACATATCAGTCTCTCCTCGCTAAGGTGAGATACTATGAGGACGCTCTAGCACAGCATGCCCCTGAGGTGCCTCGTTGCGTTGCGAGGAGGAGAGCTGTGACAACCACAGCTAGTGGTGCATCAGAGGGAGGGAGCACTGGGAGAGGGTGAGGTGGAGGCAGGCCCCAAGAAGAGGCGCTTCGAGTTTGATAGGTGGTGGCCAGGAGAGATAGCCTGGTCCAGAGGAGGGTGGAGGAGATAGTGTCTTCCACCTGTCGGACTTTACGATTTAGAGATTGAGATATATTTTTGCATTGATGTAGCCTTGATTCGAAGGCAATTTTGATGTATGATATAGATGGCTTGATTGAAAGCCACCCATTCTTTGTACAGATACTCATGTATATATATAGATTCATCATTTCCTTTGTCATATGATTGTTCTCATGCTTTTAAGTTTGATATACATGGATAGATGTAGCGTCATTATGATGGATATAGACATAGACCGATAGATGATGAATAGATGTGATTGGATAGACATAGATGTAGAGGATATAAATAGATGTGATTTGATGTGATTGATATGTGGATTAAACTTGGATGAGAAATATATATAGATAGATGTAATGTAACTTGGATGAACATGATTTTAGATGATAGATGGATAGATGTGATTGATAGATTTTGATATATTTAAGATGTTTTAATTGAATTTTGATCAAAAATAGATATATAGACTCACATGTGTTGATAATACATGCTATGATATATTTTCTTTTGGGAAAAAGAAAAGTAGCTAAGATGAAATTAGACAGATGTTATATTTTGACTAAATTCACATGCTAAATGTCAATTTAACTAGATGAATAAGAAATGATAAATGGAAATAAAGAAAACACCCCTAGCAAAGAAAAAGAATGATAAGCTAAGCCCCTAATTGACCGTAAATAGAGACTTTTGATAGGAAACTAAAAGACCATGCATACAAGGCCATATATGAGGTTAAAATAAACCTGACACTAGCTAGTCGCAAACCAGATCTAGAAGGTAAATGGAAGGGGAAGCAAGTATGTATTTTGTCAAAATTTACAAGGGACAGAATACATGCTCATACTGGGAAAATAGGATTCTCCATATGATCGACAAAAGGTCTTATATCTTAGCTTCATTATTTCTCACGTAAAATGTAAACCGATCAATGCGGGAAGTTGCTAGATATGGAAAAGACCGATCAATACAGGAAGTCTTTCAAAGATGCTAAAATGTGTACAAACCGATCGAAAGGTTGATCAATGCGAGAAGCCTTGGGAATTCCTTTGAGAAACATTTGTCCTTCAAGGGAGCGGTCTGTATTTTGAATTTTAATGATAGCCATCCTTCGAGGGCATGGTCTATATCTTTTGATTCATTTGATAATGCATGGATAGTTGTCCTTCAAGGGATCAGTCTATCTTTTAGGAATTTTGGATAGCATCTCTTCTTTTCTCTTTTTTTTTTTTTTTTTTTTTGAGATTTTTGAAAGAAGCTGAGTTTAGACCTAGATAGATCAGATAGAGGGGAAGAAAATGTATAAAGAGCACGTACTCATGCCCCAAGTAGATCCGATTAAGATAAACACTTGGGACAGATGAAGCAGTGATTAAGGTATTCCTACCATGAGGAGGAACATATCCATAAGAAAAATGCTATGAGTAGAGCCGCGATACTCATATTTAAGGTAAAAAAAAGACAATACGTGGAGAACCACATAGTTTCGAATCACCACGAAAGTATATGACTAGTTGTTAGATGGATGAAAGATCTTGTCTTGCGACTAAATTTGTGTAAGATAGATTCTAATAGTAGAAGGGCCTTAGATGCAAGGCATTAAGAGGTTCCATTTCAGTACACCATCCATGGAAGATAGACAACAAGCCCCGCACCCATATTTATGAGTGATGACATACGATCCCATCTAGTTGGGAACAAACTTACCACGCTGACTCCTTTCTAGTGTAGTGACATTTTGGTTTTCTTTAAGAACAAGATCACCAAATTTGAAGTCACGGTGCTGCAAGTTCTTGTTATAAGCATGTTTGACATGCTCAAGATAGACTTGATGATGCTCAAGAGCATTGAGATGCCACTCATCTAATAATTCAAGTTGTGCTAGATGATTTTGATGATAGTCCTCATCAGAGACAAATTATCTCGAGAGAAACATGGAGAGATGGGATTTGGACTTCCAAAGGAAGAACAACCTCGAGACCCATAGATGAGAGAGAAGGGTGTAGCACTAGTAGGAGTATGAATGCTAGTCCGATAAGCCCAGAGAGCAAAAGGAATATGTAAATGCCAATCCCTACCAAATTTCGACTAGTTACCTTTGCGAGGATATTATGCAAAGTTTTATTGGAAGCCTCGACACGGCCATTAGCTTGGGGATAGTATGGAGAAGAAAAGCTGAGTTTGATATTGAAAGCATCGCATAGGTTCTCAAATCAACGTTCTTAAAAGACTTACCATTATCTCGTGATGAGTTTGTGTGGAACACCAAAGCAACAAATGATGTGTTGATAGACAAAGTCAATAATCGGTTTAGCTTTAGTTGAAGAAAGAGGAATAGCTTCTACCCACTTAGTAAAGTATTCAGTGGCAAGTAATGATAGAATGATGACACTGTGAAGAACGGGGATTGATAAGACCAATGAGATCAAGACCCCATTGTGAGAAAGGCCACAAATCCATTGCAGGTTGTAAAGCTTGACTAGGGATATGCGTAAGATTGGAATGTTGTTGGCATTTGACACATTTCTTAGTATATTCACAAAAATATTGATTAAGAGAGGGCCAATAATATCCTAAGTGTAAGATGCATTTAGCTATGGCCAAGCCACTAAAATGTCCACCACAGATACCGTCATGGACCTCTTGGATAGCTTTAGATGATTCAGGGGTTTTGAGGCATCAAAGCAAAATACCATCAAATCCACGTTTGTAGAAGATCCCGCCTAGAATAGTATAGTGATTAGTGTGTAGGATAAAAGATCTTCTACCATTGGAAGTCAGATCTGGAGGAAGCACTGAATGAGATAGATAATCAACGATCTGTTGATACCACTCATCTTGAGTATTGGTTGTGATGGCATTGATTAGAGTTAGTTTCCTAAGGTGAGATGGTTGATCTAATCGTTGCATAGCCACATAAATTCGTGAGTCCTCGGTAAAAGGTGGAATAAGTGAGGCTAACAAAGCCATTGTATCTATGAATCGATTTGCATAGTATGAGGAATAGCTTGGATAGTGAATTTATCGAAAGATTGGAGTTGACAAAGAACAATATCACGATATTTTTGAAGGATGTCATTCTTACATTGATAGACACCTGTGACTTGATTAACGATGAGTTCAGAGTCACCAAAGATGTCGATATGGTGAGCACCGAGATTAATGGCATTTTGAAGACCCAAAACAAGAGCTTCATATTCAGCCATATTATTGGTGCACTCAAAGTTTAATTTGTGTACGACTAGGATAGGCGTACCCCAAGGAGGAATCATCATGAAACCCGCACCTCCCCCTTGCTGGCATTTGGATCCATCAAAGAAGAGTTTTACTTTAAATGGAGATAGACCAAAATCAATTTGTTGGATATATTCATCAGGGAATTGAGCAAGAGGAACTTGAGTGTCTAGAAGAGGATCATCACTAATTGATCTGCAATGATCCGACCTTTGATATATTTTTGTGAGATAAATTCAAAATAAAATTCTGTCATAAGCATGAGCCAACGAGTGATACGATCATTGTGATAAGGCTTCGCATGCATTGTCTTGAGTGGATTGACACTTGTGACAATGTAAGTTTTATGATTGAGGAGGTAGTGACGAAGCTTAGAAGTTGCAAAGAAGAGAGCACAACACAGCCTTTTCACTTCGAAATAGCATGTTTTATACTCATGGAGAGTACGACTAATGTAATCGATGAAATTGTTATTTACCACAAGCGTCCCGATGCAAGATCATGGCTCCCAAAGCATGGTTAGTCACAGAGATATAAAGATAGAAAGGCTCCCCCTCACATGGAGGTGTAAGCATAGGTGGAGAAATAAGATAAGCTTTGAGCTCATCAAAGGCCTATTGGCAATTCTCATCCCATTCAAAATGAACATTCTTACGAAGGAGATGATGAAAAGGATGACAATGGTTTGGCATGTAGATAAAATGACGCACCGATTGAAGACGTCCTTGAAGATCATGGAGTTGCTTTAAGTTAGAAGGGGAGGCATCTCAAGGATAGCTTTTATTTTTGCGGGTCTACTTCAATACCCCTAATAGAAATGATAAAGCCTAAGAGTTTACCAAAGTGAGAATGCCAAACACGCACTTAGATGGATTTAAACGAAGACAAAAGTGAATAAGCCTCTCAAAGAGAGGTGCAAAAATGAAAATATGATCCCGATGGTGTTTGATTTACCAAGGAGATCGTTGACGTAATCTTCCACGCTTTGTGTAAGAGATCGTGGAAGATGTAGGTCATTCTCGCTGATAGGTTGCTCCTACGTTCTTAAGACCGAAAGGCATGACATGATAACAAAATGTCCCCCAAGGAGTTATGAAGGAAGTCTTATGTTGGTCCTCTGGTGCAATGAGAATTTGATTATACCCATAGAAACCATCCATAAGAGAAATCATCTCATGACCCGCATTAAATCCACAAGTTGGTCGATATTAGGTAGAGGAAAATCATCTTTTGGACACACAAGATTAAGATCCCGGAAGTCGGTACAAATTCAAATTTTCCCAGTAGCTTTAGTTACTAGTACTACATTGGAAACCCATTGTGGATAATCGATGGGTTGGATGAAGTTAGCCAAGAGCAAGCGCTGCAACTCTTCTTTAACAAGAAGGGCTACTCTAGGGTGCATTTTACGCAATTTTTGTTTAACCGGTTTGATGTCGGGAAGAGTAACGATATTGTGGACCACGATATCGGGATCAAGTCCTGGCATATCCTCATATGACCAAGCAAAGGCTTGACAATGGTTAGAAAGAAAAGTGGTGAAGTCTCCCAACTCCTTTGGATTAAGAGATTGGCCGACCTTAATGATGCGAGGGTCTTTAGAAGTCCCTATATTAAGGTCGACAGTGGCTTCGTTGAGAAGCGTAGACTTGTCAGAAGGAATGGTTTTAGGAAGATAGGAATCTTCTACCCCTAGATAGGTGAGGACAGAATCATCATCCGCATAAAGGATAGATTGTTGATAGTAGGAGAGTCGTCTCCAACTATTTCAGGGAAAATTAACGGTATGGAAGCGGACTTGTCATTAGTCTTATAGGTTAGTGGCCCTAAGGAAATGGTATTGACTAAAAAAAAAAGTTAGACGGGATGGAAATGGTGTCATCCACATCAAGTGATGCTTCTGACCTAGCGGGAGAAGATGGTTCCTCAATAGGAAGAGGCTCATCGAGAATAGTGATGGTGGCTTTTGAAAGAGGTTTAAATCCTAAACCAAATTTTTGATGTGGCTTGAGAGTTGGAATGGATGTGAGGTCATGCACACCTTGTTCATATTTTCCCAAGCCAAAGCCCTTCCACGCGCATCGATATAAATAAGTTTTTGCAAACGTGGGATTCTGTAGACAATCGAATCCTGCTGAATAGGGCTTGGCCCTAGGAGGAGAATCCGGGTGATAGTGAGGTGTATCAAGACCACCGTAGATGAAATTAGTCTGTTGATTGGGTAGACCAATGGTGATGATGCTACCAAGACCTGGCTGATATTCAGGTTGTTTGTCTGGTCTACCATACTCGTTAGGTTTGAGATGGGCATCAAAAGAAAGGAGAGGAAGCTCTCCTAGTGAGAAACGCTGCAATGTCTCTTCTAGATTTTGTAAGTTTGGTAGTTTAGTTACAGGTATGGAAGAGGATGAGGCCTTTTCAGGAGAATAAGCATTCTCCTTTAGAGGGCACCACGTGGTCATGTCGCATTGTGCAGAAGGAAAAGGATCTCCTAGATGAGTATAGATTTTTCCCTCATATTGATATTTTAAGCATCGATGGAGGGTGGATGGGACATAATGCATTGCACAAATCCAGGAGCATCCGAGGATCATATTGTAGTGGAATTTCCCTTCAACAATGTAAAAGAGTTCGTGAAGTAGCTTCTTACCTACTCGAATGGGCAGGACCACAGTTCCTAAAGTAACTGCTAGTTGATCGTTAAATGATCGAAGAGTGAAAGGCGGGGGTGACACTACATTCTTTGGTAACTTAAGTTGCTTGAATGTGTGCGAGGAGATGACGTTGAGTGCAGCACCACTATCAATCATAGTGTGTTTTAGTGTAGTGTTGTTGATTTGGACCGTGATAAAGAGGGGAGCCTCTAAATCCTCGGAAGAAAGGGAAGGAATTTCTGAATCTTCAAAAGAAATGGTGGTTGATGGTCTATTCAATCCAACAACCATCTCGAAAGGTGAGGTTCATCTGAATTCACAGTGATGTGACGTAAATTATCAATTAGAGCTTGGCAATGTTGTGGAGAAGATTGAATGAGGTCAAAAAGAGACATTTTGACCGGAGCCTGGGTGAGTTGTTTCATAACACTCTCCTCAACTGACATGGGAATTTGAGCCCGAGGTGCAGCACGAATAGAAACCCGAGGTCTCGAGGCTGATGAGGAAGGAAGAGCTCCTTCGAGGGCTGCAGAAATGACAACCCGTGGTCGAGATGTTGTGGATGATGATGGATTATCATACTGTTGGGTTCTAGTGGCGATATGAATTGTGTCGATTTGAGAAGGCGAAGATCATCCGGAGTGGAATCACTAGAAGTAGAGGTCCGAATAACCGCTGAGGCTCGGATGGAGCTAAGATGATAGGAGATACTGTTCCTCCTCCTCTTCTAGCAAAATATCACTTTCTTCCAAGAGGTTGTTAACGATAGATTGAGAGCTTTACATCCCTCGTGTCATGACCCTGAGTACAAAGTGGTAAGAACAAATCAAATCGAGTTAAACCAGGAAGGTTTTACTCCTTTAGGGTTATAGGGTTTAATCGAGGAAGAGATATGGATGAAGATTGGATAAGTTGGCGGAGGATTTCAGTATAGAATCCGGTAGACAAAGATGAGGACAGAGATGATGAAGGTGCCTCTTTTACTTTAATAGACTGCCGAGGTAAAAGAACATGCATGTTAGGTTTGACAGTCTCTTTAGGGATCGTCTTTTTTTTTGGACATCTGGAGGAGCAGCTTTGGGCACTTGAGATGGAAGTAAGTGAGACATGATTGATTTCGATGGAGGAGGAGCCCCTAAAATAGATTTTGAAGATGATGGGGATGTGACAAGTGTTGTGGTCTTCAGAGATAAGGGAGGCTGCTTGGTCGAAACTAATGATGATTTAGATAATGTCGATTTAGATGAGGGAGGAGCTCCCAAAGTAGGTTTGGTTGGAGGAACAGAGGGTGCCCTGGTTTTTGGTAATGAAGATGATGATTCTGATAAAAGAGGTGACGTCTTTCTAGTAGGTAAGTCCACTTTTCGAGGTGCTGGTGAAGAATGTGTTGTAGAAGAAGATGATGGTTTTGATAAGTTTGCAGAAGAAGATGCCTTCTCAGCGGACAAATCCAATCTTTTATGAGGTGCAGAGAGAGATTTTTGTGGGAAAGCACCAAGAGTCTTGATGGTTCGAAATATGGGCTTTCCTTTTTCAGGGATGGTGACAATTTCAACCGCATAAGGTGATTGTAACCTTTTCAGGGGAAGCAAATGGGGAGGTATTGATGACGTAATGTTAGATTTCAGTTGTCTCGGTCTAAGTTCAGGAACCGAGCGTATAGGTGTCGTGCTACTTCTTTAGATTTTCCCTTAATAGGAAAAGTAGCATCGGTGATGGAAGAAGTGAGTGATGAAGAAGCAGTTCCTTGCGAGGGAACTACTTCTGGTACAGTAATTGTGGGTGAGGCTACTGTAGGAAAGGAAACAGGAAGAGTCAAAATCAAAGACGCTTCCATTGAAGTTGGTACAACTATAGGTACGTTCACCAATGGCATAGTCGCAGCAAAAATGGGAGAAACAGAAGTAGATGTATCCGCGGTGGAAACTCGAAGGGATGTAATTGCCTCGAGCATTGAAAGAATGTCTGACGATGAGACATATGAGGATGATACCGTCTCGGGTATGGATGGAAGATCAGACAAAGAAGCAGAGAGAGGTGAATCCGTATCTAACAATGTTGGAATATTCAAAGATGGGCTATCTGAAGATGGTGGAATCCCAACGATTAGCGAAGCGGAAGGAGGTTCTGATTCAGTTGATGTGTTTGCAGATGGCTTAGGTTTAGAAGAAGATTCTTCAGTAGAGATGAAGCTGATAGTATGAGTGTTTGGTTTTTGAGACTGTGAAGCATCATGGTTTGGGAATGATTGGGAAAAGGTTGTTTAAAAACATCAAGCACTTGATTTGGGGGAGCATTTGGGTTATCTAGAATGAGCTCGCCTTTATCAATGAATTTCTGGACAAGATTTTTGAAGGTCTGACATCATTCAATGTCATGACCTTTGGTTCTATGATAATGACAGAAGTCATTTTCCCTATACCAGAATGGGCGTTCTTAGCTTTCATCAACATTCCTAATGGGGGAGGAGTTTGATCATGTGAACTTCCAACATTTTTTCCAAGATAGAAGCATATGATTCCCCCAACGAAGTGAAAGATCGAGATGACGAGGATCCTTTTTGAGAAGATGAGGAGTCTCTCTGTGGTGTTTGATTAGAAGTGTTATCAACTCGTGATGTTTTTAATACAATAGCATTGGTGGATCCCTGATTCTTGTCTTTAGAAGTGGAAGGGTTTGATTTGGTAAATCGAGAAAAATATGGTTTAGATTTAGAGTGAAGTTTTAACTTCCCTTGTTCAATGGCGCGAGACTCAAGTTTGCGTGCCATCGTAAAGGCTTCTTCAAATGTATGAAAGGTCTGGATCCTTAAAGTGGAAGAAATATGATTAGCACAAGATCGAGTAAACAACTCGATCTATTGGGATTGAGGAAGGAGAAAGACAATTGGTTTATTATCCCTCTCCAACGAGTGACAAAGTCTGCATATAGACTCATCATCAATTGATGAATGTTATAAAGATCTCATAATTCGAGATCTTATGCGTGATATTTCTTGAAAAGTTTCCAACAAACATTTGGGCCAATTGAGAGAAAGAAAACAAGGAATGTTGGGGAATGTTATTATACTAGTCTAAAGCAGTCTGTGAGATACATAGGGAAAGTACAGAGCATAAGCTCCTGATCCTGGACTATAAGATAGCAAGCATGTTTGAATGCTCGCAGATGCTATTGAGGGTCCTCTCGACTATGAAATTTTGAAAATTTAGGAAGTTCCCATTGGGGAGGATAAGGCTTAAAAGCCACTGATGGGTGAATGGGTTCATTACACACTTCTTCAAAAGAGTATGAAGGACGAGCCCCTTTGGTGGAGGCTTCTAAGTCTACAATTTTCTTGAAAAGAATTTGGACCACGTCAGATTGAGGAGGAGGCATGCTGGCATGTCCTACATAAGAAGAAAATGGTGGATGTTGTTGAGGTGTCAACGGGGATTCATCTATTGATTGATAGGATGATAAGAGGAGTAACCAGGCATTCTGGGTGACGCCTGGTGTGGTATTTGTTGTGAAGGAGCCTGTGTATAGATAGGCTATGAGATGATGAGTGGTTGAGAAAAAGAAGGTTGATGACAGACGGAGCCTGTGATTGGTGGAATCCTATGCTTGTTGACTAAATCGGAATGGATTGAGGACCATGGGTGTCGATTTGATTGGACATGGTGGGGATAAGGTTTGAAAGAGACTTTTTACTGCCAGATTAGTTATTAAGGGTGCTGACGCTAGAGGATGGGTGAAGGTCATTGTTTCTGGAACATTAGAAGAAAAACCAACTGGAGGACGAGAAACAGAACCAACCGACTCATTGAAGGAAGTTGAATCATAAAGAAGTACTCGACCACAGGGACATAATGGATGGCATAGATGAATTAACAAATGTGGGTGCGCAGATGCACCCATTATATCCAGAGAAGAGGACTTATTAGAAGTAGGTTGTGGAATAGTCGAGGTAACTGCGGCATTGGGAATGGACAAGACTATTTGAGAACTAGTCGACATGGTTGGTGGAAGAGAAAAAGGAGGCACAGTGTGCACCACCCTCCTCCGTGGTTCGAGGTGAAAAAAAAGATGCCAACTATTCTACAAAAGCCTGGGATGGTTCACGAGGGTAATCGTAAACTTGTTGGATTGGTGGTCCCTGATCAGATATTCGAATAGACTTGTGTACTAGGTAGTCCATAAGGGCTACCGGATTGCGATCAAGGAGTGCCTGAAATTCAGATTCCCAGAGGAACATACTACCATATCAGAAGCGGATGATATTTCTGAAGGACTAGGGGTAGCTGGATGTGATGGGGTTGCTTTGGCCTGATAAAAAGGATTATATGACCAGGATGGGGAACCAACTAACAGTGGTCCCGAGGAAGACCCGGGGGGTGCCGAAACATCCACACTAGTGGTGATCTTGGAGGAAGAAGGGGCCAGTTGAGCCATTCTTCTAGATTGCAATCGAGTGATGACCGTCATAAACAAACAAAAATATAGAAAAAGAAGATTGACCTAACTAATGCACAGACAATTCAAGCAGCGTAGGTGATTATCTCTTTTAAATTTTTATGCTTTTAAGAAAGAAAATGTTAGGGAAGGCTTTTTAGAACAGGAACTACTCAAATAGCCAAACTAAGGATGGTTTGAGGAATGTTTGGTGAGGAGTCCCGAAGGCACTTCAGTAAAAGAATGGTATGTGGCTTAATATAGGGGCCTACCCTCACACTTCACACACCGTTGCGATAAGGGAGTCGAGTGCTTTGCCAATATATACCAGAACTTCCGTGAATTTATAGCGGCCCGAGTACCACGTAGGCTCTTCCCTCGATATCACTTCCAAGTAGGCGAGGCCAGGGAGGAATTATTGTTTAAATGCTTTATACCTAGTGATTTTGGCTTTGTGTGCAAGGGTGAAAAATAAAAATCAAATAGTGTCACTACCGATTTTGATCAATTTTCCAACCTAATTAAAACTAGATGAAAAACATATACAATAAAATGACAAAGAAAGAGTTCTTTTAAGCACTTAAAAATGAAGTGTTTGATTTCGATGAAGACAAGTCAAACATATTCTTTCCCAAATGCAATTAAATTCTTTTTAAGCACCAAAATCGAAATGTTCGAATGTGATAGAAAAAACAAACAAAGTCTCTTTTTTTTTTCCAGTTCCTAAAAAAAGGAAAACACCGTAAAAGAGAAATACCTGTAGATTTAGCTCTCCAAGGTGTGTGGACTTCAAAAAGTGCGTTGTTGAGCTCTTCCCCTCGAACAATCCCACAAACAAGCAAAAGTTCTCCGCAAGAAAAGGTTAAGCAAACACACAAACCAACCCAAAAAGATATATCCAGATAATAGCAAAATGAAAAATTTCTATTTAAGGGACTAGAAAAATTTCAAAGAAATAACAATTTTGCATAAAGAGATGGATCAAACATGCAATCTTGAAATCAAAATGAAATATTTACTAATTTTATAAATAGAAATTGGAATTGAGATTTGCAAAAAAAAAAAAAGGACCTAACTTTGCAAATTTAGAAATGAAAGAAGCAAGACTGAAACGATGAAAGGAAATGCTTAAGCAGAACTGATAAAAATCAGTGAAGAAAAAGAACAAAGTTCAAAACTAGAGAAGAGATGAACTTACCAATAAGGGACTTTGGTTGGGTCCTACCGGGCGTGCCAGAATGTAGATCAAGAATTTCACGCTTGTTACCCGTCCAAGTTAATGTACCAAACTAAACACAAAATCCTTGAAAAACCCAAATAAAATCGATACCTAATGGACAAGATCCGAAGATGTAGATGGATAAGGAAGCCGGTGTAGATAAGATAAGACGGTGCACACACGAGCAACCCTACACAGAGATCCAAGAAAATTTTGAGACACCGATGCTTGACGAAAAAAGACCACGTTAAAAGATATTTAGGTGGACTGCCCAAAGCGGTCCGAGAAGCGATAAGCTCCCTCGCCGGATGTCAATCCACATTTTCAATTAAATAAATAAGCATACATGATAAAATATGTACGTAAAGGACTAGATTTTCTGATCAAAGTAATAAACATAATCTAAACAATGGGACATAAAGTAATAGAAAATAGAAACTCAGTGAAAACAATGCTGCTAGATTTGTGTTACCCGAGTTCTTTTACCTATATGTAGGATGATCGGCATCGATCATGTAAAATCGACATCAATCGTTCGGATCAGCGTCAACTTGTTTAGATTGGCGTTGATCCGAGACACACCAAGAAAACTTGGGAAATGGAAAAAGAAGGCAAGATCGTCAACATCCACTGGATCTGCAGAAGTCGTAGAGATACTGGAAAGGCTCCACCTGTGCTGGATGCAAGAACAGAGTCACCAGAAAATCAATGGAGACTCGCGATATCGATGTGGTAAGGGAAGAGTAATGGTGCTCCTCTCAGGGATTGATTTGGACAGGATTTTCTCTCACTTGATAGATGATGTTCAGACTAGATGCTCGAAACTCTCTCACTCTCTCTGTCTAACTCACAATCTTTGTCTAGCTCACAACTTCGTGTCCAAACCAGAATGAGTTCTGGGCTTCTATTTGTAATCGGTGCCGACCGAGATTAAATCAGCGCCGTTCCAAAAAATCAGCGTCGACCGAGTACCGGTCGGTGCCGATCATGGAACAGACTCCCGAAATGGCCAAAAGGAGTGATTTCTGGAAAGATGAGAGTGATCCCTCCACCTCAAATACGGGAAATATCCCACTGCTTGGTTTGGGAGGAGGAGAAATAGGGGGGATATATGGATAGAATAGATATGGGGTAGATAAGTGGTTAGGATACATGTAAAAAGGTGTAATTAAATAGTTAATATTTAATTACTCATGGGTAAAACATAATGGGGTGAATTAAACTTAGGATAGGTGTTTAAATCACAAATTGAATAATACCCCAAGGGGGCAGTGGTAATGCAAACGTGCCCCAGGTTACCCAAGAGGGTAAATGAATGTGAGGGACACGAAATTGGGTAACCAATTTTAGGTGTCTACACAATCTTATAATGAAGACACTAATTTGGATCAGTCACTAGATGCTCTCACCACTTTCACTTCTACATTATGTGATAATACCACTCATGTACCACATGTCCTTGATGTTTTATTAGCATATCAACATTCCCTTAACAATTTTTCTCATGTTAGTATCGTTTATACCTTGGATATCTCTACTATTATCACCTCTACTATCCCACCAAATCACCTTCTTCTTCCCCACCACTATGGAGATATCTACCAATTACATGCATATTTCCACACCCATCACTCATTTTCTTCCCCTATCATTTCCCAAATCCAACCTAGGAATTTTTCAGAACCCATGCCTTGGAGTATTTTTATTATGATTTTCAATCTCATATTCATCAATTGCTGAACATGCCTATTCTCCTTTCTCTTCATCTCTTGATTCTTGATTCTTCTTCATAGTCATCTTGTACCCGAGGTTTCTCCTTATCCACTACCTCCCAATTTTTCTCACATAAAATTCCTCTCTTTGATTGCCATGGAGATCCCTAAGAGCACCTTCAATAATTTCATGTTGCATTCTTGGATTATTCTTATGATGACACACTATTGACCAATTTTTTTCATAAGAGCTTACAGGACTATGCATTAAGATGGTATTATGACTTTCCTTTGCACGCCATTCGATATTTTACTACTTTATAAAAAAATTACATCACTTATCTATCAATATTATAAAGAATATATCATATGCACAAATGGCCAAAATGAGGCAAGGAACTAATGAACCCCTTAAAGTGCCTATGTTTTGTGTTGTAAGACTAGTATTTCTAAAATGAACAATGCCTTGGCTAAAAATGAATTACAAGATATTTTTCCAAATCCTATTGCCTCCTTTACAAGAATTTATGCTCTTTGAATCTTTTCACTCTTTTTATCATCTATGTCATACTCTAAAAAATCATGAAATCAAGTTACTTTCTTTGGGAAAACTTAAATATGGTGTTAATATATCCGATCAATCTATTAATAAGTTTCCAAGTAACATTTCCTTTAAGATAAATCCTAGTGAACCTAATCCTACTTTCAATGTTATATCTTAACATACGAAGCTCAATTAGAACCGACATGCCACATTTTTGCTAAATTTCCATATCCACCACATATTTTGTTTCCTTCACTCATAGAAAATAATTTGATTTCTCTTTGGATCCTCTTGAGCTAGATCCTAATTGGCCTCATGGTAGGAAATTCAATGAAAATGCACATTCCGATTACAATGGATGTAATGGCCATTCTACTTGAAAGGTATTTCAAACTTAGAAATCTAATCCAATGTCTATTTGATAATCATGACATTGAGTTTATTTAATCTACTATTTCCCTTCCTAAATCTACTAATGGCAATGGAAAGCTTAAAATATTCAATGATCCTTTACCTAAGCATGAAAAATCAGCTCTTGAATTCCCTTCAAATCATGAGTATCATGTTGTTCCTCCTCCTCCATCTCCATATCATCCTCTTAGATTTCTTGTTAGTACTACTAATCTTCCTTCACATGTCATTAATTTTATTGATGTTGATTTTCATGCCTCCTATTCATCGCATAGATTACACATTGATGTTTCTATTGGTCCTCATGTTATTAAAAATATTATGGTGCACTATAATTACAATCACCGCAATAAATGTTCTATATCTTTTATGCAAGCTATCAATTTTCCATTATCTCATATGACTCGTATGTCACCTACTTCTCATGGGAATTTCATTCTTCCTATCACCATTGGGCCTCTCACTATCTCTATGCCATTTATTGTTGGATCTACAGATTACACATCATGACGTATTCTTAAGACTCCCTTATCTTAGGAATGTTAAATTCATACCATCCATAATTGACTTATGCCTTAAGTTTGTACATGATCGTCACCTTATCACTTGTTTTGAGGCATCCCACCACATATTCCTTTATCATTAGCTCATATTACTTTCTGACTTAAGTCACTTACATCACTAGTGTAACTCCTACATATCCTCATGATACCCCCATAGCTTTGGCACATGTTACCCTAGTGCTACTTTTACACATACACCTAGATCTTATCCACCTATGGATTCTTCTTCTTACTCATGATGGATACATCAGTCTCATAGTACACCTCATTGGCATAGATCTCCACCAAGGAAACACACTATACATGGCACATATAGGCCCAATTCATGGTCACTTTCTCCAAATTTACTCCCCTATGGCCATAGAGTCTTTGATCATGGTCACATACATACCTCTATAACACTATAAAATAGTGCTCCCTTTCCCATTAACCTAATTAGTTAGATCATTGTAGTATTCACACTTGGGGGCATATTCTCCCCCTTTACTACCTAACGATGCACATTTGAAGGTTCAAACACAACTGTTGAGGGAATACTTACCAACATGGACCTCACCTTGCACACATACACTGGGAGGAACCTTTCTCCCCTCTTATATTTTTTCTATTTCATGTTCACATATTTGTAAAAATTCAAAAACATTAGCCTAGATATTGATTGGATGTATCCTTTCTTTCTCATACTATTCTATGTTGCACATTGCTTATCATTTTACTTGGATTCATATTATGCTCTATCATTTTTCCATACACACATGATCATTCACATGGTACTTTTAAAGGTGAATGTAGATCACTTATAGGTTTAAAAATGATGTATGATGTTTGGCAATGTTCCATACTAGTCCTACTACGGCTCCAGGGGCATCTACCTTTACTGTTTCTCCATATTCAGGTTCTATCATGGTAATACTTACTACTTTCATTACTATTTATAGTTGTATACATTGTGGCATATTATCAAATTTTCTAACATGTCAATGGGTGCTTCATATGTAGCTTTTACATTGCAGGTCTACTTCCAACCATGGTTATCTGATTTCCTTGTATCTTTTTATGCTTTTTATTGATTTTCATTGTTTGAGGGATATCCCCTATGCTTGATTATTTTTTCCTTATATATCCTTGAAGGCTTTGAGTGTCTTGTGACATCTTGAGTGGTGTCCCATGTATTCAACCAACTACTTGTTGTGTCCTTTTCCATGTTATTGTGTTTTGACTAGTTTTTATTGCATCATACCATGTTTGTTTGTGACTAATAATTTTGGATAGCCTTTTACATTATTTTTCATGCAACATGTTTTTTTACTATGCATATTTCCCTTTTCCCCTACATAATTTCTATTTCGATGTGCACATCAGTTTTCAACTTTCCTCGTTTGGGTTGCACTTTCCTTGGTTCATCTCATACACCCCAAATGAGTGGGGAAATCATCAGTGACTATTTTACCCTCATAACAATTCATAGGCCAGCAAAATAATGGTAGACAAAAAATCATAATAAACAAGAGCCAATAAATAGGTTCAAAATTAGACTTGTGCCAAAATAATTTCGGGATAGAAGCTCTCAAATCATATAGTACCGAAGGGGAACTACTGTCTTTCCTAGGAAGTTCTATCTTGGGGAGAAAACAAGTAAAATATAGGATCAACAAGTTTCCAAAGTGACAGTTTATCCAAAATCTAGCAACAGATACTCGATAAAATTTACTATCATGTAAAAAACAGAACAAATTCAGTAGTAATTTACACACTTTGAACAAGGGAACTAATTACTTTATTTTCTTGAGATCATCCATGATCAATTTCTATTAGGTTTTTGGCCATATGCAATGGAACTTATCCATGGGGGATCATTAACAATTGGAGTGAAAATATTATATCTCTCCCAATACTCTTCCCTTGGTGATAGGATGCCTAAATCCCCAGTTTAGCAAAAAGACGCTTAAATTCTTCATTTTGAATAGGGCACCTAAATCTTCAGTTTAGTGACATGATGCTTAAATCCTCAATTTAACAACATGAAACCTAAATCCTCATCACTATTCCAACCATCTCCAAGGAAAAAAACATACAAGAATAATTTTATCTCTTTTCTCATGACACACAAGTATACTCTATCCTTGATTCACTTGTTTTTCAATAAGAATTTCTATTTTCACATTTACTAAGTTAAATTTTAATTTCATTTATCATGATAATTGACTATACTTATCTTATTTTATAGGTCCAACCTTACTCTAACGAAAGGCAACACACAAATGGAACAAGGAACAATCTCAATCTTAAGATGTTCTAAAAAAGACAATATCTAAGGAATAAACATAAACATCATTTCTAATATACACATAAGGTCACCCTAGGATCTTTATCCTCTTCTAGATTCCATAATACACATTCTACAATCTCCATTTGGCACAATATCAAGTACAATCCTCATTTGACATGTTATCAATTACAACTATGTTTAACTCTCCACAAGTTAAGTTCTTCCTATTTACTTTATGCTACTGAATATTCATTCACTAGCATAAAGTGGGGCTAAATGTAGTCATGAAATCATGTACTTTCTACATACATCACACCTCTAACTATGTCATTATATGCATGATTCCTAAATGAGAAACCTAGACATTAACAACATTTGTTTTGTTTTTACATTAATATATCCCTTTTGATACTCTTGACATTTACTTATCTCGAATGGTCACTTTAATTTTGGACGTTGGAAAATATATGACCCAGCTCTATATTTTCTATTATATCCTCCAAGAATCCTAAATAGTACCATTCATTAAAGAAAGGAGTGCCCAAGTGTTATTTTTCTGCCTTTAGGCACTTATATCCTTTTCCTAGCTTTTCTCAAGTTTGAAATGCCACATAATTTGTTATCTTTTCTAAATTGTATTTTTGTCACTTTTAGTTGGTTGTTTTGGTATTTAATGATGAAATTCAAACAAGGGAATGATATATATATATATATATATATGAATTATTAATATTGTTAGGGGTTGAATAGATTTTGACTAATACTTATTATCTACTACTTGAGAAAAGAGAAACATTCAAGGACTACATTTGGGTTGCATTATTCACTACATAAAAGGGGTTGTTTTTGAATTCCATCTCACACATTCAATCTTGGGTGAAATGTAGTTGTAGCTCATTATCTTGGTGTAATTGACATAAGAGAAACCTAGCTTCAAGGGACACAATTCAATCACACAAACACTAGAACTATATAGAGTTTGAAATGTAGTGCAATGCTTGGTGATAATCACATTGGGGTGACCTCCAGGTATTTCTGAATCAAGCATGTGCATTATTTATTCCTTCTAATAATTTCTTGATCCTTTTGCAGGTAGTTAGGGTTTATTTTGCATGTTCATGTGCAACACAAGAACCCTATAGTGAAGTGTATATGATAGAGAGAAATGAAGAAGACAACTTGACTTTTAAAACATCATAAGCATATTTCTTTCCAAGACACTAGGACTCGATAGGTCCTTCTGAAGAGTTCCCATATCCCAATTCTTAAGACAAAGCATACACATTTCTTATCTATCCTTCTCACATTTTTACCATCCCGAATCAATTTAGATATTTCGATACCATTTAAGTCATTCTTATCTCACTATTTCTTACACTTGTTTGTTTCTTGCATGATAGATCTTGTTTATCACTATTGTATTCATTTGATCTCAGTAATCTAATAAATATTTAAATTTAATTAAATTAGCTTATAATTTGAAAACTAATTGAGATGTAAAAATCTATCGACGTTATACTATAATTATTTATGTATGATTATTGCACTAGAAACAAACTAGAAAAGTGTGTGTGTAATGATATTATTTATAACCTTGGTTTCATTATTTGGGTTGTAAATACAAGTGAACTTTAAGGTTAAAAATATGAGTCAAATAATTGATCTAATTAAGAGATTTAGATATGAAATTTGGAAATTATGAAAAACTAACTATTTCATGATTGATTAAATCCTATAAATAGCTAGCAATAAGAGTACAAGTAAAAGCTGGAATGGTTTGACATTACAATATTTTGAATATGGTAAAATAAGGGGAATTAATTATTTTCTAAGATATTGGATTTAGAGAAATTATTTTTGAAGAAATGGTGGAATTTAATTCAATCACAACACTATCAAAATTTGTGGGTGTAAAATATAAATTCAATAATGAATAGTGAATTAATAAGTGAATGTTAAGTATGTGTTCAAATGATGTAATTTAATTGATTTTATATGAGATTGTACTATTGTTAATGAGATAAATAGATATGTTATGTTTGGTAAACTTAATTTATATTTTGGGAAATTATTATGAAGTGTGTGTATGTGAATTCATGTGAAATGAATGTTTTGTGCCTAGTTATATTTTAAGTTACATATCATTTCAAGCGGTATGATGTGTGTGTTGAAGTGTGCAGGTGGTGAACAACTTCTTGTGAGTTAATACACCAAAAAAATACAAAACATATCAAGGATTAAAAGTGGGACTAACTTCGCACAAAGATCCCCACCAACATAAGTCACCCGGGCTTGAAAATAGTTGGGTGTTGGGAATGTGTAAAGTGACCCGTAAAATTTGAATGTTGCATGATTTTCTTGTTTGAAATTATTTCCCTCCACTTTTTACCTTTAATTTGATTAATTTTTTTGTTAATCCATGTGTTGGTTTATATATTAATACTTTTTTTCATTTTATGATGGATTTGACTAGTTTTGTTGTTGGGAAACTTTCCATTTTAGGAACTACCAAATTTAGGATTTATGGGCATTTTGAAAAGTGTTTGGGACAGGTAAACCTTATCCCATACTCCCGAAAAATACCCTTACACCTACCCATAGGGAAAGTGTACCTTTTTAGGCTTCTTTGGTCACTCGGGGACTCAATTAGAACCCATTTATTTTACTTTTATTTATTTTCTCTTTTTACAATGATTTGTTAATGCTTTATTATGTTTGCATATTGATTTGATTTATATTTTATTGAGATGTTTGTTGCAATTATAATTATATTTTTTTATTTTGATTTATTGGGTTGATTGCAAGTCAAGTTATTTTGATGTGAGCACTTTTGATTTTATTACTTTTATTATTTTCTTATTTTTATATCTTTTTATATTTTTTTATCAAATCCATGTAAGTGAATTTATGGGTTGTTGTTGATTTTTAGGGATGTGGATTTTGGATTATGTGGGAATGTAAGAGAATTTAATATTATTTTTAGGAGTTGGGTTTTTTTTTTCAGTTTGGAGATTCACCACTTGGCACAATATTGAGGGATGCTTCATTTAGGATCTTGCCTATTCAAGCAAGTCCCTTCTCTCACTTTATAAGAGGTATTTTTGTCCCAATGAGGTACTACTAGTTTTTTTAATGATTTGGGATGCTTTTGGAATGCTTGTTAGTGCTTGAAGAAGTTTTTAGTGCTTGAATATTTGGTGGGATAAGTTGAGAACAAAGTGACTTATCTACACTTTGTTATTTTCCATTGTCATGGTTATTATTGCCTATCCCTCTCTTGGTGAATTTTATGATTTAATGGAATACTTAAGCTTGTTTTATGGGTTTAAGTGTTATTGGGTTACTTGTTATGCACTGTAGACACAAAATAAAGCACTTGCTATTATCTACTATACCACTAAGTATGTTGTTTTATATATGGATCTTGCATAAGAAAAGTATTCACTGGTGACCCAATCTATAGTCCAGCCACTTTTCTTTTTGGTTTCTTTCATTTTTATCTTTCACACTTGTCACTCATACACCCAGTCCTAGTCAGTCACAGAATCCCTTTCATTAGTCTTCACTCATTTTTTGTCACTTGTCTCTGGACACTAGCGCTACGAGATCCTCTCCATCTTGGGCACCCATGTATTCTTTATGTTTTATCTATTTTTGACATTCGATGTTGGTATTTTTAGTTTTCCCTCTCATATCCTAAGGTACTAGTTGGCATGTCGGGTCATTAGTGTTGAAATTCAAGCAAGAGATCCCTATATAAATACAACATACATACCATTATATGGGTGGGAAATTCTTATCAAGGGCTATCTATCTACATATCTCAAGGGATTGCATTTGGGTGCATTATTCTACATACACACTACATAAGAAGGGGAGTTTATTTTATTCCATCCACACATTTTCATTTTATCTAGTTATCGCCCATTATCTTGGTCTCATTGGCGCAAGGACGACCTAGGAGAACTATTACACACACAAGCACGAGAGAACTACATTGGGTATGAGATCTAGTGCAACACTCGATCATAATTTCACCATTGTGATGGTTGAGACATCGACCCCTCATTTTACATCTTAACTTTTAGGATTTAATGTTTTTAGGGTTTTGTAGCGAATATTTGTGTGTGGATTTACAGTACCTCAACGATCCAAGTGCGACTCAAAGGCTACCAAAATTAAACAAGTGTGAATCCCTACCAACACTATTGGAACTAGGTTCCAGCCATTTCTACAAACCCAGGTGCCCACACAAAGGTCTTCGGTGCTCGTAGGCACCTCCATCCTTGCCTAAGTACCCATGTCTAGGCATTGCATGAGCATATCTACATTTTTATACCTGATTGTGATTAGGTGTGTTCTCGTTTCATCACATTTTCTAGTTTATACTCACTTTGGGATAAGAAAAAATAACATAAGCACCTTATCCCTCTCATTTCCTTTCATAATTAAAATTAATAAAAAAATTAGCATTTATATTTTAGCATTTATCGCTTATAGTAGATATGTGTATTCACATTTTAATAAAATAAACAAATTTTATTAAATCATTTTAGTGAACTCGTAGCTTAGAACTTAATGTAGGAGCATCAACTTCTGGCACGTATATAGGTTAATATCATCAATTTTGGCTTCTTAGTTGTGTTTTCAAATCTCAAGAGTCTTCTAGAGTGTTTAGGTAGGCTAAGTTTGGATAAGACCTTTACAAATTAAAATTTGAACATTTCCCTCTAAAATTTTAGTTTGAAATCTTGAAGGAAATTTTGTATTGTAATAGTTGTTTCAGTGAGTTTTTAGAGCCTTCATACATGTAATGTGATGATAGAAGCTATAATGAGGCCTAAAGGTCCTAAAAAGGACAAAGAATGTATCCTAGTTATCAAATCCTAGGTTCATGCTAGGTATAACCATTTATTAATGAGATGTAACAAAAATGTGAAAATGAAAGGGTCTAAAGGGTGAAAAATAGTTACAAATTTTATAAAGGGATATTTAAAGAATTTGTAACCATTTTACAAACCATCATTCGAGATGGTCTTTCAATTGAAGGAGCTCCAAGAGGGTTTGGAGTGAAAATATTGTGTATACACAACAATGGTAGTGATATTTTTATGATTTTTTACATTGAGATGATTCAAAGATAACATAAACATGTAATGTCATTAATTTATTTTTACTTGGAAGGAATAATTCTCATTATTTTATGGTTTAGAAGTTGTTTTTATGTGATTCATCCAGATTTTATGCCTTATGTGATAAAGAGGGTTTGTAATAATGGATTCTTGAGAATAGTTAGGTTGTATGACGATCAATGTATGATGAAAATGGAGAATAATATTGAAGTCAATTATTTGGAATGAGAGTAACTAGGAGATCTAAGCATAAATATTCACCCTATCTCAACCTTACTTATGAAGGATTATTGATTGTTTGGGAAACTTGAGAACTGTGAAACCTTGCTTGATGAAATAGAGTGTTAAGGGGTTGTTCTTATTGATATTGAGTTAGAAGACTCCTCTAGTAAGTTATCTCCCTTAATAATGTTATCCTAAACCTTTGATAAGATTATTAAGGTTTGAAGTTAGGTTATTTATACCTTCAAGACAAAATAAGATTTCTCGGGTTAGAGGAAAAACCCTCATCTAGGTTTTTTTAGAAATTCATTGGTTCTTAGTTTCCACACTGATTTAACCATTCAATTTAGTAAGATATCTTTAGCAATGTATCTTGAAGGTAATCCCAAGGTTTTATGGTCTAAGAGGAATTCAATGACAAGATAAAGGTGACATTTTGTATGTAACATGTAGGTAACAGTTAGGAGCCTAGAATTTTTGTTGAAGGGTGTATTAAAGAGGGTTGAAGGATAAAAAGGCCTTAAGACCTAAAGGAAGTTCCATGGAGGCTTAAATTAGTGAATATAGTGAGAAAAAAGGATTCAAACCTCCTTGGTAAATTGAAAGAAACATGTGATAGTCTAAAGACTGACCTATAGATGTATATTTGAATACATGAGCAAGAGAAATGAAAACAGGGAGGTTTCAAAGCTTAATTTTCAATAAAATTGATAAGATACTCATTTGATCCTTCTCCTTTAGAATTTTGACATCTCCAGGTCCAATTTTGTTTAGATAATTTGTAATTCTTAATAGTAGAAGAACTTGGAGTGACACACTGAATAGTGGTCTAGATAGCCAGGAGGAATAGTTATCAAACTAGAGTTTAAAGCCCTAAAACTATGAATTGAGCCTAGAAGAATGTCATCGGGGTAAAATTAGTCAATTTTTTGAAATTTTTTGAGGTTAGGGTGGTTTCATTTGACCACAATTTGGATTAGTGTTGTGATAATCTTGTAGAGGAGTTTAGAAACTTGGGGTTTGTGGTTAGAAGAAATTTGAAGACTCTTAGTGCAATTTTAAGGCCTAAAATTTGGTAATGATATCCTAATTAAAGTATATAACAAGAATGGAGTAGAATTGAGCCAAGTTAAAGGCACAAAAAGATGCCACGTGATAACAATTTCCTTGTAAAACTATAGGTGACAGCTTAGAACTTAAAAATTACTAAGTGATAAGTGAGAAGATGATGAAGAATTAAAGGCGGGGCATATAAACTTGTGGGAATAATATTATTCCAAAAAGGGTTCTAGTGTCGTGTTATCAATTCGAGACATTTGTAAATTGATCCATCCACAAATTAACCAGAAGTAATTTATTTAAGAAACCTAGGAAGACAAGTTTGTTAAAGGTAACTCCACAGACTATTTAGTGGTTTTGGTCCATTTCAAAGGCATATTTCACATATTAAGTCTTTGTGAACATATCAAACTAGTTGGCTCAATGAAAAAAGGTGAATTATCTAGAAAGTGTATAGCTTAAGGGGATATTATATAAGAACAAGTGGCTTGTCTAAGGCATAAAGGGTAGAATTTGAGTAGTGCCACAACTCTAACATTGTGAATTGAGCTTGATTGACCTTATGACTACATCAAAACTAATTTCCCAGGATCCACTAAAACCCTAATGGCTAAGGATATCTCTTCTCCTCCTTGGCTAGTCATGCCTCATGTGAGTTTCATTCCTATCTATGATTAAACAACTATAGTTGAACTCACTGCTATATCTTAACTTTATTCTTCAAGATAACACTCAAATACAACTATTAGCTAATGAATGAAATGTTCCCACTAGCTTTAACCATTCCAATATTAGCATTGTTTCTAATCTAGCAATATTTTCTGGTTGTAGACCTTGTTATTCATCCCACCACATGTTGGGGTTGATAATGTGAAGTGGGATATCATTTTATAAACCACCACTTATGACCCTTATTAAAAAAATTATTTAAAATAAACTCAGTCGGTCTACATAGCCTCAAATAGAGTGAAACGACATGACTGTTCACCCATCCTATATAAATAGGATGATCCCACATGGGATTGACTACTGCTACTTGAGCTATTGATCTAGATAGGAAAAACTTGAGCTTTTTATGTAAGTGAGTTGTTTACTATGAGACCAAGGAGTGAAGTGGAAGTGTTGGGTTAAAGTCTAATAATTCTTAATATAGAAATTTCTTTATTGGTGAGGTTTTATCCTTTGGGTTTTCCCCACATAAATTTGGTGTTATATGTCTTGTTTTACTTTCATTTGTTTAGTTTCAACTCATGTTATTAAGCTCTATAATTCGCTATGTGTAATAAGCTAAATCATGATTAAATTAAATGCACAACATAATCTATAATATTTGGAATTTTAATGGTGAATCTATATTTTTTCAATTATATGTTTCCTTCATTTCCCTAACATGGTGTCGAGTCAATGATTATGCATGTGTAGGATTGATATGGAAGCTTTTAATTTTCTAGAGTGTAGTAGCTTAAAGTTCATTTACAAATCTGGGAAGCCCTAAAAGTTCTATAATTGTCTTTAAGAAAACTAGGATTAAATTTCCAATTCTCGCCCAACATTTTTGAAAATATTAACTAAATGGCTTTTTAAATCATGTTTGAGCAATTGTGTACTTAGATTTGTGCTTGTGCGACTAGTTTTGATCGTTTGCATAGCCTAAATTTTCCGTATGCATGTTATTTTAAGTTTTCACTCTATTTATAGCCATTAGAGCAGTTTTTGTCTGTGGATCTGAAATATTTATTTAGATCCAGTTTTTCTGAGCTTCTAAGTCCATTCCAACAATAAAATTCTTTATTTTTCGTTGTTTTTTTTTTTTGCAAATCTTTGGACAATCATTTTTGTGTCATAGGGCTTCACATTTTTAGTATTTTATAGTTATTTTTGGCCTTGTGAAGCCCGATCCATTAATTGAATGCTAAGTGGCTTCGTAGTGTCGTCTTTTGTTTAGATCTTTAATTTTCTACATTTACAAAGATCGAGCCAATTGTTTTGCTCCATCTAGCTTTTCTATGTCATATTTTAATAGATTTTTTAATTTTCTACAAAGTTATATCTTTGTGAAGCTCGATCCAATCATTTTTCACCAACTAGCTTCGTATTGTCGAGTCCTTTATTTGATATTTTCATTTTTGCCAAGTTTGAGCCAATTAGAAGGCTCCACCTGATTCATGTTGTCATTTTTATTGTTTATTTATTTTTCAGTCATGAAACACAAGCCAATAGGGATTTACATGGTTTCTCATGTTGAACGAGTTTCTTGCTTCCTATCCAAATTAGTTTACGATAAATAAATAAACACAAAACAACATCGAATATGCAAGGGCTTAGTACGTTGAGATGGTGATGGCTGATATGGGTGCCAAGATGATGATGAGCTCCTCAATGCGATCCCAAAAACCTTCAACTCAAAGAAACTAGAGGAAACTACTTAGATATTTTATGTGGGGTTTCCCAAAAAAATGGTTCGAGAATCTTTAACTTCCTTGATAGTTTTCAACCCCGTGTGATAAAGAATAATGATAAAATGCAAGATAAACAGATAAATGTAATCTACTTGAACAAAGGAAGTCGACGATGTTGGTATATATATGGTGTTACTAATATGATCCAAACACAACATGCAACATGAACCATGTTATGTGAATCAACAAATCATGAGAAAATTATTGTGGGGATTCTAGTGTCATTATAAGGACATCATGAGAATACTATGATAAACAAGAGGCTTAAAATTCAAAACAACATTTTCCCAAATTTTCTAACTTATTCTTCCGAGGGGGGAAGGCCCATATTTATAGCCTAGGGGTGAGGTTAGATTGTGGGTTATTAGGTAACTAGGGTTGGGTAAAGTAACCTAGATTAAAAGAGGTGATATGATTCAATGGGGCTCACAATTTGACTTATGAGGTTAAAAGATAAGGATGCGATATGGAGTGGGGAGTATGATTGACATATCTAGGTGAAACAATACATCCCATTTTTAAATTTAAGAGTGGGATGTTGGATGGGTATATTATTCCCCTTGGATTGAATAATTTTGAGATATGTGAAATAATGCAAAATTTTAATTATTAGATGGGTTTATATGGAGCCCATTAATTAATTAAAATTTGGGTGAGTAAATGGATGGAATTTATTCAAATTTAGGAAAAATAAAAGAGAGAGGAAATTTTAATGTGAGATGACGGAGGGCATTACACCAAAAATTGGTGTCTACATTTTCCCCTTTTGTTGAGTGGTTTGCAATATCAAGCCGCAAGATTTAAAAAAAAAAGGATTGGGATGAATAAAAATATGACCAAATGCAAGATTCTCTAGGTGAAAAAGGATTGCAATGACAATGAAACATATGGTAGTGAATCTAATATCACATCGCTAGAGAATAATTGTGATCTCAATGGAGATAGGTGACAATGTTCTTTGAGCTAGTGAGTGGGTAAAGATCACTACAGTATGGATGTAAACCGTGATGACCAATGGGTCATAGGAAAACATCAAAATATGTGCAACTGAATGTGAAAGGTATGTGAAATACTTTGTCTATGAGGAATCGAGCAAAAAATCATGCGTCTGTAAAAGGGAAGAGAATGAAAATAATGATGCCCCAACACACACTTGAGAAGGGAAAAAAAGTGAGTTATGTGTGTCGACAAAGTACAAGGATGAAAATTTTCCCCAACATATGACACGAAAAATGACATAATGGGAGATGAATGTTGAAATGAAATATCCCAGGGGGGACGAGTATGGCCATGAATGTGGATATGAAGAACATACTGGATAGAATTCCCCAAAAGGGTGTTAAATAATACGTTGAAAACATGTTTCTTAAGAAAGGTTTGTAGTTGAAGGCAGATGAATAATGGGGCAAAGAAAAAGGAAATTAGTCCCACTTCTTTGACAAATAGGAAAAGGATTCAAGATACTTTTGTGAAAAATTAGAACAAACATTCATGGAAGAGAATAAGATCAGATAGGTGATGGCCGTTATGGTATCCTCCAAGACAAAAATTTCAAAGGAAGATGGGATGAGGGATGTAGATGATAGATGATAGAGATAAGAGGAAGAGGACATTGACTGGAGTAGAGTGGACGTGGTGGAGGAGGGGAAGAAAATGAAAGAGGATAAAGGGGATGAGGTGTAATAGGATGGAGAAACCATCATCTGCAGATGATGAGGAGTGTGAATTGTGCTTGATTGTGATGGAAAGAAGAGGAAGAGAATAATAGAGAAGGATGATAAGAGAGGTGAGAAGATAGATGAAATCACAAAAGAGAGAGAATGATAGTTAATATGAAGGTAGTGAGAAAAGATAAGGGGGAAAGAAATAGAGAAGGCATGATGGACCTGGAGAAAAATAAAATAGAGAAAGAGAATAGGAGAAGAAGGGAATGAGAAGAAAAAACAAGAAGAAGATGAGATGAGAAGAGAAAGGAGATTAGAGGAGATAGTGAATGTACGAGATGTGCCATAGTAAATAAGTAGCAGATATAATAAAGAGGAGAGATGGTGGGAGAAAGAAATGATGAAGGACAAAGAAGAAGAAGACAAGAAAATGATAGAAGAGAGGGTGAAAGGGAGATGGAGATCAAAAATAAAGGGAGAGAAAGAATGGATCACAAAAGAGATGACAGAGCTGAGAAAAAGAAGAGGTGAAGAATATTAGAGAAGGATGATAGGAGAGATGAATAATAAGACGTGATGAGGGTAGGGGATAACATCAGGAAAAGGAAGAGAAGGATGGAAAGATGAAGGGGATGAAGAAGATGAAGAAGTTAAAGAAGATGAGAGAGGAGGTAGAATAGAGAAGAGAAAGAAAGGAACAATGAGGAGCCAGGAGGTTATAGAGGAGATGAGAGAATGGAAAAGAAACTGATGTATAGAGATGGAATAAGATAGGGGTGGTAGAGAAAGAGGTTCAGTAATGGGAAAGTGGAAATAAGAGGGAAAGAAGAGATGATAGAGCAGAAATGGGAAGGGAATTGAACCAAGGTGTTAGGGGTAAGACCCAGGTAAAGAATATGAAACAGAATGCATGGAAATTCATGTGGATGGTGGGATGATAAAAAATATGGGACAATGTTGGTGAGCCAGGTTATCAATGGATAAGTAAGACAAAAGTGTGAGGAGAAGAGGGGATGAAGATGATACAGAGGAAGTGAAAGAAAACCAGGAGTAGAAAGGAGGAGAGGACAACAGAGAAAATGATGCAAAGGGAGGAAACCAAAATGGGAGATAAGAAGTGAAGAGTGAGCATTATAAGGCATGTAAAGAGAAGCTAGAGAAGAGGAATGAAACATATTAGAAAAAAATTGGAATTTATGATGAGAAAATAGGGAGAGGGTGTATGATGAAGACAATAGAGATATTGAAGAAGGCAAAGGGAAGATGGAAAGGAAATGCCAGTGGATGGATGTTAGGAGAAATCCTCCGATAATGATCAGAGGGCACAAAAGAAAAAAAGGAAGGAAGAGAAAATGGAGGAGGTAAAAGGAGTGAACATGGACATGTAGAATGGGGATAAATGAATTTTAGGAGAATTCCACCGATAATTATTAGCATGAAAATGGAAGATGATGATGAAATAATGTTAGGAGATGAACAATGATAATGACGGGTAAGTATGGGGTAGAGATATGTGGGAGAACTCTAGAAAATGGAGTGGAAAGAGTAAAGAAAGGAGGGATAATGATTGGTGTGGAGATGATGATGAGGAGAGGATGTAATGGATGAGGATGTGGATGAAGATGAAGGAACGAGACATAGTAAGAAATGGTATGAAGTGATTAAGTTATATTTCCAAATGAAGGATGATGGGGATGATATTTGAGAAAGTCTGAGATATTTTGTGTGACGAAGAAAGAGGAGGGAAGAGGATGTGTTTATGGGGAATGAAGAGAAAATAAAAATAGTGGGAATGTGGATCAAAGGGGAAAGGCAAGGAGATAGATCATTCCTAAGAGAGACTCTTAAGTAAGATTGTCATGTCGTACAAATGGTTAAGTAGTATTGTCAAGACGAAGAAGAATAAGAATGATGAAGAGAAGCGGATAGTTGAAAATATTGATGGTAAGAGTGTATGACAAAGTGGAGTGAAGGGGAACCCTCAGGTATATTTGTCATACTACGAAAGTGTGTAAGTAAAGTGATCGAGGAGAAAATGGATATTAAGACAATAATAAGGAAAGAAGGAAACAAAGGAGTGTAACATAAAGGGATGGATGGAGAGTTTGAGGGTAATCCTTAATTAGGATGCCCATGTTGTGTGAGTGATGGTGCCATAGTATTCAATAGAAGTTATGGAGCGGGAAGATGTTTCTAGTGATGATTGTCGTTCAATGGAATAGAAAATGGTGGAGGAGTTTCTACAGTGGTAGGATCTTAGGAAAGAGATATATTTTAATGAATAAGCCTATGCAAAATGGGTGGTTAAGTAAGATCGTCAAGCCAAAATAAGAATGAAAGGGAAATGGAATGATAAAATAGATGCCAAGAAATGATATTAGGGGAAAAAAAAAAACCCTATCTAGGGTGGAGGGCGGGTGAAGGATTGAAGAAACAACAGAGAAGGATGAAGTGGGTGAGAAGAGTAGTGGAGAATGAGATGGGGTGAATTTTAGGAAAAAATTGGGTTGAAAAAGGATACTAGGAGGAATGAATGGTCAACAAACGATATTACAAATGAGACCTTGTTCGAGAATGATAGGTCTACTTGAGTAGGACTTTCGTGTTGTGTGGGGAGTTACATAGATGTGCAGCTAGGGATGAAAATATTGGGATGGTGAAGAATAAGATTTATGTGCTAAATGATAAATAGGAATAAGAGTGATGAGAAGGGTAATGGGTGGATAATTAGTGAGAAGAGAAGGATGATGTGAGAGGATGGATGGAGAAAGGTCACATTGGTCATGGTGGGGGATGAGGAGCTGTTGGATAATGAATACTACTTGAGAGATATTCTCAAGTAGAATTCACAAACTACAATGGAGATCAAGTATAATTCCCAAACCGAATAGTGTATCAAAGAGAGTGTGTAGAAATAGTAACAGATTTCATGATTTTATGGATGATGCTAATAGGGGACATCCTTAGGAGTAAATATATGGATGTAGATTTATGATTTGAAATTTGATTTCAAAGAATGTGATTATGATGAGAGATGACTTTGAGGAGATGAGTGTCACATGACCATAACAAGGGGCATGCAAGAAAACCATGATTCAAACCAAATAGGAGGTAAAAAAAATAAGGTACCACTCAAGGCATTGCACTTGTAGCCAATAGCAGGTGTTAACACATAACCAATGATATTTAGTTATACCAAAAGACCATGAGGGAAATATGGATGAAAGATTCTCATAAACCTAATATTGACATGACTAGGGATTTGAGATGTAACTTGTATGTGGGAAGAAGGTTCTCCAAAGGTGGTGTTCCTTAAGTCTATGCCCCAACTCTGGGAAAGGGAAAGAACAATAATAGAAGAAAGTTGATCAATGTGGGAAGCTTTCTGAAATGTTGATAAAAAGAAGGTTGATCAAAGTGGGAAGTATTCTGAATGCCATAACAAAAGAGTAGCCATCCTTCGAGGGTATGGTCTACTATATACATAATATGGATGGAAAGAATAATATATATGATAGTCATCCTTCAAGGGATCGGTCTATTTCTTATGATGTTTCGTTTGACTTTGATTTGCATTTTTTATTTTTATTTTCCTTTTTCTCTTTTTTAATTTTTTTGCATGAAACAATTGTCCTTCGAGGATCGATTATTTTTAATAACTCGGGTTTTACTTTTTACATGCATGAATTTTAGCTTTATATGGGGGGAGAGTTGGGAATAGCTAAGTAGACCACTTAGGAGGGGATGATGACTGTACAAGAGACACCCTTGTACCCTTTACATGACTGTCATAGGAAAATGAGAGGGTGATGGATGTAATGATTATGGGGTTCTCACCAAATGGGAGAACTTATCCATAATGAATATGCTATGAGTAGAGCTGTGGTACTCATATTCAAGGTCATATCAAAGTAGTGATGGTAGACCACATAATTCATATCATTACCATGATAGATGGAAGGGGATAATGGTGGAGACATGGTCTAAAGATAGGACTATGCTCATAGGTGCATGTTTTAACAATAGAATGACTATAAGTGTAATGCATTAAGGGGTTTGATCTCTAGTTTACCATCAAGGGAAGCCAAGCGATAAGCCCTAGACCCATACTTATGTGTGATAATATATGGTCTGATCCAGTTGGGAGAAAATTTTCCCTATTGGCTCCTTTCTAAGGTAGTGATGTTCTGATTTTCCTTTAAAACAATGTCACCAATTTTGAAATAATGCTCTTTGATGTGTTTGTTATAAGCATGTTAGATATGCTCTTGATAAACATGATGGTGCTCAAGAGCGAGAAGGTGACGCTTGTCTAATAAATCAAGTTACATTAGAATTTCCTAGTGATAATCTTCATCAGAAATGAAGTTGTGAAGAGACACACCTAAAGATGGAATTTGAACTTCAAGGGGGAAGAAGGGCTTTAGATCCATACACAAGAGAAAATGGAGTGGCCCCTGTAGAAGTGTGAATTCAAGTGCAATAGGCCCATAGAGAAAAAGGAAGTTGGAGATGCCAATTTCGACCTGCTTGGTCGATAGTCTTGGCCAAGATATTTCAAAGAGTTTTATTAGTGGCCTCGGCTTGGCCATTAGCTTGAGGATAATACAAGGAAGAAAATCTAAGTTGGATATTAAATGCATCACCAATTTTTTTAAGATCCTTGTATTTAAAGGACTTCCCATTATCCATAACAAGTTTATGTGGAACACCAAAGTGATAAATGATGTGTTAATATATAAAATTTATAATTGGGCCAAAATTAGTTGAGGTGAGTGGGATTGCTTCTACCCATTTAGTTAAATATTCTATAAAGAATGATGATAGAATGATGTTATTGTGATGAATGGGGATTTATCAAATGAATAAGATCAAGACCCCATTTTAAAAAGGGCCATAGGTCTTGGGAAAGTTGTAAACCTTGGCTAGGAATACAGATAAGATTAGAGTGTTGTTAACATCTTACGCACTTATTGACATAGTCACAATAATTGTAGTTAAGAGAAGGACAATAATAGCCAAGGTGAAGAATGCACTTGGAAATAAATAACCCACTAAAGTTCCCACCACAGATACCATCGTGGAATTCTTAGATAGCTCAAGAGGATTCATGGTATTTAAGGTAACGGAGAAGGATACCATCAAACCTGTGCTTTGTTGTCTCCTAAAAACTACTCTGCATTTTCATAGCCAAATTCAAATTTTTTGAGCTCGTACCCTTTGTTGGTGTTTAAGCCAAGTCAGAGATTCAAGAAATTAACAAAGTCATGCCCTAGAGCTGTTTGAAGTTGCTGATTTTGGCTCATTGTGGAAAAAGTGGAAGTTTTTGTCCCAGTGCTACACAATTTAACGAGGGACACTTGGAACCCGAAAATCTAAAATTGCCGATTGTGGAAAAAGCAGATTTTTTTCCCAAGTTGGACAAGTTCAATTGGGACACTTGGGACCCAAAAATCTAGATCGACCGAAAAATTCAAATCAAAGCAGTACGCCAGTGGAGGAAATTGAGTTTTTGAGCCTTTTTCCAAAAAAGGTTAAAAGGTTGAGAAAAGGGTGTGAACCCATTTCCAATCAGAAGGTGCCACGTGTCTAAGTTGAAAAGTCAAAGCGGGGTGTGGGCCATTTTTTTCCAAATTTCCAAATCTCTAAAAATCTCAAAATGTAAAGGGATTTCCCTCGTAAATCGTTCCAATCCCTTCTTGTCACGTGGACAGATGATTTCAAAGCTATAGGAGTGAATCAAATGGTCTATATTCAAACTGGAAAATTAAATGTAACAGTTGCTTTGCAAGATTTGTTTTTTAACCCGCCTTGGGTGTTTTCTTCGCAACAGAGGAATTTGAAAAGGTGTTGAGGATTTGTAAATATTATAATGGTTTGGGCAAAGGATATAATGGCTTCTCCACTTCATTCCAAGGGTTGGCGATTGATTTTGAAAAGACTAGAGTGCTTTGTACCTAGAAAAGATAGAAAACACCATTCTTCTTCTATTTTCTCTTCTTCCTCAAATTTCTTCCATTCTCAAGCTATATACAAACTCTGCTAGAGCTTAAATAATAAAAAGAAGGAATTATTGCCTCTTTGATTGAGGAATTGATTGGTACTTTTCGACCAATGGGTTTCATTTGGTCTTGTAGCTTCTCCTACGGATTTTTTTTTCTTCTAATTATAAACACATGTAAATGAAACTTCTAATTAATGTGTGTGGGCATATGATATTCTACTCACAACATTAGTTTCTCCTATCCATTCTCACTCCCTTTCCCATTCTCAGAAAAAGTTCTTCTCTAGTGAGAAATTGCTAGCTTTGCCACAGGGTCAGTGGAGTGCCCCTATTGGATCTCTAGTCAAAAGGCCACCATTGAAATCCACTTTTCACGCATGCACATATGGAAGCTACACCGTTCAAGTAGAGGGACTTAGATTCCCATAGCATTGGCTTGAAACCCACCAATTTTTCCACAAGACAAATTTTCTTGCCAATAGTTTTTGGCACCCACTGTGGGGTAGATTTTGCAGCATCTACACCTAAAAATGACCTCAGGGTCATAAAATACAAAAATATTCTAGAAGAAAAGTTTTTGGAGATTGAATAATCACACAAACTTCATGGATGTAAATCATGGCTATTCTAGGAAATCCTCCTGTTGAGAGACTTGATTTACTCTTTCACATCTAAGAAGACATTGATTTTGATATGAGAGAAGCTATTTGGCATAAGAGACAAAGTGTCAATCAATACTTCATTTCCATAAGGATTTTGGACCTAGAAGAGGAATGTGTTGTCAAATTGGAAAGGTAGAGACAAATTCCAGCACCCCAGAGAAGAGCATAAACTTTCAAGTTGGCTGATAGAAGGTACACCCGGCAACTGAGGCTTGGAGGACAAATTGATCCCACATTTGAAGAGCTTGAAAGAGGGGTAGTTTTGAAGAGGAGATAAGGGCTCAACTTGAAGAAATAGAAAGACTCCAAATTGAAGCAAAGAAATAGTAGTAAAAAATCAACCTTAGAAATACTTGGAGGATAGAAACAGGAATAGAATGGGTGATCATGAGCATGAGGAATGTAGGCCTAATGTACCATGGGGAAGAAATACTAGGTCCACTTACTCTTCCACAACCACTTCATGACCTCCCAAGAGGCTCAAGAAATAACTTCCCAAAATTCAAAGGGGATGGTTCTCAGCTCCAGGAAGAACATGTAGCAGCATTCATCACTACTTGTGGAGTGTTGGGAGTTAAAGATGAAGATGTTTTAGTTAGGCTCTTTGTGGAGTCACTCTAAGAAAAGGTTGTTGAATGGTTCTACATGTTTCCCCAAGATCTGTTACATGTTGGGAAGATATAAGAAGTGCATTTGAACATAGGTTTAAGAGCACAAAATATTGTCAGGATTTGTTGGTCCAATTGGTTCAGATGAAGAAGGAGACCTTTGAATCAATGAGATATTTTGTAGCAAGGTATAATAGGTTGATAAGAAGGATCCCAGAAGATGTGGTACCCCACAGAAAATAACTTGAAAAGGTTCTTCATCAGTGCTTTGCCACCAGAAGTTGGTTTCTTCCTCAGAAGATCCCAACCAAGAACATTGAGGGAGGTTCAAGACTTTGTAGTTGAGACTGATGATGATCTAATTCTTTCTGGCAAAGTGAAAGGACCAAATGGGAAGAAAAAAGGTCAGAGTTCAAATTTAGTCACCACTGATCCAATGTTCCAAAAAATGGCAAATGACCTAGTTTCTTTGAAGAAGCAGTTGTCACAAATCACAATGAGGAATGCTCCAAGGAGACCAAATTCTCATGATAGACCAATAATTTCTCCAAATACTTGTAGATTTACTCTTGAAGCAGCACTAGTCAATGTTGTCTCAGTGACACTAGGGAATTAGAAGAAGGAACATACATTGAGGAAACTGAAGAAGAAATCATGGATGACTATGAAAACTATCTTGAAAATGAAGAGGTCGGCATGCACAATGGCCTGATTGAATACATTTATGATGAGGAGGAAGGTGATGAAGAAGCTCCAAGTTTTTCATGTGTTGTTTTCACTCTTACACAATCCAAGAATGTTGTTTTAGCCTCAATAATTATGGAATCGAGAGTAGGAAAAACAAAGAAGATAGCTCCTCAAAGCCTCCACTACACAAGATCATCAGCATGGGATCACCATTACCACCTTCCATGGAATAAGCTAGAGAGAAATCAAATTCACAAGATGTCAAGGATCACACTCATTGTGCCAGTAAGTTATCCGATTCTTCTCCGAACTCAAAAGCTATTAAAAGAAATTCTCTTCTAAATACCGGTTCTACAAGAACATCTAAATCTCACTCAAGGGCTACACCCTCACCTCCTTCCAAGCCAATTGCTACATTTGAAAAGGATAACCCAACACCATGAGAAATAAAACCTCTGCCATTTAAATCCTCTCCCACTACTAGAAAATCTTCCTCATCTATATTAACTCCATTTTACTTTGTGGAGCATGCAAACAAAACCAAAGTTCAGCTCTCTGATTTTGAATACCTACAAACATATCCTTCCCAATTTGATAGATTCATCAAGGAAATCCGGGGTGGTAACTCTACATCCCAAATCTATAATTCTAAAGGCTTACTTCCCACACCATCCATACCACCTTCTCAAAACATGTTAGCCCTCAGTTCCTCCAACATCAACAGAGTTGAGCCTTTCTACCTGTCACTTCTCATCAAAGGCTTCTAGTTGAACAATTACATCATAGACTCTGAGCCTTAGATAATGTGATGCCAACAAAATTTGCAAATGCTCTTGGCCTCACTTTGACCCGGTAAATGGCACATGTTATTCAATGGAATCCAAACAAGTTCCATTGGTAGGAAGAATCAAGGATGCTCAAGTTGCACTAGCTGATTACCCTGACAAGAAGATACTCTTGACCATTTTGGTGGTAGATATCCCAACATCTTTTGGTATGCTTTTGAGTAGAATTTTTTATAGAGATCTAGGTGGAGAAATAAAAATGGATTGGTCATCTACAACTATCCCAGTGAAAGGAGAAATGAAGAAGTTGTTGCCAATCAGGAAAATGAAATTCATAGTAAGGAAATCTGTTGATCCAAGAGCTAACATCCTTTTTAAATATTATGGGCTAGGAAACTACTTCCTTACATCACAAAAGGAAGATAAATTGGCACTCCTCATAGAGGAAGAAGAATATCAGATTTAGACGATGGTGTTTGATGGAATTCATTCCAAAGAAGGTTCAGGAGCTGGTGTAGTATTATACTCTCCCTCCAATGAGGTATATCCTTTTGCTTACAAGCTGTAATTTGATAATACAAACAATACTGCAGAGTATGAATCATTGCTCTTAGGCATGAATGCAGCAGAGGACATGGGAATCAAGAAGATGAGATGTAAAGTTGATGTTGAGATTGTGGTGAAGCAGGTTTGCCAACAATATTAGGTGAAAAATCCAAGGCTCAGAACTATAGAAATAGAGTGTGGGACTACATTGAATCCTTTGATGCATTCTCCATTGAAGCTATCCCTAGGGAGTATAATGAAAAGGTTGATTCTCTAGCAGTTTTAGGTTCTTTAGTGATGCCTCATCCTTCTTTTGGCAAGGATAAAGTGACCATTGAGATGGTGTTCAGACCTAGCATACTAGATAATGCAAATCACCAGCAGGTCTTCAATGATGATAATCAAATCCTAGCCTTCTTAGAACAAAGGGATAACTTTAATAATATGTTCTTTGAAGGTAGTGAAAACCCACACCGTGAATCAGTCCCCAAAGAAGATAAAGAAGGAATTAAGGGAATTGAAGAAGAGGGAGTAATCAAACTAAAAGGAAACAAAATTCCCAAGGGCATAGTTTATTTGGAAGACCTCTTTGACAAACAAGATAGGTTCATCCAAGAGAAAGAAAAATAGTCTTCTCAAAGTGTCCATCCGATTTTGATCAAGAAAACATTAGCACTTCAGAGAATCCAATGATGGTTAACATTGGTAAATGTTGCTCACCAGAAGAAAAGAGAAGGTTTGTTGCTCTGTTAAAAAAGTACTTAGACATCTTGGCATATTCCTATGATGAACTCAAATCTTTTCAGCCAAAGGAAATGCATCACTCCATTCCTTTGAAGCAAGGAGCCAAGCCCTTCAGGTAAAAACAAAGGCCCTACAATCCAAATATTGTTGATGTTATCAAAGAAGAGGTGAAAAATATGCTCAATGCTAGAATCATTTTCTGCATCCACCATTCAACATGTGTAGCTAACATTGTGCCAAGTAAGAAAGAATAACAGGAAATAAGGATTTACGTAGAGTTCTCAAATCTAAATCAGGCATCTCTCAAGGACAACTACCCTCTTCCAATCATGGATCATATTTTGCAAGAAGTCACTAGATCTGAGATGCACTCTTTGCTTTATGGATTCTCGTGGTACAACCAAATCAAGTTGGCGAAGAGGATTGCAACAAAACAACCTTCACAACACTTTGGGGCACTTTTGCCTACAACATAAAGCCTTTTGGCTTGATCAATGTTGGAGCTACTTTCCAGATAGAAATGGAATTGGCCTTCAAAGATTTGAAACACTACATTGTCATTTACCTTGATGACCTCACGGTTTTTTCAAGGAGGAGGAGAGACCATATCAGTCATTTAGAGCAAGTCCTTATAAGGTGTAGGAAACATGACATTTCTCTAAATCCAAAGAAGTGCATCTTTGGATTCATAGAAGGTAAGTTGTTGGGACACATTGTGAAAAAACATGGAGAACACATTGATCCTGAAAGGGTCAAAGCTATCCAAGCACTAGCCTTACCAACCAGCAAGAAGGGAGTTCATTCATTCTTTGGAAAGGTAAACTTCCTTTGTCATTTTGTGCCTGAGTTTTCTAAACTGACTAAGCATATAACTTCCATGATGAAACCTCAAGAAAGTTTCAAGTGGAATAAGAAAGGAAAAACAACATTTGAGGAGATCAAGAAAGCCATTGCCAAAGCTCCAACTCTTATATCTCCAGATTTCAACAAGGATTTCATCATGTATTTCTATGCATCAAAACATACACTCTCTATTGTCCTTGTTCAGAAAAATGATGAAGGTTTGGAAGCACCCATTGCTTTCATGATCTTTCCTTTCAAAAATCATGAACTAAAGTACATCCAATTGAGAAACATGCCTACGCAATGGTCAAAGCTGTTAAAAGTTTTAGATTCTACATTCTCAATTCCCATACAGTGGTGATGGTCCCTGGAAGTGCAATCAAGTCCATTTTGACTCAACAAGATCCTAGGGCTAAGAGAGGAAGTTGGATAGCAAAGACCCAAGAGTATGATTTGGAGATTAGACCCTCTAATTTGGTAAGAGGAAATGGTCTATGCAAGCTGATTGTTGAAGATGAGGCTCTTAAAGCTCAACAGGGAGAAAAAGATGATGTTTTCTCAACCTGTTCAAGAGACAGTCCACAGGTGCTCTTTGTCACCACTACTGATGAGTGGTATGTTGACATTGCTTACTATCTCACTTATGGAGAATTCCCTCCTCATATTGATTACAAACAAATAAGGACACTCAAGCTAAAGGCAGCCAAGTTTGTGATTTGGAATCATGCACTTTACAAGAGAGGCCTAGATGGTTGTTTCCTCAGGTGTGTAGATAAGGAGCAAGTAAGAAAAGTTGCTCAAGGCATATCATGATCAAGCTTGTGGTGGACATTTCTTAGCAATGGTCACCGCACATAAGATCCTCAAAGGGAGATATTATTGGCCCTCCATCTTTGTAGACACTCAAGATTGGGTTTCCAAATGCAAAGCATGTCAACAATTTGTTGGAAATCCACAACTAGGCTATGTAGCCACTCGTGCTGTGGTGATTGAAGAACCATTTCAGTAATGGGGCTAGATTTTATTGGTGTTCTGAATCCTCATTCTAGTGCAGGACATAATTATGTACTCAATGCAACTGATTACTTCACTAAATGGGTGGAATCCATCCCAACCAAGCAAGCCAACTCTGAAACAGTCTACAACTTCATCAAGGAGAATATCATTGTTCATTTTGGAATACCATAGAAAATTGTTGTAGACAATGCCACCTATTTCTCTTCCAAGGAGCTCATAGAGTTTTTTTATGGATTTGGAATCTCCCTATCTCACTCTTCTAACTACTAACCACATGGAAATGGGTAGGATGAGTTAAGCAATAAGAACATTATGACCATTTTCCAAGTTGGTATATGAGAATCAAAGGAACTAGCACAAGAAGTTATTTGATGCATTGTCGGCTGATAGGATCACTCCTAAGAAGGCAATAGGTATGTCACCTTTCCAAATGTTGTATGGAGTTGAGGCAGAGATTCCCCTCACAATTGAGATGCCAGCTCTCAAGTTGCTGCAAGAAATAGAAGATGGTCAATACAAGACTCCATTGACAAGAGGATCCTCTTCCTGGAAAAGTTGGAAGAAAGTAGATGCCAAGTGGTGGATAGAATTAAAGAACACCAAAAAAGTGAAGAAGATCTTTGACAAGAAAGCAAAGGAAAGATAATTCAAGGTTGGATATTTTGTTCTACTATGGGACAAGAGAAGAGAACCAAAGGGAAACCATGGAAATTTTGATTCATTATGGCTCGGCCCATTCCAAATTCATGGAACTTGTGGTGAGAATTTTTTCTCCTCTCATACTTGGATGGAACGCCATTAGAATTGCCTCAAGTTCACAATACTTGAAACAAGTATCATCAATGAAAGTGGGTTGTCCCCTGTCTTGTACCATAGGTGATTTTCGTAGGTGTGTTTTTCCCTTTTTCTATTGTGTGGTTCTAGTTTAGTTTTGTTGGTTTGTTGTGTGTTTTCTCCTTCTTCCATTCTTTCTCAGAATTGTACATGACTCTACAAGGCCCAATGGATAAGGCATTATCCAACGTAATATGTTTTGAAACTTAAGATTCTAGATCCTCACATCGTACCCTAGCCATGCCCAATTCACACCATGTCCCCAAGCCAAATCTAGTTGTTATCTCTCAAAAACTACTCTACGTTTTCATAGCCAAATTCAAATTTTTTGAGCTCATGCCCTTCATTGGTGTTTAAGCCAAGTTAGAGATTCAAGAAATTAGCAAATTCGTGCCCTGGAGCTATTTGAAGTTTCGATTTTGGCTCATTGTGGAAAAAGTGGAAGTTTTTTGTCCCAGTGCTACATAAGTTCATGAGGGACACTTAGGACCCGAAAAGCCGAAATTACCGATTGCGGAAAAAGCGGAAGTTTTGTCCCGTGATACCCAAGTTCAATTGGGACACTTGGGACCCGAAAATTAGGATCAGCCAAAAATTAAAATCGAGAGCAGCAGTCGTCACAGAGAGAAATTAAGTTTTGAGCCTTTTTCCAAAAAAAGGTTAAAAGGTTGAGAAAAGGGCCGTGACCCCATTTCCAATCAGAAGGTGCCATGTGTCTAAGTTGAAAATTCAAAGTGGGGGTGCGGGCCATTTTTTTCCAAATTTCCAAATCTCTAAAAATCTCAAAATGCAAAGGGTTTTCCCCCGTAACCGCTCTAATCCCTTCCTTCCATGTGGACGGCCTAATTTCAAAGCTATAGGAGAAAATCAAATGGTATATATTTAAACTGGCAAATCGAATGTAACATTTTCTTTGCAAGATCTGGTTTTTAACCCGCCTTGGGCGTTTTCTTCATGAATGAGGAATTTGAAAAAGCGTCGAGAATTTTTAAATATTATAATGATTTTGGAAAAGGATATAATGGCTTCTCGACATCATTCCAAGGGTGGCGATTGATTTTTGAAAAGACCAGAGTGCTCTGTACCTAGAAAAGATAGAAAACACCATTCTTCTTCTATTTTCTCTTCTTCCTCGAATTTCTTCCATTCTCAAGCTATGTAAAAACTCTTCTCGAGCTTCAATAATAAAATAAGGAATTATTACCTCTTTGATTAAGGAATTGATTGGTACTTTGCAACCAATGGGTTTCATTCGGTCTTGTAGCTTCTCCTGCAGATTTGTTTTTCTTCTAATTATAAATGCATGTAAATGAAATTTCTAATTAATGTGTGTGGGCATATGATATTCTACTCACAACATTAGTTTCTCCTATCTCCATTCTCACTCCCTTTCCCCTTCTTAGACAAAGTTCTTCTCTAGTGATAAATTTCTAGCTTTGCCACAGGGTCAGTGGAGTGCCCCTGTTGGATCTCTGGTCGAAAGGCCACCATTGAAATCCACTTTTTCACACATGCACATATAGAAGTTGCACCGTTCAAGTAGAGGGACTTAGATTCCCATAGCGTTGGCTTGAAACCCACCAATTTGTCCACAAGACAAATTTTCTCACCAACATGCTTATAAATAACACCGCCAATGATCACATAACGAGTAACACGTTGGATAAAATACTACCTAGCATTTTTAGAAAGACCAAGAGGAGTGATGGATTTGGATAAATAATCGAATATTTGAGAATAAAAGAGATCTAATGAATTAGGTTCGACAAGATGAATCTGAGGTATGTCATAGAATGGTTGTTTATGATAATGGATAATGACCCAAAGCTTTGGTTCTTGCGTTTTCTAAGGGATAAGGGTCACAAGGGATGTCATTGTATCAGCGAAATGATTGGTCGATTGAGGGATAGGTTGAATAGTGTAATAATCAAAGGCTTTAAGAAAATGATGAGAAATGTCACGATATTGTTGTATAATATCTCTATTACACTGATAATCTCTTGTGAATTTCTTTATTACTACTTTAGAATCACCATAAATGTCAAGAATATGGATGCCTAGAAAGACAATAGTTTCTAGTCCTAATATAAGGGCCTCATATTCTGCAATATTGTTTATACATTCAAAATCGAATTTGAGTGCTAAGGGGATAGGGGCATCTTTAGGAGGAATGAGAAAAACACCTTCCCCTCCCCTTACCGACATTTAGAACCATCGAAGAAAAGAGTCAATTTAAGGGATCATGATGAAACTAATTGATTGATTCATTTGGGAAGTGGTCATGAGGAGGTTGTGTATTGGGAAGAGGGGCTTTGTTAATTTTTTTCGAAATAGCTTGACCCTTAATTAATTTTAAAGGAATGAATTCCAGTCAAACTTGGTCATGAGAAGAAGCCATTGAGAGATACGATTATTGTGATATGGCTTAGAATGCATTACTCGAGAGGTTGGAAGTTAGTAACAATATAGGTTCTATGATTAAGAAGATAGTGTCAAATTTTCAATGTAACGAAAAGATAGTGCAACATCATTTTTAGCTTCATTATATCGTGTTTCACACCATAAAGAGTATGATTGGTATAGTAAATGGCCTGTTCACATCCTCGCCATCACAATGTGCTAACATAGCTCCTAGAGCATGATCAGTTACAGAGATATATAAATAAAAGGGGTCCCCCTCGCGTGGAGGTGTGAGTACCGGCGAAGATAAAAGGTATCGCTTAATATCTTCAAAAGCCTTTTGAAAGTTGTGGTCCTAATCAAAATTTATGTCTTTTCAAAGAAGGTGATGAAAGGGTTAACATTGATTGGAAAGTTGTGATATGAAACGATGAACAAATTGGAGTCGGCCTTGAAGACTGCAAAGCTGCTTGAGATTGGAAGGAGGGGGAATTTCAAGAATTACTTTTATTTTTGTGGGGTCAACCTCAATGCCCCTGATAGAGACAATGAAGCCAAGGAATTTCCTAGATAGAACTCTAAAAACACACTTTTCTAGATTGAGGCGAAGGGAGAAATGCATGAGACATTCGAAAAGTATTTCAAGGACCGAGAGATGATCACATTGATGTCTATATTTTTCTAAGAGGTCATCAACATGGTCTTCTACAATTTGATGTATGAGGTTATGAAAGAAATATGTCATGGATTTTGATATGTGGCCCCAACATTCTTTAAACCGAAGGTCATGATACGATAACAAAAGGTACCCCATGGGGTGATAAAGGATTTTGTGTTGATCTTCTCGTGCAATCAGAATTTGTTTGAACTTAAAAATCATACATTAGAGAAAGCATCTCATGTCCCGCAGAAGATCTACAAGTTGATCAATATTTGGAAGTGGAAAATTTTCTTTAGGGTAAACGAGGTTTAGATCTCGAAATTGAGTACATATACAAAGCTTTCCAAATTTTTTAGCAATGGGTATGATGTTAGAAACCCATTGGGGACAATCAATGGAGATAATGAAGTTGGCGAGATGAAGACGTTACGTTCTTCTTTCACAAGAAGAGTAATTTTGAGGATGCATGTGGCGAAGCTTCTACCTAACCGGTCTAGCATTGGGGATGAAAACGATGTTATGAACAACAATGGAGGGATCAAGACCTGGCATGTCCAAGTATGACCATGCAAAATCCTAGTTATGTTTAGATAAGAATGAGGTGAAGGCTTCGAGTTCTTGAGGTTTCAAAGATGACCTACTTTAAGGATGTGGGGCTCTTGAGGAGTTCCAATAGTAATGTTGATAGTGGATTCATTCAAGAGATTGGACATGTTAGGAGGAAGGGTTTTCTGGACATGAGAACCTTCGGCTCCCATGTAGGAAAGAATGGAAGTGTCATCATCGCATTGAATAATGTCAATGATAGGGGAATCTTCCTCTACCATCTCTGGATGCTTAAGGGGAAAAGACCGGGTTTCATTTTCAACTTGGTAAGTCACCGGTCCAAGAGAAATAGTGGAAATAAAAAATAGGGGAATAGGGACAATGTCATCTAGATCTGGATCCATAAGATAGTTAGACGGGGAGAAGGTATTATCCAAACTCATAGGATAGTCGGATAGATATGAGATATTATCTGAATTAGTAGGATATTCATATGGAGAAGAAGTGTCCTCTGAATTAGTAAGGTAATCGATGGAGAAGAAGTGGATGAATCAAGGTGGATGGGAGAAGATGTAGATGTGTTGGAAGGAGGGATGGAGGAATCTTTATATCCCAAGCTAAATTTTTGACATGATTCATGGGTTTGGGTAAAGATATTTCCATGAGGGCCTTGTTCATAACATCCCAAGCCAAACCCCTTTCATGCAAAATGATAGAGGTATATATGAGAAAATGATGGTTTACTAAGAAATCCAAAATCACCTATATATTGTTTGGCGTGAAGGTGATCCTCGGTATGAGAAGAAGGTTGATCAAGGCCATCATATACTAAGTTGGTTTTGAGAGAAGAAGGGGAAAATGATACAATTTACCCAACATTTGATTAATACATAGGGGCCTTATCGGGGCGCCGAGGCGGTTGGTAGAAGGAAGGGTATTGAGAGTGAGGAGTTGATATTATCCTAAAGCAATATGTTGCATTATAGTATCGTAGGATCCATTATGGGGTAATGTGGATGGAGGTACAGGAGAACCGGTGGATGCATCAAGAAAAATTATTTTTGGGGACAAGGACATCCTTAGGTCTATATATCATGCGACATGTATTTAAATTAGGTACCTCATTCAAAAGAGCATAAATGGTCCCTTCATGTTCATATTTGATACATCGATGGAGAGTATATGGGACACAATGCATGACACGAATCCAAGGGTGTATAAGTAAAAGATTATATTAGAATTATCCTTTGATGATGTAGAAGAGCTCATGGAGGAGTTTATGGCCATCACATATTGGAAGTACAACCATTCATAATGGAGGAGTCACAACATCATTAAGGACACAAAGAATGGTAGGAGACTTGGCAACAATGGTATTAGGCATCGATTGAAGCTATAAGAAGAAATGATATTGATACTGACACCATTGTCAATCATGTTTTGTTAGATGCATGTTTCATTGATGTGGACTATGATAGATAGAGGTATAACACGCTCTTCCCGTGGTATCTTGGGTATTTCTAACTCTTAAATGATATGGTGGTAGATGTTGTGAAGGCCTGAGCTAAGGCTGCGAAAGGTTGGGGCTCATCAGATGATACCGAGATGTGTTGAAGAATTTCCATAAGAGCTTGTTTGTGGTTTGGAGATCTTTGAATGAGCTCATAAAGAAACATTTTGACCAAAGCTCGATGAATTTGTTTAATCATGATTTTTTCGATGGAAGTACGATTCGAGGTGGCCAAATGATACCTTGCCTTTATAAGAAGATTAATATGTTGATATGGGATGAGTGGTAGGATCGATGATGAAAACCTTTGGCCATGGCAGGGGTGCGGAGGCAACAAGTTCCTTAGGAGGAGGGATAGTGACAAAAGTATTTGGAGTGGATGGTGAGGTGGAGTCAAGATTATATGGTCTCGAATGGGTGGTTATCCGAACAACATTGATTAAAAGGGGGAACGATCCTTAGGATCATCCTCCTTTGGTAGTATGTTTGTGATGTCATTGGTTGTATCTTCTTTTGGTGATGGAGTAGTGACAGGATTTATTAATGAAAGGGGCGGTCTAGATGTTTTAACAGAGGCATGTTGGGATGTGGGGGTTGGCGAAAGAGTTGGTTTTTCATCATTAAGACTTTCATTGAAAAAGTGATGCACAATGGCTTTGAGAGATTTGCAGTGTTTAGTGTCATGTCCAGGGGCATGGTGAAATGCACACAAGATTATAATTAAACCATGACAGCCTTGGCGCACTTGGGTCGAAATATTTAATTGGTGGTAAGGTGATCGCTGAGGCTTGGAGTAGTTGATGAAACATGGTGGTATAATATCTTGAGGTTATCGACGGAGGACTTTGGGATGATGCCTGGACATGTTGTGGTGTAATGATAGCTTTTGACATTGTCTTATATTTGGGAAGGGGAGATGAATGTGTTTGATGTGGGATATTGGTGGAGGATGTGGATGCCTTTGACTCAATTTTGAGATATTGGTTAGGAAAGGGTCGTTGTGTTGCTCTATTAGTAGTGTAGGTTATTGATGAAGGGGATGCTCCCAAAATGGAAGAGGATGATGAGGGGTGTGGTCCTAAAATAGAATAAGATGGTGTGGCTTCTAGGGGATCGGTATTACGATAGTATGGTGCACTTTTCGATGAGGATGTGAAGGAGGATGCTTGGGAAATGGGGGTCTAAATATTTTCTATGAATGGGGATTATTAGAAGGAATGACAAGAATTTTTATAGGAATAATTGAATATGATATTGTAATATGAGTGGGGATTGATTAGATGTGTGAGTATCTGATTATATAGAGGAAATGGGATGATAATTTGAAGTCAGGGAAAGTTGGAATGTTTGCCAAAAATCATCAAGTAATGACATGGCCATGGAAGAGGAAGGTGAGATAGACGAGTGTACAATAGTAGATGTAGTAGGTGTTGGTAAAAGTGCGGAAAGAGGGATGGGAAGTGATGTTTAAGGATGGGATAATGGGTAAAGGTGGAATGATTTTGGTAAGCTAATCGAATTTGATGAAGTAGGTATAAGAAATGACAAAACAGAATAATATTTGTAAATGGTGAAAGTGTGGTAGGTGAGGAATTAGGTGTAGACATAGGTAGAGGTGCCAAATGAATGTAGATGTGACCGATGTTAATATGGAGATGAGTTTTTGTGAGTTTGTGGATGTAAGGAGAGTGTCTAAGGGGATAGATATAATTATTGATGAAGAAGGTAAATTTGGGGATGAATCGGATCTCTATCACCAATATGGATTGTAGTCATCTTTATGCCTTTAAAATAATAGTACAATCCCATGTGTGTTGGCCTATCACCCATCAAGCGGTGGGTGCTCACTCGAGGCACGCACGGGCATCGAGTCTCTCCTTTATGTGATTCTTGTGAGAATGCATCATCTTATGATAGAATCAAATGTAAAAGGATAGAAAAGAACTATACAACATTCTAAGAACCTAGAACGAGTTGTCATCTCATTACATCCAGAAAAGAGAAATAACAAGCAATGTATATGTAACTAGTTCATTCATAAAGGAAATGCATAAGGAATATACTCATGAACACGTATATGGTTTACAATAGAGCCTTATATTCATATCAACATGTTTAAGTACCACATTACATTCCATGAAACCATTACAGACCTTCATATCACAATGCAGAGCCAAGTCATGCATCGAACTAGACTATGTCCCTTATACCCCAAGGATAATCACATACCCATCCCCCTAAACATGCCATCACTCCCAGAGTTCTCCTAATCCCTAACCCCTAGAACCCTCCATTATATTTCTTCAGATCTTTACCTCTCTTCTACTTGTTCTTTTCTTCTATCGGGCACTTGTATTTATAACCTTAACAACCACCGCCATGCCCTTCTGAAGTTATATATCGGTTTCCAAGTGTCGAAGTGGTCCTCCATGGGAGCATGCCTTCTCAGATCCGAGATCTCCACTCTTTTCAATGATGTCTTTTTGGATCCTTCTATCGCATGGAATATTCCTTTCATGGCCACCAAGTTGCCAAGTTGGCACCTTATCCATTCCACATGCACAATCGGGTCATGCTTTTCTCATGTGTTGCCAAGAACATCGAATATGGCTAGGTCCTTGAACCCTTCCTTTTCCTTGTACGTGTGCCAAGGGTTTTGCTAAACCCTTATAAAACCATATCTTGTGTGCCTTCACCTTACATTCCCTTCTTTAACTAGGCCCCTTGCCCACGCGCCTTCTTATACTTAGCCAAATAATTCAAAGGTCCAACATCACCCCACACTACGCTTGTTCTTCATCCTCGAAAACAATTTCTGAAATGAATAAAGAATGAATGGGCTCTTGAAAAGTTGAATAAAGAATGGAGTAAACAATTGGGGAAAAATGAAAGAATGGGGGAATCATGATCACTGTTAAAGGAGGAGAGGGAAATCCTTCCTCAAATCTACCTCCAACTTATCCCAGGCATCAACCTCATTTTGTGCTTGTTGACAGAGGTCACCTACTAGGGTGCTTACCTCCTCAAAGCTTAGCCCTTATCCCTTGGCATTCATTGTCTCTATGATCCCCTCCATTTTTTCCCAAATCCTTGAGTGTGTCCATCCTCCAAGTGATTTGGGGGTACAATTATTTCATCGGTTCTTGATTGAGCCCCATAAGGTCTCAATGGCCTCTGATTTATTTTCCACTTCGGCTAGGATTTTTTCTCACTCAGCCCTGTTCCCCTTATTATTTTCTTAGAACTCCTTGAGTGGAAACCAAGATACTTTCCATTGTATCCCCCTATTCATGCAATTATCATAGGTAGCCTTAGCAACTTACGTGGCAGATTTTACATCGGCCGAGGATCTTGTTGTCTTGAGAAACAATTTCTACAACCTTCATCTTATCCTTGTTTTTATGGCACGCAAATTCCTCTTTTATGGATTCTAAGGCAAGTGGTTGCCTCTCCATAGTGAGTATGTAGGTCAAGTCCTCTAGGCACTATAAGTTTGATCCATATTTTTATGCGGGCGGTGTTAATTCTAGATGCTTCAAGACAATGGAAAATGTGATCATCTCTATTTTCTTGTATACCTCGCGCACCCTTGTCTTCTCATATTTTAACTCATGCCTTAACTAAGTGCTGATTAGCCCCTCCTACTTTATGTCCTTGCTTTTCTTAAGGAGATCCTCCTTTTTCTCTATCTCTACCTCTAGGAACTTCACCCTATCATTTCTTCCGAAGAGTCTGGCTTCAACCTCAACTAAAACTTTGTTGAGCACGTTGCAGATTTTCTCATCTAATAATTATTGAGCATTCACCAAGGGGTTTATTCCTTTTATTTCTGGCACCTTCATCAATGCTCCTTGAGCTTATTTCAAATTCAAGCTCATCAATGTGGGACTCAAATGCCCATGATAGCATTTTCCTCATCCAATGATATGCACCTTCCTCATCAAATGAATTCATGGCAAAGATGTATTCCATTGGTATGGTGCTCTAAAATTACACATGCAACACCTTGTTTGGATCATCGATGTAGCCCATTCCTTGACATTTTTCCTCTTTTGTGCTCTTCCTCCCTATACATGTGTGGCCCTTGGAAATCTTACACCAAACCGATCTCCCCCTTGCTTTGCCATATTCTTTTCCTACACTTTCCTCCTCAACTTCCTTTAACACATCATCCACGTTACATCCAACCTCTTGTTCCACCACTAGGTCCTTGATGATTCTCTTCACTTCTCTTTTTATGGCCTATTCTACCTATTTATTTGTAAGGCTTTGGGTCCTTTGATCCTTTGTATTTACTTCTCTGATCACCCCCTTTCCTTGAGCCTCAATCTCTTCTTTGTCATTCTCCTCCTCATCCTCTTTTTATACTCCTCATCCTCTTCTTCCTTAGAATCATGCACCTCATAGATGGTATGGTCTTCACCTCCTTCAGGATCGTCATCATCATCCTTGTCATTGATGTAGGCATCTAGACTCTTCGTCTCTTCTGAATCTGCCTCATCTGTCACCTTCTGTTTCTTTCTTACTGGGGATTCTAGTACAGGAGATTCTTCTTTTTCTTTCTCTTTGATAGGTGATGTCTCCATTGGTGATTCCTCATGGGTGAGGTGATCTTCAGCTCCATTTCCTCTTCTTATGGGGTTTTTTCCTTGATAGGATACTTCTTTCTCCACGCGTAAGTACTAGGCTTAGCACTTACTTCCGGCATGCCCACCGATTGTGTGGTTTAAACACTTGGTGCCTTCTTCTCTTGCACCTCTTCTCTTTCTCTCTTCCTTGACGTGGCCTTCTTCCTTCATGTAGGGTCTTCTAGAATGGAGACATCATTCTCCAAGTAAGCTCCCTTTTCAAATTTTGGCCTTATGCATAGATATACCCTTGTTACGGTCCTCCCTGCAATCATCGTGTTAAAGGCTTCATCATTTGTACTTCGTGGGAGACATATTTCTCCATGTATGCGTGCTTCTTTGGGTAGACAAGCTTCGCATATAGCTTACGGTGGTCTAGATCTACCTCACTAAGTTCAAACCTTAGTCTCTTGGCCTCCTTGAACCGATTGACTCCGGCTTGGAAGTATTATACGGTGAAGGAGAAGGGTAGCTTGCACCATGGACTCATAGTCCCATTTGTTAATGTAAATCTGCCAATGTAGAAATGTTATACAATGAAAATTCTCCCTCTCCATCCACAAGTTCTAGTAACTACTCTGGGATCCTTCATTCTACTTTGAATGTGTCGCGCATTCACTTGTACCACTTTTCCAAGAGCACCTTGTGAGCGGTCGTCATGGTTTCACAAGTGTACTTCAAAACCTTTTTTTGGGTGAGGGATCCTCTTCTGGATACTCCAAAAAAAACTTTTCTAGCCCATCTGGCACTCCAATTTCTGAAAAGATGATGGTGAGGAGGATGTTTCCAAATAATATCTTTTCTCCCTCCTACTCAATGCTTATGAGCTCATCCGCGATGAAAGTGGACAAGTTATAAATTGTTCCCTCTAATATATTCCAGCATACATTTAGCCATGCCTTGTTCACTTGTGTCCATCATTCCCGATCATTGAGATTGTTCACCAAGCACACGGTCATTATCATTATAGGGTTTTTAATCTCGGTGATTTCAAACTATCCAGACCCCTTCTTGTAGTCATACACGGCTATAGTCTCCTTGATAGCCTCCTTGTCACTCAGATCATCATCAATGTTATCTCCTTCACAAATGAGGCCTATGAACTTGGATATCAGTTGTGGTGTTATGTGCATCTTGTGCCCCAAAAATAAAATTGATCCTCATGCATGTGCAACATCAACCATTGATAAAGGCACTCAGGCTTGCCAAAGTAAGGCAACTCATATTGTTGCAACAATCCTACATTCTCTAATTTGACCTTTACCTCATCACTTGTAAATAGGCATCCCATCTGGCATCCTCTTGTTAGTTGGATGAACCAACTCTAATGCCATTTCTTTCTCAGTTGTTCTCATGTGATGGTTATAATCGCTCACGACCATCTTTTGCAAGTGTGACTCCCATTATTTTCCTAGCAATACCCCATATGGGTACTGCATTTCTGCATACCATACTTTCATTGGTGCTCACGACGACAACAATTTGCTTTCCCTTTCCCTTGCCCTTTGTTTTCTTTGGTGAAATGGTTGGTTTCTTGGGTGCCATATTTTTGGTCGGGCTAAACTTAAAACTCCTTCCTCTTGGTCTAATTTGTTACTCTGCTCAATCCCAAAGCTCCTCTCTTGTGTGAAGAAATACTTTTTCCGTTGTGCCCCTAGCCATCAAATCCTAACTAGGAAATCCTTCCACAAGACGGTGTTTCTCAACCAACTTTCCCCACATCTGTGTACTCTTCCACTTTGGTTTGTGGATATACTCTAGTCACACACTCAGATTTCTTGGATTCTTCTTCCTTCACACAAATTTCTCTCTACATGCCCTAGTTTGAAAGAGCTTTATTCACTTCGTAATCACAAGGTAAAATAATGATGTGCCCAACTTCATATTTATAGCTTTTCCTTCTTTCCAACATTAAATGTTATACCACCTACCACCATACTTGACACTAAATGCATATTTTTCCTTAAAACCCACCTTAAGCACTTTTACTCACGCACCTAATCCTACACGAAAAACTCAACAACCTTCTAGGCACAAAAATCCAAATGGACTAAAGACTCTTACACGCACATCAACAACGCCGAAGGCACTTCTTCTGTCCTTTTTCTTGATGTTTTTTCTCTCACCTACCTCATGTTGTTCTTGCACTCTTCATCCTTATTATGTGGTCTCTGCAAATCCTTATCTTGATACTAACCATTCTCATCCACCTCTCTTCTATGCGCTTTCTTAACCTTACACATTTTTTCTCCCGCAACCGGGCCACTCAACTTATATTACAGGCCTATACTTCTCATCACTCCACCCCACACTAAAACAGTTGTGTGGTCCTCTACTCATACAAAACCTTCGAAAAAATAGTTTGGTTACCATTGTGCAAGGTGTAAAATGACACAAAAAGAAAGGAACAAGCAAAGAGAAAGGGAAACACAAGAAGAAAAAAGCATAAAGGGAAATTCTAAGCTAATTGGCAATATTGCCTTATTACAAACACCAAGAAGACTTATTTATAGTAGGGATTCAACCTACTCCCATTGAAATTACCAGTAATCTTGTCCCATCCAGTGCTTGTAATTTGCAAAGCGCCTGAATCAAGAATGTACGAGATGATGTAGGGTCCTAACCAATGAAATTTTAACTTCCCAAGATGGCGCAGATACTTGGAATCATACAAAACACCATTTTCCCAACCTCAAACTTCTTGTTCTTGATATGATGATCATGCCATGCCTTTTGTCTTGATTTTTCTATCTTCTGACTCCATCTAGCAAGTGATCACCTTTCATCTAATTACATCAACTTATCAATTCTTTCTTCTAACACTTGCTCATCAACTAACCCTCCTGTGCGTGCTATACGCAATGATGGTAACATGAATTCAACTGTAAAATAGCCTCTGCGCTAAACACCAATTGAAATGGTGTGGCCTTGTTCAACCTCTTGTAGGTTGTCATGTATGCCCATAGAATGACTGATACTTTGTCATCCCAATCCTTTCTTCCAACGTCACAAATCTTAGTCAATGTGTGACTTAGTATCTTGTTAAATGCCTCAATAGTTCCATTTTCTTGAGGGTGATAAGGGGTAGTCTTGTGATGGGCCACCATAAATTCTACTAACAAAATCTTGACCATTTCATTGAGAAAGTGTGTACCTCTATCACTTGTTAAACTTAAAGGAAAACCATACCTACTGATTATGTTCTCCCATAAAAATCTAGTAGTTGTCACTGTGGTGTAATATTTCATAAGTGTTTCCTCTACCCAAAGTGTGTTAAATAATCATTGCAAGTAATGATATACCATCAACCAATCCTTCGCATGGATAGCAAAATTGTCCCTACAAAGTTGATTGCCCATTTTTCAAATGGTTTAGCACTGGCTATTGGTCATAAGTGCATTTCATCTCTCTTTCCAAGTTTTCCAAGGCACTGGTAATGGTCACAGCCTTGCAAAACTCAATACAATACAACCCCTAGTAAATGGTTTCCCACCATGCACTTCCTCCATAATTTCCACATGCTCATGCTATAATACACATTGGTGTAGAACCTCATCACGACCCAACTTATACAAGTCTCCACTAATCAACATGTAGGGTGTGGCGCATATTGCTAACTGCTTTTATCTCTAGAGCCTTGATCCCTTCGGTGCCACACCTATTTTTAAGAACACCATGATATCTTTTAATTCTAGGGTGCACACCGTAATCTAAACAATTGTGCATCTGACATGGTATCCTCAATGCTTTGCGCTCCTCCTTGCTCGAGTTAATCCTTGATAAGGGATCAGGTCTTGAACTACTTTTCCTAGTTTCACAACCATTGTGAACTCAAACTCTTGAAATAAAAGGACCCAACGGCATATGCACCCTTGCAGCACGGGATTGTTGACTAAGTATTTCAATGCCATGTGGTATGTGTAGAATATAAATGGTGTTGCCAATAGATACTACCTAAACTTATGCAACATGTAGATCATGGAAAATGCTTTGCACTTAGTAGTTGTGTAATTTTGTTCTGTTGGTGTCAACTTTCTACTTGTAAAGCACAAGGGATGATCAATAATTCCCTCACTAGGTTGTGCTAGTATTGCTCCCATAGCTTTCCTGAGGCATCAACATGCACATGGAAAGGCTTATCCCAAGAGGGGAAATGTAGTATGGGCATCATGACAAGCCTATCCTTCTAAAGTGTTAAATGCCTTCTATTGCGCCTCTCCCTATTGAAAGGAACTCTTGTGTTTTAGCAATTCCTCTAAGGGTATGGTGATCTTGGCATACCCCTTGATGAATTTCCTGTAATACCTCATATGCCCAAGGAATCTACACACTGCACTTTGATTAGTAGGCTCCCCTAATCCCACAATAATTGCAACTTTGGTGGGATCCACTAGTAAGCCTTCTTTGCATATAATGTGTCCTAACAGGGTTCCAAATGGAGTAGTAAAGACACATTTCTTAATGTTGAGGGATATCCTCAATTGCCGACATCTCTCAAACATCAATCTTAAATTGAAACAATGGTATTTCACTAACCCATACATATGAAAATCATCCAAGTAAACTTGAATAAATTTATGGGTGAAGTCCTGAAATGCTTGCACTACTATGTGCGAGAACACAATATGTGCATTCTTCAATCCAAAAGGCATAACCATGTAGGAAAAAATTCCCCATTTAGTGATGAAATTTTCTTTCTCTGGTCTTCCTTTGCAATCTTGACTTGGTGATACCCTGAGAACTCATCCGTGAAAGAGTAGACTTCACGCCCGACTACTCCATCTAAATTTTCTTCAGTAAAGGGGGTTGGAAAAGGATCGATGACACATATTGCATTCAGATCTCTGTAGTCAACACAAATCCTTATCCTACCATCCTTCTTTATACTAACAACCATTGGTCTTATCCATTCTGATTCTTCTATTTCCTCAATGATAACATATGCTATCATTTTTTCTATTTCTTCCTTGACCCGTACACACAAATTTGGCTTCATTTAATAAGATCTCTTCTAAATAGAGTGTGCACCTTCCTTCAACTTGATCTTCATCTCCCCCAAGGAATGGTGAATGCCTTTGAGTTCATGGTACCCACGAGGAACAAATCTTGGAACTCACACAATAGATCAATGACCTTTGAAACTTATTTTTCCAACCAATAGTCCCCAATGATGGCTTCCTTAGGTTTTGTCTCTGTTCCAATGTTAACCTTATTTTTTTCAAGGGCTCATGGTAGGCACATGTTCACTCATCAGTGCTTTATATGACTTCACATGTACCTTCTGAATGGTTAACATCCAAATTCTCCATCTCTTTACCATCTACTACATAGACCATTTTTCCTTTTTCTTTTTCTATACATGTGCGCTTAAGCTATACTTCCTCTGATTCTTCTTCATTAAGGCATGTCTCCAAATAAGGCTCACCTAATAATTCTAATAGCCTATCTTCTGCCATAGTACTATCTCCCATCGTAAGGCACTTGATCACTTGCAATGCCTTATCTACTAATGGCTTGGTACTCCTATACTCAAAAGCTTGAATGAGATCGCCACCAACTCCTATCAATTACCTGTTTGACGATGCATCTTTGAATGAATATACAAAGTGTGTGCACAACCTTGTAAGGTGGAATACAACTTATGCACCCATAGAAAAGGTGGTAATGCTTTTGCACTTCCCATCCAGGCCTTCTCACATGCTTGGATATGAAATGAGGTGGTCTCTTTACCATGGTAGTCTTGTATGACCGTGGGTGCGTTTCTTGTGGAGAACCTTACAGAAAATTCAATCCTTACCTCATGTCACTCTAGGAGGCTCTCCTGATGCGTAGCCCACCAGTGCACTACAGTTTTGAGTAGGTTATAATTGAGCATTCCCTTCCTCTCGTCCTCATTCTTTAATTGAGCCTCCATTTCCTGTAAGAACATTTTGGGGTATGCTCCCCCAGTAACTTGGAAACTTCTTTCCTCCTAGGTGCTTGAATGAGCACACCTTTTTCACCCTTGTTACAGATCCTCTCAACTGTCACCCAATCAACTCATAAGTCCCATGCGCCCAATTTTCGTATGCCACACTAGTGGTATCACTCAAGGATTGAGCATCTTCAAACTAGGATATCTCCCTCGTGGGGTGAATTATCTCGTGGATATTTGATGGAACACACATATATTTTTCAAGGAATTATTCTCCTAAGGGCTTAGTATAGGGTGCTGACTTCCCATCTATTAAAGGAATGATCACCCTTTCCTCCTTGTTCTCAAATCTGATATACCCTTTATTAAATCATGGGTTGACATGTTTCTTATAACACCATCGGGCCCAAGTAATGCTAGAAATTTTTCTACCTCGGAAAGTGCCAAGAATTAGAAGTCTCCAAAGGAACAAGTCCCCTTGAATGGTGATAAATTCATCCTTCAGGACCCCAATGGGCATTGTCTTAGTCTTATTTTCCATATACAACACATTTGAAGATGGCTATAATGTGGGCCTTCCCATTTGATGCCAGACATCTAAGGTAAGAACATTGACCTCTACTCTTGTGTCGATGAGGATATTACTTAAAATACATCCATCAACAACCACATTCAAAGTAATCTCCTTGTCATAGTCAAGGTTGTGAGGAGGAAATTTTGTATCTAAAACCTACCTTTCATGCTCTTCTCTAGCACATGGTACCTTCTCTCTCAGTCATTCTCCTAGCAAGGAAATAATATTCTCTTTCTTTAACATCCTACATACTTCCGTGACCTCATCTAGGTCATCCTTTGGAGCCTCAACATTCTTCCTTTTCTCTAACTACCTCGACCGGTCTTTAGACATTGGATCTCTCCTTGCAAACTTCAAATCATGTCCATAGTCTCTTGATATACCTCCTTTTGATGAGTAGGGTTTGGGTATTTTCCACATATCACTTGCTCTCTTGAAACTAGTGTCCTCTATCTTGGCATCTCCCTAGCGCATGTGGCCTCTGTTTGCATCGTCACCAAGACAAGTTTTATCCCCGACTCACTCCCCACTCATGGAATCCAATGTGAATCAACCTTCTTGATGCTTACCATCCCAACACCTTTTTCCTTCTAGTGTTATTGATTCATATGCTCATAGAGCTCTAGACATTCTTCATAGTTAAGTTTCTTTCCACACCATGAGCATTGTAACATATCAAGACACTCACATTTGTAATGTTTTGTAGATCCGTAGTTATAGCAGGGTTCCTCGTAGGAATTCAATTCATCCCCGTCGCGGTTACTGCGACCATGAGATCCTCCATGAAAACCTCTTCCATGCATTCCTCTATCTGCATTCCCTTCATAACGAAAGTCATCATCCTTGGAACTTCTTGTAAGGCTAGTCTGGTGCACACCCGTAAAAACATCATCATGGATCTGATCAATCAATCTGTAATCCTTGGTATCATGGGTCAAAGAGGTACAAATTTTACAATAGTAGGAAATAGTCTTATGGATTTCACGTTATAGTAGAGGGCACCTACTTGCATCATGTTCCCCATGGAAAATCTCACAATCTACCACCATAGCACGTATTGATTTCTAAGGGAAAATATCCTTTGCATATCCCTCCACTTCACATTTTGTACACCAAATCCCACTATGAACCTCATGCGCTAAGTTTGTAGATAGATTTTCCAACTACTTCACCATTGCAGTAATTTGAGACTCCAAAAAAGGACTACCACTAGTATCGACACTCCCAATAGCTTCGGTGTGTAGGGAAGCTTCTAATGCCTCGCATGGTTCTGTGAAAGTATTGTGTGATAGATCCCTTCTAAATGGTGTTATCAATCCTTTGAAAAACCATTGAGCATGTTGAGAAGGATGAAATACATAGGATAGTTTAGAAAAGAGGGTCTTGAAATGTGTTTCATCTTCGTAACACCTTTGACAAATTATTATATTTCTCTTTTGCATTACAAGCATTGGCATGTGATTTTCTTGAATGAGGTGTGTTCCCTTTATTGTTGAAGACCATGCTTGTTATGGATAAATCAATTCTTATCTTGGATTTATTAGACTAAAATGATATGGCTTACAAGAATCCATTTTTACTAATGATAGGTGAGTCACAATCTAGTTTTGAGAATTGCAAACTTATCTCTTTTAACTGACTCATCGTTGGATCAATTCCAGGTTTTAAATCTCCTCACCAAACTGAATGGTAAACTAACATTCATAGGTTGAGAGACGTAGTGGACTGAAATTTGTATGTTACAAATTATTTGATCTTGTAAGATTGTGTCTGCATTCGGTTGTATGTTTGTGCTTGGATCTTTGGGATTGATCTCTTCAAGAAATTTAATGGCGTAAGCGAAATGAAGCCTGCTTCATGACTATGAAGGGAATCTAAATCCTAAACCTAAGGGATTATCCTAACGGTATTCTAAACTAGGTAAATGCACCTACTTCCTAGCTATGTCTACTTATTTGGGTTACAATCTAACCTAAGCTTCATATTCTATTTTGTTGGGATGGCATCCTAACCTAAGTTGTTGTGCTAAATGGAATAAGGGAGAAATAACTAAGGTAATGCTAGGCTATTTTTAACCTATTACCTAATACTATTTGGTTGTGAATTTGATCTAACCTAAGGTGGAAATTACTTATGAAATGATTTTGATTAAACCTAAGTTATGGAAATATATCCTAAACTATTCAAAGGGAACCTAGGGTCGCATGGAATTTAGCGGCATTAGGTTCCAAAGGAATTTATTTGAATAAATGGGAAGTACTGCCAGTTTTGGTAGAGGCAAGTAAACTTGGTGGAAGCATACATGGAGTCTTCACTAAAGTTGAAATGCATGCTGAAGTGGAAATAGCATTCGCCAATTTTAGGAGGCGGTGGCAAGGAGAGATAGGCGGGAGATTGGGGAGTAATTGCATTAATGAACCTCAAATTTTGCATGTAAACCATCTTGGAAACAAGGAAGGCAGATTTTTTGGAGGTTGTTTGGTCTTGCATGCCTTGTGATTTTTCTCTGCATGGAGCTATCTGGTTCTTCAAACCAGCAGTTTGACTTTTACTTTGTGGTTATTTTTGGTTTCTCTAGGTCTATTTTCGATCCAAGGAAATTATATGAGGCATTGAAGAAAAAGATTTTTGGTTGTTGATCTTTCTTGGAGGAGAAAAATATTTGGTAGCTCAACTAGAAGTCTCCTTCAAATTGGTAGAAGCACTATCAGGAATGATAGGCTCTACCCATTAAGATTTCTTGCTTTCTTCTAAATGTTTCATTAAAATAATTCTGCTCTCATGAGATAAATGGTTGCATGTTTTGTCTAGTTATTTACTTTCTTGGTTGTAAGAATCTCTGTGATTTTTGGATATGAATCCATTGCATGATAATGTTAACCTTTGGAAGCTCTCTCTGTGCAAGTTCGATGGTGATAAGCATGTGGAACTTGTATTCAAAGCTTTGTGTTTGTTCTAAACTTGTGTTTGAAGCTTTGTGTTTTGTTCTGAACTCGTATTTGATGCTTGTGTGTTCGGAACTTATTCAAAACTTTGTGTAGTTTAAATTCATATTCGGGATTGTCTTCTCAAAAGGAGCTCTATTTAATGGCTTTGATTTAAGTATCTTTAGGAAACTTCTCCTAGACACATCTTGAGTTTGGAATGGTTGTGGTACTTATGTCCCATTGTACCATTTACTTTGAGTATGTGATGACATGTAAACGTTGAGGATATTCTACTCTCCTCTACTCTAGGTAACCTACATCTTGTTTGAAGGTCTTGACTGCTTTGTTAGAAGGAAGCTAGACCTTTTATGGAAATGTATCTGGTTTAATATTGTATTATTACTTACTCTTTGGTTTGAATTAGAGCTCGTTTGAAATAGTTGATAATGGTTTTTGAAGTTTATGGAAATGCATTGTGCATACTTCTTCTTGTGTTAGTTGATGGGAATAATTACCTTCTCTATCTCAATCTTTATGTACTAGATGGAGCTATGAAAGTCATTTTGTTGTGATTTCTATTTCAGTCAATTTCAAGGGTAATGTTGAGACCTTGCTTGACTTAAACGCGTGTTGGGTTTTCATACTCTCTTTCATCTCTTTTTAATTGATTTCTGGGTTTTTAAAAGAAAGAAGAGTTGAATACTCTCATATACTGAATCTTTTTGGAAGGATTTAATACCTCTGGTTCGGGATTGTTTCATATAATTTGTTCTTCTTTATGATCACGAACTATATGTTTCTTTTGTATAGAGTTGTGTAAGTCCTTGTTGTTGGGATTTTAGTTACTATTGAGTTCGTGAGTATTATAGAAACCTTTCTTAGCCTAATGCTGATGTGGGGTTTTAGTATTCTCTTTTAGATTCATTTGAATGGAACTCTAGGTCTTTAAAAGGAGAAAGGAATAGATTTCTCTTGTGGATCTGTATCTTGTTTTTTCCATAATTTTACTTCTACCTTGGGACTATACTATATACTTCTCTCTGTGGAATGAATTCGAACTTGTTTTTAAACAACATGGAATAGATGAACTAGGTTAGTGTTGATATTGTTGCTCAATAAAGTTTGAATTCATAAGGGAAACTAGAAGTGTTGCTTTCTATAAACTGTGTTTGGATTTTGTGTTCTCTTTTGGGAACTAGCAAAAGAACTTCTGAGTTTGAAATAGAAATGGGAATTCATTTGATAGTACAAAAGAAATGAATTCTTGATTGGATCTTTTCTATTTGAGATCCTTTAACTTTTGTAAAGATAAGTTCATTTGATCAAACTTCTCTGTAGCTCGACTCTCTTCTTGGTCTATAGAGTGATTACTCTCTTAGGCCTATTCGAATTCTTGGGTTCATCTTTTCTATCCTTTCTGTCTTGTAGGAAATAGTGGGAACTCACTCTTCTAAGATGGAAAATTCCTTGTGGGTTGTTTATTCTATTTTGTACCAAGTCAATTGTTGTATTGATGTGGAGAGTGAACAACTGATTCGGTCCTGTAGAAGAGAAAAGGTAATCATGTTTATACTAATGCTTGCTTGTTTGACTAAGTCATTCTCCATTTGGATTTGTTATTGGAAGGACTCCTCTTTTAGCACTCTAGCATGTTATGAATCTTCCTTGGATGGACACGAGAAGAGACTATCTTTGTGTGAGTCTTGCTTTGATTTTTGGAATGTATGGTTTCAGATCTTTGAATTTTATCTTCTATAATGTAGAATTTAGTTAAGGCTTAAAGTTGAATGTTTTGATTCTCTATCCCTTCTCAAATTGATATGGGATTCTTGTATTGGATGGTGTCTCTTAAATGGTGAATCCTTTTATTGGTTTCCTTGATTGATGTAGCTATGTAGGTAATCAATTATGTACTTTCTGAACCATTTTTCTATTTTTCATTTTAATAGTGAATTGTGGAAAGTCTGTATTGATTCTTCTTACTTATTTAAGTTATAGGATGAAGCATCCTAATTATATACTATGTTGAAAGTAACTCTTTTGTTACATAGTAAAGATAAATTTTGTATTTCTATTTAGATAGAATTATGAAATAATTGGATGGAAAGATCTATTGTTTGTTTAAAAATTAATTGATTGGGTAAATTAAACTATATGTTATAATGCAGATGTTGCTGATTATATTATGCTCTTTTATTAAAAGTGAATTTAGACTCATTATTTGTACTTCTTTTCTGGTTGTTATTACTTATGCTTATTTTTATGATACTTATTAATTGTTTCATTAAAGCAGAGTTATTTTAATGGAATAATTAGTGGGATGCACTTCATTTTAATTCATAGTGCTTATCATGCTCGAGTTTAATGAATTGACCGACTGTGCTAGAAATTTTTACAGATGGACTTCGTAAGTGATTAAATAAGGCAAAAAAAATTATGATGTATTGGCTTATTTAAGTTTGGATATTTTGTAAAGAATTTCGATTCATTCTTGAGTTTTATTGAAAAAGAAAAGTTATGTTCTTTTATGATCTTAATGTTAATCGACATGCAGTATGCCTAAAATGCATAGTCTTGTAAATGTATATTTTATCATGATGAATTGAAATGTTTGAGACTGACTCCAAATTGTGGTGTAAATTTTCTTGTACTTTGTATGAAGGAAATAGGAATGATATCTTGTCGATATTCTTATATCTGTTTGTATACTATTACTGTTATCAATTAATAAGTTGGATTAAGGGGATAGTACAATCTCCCTTACTATAATGAAACTTATTAAGTTGCAAAAGATGTTGATCTCTATCTAAGAAACTATAGTTTAATAATGAAATATGTATTGGATATACAATTAAACTATATGAGTGATGAATGATAAAAAGGTTATGTTAACCCTAACATCTAACCATGAGGAGGAAGACTCTTCCTCTCTCAAAAGAATGAAAAAAATGAATTTTGGTTATGATCTTTAATCTTTGTAATGTGTTTATATAAGTAAACACTAGCTAAACATAGGTGGATGATACACCTTATTTGGACAACTAGGTTGCATTAAAAATTAACCATTTGAAGTTTTTTGTCATGTTTATGGGATAACTACTTGTTATGCCGAGTTATTGAACCTCAATGCAAACATGAGTTAATGAAGTTCTCAATATCAAATCAGATTAATTATGGATAAAGAACTTAATGAATGTTAGAATTATGGTTAGGCATGTTTTTGTAATTTGAATCTTAATCCAATTTAATTATGAATTAATGACCACCAAGGGGTATGTACATCATGATGAATCAATACTAAAGGATGTTGGAACACGCCAATTGTAGGACTATACCTTCGAGAAGATCAAGGGATTATTGAGGATATAGTGTTGCAGTTGATATGTGGAAACACCCTTCCATATTTGTTCATCTAGATCTACACACTTCGGACTTGAACTTAGTTTTTCTCTAGGTCAAGTTAGTAGCATGTTTAGAATAGAAAGTAGCTTTCTATTACTCAGGGTACCTTGGCACATTTTGTCAACTTAGGTCAATCGAGTATGCCCATATACCCTAAGTCATCGTGATCATCTTCCTATAACAAATTATGTTGCTAACCTGGGCTAGGGTCAAACCTTGGGCAAGTAGACTAAAAATAGTCGATAAAAAGACCATTTTAGATAATAGTAGAGTGAAGTGAAGGATATATTCTTATTTGACGAGTATGTCGTCTAGGAATAGTAACATGAACAGTATGTTGAAAATCTTTGGCCAAAGTATCGCAAGTTGCTGGTTGCATTGTCCTATATCACCTAGTTTAAAGAAATGTGATGTCATATGAATATTGGTAACAAATATTCAGATAGGTTCTTTAAATAGATCACTCAAGACTGGAATAGGGTAAGAAAACTAAGTATACGTAGTATACATAAAGTATTCTACACTTTAAGACAAACATGAGAGATCGGTAAATTATCGAGTCATTACAACTACATATGGTTATCTTTTATGAGATTGATTAGCATGGAATGTGTTTTCTAAACGATTTTTATTTAGAACAGAGAACATTATGTTAAAAAAAATTATATTGTTTCTAAAGTATTAAAATGGGAATGTTACACATACTCCCACACACTCTCTTCCATTCCCTATTAGATCTCCTTCAGAGCATTGATGCTCTTATACTCAAACTCAAGTATATGGAACTCTACTAGGAAGTCGTTCTTCAATGCGCTTTAGTCTACCACCATCGATGGGGTTCATACTTTATATACCAACTATGTGCACGCCCTTGCACGTTGTTGCAAATTGACTTTCCTTCTGCTCCGGGGTAGTGATCCCTTTCGCGCGCCATAGTAATTCACACTTATGCACATGCTTTGCAGAATTTTCAATACCCCTATAGTCCGATAAGTGAAAATACATCTCAAAAAACACTTAGGGAGGTGGTCAGGGTCCTTGCCCTTCAATCTAGAGCCTTGGTTCCCTCCAGTGTTTCCTCCTCCACCAAATCCACTGGATCCACTAGGTCCTATTCCTTTTGACCCACCACATCCACCTCTTGTAGTCAGCAGAGGGCCTGAAGTGGTCACACATAGTGTTTTCAGCATTCCACTGAACTACACACTGATGGTTTAAGATATTATCCCACTACGTATTGTATTTCCAATGCCACTCCTAGATGTGATACCCAAACCTTGCGTACTTGCACCTTGTCCAAAAATTCCTTGAAATATAGGAATGGATTACATAGCCATGGATGTCCCAAAAAGAAAGTATATATCCTAAGCACTGATTGGTTACTCCCACTGATACTAATTGGGTTAACAATACTTCTCCCTTGATCTGGAAGACCAAGCACCGTGGGTTTGTCACCATGTGGGTTCGGATGCATTCCAAAGACTCTTCTTTCTCCATGCGATGAAATCTCATCGTGAAGCTGAAGGGGCTTCTCTCCCATGCTTTCCAAGATGGGCTAGTACAAAATTCTCAAGTTCAACGTCCTTTGCGTGAACCTCAAATCCTTCCTGCAATGTCTACCTCCATAGATCCATCACACTTGCAACCTCATGTTGTCTAGTCATCTCCATTTCACGATCTTCTCTATAATTGAGTCATCTCTCCTCCCTTTCCTTTTTAGCAGTAATGTCTCGCCATCTTCCTCTACCCTAGCTTCCTTTTCTAGCGCTCAAAGAATTTTAGTCGGCCATGGGAAATGCCTCCAAACTCAAGGTAATGACCAAAATCTTCATAACCAAAGGAATAAGCACGCAAAAATGATCCTCTAGGATCCTTTATAAACCCAAACTTAGTAACTTATGGGAAAGAATACATAGAAATGGAATATTATAAAGTATAAATGGTCAATAATCTCTTCCACCAGTGATCAACAACACGCATCCAAGTCAGATCTGCATCCTGCACCCTTTTATAGTCATCTTATGTCCATACACGTGATCTATAGTACCAACTTGATCTAGATGCATATGCTGAAATCCATTCATATAGTTCTACTAGAAAATAGAAGAAGAATGTCTCATAAAAATCATGGTACAAGTTCTCTTCTACCCATCTATGTGCATCGAACTCAGGTCCACTGTTGAATCTTTGAGAAAACTCATCCTTCGTGCTCTTTAATCATGTTTCAACACTTTCCAAGGTCGACACTCTTTCATCACGCATCACAAGGACAAAAATGCATTCCATTTCTCACAACAACTTCAAAAAAAGGTCCCAAACAATGAACCAAGATGTAGTAATTTTTATTCCTTTAAAATAATAGTAGAATCCCATGCATGCCGACCTATCACCCAACGGGATTTGGGTGCTCACCCGAGGCACATGCGGGTTTTGAGTCTCTCCTTTATGTGATTCTTGTGAGAATGCATCATCTTATGATAGAATCAAATGCAGGAGAATAGAAAATAACTATACAACATTCTAATAACCTAGAACAATTTCTCATCTCATTACATCCAAAAAGAGAAATAAGAAGTAGCATATATGTAACTGGTTCATTCATAAAGGAAATTCATAAGGAATATACTCATGAACACATATATGGTTTACAATAGAGCCTTATATTCATATCAACATGTTTAAGTACCATATTACATTCCATGAAACCATTACGAGACCATCATATCACGGTCAAAGGAAATTCATGCATTAGAACTGGACTATGTCCCTTATACCCATAGGATAATCATGTACCCATCCCCCTAAACATGCCATCACTCCCGAGTTCTCCTATTCCCTAACCCCTGGAACCCTCCATTATATTTCTTCAGAGCTTCACCTCTCTTCTACTTGTTATTTTCTTCTATCGGGCGCTTTTATTTATAACATTAACAACCATCGATATGTCTTTCTAAAGTTATAGATTGGTTGTCAAGTGTCGAAGTGGTCCTCCATGGGAGCATGCCTTCTCATATCTAAGCTCTCCACTCTTTGTAATGATGTCTTTCTGGATCCTTCTATTGCATGGAATATTCCTTTCATGGCCACCAAGTTGTCAGTTGGAACCTTATCCATTCCGCATGCGCAGTCAGGTCATGTTTTTCTCATGTGCTACCTAGGAACATCGAATATGGCTAAGTCCCAGAACTCTTCCTTTTCCTTGCATGTGTGCCAAGGGTTCTGCTAAACCCTTCTAAAACCCTATCCTACACGCCTTCACCTTGTGCACTCTTCTTTAATTAGGCCCTTGTGCCCACAAGCCTTCTTGTACTTAGCCAAATAATTCGAGAGGTCTAACATGGATAGTGTTTATGGTGTGCGTATTGTGAGTTTGAGATATAGAAGAAGTGGTAGTTTGACTTGTCAATGTGGGTGTATGATTTGGAAATGGTTGTTTAAAAATATCTAATGGTTGATTGGGTGAAGTATTTGGGTTATCTACTTGAAGATATCCCTGATCGATGAGTCTTTGGACCGAATCCTTGAAATTCCAACATCTCTCTATGTCGTGTCCTCAGACTTGATGGTATTTACAGTAATGGTCCTCATGATACCACATAGGTCTTGGTCTAGATTCGTCAACTGGTTCGGATAGGTAGCAGCGTGATCAAATGTGTTGTTATTAATTTTTCAAAGATGGTGTTGTATGATTCTCCCAGAGGAGTATAAGTGGGTGTTGGTCATGTGAATCATTGTTGGGCTACTGTAGTAGATGTAGATGTAGGAGATGATTTGACAATGACAGCATTGGCCATTGTATTTGAATTATCATTTGATGTGGATGGTCTGACAAATTTTGTTTTGGGATTATTTGACTTTAATTTTAAATGCCCCTATTCGAGGGCACATGTCTCAAGCTTGTGAGCCATGGTGAAAGCTTCTTCAAAAGTTTGAAATGATTGAATTTGCAAAGTCGATGAAATATGCTTCACACAAGAGTGTGCAAAGAGCTCGATTAGGTCGGTTTGAGGAAGAGGAAAAGATAATTGGTTTATAATATTGTGCCATCATGTGATGAAATCCATGATGGATTCATCTTCAAATTTTGGATGTTATATATATCATTGATGGTTACCTTGCGTGCAATAGTAAACAAGAAATGTTCAAGAAATAACTTGTAAGCAGCTAGGAGAAGGAAAATATGAAATATTGGGGAATATTATTATACCAATCTAAGGTAGGACCAACCAAATACATGGGGAATGTGCGAGCATAAAATCTTGGTCATGTGTGATAAGATAACATGCATGTTTGAATGCTTAGAGATGTTGTTGTGGGTCCTCTTTACTATTAAATTTGGAAAAAATAGCAATTCCCAGTGTGGAGGATAGGGTTTCATTGGCATAGATGGATGAATGGGTTTATTACATATTTGTTCATAAGATAATGTGACTTTGGAACCTAAAGTAGTATCCTCTAGATTGGCTAACCAACTTACTAAGATCTGCATGGGATCATTAGAATCACTAGTTGAGGAATGAGAGGCGGTGGTTGAACTTGCAGATGTGTAGGTGTCTAAGGAACTTGATGGAGGTGAGTGTAAGTTATGGGTTGTGGTTGAGGTTGAGGTTTATAGAATGTTTGTTGATGAAAATAGGATCATGGTATGATTTTGAGACTGGGTAAATTTTTGTGGTAACTACATAGTAGGGATATGGACATAGATAGGTTGATTGATTGAAGTGACATTGAATACTACAAAGGGATTGTCAAGTAGGTTGGAAGGCAATGGCATAGACTTGTGATGTGAGAGGGAATTTTTTTCGATAAGGGATATGATACATGGGGAGGTTGAATAAGGGTACTAGTGATAGTTGTGGCTACAGTGGTGATGGGGATGGTAGTCACAATGGTTGTGTTGATTTGGGGAAGATTAGGTGGAATGGGTGTGACTATCTCGAGTACAGGATGAAGAAAAATCACATAGGGTTGTGGATGGAATAATTTCAGAATTAGTATTGTAAGGGTAAACTTGTTGAAGCAGGGGCCATCCAGAGGAACTTGTATGTATCTTTTCAAAAGATAGTCTTGAAGAGATACATGATTAATGTCAAGAATCTATTGGAATTATGGATCACCAAGAGGGAAAATATGAGTACCAACAGTGTTCGATCCGATAGAGGGTGGAGTGGTTGGCCCGGATGAGATGGAATGTTGATCTAATACAAGTGTGACCAAGGATATTTGGTGAGGTATAATGGTGAGAGAATGAGTGTTTATGAGGGAGGTAGGGAAAGGTATGGATGATGAAGTTATTGAGGTGTTTATTGGTTGGGATGAAGTGCTATGTGAGGAGTGATTGTGTTCCATTTTCCTAGTGGTGGATCACATAATTATGGGCATAGAAATAAAATTATTGTTATATTAACAAATAAGTGAGGAAAACAATTTTTTTGTTCTTTTTTTTTTTTTGCTTTTTGATTAAGAACACGTGTGTGAAGAAAAATAAAATTGTTGGAAGAGGACCTAGAAGAAGGTAAACTATGTTTGGTTTCAGGTAAGTTATGGTTGGGAAATGTCTGAAACAGTTTCTTGTTGGGTGATCAAATCCCAATCAGTGAACCAAGTGAAAGGAATGTTTTGGTGTGTTGATTAATTTGTGAGATTTTAGGAAGTGTGTGATAAAATATGTGATGCAGAGAGTTAAACCCCTATTTAAGCTATATGAGTAGGCAGGATGCACGAGGTTCATTTTTAGACCAAAGTTGAAATATGAAGTTCAATGCAAAAATCACCCAGGAAAGGCAAATTACCATGCAGAAAAGAGAAAATAGGGAAAACTAAAGAATACATGTATATCACTTTTCCTTTTTATCTGACAGCAAGTTGAGGCAAACAAAGAGTATGCTTCAAACAATCAAGCGACAAGTTGCAAAGTGATGTGTTGTAAAGTGATATGTGATATCATCAAATGACAACAGATGCTAAAGAAGCACTGATCACGATGAGTAGTATTACTAACGATCTCGGTGAGATATAGTTGGGTTGTGTAAACATTATAAACTTATGTCTTTGACAACAAAATGAAGTGGGCATAGCCACAGAGTGGTCACCTACAAAAGAAAAGAGAATAATCAAATAATATGATTATAAAAGTATGATAGATACAATTAATAAACTATACTCCAATGTTCAAATGGGATGATATGAAACAAGCTAAGAAAGCTAATGCTAGATAAGAAATTAAAAGAAAACAACATGCATTAAGGGAAATGAAAACTATATATATACTATAGACCAATGGTGTGATATATATATATATATATATATATATATATATATATATATAGAGATGAAATTTCAAGATGTATAAAAACACTCCAAATAACGACAATAATAAAAATAATATAAATGAGTATGGAGATTAATATAAACTTAATGAAAAGCTAGACCGAATTATGAAATAAACTAACTGGAGACTATAGACTCATATAAGTACTATAAATGAAATAGACTAAAGGGGAGACTATGATGGACCAAATAAATGATATGGACTATTTGAGATAAATGGCTTATTATAGACAAAATAGATGATGTGGAAATTGAAACTTATAAATAATGTAGTGTTAAAATTCAATCAATTTGGTGGGTGAATTAATCAGTTGACTTGGATTGAAAAGTGGTGATTGGTTGGTTGGCTTGTAGTGGAAATGGGGGTGATTGGTCAACGTGAAAGGGAATAGGTTGGTGGGATGTGGTGGCCAAGTTGGCTTGGTGAGGAGAATTGGGTGAAATCAAGTGGCTCGAAATGAGAGGTCGGGACTATGGGAAGTGTTGAACCGATTGGAATGGTTGAGTGGAATGTCTAAATGGAAGAGGGGAATGAAGAAGCTAAGGGATGAGCGTAGATGGATTGGAAGTAAGTTTTGGTATCTATTTTTGTTTGGAGTAGGGTAATCAATGTCGATATGAAATGGGGAATACCGAATATGATGGATATCAATAGAAGATAAGGAATGAAGTTGGATGAAAGGGAGATGGGGCTCATGATTAATTAGTCGAGTTGGGTGTGTAAGGGGTGGTGTGTTGGGAGTGAGGATGAGAGCTCAACAGGTGAAGGATTTGGATAGGCAGTCACGTGGGGTAACAAAATGACTCAGTCAAGGTGAGGAAGGGAAAGGTGAGTGGATTCATAGTGGAAGGGTGAGCCGAGTTGCTCGGTCACTGGCATAAAAGTTGAAGGGAGGTGATTAGAAGGATGATGGTGTGTTGTGAAGGAATGGTGATGACTCAGTCGAGGTGCCAAGTCAAGGGGATGTGGAGTAATTCAAATAGGTTTACGGGGAGTGGGCGGTGGAGTTGGAATGGGCTTGGTGTGGGTGCAGTGGAGAGCTCGGTGTGTGGGGATGGTAGCTTGGTGGAGTGAAAAGGAGATGGGATTAGATTATGGAGTGAGGAGTGGCCGAGGAGAGAGATATTGGTGCGGTGAAGTGGTAAGGATGGGTGTGCAGGTGTCTCATTGGTAGAGGTCAAGGGGAGATGGGAGCTCGGGAGTGATATGGAAGGAAGAGGTGGAAGGTCAGGTAATGAGGTAGGAAGCTCGTGTGGGTCGAGAGGAGTGAGGAAATGGATATGGTAGCTCGGTGGTGAGGGAAACAAAATGGGAGTTGGGTAGAGAGTTGAATGGGGTGTTAGGTAGGGTGGGGTAGTTTAGGATAATAGAACCTTTTTTATTATTTATTTATTTATTTATTTAATATTAATATTATTATTATTAATGATAAAAATACAATCGATACTAACTATGAATGACCAAATAACAAGCCGATTAAAAACCAGAAGCACTTACCTCCAAGACGACCTACACCACTGAATGTAAAGATGACACCACACGAGGGAGATAATGTTAAACCATGTAAACATATGAGTCGGAAAACCTGAAATATGCATAACATATATCTAGATTGTCAAGAACTATGAAACACAATAACTATTATACTTATGACACCTATACAAGGTGAGAAAAATAAAAGTGACCGAAACTTGGGTTTGGTCCCACCAGTGCATTAAAAATGTTGAATAGAGATTCTTGCTTCCCTGTCTAGATTAGTGTACGAGAAATCAATAAACACAAAAAAATGTCGAATATGCAAGGGCTTAGTACCTTGGAGATGGTGATGGCTGATATGGGCACCAAGTTGATGATGATTTCCTCGTTGCAATCCCAACAAACCTACAACTCAAATACACTAGAGGAAACTACTTAGATATTTTATGTGGGGGCTGCTTAACAGAGTGGATCCAAGAAGTGTTAACTTCCTTAGTGGCTGTCAACCCCCGTGTGATAAATAATAATGATAAAATGTAAGATAAACAAATAAATGCAAGCTAATGAAAAAAGGAACCTAATGATTTTGGTATGTAGATGGTGCTACTGATTTGATATAAACACAATGTGCAACATGAACCATGCTATATGAATCAAAAAATCATGAGCAGAGTATTATGGAGATCCCAGTGTCATTATAAGGACATTATGAGGATACTATGATAAACAAGAGGCTTAAAATTCAAAACAGAATTTTCCCAAAAATTTTAACTTATTCTTCGAGGGGAAAGGCCCATATTTATAGCCTAGGGGTGAGGTTAGATTGTGGATTATTAAGTAACTAGGTTTGGGTAAAGTAACCTTGATTAAAAGAGGTGATGTGATTCAGAGGGCTCACAATTTGACTTATGAGGTTAAAAAGATAAGGATGTGATATGGAGTGGGGAGTATGATTGACATAGTTAGGTGAAATAATACATCCCATTTTTTAATTTAAGAGTGGGATGTCGGATGGGTATATTATTGCCCATGGATTGAATAATTTTGAGATATGTGAGATAATGCCAAATTTTAATTATTAGATGGGTTTATATGGATCCCATTAATTAATTAAAATTTGGGTGAGTAAATGGATGGAATTTATTCAAATTTAGGAAAAAGAAAAGAAAGAAGGAAAGTTGAATGTGAGATGATGAAGGGGCATTACACCAAAAGCTAGTTTCTACACTCGCGTTTTCAGACTTGGGTTAAATTTCCTCTGCATTTATGAAATCCGACCCAATAAGAAAGCTCTAAGTCATTATATATTTTTTTGTCACAAGTATTTTGTTTAGATTCTTCTAAAATTTGTGAAATTTGAGCCGATAAAGATTACTCCATGTTTTTCTTTTCAGTCTTTTTTATTTTTTATGTCTTTGCAAAATGTAAGCCAATAGGATTTCTCCAAGTAGCTCCGTATTTCACATTTTCAGTCTTTGGTTTGTTTGCTTCGACATATACAAAATTTGAGACAATAGAATTAATTCGTGTATCTTCACATTTCGCATTTCTCGGTTTTCTTTTGTAGATGGGGTTTATCCAATAATAATTAACCACCTTTTTTCGCATTTTTCATTATTTTTTAGACTTGATAAGAGTAAGCCATTTAAAAGGCTCCACGTGTCTTCAAGTTTCTTTGGTAAGCACTGCGAAGTGCAAACCAATTGCTTTTGGACACGTATTTTAATATTTTTCTATGTCAATATTCACAATTGTCGACTCTATCTTTTGGGGTGTCAATATTTGCTTTGGCTTACCCACTAAGATTCTGACACCTATCTTTTATTTTTTGAACCTAAACTTTATTTTAAGTTTGGCTTATTCTGGGACTTTAAGTCTACCCAAGGAAATCTAGTTAAAGTTTGGTAGAAATCCACCAAGTGTATATTGTTAGTCATTATATCTTTGATAAGTGGCATCATTTGATTGATTTTTTTATTGTCTTTACTTTTGCATTTTGTTTGAAGTTTGTTAGAGTGTGAAATAGTGAACTAATTAATTAAATACATGTGTATACGGTTCTACTGTCTATTTTTTAATTAATTATCTTTTGACTTATTAGCTACACTGCGAAGTGTGAGCTAATTGAAAAGTGACATGTGTTGTATCCTGCTTCATCCGTGGATTTTTAAACTCTCTTTATTCTACGGGTTGTGAATTTTCTTTATACCACGGGTATCTATTTCTTTATACCGCGGCTTTCAAAATTTTATTTATTCCATGGGTTTAAAATAGTGTACCACGGATTTCCAAACTCCTTTGTTTTGTGGCCTTCGTGGCTTGTTGTTTGTGTTTGAGCTTTCAAATTTAGCTAAGTTTTTCTTACAATGGCTAGTTCCTCTAGTTTCTCAATGGATAAATCTTAGTTATTAAATGGAACTAATTATAGTATATGGATAGTTTGATTGAAATATTGTTTTATGGATATGAAGTTATGGGATCTTGTGATTAGTGTGGAAAAATGACCCACAGGAAGACAAGAAACCCCTAAAAATATTAGCTCCTTCTCTCAAATATCACATGAATCTTTTTCCATCCTTTTGCAAATCATAAAAGATGAATTTTTAATGCATATAGGTCATATGGAATCACTTGCTAATTCCTAGAAGCAATTATAAATTATGCGTGAAGGTGGTCATTTATCTAAGATAATTAAACTAATTTTAGATCTATTCACAACTCCCATGAAGGGGGTGAGAAAATTGTGAACTATTTAGCTAAAAATAAAAACATTAAAGCTCAATTAGATGGCTCTAACAGTGAATTATTTTAAGATAAACTTTTGTACTTCATAATTCAAATAAATATTCGTGAAAAATTAAGAAATTACATCTCTATTCTAAACTCTAAGTATCAGAATGAGAATGATATGTTTGATTTATACAATGTGCCTTCTTTGTTAATTCAAGAAGAGCATGTAATGGAAAACTTTGATTCAAAAGAGACTGCTTCTCAAAATCTATTCTCTCATAATCCTAAATCTGCTCAGCATATGAATGATGACAATCCTAATCGAAGTCTAATATTAGATCAAGATTCAAGGAAAATCCTAAGCCTAATTTTGCTAAAAACATTCAGAATTTTAAAGTCAAATTTAATGGAACTTGTAACAAGTGTGGAAAATTTGGGCATAAAGAGTCTGATTATAGAGTAAAAACTAACAAATCTGCTAAGAACACTAGAAATAATAAGCCTAACAATCAAAAGAAAGATCAAAAGAAAATCATGCAAATGTAGTGAGCAGTCTAGTGCCCTATATATTTCCTTTCAGCTTCAAATGAAAATAAATGGATTCTTAATAGTGGTGCATCTAGGAACATGACTTGCACTCCTAGTATCCTCTCAAACATAGTTAAATGTGAGGAAAATATCTATCTAGGATATAACTCCATCATTATATATGAAGGTTGTGGCAATGTTAATCTATCAAATGGATTAATTAGGAATGTCTTGTATGTTCCTCAACTGAAAAATATTTTTTTCTTGATCTCAGCTAACTAAAGAAAATTTTAAAGTTGTTTTTTATAAGATAAGTGGTATGTAAAATATAAGTTCAATAATATTATTGCTTCTAGTATTTAGAAAAATGACTTGTATATCTTTGATGGTTTTGTATATGAGTAATATTTCTCTTACTCTTCTAGGAATGATATTCATCTTTTGCATGAAGGACTTGGTCATGTAAATTTAAAAATATTGTATGAAATGTCTAGAATGAATCTTGTTGTTGGTCTTCCAAATATACAATCATATCATGAAACATGTGAAAGTTACCTATGAGGTAGGAAACATGTTGAACCATTTAACAAACATCATGATCCTAATTCTTCTTAGTTATTAGAACTGATTCATAGTGAGGTAAGAGGTCTACTTGAGGTTCCTTCACTTAGTGTTGTTTTTTATGATGTTTTCTTTATTGATGACTTATCTATAATGACTTGGTATTACTTTATTAAGAATAAGTCTAATGTCTTGTCTAAGTTTTAGAAATTTGAATCTTTATTTGAAAATACTTCTAATCTGAAAGTTAAAAGGATTAGGATTGATAATGGAGGTGAATATGTCAGCAAAATACTTCTAATTTCACTACTCCTTATTCCCCTTAGCAAAATGGCATTACAAAAAGACTGAATAGGATTATCTTAGAAATGGATAGGATTGTGATTCATGCTTCCAATGCGCCTAAGTTTCTATGGGCTGAAGCTATGAATATTGTTTTCTATATTCTTAATGGATTACTAAATAAATATCTTCATCATGCTTCTCCTTATGAGTATGGACAAAGTAAAAACTAGATATTTTCTCACTGGAAGATCTTTGTAGTCATGCTTCTATATTCATTCTAAAAGAAAAAATGAAGAATCTTGATCCAACCTCTTTTTCGTGTGCTTTTTTCTATGGTTGTAAAACTAAAGGATTAAGAGTCAGACACCAAATTCGTGTCTTACGACCCCTTGTGACCCGCATCCCATTTCGCAACCTAACCTCATTACCTAAACCTTACACAATTATTTATTAATTACCTTGTAATTGATAAATCCCCATCACCTCACCTACCACCTCATTTTGCCACCTCATCATGACCTAGCCCTAATCCTAAACTAACCTAATTAAGACCTAAAACTTGGTCTATACCTACACCCATGACTAATGACCCCTTTCTCGCACCCAAAACCGACCTTCTAGTCACTTGACGAAGCCCGCAACTAATCTCTTGGGAGAAAAGAGGAAGGTGGGCTATTTTACTAAAAATAGCCTACTTTTTCCTTACCGATGCCGGTTCCTACTCGACCGCCGTCGGTTACGTAACCGCCATCGGTTCCCTGTAAATGGCCTCCCCAAACCAAAAACAAAGGATCAGAATTTCATTTTTGGATCAAGGTCGAAGGATTTTTGAATCAACAGAGATCATTTGGGAGTGATCAAGAGAGTCCAGATCTTCACTTGACCGAGCAGAGACAAGTGAAGAGACAAGGAGAGTAAGCCAAGGACTGCAACTGGATACCAGAGCCCTGTGATACTCAGCTGATTTGATCTGCTGTGTGCCAGACCATCCTACCTCAGTTCTGCCTTTGCCATCAGAGCTCTTGGACCTGCATCTCCGCGAATAATCAGTAAGTTACTTCTTGCATGTCCTCTTTAATAACATTTCTTCGACTTTTTAAATCATATGTCCCCACAAATCCATTCTTGGATCCACTACCCAACGTATCATTGCATCTAACTGTCATTCATCTACCTCTCATCACCCTATTTCCTAATATCACCTATATACAGCCCTACAAATAACACAACTACCAAATAACACCACCACCCCACAAAACAACTAACCTTCAGATCCTAGACTCTACGATATCTCATTCATCAAAACCGCCATCGGTTATCGAGAATCGCATGGTTATCTGACTATAACCAATAACCAACCTTTCCCTACCCGCTCAACAAAGCAATTTAATTAATATCTTACGCTCTTTTGTGTTAATTCATATTAGCAGGGAACCACCACCTTCGAAAGGAAGTTTTATATTTCCAGGCCCAAGGCGCTTCCTCATTTATTATCTAATTAAAATCTTATGGTCTTGTGTTCTTATTTTGCAGTAGTCCTTCCAAGACAAAAAGGAGTTCTTCGCAGTCAGCCTGATCTTTCTCTACGGTACGCGCACACCATCTCGACATTCTACAGGTATTCCTCCTAGCCCCAACCCTTATCTATTTCTAAAAGGAACGAAACATTCCGAGTGAAACAAGAGTCTATGATCCTTTCAAACATGACATTGTTGAAAACATAAATGTTCAAGTCTTAGAAAATACATTCTATGATGCTTCTCATGAACCCTACTCGTTTATCTTGAGATAGAGTCTAATAATCCTCCTCCTAAAATTATGGAAACATAATTTCAAGAGGCTGATTATCTATATCTAGACATGATGGAGATTCACGGGGAACCATCTCAAAATGTCTTTCATCACAAGTTTCCTAAATGGGCTCAAAGTATTGTTCAAGTCTCTCATCCTACGCATCTTAGAAAGGTAACTTGTAAAACATACTTATCATGCCTTGATGACCCTATATGAGGTGGAACCATAGCCCTTTGAAGCATCTTATCATGGTGATAGATGGATTCAGGATACGAAGGATGAATACAATTCTTTGATTAAAAATAATACTTGGGAACTAGTCCCCCCTCCTTCTAAGAGAAGCATCAGATTTATCTAGGTGGTTATACATGATAAAATATAAATCTATATGAGAGATTTACAATCTCAAAGCAAGGCTTGTAGCTCCTGGTTTCACTCAGAAACTTGGTCTTGACTATGTTGAGACTTTTTCTCCTGTAGAAAAAATGAGCACTGTTAGAATTCTTCTTGCATTAGCTGCCCAATATGGTTGGGAAATTCACCAAATGGATGTTAAAAATGCTTTTCTTAATGGTGATTTAAAATAATAAATATATATGAGTCATCCTAAAGTTTTTTAACAAGATCCTAGAGTTTGGTATGCTAAAAGTAACAGCTTTCTTTCATAATCTTGGTTTTTTTAATCGTTGTTCGATAATGATTTATTTGTTAATTTTGAAAAAATCATATTATCATTATTTTCTTGTATGTTGATGATATTTTGATTACTAGTAGTGATATAAATTTAATTTTTAAAATCAAATAAAGGTTAAAACAACATTTTGAAATGACTGATTTAGGGTTGTTAAATCATTTTCTTGGCATGGTTATATTTCAAGATCATAAGTCTATTGTTGCATCTCAATATCAGTATGTTGTGAATTTTATTAGAATATTTAACATGATTTATTGTAATACTATTTCCATTCCTATTGAAGTTGGTGTTAAGTTAGATCCTAAACCATTTTGTGTTAAATTTGATCCTACTCTATATAGATAGCTAGTTGGTAGTCTAATTTATTTAACTATTACTAGACCTAATATTTCTTATGCAGTAGGAGTAGTTTCAATATTTATAAAAGAGTCTTATGAGGTTCATTGGAAAATGGAAAAAATAATTTTGAAATATATTAAAAGAATAGTTAATTATGGTCTCTTTTATTCATCTTCTAATAATGCACACTCATTTGGTTATTTTGACTCTACCATGTTGATGATGTTGTAGATAGAAAGTCTACTTCTAGATATGTTTTCAAGTTGGGTGTAGGTGTTTTCACTTGCAGTAGCTAGAAGAACCAATAGTATATATATCTTCTAATGAAGAAAAGTATAGAAGTGTTATGGAAGCTACAAAGGAAGTTATGTGGCTGAAAAGATTGTTGGATGAAGTACATATGGGCATAAAAGGGAGAAATAATCTTCTATGTGATAGACAAAGCTACATTGTTCTTGTAAACAATCTAGTTTAGCATCAAAGGACTAACCATATTTAAGTTCATATGCACTTTATTCGAGAGAAAGTCCTAAATGATGGTATTGATCCAAAGTTTTGTTCAACTGAAGATAAAGTTGCAGATATCTTTACAAATTTGTTGTGTGCCGTAAAGTTTTGCAAGTTTTATGCCTTGTTACGCCTATCAAAGTTTCCATTGAGCGGTATTGTGCATGAAAATTCCACCTCTTAATGGATGTTGTAAACTTCCAATACTTCCTCCATTTTTAATAATTAAACGTGTCATACTATGTGTGGAGTTACTTGTAAATCCCAATGAAGATTTAGTTATGAGTATTCCTTAGTTTATAAGAGGCTCCATAATCTAATGTAAGTATTCATATGTAAATAAATGGTCTTAATAATTTCTATATGGGAATATTTGTATGATTTCCCTTGTCTGCATGCTAGCTAGAATCACTGATGTTGATTCATGGATTTGTGAATCCTTTTATAGAAAAAAGGTAATTTGGAATGTTTTGTTTTTATTTTGTATTTTTATGTTCCTTTGCATTGTGGTTTTTATGGAAACCTTGGAACACTATTTTAAACCATGGAAAATAAGTGTCTCATGGTCTCACTAAAATCCACAATGCGTTTATATAAGGAACTAATGTTAACATGTTTATGCATGTTTATCCCACTTAATATTAAGGGGGAGTGTTGGGGTTGATAATGTGAAGTGGGATATCATTTGATAAACCACCACTTATGACCCTTATTAAAAAATATTTAAAATAAACTTATTCGGTCTACATAGCCTCTAATAGAGTGAAACAACATGACCCTTAACTCATCCTATATAAATAGGATGATCCTACATGGGATTGATGACAGCTACTTGATCTATTGATCTAGACAAGAAAAACTTGATCTTTTTATGTATGCAAGTTGTTTACTTGTGATACCAAGGAGAGAAGTGGAAATTTTGGGTTCAATTCCAATAATTCTTAATATAGACATTGCTTTATCAGTGGGTTTTTCTCCTTTTGGTTTCCCTACTTAAATCTGGTGTTATATGTATCCTTTTACTTTCAGTTGTTTACTTTCAACTCATGTTATTAAGATCTGTAATAAGATAAATTTTTGATTAAATAAATTATAGAATAGAATTTATAATCTCGATATTTTAATGGTGAATCTATAATTTGTCAATTATATTTTCCCTTCATTTCCCTAACACCACACTCCACCTTATGTTATTTCTAATAAGAACTTAGATGATGTTATTATTATTTTTATGCTTAATCTTGATGATAATGCTTTACCTAATAACTAGGATGAAAGTAAACATGTGCATGTTGTTATTTCTCATACTAGTCAGGATGATTCTATAATTACATATCATACTCATTCCATTTCTTAAAAAAATACATCACACACTAGTTATTCTCCTTCTTCATTATATGTTGATGGCACACTTAATGAAATCCTTGCATCTCGAATCTTTCTCTCGATATTGGTGATACACATACTAGTCATGATTTTACTTCTTTGTATACTACTAAATGTGAATCCCCCACTCTATTTTCATCTTCTTCTAAGGTTGTCTCCGTAGCGTGCTTGATTCACCTCATTTTATCACTTCATCTCCGAATAATGTTTCCGATGTTATTCCTACTACTTTTATCGACACACCATATGATTCACTTCCTTTTACTCCTTTAGAACCTATACCTAATGTTCCCTTAGCATCGAAAACTTCAATTTATTCTCTCTATGTCCATGTGATCACTCATAATGGAAAGATTCAACCACTCAATACATTACTCACATATGTTGTCATTCCTTCACATGAAATTTTATCACTCATGCATGTTGTTGGCCAATTGCAATATCAGGTCCAATCTCTCACACTTGAAAGAAAATCCTATTATGCTTCTATCGATAAATATTATTTTCATAACAACCCTACTCCAAAAATATTCACAATTCAACATTTCCTAGGGATTTCATTATGCCTACATTTACATGCTTTGATGGTACTAGAAATCCATATTTGCATCTTAAGAATTATCATCTAGTTGTGGCTTCCTATTCTAAAGATCGATTATTACTAAAATCCTTTTTCATAGTCTTATTGATGATGATATCCAATGGTACACATATCTACTCTTCATATCTACTAGTACCTATTATGAGATGGAAGAAGCTTTCCTTCAACACTTTATACTAAATAATGGCCCTAGAGTCACATATGATCATCTCTGTCTACCTTACATAGAGGAAAAACATAACCTATAATTATAAAAATCATAGTTACAAACATACCATTGTTGAGGGAAATCCCCCATGCATTGCTACATCAATACATATCATATCTTGTCATCATTATCACTATCTACAACTGCGAGATCTCTAGAACTAGAAGTGGCACCGCTCAACTGTGACATTGATCACAGCCCCTATATCTCTCTACTTTCCTATGCAATAATGTCACCTCAATCAAGTGCTTTGAAAAATGACCCTATAGCTCCATAAACCTTGCAAATACATCTTGTGCTAAAGGACCTCCACCCGCAGCCTCCCTAGATCATTGCATGTGTTCTCGTGATTTGTTTCACTCACTCGTAAGTACGTTACATGTCATCACCGCTAATGCCACCGATCAAATAAGTTCACATTCTCACCGTGACACCATCCACGTGCTCTAGCATAACACCACATACAAGTACATTGGTGGGCATATTCTTTTTCAATGTGTAGATGGATGTGTCCATAATCAACGACCAATATGCATCACCTACATCCATAGATCAACATATTAGACAATCATGACAATTATAAATCCAACTAATAAATCACAAAACATCATTATACAAATACTCACACTATTCTATCATTTTCACTACACTATCGGGAGCATGTGCTTTGCCTCTACTCCTCATCTCAAAGAATGCTCCCACTGCATCTACGAAAACTAGAAACAAAAATAACCACCGATGTGATGCCCACCATGTGCATTAGGAATCCATACATTATGCATCATCCACATATATTGTCTCTATCACTGCATCTACCTCGTCCCGGCCCAAAGGGTACTAGATATGCTCTAGAGCCATGTGTAGCTCTAGATCTCCTCGGTGCATTAATAACCCTAACCCATACATATAGCTCACTCACCCCTAGAAACTAATCCTCTAGCCACATTTTCCATCAAATACATCATCACTCATGCTCTAACCATCCTTATAGTCTTAGTATGGCCTCCATATCATGGTCTCTAGCCCCATACAATCTACCATTTCTCTATAGGTATTTGTATCCATCTTCCTACAATAAACACCTACCTATCTACCAAAAATCTATCCGACCTCACCCACTCCCCTTGTGTCCTACCAACTAGCCTCAATATCATAATATGTTCATAATCTTGTATATGTAATAATGTAGTAGCTCCAATACCACCCTCATGCTCTTCCCCGTAAATTTGTATAGATCTCTGTAGATGGGAAAATACACATTGTGCCCACGCATATCTCATGCCATCCTCCTTTATCTGATGGCATATGTCATGCATCTTATATATTATTCCCACGCCACCACCCTCCACTACAACTAATGATGTAATCACCATGGAAATGAACTTCCGTAGTCACGAAACCTTTAATGTATATTTTGAGAAAATATACAAATTGCATTAGAATATCATATGGAAAGAAAATAGTCAAAGCCAAAAATGTAACATTCTCCTACTTTCATGATTAGGATAAATGAATAATGGAATAGTAGTATGTAGTTAAGAATAAATGTCTTCCATGTTTGTCTCCTTTGCAAGTGGAATTATTCAAGTTACACTCTCCCATGTTATGATCCTAGTCTAATGGGATGAGTTATAGTAGTTTAGAATAAATATTTTCCATGATTGTTTCATTAGCAAATGGAAGAAGTAGTCAAGATTTTCCCAAGTTTCTCCTAGTCTATTGGGATGAGTTTTTGTATTTGAATAGAAGTAGTTAAGAATAAATGTCTTCCATGAAAAGTGGAAGAAGTATTCATGTCTTACCCAAGAATATAGGTAGGTAGTTTTATATTTTTGGAGGTGATGAGCTATAAGTATATCTTCAAAACACTTAATGTAATAGAGAGTATGATTTTGTAATATCATTTTTATCATTACAAATCAGTAGTTCGAATATCTTGGTAGAAACTTGTGTTTAGTTCCTAACTCCAACTCTAAGGGAAGAGAAAGGATTTACTCTTACCCAAGGAGGAGGATTGTTTAATTTTTCTTATAATAGAATTGTTCTTGTTTACTTATCTAATTTTTTTAAATTAGCATTATGTGATTTTGTGTAATGCTTCATTTTCATTTATTTATTTCAATTTGTTAACTTGGATTTACTTTCATTTATTATAATAGTTGTTGAATTTCATTACAAGCATTTTCAATACTACGATAAAAAAATTGGTAAATCATTGTTTCCTTTAGCCTCATTTACAAATAGCCTTAGACACCATCTTGGATCGAAAAAGAAATTAGATTAAATGATGAGGATACAACAACCCTCACCCTTTTTGGCATCATTTTTAGGGATAGGTGTCATTAGTGGTATATCATTAATCTATGATTAGAAAGAATAATCTCATAAGTTTCCATTCATAATATAAATTCCTTACTTCATACAAATATATACAAGAGTATTTGTAGTGATAGAAGATAACTTTTCAAGCCATTACAAAGAAGGGGAACATGGGCTTCTTATGAAACCTTGTCTTAGAGAGATATTGGCTTATCATTACTTTTAGTAGTAATTAATATGTTTACATTTTTCTTAGTTAATTCTTAGGATTATGAGGAGGGATTCTATAAAGTTTTAATTTGAATCATGATTCTTTAACTCTTTTAGATTATATAAAAGTATTTGCAACAATTAACTTTCGAGCCAATGGAGTAAGTGGAAGATAAAACTCTCAAAAATCATTCCTTTAGGACTAAAAGTTTATTTAAATTATTCGGATTAGATAATCATGGGGTATTTTCCATAAACAAACCCCCAAACTAATTTTTTGTCGGAAAATTGATGGTTGATAAAATTTTAGAGGAATATCTAATCATGAATTTTGATACATGGTTGACAAAAGAATATAGATTTTTTTACTATTTATCAAAATATTTCAACCCTCGATCTATGATTAAATAGCTACAAAGAGGAAAGAGGATTCCTACAACACTTAGTGTTATAGAAATGGAAGTGGAAGAAAACATGTTAAATGCCTCTAAAGGAAAAGAGGAGGATGTAGGGTGTGTTTTTGAGAAAATCCTTACACCAACACATATGGTTGTTGGTAAAGATGAACCTACAAGAATTCACTTTACACCTATTGAGGACAACAGACTTACAATAGTTTTCTCTTTGCTTGTTGATTTAAATGGTAAATAAGTACAAAATACTCCTACATATGAAGAAATTAAACTTGAAAGTATTTATTTCATCTTTTGACAAGATCATTGTGGTTGCATAAATTTTCTCAAGTCATGGACCACTTACTATTTGTTAATCTAAAATTTTGAATATGTTAAATGTAACACCCTGAACTGTTGTTACTTCCTCCTGAGCATACAAGTGTTGATATGTGATTTCTTGTAAAAGGATGTGTTCCTCGATTTAGAAATCATGCTTGATATGTACTGTAATTTCTTTGCAGATCTTTGACTGAGTCAGAATATGTTTAGACTCTTTTATCTATTTCATTTTGCATCTGAGTTTAATCTGATCTCGGAATGAATTATAGAGTTATCCATCTTTAAGATCTAATCTTGGATCAGTGGAATTGATCCAAGTATTGCTCTAAGTCTGTTCGTGATGAATTAAAAATTACAGACCTTGAACAGGTTGCAAGGTCTAGAAGCATTTAATAAGCTAGTCAGGAGTATGACTCAGCCTGATCAAGTGAAATGAAATGGTTCCCGATATGGAAGTATATCTGGAAGGTCTCGATTGTGGACCAGGTAATAATTCGGTTACATACGATTCTCACGCACCTAAGGCGTAATGAGCTAACCCCCTGCTCAGAAGGTATGATGTAGGTCTTTTTCTGAGTATACAGAATGTAGACCTAACAGGAATTATTAATGATTAGTAACTTAAGACTAAACCTAACCTAGGGGTTAGATTAGTGTTAATCTAACCTAGACCTAGGCTAAGTGTTAATGTCCTAAGTTAGTATCTATGTGTAATATGGTTAGAATATGTATTATCCTAAATTCTAACCTAAGATACTAACCTAACTATGATCAAGAATGTAAAGGGGCCTATGGAGGGGTGCGAACCATGGGCGGCGTTTTCTATGTTATTAAATGCATGGGATAAGGATGAAGGACAGGTCTTGGCGGAGGTTTTGGGAACGGCTAACTTGTGCCGACGTGGCAATTCGCCAAAACTGGAAATGGACTTGAGATTTCATTTGTCTGTCGCCAACTTTGGCGGTCGGTGGCAGTGGAGTTTGAGCGGGAAAGTTGGTGTAAATGCATTCAATGCGCTCGATAGTCGAGCTCGGAACTCGCGTGAAGGCATGCAAACTGGGAAGTTGTTGGTTTGTTTGGCTTATCGCGATTTTCGGTTTTCTCTCTGCCTGTTCACTGGTTCTTCGCACCAGTCTTCTTGGAGTTGCATGGCGAGTATGAGGGTATCTAGCTCTTTTCTCTGGCAAGGAGAATATATATGCCATGGAGATAACAAAATTTTGTTGATCGCTCTAACTTGGAAAAGGAAAAGGAAGTCTGAGCTCTTCCAGTGGTCTGCTTCGGAATTTTGAGCAAAAATCCAGGCATGTTAGGCCCTAACCTTTAAAAATCTTGTTGTCTTTCAAGTGATTTCATTAGAACAACTCTGTTCAAATGATTTAAGGAATTAGATGTTTATCTATGGATGTCTTGTGTGATTTTCTTGGTACAGTATCTCTTCTGGTTCGAATTTTCATTTATCCTTTGATGGGTGTTTATTAAATTCGAACTGTGGCATTATTTCTTTGTGTTTGCATTCTGGCTTAAATATGCGAAACATATGAAATGTGGGAATGCTCGGCCTGTTCGGCGTGAGCCCATTAATCGTTCCTGTAATGGGTATAGACCATTGTTATGTTTGTCGATTTTTGGTCGTCAATTTTGTTGTGGAAACAGTCGGGAAGGATACTGATGTACCTGTTTTATTGTTCAGTGTTTTGGAATCTTTGTAAGCTCTGTCGTGGGTTTTGATGATGGTAGTTATTGATACTGTTGGGTTTCATTTCTGTCTTGAAGGTTGTTTGTGAATAACATCTTTCGGTGTGACAGTATCTTATTGCAACTCTTTTGGAATTGTTTCCTTTTTCATTGGGGTAACGAGATTTAACCGTTACAGAATGCATTATGGATGTATGTATATTATACATTGGAACGACTCTGTAGAGTTTAGTGAATGATTTGTATAAATGGATCACTGAGGAAGTTATACATATTTATATTTGAATGTTGGATATGTGTATTATATTAGAACGGCTCTGTGGAGTCCTCTGAACAAATCGTATACTATGATCCACTGCTGAGGATATAGATACCTCCTTGAGTTTTGTTAACTTGAATTCCGTTGGAATCTTGTAGAAGTAGCAGGTCATGCGACCTCTATTATTTGTAATGGAATTTAGTACTGATTCCCAGGGTTTACATTTATGTCTCCTTAGGTGTAAGCCTGTTCGAGAATTTTGACGAGATTCAGTTGAATTCTTTGTTATGAAAATCGGTATTTGAATTGCTTACACTTGGTTTTTGTCGAATGCTTACCTTAATTGGCATAGATTGATTCTTTATCTATTTTATCTTATACTGTTGTTGGGTTCCGTGGTTATGGATAATAACCCGTTAACAGTATGCAATGTAAATATAGATTCATATTCGTTTTAATCAGAATGACTCCGTGGAGTCTATTGAATGATTTATATGTTTAAATCACTGTTCATGGTTGAAAATAGATGAATATTGGAAATGGTTGTTCCAGCGACTTAAGGGAATAACATGTATTTTGATCTCTGTTATTTCGTAAGAATACCATCGTGTCGCAAAGATTTTGTGGTACAGATTCTTTTGGTATATTTTTACGTCTTCAGTCTGTGCAAATTTGTGTAAAAGATTGGCAAGGGTGCAGTCGGATTCCTTGTTTTGAAATCAGTAATTAAATTTGCTTGCCTGATTTTTATTATGCTCCGTTGATGAGCTCAGTTGGAATCATATGCAATTATTTGCCTTGTTACCACTGTTTGGAATCATTTGAATTCTTGAAAGGTAACCTGTATTTCTGTCTCTTATTGAACCTGATATTTGGACACTGTCGTTTGTCATTGTTTGATTTCCTTGAGTATGGAAAATTATTTCGTGTTTTGGCTCTGTTGAAATGAGTCGCGAATACCATACTTTAGACTTGCATGCGCCAAGGTTAGAATAGATTTGCTATATTCTTTTCCGTTTACTCCTGTCTGACTGAGACTGGGCATGTTCGGAAATTTTGTGTGATTGTCTTGGCTTAGTCTTAGGGAAACATCCAATAGCCTAATGCAATGTAGTCTATTGTTGACCGCAATTCTAGAGGTTCTTTGATTTCGAACTTGGGTCGTAAAGCCTTGTTGTGTTCGATTTTTATATTGACAGTAATTCTTCTTGTGGTTTGACGGACTTGTTCGTATACATACTGGATGAATGCATCTCATATGTGTAGACGGTACAGTAGTGAACTTGTGCGAAGGGAAGTATGAAAGATTTGGTTCTTTCTCTTCTATTATTCTAATACTTGTTGATATCTGCCTAACAGTTGGAATTGTTCTTGTATCTTATTGGTGGAATCATGTTTACTTGTTTGGATAATTGATCTCATTTAAACAGGGTGTTTAATGAAAACAATTGATGGATTGCAATTGTTTTAAGAGTTAGTGCTTATCATGCTCGGCCATCAACCGACTCATGTTGACTATTTTTGCAGATGGTTGCCGTAAGAGGTAAAAGCAATGCAGATCTGACAGGCTGATCAGATTATTTAATTTGTTTTATAATGAATTACTGCTGGAATTTATAAGTGTACTAAATGTGGAAAGATGTTCTTTTCCGTTAGTATTGTAACAAGTATGCTGCTTGCATAAAATGTAATTGTATAGTTTTGAAAGGAATGGAAATAAGTGGTTGTTACTTATGTGTTGTATTCTATTTCTGATAGTTGACCTTCTTCGGTTTTTATACCAGAATGGCAATGTTATCTTTGTGTGATTTGGATGCTTTTGTGATTGACAATGAAAGCTTAAAGAAAATGTGATTGAATTTATATGAGTGTTTAGCAGATCTTATTGTTCTAGCGAAAGCAATATTGAATTTAAATAATTGTCTTTCTAAAAGATGGGTTAAAAATGAACCTAAGCAGAATGCTAAACAAGCTGAATTAAATTACTGATCCCTAGTCTTGATTATGACAGGACATCACTTATTTGGATTCTTAATCATTTATATCCTTATACTAATAAGTATGATATAAATTCAGTTAAGAGAACTGATATAAATCAAATGGGGTTCAGATGGCAATCTCAAGTAAAGGTTATGAGATATTGTCCAATTCTGTTGTTTTAGAATCATGGATATTCTAATGACTCCTTGATGAGACCATGACCTTAATAACTCCACCATGTAATGGGTTTTATTGAGAAAGGTCGTCTTAAGGCGAAGAATCCAGGGATTTGGGAAGGCTAACCTATGGGGGAGGTCTTAAAAGTAATTTAATACTCAAAGTGCATAACGCATATTAATAAGTAGATCTTTTCGAGGCGGATTTAAAGGTTGACGGCACAAGACAACTGCAGGGTTGTACCTCCGAGAAGATTAGGATCTTCTCGAAGTTACAACAATGCAGGTGACTTATGGCGACACCCTTTGCATTGATCGCTAAGATTTACACTTGTGATCGGATTAGTTACTCAGGGACCGATTAGGAATGTGGTCAGGTTATAAGGCTGCCTAGGAGGTTCGGGGTATCTTGACACATTGGTCTAACTGCAGGGTTAAACCAGTATGTCACCGTATCCCTAATCCTCATGGGCATCCATATAACATTATCACCTTGTTAATCTATCTCCGAGTGATTAAGTTGTGAAAGGAAGGACTGACAGTAGTCAGTGTAGGACATTCTATATAACATAAGAATGGGGTGAAGGGCGTATTCCAGATTGACGAGTATGCCGTTAAGGAATACGAGACATAAATGATGTTTCAAATCTTTGGCCAAAGTATCGCAAGCTGCTGATTGATTGCGTTGTCCTAATTCACCTAGTCTAAGGGATGAGATGCCGATGAATAATAGTAACAATTATTCAGTTAGGTTCCTTGGACAGAGCATTCTGAATCCCAGAGTAGGGAAGAGAACCGCAAGAGTAAAGTGTTAACTAAAAACACCAACTCTTATTACTCATGAATAGATCGGTAGATTACCGAGTCATGGAATGAATAGATCGGAAGTACTCCGAGTCATTACAGCTGCATATGGTTGTCTGTTATATGAATGGTTATTTGATTTGTGAGTTCTAAATTATGTATTTAGAACCGTGGATGCAATCAAAAAAAAAATTACTTTTTCTAAGGTATAAAATGGGGATGTTACATTAAACCAAAACGAGAAGGTACAAAAAAACCTACATATGGTGACAAAATTCATGTAACATTTTCTCCTATAACAGCTCATATAGTTTTTGGAGGAAATCATGTTAAAATCACTCTTATATTAAATCCACTAGTTATTGAGGGAATTCAAGTTACTCTTTTTTATGGATTGCATGGTTTGATTTTTATTATAATATCTCATGTAGTTTTTAGAGAGATTCAACACGCACCAAACACTCCTATATTGACTCCTAAATTTTTGGTGAATTAAATCAATTTATAATATCTTTGAATTTTTTGAGGCAACGTGGCAATTAGCAACAACTTCTTCAATGCCCATTAGTAAGGGAAATCAAATTTTTCAATTAGTATTACACCTAGTGGAATGTAGTTTATAGCACCCATTTCTAAAGTCTCCAAACTAATGTGCACAATGGGAACTTGGAAAAATACAATTTTTAAGACAAGTTGGAGATGGAAAAAATAGAGAAAATTTGTTTATAAATAAATAATTCAAAGGCAATAAGACAAGGAAAATGCGCCTTTTTTAGGGGATTTTCCTTTGACCCCACCCTATACCTTGACAAGATGTTTTCTCAGGGATTTTTCCCCAAACCTCGTAAGTGTTTCCCTTGACCTTGTTAGGGGTTGCAACCCAAAACTCCCGCCTTCAAATTCTTAAGCCAAAGGAAAAATTATTGAAGGAGTTTCACCATTAAAAATAATGTTTTAAACTCTTGTTCTAATGCATGCAAGTATGATATCATTTTTTCCATTGTTAAATTTCTACTAAGTAAGAAAGGATTTTTCGAAAAACTATTAAAATTTTTATATGTAGAACAAAGAAAAATATGGCCACCAAATCATGGGAATTCAGGGGATGTGTTTTGTCTCCTTGTTATGTAAATTATATTATGTTACATGTAATTATCTCTCTCATTCTTTAGATTATATGTCTCCATACTTGTCTCAACATTGTTTGAATTATTGCACAACAACCATTTGTCCAACAACCAAAGTACCAAGCCAATTCAAGGTAGCCACTACCCATATGCTGGTTTTAAGAAACACCTACAACCACTTGTGGTTATAAGCTTATCAAAAAAACCAATCTAACCTTCCTTAGTAGAAATTTAACAATTACTAACCTTCTTACACATCCCTTTAGTAATATGTTGTCTTAATCAGGTGTATAATAATAAATGATAAACATCTACACCCATATTTAGGGATTTTCATAAACCTTCCATTACCAAGAAATAAATCAATCCATAAACCATATCCACTCTTCAAAAATATTGAACCATTGTTTTTCAACTTCTCATGTATGCATGAATCATGCAAAGAAACAACTGTAGTGAACATTTGAATTTATGAAAACAAAGAAGATAGCTTGTTGATATGTTTTTATAAAATATTTTATGATTATCATTCAAGGTTAATAATTATTAATTCTACCTATCTTCATTTTTTTATGCAACTGCAAAGGTTAAAAATATATGGGCATTTGAATTTCTTAGTTGTGTGTGTGAAGAAAATACAAAGAGTAGCTTTCATGAGGGCCTATAGTGACGTATGGGGAGATGATAACAAAAAGCAATGCACTTATGTTTACATGTATGATGACAAGAAATAGTGTACTTATATTTGCACATATGATGATAGGAAATATCGCACTTATCGTTTCACTCTTTATTTTTAACTATTTGATTACAACACAAGATTCTTGGTAATTACTTTGTTATGAGAAAATTCATATGACTTTAAGGATACTCATAATATGAGAATTCTATGGGATAATGGATTCATTGGAAAAAGGATACTTTCACTTAAGATTCAAAATCATGAGTTCATGTGTAAAGTCAACTTTTTAGTTGATTTGGATGTTGTGGAGGCTCTAGAACAACCACTTCATAATTCTTCATTATGTGTATCATTTCTCAAATTGACGGTATTGGTTTGAAAACTAATTTACTAGCTGACCAATTGCTAGAAAAAATCCTTCATCATAAAATTAGCTTTCTAGTTGATAAAGGAACTAAAAAAGTAGATGAAGGATTTGAAAACCAGCAATGTTGGCTCTTTTCCAAAAACAATTAGGGAAGACTAGAAAACCAACAAATGGCTTCTTTTCCCAACAATTTTTTTTTTTTTTTTTGCATCGATACAATTTTTATTTTGCCTCATGTCTACATGGCTAAAGTTATGTGAAACTGAAAATAATTGTATTTCTAGTAAAATATTTAACTATGTCTTTACTATTTTTCTCCAACATTGCAGAAATCAGGGTTATGCAACAGGAAGAAAGTAAGGATAACTTTTAAATATGGTCCAAGTATATTCTATCATTTTATTTTTAAATATAGTTATTAGTTGTTTTAAGTACATATAAATTCACTTTTATGAACCTCTCGAAAAGAAAAAAATGGTACACTTACAATATATAGTGTTCAATTTAATAATATACATTAGAGATCTTCCAATAAGGCTTATGCTAGGAGATGATATGGATTAGATGTTGGAAAAAATAGCATCTACAAAAACCTAATAACATGCATGAGGCCATGAAAGACATTAAATGTGGGGTAGCAGAAGAAAGAATTCTATAAACATTTTTGAAATATGGAGAAGAGAAGGATTCACATATATAAAACACTTTTTTTTTTTTTGTGAAGAAAAATGGGAAGACTCCTATAAAACAAAAAAATTCACTACAATAACTAAAAATCACATGTTTATTTTAAGAGAAACAAATGGGTGGACTCCTTTAAAAATAGAAATTATTGTTGCAATAACTAAAAAATCATGTGTTGATTTTGAGAGAAACAAATGGGCGAGACTTGGGAAAGAAAAATATGGTTGTAATAACTAAAAATCACACATTGATTTTAGGAGGAACAAATGGTTAAACTTTTGGGAAAAAAAAAGAATGTAATAACTAAAAGAAAATCAAAATCTACATAAAAACCAACAACATGCATGAGGACATTGTTGATCGGAGTTTCTTACTTCTGTCCAGTTATTAGTGTACGAGAAATCAAAAAACACTAAACAACGTTGAGTATGCAAGGGATTAGTACCTTGGAGATGGTGATGGATGATACGAGTGAAAAGTTTATGTTGAACTCTTTGTTGTGATCCCAACAAAACATATAGCTCACATACACTAGAGAAATATTGATTAGAGATTTTATGCGGGGGCTTCCTGAAAAAGTAGATCCGGGAAGCGTTAACTTCCTCGGTGGTTGTCAACCCCCATGTGATAAGAAATAATGATAAAATAAAAGATAAACAAACAACATGCAAGTTGATAAACAAAGGAACCTGACACTGCAGATATGTAGATGGTGTTATTGATCTAATTTGAACACAACATGTAACAAGAACCATGCTACGTGAACCAATGAACCATGAGCAGAGTATTGTGGGGATTATAGTGTCATTACAAGGACATCATGAGGATATAAATGATAAAAAAATCTTAGAATTCAAAACAAAATTTTCCCAAATTTTATCACTTGACTTTCCAAAGGGAGAAAGCCCATATTTATAGCCTAATGGTGAGGTTAGAATACAAGTTAAAAGATACTCATGGTTGAGTAAAGCAACCTTGATTAAAAGAGGTGATGTGATTCAACGGGCTCACAATTTGACTTATGAGATGGATGTGATATGAGGTGGGGGGTATTAGGTGAAATAATGTATTCTCTTTTTGAATTTTAAGAGTGGGATGTCGGATGGGTGCATTATTGCCCATGTTTTGCATTATTTTTGAGATATGACAATATTTGGATTATTAAATGGGTTATGTAGAACCCATTAATTAATTAAAACCATGAATTAATTAAAATTTAGATGGATGGGATTTAGAACAAAATAAAATTGGGAGGAGATGTAAATGCATAATGATGGAGAGGGGTTACACTCAAAAATAGGTGTCTACATTTGCCCATTTTTGTGGAGTGGTTTGCGATAGAAAGTCATGAGACAAAAAAAAAAGGGTTAGATGTAGTTATGTATTTGAGGATGAATAAAGGAATGACCAAAGGAAATATGCCCCGGGGAGAAAGGATCACAATAACAATGAAAAATATGGTGGTAACTCCAATATCACATCGATATAGGACAACCGTGGTCTCAATGGAGATAGACAACAACGTTCTACTACGTGACTAGTGAGTGGGTGAATACCACTATAGTATGGATGTAAACCGTGATGACCAATGGGTCATAGGAAAACATCAAAATATGTGCAACTAAATGCAAAAGATGTGAGAAATCCTTTGTTTGCAAGGAGTCATGTGAAAAATCATGTGTCCGCAAAAGGGATGCGAGATGAAGATAATGATGCCCCAACATAGGGCACGAGAAGGTCAAAAAGGTGAGTTATATGAGTTGACAAGGACAAGGATGAAAAGGTGCCCCAAGATAGGGCATGAAGATGACATAATGGGAGATGGATGTGTAAATAAAATGCCCTAAGGGGAATAATCATAAATGTGCACATGATGAGTAGATAGGATAAAAGGGTGAGATAGAATGCCCTAAAGGGGTGATAAATATGATGGTAATCATGTTTCATAGGAAATATGCATAAGTGTTAGCAAACTAGAAGGTGAAAAAGAAAAATCATTCCCACTTGTTCGATAAGTAGGATAAGAAGTCAAGATACTTCAGCAAAAAGAAATAGCAGATCAAATATTCATGGAAGAGAAACAAGATCATACGAGTGTGTTGGCCGTTATGGTATCCTCCAAGAAAAATTTCCCAAGAAGATGGGATGAAAGATGTAGATGATAGATGATAGAGATAAGATAAAGTGGACATGGTTGGAGTAGAGCAGACGTGGTGGAGGAGAGGAATCAAATAGTAGAGAAGGACGATAAGAGAGGTGAGAAGATAGATGAAAGCACAAAAGAGAGAATGATAGTTAATAAGAAGGTAGTGGGAAAAGATAAGGGGGAAATAAATAGGTAAGGCATGATGGACCTGGAGAAAAATAAAATAGAGAAAGAGAGCAGGAGAAGAAGGGAAGGAGGAAGTTTAAACAAGAAGAAGACGAGATGAGAAGGGAAAGGAGATTAGAGGGGAAGGTGAATGTACAAGAGATGTACCATAGTAAAGAAGCAACAGATATAATAAAGAGGAGAGATGGTGGAAGAAAGAAATGATGAAGGAAAAAGAAGAAGACAAGAAAATGACAAGAAGGGATGAAAGGGAGATGGAGATCAAAAACAAAGGGGAGAAAGAATGGATTATGAAAGAGATGACAGAGTTGAGAAGGAGAAGAGGTGAAGAATATGAGAGAAGGATGATAGGAGAAATGAATAGGAATAGCAGGATGAAAGATGAAGGAGATGAAGAAGATGAAGAAGTTAAAGAAGATGGGAGAGGAAGTAGAATAGAAAAGAGAAAAAAAGGAACCATGAGGAGCTAGAGACTGCATAGGAGATGAAAGAATGGAAAATAACTTATGTATAGAGATGGAATAAGATAGGGGTGGTAGAGAAATAAGTTCAGTAATGGGGAAATGGAAATAGGAGGGAAAGAAGAGATGATAGAGCCGAAATAGGAAGGGAATTGAATCCCAGTGTTAGGGGTAAGACCTAGGTAAAGAATATGAAATAGAATGCATGGAAATGCATGTGGATGGTGAGATGATAAAAATATGGAACAACACTGGTGAGTTAGGTTATCAATGGAGAAGTAGTAGGAAATTGTATGGAGAAGAGGGGATGAAGATGATACAGAGAGGAAATGAGATAAAACCAGTGGTAAAAGGAGGAGAGGAAAACAACAAAAATAATGCAAAGGAAGTGTATGATGAAGACAATAGAGATATTGAAGAAGGTTAAGGGAAGATGGAAAGGCAATACCAGTATAGGGATGTTACGATAAATCCTTCGATAATGATTAGAGGGCACAAAATAAAAAAGGAAGGAAGAGAAAATGGAGGAGGTAAAAAGGAGTGAACCAGTATGTGTAGAATGGGGATAAATGAACTTTAGGAGAAGTCCACTGATAATTCTTAGCACAAAAATGGAAGATGACGATGACATAATGTTAGATGAACAATGATAATGACGAGTAAGTATGGTGGTAGATATGGGGAGTATTCTAGAAAATGGAGTGGAAAGAGTAAAGAAAGGAGGGATAGTGAATGGTGCGGAGAGGATGATGAGGAGAGAATGTAATGGATGAGGATGAAGGAAGTAAAGATGAAGGAACGAGACATAGTAAGAAATGGTATGAAGTGGTTAAGTTATATTTCCAAATGAGGGATGATGGAGATGATATTTGAGGAAGTTTGAGATATTTTGTGCGAGGAAAAAAAGGAGGGAAGAGGATGTGTTTATGGGGAATGAAGAGAAAATACGGATGGTGGGAATGTGGAGTAAAGGGGAAAGGCAAGAAGATAGATCATTCTTAAGAGAGACTCTTAAGTAAGATCGTCATGTCATAGGAATGGTTAAGTAGGATCACCAAGCCAAAGAAGAAGAAGAATGATGAAAAGAATGAGTGGTGTATACCAAAATGGAACAAGAGATGAAAGGAGGTGATAAAAAGGAAATAAAGGAGTGTGACATGAGTGGATGGAGGAATGTATGTGGTGTAGAATGGAGAGTGTAAGGGGAATTCTTAATTATGATGCCTATGTTGTGTGAGTGATGATGCTAGAGCGTTAAGCAAAAGTTATGGAGTAGGAAGATGTTTCTAGTGTTGAATGGAATAAAAACAGTGGAGGAGTTTCTACAAGCGGGATCTTAAGAAAGATATGCATTGTGATTAAGAATCCTGTATGAAATGGGTGGTTAAGTAGGATTTTCAAGCCGAAAGAATAATGAAAGGGAAACAAAATGATAGAATAGATGCCAGTAGAAGGACATTAAGAGAAAAACACAAAATTAATGGCCTGGGTGGAGGACATGTGAAGTATCGAAGAAATAACGGAGAAGGACAAAGTGGGTGAGAAGAGTAGCGGAGAATGAGATGGGGTGGATTTTAGGAGAAAATTGGGTTGACAAAGGAGACTAGGAGGAAGGAATGGTCAACAAACGTGATTACGAATGAGACCTTGTCCAGAATGACAGTCTACCTCGAGTAGGATTTTGTGCTACGTGGGGAGTTACGTAGATGTGCCAAGCTAGGGATGAAAGGCCTGTGATGATGAAGAAGATGATTTCTGTGCTAGATGACAAACAAAAATAAGAGCGATGAGAAGGATAATGGGTGGATGATTGGAGAGAAGAGAAGGACGATGCGAGAGGATGGATGGAGAAAGATAACATTGGTCATGGTGGGGGATGAGAAGTTACTAGATAATGAATGCTACTTGAGAGATAATCTCAAGTAGAATTCACAAACTACAATGGAGATCAAGTAGAATTCCCAAACCAAATAGTGTATCAAAGAGAGTGTGTAGAAACAATAATAGATTTCATGGATGATGTTAATAGGGAACATCCTTAAGAGTAAAAATATAGATGCAGATTTGATGATATGAAATTTGATTATTTTGATGAGATGGGTGTCACATAACCATAGCAAGGGCCATGTAAGAAAGTTATGCTTTTAACCGGATAAGAAGTAAACAAGAAAAGGCACTACTCAAAGCATTGCACTTGTAGCCGATAGCAGTGTTAGTACATAACTAATGAGATTTGATTATACCAAAAGACCAAGAGGGAGATATGGATGAAAGATTCTCATAATCTTAATATCAACATGATGAGGGATTTGAGATGTAACCTGTATGTGGGAAGAAGGTTCTCCAAAGGTGGTGTTCCTTAAGTCTATGCCCCAGCTTTGGGAAAGGGAAAGAACAATAATAGAAGAAAGTTGATCAATGTGGGAAGCTTTCCGAATTCCATAACAAAAGAGTAGCCATCCTTCGAGGGTATGGTCTACTATATATATATATATATATATATATATATATATATATATATATATATATATATATAACATGGATGGTGAGACTGTTAGCATTTGTCCTTCGAGGAATCGATCTATTTCTTTTGATTTTTTCTATAATTTTGATTTTTATGCTTTTTCTTTTTCTTTTTTTTGTATGAACAATTATCCTTCAGGGATCATTATGTTTTGGATAACTTTGACTTATTTTTACATGCATGGATGTTAGCTTCACATGGGGGAGAGCTGGGGATAGAAAAGTAGACCACTTAGGAGGGGATAATGACGATACAAGAGACACCCCTATACCCTTTACATGACTATCATAGAAGAATGAGAGGGTGGTGAGTGTAATGACTATGGGATTCTCACCAAATGGGAGAACTTATCCATAATGAATATTTTATAAGTAGATCCATGGTACTCATATTCAAGGTCATATCAAAGTAGTGATGGTAGACCACATAATTCATATCATTACCATGATAGATGGAAGTAGATAATGGTGGAGACATGGTCTAAAGATAGGACTATGCTCATAAGTGTGTGTACTAAAAATAGAATGGTCGTAAGTGTAATGTGTTAAGGGGTTCGATCTATGGTTTACCATCAAGAGAAGCTAAGTGATAATCCCTGGACCCATACTTATGTGTGATAATATATGGTCCGATCCAGTTGGGAGAAAATTTTCCCCGTTGGCTCCTTTCTAAGGTAGTGACGTTTTGATTTTCCTTTAAAACCAGGTCACCTATTTTAAAATCACTCTTTGATGTGTTTGTTATAGGCCCGTTGGATATGATCTTGATAAACATGATGGTGCTCAAGAGCGAGAAGGCAACGCTCATCTAATAACTCAAGTTGCATTAGACATTCCTGGTAATAATCTTCATCAGAAATGAAGTTGCGAAGAGACACACATAAAGATGGAATTTGAATTTCAAGGGGAAGAAGGGCCTCGAGATCCATACACTAGAGAAAATGGAGTAGCCCCTATGGAAGTGTGAATGCTAGTGCAATAGGCCCATAGAGCAAAGGGAAGTTGGAGATGCCAATTTCATCCTGCTTGGTTGATAGTCTTGGCCAAGATATTTCAAAGAGTTTTATTAGTGGCCTCAACTTAGCCATTATCTTGAGGATAATTCGAGAAGAAAAAGCTAAGTTGGATCTTAAATGCATCACCAATTTTTTAAGTTCCTTATTTTTAAAGGACTTCCCATTGTCCATAATAAGTTTATGTGGAACACCAAAGTGGCAGATGATATGCTTGATATATAAAATTAATGATTGGGCCAGATTTAGTAGAGGTGAGTGGGATTGCCTCCACCCATTTAGTGAAATATTCAGTAGCAGTGATGATAGAATGATGTTGTTGTGATGAACGGGGATTTATTAGACCAATAAGATCAAGGCCCCATTGTGAAAAGGGCCATAAATCTTGGGTAGGTTGTAAAGCTTGGCTAGGAACACGGATAAGATTAGAGTGTTGTTGACATCTTACACACTTCTTGACATATTCACAACAATCGTGGTTAAGAGAAGGCCAATAATAGCCAAGATGAAGAACATGTTTGGCAACAGATAATCCACTAAAATTCCCACCACAGATACCATCATGGACTTCTTGGATAGCTCTAGAGGCTTCATGGGATTGAAGGCACCAAAGAAGGATACCATCAAACCCACACTTATAAATAATACCACCAAGGATCACATAATGAGTAGCATGTTGGATAAAAGATCTCCTAGCATTTTTAGAAAGATCAAGGGGAGTAATGGATTTGGATAAATAATTGAAAATTTGTGAATACCAGAGATCTGACAAATTAGATTCGACCAAATGAATCTGAGGTATGTCATAGAATGGTTTTTACAATGATGTATATATAGTAACTAAAATTTTGGGCTCTTGCATTTCCAAGGGATAAGGGCCACGAGGGATGCCATTGTATCAACAAAACGATTGGTCAAACGAGGGACAAGTTAAATAGTGTAAGAATTGAAGGCTTTAAGAAAATGATGAGAAATGTCATGATATTGTTGTAGAATATCATTTCTACATTGATACTCTCCAATGACTTTCTTTATTACTAGTTCAGAATCACCAAAAATGTCAAGAATATGGATGCCTAGAAATATAGTAGTTTCTAGTCCTAGTATAAGGGCCTCATATTCTGCCATATTGTTTGTACATTCAAAATCTAATTTAAAAGCTAAGGAGATAGGGGCATCCCTAGGAGGAATAAGAACAACACATGCCCCCTCCCCACTTGTTGGCATTTAGAACCATCAAAGAAAAGAGTCATTTTAAGGGGATCATGATGAAATTGATTGATTGATTCATCTGGGAAGTGATTAGAAGAGTCTACATATTGGGAAGAGGGGCTTCTACTAATTGGTCAACGATAGCTTGACCCTTAATTTCCTTTTGAGGAATGAATTCCAGTCAAATTTGGCCATGAGAAGAAGCCATCGAGTGATACGATCGTTGTGATATGGCTTAGAATGCATTACTTTGAGAGGTTGGAAGTTAGTAACAATATAGGTTTTGTGATTAAGAAGATAGTGTCAAAGTTTTGATGCAACGAAGAAAATAGCGCAACACAATTTTTCAGCTTTAGTGTATCATGTTTTGCAGTCGTGGAGAGTACAAATGATATAATAAATGTCATGTTCATGTCCTTGAGCATTACAGTATGCTAACATAGCTCCTAGAGCATGATCAGTTATAGAAATATATAAATAAAAGGGCTCCCCCTCACATGGAGGTGTGAGTACCGGTGGAGATAAAAGATATCACTTAAGATCTTCAAAATCCTTTTGACAGTTGTGGTCCCAATCAAAGGTTATGTCTTTTTGAAGAAGGTGATGAAAGGGATGACAATGATTAGAAAGTTGCGATATGAAATGATGAATAGATTGAAGTCGACCTTGAAGACTGTGAAGTTGCTTGAGATTGGAAGGAGGAGGCATTTCGAGAATTTCTTTGATTTTTACGGGGTCAACCTCAATGCCTCTGATAGAGACAATGAAGCCAAGGATTTTCCTAGTAAGAACTCCAAAAACACACTTTTCAGGTTGAGGTGAAGGAAGAAATGAATGAGATGCTCAAAAATTATTTCAAGGACCGAGAGATGATCACATCGATGTCTATATTTTGCTAAGAGGTCATCAACATAGTCTTCTACAGTTTGATGTATGAGGTCATGAAAGATATACATCATGGCTCATTGATATGTGGCTCCAGCATTCTTTAAACCAAAGGGCATGACACGATAACAAAAGGTACCCCATGGGGTGATAAAATATGTCTTGTGCTGATCTTCAAGTGTAATTAGAATTTGGTTGTAACTAGAAAAACCGTCCATTAAAGAGAGCATCTCATGTCCCACAGTAAGATCTACAAGTTGATCAATACTTGGAAGAGGAAAATCATCTTTAGGACATACGAGGTTAATATATTGAAATTCAATACATATACAAATATTTTCAGATGCTTTGGCGATGGGTATGATGTTAGAAACCCATTGGGGATAATCAATGGGAATAATGGAGTTAGCAGATAAGAGACGTTGCAATTCTTCTTTCACAAGAAAAGAGAATTTCAAGGATGCATTCAATGAAGCTTCGCCTTACTTGATCGACATTAGGGATGACAACGATATTGTGACTTTACGACGATGGAGGGATCAAAACCTGACATATCCAAGTATGACCATGTAAATTCTTGCTATGTTTGGACAAAAATGAAGTGAAGGCTTCAGCTCTTGAGGTTTCAAGGACTGGCCTACTTTAAGGATGTGGTGCTCTTGAGGAGTTCCAATAGTAATTTCGATAGTGGATTCATTCAAGAGGTTGGACATGTCTGGCGGATGGGTTTCTAGGTCATGAGAACCTTTGGCTCCCATGTAGGAGAGAATGGAAGTGTCATCATCGCATTGAAGAATGTCAATGATAGGGGAATCTTCCTCTACCATCTCTGGATGTTTAAGGGGAAAATATTGGGTTTCATTTTCAACTTGGTAAGTCACTAGTCTAAGAAAGATGGTGGAAATAAAAAAAAAAAAAAAAGTTAGGGGGAATAGGAACTATATCATCTCGATATGGATCCGTGAGATAATTAGATGGAGAAAAATCATTATCTGAACTGGAAGGATAGTTGGATGGAGATGAGATATTATTTGAATCAATAGGATAGTCAAATGGAGAAGAAGTGTCTTCTGAATTGGTAGTATATCCAGATGGAGAAGAAGTGGATGAATCAAGATGAATGGGAGAAGATGCAGATGTGTCGGAAGGGTGTATGGTGGAATCGTTATATCCCAAACCAAATTTTTGGCATGATTCATGGGTTTGGGAAATATATTTCCGTGAGGGCCTTGTTCATAGCACCCCAAGCCAAACCCCTTCCATGCACAACGATAGAGGTATGTGTGAGTGAAAGATGGTTTACTAAGAAATCTGAAATTTCCTGTATATCATTTGGCGTGAAGGAAATTCTCAATATGAGAAGAAGGTTGATCAAGGCCACCATAGACTAAATTAGTTTTAAGGGAAGAAGGGCCAAACGAGACAATTTCCCCAACATTTGATTGATACATAGGGGCCTTATCAGGGCAGCCAAGGTGGTTAGGAGAAGGAAGGGTATTGAGAGTGAGGAGTTGATATTCCCCTAAAGCAAGATTTTGCATTATAGTATTAGAAGAGTCCATATGAGGTAACGTAGATGGAGGTACAAAAGAATTGGTGGATGAATCAAAAGAAAAATTAGTTTTAGGAACAAGGAAATTAATGGGTCATTATATTACTAAAGTGATTTAACCAACTCATAGACAAGTTGGTGTCATTATAACCAAGGCGGTGTCTAAAGTCAGATGCAAAAGGAGAAAGGAAAATCTTATTCAACAATACTTCTTCCTAAGAAAACATACAAAAATTAAACATGCATGAAAAAGAAACACACAACAACTAAAATACTGAAATAAATCTACAGTAAATAAACTATGCTAAGAAATAATAGAAAAATCCTCCTCCTTGGGGAAGAATGGCTTTTGGCCATTCTCTTCCCTTTGGATTTTGAGAAACTACAATTAACTTTTAAAACTACACTTTTATTGATTCAAAACTAATTTACAAAATATGACCCTTTTCCAAATATATGGAAGAGGTATTTATAGACATTACTCCTAGTTTACTTGGTCCACACTCCAAGAACTAATTACCTATTATTGGGTGGATTTATTCAAAGCAATAAATACTAAACAAACTTGATTACAACAACCCACTTATCATGGAGAATATTTCTACAACTCATCCCTTTAATCTAAGAACACAAAGTAGGAGAGTACTTATTCAACATTCCTAATATGATTCCACCATTTTCTTATCCTTGAAACATGGAGAGAAAATGGAGGAGTGCTAAGTCCATGACTTTGAATTCTTCTTGGAATTCCACATGCATTCATGACTTTGGATTGCCACATGTTTGGATCTATATTCTTGGTTGATGACGTGGAAGCAAAGAGTAGGCTGAATATTTTGGTGCTCCTTTAAATTATTTTGGAATGAACCAAAATACTTTCACTAGCTGGTCATTTCCATAGCTGCGTGAAGAATTTCCATAGCTGTGTGAAGAATTTCCATAGCTGCATGAAGAATTTCTATAACTGCAATCTATGAACTTGGAGTACAGTTGCTTATGACCTATTTTCTACACACTATTGCATTCCAACTTTAGAAGAAATATCAAGAAATAACAACAATTAGATTACAAATAGATTTCTAAAGAGATGATAAGATAAATCCTATATTCTACCTTAAATATGATATTTGTTATTAAAACTACATCTAAATTCACTTGAAAGATTTATTTTGAGAGAGAGAATAAGAATGTTATTTGGTGATATAATGAGACATATTTTGGTCTCATCATTTCCCCCACACTTAACTTCTTGCATGCCCTCATGCAAGCTACTGATCTTCCTGTAGAATCTGATTTTGTCAATACTTTTGCATCTTTCAAATTATTTTCTCATTTTTTCATGATAGTAGCAAACTGAGATTTTAGAAGTAAAATTTTTACTTCTTTTTTATTCATGCTCTCATGAGGTTTTCCATAGATAATGTAGAGATATTTTTCCCACACTTAACTCTTTGTTTCCTCATGCATTCTTCAAAATATTTGGAAGAGAGTGAGTCTCCCCACACTTAGCTTTGTGCATGCCCTCATGCAAACTATTTTTTTAATTCAGTAGCTTATAGATCTCAATTGTTGTAAACTGAAAAGACTTCATTTGCATCATTTTCTTTGTTACTTGACTTGATCAACACATGGAGATCTTGAAAATTTTCTCTCTTTTTTTTTGCTTTCGAGAAGTGAATCTATTTATAATTAAAACAAAAATAACAATATTCAAGAATAGAAAAATAGAAGTTACCATACCATACTCAATAGTTATCCTTGCTTTCATCATGTTGTATAACCGTGATTTCCATCTGCAGCTGAAAAAACAAATAGGTATGAAGTCAAAGCCACTGCAACATAGAACTTTTCAGTAGAAAATGATTTCATCAACCAAGTTGGCATAAGAGAAGCAGTCATATGAATCCAAGAAAGACTTTGAAGTGCAAATTTTTTTTTGGTTTGGGAAAAGTAGTCATTTGTTGGTTTTCAACTTCCCCCTTTTTTTTGAAAAGATTAACATTGACTCTTTTTGAAGATGCATATCGGAGGAATTTTTGGTCTTTTCAAAAGTTGGGAAAATGAATTTTTAACAAAAACTGAGACAAAGAGGGTAGCATGGAATGAATCAGGTACTGAAAATGAGGAGTACTAGCAGAATACTTGCATGCATCATAAGATATATTTAAAAAAAAAAAAAAACAATCTTCAGCATGTTATTTTTTTAGTAGCATGCATTCAAAATGTGATATCTTGGTCATTTCTCAACGAAAATGAGAAATTCAAAATGATCTGGAAATCTTAGATCGTGTAGAACAAGACCCAAAATCATTTGAGTGATTTCTTTATGAACTGCGAGTAGTTTGGATCAGAAAACACTGTTATCAAAATAGTCTGCAACATGTTATTTCTTTTGAGCAGCGTGCATTCAAACTATGATATCTTGGTCATTTCTAAACAAAAATGAGTGATTCAAAATGATATGGAAAGATCATTTCATGTAGAACAAAACCCATAAATTGTTTGATCTATTTCTTTATGATCCAGTAGTTTGCATCAGAAAATGCAGCTATTTTTCATGTGCGATTTCCGTATCAGATGATTCTTTTTCCTTTGACCTCCTCTTTAATGTGCCATGTATGTTGATTTTGTAATTTCCTGTAGTAATTATGTCATCTAAAAAATAGATGCTTGTAATAATTAGCTCCTTCAAATTCAAATCTCCAATAATTATTGAAAATAATTTAGAACAAGTCTCTCTCATTAAATAAATAGAGTCAATTTAGGAGCACTCTTTGCATGAGACTTAATTGATTAAAAGATATGCAATCTGTAGCATTTATTGCATGCAAATTTATTTCCTCTTTATATGTAAAATTTATTTCTAAATCAATTAAGTCGACATGCAAGGAATATCTTAACAAAATTTGACTAATTCATTAAATAAAAGAGATAAAATAGGAATGCATGTTATTTTAATTTTTCTAACAACCGCATGAGTCATTGCATGCAAAAAGGAATGTCTCACTTTATTAAATGTAAGAGTTAAAAATAGAATTCTCTTGTTGCATGCTTGAACTTTTCAACCAAACGAGTTGTTATATGAGAGAATAATACATACCTTTTTACATTTGTCTACCATGTTCTAATAACTTTCATTATTGTTGTAGATTCATTTTTAATTGCAGGAATTTGAGTTGCAGAGATGGATTTTTTTCTTCAACATGATGTTTCCTTCTTCCATGACAAAAGTAACTCAGCTTTTCCTTCAACTCTCAATCTATTTACACAAATATTCCATAGAAATATTTGTCTCCGCTAACCTGCACAAAGTTAGTTTTTTTTTCTTTTTGCATTTATTGCATCCATGAACTGGTATTGAATCTAATACATGCAAACAAGAAATATTTCAGAATAAGAAACCCAAATCAATTTAGACCCTATAGAAATATATTATTTTACAATTTTTATAAATATTAAGAAAACTTATCATCAGATTCCTATTGTATCCATTCCATCACACCAAAATACATGGGTAACTAGCTGTTGTAATTGCTATGTATATAGGAAATGGAACTAGATATGGGTTTTATTTGATGATAATGCATATTTCTATTATGAATTTTCATCCATATGTTGATTAAGGTAGTCAATCTTATCAACAATCTATAATATCATATTGAAATTCTCAATATGAATATAATAGAAATATTTCTTAACAAAATAAATAATTGTATAAACACATGTCTAATGGACTAATATAAAATGGTGTTTCCATGTTATTGAGGAGGGGGTTTCTTTTGGCAATCTCCATCAAGTTTTTGAATCTAATTGCAAAAAAATTAATCAATTTTCAAAAAAAAAATTGCAGGAAATGAAATTTGCAGAAAAAAATTTGCAGGAAAAGAAATTGCTAGAAATGAAATTACAGGAAAAGAAATTGTAGAAAATAAAAAACTTGAAAGAAAATTCTAATCTAGTTTCATGAAAAGAAATTATAAATAAGCTATTAAATAAGAATCTCCTGTCACAAATCTTGTTAAGAGGTATTCTACTATCACTAGAATACTCTTTTAGAAAAATTTGAGTCTCCTAATAACACCATGATCCCTGGCAATGGCGCTAAAAATGATGGGTCGTTGTATTACTAGTCATTTAACCAACTCATAGACAAGTTGGTGTCATTATAACCAAGGCGGTGTCTAAAGTCTGTATGCAAAAGGAGAAAGGAAAATCTTATTCAACAATACTTCTTCCTAAGAAAACATACGAAATTAAACATGCATGAAAAAGAAACACACAACAACTAAACTACTAAAATAAATCTACAGTAAATAAACTATGCTAAGAAATAACAGAAAAATCCTCCTCCTTGGGGAAGAACGGATTTTGGCCATTCTCTTCCCTTTGGATTTTGAGAAACTACAATTAACTTTTAAAACTACAATTATATTGATTCAAAACTGATTTACAAAATATGCCCCTTTTCCAAATATATGGAAGAGGTATTTATAGACATTACTCCTAGTTTATTTGGTCCAAACTCCAAGAACTAATTACCTATTATTGGGTGGATTTATTCAAAGCAATAAACACTAAACAAAATTGACTACAACAACCCACTTATCGTGGAGAATATTTCTACAACTCATTCCTTTAATCTAAGAACACAAAGTGGGAGAGTACTTATTCAACATTCCTAATATTATTCCACCATTTTCTCATCCTTGAAACATGGAGAGAAAACGGAGGAGTGCTAAGTCCATGACTTTGAATTCTTCTTGGAATGCCACATGCATTCATGACTTTGGATTCCACATGTTAAGATCTATATTCTTGGTTGATGACGTGGAAGCAAAGAGTAGACTGAATAGTTTGGTGCTCCTTTACATTATTTTGGAACAAACCAAAATACTTTCACTAGCTGGTCATTTCCATAGCTGCGTGAAGAATTTCCGTAGCTACATGAAAAATTTTCATAACTGCAATCTACGAACTTGGAGTACAGTTTCTTATGACCTATTTTCTACACACTATTACATTCCAACTTTAGAAGAAATATCAAGAAATAACAACAATTAGATTGCAAATAGATTTCTAAAGAGATAATAAGATAAATCCTATATTCTACCTTAAATATGATATCTATTATTAAAACTACATCTAAATTCACTTGAAAGCTTTATTTTGAGAGAGAGAATAAGATTGTTATTTGGTGATATAATGAGACATATTTTGGTCTCATCGAGACATCCTTAGGTCTGTAGACCATGCGACATGTCTTGGAAGGAGGGACCTTGGCTAAAAGAGCATAAGTGGTCCCTTCATGTTCATATTTGATACAATGATGAAGAGTAGATGGGATGTAATGCATGGCGCAAATCCAAGGATGCCCAAGTAAGAGATTATATTGGAATTATCCTTTAATGATGTAGAAAATCTCATGGAGGAGTTTATGGCCAACATGGATGGGAAGAAAAACCGTTCCTAATGGGGGAGTGACATCATCGTTAAAGCCGTAAAGAATGGTAGGAGACTTGGCAACAATGGTATTAGGAAATTTGAGCTGATTGAAGGTATGAGAAGAAATGATATTGATACTGGCACCATTTTCAATCATGGTTCAATGGATGCAGGTGTCATTAATGTGGATTGTGATGAAAAATGGTAGATCATGTTCTTCTTGTGGTATCCTAGGGATTTCTGAACTTTTAAATGATATTGTAGCAGATGCTGCGAAGGTGTGAGCTAAAGCCGCGAAAGGTTGGGGCTCATTATATGATACCAAGATGTGTTGTAAGACTTCCATAAGAGCTTGTTTATGGTTTTATAAACTCATAGAGTGACATTTCTATAAGATCCCGATGAATTTTTTTAATAATGGTGTGTTCGATGGGAGAAGGATTCGGGGTGGCCAGAACAGATAGCTTAGCTTTAGAAGAAGATGAAGATGTTGTTGTGGGATGATTGGTAGGAGCAATGATGACAACCTTTGGCTGTGATGGAGGTGCGGAGGTAGTAAGCTCCTTAGGAGGAGGGATAGTGACAAAAGTCTTAGGGGCGGACAGTGAGGTAGAGTTAGGGTTATATGGTCTTGAACGGGTGGTTATCCAAACAACGTTGATTAAAAGAGGAGGACAATCCTTAGGATCATCCTCTTTTGGTAGTGTGTTTTTGGTATCATTGGTTGTATCTTTATTTGGTAGTGGAGTACTGACAAGATTTCTTAATGAAAGGGGTGGTCGAGATGTTTTGACAGACGCATGTTGGGATGCGGAATTTTATGGGGAGATGATAGAGTTGGTTTTTCATCATTAAGATTTTCATTGACAAAATGATGCACAATGGCTTGGAGAGCTTTACAATGTTTAGTGTCATGTCTAGGGGCATGGTGAAATGTGTAGACAAGATTGGAATTAAACCATGAAGGCCTTGGCATGTTTGGATCAAAAGATTTAATTGGTGGTAAGGTGATGGTTGAGGCTTGGAGTAGCTAGTGAAACATGGTGGTATAATATCCTGATGTTATCGACAGAGGACCTTGGAACGATGTTTGGGAAGGTGGTGATGTAATAATAGCTTTGGAAATTGTTTTAGATTTGGGAAGGGAAGATGAATGTGTTTGATGCGGGATATTGGTGGAAGACACAGACGCCTTTGAATTTACTTTAAGATATTGGTTGGAAAAGGGTGGTTGTGTTGTTCTAGTAGTAGTATGGGTTATTAATGAAGGGAAGGCTCCTAGAATGGAAGAGGATGATGAGGGGTGTGGTCCTAAAATAGAAGGAGATGGTGTGGCCTCAAGGGAGTTAGTATTGGGAATAGTGAGGTCCACTTTTCGATGAGGATGTGAAGGAGGACACTTGGGAAATGGGGGCCTAGATCTTGTATGTGAATGGGGATTGTTAGAAGGAATGAAAAGAATCTCTACATGAGGAACTGAAGATGATATTGAAGTGGATATGTGTGTGGATTGCTTGGATGTGTGAGTATCTAATGGTATAGAGGAAATGGGACAATAATTCAAGTCAAGGAAAGATGGAATGTTTGCCAAAAATCATCAAGTAATGACTTGGTCGTGGAAGAGGGAGATGAGATAGATGAATGTATAATAGTATATGTAGTAGGTGTTGGTAAAAGTGTGGAAAGAGGGACTGGAAGTGAGGCTAAGGATGGGATAACAGGTAGAGGTGGGATAATTTCTGGTAAGGTAATTGGATTTGATGGAGTAGGTGTAAGAGGTGACGACATAGAAATAATATTTGCACATGAGGAGGGGGTAGTAGGTTTGGAGATAGGCATGGGTATAGGAAGGGGTGCCAAAGTGGGCATGGATGTGAATAATGTTGGTGTGGAGGTGAATGTTGATGAGTTTTGGATGTGGGGAATGTGTCAAAGGGCACCGATGTAATGGTTGATGAAGATGGTAAAGTTATGGATGAAACTGGATTCTTATCACCAACGTGGATAGTGTTTATGGTGTGGGTACTGGAGGTTTGAGATATAGAAGTAGAGGCGATCTGGTTTTTTTAATGAGGGTGTATGATTTGGAATTATTATTTTTAAATATATAATGGCTGATTGGGTGAAGTATTTGGGTTATCCACTTGAAGTTCTCCCTAATCAATGAGTCTTTGGACTGAATCCTTGAATTTCTGACATTTCTCTATGTCGTGTCCTCGAATTTATGGTACTTGCAATAATGATCCTCACGATACCACACAAGTCATGGTCTAGATTCGTTAATAGGTTGGATAGGCGGTAGTGTGATCAAGTGTGTTGTTATCAATTTATCAAAGATGGCATTGTATGATTCTCCTAAGGGAGTATAATTGGGCATTGGTTGTGTGAATCGTTGTTGAGTTACTACAGTAGATGTCGGGGTAGGAGATGATTTGACAATGATGGCATTGGCAGTTGTCTTTGATTTATCATTTGATATGGATGGTCTAACAAATTCTGTTTTGGGCTTATTTGTCTTTAATTTTAAATGCCCTTATTCTATAGCACGATGTCTCAAGCTTGTGGGCCATGGTGAAAGCTTCTTCAAAAGTGTGAAATGATTGGATTTGCAAATTCGATGAAATATGCTTAGCGCAAGAGCGCGCGAAGAGCTCGATGAGGTCAGTTTGAGGAAGTGGAAAAGATAATTGGTTTATAATATTACACCATCATGTGACAAAATCCATGATGGATTCATCTTTGAATTGGTGGATGGTATATAGATCGTTGATGGTTATTTTGTGCGTAATATTAATGGAGAAGTGCTCAAGAAATAATTGCACAAGCTGAGAAAAATAAAATATGGAGTATTGGGGAATATTATTATACCAATCTAAAGCAGGGCCTGCTAAAGACATGGGGAATGTACGGAGCATCAAATCTTGGTTGTGCACAATGAGATAACACGCATGTTTAAATGCTTGGAGATGTTGTTGAGGGTCCTCCTTGCTGTTAAATTTGGTGAACTTTGGCAATTCCCAGTGTGGAGGATATGGTTTCATGGGCACGATGGATGAATGGGTTCATTACATATTTGTTCATAAGACAATGTAACTTTGGACCCTAATGTAGCAGCCTCTAGGTTGGCTAACTAACCTATCAATATTTTCATGGGATCATTAGGAAGCACTGTTGAGAAATGAGAGGTGGTGGTTGAATTTGTGAATGGGTGGGTGTCTGAGGAACTTGGTATGGGTGAGTGTAAATTATGGGTTGTGGTTGAGGTGGAGGTTGATAGAATGTGTGTTGGTGGGAAACAGGGGCATGGTATGATTGTTGAGATTGTGCAGGTTGTTGAGGTAACTGTTGAGTGGGGATATGGGTATAGATGGGTTGATAGACTGGAAGTGACACTACATGTTGCAAAGGTATCATTGGAGGAAGTTGAGAAGTAAGGGCATAGACCTGTGATGTAAAAGGAATTTTTTGTTCGTAGAAGGGATTTGACACATGAGATGGTTGAATGACAATACTAGTGACAATTGGGGTTTTCGTAGTGATAGGGATGGTAGTCACGATAGTTGTGTTGATGTGAGGAAGATTGGGCGGAATAGGTGTGACTTCTGGGGTGGTCTATTATGTCGATGGGTTAGTGGAGGATGAAGCAAAATCATGTAAGGCCACGACTGAGGAATTTTAGAACTAGTACTATAAGGATAGACCTGCTGAAGTAGTGGGCCATCCAGAGGAAGGTGTATGTATCTTCTTAAGAGATAATCTTGAAGGGCCACAGGGTTGGCGTCAAGAAGAATTATAGGTCCCCAAGAGGTAAGACGGAAGTACCACTAGGATATGATCTAACAAAGGGTGGAGCAAGAGGTCTAGATGGGATGGATTGGTCTAACATCAAAGCATGACTGACCGGTACCATGTGAGATATATTGGTAAGAGAATGGGTATTTATGGGGGCCATGGGGAGAGACATGGATGATGAAGCCACTGGATGCTTATTGGCTGAGATGAAGCATTATGTGAAGTGGGGTTGTGTTCCATTTTCTTCATATTAGATCGAGTGTTTACAGGCATGAAAAGAAAGTTGTTATTATATGAACCAAACAAGTGAGGCACACAACAATTTTTTTATTTTTTATTTGTTTTTTTTTATTATGATTAAAAAGAAAAAAGAAAAATGGTTGCAAGAGGACCTAGAAGGAGATGAACTATGTTTGGTTTTGGGTAAGTTATGGTTGGGAAATGTCTGAAATAGTTTTTGTTGGGTGATCAAATCCCAATCAGTGAACCAGGTGCAAGGAATGTTTCGGTGTGTTGATTAGTTCATGGAGTTTCAGGCAGTGTGTGATGATAGGTGTAATGCAAAAATTTAAACCCCTAGTTACACTATGTGAGCAAGCAGAATGCACGGGGTTCATTTTACTCCAAATTTGAAATATGAAATTCGATGCTGAAAATCACCCAAAAAATGACAGTACCATGTAGAAAAGAGGAAATAGGGAAAACTGGAGAATACCTGTATATCACTTTTCCTTTTTATCTGACAACAAGTTGAGGCAAACAAGGTGTATGTTGATAATGATAGGTTTTGGAAGCAATCGCCAGTCAGTGGCCAAGGAACGTCTGGTACCCTTGAATTACACCATGCACAATTTTGATTGAGATCGGCGGATGAGATTTCAGGCATGTTTAATTAGTTTAGTAATTTTATTTGAGAGCATTATTATGTACCTGTAGAAGCGAAGAAGATAATCATCGGACGTAGTTGAACAAAAAAACAAATTCTAAGCCTTGTCGTTTAGATGTTAACAACAAAGTTTGATGGAAATAATAACAAACAATTATTCTAGTTAACATCCATAACAAAAATAAAGAATAACAAAATAATTATCCTAATATAATTGTACCACCTAGAAATTTTAAGTAACAAAGCTTAATTAAACTAATAAATTAGCCTCATCTAATTAGCTTATGAATTCTAATTAACAAGTCATAACTAATGAACTCGTAATAAAACAATTATCCTAGTAGTTGTAAGGAACAAAGTGTAACTAATTAACTTAGTAAATAAAATGATTATCCTATGAAATCTAACGAACAAATCGTAAATATTTAACTACCAATAAACAATTATCTTTAAATTATCCACCTATACAAAGTCTAGCTAAATAACTAATAACACAATAAATGGATGTGATGTGTCTGAAAGATGGTGTTTGTGTCGAAATTCAATGATGTGTGGTGTGTGGTCGAGCTCTGTGGCATTCACGTAGGCTGGTGCACGTCAAAGGGAGATGTGAAAGGAGATACACTGTGGATTGAAACGTGAGAGGCCAGAGATAGGTATGGGAAATCGATAGAAGCTCAGAGTGAAGGAATTCTATAGGTCATGTGAAGAGGGCTGCAGCGTAGAAAGTAAGAAAGGAAACTATGTAGGATACTCGAGGTGTGGGAGAGGAAAGGGGAGTTCTCGGTGAGGAGAGGAAGAAAATGGCTTGGTGAAGAGGAAGGAAGTGGTTGGGGGGAGAGATGGATGGGAGTTTGGCATGGGTGGTGACGGTGTTACGAGAACTCTCTATAAATTGGTAAAGCAAAGAACTCGTAATGATGATTTTGGTAAAGAAACTTCCCGAGTCTCTATCCCCGAGCTTGTTTGTTTCGCATGGAGTTGGAAGTTAAAATGTAGCGTAGGGAATTATACACCAACCGGTAGAAAAAGAGTTACGGTGAGTATGAAACTGAGATGGGAATAGTGGGAAGTGACAAGCGTTGGAATCTAGAATATGCGTGGATACTCACGTTATTTATATGGTAAATTGGGGTCAACCGGGGACGTGGTTGGCTATACAAACATAGGTCGTAACATGTATGATGACACCATCAGCATCACAAAACTCTAAATGAAAAAATAGATGAGTGGCTATGGCATGATAAGCACTATTGATAAATGTGTTCAAAATAATTCACTACCCCCAAAACTTGCGTGAGTTTGAAACGGAGCTGGAATTCTCTTTGCGACTCATGGATGAGAGGGAGGTGGTAGATGGGTGGACGCCGAGAGGAGTGGAGAGAAGTGGTGGATAGTTGGAATGGAGATCAAGTGGGAAGCAAGAAGATGAAGGGGTCTGCAGGAGTGATGTGATGAGGATGGTTTTTTGATTGATAGGGAGATGTGTGGATGTGGGAGGGAAGATACATGGATAGCTGGTTCGGACTACATGGGGATACGAGAGGAGCAAGGTGGATGGTGAGTTAAGTCGGTGGGAGTGGCTGAGTGGAGACATGTTGAGGATTAGGTGGCTAAGGAATTGAGAAAGATGGGTGGTGAAGCGGTGAGTTGATGGATGGATAGGTAGGTGGTTGAGTGAAGAGAAGGGAAGTATGGCTCGGGTCTGTGGGGATTTGGGTGAGGATGGGAACTTGGTGAGGGAGAGATGAGTGAGCAAAGTGAGTTAGGTGGATATTCTTGGGGGAATAAAGTGAGGAAGCGAGGTGGAAGGGAGATAGGGAGCTCGGATGGAGTGAGGTGGGATGGCCAAGATGGTCAAAATAGGGAATGACGGGATAGATAAGATGGAGCAATTTAGGAGAATACCAATATATATATATGTATATTTATTATTATTATTAATATTAATTGTCTCTTTTAATTATTTAAATAGTAAAAATTAACTCTATACTACTTGTAAAACCAAAAAAAAACTTCAATTTTTATGTTGTTGAAAAAAATGATAAAACTACTTACCTCAAGGTGGAGAAAAATTACAAAATGTAAGTGACACACCAAATAGACAAAGATAATACTAAATCTCGTGAACAGGTGAGTCAAAAAAATGAAAGATGCAAAATACATATGTGACGACAACTAGAAGAACAAGGTTAATTTTCGGATTCATATCCAATGTGGGTAGATTCTAGTAATAAAAAAAAAGAAGATCAAGTACCTCTTGGTGATTTCAACGAGTGATCATACCGAATCGAAATCAACGAATACTAAGATTCTACTAACAAGCAAGTTAGACAAGACAAGTAACATAACAAAAATGACTAGATCTAAAGTCTGGTCCCACAAGCGTGCCAAATTTTGATCGAATTTTCTTGCTTCCTATCCAGATTAGTGTACGAGAAATCAACAAACACAAAACAATGTCGAGTATGCAAGGGCTTAGTACCTTGGAGATGGTGATGGATGATACGGGTGCAAATTTGATGTCGAACTCCTCGGTGTGATCCCAGCAAACCTGCAGCTCACATACACTAGAGAAAGATTGATTAGATATTTTATGTTTGGGATTCCCGAAAAATCATATACGGGAAGCATTAACTTCCTCAGTCGCTGTCAACCCTCGTGTGATAAGAAATAATGATAAAATACAAGATAAATAAATAACATGAAAGTTGATAAACAAAGGAACTTGACATTGCAGGTATGTAGATGGTGTTATTGATCTTATTCGAACACAACGTGCAACAAGAACCACGCTACGTGAACCAAAAAACCATGGGCAGAGTATTGTGGGGATTATAGTATCATTACCAAGACATCATGAGGATATAAATGATAAAAAATAAGCTTAGAATTCAAAACAACATTTTCCCAAATTTTCTCACTTAACTTTCCAAAGGGGGGAAAGCCCATATTTATAGCCTAATGGTGAGGTTAGACTACAGGTTAAAAGATACTCAGGGTTGAGTAAAGCAACCCTGATTAAAAGAGGTGATGTGATTCAGCGGGGCTCACAATTTGACTTATGAGATGGATGTGATATGAGGTGGGGGTATTAGGTGAAATAATGTATTCTCTTTTTGAATTTTAAGAGTGGGATGTTGGATGGGTGCATTATTGCCCATGTTTTGCATTATTATTGAGATATGAAGATATTTAGACTATTAAATGGGTTATATAGAACCCATTAATTAATTAAAACCATGAATTAATTAAAATGTAGATGGATGGGATTTAGAACAAAATAAAAGTGGGAGGAGATGTAAATGTGGGATGATGGAGAGGGGTTACACCCAAAAATAGGTGTCTATAGACATGCATGAAGTTACGTGTGGGGGAGTGATGAGACCAAAATGGGTCTCATCTAATGCACAATATAATAATATTTCCTCTCATGTAAATTAATATTAAAGTGGACTTAGATGTAGTTTTAAGAACTAAATAGATTATTTAGGATAGATAACAAAATATATCTTTTCTATTTCTTATAATCCCATTGCAATCTAAATTTATCATTTCCTAATATTTCTTCAATTTGGAGTATAGTATTGTGTATAAACAGGCCATTTAAAGATATTCAAGGTTGGAGATTGGAGGATAGATCACTTTGGAGCTCTTTGGACTCTTCTCCAGACAGTCCTTAACTCTAAAAATTATATACAAGTCTAACATGGAAAAGTCCAATACTTCAACAAAAAGTGCAACACTTCCACAAAAACATAGGACTCATACCTCCTAGCTTTGGACTCAAACCCACAAGCTACAAACTATATTGTAGAAGTACTAAACTATTTTTGGTGACTCCAAACTTCACGGGAAACTCTAAATTAGTATGTGGTAAATCCAAACTATAGAACCAACTACAAGCATGTTTTTAAGCAACTACATGGTGTTCTAAGATACAAGAATAAATCTATGTTTTTGGTATATTGATTTTGAGAAAAATATTAAATAAAATGGAATTAAAATGCCTTATGAAGAGAAAATTGTCAAATCCACACTTGTACATTCTCTTACTTTTATGATTATTATGAATGACTACTAGCATGATAATAGGTAGTTAAGTATAAATGTCTTCCATGTTTGGCTCCTTGGAAATTGGAAGAATTTTTCAAGTTACACTCTCCCATGTTGTTCTCCTAGTCTAATGGGATGAGTTGTGGTAGCTAAGAATAAATATATTTCATGATTGACTCTTTGGCAAGTAAAAGAAGTAGTCAAGTTCTTCCCAAGTTGCTCCTAATCTATTGAGATGAGTTGCAGTGTTCAAATAGAAGTTTAAAATAATTTTCTTCCACAAAAAGTGGAAGTAGTTGTGTCTTTTGAATAATATAGGTAGGTAGTTCTATATTCTTGGATGTGATTATCTATGTTGGATTCTAGTTGGCAATACCTTACTAAGTTGGTCACGTTGGCACTTCACTTAGACAAATGTCTAAACACACACCCAAAGCGAACGGGACCTACCGAGTTCCTTCTCTTCCTCACTTGTCAAGACATGGGTTATGTACTTAACCATTATCATAGATGAAAGATAACAACACAATATAGAAAATTCAACATGTAACAACAAATTTGATTATTCATTAAGATAAAAAATTAGCAATATAATCTGGATTCCCATTATACCATGCACATCTCTACTAAACTTGGAAATCCATACACAGATTGTCCATTATATCACATAATCAATTCTATTACAAACTTCAAAACATACTTACAATCAAATACAACCCATGTGCACATGATAGACTATGCATGAATCATACAATACTAGGATCAAAACTCTACCTAGGACTCTCCATCTATCACTCTATCCATGTATATTTTTGTATATATATTATAAAGAAACACAACACATATTTATGCATAGTGGGAACTTTTCCTTCACCGTTAAATGCTTTAATCATAATAATAAACATCCTAAATACAAGTTTCATGCCCTTGGACTCTTACTTTAATTCCAAATTGCACCATAAATAGCTCTATCTCATCCATGTTTGTGTCCTATATTTAGGGCTATCTATGATTTTTTTATCTTGCATATGCTTTTATCCTTGGTCGGTGATTTTCCCTTTCCAATTTTATTGTTAGAGTTCTCGTGCCAATCACACCAATTCTCATTTTCCCTATTTTTAACCCATTCGGAAATTCAGCTAACTCCTAGAACTGTTTCTATCTAGGTGTGGTCCTTCACACCCTAATGTTTCTTTACTCCTTACACTCTCGTTCATGCAATAACTTGCTCTTGCATTATTTCCTCTTAATGCCTCTTTGTAGTTTATGTGTGCTCTCTTGCACATAGTCCATAGCCTCCACATGTGGCTTGTACTTATCCACTTTCTCTAATCAACATTACCCCACACTAGGAGTATTATTCCATCCTCGGTTATATAAAGAATCAAGTAATAACTTTGAAAGAATACTTGAAGAATGAAATAATAATGGGAAAACTCCCAATGAATCAAAGAATAAAGAATATGTTCCCTTCGTGTGCATCTAAAATTCAATTTTGTGATGATGGTAGGAGTTCAAGGAACTCTTAGGTTATAATGTTTTCCAGTTGTTTCCATTATTCAAGCTCCTTATCTCCCTTTTCTGGTGTTTTTTCAATGATGTATAGAATCTTCTCTAGAGTCATCTCCTCAATCTTTTCCTACAACTCTTTTATCATGATATCCCAGCCTTAAGTGAGACCCTCCAAAATATCCATCCTTCTCATCACCATAGGTTCCTCCTTTATCCTTTCCTCAATTATGTCATGTTTGGCCTTCATCATTACAACTTGTTGCATCACCTTCTCATGCTCGGCCTTATTTTTCTTTATTTTGGCCTAAAATTTCCTTAACTTCACCTCATCATCTGTGGCACACACATTTAGGCTCATTACAAAATCTTAATAGTTATAAAAAATCTTCTCAACCTTTTGTGCAGCCTCCTTTATCTCTATGCTAAGTGTCACACATACTCTTCAATCTTCTTCTCTACCTTCTCCATATTCATCTTTTCCAGCTCTTCTATTGTAGACCTTGACTTGTTATGCACTTTGATCAGCAACAAGTGTACCAACTCCTCCAAATACTCCATTTCTGTATTATGGTCTGGTTTGTCCTATGCTACCAAATATGGGCATGTGCATGTGATATTATTTACAATATCAGTCACTTTATTGTATACATCAGCAGTCCTTTTATTTTCATTTTTTAACTCCTCGGTGAGCTCCTAATTATTTTTTTCTTTCTACTCTATATCATTTTGTATTCTTTTAATCACATCCATTTTATCAACATTCCTCCTAACTTTGGTAGCCATCTTGTTTATAGCATTTCTCACTTTCTCATCTAAGATTTTGGTGGAGTCAATTATAGGAAACACCGTTCATGGTTCCTTCTTCAGACTTCATCTCTGAAAGTGACTCTTTACTTACCTTGAACTTGGGTTCCTCCATATGAGTTTGCATGTTTCAAGAGAGCATTTTCCTTGTGTATGAAAGGGCTTCATCCTTATCAAACATTTCCAAGTAGAATTTGGCCTTTAGGAGCTTTTTGGGTCATTGAGGTAGGACATTTGGGGTTCCCGAGGAACTCTTCACTTTCTTCCTCCTACGCACTACTTCCATGGGGTCTCTTACACAACATTGAACTATGTGTGGCTTATCTCCTCATCGTACCTTGGCCTTCCCCAATCCCTTATTTCTTTTCATGTTCTTCCTCGTGTTCTTACTCTTCACACTTTTCATTTTCCTTACACCCTTATTCCTCTTCTTACACAAGCTCTGCTTATTCTTCTTCACCTCTTCTTCTTGCAATGGCTCTTTCCTTATGTTCTTCCTCATTTACTTCTTTGTCGCAAGGACCCTCATCATGTTCCTTAAAATTTTCTTCCTTCCCTCACTCCACACGTAGTCCCTCCTATACTGCAGCTTCTCTACATCTTCCTCTTCAGAGTATGAATGATGTGAGGGTTTTATTCTTTTTCGGTCTTGGTTTACCCTCTTCTTCATTTGGGGGTTCTTTATGTGTGTGTGAGGCACTTGCTTCCGACACTCTACTCTCATCTTCTTCCTTTTTCTATGATATAACTACCCCTTCATTAAATATTCATCCTCTTTCAAAGTGTGCTCGCTCTATCACTTAGGTATCTTTACCTTTACCCTAGGTGCTTGTGGAATTTTAAGGCTACGCACCTCAATGATCTTCCCATCCTTCAACTTTTTCCATAGATAAATGTACTCCCCGCACACTTATTTTCATATTTCGAGGTTACAATGGGGTTAGGTTCCATTATATATGTTTCTATTGTCTCAACATACACCGCCTTGGATTTATAACCATACTTCTTGCATAATTTACGGTAGTTTGAGTCTCACCGTACCTATGTTAAATTTCAATGGTTTCCTAACTAGTATCTTATTCACTGCACTCTTAAATTATCTTGTCATGAAAGAAAATGGAAGTTTACACCATGGCCCCATCTCTCCATTATTTAACAAGAATATGCTGAGGTATAAATCTTGCAACATGGAAAATTATGCCTTACCAGTCAAAACAGATGGCAACTCCTTCGGCACATGTCATTCATTCTTAAAGGCATTGTGCATTATTTTGTAACATTTTTCCATTCACACCTTATAGGGATTGGAGATCCTTCCCTCACAGGTATAATTGGTGAACAATTCATCGGTGAATTCTTTTCAATGGGGTGCTCCCACATGTCATCCTCGGGGCCATCTCGGTACACAATTTTCCATAATACTATCGAGAAAAGAATAGAACCCCAAGTAATATTCTCTCTCTTGTTCACTTGAACCTTTCCCTCCTCTCGTGATGTCTTAAGAAATATACAAGGCAATGTTGTATTGAGTCTTCTACGCCATGTTATGTGCGATATGAAAAAACTTCTTGTTCACCTTTATCCATCTTTCATTGGCACTTAATTTATAACTTACCATGTGCATAGTTGCTCTAGTTGTTGGGTAAGTTATATTAATAATGTTGAATGTGTAACTCCCCTTCTAATATTATAACTTCATTGTTGTGGCTTCTATGACCGCTTCATCACACAAAGCTAAAGATATCTCTTCACAACTACCATGTAACCTAGTTACCTTATGAATGACTTGTGTAGTCAAATACATCCTCCTCCTGAAAAAAATAGAAAAATCTTCATGTACCCTAGAAATAAGCTACTGGTACATGTTCACCGAATTCAAAAGTAATGTAACTCAAACAACTGCAATACTCCTATCATTTCTAAGGCCTTGTGCACCTTATCATCCGAACTACCTATCCCTCTGCAGTCCTTTGGATCAATTTACACACCACATAATTTCTAATTTATCTCTCTTGACCTTTCATGTGGTGGTTATACTCATTGATCTTACATTTATAGAATTTTAAATCCAATGGCTACCCTATAATCACTTCCTGGGGTATTTCAATTCAAGAAACCACTCTTTAGGTGATTCCTCTATGGGATTTTTATTTTTAGTGCTCTCTTTGGTACCATTGTAACTTCAATATCACACTTGAACCTGTCATTTTTGTGCCTTAAGTACCAAAAATCAAACCCTAGTTTGCTCAAATCACATTTATGATCCTTTAATCCTTGGCACTTGTTTAATCCAACTTTGTGTTGTAAATCCACCTGTAAATTATCATGCCCTAACTCTACTCTTCTCCTTCAAACCCTAGCTCGGTTCCTTACCTCCAAACCATTCGTCACCTAGCTTCCACTTCAAAATGATCTCTTTATCGAAAAGGTTGTATGCTCATTCTCTCTTCACTTCAATTATCTCTAGTTCGCACTTCATTCATAGTTGAGCTCTGGTTCTCTCTTCACACTTTTCACTTTTTGCAATTAATTTCTTTCATGCACTAATTCTTCAAAGAAAAGTAAGAATGAATTCCACTCTTTGTGCCTTTATAGATATTATAATTTCTAACCACATTAATTGTACTCACCTACCATCATTCCCTAGCTTTAATGTGGATTTTTATACTTTCCCGCATTTTATCCTCCTTTCTCTAGCTCAAATGACATCTCTCATGTGTGGTAGTATGTAACCTTCTAGTGTGTTACTAATTCCCGGCCCTGCAATCCCTCTTGCAAGAATCTTCTTTGTGTAACACATATCCTTCTATGCCACTTACCAATTATTTTACCTTTACATTACCTCCCTTACATTACAATGCATGCCTCTTCATTCATGTTGGTTGTATGTTAGAAATTCCATAAAATTTAAGCACATTCACATTATATCAAATCAAGACATTTTCTTTCGTGCATCATTACATTTTTCTATCGCACATTATTATCTCATCCCATCATGTGAATTTACTAGCCTCCCAACAAATATTATCCTCCCATTTTTCACGTCATTCACCTATACCAACTTACCCCACACTAAAATCATGCTCACCCTTTATGCATTAGTCTAAAATAGATTGATCGATTAATCTTGCCAGAACACACATATTAAAACAAAAAAAAACATAACAAATCATAAATGGAAACCTAAGCTAAATGGAAATACTTCCTTATTACAAAATAAATAAAGAATATTATTTATAGTAGGTATATATCCTATTATCATTGAAGTAACTAGGAAACATGGTGTCATCCAATGCTTGTAATTGACATGCACCTAATTCTAGTATCCTTGTTACTTTAAATGGTTCCAAAAATGAAATTTGAGATTCCTAGGATGGCATGAAAACTTTGATTCATACAATAGAACCATATTTACCATAGTGAAAGATGTATTCCTAATGTGCCTATCATGTCAAGCCTTCTATCTTACTTTCTCTTCCTTTTGACTCCATCGAGCAATTGCACACTTCTCATCTAACTACATTAGTTTATCAATGCACTCATCCATTGCTTTCTCATCAGAAATTCCACCTACACATGCAATAAATAGGGAGGGTAACATGAAATCAATAGGTAAAATTTCTTCTATGTCAAACACTAATTGAAATGATGTTGCCTTATTCAACTTCTTATATGTAGTTCTATATTCCCATAACATAGTTGAGACTTTGTCATCATAATATTTTTGACCTACATCATAATATTTTTGACTTACATCATAGATATTTATCAATGTTTGTCTCAATATATTATTAAAAGCCTTGGTAGTACCATTTTCTTATGGGTGATAGGGGAAATCTTATGATGGGCTACTATAATTGTTTCCAATAGTATTCTAATTGTCTCATTCGAGAAAATAAGTTCCCCTATCATTGGTAATGCTCAATAGGAAACCATATCTCCTAATTATGTTCTCCCATAAGAATCTTATTGTTATAGTTGTAGTGAAATATTTTGTGGGTGTTGTTTCTCTCCACCTTGTCAAAAAAATTGTGCATATGCTAATGTAACGTGTGCATGTCATCCACGTAGCTCGTGAGATTGGGCCTACAAATTCTATTGCCCATTCTCAAAAGAATTTGTGCTTGTTATAGGTTGCAATGGAATTTCATCCCATTTCCTTGGATTTCCTAGTCATTAAAAATGATCACATACCTTAACAAAATCCTTAGTATCCTTATAGAGTTTCCCCCACAATAATCTAGTAAGTAATATCTTATGTATTGTTGCTTCACCGGCATAGTGACCTCTAGCAATCCCACCATGTGTTTCTTCCATTATGGCTTCATGTTCATGCTCCAACACACACTTGTACAAGACTTCATCTCTACCCATCTTGTATAAGTCTCCTCTAACCAACTAGAAGTGTGTAGCGTGAATGGTGAGTTGTTTCTTGTCTATTGTCTTCATTCCTTCAGTATGCACTCATGTGTGCAAGAATTTTGCAATGTCTTCAAAATCACCTAGCACACAATGTAGTTTAAATAACTGAGCATTTGGAAAAGTGTATTATATGATTTATGCATCATTACCATATTTAATCCTTGAAAATTCATCTAGTCCCAATTTTATTTTACTAGGATTTACTATGACTGAAAACTCAAACTCCTAGGATAAAAGGATCTAACGACAAATGTGCCCTTATAAGACTAGTTTGTTAACTAGATATTTAAGTGTCATGTGATCAGTGTAAAAGATAAATGGTGTTGTTAGAAGATACTGTCTAAACTTTTGAATCACATAAACCATTGGCTATGCTTTATACTCTATGGTTGTGTAATTCTTCTCACTCAGGCGTCGCCTTCCGATCACAAAACAACTAGGATGGTCCACATTACCTTCCTTAGGTTGGACCAATACCACACCAATGGTTGTGCCGAGAATCATCTACATGAACATGGAATGGCTTACTCTAAGAGGGGAATCATAAGATAGGCATGGTGGTTAGCTTCTCCTTTAAAGTCTAAAATTCTTACTTATGCACATCCTTCTAATAAAACTTTCCTTTTGCCTTCAATAATTCCTCTAGGGGCACAACAATCTTGGCATACCCCTTAATGAATTTGCGGTAATAACTAGTATGTCTAAGGAATCCATGTACCTCGCTCTAATTATTTGGTTCTTCCAACCCCAAAATAACTACAATCTTGGCAGGATCTACCAACAAACCTTCTTTACAAATGATGTGTCCAAGAAAAGTACCAAATAGTGTTGCAAAATACACTTCTTAATGTTTAAGGATATGTTAAGTTGTCTACATCTCTCGAACATTAACCTTAAACAATCACAATGGTCTTTAACCAGGCCATAAACAATCCAATCATCTAAATATACCTGAAGAAACTTGTGAATGAAGTCTTGAAATGCTTGAACAATAATGTGCAAGAAAGCGTGTAAGTAAAGCATCCCCATTTAGTTGAAAAATTTATTTTCTCCTAGTCTTCATGTGTGATCCTTACCTGATGGTAGCCTAAAAATACATCAATGAAAGAATAGATCTCACACCCCACAACACCTTCTAGGATTTCCTTAGTGAATGGTGTGGGAAAAGGATCGATGACACATGAGTCATTCAAAACTCTATAGTTAGAAAAATCTTTATCCTTCTATCCTTTTAATGTTGATGACCATTGGGTTTATCCATTTTGATTCTTCAATGGGCTCAATAATGCATGCCTTCAACATTTTATCTATTTCATCCTTCACTTTGACGCGTCTAGATTAGGACTCATCCGGTAAGGCCTCTTACAAACCGGTCATGCCATCCTTTAGCTTGATCTTCATCTCACCTAAAGATGGGTGAACACCCTTCAACTCATGAAATCCTCTTGGAAATAGATCCTGGAATTCATGAAACATAGTTCATTTATTTTTATAACTTCAGGTTTAGACCAATATTACTAATTATCACCTCTTTTGGTGCATCTTTAGTCCCAATGTTAACTTGCTTTGTTTTTAGGGGCACATGGTATGCATGTGGCTGTTCATCTTCATTGTTTAAAACATTTTTCTCACCTTTTGATATATTCTATGTTAGTATCCTCAACGTATTCACCATCAATTAGATATATGATCTTTCCCTTCTCCTTTTCCTTTCATGTGCACCCCATGACTTTTTCATCGAAGGCATCCAAATCCACAAGCATTCACATGCTCGGCCAGAGGATAATCACCTTACTTAACCGAGTTATAATATCTTCATCCTTTGCGTCATTTCCTAGAGTGATGTTCTTCATTATCTACAGAGCTTCATTAACAAAGGGTTTAGTAGAAAAATAATGAATAGTGTGTACTATACCTAAATTCAAGTCACGCCACTTCACGGTCTCTTTCCTTAACTCAACATGTATATACCATGTACTCATGCATCTGCACAAAGTAGACTAGAACTTGTGTAACCAAAATGATGGTGGTAGAGCATCTTTCCCTTTTGTCCAATTCCTTTCACATTTTTGAATGTGAGCCATGGGAAGTTTCTTCCCATCATATTCTAGTACCTGTGAAGGAAGGTTATTCCTGAAAAACCTTTTCAAGAAATCCACTCTTATCTTACTCCAACCAAGAAAGTTGTCCCTATGTATAGCCGACCAGTATGTTTTTGTAATGCTTAACAAGTACACCAAAATATTCCTTCTATTACCCTTATTATGTAATTGTTCCTCCATTTCACACAAGAATGATTCACTTTTATTCTCTCGGTGTATTTCGTAAAACCGACCTTTCCTAACCACCTAATTGGTCATGGTCTTATCATCCTTGTTACTCTTACCCAATCTCATAACCAACCATCCCATAAGTACCATGAGCCTAATTGTCACAAGCCACATGGGTATTATTGCTAATGGACTTTATGTATCCCCACTAAAGAACACCTTCCTTTGATGGCTCAAAATTATCATGTGGCACACCGTATGTGTATATATCTAGTTAATGTCTTCTTCACTTATTGGCTTGATGTAGGGCACAACCTTAGTTCCCATTAGTGTGAATTCACAAGCACCCCTGGATGTTGATCAGATTTCTAGTTTGATCATTCTAAGAATCTAGTGTGATTGCACAACATTGAATCCTTTCTCCAAGTGTGGGACTTGCAAAAATGAGAAAGGAATCTCCAGAGAAGGCTGGTTCCTATTCCTCTGTTCAGATGCACACGAAAAATGCAGAGGGTTTACTCAAAATCTAATCTAACTTGCCAAGGAGATAGGGTAAGAAGATGCGTAAAAATAAACCTAAACTAACAAAGGTGATGCATCGAGGAATGAAGAACACCTATCTTGCCAATAAACACAAGTCATTAAAATGTGATGCAAGATCATGCACAAATAACAAAATTTGCAGTGAAAGATCAGGAGGATGCAAATGAACACAGAGAGGGTTGAGAATCATCCACAGACATGCATTACTTGCTCCAAATATTGATACAATACACTACAAAATTCCAAGAGGCAAAGTCGCATTACAGTTTTAAATGGGAGGTTCGAACTCCACAAATTCACTGCCCAAGAGAAGGGAGGGGCAAAATAGGAATGTTCGACCTTTTGAAAGAAGCCCCTCCTTACAATTTATAGGAAGAATGAGAGAGGGAAGAGAGCAGAAATCCAGATCTACCCCAACCACTTCTAGGTTGCATTTAATTCATCTCATTATGGCGATGGGTGAGAACCCTAGCAAAAGTGGCAAACTGTATTTTCAATTAAAGCTGGTTGTTGAAACGTCAGATTTGGCCATTACCATGTGCTAGAGATGTTTCTTATTTTCTCTCTCCAAATTGAACCAAAATGAAATATTGACCCCAGAATCATGTAGATAATTTCACCAGCTTTCTATTGATATAAAGAACGTGAAAATCCGAGCTCTGGATCGAAATTTATGGCGATCTGAAGATTTAGGGCAAAAACAGGCCAAAACGGATCAGCAGGAAAATATTTGAATTTTTCCACGCTCTGCCACTTGGATGACACGTGTCGGGCTCTGATTCATCCGTGGGTTCATCCTCTAAAATTCCTTTCGGGCCCTTAAACTTGGACACGTGGCACTAGTTATTTGGTTCGGGCCTGAGGGGCACATTTTTACCTTGAGCCAAACACTTAGCAACTTTTCAACCTTCTGACACGTGGCATGTAGTGATTCGTGCACGGGCCTCCTTGTCTCTTTTCAGCCATTTCACCTTTTCACGTCCCACACGTCCCTCGTGTACTTTTGGCCTAGATGTCCTAAATGAAAATCTCCTGCTTCGGCCGATTCGGGCTTCCTTGTTCCTATTTGAGGTGAAGACACATGGCGAGATTCCATTCGTTGGTGGCTCTTTCGGATTTTCATGTCCCACGCGTACTTTTGGCCCGGATGTCCCAAACTGTCTAGGAAAAATATCTCCGAACCACCCGAAATGGACCGACTTGCGCCAAACCGGCCGATCCACGTCCCGCGCGTACCTTTGTCCCAACTGTCCCAAACCGCGTGAAACAAAAACTTAGGCAATTTTTCCCTCTTTCGGCCGATTCGGCTTTTCACGTCCCGACGTCCCAACTATCCCGCAGACCGCCTGGACTAGGACTTAGCTGATTTTCTTCATTTTTTTCAGCCCCCAAGCTTGGTACAACGAACCTCGACGACCGAACCCTTCGACCGAAATGCCTTAACACAGTCCTGCAACCTTATTTTTGCATTTCTTCCACTTTCTTAACCTGTTGGATTTCTTCTTGGGTGGGGGAGTTAGAAAAAGGCCAAGGGGACCCCGAAAAACATGATTTTGGGCCTCGAATCAATCTTACTTTCATGGGACTAAATAATCGATGCATGTTATCAAAATTACCACCTGGGGTGAATTTTGGATAAAAATTTGCGACTCAACGAGGTCATCTCACTCTTACTAGATGAAGTTACTAGTTGCTGAAGCATCCATTGGGCATGGAGTCACTTGATTCTCTGTTTAATACCCCAACCGACTATAACATTGCAAAGAGGATCATGGAATATCACTGATGGAGCAAGAGCTGCAAACATCTCCAGGGATAGCGAGCCTATGCCAAAGCACTTAGGAAATCAAAACAACTTACAAGAAAGTAGTGTGCACAAGCACTTGGAGGAATGAAAACCTAGGCTAATATTTACAAGATGGAGAATTTCCCTTTAGTAGTAATTCTTTAGATAGATTCCATTGATGGAATCTGCAGGTTCTTCACCATCCAATGAAGACAATTGAAGGCATTGTTGTCCTTACACTTTGTGACCATATATGGGCCACTCCAAATGGCATCAAATTTTGAATGCCTTCCCGGTTTTTCTCTATCTGCATCCCATTTTAACACTAGATCTCTAACTTGGAAAGATCTACTCTTGGCCTTCCTATCAAAGGTCTTCTTGATCAAAGCTTGATCCTTTTCCATTGCTTGGGATGCCTGATCTCTGATCTCTTAGAGCTCCATCAACTCTGCATATCTCACCTCCATGGGCCCAAACTCTAGCAACTCTGATTGCTTCATGAGTTCCAATGTTGGCAACTCAAGTGACATGGGCAAGATTGCCTCTCTTCCATAAACAAGCCTGAATGGAGAATTACCTGTGGATCTCTTGGGAGTTATCCTATCAGCCCATAAGGCTGATTTCAGTTTGGTATGCCAAGACCTCTGATTCTCATCAAGAGTCCTAATGATCCTCAACAAGTTCTTGTTTGTAGATTCAGCCTAGCTGTTACCTTGAGGGTAGTAGTTTGATGAAGTACTCGGGTAGATCCCATTCTTGACACCCATTCAGTCACCTTGGATCCAATGAATGCTAATGCATTATCTGAGATTATTGTAGTAGGTATGCCAAATCTGGTTACTATCCCCTCATAGAAGTCTAAGATGCTAGACTCATTTGCTTCCTTGAGTGCTACTGCTTCAGTCCATTTGGTGAAGTAGTCTATGGCTATCAAAATCCACTTATGCCCTTGGCTTGAATTGGGATTAATGACTCCAATGAAGTCTAAACCCCATTGCATGAATGGCTGGTCAACTGAAATTGGATGCAATGGGAGGGCAGCAAGTCTCTCTTTACCTGTGAAGAATGCACAACTCTTGCACCTTTTGATCCACGCGAAGCAATCACTGAAAATCTTGGGCCAATAATAACCAGCCTTCATGATTTTTAGGGCTATCACTCTTGGTGTAAAATGACCACCAGCTGGTCCACCATGAAACTCTTCCAACACCCTATGAATCTGATTTGTGTTAATGCATCTCAGCAGCACTCCATTCACATCTTTCTTGAACAAAACACCATCTACTATGGCATATGGGACAGCCTGCAATCTGAAGTGTCTTCTTTGGGTTTTGTTCATCTATGGAGGGCATAGGCCCGTGCTTAGGAAGTGCATTATACCTTGGGTCCAGCAAGGAGTGGGGATAGCATTATCCTCTTCTTGAGTGCTACCTTGCACATGGCTGTCTTGAACTGTCAAAACCCTCTTCCTCATTGCATACTCCCTTTTGCTTGCCTAGAATCAGTTGCTCACACAATCCTTTTCCTCTTACCAGCTTGGTGACCTTGATCTCAATGTCATACTCCATGACATGAGTGATCCAACCTGCTCTTTTCTCATTCAAATCCTTGTTGAGGAGGAAGTCTTTAACTCCCGCATGAGAGACCAACAACTGGACCTTGTTGTTTGAGACTAAATTCTTGAATTTCTTTAAGCTTCGATTCACTGCAATAATGTGCTTCTCAATAAAATAATACCTCACCTCATAGTCCCCTAGGCTTTGGTGAAGAAAGCAATTGGTTGCTCATCATTGTCTTTATTCTCGCTGCACTGTACAAAATTGCGAGATAGTATCATCACCCCAAATGCATAGAGGATGAAATCCTTGGAAAATCTAGGTTGATGAGAGTTAGTGCTTGGGAGATGGCCTCTTTGATTGCTTCAAACTCTCCTTTCCTTCTCTTTATCCACTTGAAATCCATGCTTTTCTTTAATATTTTGGTGATAGGTTTGACAAGGGCTGCAAAATCTGGGACAAACCTCCGAACAAATTTATTCTCCCAAGAAACTCGAAGGGCCTTCTTGTGGCTTGGAAATGGTAGTGCTCTTATGGCTTCACCCTCTCTCTAGATAAATTGCTAATCCTTCTTTGGAGACAATATGGCCAAGGAGCTTTCCTTCATGTGCTAGGAAGATACACTTCTTAGGATTCAAAGACACTCCAAATATCCCGCACCTTTGGAAGACTTGTCTCAAATGAGAGAGGTGGTCTGCTGCATTCTTTGAAAAATAGTGATATCATCGGGGTATATCAGCACCACGTTGTTGATCAAACCTTTGAACACCATGTCCATTGCTCTTTGGAAGGTAGCTCCAACGTTGGATAGCCCAAATGGCATTTTCCCGTATGCATAAGTTCCCCATTTGGTTTGAAGGTTGTCTTGAACTGATATTCTTCCTTCACCATAATCTGATTGTAGCTTTGAGTAGCCATCAAGTAGTGAAAACCTCTCGAGCCAGCCACCACCTGCAAAATTTTCTCCATAGAAGGGTGTGGGTAATGGTCTTTGAGAGATGCTCTATTCAAGTCTCTGAATTCAACACACAATCTAATCTCTCCACTCTTCTTTACATTTGGAACTAATTTGGCGACCCAACTAGAATGCTTGATTGGGAATACGATTCTTGACTCAATCAACTTGTTCAATTCCTTCCTCATGAGAGGTTCCATGTGTGGATTGACTGGCCTTTGTTTCTGCCTAATGGGCTTAGTATTTGGATCCAACTCAATGGTGTGTTGAGCTAACTCGGGATTGAAACCTTTCAAGTCTTTGTAGCTCCAAGAAAACACATCAGGGAACTCTTGACACAGCTGTATGAACTCATACTTTTCTTGTTTAGTTGTCATCTTTCCAATTTGCAATGGTTTGTTCTCTTCCACCAAGATGGATACTGAATCTTCTCTCTTGACCTAAATGTTTGCTTTCTCTTTCCTAAACTGGTCATTGGAACTGATTTGATGCTAAATCCCTCAAAATCTTCAATGAGGTCCCATACCCTATTTCTTGTAGCACTTGAGTAGATCATTCTTGGTAGCATGCTGCCTTTGACTTGATTTACAATCAATTCACTTTGTCACCAAAGACTTGCAAGTTCTTTATCCCTTTCTTTATTGCCTAATGCATCCCTTGCACCAAGGCTTCATATTCAACAGGTGTTATTGGAGCATGCAAACTGAATTCTAAAAGATGAATAGTACTTTACTCCTTGAGGCAAAACCAGCATGGCTCCTCCTCACCGGCACCTTGTCTACTCCTTGATCCATCAAAAATAGCTGCCATACCTCATTATCATCCTTGTGGTTTGGCTTGGTGATGCTAGGAATGGGATGATATTTTTCATGTATGTAATAGACTCCTGTCTCAGATTCTTCTACTTCTTGATAAGGATCAAAAGCATGCACCTTGTTTTCCCATTCATCAAGAGTTAGATCTGGGATGCTTCCAACCTTGGTGTCAGCTTCATCAGTGCTTGGGTGATCTTATGGATCAAATGTCGAACAGTTGGCATTGATCGGACTTGGAGTGTAGGGCTCAATGTGGAATTTTGCAATAGGTTCAGACCTGATTGTAGCTTTGGTTCCATACCTCATTCTAAATAGCATGTGTGACCAATCAGCAGACAAATATCCTCCAATCTTGGCTGTGAAATCTCTTGACAAACATAGGGCAAAGAGTGGTGGAAGGTCTATAACTGATACATCTTGTAAAACAACAACATTTGGACATGCATGCAAGGTAAGACTCAAGTTTCTAATCACCCCAATCAATCCGTTATTGCTGTCCCATCCAACTGCACTACCCCTTTGGATATGGTTTCATATTGAAGTCCTAGCTGATCAGCTATTTGCTTGGGCATCACTGAGCTACTTGCCCCGAATCAATCATGCAATTGTGCACCAATTGGTTTCCAATGATTAATGAGACATAAAAAGGAGTGGGCTTCAACATTTTACCTTCTTTGTCCTCTATGATTCCCTTCAGGTTGGGCAGCATTTGTGAGTACCTTCTCTTGCATTTGGACCTGTTGATTTGAATTTGACCAATCCTTCATGGTAGCTTCTAGCAAATCTCTTTGGCCTGGGATGGATAGTGATTCCCACATTGATATGTTTACATTTGTCTTCTTCATCTGATCAATGATGTTGAATGGGGATGAAGCATCCCTCTGCTGTCCTCTAGCTTGCACATTTCTTCCTTGCGAATGAGCGGCAGCAGCTGGCATCTGAGTTGGTTTAGGAGCTGGTTTGGGTGCTCCTTGCATGTTTGGGACTACATTTTGTTTGCCAACAGCTTGTGGAGTGACAGAAGGTCGTGGATTACTTGGGGCCAATGGCTGTTCTTCACCCAAATTTCTCCTTTTGACCTTGTGTTGGCTAACACTTTCGAGAGGCATTTGATTCATACCACAAAATCTTGACTGCCAATTGACAAGAGTAGTTTCATTCGAGAGATGTTCCTTGTTGATGTGCTTCTTGTTGCTGATCCTCTTCGTGGCTAGACTCTTGCGACCCACCAATGGTTTGCACCATCGAGCACTGGTTTAATGCACTTGTTAAAGAACATTGATTGGTTATGTGGTGACTACACGGAAACACCAATCATATTCTTGGGCCATGTTATTTTGCACCCGATCACTAAAACTCTAGATGTGGATGTAACATTGGGGTTATCGGGCTGAAATGGTCTCATTGGCGGGAGGCCTTGCTTGATTCTAATTTACACTAGATTAGGTGGTCTTTGAGGTTGATATGGCTATTTGTTAGGCTGAGCTTGAGGTTGATAAGGAGGTCTAAAACTTTGGGCTTCTTTGCCTCTTGAGTGTAACTAGCTCATTGCCTAGATTTTGCAATTGCTTCATGACTTCTTGAAGTTTGTTTGAGGCACTAGAAGATGAAGAAGAAGCTTCATTTGAACTCGATTTCTAGGAGTGGGAAAAGGAGCTAAGATAGGCACTTGAATAGTACTTGGGCTCTCTAAACTTGGATATAATGGCATGGGGGTCTAGGGGCTAGTTTGCCAGCTTGGATCAAACAATTTTCAGCCCTAATGGCAATGCTTATAAGCCATAGGGATAGTTATGCCTCCCATGGACTGAATCAACACATAAATATCAAAATTTAAAGCTTTAAGGTAATATAGGAAAGCACCTTCATTGTTGGCCTTACTTCGCCACTAGAATCCTCTCCCAAGTCCTTTGAAATCTGAAGTTGAAGTCGGTCAGCTTGCTCATTGGGAGCTCTTTTGATAGTTGTCAGCTGCTCCAAAAGGGACAAGTTGTCTCCTTTCTCCCCAAACTACTCATGGAGAGAAATGCATAGCTGGTTCTAGTTTTGAATAGAACCTGAGGCAAGGCTTCTAAACCATTGCAAAGCTTTCCCTTTGAATGAGGATGCCAACAATTTGACAGCAACTTGCATCTCATTGATTTCATGAATTGCACAAAGGTTGGCAATGTCTTTAACATGATCACCAGGAGTAGTCTGGTTCTCTCCAGTGAAGTATGGAATGTTCTTCAATGCTGCAATTGGGATTGGATGTTGTGCATTGAGAGCAAGTGGGCTGCTGCCAGTGAAATTGACATACGGATTTGGTGGTTGCGCCATTCTGATTGGCCTGAGAACCCTTGTTGATTGGATGAAAGGCCTACCAGGTGGAGGTGTTGACAAGGTTCTATTTGGTGGAGATGGAGACCTTTGAATCCTTCTTCCTCTTTGCCTTCTTCTTGGAGATAACTGCAGATATTCAAATAGCACCTCTTCTTCTCCAGCTCTTGACCTTGTGTTGATTCTTCTCATGAGTTTTTAGGTCTGCACTGCTAAAACCAGCTGATTCTTCCCTTTGGAGTCACCAGATGTGCAATTTATAGCTCTTTTAAGAAAGAAAATTGCAGCAGATGCACATCAACTTTGCTGTAATGAAAATGAGACCTCTAAGGTCCCACCAGGCATGCCAAAACTATTAGTGTGAATTCACAGCACCCCTGGATGTTGATCAAATTTCTAGTTTGATCATTCTAAGCATCCAGTGTGATTGCACAACATTGAATCCTTTCTCCAAGTGTGGGACTTGCAAAAATGAGAAAGGAATCTCCAAAGAAGGATGGTTCCTATTCCTCTATTTAGATGCACATGAAAATGCAAAGGGTTTACTCAAAATATAATCTAACTTGCCAAGGAGATAGGGTAAGAAGATGCGTAAAAATAAACCTAAACTAACAAAGGTGATGCACTGAGGAATGAAGAACACCTATCTTGCCAATAAACACAAGCCATTAAAATGTGATGCAAGATCATGCACAGATAACAAAATTTGTAGTGAAAGATCAGGAGGATGTAAATGAACACAGAGAGGGTTGAGAATCATCCACAGACATGCATTACTTGCTCCAAAGATTGATACAATACACTACAAAATTCCAAGAGGCAAAGTCACATTACAATTTTAAATGGGAGGTTCGAACTCCACAAATTCACTTGCCAAAGAGAAGAAGGGAGGGGAAAAACAAGAATGTTCAACCTTTTGAAAGAAGCCCCTCCTTACAATTTATAGGAAGAATGAGAGAGGGAAGAGAGAGGAAATCTAGATCTACCCCAACCACTTCTAGGTTGCATTTAATTCATCTCATTATGGCGGTGGGTGAGAACCCTAGCAAAAGCGGCGAACTGTATTTTACATTAAAGTTGGTTGTTGAAACGTCAGTTCTGGCCATTACCATGTGCACTAGAGACATTTCTTGATTTTATCTCTCCAAACTGAACCAAAATTCAAGATTGACCTCGAATCATGTAGAGAATTTCACCAGCTTTCCATTGATATAAAGAACGTGAAAATCCGAGCTCTAGATCGAAAGTTATGGTGATTTGAAGATTTAGGGCAAAAACAGGCCAAAATGGATCGGCGGGAAAATATTTGAATTTTTCCCGCGCTCTGCCACTTGGATGACACATGTCAGGATCTGATTCATCCATGGGTTCATCCTCTGAAAATTCCTTTTGGGCCCTTAAACTTGGACACGTGGCACTAGTTATTTGGTTCGGGCCTGAGGGGCACATTTTTACCTTGCGCCAAACACTTAGCAACTTTTCAACCTTTTGACACATGGCACGTAGTGATTCGTCCACGGGCCTCCTTTTCTCTTTTCAGCCATTTCACCTTTTCACGTCCCACACCTCCCTCGTGTACTTTTGGCCCAGATGTCCCGGATGAAAATCTCCTGCTTCGGCCGATTCGGGCTTCCTTGTTCCTGTTTGAGGTGAAGACACGTGGCGAGATTCCATTCGTTGGCAGCTCTTTCGGCTTTTCACGTCCCATGCATACTTTTTTCCCGGATGTCCCAAACTATCTGGGACAAATATCTCTGAACCGCCCAAAATGGACCGACTTGCACCAAACCGGTTGATCCACGTCCCGTGCGTACCTTTGTCCCAGTGTCCCCAAACCGCATTTAAACAAAAGACTTAGGCAATTTTTCCCTCTTTCAGCCAATTCATCTTTTTTTTTTTCCCACGCGCGTCTCGACATCCCAACTATCCCGCAGACTACCTGGACTAGGACTTAGCCGATTTCCTTCATTTTTGGCCCCAAGCTTGCACACAACAAACCTCAATCGACCGAACCCTTTAGACCCGAAATGCCTTAACACAGTCCTGCAACCTTATTTTTTGCATTTCTTCCATTTTCTCAACCTGTTGGGATTTCTTCTTGGGTGGGGAATTAGAAAAATGCCGAGGGGACCCCGAAAAACATGATTTTGGGCCTCGAATCAATCTTACTTGCTCGGGACTAAATAATCTGATGCATGTTATCAAAATTACCCTGGGGGTGAATTTTAGATAACATTCCATATATATGTATTACTACATGGTCATCTTTGTTCTCGAAACTAACATTTTGCTTATTAAAACATAAGTTTGCATTATTTGCATAGCACCATGGTCGGCCAAGTAACACGGGGAATTTTTTTCGCTTCTACAACTTCCAATACCTCAAAGTATCTAATGAATTTTATTCCCTAAATCATGATTCTTGCATATTTCAATAGTGAGCATGGCCCTTATATTATTCCTCATATGCATCACACTTGAAGATGGTTATAATGGTGGTCTTCTCATTCGATCCCAAGCATCGAGTGTTATGGCATTAACTTCCACATCTGTAGAAATCAAAATGTTACTTATCAACCATTTTTCTATAACCACATCAAGGGTAATCTCCTTATCATACTCATGATCCAAAGGTGGAAAATTGGCATGAGGGATCTAACACCCTCTTTTCGTAGTAGTAGGGCACAACACCTTTTCTATCAACCATTCTCCCAATAGCATAATGATATTTTCTTGTCGAGCATCTTGCATACTTCTTTGACATCATCGACATCCTTTTAAGGTATCTCACCATACCTTGTGTATTCTTTATCACACTTATTCCTTAAGATGTTGTATCTCTCCTTGAAGCTCCCTAATTATGCTTATTGTCTCTTGATATACCTCATTTTGTTGCCCAAGATCTAGATATTTTGTTGATGGAAACACTTATTCCCTTTTGATGAGGTTATTTTTCCTCCTTTTGAAGCTCCTAATTATGCTCATTGTCTCTTGATATACCTCATTTTGGTGCCCAGGATCTAGATATTTTGTTGATGGAAACACTTATTCCCTTTTGATGAGGTTATTTTTCTCCCTTTCTCATAGACATGTGAAGCTTTGGCACATGTAGTGACCAACTTTGATTTCTTTATATCTGAAAAATTCTTAGGTTTTCATTATCCCTACCTCATTGCTCGATCAAACCATTGTTGTGCCTTTCTCTTTCTTATTTTTGCACATGTGTGCATCTAAATTTGGTCAATCCTTGACCTTATATCCCTTACCACAAAGTATGCGCGGGATCGGTTCTTCGGACATTCACGTTGATAATAGTCTAGTGACCCATATATGTAATATGTTCCTTAGCCAAATCTACCTCCATGGCCGCCACATCCTATGTTGTGATATCCTCCTCGGTATCCCCCATTACCATGATTTCCTATGCCATTATTTTGTACAACTCTAGTATTCTCATTGTCTCGTTCACGTCCTTGGGAGATAATTTTTGTACTAGCTTGTCGTAACCCTGTCTCACAAGCCTCATGGATATGGTCAATTATTCAAAATTTTGTTGCATCATGGGTATCCATGTCACAAATTTTTACATACATTGACACCTTATTTTTTATGGTACGCTACTGACGATAAGAGAGTCTCAAACATTGTGGTTCTTGTGACATATCTCGCAAGATGATAGTAGAATGTGCACACTCCTACGTGGAAAACTATCCTTCTTGTGTCCTTCTACTTCACAATTTGTACACCACAATACACTATGAGTATTACACGCTAAGTTAGCAGAGAAAATTTCAAAATGAGAAGCCATCCAGTTATTATCTAAGATTCAAGGAATGGGCTCACTCCATTGTTTATGCTTCTAACCACTTCTATGTACATTATTTCCTCTAAACCTTCGCACGGGTCTATGAACATCTTGTGTGATAACACCCTTCAAAAAGGTTTGAGTAAGCCTCAAAAACACCATTGTGAATGTTGAATCTAGTGGATGTCATAATAAATTTTAAACAAAAAGGTCTTGAAACATGCATCATACTCTCTGTTAGGTTGTGGATCTTGTTTTCATGTGTGAAAGTGTTAAAGAATGTATAGTAAGAGTATTGTACACTTTCCACAGTTGTCTCACCAGGGTTCAGGGCTAGGCCAGCCTTGAGCGAGGGGTCAGGGGTGGCAGGCCACGTAGCGGGGGTTCGGGTGCAGCTCCTAAAAAAAAATTGGCCTTAAAATGTGCCCGATATACCGAGAAATGTGCTTTTCTCATATGGGTGGGATTTTTGACCCATAGGTTTATGGGATGGTTTTGCCCATGGTTTTAATACCCATGGTTTTTTAAAACTACTTAAACAGTTGTCTACTTATGTGGTTTTATGCATATGGTAGGAAAATAATGTAATATTACAGATGTGTCTGAATTCGGGTGTGAATTATGTAGAGTTTGTTGAGCATAGCTCCAAATAGATCTGGGTATTGTATTGAGAGAGCGGTGGCTTGTAATAAAATCTAAGCAATTGATTCTTGGTGGACGTAGCCCAAATTGGGTGAACCACGTTAAATATTGTCTCTTTGTGTTGTGTTATTTTTATTATGTACTTTTATTTCAGATCTATAATATTTTCTGCATATTAGTTCCTATTGTTCGATTCTGTGAGGGATTGTTCCACATATTTTATCCCTTATTTCCTAACAATTGGTATCAGATCCTGGTTTGGTTTGTTGAAGTGTTGAATCACAGGGAAATTTTTATCTTGAGTGGGAGTTATGGCAGATGATGGAAGATCAAGGGTTGATAAATTCAATGGCAAAAATTTAGTCTTTGGAAGATGCAGATGGAAGATTACCTTTATCATAAGGATCTTTATATTCCATTTATCTGAGAAGGTGAACAAACCCTTGAGCATGATGGATGTGGAATGGGATTTGCTTGATAAGAAGGCACTTGGGACAATCTGGTTGTGTCTTACATCTTCGGTATTATTTAATGTTTCAAAGGAAAAGACTACAAAAGAACTGATGGATGCATTAGGAAGTTGTATGAAAAACCCTCTTGCCTCTAACAAGATATTTTTAATGAAAAAGTTGTTTAATATGAAGATGTCTAAGAATGGTTTAGTAGCATATCATTTAAATGATTTTAATATAGTTGTAAATATGCTAGCTTTGGTTACAATAGAATTTGATGAAGAAGTTAGGGCTTTATTAATTTTGTGCTCTTTACCTAAGAGTTGGAATAGCCTGGTAATGGTAGTAAGAAACTTGGTTCCAGCTAACTCAAATTTGAAGTTTGAGGATGTTGTAGGGGTGATTCTAAGTGAGGAAATGCAAAGAAAAAGCTCTAGGGAATCTTCTACTTTAGGGAATGCTTTGACAATGGAAACTAGAGGGAGATAAAAGAATAAAGGAAGTCATGGGAAAATCGAAAGATCAGGAAAGGTCAAAATCCAAAAGCAAGATAGTATGTCGGCACTCTAGAAATTCTAGACATGCAAAGAAGGATTTTTAAGCTTCGGGATAAAGAGAAGAAACAACAGAAGAAAATAAGGAAGAAAATGTGACAATGGGTAATGTATGCCAGGGATGCTTTGATTATTTCTTTGCACAATATTGTTCAATCTTTGGGTTTTAGATTCGGGGCTTCTTTCCATGCTACTCCACATAGGCATTATTTTGTTGATTATGTTCAAGGAGATTTTGGGCATTTATTTCTTATTAATGATGAGCCTTTCAAGATAGTTAGAAAAGGTTATGTTCAAGGTTAATATGCAGAATGGGAATACATGGCTATTGAAGGATGTTAGACATGTGTCTACTTTAAAAATAAATTTTATATCGGTGGGCCAGTTGGGAAGTGATGGTTGTACTTTGATATTTATAGAAGACTCTTGGAAGGTTACCAAGGGTGCTCTTATGGTGGCAAGAGGTAAGAAGGTTGGAACCTTGTATTTAACCACTTATAGCACTAATGTTTGTAATCTTGTGGCTTCAAAAGTAGATACAACATTGTGGTACTATAGGCTCGGTCATATGAGCCATAAGGGCATGGAGATCATAAAGAAGGATTTTCCCGAATATACAGAAACATGTTTGGAGTTCTGTGAGGACTGCATATATGGGAAACATAAGCGAGTAAGGTTTCTCAAGGTTGGACCTACAAAAAAGAGTAAGTTAGAGTTGGTGCATTCTGATGTGTGGGGGTCGGCTCTGTATCATCTCTTGGGGATTCAAGTTATTATGTTCCTTTTATTGTGTATGCAACAAGGAAAGTTTGGATTTATTGTATTAGAAACAAATATGATGTATTTGACACTTTTGTTAAATGGAAAGCCTTGGTTGAGAATGAAACAGGTCTTAAGCTAAAATTTCTTAGGTCAGATAATGGAGGGGAATATTACATCAATGAATTTGATGACTACTATTCTAAGAATGAAATTCACAGGCAAAATATGGTTTGAGAACTCCGCACCATGAGGTTACATGCAGGACCGCCTCTTTCTTTTTGGGTAGAAGTGGTGAGCACAATTGTGCACTTGATAAATAGAGGACCCTCAAGTGCCTTGGATGGAGGTATACTTGAGGAGGCTTGGTATGGTAAGAAATTTGATTATTCATTTCTTAGAGTCTTTGAATGTGAGGTGTTTTTCCATATAGACAAGGATGATAGGACCAAGCTAGAGGCTAAATCAAAAAATGTACTTTCATTGGTTATGGTGGTAATGAATTTGGATATAAATGTTGGAGTATTAAGGAAAAGAAAATCATTTGATCTACGGATGTGGTCTTTAATGAGAAAGTCATGTATAAGCAACGATTGCGGAAAATAGGAAGAATCCAAGAAAGAATATGCAGCAGAAGAGGATCTTCTAGATGGGAAAGTAACACATGAATCAATTCAGGAACCTCCTCAACAGAACCCCAAACTCCTATATTGAGGAGGTCTTATAGGGTAAGAAGAGAACCTAAACATTTTTCTCCTTCTCTTTATTATTTATTACTCACTGATAGTGGAGATCCATAGAGATTTGATGAAGAAATGAAGGTAAATTCAAGGAAGAAATGGGAGCAAGCCATGGATGAGGAGCATCAGGATCTCATGGAGAACCAGACATGGGATTTGATGAAGCTACCCAAGGAAAAGAGCGTTACAAAACAAGTGGTTGTTCGAGTCAAAGAGGAAGAAGGAGGCAAGAAAATATACAAGGCCCATTTGGTGGTCAAGGGGTTTGCACAGAAAAAAGGTATATATTTTGATGAGATTTTTCTTCTATAGTAAAAATGACTTCGATTAGAACTATTCTTGGAATAGTTGCAGCAGAAGACTTGTATTTAAAGCAAGCTTGATGTAAAGACTACATTTCTCCATGGTGATTTGGAGGAGGATCTATATATGCAGCAGCCAGAGGGCTATGAGGTCAAAGGTAATGAGGAGATGGTGTTAAAACTGAAGAAGAGCTTGTATGGCTTGAAACAAGCTCCATGTCAATGGTATAAGAAATTTGATAGCTTCATTATGAAGCAAGGTTATATTATGTGTCATTCTGACCATTGCATGTATAGAAATAAATTTGAGGATGGAAGTTATATTATATTGTGTTTGTATGTGGATGACATGTTAGCTGCAGGTAAAAACATACAGGAAATAAAATTACTCAAGAAGCGACTAAGTGAATCCTTTCTTTATGAAGGATTTAGGGGAAGCAGCAAAAAATCCTTGGTATGAGGATATCTCGAGAGAGGAAGGAACAGTTGTTGACTTTATCTCGGAAGAGTACATTAAGAAGGTCTTTGAGAGGTTTAACATGTAGGATGCTAAACCGATTAGGACTCTTTTTGCAGGACATTTCAAGTTATCAAAAGATCGGTGTCCCAAGGCAGAGCAGAGAGAAACCAGATGTCCAAGGTACCTTACTCATCGGTGGTGGGCGGTTTAATGTATGCCATGGTGTGAACCAGGCCTTATATTTCCCATGCGGTGGGAGCGGTGAGTAGATTTATGAGTGATCCGGTAGAGATAACGGCAAGAAGTAAAGTGTATCCTTCGGTATTTGAGAGGACCATGGGGACATTTTTTTCTACAAGTGGATTAAAAACCACTTTTTATGGTTATGTAGATTCGGATATGGATTGGAGATGTAGACAACATGAGGAGCATGATAGGTTATGTTTACACTATAGGTGGGATAGCAAAGGAGTCGGATTTCACGACTACGGTGTTGGTGGCTTTGTCAACCATGGAGGCCGAGTATGTTACTACCACAGAGGCAAGAAAAGAAATTATTTGGTTACAAAATTGCTTGAGGAGTTGGGGCATAAACAGAGGAAGAAAATGTGCCCAATATACTTGGGAAATGTGCTTTTCTCATATAGGTGGGATTTTTGACCCATAGGTTTATGGGACGGTTTTGGCCCATGGTTTTAATACCCACGGTTTTTAAAGCTGCTTAAGCGGGTTGTCTCTTTATGTGGTTTTATGCATATGGTAGGAAAATAATTTAACATTGCGGATGTGTCCGAATTCGTGTGTGAATTTCAGAGAGTTTGTTGAGCATAGCTTTAAATAGATCTAGGTATTTTATTGAGAGAGAAATGGCTTGTAATAAAATATAAACAAGTGATTCTTGGTGGACATAGCCCAAATTGAGTGAATCGCGTTAAATATTATCTCTTTGTGTTGTGTTATTTTTATTCTCGCACTTTTATTTCAAATCAGTAATATTTTTGCATATTGTTTCCTATTGTTGCGATTCTGTGAGGGATTGTTCTCGCATATTTTATCCCTTATTTCCTAACACTCTCTAACACTTTTAGCCAAGCCCTGTTTAATTTCTTTCAATACACTAATGCTCTCATTATTGAAATTCAAGTATGTGGAATTCAGCCAAAAATGGCGTGCAACACATCATAGTCCATTGTTATCTAGTGTGGATCATACTTCCTATACCAACTATGTGTGCGGCCTTGAAGTGTAGTAGTAAACTAACTATCCTTTTGTCTAAGGTTGTTATTCATTTGTCCCTCGACAAAAGTTCACACTTGTGCACATTCTCTGCTACATCTTCTACACCCTAATACTCTAGTAGATGAAGGGAAATCTCAAAGGAATATCTTAGGGGTTGCTTTGAGGTTGTTGTAGTGGTTGATGTGGTACTTATCCTAGAGAAGGGATGGACCCTAATCCCGATCCTCTTCTAGGATTTTCTATGTGCAAGGGAGGGTTGAGCCTCCTGGTACTACTTGGGGACCTGTCAAAGTACTACCCTAGATCCCCGTAGTATTGTTAAATTGTACCCCAATTGTTTGTCCCATTGTTCCACCTATAAGGGTACCTCTAATGGGTAGCGCACCACTTATCTTCCCCGATGTTGCTCCTACTAGATTGCTTCAAAATAAATTCTACCTAAATATGGTGGTTTATTCCACCGCCATATGTGTTGCCTTTATCTATTGTGCCTCCTGAGTTGATACTAAAATGTACCTACGTGTATCTCTAACCCAACAAGGTGAAACCTGATTTCCTTCTTGATCACCATGACTATGATGATCTTCTATAACAAATTCTCAATTCCAAATACCAAGAACAAGGGCTACGGGTCCAGGGGTTGGTCAAATACGTGGCATCGAATCTCATTTTTCTTCACCATATTCACTTTCATCATATTCCAAGGGCATCCTTCTACTGTGTTTCCCCAATATCTAAGGGACGTGGTCCTACAACACCTCACCTTCTGCAAGGTATTCATCACTTCTACCTGGCCTCATTCCTCTCATTTTTAGTGCCTCCTCAACTACCCTCTCTCACACATCATTATATATGCATAATATCTCTTCCATGTCTCTTTATTTCAATTGGGTCAACTCCAATCCTTCTTATACTTGTTCCTTCCCCATGAGTGGTGGCATTTTTAGCTTGTCATAGGTAGGTTCTCCATTCCTAGCTCAATCATTTATATCTTCGTCACTAACAATATCGTATATAAGTATGATCCTCTTGGCTCGCACAAAAATTGAACTCTACTTCTTCTAGGCATGAATACATTGCAATTGTGTACTGCAAGGGGTAATTTTGTAGCACACATTCTCACCAACTATCTATAGCATGTGTCCATGATTCATCCAAACCAGAGAGTGCTTGGTACTTATCTTGGCTCCACACTTATTTCTTTCCCATCTGGACACCTTTATCATGTGCATGTTGGTTGGATATTTTGTCAAGCCAAAATATGAGGTTCAACCACAATACATGGGATTAAATCCCTCCTCAAAGATAGGTGAGGCTTCCTATTTATTACTAATCTAAAACACAACAGAAATAATATATACAATATTCACACTATTCTAACCATTGGGGTTGGGATAGAATCCAAAATCCATATCCACACTAGGTGAAGATGTTGTTGTTTTTAGAAATGGAATGGATCGAGAAAGGAAATTATTATTATGGAAGAAACACAATGGAAAGGAAATGAGGGGAACGTATTTTCTTTCAAGCAAACATAGATCATGAAATAATCATACGAGTTCTAGATAACAAATGTAATGTTTGAAACAATTAAAATAATCGAGAATGCTAAACAAAGAATAGCTTAAGATTCTGAACATAAGAACAATATCTTAAGAGAGACGAATCTCACAACACAAAGTTTGCAAAATAGCATCGGTTTCTATTCCTCAAATGATTAAAAGAAAACACAAAGTTTTTCTTCTTCACAATAGTTCTCAATATTCCAAAAATCTCAACCCTTTAGAATGCATAAGTATCCCTTATTTATAATAAAAATAAATGAGATAAAATAGGATAAATCCTAGGAAATAGTCTATTAATGAGAGTCCTATTTTTCTTGACTCTCATGCAAGAGACCAAGTCAAAATTTTCTTCCTACATGATGAAATGAAAATGAAAAAGACATGTCAATTTCAGGATTGAAATGACATGAAAGATTATGCCTATTCTATTTCATCATCTTTGTCTTCCTCCAGCAAAGCCTGCTTGTCCCAAAACTCTTGGAACTTTCAGATTATGCCCTACATCTCATCTTCATCAGTGCGGTGGAATGGTCACTCAGGACTTCACACATTTCCTGAGTATCACTCACATTACCAGGAATTTTATTCAGTCTCTTGTTGAGTTTCGTCAGTGATTCCAAAGCATGTTCAATCTTCATAAACCTATCAATGATTTTCAGCTAAAGTCATAAGTTGGTTCATGCTGAATTGATTCTTCGACCTACTTGTAAATTATCTTCAAGTGGGTAGAATACTCGAAGCTTTCATTCAACACTTTAGCGCAGATCTTGATTAGCTCTTCTTCTATGTCATTTGTGCCATCAACCAATTGATCTCTTGATTCCCTCAATTTGCTGCAAGCTTCATTGAGAATCTTTATTCTAAATCTAATGGCTTTGGTCAGTTGAAAATGCTTGTCCCCATGTGGAATGATTCCTTCTTTGACCAAGACGTGGGACGAAACCTGTTTCAACGTATTGAGAACTTCAAAAGTTAACTCTAGGTTCCCAAATTCTACTAAAAATTCATCATCCATTTTCTCGCCATCCTTCTTTATATCCTCCAAGGATTTGTAGACTTCCACGGTGTCATCAATGACCTCTTTTCCTTACAAGAGTAGCCTCTAGATCCATTCATCGACCATTCTCCCCTTCTCATTAATCTTCTCAATCATGGGTACCGATGAGAAATCAAACCTGATAGGAGTAGAGGATGATGGTGTTGACTCAGGAGGCTTTGAGAGCTTGAGTAATACTTTGTCAGCTTCTCTACTTTCTCTTTTAGCTCATCTCTATTTGCCTTTGTTTCCTTCAGCTTCTGGCACAACACATTCATGGCATCTTGTGCATCCTGTTGTGCTCCCTCCGTTGTTACTTTTCCTAGATCAACCCTTGTGATTTGATAATCGGTGACCATTATATCATTCTTGGTTTTGTCAGCTGCGGGAGTGGAAATTTCCACAAACTTATGCCTTGAGGCATCCACTGAAACCCTTGAAACCATTTTGGGTTTCTTGGCAGACTTAGCAGGAGTGACCTTGAGGGAACTAAAATCAAAGGCTGGTAGGGGAACTACCACCTTCCTCTTCCTTGGGGTCTGATCTATTAACCATTGAGGCATACTGGAATAATTTTCTCCCATCGTAGGTGTTACGGTCACATCTTCAGGTGGAGGAAGGTTTTCTTGTGGAGTGGTGATCACTACGAGTGTAGTGTTCATGGAAATGGACTTAGGGAATGAAGGTATAGAAGGAGGAGGCATATCCATGGTTAACTTGGGTCCAGTGGGGAGAGGTGAGAGACCGAGAAGATGCTAGCCATGGCTGAGGAATTTGGTGAAGAAATCGAGGCAAGGAAGGCTGAATGGGAGGAGGCAATGATTCTGAAATTGAATCTTGAGAGGTAAGAAGAAGACTTACCTCGATGAGTCACAACCAAAGGGAATGAGAGGTTGACCAACCTCTTCTCCTGAAGGAATATTTTATTGTTCTGGTGGTGGAGGTGAATCAAGTATCTCAACCGTTTGTGGGATAGTGGCTAATGATGTGGTCACTTTCTCTTCTCCTTTTCTGACAAACTTAACCTTTATAGGCCTCTTGGAAGAGTCCTCATCCTTTTCCTTTTTTTCCTTGGAGGGTCCTGCTTCCAAAGTAGCTAGCTTTGAAAAAATCTTTTATTTATAACTCATTCCCAATAAATGAGCCACGCCTTAGTACGGGTAAGAATTTGAGCAGCTCTTCCTACAATAGAAGCTTTCTCAACAATGGACCAATCAATGGCTGGGAATACATACTTTAGTCTTCATTCAACCCATCATATGAGGCGTCAAGGACACTTTCATTATCCATGGTGCCTTCTGGGATGTTAGATAGATCTAACATCTAAATCTCTTCAAGTGTTAACTTGTTATTTTCCTTTCTTCGGATGGCAACTTCATCCCGAAGATCAACCCAAATGTCTTCTACACTGGGCACATGTAGATATAAGGTCCCATATGACTTAAGGACTCCTTGGAAATCAAACCCATCTTTGTGCTTCATGTGATTTTTCAACTTGTCCTACAGCTCATGCACCACGTTCTTGGCTTTAACCATTGTTGAGCATGTGTACCTTCCGATGGAAATAGGGAAGGAGATGGCGGCCTTGTGCTTACTTTGTTGGAATTTGTGAAAATCCAACAATTGTCTAAAAACTCCATCAGATCAAACTTATCACCCGGGGAACTGGGAAAATGGAAAGGATCACCTGTGATACATGACCACCTAAGGTATGTGAACTTCTTGAATTTCAAGAAGATACAACCCCATTTAGATACTTCGGCCCATGCCTCATCAGAGACTCTTCTCTTCCTTAAATCAAGGTTCAGCATGTAGATGTTTTCATAAAAGAAGGCATCGTTCACTCTTCTGAATTGATCCTCGGACCCCTTCATTGTCAGCTGAGGGAAATAGTGCCGATATATATATTTTATGTTGCCCTATTTCCCTTTGCATCCAACCCTGGATAATTTCTCATGCCAACTACTGCATAGGTGATGTATGATGACATATAGAACTTGCCAGTAGTCAAGATTGTTTTCATTTGGGAGTCTATCTCATCACTTATAAGACTGCTCCAATCGATTCCTTAGTCATTCTTCTTTATGATGACCATGAATTGATACATCCACCCTTGGAAGTCTCTCGACTCGAGGAGTCCAAATACTCGACTTAGCAGGGTGATGATATCACTGATTTCAAGGACAAAATCACTCCTAGGGACAAACTTGGGAAACCTAGAGATGGTGGCTTGGCCTTAATTAAGAACTTTTTGTTTACATGCCTAATGCAATCTTCTTGATCATTGTCCTAGGCCTTCTACGTTGATTGAAGGTTCAAATCAACATATTCTACAAAGTTGGGAAATCTTAAGAGGTCATCAAAGTAACCTCCGTCCAACTTCACTATGGTTTCTCCTGATTGATTTCTCACTGAGCGGGAAGCTAAGTCATAATTGGAAGCACAGGATAGAATGAACTTAGGGCATTGAGCAGACATTGGGAATCTTAATGCAAGATGGAGGCCACTGATGGCTATTGAATTCATCCAGGGACTCTAAGAAGAATCCTTGATTATATTCCAAAAGTCTTCCATGTCTATATTACCAAGCTCCATGTCTTAGATGTCGTAATTGTAATCTATGTAGGAAGGGGATTCCATCTTCCGGTACTTGTACTTCATCTTTCTTGACCTGTCTGACTTATCCTTAGATTTTCTAGGATCTGACATGAGAATTTTGAAGAAAGAATGCCTAGATGACCTCTGGTTGAACAATCGGGCTTGAAAGCTTGTTGAGCAACCCTACAGACCCGCCACACTAACCGGACTTTGGGACCTACAAAGAACTTTCAGAAACCCAACACACTATGCAATGTATATCAGAAATTTGGTCATGTCGAACACTTTGTGAAACCCGACCCAAAGGCGGAACTCAAGGGATGTTAAGCACTTCACAAAACCCGATAGATTGCAGAACTCAGGGGATGTTAAGCTCTCTGAAAACCCAAATAAAGGCATCGGGTTTTGAGATGTCGAATGTAGATAAAATTCTGCCAAGTTAGTAAATTAGTATTTTAGATTCATCTCAAAAATCAAAAAGAGTATATCCCATGGGAAAAATAAGAAAACACCCAAAGGGTGAATTCCAAACAAGAGGTTTCATAGGAATACAATAGTAAATGAAGAAAACAACCCAAAACCCTAAACCTAGAGGGAAGAAAAAGAAAAGAAGAAAAACGCCAAATGAATACCTCAAAAACAACCCCAAAGACCTCAAAAGTGGTAAGAAGATAAAAATACCTTCAATAAATTTAAAAATGGTCGAAGACAGATCACAAAATCGATCAAGAGGTTCAGTCAGGTTTGGAGGTCGAAGGAACATGCACGAAAAATCCACACAGTGAAAAATATACTAGGTAAAAATGACGTGTAAATTTAAACTATTTATAAATCCCTAGCATTAATTACACCTCATCCGACACATGTGCCAACTACCCGACAACTCGACATTAATGCCATGTCATCATGCTTGGAGTGTCTGAAAACCCGACACAAAGGTTTTACTATCAAATCGGGTTTTGGGAAACAACTGACATGAAGCATGAGATGTTTGGATGTTATCAAGTTTCAAAACCCAACACAAAGGATCATTCGGGTTTCGGGTTTTGGGAACCAAGCGACATGGAGCATGCATTTTGCAAGGTATGTTCTGATGCTTCTGAGTTCTAAAAACCTCGATACATTGGCTTGTAATCAAGTTTTGGGTTTGGAAAACAATTGACAAGAAGCATGCAAGGATATGTTTCCATGCGATGGAAACCTAAAACCCGAAAATCTCTTTCAAAGGGCATTTTTAGGGATTTTTCAAAAAAATTATATGGTTATCTCAATTTTAGCTGAAATCACTAAAATGAGATAACAAAGACATATAAGATTCTAGCCATTCGTATAACTCTACTGGGAAGAAACTAAAAACATCTTGTATGATGAATCATATAAATTTTCTTCTACATATTTCCATGCATTGAAATCTTGTCTAGTGTTATATCTATGAGAAAACTCATATTGGTCGTCATGTACCCAATGCTCAATATTCTCCAAAGTGATAATCGAAATGTCATGTGCATGCCATATATTGATGAGTAGAATGAAAAGAGGTCTTGGAAATGAAACTAAATTTTTTATTCTAGTTGCCAACACCTTATTAAGTCGAGTGTATTGGCACTTCACTTAGACAAATGTATAAGTGTTCACCCGAAGCATGGGGGACTAATGAGTTGCTCCTTTTCCTTGTCAAGATGTGGGCTATGTACTTAAACATTATTACAAATGAAAAATAACAACACGAACAAAAAAGTCAACATGTAACAACAAAGTTGATCATTCATTAAGATAAATAATTAGAAATAGAATCTAGATTCTCATTATACCATGCACATCTCTACTAACCTTGACAATCTATATACAATTGTCCATTATAGAAAATAATCAATTATGTTACAGACTTCAAAACATACTTACACCTTAATACAACCCATGAGCACATGATAGATTACGCACAACTCATACACTACTTAGATTAGAAATTTATCTAGGACTCTCCATCTATCACTTTCTCCATGTATATTTATGTCTATATCTTACAAAAAACGCAACACCTATTTATACACGATGGGAAATTTTTCTTCACTGTTTACATGCTTTAATCCTAATAATAAACATCCTAAATATAGGCTACATGCCCTTGAAATCCTTCTTTAATTCCAAATCATGTCATAAATAGCTCGATCTTATCCATATCCGGGTCCTATATTTGTCTCTCGCTCTATGAATAGTTGTTATCTTGCATGTGCTTTTATCCTCGGTCTGATGCAAAGATGATCAACAATAACTCACCATCATAAGTGACTCTAATGGCCACTTAACTCTCTTTTCAAACCCCATCCACATAGTTGACTTATTACTTGTAACCACATTCTTTCCAAGACTTCTAACCTCTGCAAATCACTCCTCAGTCTGATATCTCTTTCTCCATTTTTGGCTCTTGCTTCACATTTTTGTCTTCATGGCTTTAGTCCCTCCTTTAGAGATACCCCTAAAACAAAACAATATATCCTTGTAGCAAACCTTGTTTAGTTATTATTCTTTTTATTATGCTCGCTCTGATACAAAATGGTGTAGAGAGGATCAACAATAACTCACCATTTATGAACTTGTTTCTTCAAGAGTCCTAAAACTTGTTCATATATGAAGAATGTATTAAAACATTGTACATAAAGGTTAAATTCTCCTCAAACATGCTTAGACACATCTAATACACATGATTACACACTTGTCAAATTATCATACCTTCAATTTTCTTCACTTTCCATTTTGACCTTCACCTAGCCTTATAGCCCTATAATTTAGAATTTTTCCTTAAAATTGAAAAAATATAAATAATAATCCATGACTGGTAAGGTTTTAAGATACCATTTAGGCCTTTAATAAGACTATAAAGTTTCACCACGTCACTCTGAGCCCATTTTCTTTTATTCTCCAATTACCATTTTAGCCCAATTATTGCAATTAGCCCTCCAAATTGACAAATCCTAGTGTCTAGAATAATTGGTAAACATTCAAAAAAATTTATATACTTATCAAGTACCCATTTGTCCAATCTTACTTCATGCAAAGTTTTATCTCTTAACTCCTTACCTATTCTTGCCGCCACTTTCTTTCACTTTTCTTCTCTATACCACTAGGTCTCTTTTAGGGTTTTGTAGTAGCTAGTTAGGGTTTAAGGGTTATCTCTATTTTCCAACAATTTGATCACCTTTCTACTTTTAATTCCTTGTATACATTCCTTCCACAACAAGCAATCACTTCTTTATCTCTCACTATACTCTTTCCTCAATTTGACCTCCTCTACTTTAGATTATTCTTAGCTTTCAAGGATCTCGATACTTTGTTTTATTTTCTTGGTCTGACCTTGCTTTTTTATCTCTTCTCAACACAATTTCATTTTATTTCACCTATAATTCTTGTTCCCATATCATATTCATCACACTTAGAAACTTTTCACCTTGTTCACACCTAGTTTAGGTTCTTGAGCTTCTTGACAATCACCTTATGTTCGTGTTTTGTTTGATTGTCATTGATTTTCCTAGTTCCACAACTACTTATTTACCTTGTTGTCCGCATAATTCTTAGAACCCTCTTCATTATACTTACCTTATTCATTGAATACCCCTATAGTCTCACTTTCCTTTGTTCTTAATTTTGTTTCACTAGTTCTTTTCAACCATACTATCCTAAAGCTCTGGTTTTGACTCCTTTCTCTTTGATTTAGTTGTGTTACTCTCTCTCTCTCTCAACATAATATTCACATTTCTCTATACTTCCTAATCCTTATCATATGTTATTCTCATCCTGATTTGATACTTTCATTTTGAATTCACTACACACTTTCTCACTTCCCTTCCAATTTAAGACTCTGTGTCTCTTGGTCTTGATTGCCCTTGACTAATTTTTGATATTTTCTTATCAATCTACCTCCTTCCAATACCTTTAATTCCTTTCATCATATTTTATTAGTATTCATACCTCTTTTATAAGACTTATTTCCCTTTAAAACATGGTTGTACACTATATGTCGCTTCTCAAGTCTAACTCGGCATGTTAGCACGTGGCCTGAGAGTAACATTATTACCATGGAAAGTCGGGGTTTTCAAGGGTTATTAAATTTTCTTAACCTCTCTATGGTTTTAATCTCTCCTTTGTAATTTTCTATCTTCTTACAACCATCTTCTAGTATTTTCATGTATCTGTGGAGCAATTTTCTAAGAGAGACTATCGCAAACAAGACATTTTCAGTAACTGATTAGGCATAAACATTATTCCTTTCCTCCTTCAACACCTTTGGCACTTAACCTCTTCTGAGATCATTCTATCTTCCTTGACTCATCCTTTATACTAATGTAAAGTGAGTGGGATAGAGTAGTTGTATTTATTTTTTATCAATTTTGAATACAAAACCCTCAAATAGGGTGTTTAATCACATAGAGTGACCGAGATTTTGATCTTAACTCCAATGAAACTAACTCAAATGAATCAAGTTTCTACTAATACCTTTAAAACACCTATTTCAAACTCTAGTCCAAATTTGGTTAGGTTTTTATGGTGAAATCATGAGATATGCTCCTTTTTCTTGATTACCAAACCCTAGGTCTATGACATGCATGTTACGAGAGGGTGATTTAAGCTTATTTCACACAAAATAATGACTCAAGGCTACTTTCTTAACTCAAAAATATAGTTACATCCTTATGCACCTCTAAACTCTTTCCACCCTCAACTTATAGTTGAATGTTTCACAGTTATTAATTAGTAAAGCAGATATTTCCTTGTTCTTGCATCCCAAAATCTACAGTACTTGAATAACTAATTAGGGTTTCAGGAATTTTTTTCTTTCCTTTAAATATCTTATGATTTCTCCAAGTTTTGACATATATCTAAGTCCCCGATACCCCCATTACATGCCATTTACATGATCTTACCATTTTCAAGCTTCACAATCAATCAACATTTAATGAAAATATTGTTTTTCTATAGTTCTCAAGCTAACCTTACTTCATAGTTTTCTCTATATGGTCTTCCCAAACTAACCTAACACCTTTACACTTATTGCATGTCTTCTTAGTCCTGAAAACAATCCACATATTGAAGATTTATTCAAACATAGGTATGATTCATTTAAAATCCTTTACCAAAGTATTTCAATGCAATAGAATACATATGCACACTTAGTTTTCAAGAAGCCATTATTAACAAATCATCATGGATTACAAGCCTCTCGAGCTATAGAGCACTTTACACCCTTACTTTATTTCATTTCTTTTGATTTCTCTCTCACTATTCAAATACCTCTCTTCTTAATACAAGAGAAGGTGGTTACAAGAGTTAACTCTAAGTAACTAACCATGATTTAGATAACCATAGTTCTTACAATCCTACATCAAATGTTTCAACACCTTATTTTCCCCTCATGAGACCTAAAAGAGTCTTCTACCACATGTCATGACATTACATACACCCTTGTACTTTTTTAACCAAGCTTTGAAAATTCAAATTTAAACACCCCATTTTTGGAGGGAAACTCAAAATGACTCACCTAACACATAATGAGAGTATTAAAAGACCAAGGAGGAGCTAAAAACACCTATCAATACCCTAAATCCTTATTCACCCTTACTTATACAAATTTGCAAAAATTTTGTTTTCACGTGATGTTCCTGCATCATTCTCCCATGTAAGAAAAATTAAACCCCCATGGAGGTTTTTATATTCTTTCTCTTCTTCCAATCTCTTTCTTCCTTGGAATGGTCTTCTTCCTTGCTTTGCTTGAATTCATCTTCAACTTTCTCACTCTTTTCCTTTCTTGACTTGTCTCTTCTTGCTTTGAATTTGCTTTCCATGTCTTCACTTTTCTTCAAATCTTCTTCATTGTCTTCATTCTCTTTTCCTTCATGACTCAGTTGTACATTTTCTTCTTTTGCTTGTGTTTTTCCACCTTCCATGTTCATTCTTTGACTCTTTCCTACACAAACACAACTAGGAGCAACATTAGATATAAAAATATGAGACAAACTTGTCTCATTTTGATCTTCTTCCCTTCCTTGTATTCTTATTACCATTTTTTATTATCCTCTCTTAACCTTACTAGTTTTGACTGATTTTCTTCATATTTTCCCTCTTGTGATTGCTCTTGAACCTGTAGTTTTCCTTCATCTTCATTAGATTTATCTTTATTCAAAATTTCTAATGTTCTTTCTTTCATTTCCCCTTCATTTTCTTATTTGTTATTGCATTCCTTAAATTGGTTTGAGCATGCACCTGATAAATAACTCCTCAATCTTTTGCATTTCCTCATACAATAAGAGTTTGCTCTTTTCTTCACTTGACTCATCAAATTTAGGACACAATTTCTCTTTTATTCTTTGAAATCATATTCCAAATCACTAAAATCTGCTTCTATTTTCCTTTTCTTCACTTCATTTATCTTCTTGTAGTTTTCTGATTTTTTTATTCTTGAATTTCATTCATAAGCTCTTCACAATGCATACTAGTGTTCAAAATCATCTCATTTCCACTCTCAATGGTCTCATTGTTTGCTTGTTTATCCAAAATATTCAAATTAACTTTCTTACCTTGTTCCTCACTTGTTTGATTCTCTAGCTAACTAAGCCTTTTTTAGGATGCCCTGCTCTTCTCTTTTCTCTTTAACCTTCCATACCTGAGTTCTTATCCCTTTATGCTGATATACACCTATAATTTCAGTTTTTCCTCTTGTTTCATAGGCTGGTTTGTACCTTGAAACTCTTTCTTCATTCTTCATTCCTTGATCACCTTCATGGTATGCTTGTCTCATACTGAAATATGATATTTTACTATCATTTTATTCTTTTTTCCATTGCATATCACAACCTCATTAGCCTCTTTCTTGCATTTTGTATCTTGTATACAAATAACTGATTTCTTGAGCCATCTAGGCATGATATATCCATGTTTGAACTTAGATTTTGAAGAACCATCTTCACCTTTCATTGTGCATTCTTGTATATCAAAATACTCACCATCATATGCATGAAGGAAATCATAATTTACATGTTCACATACCTAATTATAATCCATTTTTGTGATCATGTCCTTTTCCTTTTCCTTTTTGCCATCAATCTTCTTGATTTTTCTCCCTTTTTGTCTTCTCTTCCTTGAAGGCTTTCCAAAGCATCATAGAACTTTGTATCTTCTTTTCCCTCTTCATTAGCATGTTGGAGGACCTCATTATTTTCCTCATAAGCTTCTATAACCTGCTCTTTGCTTCCATCATGTACATTTGACTCAAAATAGACTCTTCTTAGTTCTTTTATTTTAATTTTCATTGTCTTATTCTTGATCTTATTCTCAAAAGTATTCATACTTATATACACACATGTAAACACAGCATTAGTCAATAAAATCGAGACCACAATGTCTCCATGAGTGTCTCTCTCTTGGAAACTTTTCCTTATCCACCCTTCTTCACTAAGTGCTTCCTTTTGCACCTTTTCTCTTCTCCATTCTTCTTCATCTTTCACTATGTTATCCACTATGAGAACTCTCTTCTATTCCTCTTCCTCATGTTTCTCACATGGAAAATCTCTCTTCCTCAAGCCTTTATAGGCTTTTACCTCTTTGCTTCCTTCACTTCTTCTAGCATGCTTCTTTTGTCTTCTTGCATTCTTCACAAGTGACTCTATTGGCCACTTCACTCTCTTTTTCAAACTCCATCCACCTAGCTGAATTATTACATGTAACCACATTCTTTCCAAGGCTTCTAACCTCTAAAAATCACTCCTCAATTCTGATCTCTCTTTCTCCATTTTTAGCTCTTACTTCACACTTTTTTTCTACATGGCTTTAGTCCCTCCTTTAGAGCTACCCCTGAAACAAAGCAATATATCCTTACTCCAAACCTTTTTTAGTTTTTATTATTTCAGTTATGCTCACTCATATACCAAAATGATGCAGATAGGATCAACAATAACTCACCATTTATGAACCAAGAGTAATTATTAAGATCAATCCAATAACTTGTTTCTTCAAGAGGCCTAAAACTTTCTTAAATACCAAGAATGTATTAAAAAAATGTACTCAAGGTTAAATTCTCCTAAAACATGCTTAGACACATCTGATACACATGATTACACACTTTTCAAACTAACATACCTTCAATTTTCTTCACTTTCCATTGTGACCTTCACCTAGGCTTATAGCCTACTGCAATTTAGCATTTTCCCTTAAAATTGACAAAATATAAAGAATTATCCTTAACTGGTAAGGTTTTAAGATACCCTTGAGGCCCCTTAATAAGAATACAAAGTTTCACACTCTCACTCTAATCCCATTTTCTTTTATTCTCCAATTACCATTTTAGCCCAATTCTTGTCATTAGCCCTCTAAATTGATAAATCTTAGTGTCTAGAATAATTGGTAAACATTCAAAAAAATTATATACCTTTTCACGTACCTATTTTTCCAATATTACTTTATGAAAAAAATTATCTCTTAACTCCTTACCTATTCTCCCCAACTCTCTCTTTCAATTTTTTTCTAAACCACTAAGTCTCTTCTAGGGTTTTATAGCGACTAGTTAGGGTTTAAGGCTTATCTCTATTTTCAACACTTGGATCACCTTCTCCACTCTAATGTCTCTTATACATGCCTTTCACAACAATCAATCACTTCTTTATCTCCCACTATACTCTTTCATCAATTTGACCTCCTCTAGTTTTAGCTTGTTCTTAGCTTTCAAGGATCTCGGTACTTTATTTTGTTTTCTTGGCCTTGAGCTTATTTTGTTGATCTCATCTCAACATGATTTCAGTGTCTTTCACCTATAATTATTGTTCACATATAATTTTCATATCACCTAGACACTCTTCACCTTGTTCACACCTAGTTTAGATTCTTGAGCTTCTTACGCGAGTCACCTTGTGTTCTTATTTTGTTTGATTGTCATTGAGCTTCTTTGGCATGTGAAGGGAGTCACTTCTCACGAACATAAGGAAAGCCAATTTTCTATTAATTTTATATACTATGCACATACATGGTACATGAAGTATTATCCACAACATGATCTTTTGGACTATGATTGACTTAAGGAGACCTTTTTCAAATAGTTTGATATTCCTAAGTTTGAGTAGTAGAGAATCTTCGCTCTCAAAGAATTCAAGAAATAATTGACTAAAAGTATGCATGTATGATGTATGATTCAAAAATATCTCAAATCTATCCTATGATATTCATGTGACACAACATGCACAATGCTTCTTTCGAGGGTTACTCGACGTCATTCATGCATGCCCTATCTCGTAAGACATTCATATATCCGAGAGAAACACTTGAGTTATTTCTACATGCAAAGTAAGTTTAGAGTATAGATTCTGGATTCATCCCATTCATGGAGGTGAATATTATGTCTATGGCATTCCAATTGGAAAGGAAGACTAAAATAATGCTAGGAAGATGTGCGGTGGAATCCAATGCATGGATTGTGAAGTGGAAGGCTATACAATGACACCATGCCCTTTTCACAATGTGAAAACCATTATTCAAGAATGTGAGAAATATGAAGGAATCTATGATGTAAGAAACTACCCCTCCTTCAACGAGAAGTCTAGAAAAAGGTGTTGTTTTGTTATAATATTTGTGACATGCACAACCCAAAGAATTATCACATGATTGATCAAATCTATGAAGCTTGGTCCCTTGGGATAAGGTGGGGAATAACAATGAAGACCATGGTCTTTAAATATGAAAGGAGTATGAGGTAAGGTGATCCATTGTCACCTTTCCTCTATATCATTATGGAAGAGGCCCTGAGTAGATGTGCTCAAAATCTATAAATGAAGGATGAGTAGAAGGAGTTAAGGTTGTTAATGGGGTGGAAAAATAATGCCTCCAACAATTTATGGATGACATGGTTCTTTTGGGCCAGGATTCTATTTAGGAAGCTCTATCTTTCAAGAACATTACTAGGAAGTGTGAGGAAGTTTCAAGCCAAAAAGTGATTTTTCAAAAGAGCTCTTGTTACTTCATCAATTTTAATGATCAACAAAGACATAATAGATTAGCAGGGATCCTTAAATGTAGCATAAAGACTCTTCTAGACAATTACTTGGGAATGTCTTTTTGTGGTTGTAAGTTGGATGACACAAGCTAGAATAAAATTAATGAAATATTCCATAAAATATTAGCTTCTTGGAAAGGATCATTATTGTCGCACGCTGGAAAAACTCAAGTGCTTTAGAGCTCACTGCGGGGAGTGGCCATATATACTATGTCTATTTTTGTATTCCCACTAAAATAGGAAAAGCTATTGAGAGTATTCAAAGAATGTTTTATGGTCTAGGATGGAGGTCAAGTATAGGATACCATTTTTATCATGGGAGAAGGTTATAAAACATAAAGACAAAGGAGGTCTAGGGCTAAAAAATCTACGAGATGATGAATCAAACACTCATAGCCAAAATAGGGTGGAGAATTCATAAAAAAGAAGGCACTTGGGTTGACATTTTAAAAGTGAAATATTTTTAAAATGTTGGCAGAACTTTTGGTTTCTTAACAGGACCATGAACTTCCTAAATGGACTATATTTTGGAATAATCTTATTCAAACTAGGGAGTTGTTGATCAAAGGGACAAAGTGGAACCTTGGGAATGGTATGTGTATTAAATTTTGGGAGGACCCCTGGATCAGTAATAAACCCTTAAAATGTGAAGAACCCTGGAGGAATCACTTCCATTTTACAAGCGGGAGTATGGAGACATGGCATGTGATTACTTGGACAAAAGAGATGAGATGGAAATAGATTATCCCATCTGTGAACTACACATGTTCTCATATTCCCTTTGAATCCCTCAATAATGAACTAAAGTTCAATCATATACCACACAAATAATGTCAAGATGAGTTGATCTGGATAAATGTGGATTCAGGGAATTATGAAGTTAAATCTGTATATTTGTTAAATTTTGAACAAATCATTGTTAGTGATTCTTGGAAGAAAATATGAAACAAAAATATTATTCAAAACTCAACTTATTCTATTGGGAAGTTGTTCAAAATAAAATCCTAACTCTAGATAAGTTAAGGAAAAAAGGCATGATCATTATAAACATTTGCGATCTATGCAAGATTCAATAAGAAACATCAACCATATTTTTGGAATGCACATATGCTTTTTCAGTTTTTTTAACTTTTAAAATGTTTAAACTTCATATGACTCTTCTAGGGGATATATATAACCTCCCAGGAGCAGGTGGCTCTCCATTTTTATTCATGATGCTATCAAGAAACTATGGAAATGTTATCTACCACACACTTTATGGGGCATTTGGCTTGAAATAAATATTAGGATTTTTCAAAATTAGTGCTACAGCTTTAAGAAGGTAGTGAGGAAAATCAATCAGAATCTTAAAGAAAACATGCGACCTTCAAAATTAAGTCTTCTAAATCTCCCAGATTTACAAACTACTATTTTAAATAATATGAATGTTATCCATACAAATTGGGTTAAAAGAAATGATAGGGAGGAGGGGGAAAAAATGTTAAATGGGAAATCCCACCTATGGGATGGTTCAAAATTAATTTTCATGGCTCGAAAAAGATCATGGAGGGTCGATCTAGGAGAAGGTTTATAAAACAAAGAAGTAATTAATCTATTTTATTAAACTAGAGTTTATAATAAATAGAGATTGATCTCTAACAAAGAGAGAGTCAACTCTAATCAGCATACCACAAATCTCTCACTCACCTCTTTGATTTACTCAACAAATCCTATTCAAAGAGGAGTGAGTTGTATAAAAAAGCTACGTATAATATCTAAGACTCATTCTAATAAAATGAGTTATAAGACATATAATGTGAACACTTTATAATCCCTAACATTCACCCCCTTAGTGTGAACATGGGGAGTTAAATAATTCACAATGAAACAATAACATATCACCATTATGCTTGACATTCATACACTTTGGTGATCAGGAACATATACAAAAACTATTTCATGTTGATACATCAACTAATTGATAGACAGACTTCATCCCCACCATTTGGGAGCCAAACTAGAATAAGAACTATCATCAACTAAAACAATAGCTTTTGTCAAAACTTTTGACATTTACATAACTTGTGCTTTGAATCTCCAAAAAAAAATTACATCAAGGGAAATATAGGAATAGATATTCACATTCCTAGTATTATTTTCACACCACACAAGAAAACAGAAAAACGTAAAAAGATGTCACTAAAGAAAAAGTAGACTCGTCATTAGTGACTAATGAGAGGTTGCAGATCAACCTCCTACCTTTGTTGCCTCCGGCCTCCAACATTTTCAAATTAGTAAAGGTAGTATTCATTACTTTGATTAGAGGCCTCATCATCTGAATGAAGAATTTATTCTCCCCAATCACTTTCCTCATTGTCTTCAATAGTAACATAGGATTTATCTTTCAAATTTCCATCAATAAGGTCATGTGCTCTTTGTTTGTAGTTCAGAATACCATGTCCATGTTGTTTACAATAATGAAAAGTATACCTTTTCTATTTTTGAAATCTTTATTATGTTTGAAAGATGTGTTAGGCTTATTGTCTACAACCAATACCTCTTCCTCTGGTTCAACAACTTGACTCCCTTCATCGAGCAATGTAGCAATCACACTTTCAAGACTTGGATTCATTTTTCTCAACGTAAACACAATATTTGACATAGATCAAGGCATACTATTAAGAATAATGGCCTTATAATCATCATCTTTCACATCCTCATTAATCCCAACTAATTTATTTATCAACGATCTGAACTTACTGATGTGAGCTACCATGTTTCCACCTTCTTCCATTTTTAAACCATATAGACGTTGCTTCATTGTTATTTGTGCACTTTCAGTTTGTGAACCAAATAGTTTGTTTAGTGTATCCCAAATATCTTTAGAAGTTTTCTTGAAATCTACATGATGCAGATATGGTTTAGAAAATCCTAAACCAATAATAGCAAGAGCTCTTCTATCTCTTACCTTCCATTTGCTGAGTTTTTGGGAGCCGTTGGTGCTTGTTCATGTTCTATCGACAATTTCCCATAGGTATTTTTTGATCAACGTCAACTGAGTTTGGATATGTCAAGTGTGAAAGTATTTCCATTCAAAAAATTTAGCAAGGCTCAATCTTTCCATTTTAAAACTAGAGACGTCGGTTTAACCGATAATGTGTAGAAAGTAATCCTAATGACAATGTCAAAAAGTAATTAAAGATTATTGTTATCCAAAATAAGCCCCCTACTTATTTTGGCTAACTTGCCTTCTTTCTTTCCTTCCTTGTGCTTCAATATAAAATTTTACACATTTCAAGCACTCAAAGGTTTCTAGAACTAGCTTCATCAGATAGAGAATTTTCTCACCTTTCTAGAAAGGTAAAATTTTCCTCCTAACTCCTTGTAATTTTTGAGTTATGGCTCAACGCGGAGTTTTTTGGGGAATTTTTCCCTAGACAGGCCCGCAACTAGTGGAAAGATGCCACATGACAGGGTGGAGCAGTGGGTGTCGGGGGATTTTGGAGTTTTTGGCACTATGGTCAAAGGGCGTAGAGGAAAATTTTGGCCCGAAGGCCTGCGGATCATTTTGAAGCCGCCACGTGTCCTGTCGGTAGCAGAGTCGGGCCGGTGGGAGGATTTGGAAAAAAATTTTCCAAAGTTGCAAAAGGTGAAAAGGCATGCATTGAACCCATGCCCCCATCGACCAATCAAATGGCACCATGTCCACGTCGGTAGAAGAGGAGGTCGGGCCAATGAGAATTTTGGGAAAATTTTCCCAATTGCGCAAAAGGGCAGAAAGTGATCCTGAGGCCCGCGATCAGCCAAAGGGTGACACGTGGCAGTGGGGTGGCAGGGGCATGGATAATTTTGAGGAAATTTTCCCAAATTCAAAAAAGTGGAAAATTTTCAAGTTTTGGCCCGCCAACCCAAATTTTGCCCTAAAATTGCCATTTTTGCCCTAAATCTTTAGAGGGGCATAACTTTCGATCCCGAGCTCATATTTTCACGTTCTTTATATCATTGGAAATATGTTGAAATTATCCACACAATGGACTATTCAATTTTTTTTTTGGTGGAGTTTGGTGGGAGAAAAATGAGAAAACCCTCTAGCACACAAAAAATATAGAATTAACATTCAACCACCAAAATTAATGAAATATGGGTCGTTTTTGGATCTCGAGAGCAATGTAATTTTGGTATGGGTTTTCCATGAATTCCATCACTTTTCAAGTCAAATTAAAGGGATTTTATTGGTGGTTGAGCTCATAAATCAATTTTCCCATGTTTTTGCTTTTCCTTCATTCTGCTTCACCATTAAAAGCCAATTTTGGCTCATTTGTAAAGGGTTGAACATTTCTTGCTTCTTGCAAGCTCTTCCTTTCTCCTTAGTAGGTGGATTTGAGGAGTTTCAAACCTCCCATGGAAATTGTATTTCATTTTTTCCTTCTTTTCTATTGTAACATATTGTATCGATTCTGGAACTGACAATACATGCTCTGTGATTGATTTTCCAATCCTCTCTTACATTGGTTTGTTTCCTTCTGATCTTTCATTGTATTTTGGAAAATTTGTGCATGTATTGATGTTACATCCTCATGATCTATGTCTATTATTTGCAAGACAAAATTTCATCACTCCTTTGGTGTATCACTGTTTTAGCTTAGTTTTGTTTTCTTTTTCCATGCTTCTTTCAACCCTGTCTCCTTGGAAATTTTAGAGTAAGAGTTTTGAATCATAAACCTCTACAAAATTTCATGCATACACCTAAACAGAGGGGTAAGAACCAACTTTCTCTAGAGAGTTTTCTCACCTTGCAAGGTCCCACACCTTGGAGAAAACTCAATGTTGTGTAGTCACACTAAATGACCCAATTCTGAACTCTAGATCTGAAAGTCATTTAGGGGTGTTGTAGATTTGCACTAACAGTTTTGGCACACTCGATGGGACCTTAGAGGTCTCTCATCTTCATTACAACAAAGTTGATGTGCATTTTTGTAATTTTCTTGCTTGAAAGAGCCTTTATTTGCACATCTGGCGACTCCAAAAGGATAGAATCAACTAGTTTCAGCAGTCCAAGCTTGAAGATTCATGAGAAGGATCCAAACAAGGTCAAGGACCAGAGAGGAGGGATTGTTTAACTATCTGCAATTATCCCCAAAAAGAGGAAGAAGGATTCAAAGGTCTCCATCTCCACCAAACAAAACTCTATCAACTCCTCCACCTGGTAGACCTTTCATCCAATCAACAAGGGTTCTCAGGCCAATCAGAATGGCACAACCCAATCCTTATGTCAACTTTACTGGCAGCAGTCCACTTGCTCTCAATGCACAAAACCCAGTTCCAATTGCAGCATTGAAGAACATCCCATACTTTACTAGGAAAATCAGACTACTCCTGTGATCATGTCAAAGACATTGCTAATGTTTATGCAATCCATGAGATTGTTGAGATGTAAATTGATTGTCAAATTGTTGGCATCTTCATTCAAAGGGAAATCCTTGCAATGGTTCAGGAGCCTTGAGGTAGGCTCTATCCAAAATTGGAACCAATTGTGCATAGCTCTCCATAACCAGTTTGGAGAAAAAGGGGACAACTTGTCTCTATTGGAGCAACTGAAAACTATCAAGAGAGCTCCCAATGAGCAGCTAACAGAACTTCAATTTCAGATTTCAAAGAACATGGGATAGAATCCCATTGGCAGTGAGGCCAACAGCTCAAGGTGCTTTCTTATACTTTCTCAAGGCTTTAAATTCTGACATTTCTATGTTGATACAATCCATGGGAGGTGTAACTATACCTACAGCTTACAACATCACCATTAGGGATGAGAATTGTTTGATCCAAGCTGGTAAACTTGCACCTAGGCCTCCTATGCCCTTATATCCAGACTTGGAAATCCCAAGTACTAGTCAAGCACCTACTTTAGCTCCTATTCCCACTCCTAGAAATTAGAGTTCAAATGAAACTTCTACTTCATCCTCTAGTGCCTCAAATGAGCTCCAAGAAGTTATGAAACAATTACAAAATTTAGGCAATGAGCTGGTTACGCTCAAGAGGCAGCAAGCTCAAAGTTTTAGGCCTTCTTATCAGCCTCAAACTCAGCCTAATAGACAACCATATCAGCCTAATAGGCCACCCAACCCAGCTGCAAATCAAAATCAAGTAAGGCCTCCTACCAATAGACCATTTCATCCCTATAACCCCAATGTTGCATCTACCTCTAAAGCCTTAGTGCCAGTGCAAAATAATATAGCTCAAGAGTATGATTGGTGTTTCCCATGCAATGAACCTCACAACCAATCTATGTGCTTCAATGGTGCTTTGAACCAAGCTTTGATGGTGACAACAACTGGTGTAGAGAGTGAGGTGAGTCAAGAAACAAACCAAAAACAAGGAACATCTCAGCAAAATACAACTCCAAATGAGACTACACTTGTGAATTGGCAAGCTGAAGATTTTTGTGGTATGAATCAAACACCTTCTCAGAGTGTAGCAGCTAACACACGGTCAAAGAAGAGGAATATTGGTGAAGGGAAGTCATTAGATCCCAGTGATTCATAACCTTCCATCACTCCACAAGGTGTTGGCAAGCAAAATATAGTTCCAAATGTGCAAGGACAGCCCAAGCCACCTTCCAGACCAGCTCAAATGCTAGTTATTGCAGCCCATGTACAAGAAAAAATGTGCAAACTAAAGGGCAAGTAAAGAGATGTTTCATCCCCATTTAACATCATTGAACAAATGAAGAAGACCAATGTGAACATATCTATGTGGGAGTCACTATCCATCCCAGGACAAAGGGATCTATTACAAGTTGCCATGAAGAATTGGTCAACCTCAAATCAGCTAGCTCATATGCAAGAGAAGGTACTCACAAATGCTACTCAGCTGGAGGGAATCATTGGAGGAAAAAAGGTAAAATTTTGAAGCCCCCTCCATTCTATGTTTCATTGATCATTGGGGATAAACTAGTACATAATTGTATGATTGATTCTAGGGAAAGTAGTTCCGTGATGCCCAAGAAAATAGCTGATCATCTGGGCCTTCAATATGAAGTCATCTCCAAGGGGGTGGTGTAATTAGATGGGACAACAATAGCAACAGTTGGGGTAATTAAATATTTGAGCCTTACTTTGCATGCATGCCCCAATGTCACTATTTTGCAAGATGTGTCGGTGATAGATTTTCCACCACTCTTTGCCATATGTTTGTCAAGGGATTTCACAGCTAGAATTGGAGGCTACCTATTTATTGATTGGTCACACATGTTGTTTAGGAAAAGGTATGGAGCCAAGGCCACAATCAGGTCCAACCTATTACAAACTTTCACATTGAGCCTCATACTCCAAGCCCAATCAATGCCAACTATTCAGCATTTGATCAAGAGGATTATCCAAGCACACATGAAGCTAACACCAAAGTTGGAAGCATTCCATATTTGACTCTTGATGAATGGGCAAGAAAGGTACATGCTTTTGATCCCTACAAGGAAATAGAGGAATCTGAACTAGGAGTCTATTACATGCATGAAGAAAATCAACCTCTTCCTAGCATCACCAAGCCAGACCATAAAGATGACAATGAGGTATGGCAGTTGTTCTTTGATGGATCAAGAAGTAGAAAGGTGTAGGAGGAGGAGCTATGCTCATTTCACCTCAAGGCATTAAGTATTATTCAGCTTTTAGATTTCAGTTTACATGTTCTAACAACATTGCTGAATATGAAGCTTTGATACATGGATTGCATTGGTCAAGGAAGAGAGGCATCAAAACTTACAAGTCTTTGGTGATAGTGAGATGATTGTTAATCAAGTTAAAGGACAACATGCTGCCAAGAATGACCTGCTCAAGAGTTATAAGAATAGGGTGTGGGACCTCATTGAGGATTTTGAGGGCTTTGGCATCAACTCCATCCCTAGGAAAGAGAACCAATGCTATAGGCTTGCAGCAGTTGGAGCAACTTTTGATGTTGTGGAAAGTATCAAAAGAGATAAAATGCAGCCAAACATCCATGTGATTGTGAGGCCATCAGTGCCAGAAAATAATGCAAGTTGGCAAGTGTTTGAGAGTGACCAACAAATCATCAATTTCTTGTAAGAAGAAGTTGAGTTCTCAGCCAAAAATCAGGAAAAGTTAGAACAACAGTATGGTGATCAAGTGGTACAGTGAGAACCAACAAACTGCCAAAAGGGACTTGTGACTTTAGAGTCTATCTTTAATCCTAATGATCAATTTAGGAAGGAGAAAGCAAACATCCAAGTCAAGGGAGAGGATTCAGAGCCCATCTCAGTTGGAGAAGGCAAGTCACTTCAAATTGGTAAAGTGGCAACCGAGCAAGAAAGGTATGAATTCATGCAACTTTTCCAAGAGTTCCCGGATGTATTTGCTTAGAGCTATGAAGACTTGAGAGGTTTCAATCCCAAGCTAGCTCAACACACAATTGAACTAGATCCAAGTGCTAAGCCCATCAGGAAAAAACAAAGACCGGTCAATCCACACATTGAGCCTCTCATGAAGAAGGAATTGAATAAGTTAATAGAGGCAAGTATCATATTCCCCATCAAGCATTCAAGATGGGTTGCAAACTTGGTTCTAGTTAGAAAGAAGAGTGGAGAAATCAGGTTGTGTGTAGACTTTAGAGATTTGAATAGAGCATCCCTCAAGGATCACTACCCACTTCCTTCTATGGAGCAGATTTTGCAAGTTGTTGTTAGCTCTGAGAGGTTTTCATTGCTAGATGGTTATTCAGGGTATAATCAGATCATGGTAAAGGAAGATGATCAGTTCAAAACAACCTTCACCACTAAATGGGGAACCTATGCATATAGAAAAATGCCATTTGGGTTGTCTAATGTTGGAGCTACTTTCCAAAGGGCAATGGATATGGCGTTCAAGGGATTGATCAACAAAATAGTGTTGATATACCTAGATGATATTACTATATTTTCTAAAAGTGTAGCAGACCATCTCTTTCATTTGAGACAAGTGTTCCAAAGATGTAGAAGATTTGGGGTATCCTTGAATCCCAAAAAATGCATTTTCCTAGCTCATGAAGGCAAGCTCCTAGGCCACATTGTTTCCAAAGAGGGATTAGCAATTGATCCAGAGAGGTTGAAGCAATAAGAGCACTACCATTTCCAAAGCATAAGAAGGCTCTTCAAAGCTTCTTGGGAAGAATCAATTTTGTTCGAAGGTTTGTTCCAAACTTTATAGCCCTTGTCAAGCCAATAACCATGATGTTGAAGAAAAGTGTGGCATTCAAATGGATAGCTGAAGGTAAGGCAAGTTTTGAGGCAATCAAAGAAGCTATCTCATAGGCTCCAACTCTCATTAACCCATATTTCTCCAAAGACTTCATCCTTTATGCATTTGGCGGTGATGACACAATTTCTACAATTTTAGTACAACAAAATGAAGAAAATGTAGAGCAGCCAATTACCTTCTTTAGCCAAAGCTTGGAGGACTATGAAGTAAGGTATTCCTTCATTGAGAAGCATGTTCTTGCAGTGATTAGGAGCTTGAAGAAATTTAAACATCTAGTTTCAAACAAGGTTCAATTGTTGGTTTCTCATGTGGGAGTTAAAGACTTCCTCCTCAACAAAGATCTAAATGAAAAATGTGCAGGGTGGATTACTCGTGTCATGGAGTATGACATTGAGATCAAAGTCACCAAGCTGGTCCAGGAAAGGGATTGTGTGAGAAATTGGCCTTGAGTCAACCAATTAAAGCAAGCAAAGAGAAGAATGTTGTTTTGGTGTTGCAAGACAGCCAAGAACAAAGAGATGTTCAAGAAGAAAATGGTGGTATGCTCACTCCTTGCTGGACCCAAGACATAATACACTTCTTACAAATAGGTCTATGCCCTCCAGAGATGAACAAAGCCAAAAGAAGACACTTTAGATTGCAGGTTATTCCGTATGCACTTGTTGATGGCGTCTTGTTCAAAAAATATATCAATGGAGTGTTGTTGAGGTGCATTGGGACAAATCAAATTGAGAAAATGTTAGAAGAGTTCCATAATGGATCAGTTGGGGGTCATTTTTCTCCAAGAGTGACAGCTCTCAAGATCATGAAGGCTGGTTATTATTGGCCCAAAGTGTTTAGTGATTGTTATGCATGGATCAAGAGGTGCAAGAATTGTGCATTCTTCACAGGCAAAGAGAGGTTAGCAGCACTTCCATTGCACCCAATCTCAGTTGACCAGCCATTCATGCAATGGGGTTTGGACTTCATTGGAGTCATTAATCCAAACTCAAGCCAAGGGCACAAATGGATTCTAACAACAACAAACTACTTCACCAAATGGACTGAGGCGGTGGCACTCAAAGAGGCAAATGAATCTAGCATTCTAGACTTCTATGAGGGGATAACAACCAGATTTGGTATACCTACCACTATAATATCAGATAATGCATTGGCATTCATAGGATCAAAGGTAACTGAATGGGCTGTTAGAAATGGGATCTATTTGAGCACTTCATCAAATTATTACCCTCAAGGTAATGGCCAAGCTGAGTCCACAAACAAGAATCTATTAAGGATCATCAAGAGGACTCTTGATGAAAATCAAAGGACTTGGCACACTAAGCTCAAATCAGCTCTATGGGTTGATAGGATAACTCCCAAGAGATCCATAGGTAACTCTCCATTCAGACTTGTTTATGGGAGAGAGGCAATCTTGCCTATGTCACTTGAGTTGCCAACGTTGGAACTCATGAAGCAATTGGAATTGTTAGAGTTTGAGCCCATGGAGGTTAGATATGTAGAATTGATGGAACTCCAAGAAATCAAAGAGCATGCAGCCCAAACAATGGAGAAGGACCAAGCTTTGATCAAGAGAAGCTTTGATAGGAAAGCTAAGGCTAGAACTTTCCAAGTTGGAGATTTAGTGTTGAAATGGGATGTAAACCGAGAAAATCTAGGAAGGCATTCAAAATTTGATGCCATTTGGAGTGGTCCCTACATAGTCACAAAATGCAAAAACAACAATGCCTTCCAATTGTCTACATTGGATGGTGAGGAACTGCAGATTCCAGTTAATGGAATCCATCTAAAACATTGCTACTAGAAGGGAAACTTTTCACCTTGTACATATTAGCTTAGATTTTCATTCCTCCAAGTGCTTATGCACATTGTTTTGTTGTAGCTTAGATTTACATTTCCCTAAGTGCTTTGGCACAAGTTTTGTTGCCCCAAGGATGCATCTTTTACAGGCCATGTTCCAGATCAAAGTAATGTTTTACTCTCACAATATTCATTCTAGATATTTTCTAATGAGTTGAGAGTAACAAGCAGTTAAGTTGATGACTCCATTTCCCAATGGATTGCTTGAAACTGGTCACTTCATCCGCAGCGAGAAATGACCCTCTGAGTCACCAAAATTGTTATCCAAAATAAGCCCCCTTGCTTATTTTGGCTAACTTGCCTTCTTTATTTCCTTCCTTGTGCTTCAATATCAAATTTTACACATTTTAGGCACTCAAAGGTTTTTGGAACTAGCTTCATCAGATAGAGAATTTTCTCACCTTTCCAGAAAGGTAAAATTTTCCTCCTAACTCCTTGTAATTTTCAAGTTATGGCTCGGCGGAGTTTTTGGGGAATTTTTCCCTTAGACAAGCCCATAGCCAGTGGAAAGATGCCACGTGGCAGGGTGGAGCGGTGGGTGTCGGGGGATTTTGGATTTTTGGGTGCTTCGGTCAAAGGGCACAGAGGAAAATTTTGGCCTGAAGGCCCGCGGATCATTTTGAAGCCGCCACGTGTCCTGTCAGCGGGAGTCGGAGGCTAGCGGGAGGATTTGGTGAAATTTTCCAAAGTTGCAAAAGGTGCAAAGGCATGCATTGAACCCACCCCCATTGACCAATCAAATGGCACCACGTGTCCATGTCGGTAGCGGAGGTCAGGCCAGTGGAGAATTTTGGGAAAAATTTCCCAATTGTGCAAAAGGGCAAAAAGTGATCCTAAGGCCCGCGATCAGCCAGAGGGTGACACGTGGCAGTGGGGCGGTGGGGCATGGAGAATTTTGAGGAAATTTTCCCAAATTCAAAAAAGGGAAAATTTTCAAGTTTCGCCCGCTAACCCGAATTTTGCCCTAAAATTGCCATTTTTGCCCTAAATCTTCAGAGGGGCATAACTTTCGATCCCGAGCTCGATTTTCACATTCTTTATATCATTGGAAATGTTGAAATTATCCACATGATGGACTATTCAATTTTGTTTTTGGTGGAGTTTGGTGGGAGAAAAATGAGAAAACACCTTTGCATGCAAAAAATATAGAATTGACATTCAACCACCAAAATTAATGAAGTATGGGTCATTTTTTGGATCTGCAGAGCAATGTACTTTGGCGTATGGGTTTTTCCATGAAGCCCATCACTTTGTAGGAAAAATTAAAGGGATTTTATTGGTGGTTGAGCTCATAAATCAATTTTCCCATGTTTTTGCTTTTCCTTCGTTCTGCTTCACCATTAAAAGCCAGTTTTGGCTCATTTGTAAAGGGTTGAACGTTTCTTGCTTCTTGCAAGCTCTTCCTTTCTCCTTAGCAGGTGGATTTGAGGAGTTTCAGACCTCCCATGGAAATTGTAGTTCATTTTTTCCTTCTTTTCTATTGCAATGTATTGTATCGATTCTAGAACTAACAATACATGCTCTGTGATTGATTTTCCAATCCTCTCTTGCATTGGTTTGTTTCCTTCTGATATTTCATTGTATTTTGGAAAATTTGTGCATGTATTGATGCTGCATCCTCATGATCTGTGTCTATTATTTTCAAGACAAAATTTCATCACTCCTTTGGTGTATCATTGTTTTAGCTTAGTTTTGTTTTCTTTTTCCATGTTTCTTTCAACCCTATCTCCTTGGAAATTTTAGAGTAAGAGTTTTGAATCAGAACCTCTGCAAAAGTTCATGCATACACCTAAATAGAGGGGTAAGAACCAGCTTTCTCTGGATATTTTCTCACCTTGCAAGGTCCCACACCTTGGAGAAAACTCAATGTTGTGTAGTCACACTAAATGACCCAATTCTGAACTACAGATCTGAAAGTCATTTAGGGGGTGCTGTAGATTTGCACTAACAATTACTTTTTAATAAAAAAAAACTTTAAAATATCTTTTAATAGGGAAAGATCAAAACTTTACAAAGACTAGATGACACAAAATGATAATTTTTAATATATATATATATATACATATATATATATATATATGTATACATGTATGTATATATATATATGTATATATATATATATATATATATATATGTATGTATATGTATGTATGTATGTATGTATGTATGTATGTATGTATATATATATATATATAATTCAACACATACAAGACTCTACAATATACACTAAATATGAAATTATATTTGTAATATTATTTTAATTACAAATCTATTTATTTGGACACTAAACTTTATTGGCAATTATTATTTCACTAAATAAAAAAACTTGCAAAGACATGGGTGGGATGGGTGGAAAAATGACACAAGTCTTGGATACATTTGGATCGAATTTTACAAAACAAAAAAATTGACAATAAAACATTTAACACGTTCTTTAAACTGAAATACCATGGTATTTAGATGCAAATCAATGGATAAGATCTGAGGTAGATAGGTGGAAATGCTTTCAATGGAAAATTTGATCCTGAGATGAAAACTATAGTGCAATAATATTTGATGATGCAATCCATTATTTAAAAGATGTTTCACTAGATTGTTGTGTGATGGAGCTACGTCTGGACTATGCATTGGATTTTCGGACTTTCTTTCCAACGATCAAGGAATAACATGCAACAAAACCCACGAGTCAATACAAAAACTACGCACGGTAAAAATATAATTGTGATTCTTCACTAAATTATTTGTATGTCTCGTGTCCTCCCTATGCATATACGAGTTGCACCAAATAATTGTTCCTTCACACTTCCTATCACTTTACAAGATCATATACATGCTCGATACCAATTTGAAAAAGAAGTAATTAATCTATTTAATTAAACTAGAGATTGGTATCCTAACAAAGAGGATTCAACTCTAATCAACATACCACAAACCTCTCACTCACCTCCTTGATTTACTCAACAAAGCCTATTCTAAGAGGAGTGAGTTGTATAAACAACTCACATACAATATGCAAGACTCATTCTAATATAATGAGTTATAATACATATAATGTGAACACTATATAATCCCTAACATTCACCCCCTTAGTGTGAACATGGGGAGTTAAATAAGTCACAATGAAATTGTAACATATCACCACTATGCTTGACATTCATACACTTGGTGATCGGGAACATATAAAACAACTATTTCATGTCGATCTGAGAGACTAATTGATAGTCAACATCATCCCCACCATTTAGGAGCCAAACTAGAATAGGAACTATTATCAACTGAAACAACAACTTTTGTCAAGACTCTTGACTGTTACATAACTTGTGCTTTGAATCTCCACTTTTTTTTACATCAAGGGAAATATAGGAATATATAGTCACATTCCAAGTATTATTTTCACACCACACAAGAAAACAAAAACCTAAAAAATATGTCACTAAATTAGAAGCAGCCTCATCGCTAGTGACTAACGAGAGGTTACTGAGACCAACCTCCTATCTCCATTTCCTTCGACCTCCAACATTTGCAAATTAGTAAAGGTAGTCTTCATTACTTTGATCAGATGCATCATCATTTGAATTATGAATTTCTTCTCCCCAATCACTTTCCTCTTTGTCTTCAATGTAACATAGGCTTTATGTTTCAACTTTCCATCAATAAGGTCGGTGCTCTTTGTATGCGATTTAGAATACCATGTCCATGCTTTGCTTACAATCTTGATAAGTATACCTTTTCTATTTTTGAAATTTGGCTTATGTTTGAAAGTTTTGCTAGGCTTACTATCTGCAACAATACCTCTTCCTCTAGTTTGATAAATTGACTCCCTTCATCGAGCAATGTCACAATCACACTTTCAAGACTTGGATTCATTTTTCTCAATGTAAACACAATACTTGACATAGATCAAAGCATACTATTAAGAAGAATGGCATTAGAATCTTCATCTTTCATAGCCTCATTAATCTCGGGTAATTAATTTATCAATGATATGAAATTACTGATGTGAGTTACCATGTTTCCACCTTCTTACATTTTAAAACCATATAGACGGTCCTTCATTGTTATTTTTGCACTTTCGGTTTCGAACCAAATAGTTTGTTTAGTGTATCCCAAATATATTTATATGTTTTCTTGAAATCTAGATTATGCGAGATATGGTTTATACAATCCTAAACCAATAATAGCAAGAGCTCTTCTATCTCTTACCTTTCATTTGCTGAGTTTTTGGGAGTAATTGGTGCTACCAGTGTTCCATCGACAATTTCCCATAGGTATTTTTCAATCAGTGTCAACTAAGTTTGGATCTGCTAGGTGTGAAATTCTTTCCCTTCAAATTTTTCAACAAGGCTCAATTTTTCCATTTTAAATAACTAGAGACGTCGGTTTCAACCGATAATGTGTCTCAAAGTAGACCCAATGACAATGTCAAAAATTAATTAAAGATTACTTTTTAATATAAAATAAAATACTTTAAAATGACTTTTGACAAGGAAATATCAAAACTTTACAAAGACTCGATGACACAAAATGATAACTTGTTTTTAAAAAATATTACTCGACACATACAAGAATCTACAATATACACTAAATATGAAATTATATTTGTAATATTATTTTAATTAAAAAACTATTTATGTGGTCACTATAAGTTTATTGGCAATTATTGCTTCACTAACTAAAAATAATTGCAAAGACATGGGTGGGATGGGTGGCGAAATGACACAAATATTGAATACGTTTGGATCAGAATTTTACAAAATATAGAAATTGACAATAAAACATTTAACACATGCTTTAAACTGAAATACCATGGTATTTAGATGTAAATCGATGGAGCAAATGCGAGGTAGACATGTGGAAACTCTTTCAATGGAAAATATGATTTCAAGATGAAAACTATAGTGCAATAATATTTGATGTTGTAGTTGATTATTTGAAAGACATTTCACCATCCGGCTATGTGATGGAACTACGTATGGACTATGTGTCGGATTTTCAGACCGTGTTTCCAACGATCGAGGAATCACACATAACAAAAACCCACGAGCCAATACAAAATCGTGCATGGTAAAAAGATAATTGAGATTCTTCACTAAATTATTTCTATGTTCGTGTCCTCCCTATGCATCTATAGGTTGCACCAAAGAATTGTTCCTTCACACTTCCTATCATTTTACAAGATCAAATACACGCTCTTATACCAATTTGAAACAATGAAGTAATCGATCTATTTAATTAAACTGGATTTTACAATAAATAGATATTGGTATCCTAAAAAAGAGGATTAACCTCTAATCAACATACCGCAAACCTCTCAATCACCTATTTGATTTACTCAACAAAGCCTATTCTAAGAGGATTGATTTGTATAAAAAAACTCGTGTACATATGCAAGACTCATTCTAATATAATGAGTTATAAGACATATAAGGTGAACACTATATAATCCCTCACATTCACCCCCTTAGTGTGAACATGGGGAGTTAAATAAGTCACAATGAAGCGTAACATATCACCGTTATGTTTGACATTCATACACTTTGGTGATCAAGAACATATCTGACAACTATTTCATGTCAACAACTATTTAATAGTTAGCATCATCCCCACCATTTGGGATCCAAGCTAGAATAGGAACTATTATCAACTGAAACAACATTTTTTTCAAGACTCTTGATCAAGTTACATAACTTTGCTTTGAATTTCCACTTTTTTTTTTTACATCAAGGGAAATATAGGAATATATAGTCTTACATTTTTCTATCTTGTGGTTATGAAGTATCTTACTTTAGAGGGAAAATTTAGGAATATCTTCTCTTATCATTTGTCTATACCCAATTATCTCGAGAAGAAATCAAGCAATGAGTTTCCAATTTTCCCTTCTCATGCCCCTAACCTCCTTTATCTCTAACTTCTAAGATGGAAAAATGGATACTCCTCTTCATCATGGAATGATATTACTAGTGGTTAAGAATATTAAGCCCTTTCTTCCCCCACAACCTCTTGAAAATAGGGAGGTTGACTCGACAACGAAAACCTAGTGGCCCACATGAAATGAAAGAAACAAGGAGGGTAATAAGATGGACATGATGGTATTGCAAAAATTCTCTCCAAAGTATGAAAAAAGGTGATAAAAGCGGGGTGTTGTTAGCAAGGAAAGGGATAGAGACATAGTGGACTATGAAGATTGAATATTTAGGTTGGAATCTACTACGAGATACCATCATGTTGGTAAAAAAACCTTGTGCAATAAGCTAGGGACTATCACATGAAAATTGAGGTTCAAAAAAAAAAATTAATGTGTTGAATGTGGAAAAGTCATTCAATAACGAGAGGATTTCAATCCTACAAGATAAAATTGTGAAATTTGAAACGAGAAAGGAAAGGGTAAGATCCAGCTTGAGATGATTAGCTCTGTTGATGAGGAGAATAGGAAAGACTACCAATAATATACCTTAAAAATTAATCATCTCGTAGAAATATGAAATGGGAGTGAGGCCCAACATGAGAACCATAAGAACATATTCTTTGAGCAAGATGAGGTGATGGTTTCCCTTTTCTTGTAATTATTTTGTGTTACGCTTTTCCCGGGTTTCTTTATCTTGTTGTCATGGAGTTTTTTTGTAATTTTTTTTTTTAAATAATTGTTGTTATCTATACCTGTATGGTCGTGCTCTCATTTTTGGGTGCATGATGGTCGATCTTGTTTGACCTTGTGCATCTAGTATCTTTTTCTGCCCTTATGCCTTTTAGAATCTTATTGTGTAAAGGTTTTTGGGTCCCTTCAAAACCAACTCTTATCACCTTATCTAAAAAACAATGAAGACCGTAGTAGAAACTCACGAGGAAGAGGTGGTCATGGAATAGGTGGACACGGAGGATGAATATTCCCACCAATAACATGTTAAAAGTGTGGCTCATCATATCACTACTACCGAAAATGCTTGGCATTGCCGGTTTACGTGCGGTTTAGGTGGATTATCTAGACCTTTATGAATTCATGAAGGAAAAGAGTAAGAAAGGTGTGGGAATGATAAATATTGTGTGCAAACTTCTAAAATACTATCAACCAAATGTCGGTGTACTAAGGCCCAATACATTATCAAAAGTACAAATCACTACGATAGGAATTGTAGAACATGTGCAAGCTTCCACATATAATACATCAGAAATCCATATAAGGAAAATCTACCGTAATGTAAGGAAATAAAAGGAAGTTCTTAGAGAAACTAAGGAATTGATTCACAAACTCCAAGGTGATATTGAATTCTTAAGGGAACATGTTCGGATCAAGAATGAAGAGACACTAGGGGTCCTTGAATTTGATAAGACAAAAAAATTTGAATTCAAATAAGTGTATAGAATTTTTCACTAAAATAGCCATTCCTCTTCTTATAAAAGGGTTTTTTTATCATATTCAAAATTTGGCACATGATAAGTAATTATGTCAAGCAAAAAATAAGAATATCAATACAAATAAGGGTGAGAAATATAATCATAAAATCATGTTTGATGCATGTGTAGATGGATAGAACATCAATGATATATTTAAAGACACTAGCGTGGAGGTTAATATCTTGATAATTGATACATGCAACAAAATTGGGAGCTGACGCTTCGTCCCTCTCCTCACGTCTTGTTCATGGCTATCAAGAGATGTTTCAAGCCAATAGGAGTATTGAAAAATATCATCATCACCTTAATGTGAGTTTGGTTTCATGGTGATTTCAAAGTAACTAGGTTGGCATGTGAATATAACTTTCCAAAGGCACTACTTGGTAGGCCATGGTGTTATACCAATAACACATATCTACACTTCAAGAAGAGTTACATTAGTTTTGAGAATGACACTCAATGTGTGATCATACCAAGGGATGCCAACAAAGGAGTCCCCTTTAGGGATAATTTGGAAGAACACGAGATTTGGAGCATCTCTATAGGGTACAAGAAGAAGGTTTGGGAAACTTTAAACCAAATTAAGAAGGATAATTACAATGGAAGGGTGTGCAATCCATGTTAGATACTACTAGCATGACATATGACAATTAGGCACATTACTCCTATGAGTTGATTGGATGAGATTTTAGTGTGGTTCACTCACACAAAATTTATATGGTCATCATCGTGCAAAAAGGTATAGGAAAGTATATATAAGATGGCTAGGTGAGGATAATAATAATCTTATACCATCATTCTATGATAGAGAAGATGTTCAAACTTTTCTAAGAGAAAGGAAATGTAATTTCCTTTCTAGGGTTGAAACTAAAAAATAAGGGTTTTTCCATAACCCAAATGAATCAAATTTGAAATTCTACCTTCAAACACACAAACATCAATATAAACTAGCTAAGAATGTTCTTCAAACAACCAACACACAATCAGCCCTCCAAGGTAGCAGCGAACTACATATGAGATTCACATCAACATCTAACCATAAAAATAGATTTAAAATGACACAAAATAATTTATCCAACCATGGTAATGTTTATCAACATAAAATTTATCAAAATAATATAGAAAATAAGTTATTACACCCAATAGTAATCATATTAATGACAATCATAGTACAACCAAAACAAAGGGCTGGAAATAGCTCATAAATCACTCCAAAAATCACCAACAATGAGAATTCAGCCTCATAAATTATGAGGAACAAGTTCATAACCTCAAAATGTCCAAGAGTTCCCTAAATTACACTGAATCATTCTCCTAATAAATTCATCTACATTTGGAAATGAAGAACAACAATATAAATTCATTTTGGAGGCCCAATGTGACTTCCATGTGAGACCATCCTTACACACAAGAGGGCATATTTCCCCTAGTGTGATCTTATTGAAGGTTTCCATCCTTAATAGGTGACCAAGGAAGGTTTTTCATCCTTCAATGGTAAGAAGAGAAGCTACTTGCTCCACCTCCAAGAGAAATCAATATCAAAATCAGCATAATCCTCCTTTAGCAAGTCAAACCACCTTATATAGGCCTTGAAGTTGTCAATGGAAAATATAATAATCTAGAGATGTTGAACCCCCTTAAATAAGGAAAATAACATTAAATTCATCATATAGACCTCCAGAAGACCGACCTACATAATGAAGAAATAGAAATCCTCCTTGCATTGTTTGACAAGTCTTCTACCACCTAGTTGAACCACTCCAATGCCATACTTAGTAAATAAAAAAATTAATTACTAAATTACCACACTTACAACCATGGCGAGTTTCCATCCCTTGACCCTTCCTTAATTCCCATGGGAAGAGGATTGGGCATAAGGTCTTCCATATCAAACTAGCTTAGAAAAGGGGACATTACAAGGAAAACTATGTCTCACCCGAGAAAGCGAACATCAATTATATGACTTATATGGTCAAAGGAATAACAACATGATGATGGGCATATCATAGACCAATACTAAAAATAAGGGGAAAAATTAATGAATCTATGTGTGAAATATTTGATAAGAATGACCTTAAGTACAAGTTACCCAATTACAATGGAGTCATAAAGCCAAAGGAGCATCTAAGGAAGTGCAAAGATGATTGGAAAAAGGTAAGAAATCAATCAAACTAGCTCTTTGGAATTATGCCTTTTATCATACCTTGCATGTAACACCTTTGCCATACTTTCATTTGTACTCTCTCATTGTGAAGTGGATTGCAACATTGACATGTGATTGTTCTTGAGTTGTTTCTCTGTAGAACCAATTAAATCATGTTGCTAGATTAATGTTTATCTTAGTTGAGATTTTTGTAATTAATCATCCATTTATTTGCAATGTACTCTTGAATTGTAATGTTTACTTAATTATTTTTGAAATGAACTAGATGTCTTCAACTTGTGGAAAGTTTGAATTATGTTCCTGGAACTATTGGGTAAGCTTGTAATTTGGGGAATTACACTAAATTTGGAATAGTCGATTTATGAGTATTGAAAATCGATTAAGAAAATACCTTGGATCAGTTTCATTGATCCAAGGCATTCTCTTAATTTGATTTGCAATTATGATTGAATGTAAGAGATTATATTCATTCTTTGATTATGGATTATCAATCTTATAATAATTGATTTTGATAATTTTATTCTAGTTTTCCTATGTTCTTAGTCCCGTGTTTAGGATGGGAAAGTGTTGAGAGTCGGTTCATTGTAGCATTGATCCATTTGAAAAATGTTGCATATATTGGTAAGGTCTTTATTGTGCAGTTACTTAAGACCTAGCCTATGCCTAATGTTTTGATAACACTAAAATTTCTAAAGGTCTAACCTAGACCTAAGGCATATGAATTACTATGGTGGCTTGTGAACCTAATCTAAGACCTATGCTAAGTTGATAGGTATTGAAATATTATCAATTAAATCCTAACCTATGTTGGGAAAGGAATATGGAACCTAACTCAAGACTAACCCTAGTCGACTTTTGTGGATGCATGGTCAAGTGGTGGGGTTTGTAGTTGCTGCCACCCTTGCATGTACTTGGAAGCTTTTAATGGTTGGCATTAATGGTGGCTACCACCACTCCTTAGTAGTAAGCAAATTTAAAATTAGCAAGTTGCTAAAAACTTGCACTAAAATTAGTTGCATGATCATTTGAACTATTAGTGAATGGAAAAATGGAATAGAGAAGGTTGATGGGTTGGTGGGATAGATGAACCATCCTATCTAGCATTAATGATTTTGAAAATCATTCTAAACCGTCTTGGGGGAAAATATGTTAAATTTGGCAAAGAGTTGGTTGTTTTGGTTTCATTGTTACTCCTTCCATTCTTCTCTCTCTCATTTTGCATGTCGAGATTGGGGGTGTTTGATCTGGTTTCGAATTTGTTTGAAATATTCACTTCTCTTTTTCGTGGAGAGATTGTTGGAGAAGATTTCAGTGGAGAAGGATTATGGGGATTTTTTGAAGGTTGATTTGTTTCGATTGTGGAGGCTATCATGGGAGTTGAAGAAGAAACCTGGGAGCTGGAAGAAGACTTTGGGAAGCTCTACCAGGCATGATAGGCTCTAATCCCTTGTAAAAAATTGTTCTATTTAATTATTTCATGAAAGGAACTCTTCTTATTATAGAAAGCATTTTGGGGTTATGGGTTTTTATATTGCATATTAAAACAAAATCTCTTGTTTGGTAATTGGTTTATGAACTGGTTTTGTTACGATTTGATCGATTGCTTTTATATGAACTACATGTCAATATTTTCCACTCTATCTATTCTAGGTGATTGTAAAAATGACTCACCATGACTGTAATGGAAAGAAAATATATATATACTTTGAGTTGCATGTTTAAGTGGTTTATAATCGAACCCAACATTTGGATTATTAATCTCTGTGTGATTTTTATACCGAGCATGTCGATTTGCATGCTTTATTAATAGATGATCTTGTGTTTGATGGGTCGAGTTAGAACTCGAGCACCCAGTCAAGTTGAACTAGTGTTGTTTAATGATTTCTTTGTCTGACTTGTTTGGGTTTGTATTTGTTAAAATGGTTCAAATACTTGAACTCTTGAGATCTAGCACTGTAAGTTTGTTGGGTTGCATGCTTACTTTGATCGACTTCATTTTTGGTGGAGTTGGAAACTCATACACACAATGGATATAGACTCATGTCTGTAAGTGATGTGTTACAATTTTGCTAAGGTTCGTTTGAGTTATTGATAACCCATGTAGGGCTAAGATTATTTAACTTTATGGATGGTTTTCATAACCCACTATGACAATATATACATGTCGTCCTTATTTGAAATGGACTTATGACTATTTGTTTGAGACTTAATCATTCGGCCTTGCTTTTTTAAAATCTTATGGGTTTAACCTTTTCCATGGTTGTATGAATTTGATTTCTTTTCTTTTATCAATATGGTTATTCCATTTTTTAATATTTTTGGGTAAACATTTGGTAGAACGTTTTGTTAAACAATGTGGAATGATACTCGGCAATTTTGACTCAGTAACTTGTGCTCGTTTTTGAATCCATGAAATTAATGGTTACCTTGTGATATATTTTGGAACTTATTGTGAATTGTTAGACCCTTACGGGTAAGACTACCAATGTTTAAAGGTATACTAAACTATCTTAACTTCTAGATGATTAATTTTATGAGCTCTGTTATTACTCGATCTTCCTTGGGTTAGACTGTCTGGATTGATAACTCTTCCCTATAATTATAGAAGGGATTGTAATGCATACTTTCTATCAATTTGATCGATTTTAACTTTTATCGATCCTTGATCATACGAATATGATCAAGGATATCGACTAGTAATGTTTAGAAGGTTTTATATTGTGTGAAAAAAAAATTGTTTGTGGTTTGGATCATTCTAGTTATGTTTCTGAGTGATGTACTTGTTGGGGTATGGCCTTTTTCAGTCATAGCATGGATTACTTGTCTTGATTAAAGACTATCTAGACCAAAAGTATCCTTGTTTTATTTATCCCAATGTCTCTTATGCATTCAAGTTGGTTGCAGCCACATTGTGAATGTATGGAAATCTTTTTTTGTTGCTTTGAGACTCAATTCACTTGTTTGATTCATGAGCTCTATTGTTGATTAGTTTAATCTTCTGTTCATCTGCTATCAAACCTTTATTTAACCTGTAGGTTGAAGGTAACTATGGAATTGAATTCATACCTTAAAGTAATCAACTCATGGGACTGAGTACAAGGCTTTAATCATGTAGTATGGGCTACATGATTTAAGCATTTCTACTTGACCTTGTCTTCTACTATTATGTATACTTGGCTTTGCACTATTATTATAATATTACTTAAAGTGAGAATGTATGCTTGTAATGCAGTAGGTTATTTTATTTGGATGTACAATGAATGAATGTTCTATCTTATTGTTGAATGTCTTCTATTTGGTAGAATTCATACTTGGTTGGAATATTAGATACTGACATCTACAGGGATTTTGTGATACACTTGAGTAATGTTCTTCTGGAAGTGTTCAAAAAGGAAAAATATGTTTCTAAACCCTTGACTATTTTCTATTAATAAACAGTGTTCCTTATTGAATTTGTTAGTTAGAACATATGGTTCCAAGGATTTAGCTCTATCATGCTCAGTTCAAATGAACTAATAGATGCTAACAATCTTGCAGATGGACTTCGTGAAGAGGAAAAGAGGAAGACTTATGGAAAGCTGCATTTATTCTATTGATTGAAGAAATGTAGTTTGATGAAAATATTATGTTTTCATTTATTGATTTACTTTTGTGCTGAAGTAATCAGGGCCTATGGCCAGTTATGTAAATTGTTAAAAAGGATATGATTTATTCTTGTTTACTTGAATTGACATCTTATTCGAAATAAAGGAAATTTGTTGCTTTGAATCATTCTATCTTGACTGGTTAAGTTGTGTGTGAATGAAGATTTCAGTTTCAAATATTTCATTGGGAATGTAGGCTTGTAGGGAATTAGTTGATATGCAATGCCTTATTCCTTGATATTGTTTGGTAAACTTGAATGATGTCAAATGAAATTTTAAATATATTTCACACCACTGTTGCAGCAATGAATGATAATGTTGACTTATAAAAATGTAAGCTTAAGGGAAAGATATAAGGAATCATCTTTTGTGATTAGACTTATATGAAAAGTATGATTGGAAAGAACTTAAATATAATTTGGTTATTGACTTATATACTTCTATTTATTAAATTCATCTTGATTAAGATAGCAATGAATAAGTTGTAATAAATGAGTTATATTGTTGTGGGAATTAAGTTATAAATGATTATGCTTATTTACAACATTATAAGTCAATACTTGTGTGACTATTTTATAAGGATTGTTATAAAACAAGAATGGGCTGCATAACTAAAACTAAGGGGATTAGAACCTTAGGGAATAATCACAAAGAGTACTTAATCTCATTAAGTACATATATAAGAATTTACCTTGTAAAAAGGGGTCTAAGTGATTATACTAAAATGCAACCCTACCTATCCTAATTGATGAACTAAGTACAATAAGGAAATGGAATTGTACTTAGGAAAGGATAAGAATGACATAATGGGATTAGGTGTATAGCTTGAACTAATCCTTAAGGCATTAAGAACAAAGTTCTTCTTGCTACAATGATGAGGTCATTAATATGATAAATATTTGACTTTATATCCATAATGTAATCATGTTATGAAACCTTAAGGAAAGGGGTTGTTCACTATGTGGTAAAAAATGAACCTTTCAGATAGACTATAAGGTGGAATACCCTCCCATCATAGATGAGTTATACTTAGGGGATAATGTTTAACTAAGTTATAATAATTCGAATAGTTGAATGACTTAAAGGAAAATGAATGTTAAGTCAAGAAAACTATTGCATGTTGAAAGTATGGAACCCATTTGGAGTCTAAGAAATGAACTTTCTATTACTCCTAAAGTGTATATGGATATATGTGGTTGCTTCCCTATAATATACTTGTAAGATGTTTCTAAGATACTTAATCAATTGGAGGAAATTACATGCTTAAAGTGATTAAGTTAAAAGCATAATTAATCTACAGAACCTCGTTATTGATTAAGTGGAAACATAACATTCCTTATCGGGAATGTTGGTGGAACCCGAAAGTTAGTCCTTAGGAATGACACCTAATGGCTGAAATAACTAGGGTGCGATTAGCAAGTTATGAATTAAAGGGATTAATGAACTTGTTAAAATAGGAGGATTCATTTATTGGAACTTAATGGGTTGTTGTAGCATAATCATTGTTGCAAGCACTACCCATCTATTGTCGAGGATTTAATAGTTGGTTACTATGGAGTAATCCTTATGCAACAATAATACTTTTAGATCTTGTAAGCAAGGTCATCTCTAAATGGGAAGGATTTACATAAGTCAAGAAATTCTAATCAAGATAGTAGTTTCAAGTGTGGTGAAAGACATATTCCTTCATGACAGGTATGTCATCTTGGAATATAGGCATGCAAACATATCTGAAACTTTGGCTAAAGTATCACAAGCTATTAGTTGTGTTGTCTTAAATTCACTAGACTAAAGGTATTAGATATAGGATGTTTATTCATAATAAATACCTAGATAAGCCCTAGGTTAGTTTTACTTGATGAACCCTTAAATGAAAAAGGGAACCATAATTATACAAAGTATACAATGAGATGAAATATGAGAGATCGGTTTTACACATAGTCATAACAGCTTTCATATGGTTACTATTGTAGGATTGAGTAGCAGATTTAATGTGGTTCTAAATGCTTAATTTAGAACAGTGAACATTGAGAAATTTAAAAAAATCCCCTACTTTTGTAATCATAAAATAGGGATGTTACATTGCATGTTTGAGTTCACACTTGGTACATATTAAGAAAATCACACGGTGGGAGGTGATGAAAGTTAATTTTTACACACCTTATTATTCACTTTGGTGATGCCTAAATTTAATCACTCACTCCAATGTTTAAAGGGCATCATTTTTAGAGATGATGTTCTAATGGATGAGTGCATGCTATAAATACATAAGGAAAAAGAGTTGATGCTACCAAATAATTTTGAATAATGAAGTAAAAATGATTATTAAAGTGAAGAAGACAAAGTGGTGTGGCTAAAGCTAACTTGGAATTGCAAGGGAAAATAAAAGATGGTGTGTTAGATAGATGAAGAAATTAGTGACAACCATTTAAACATTGAGACCTCTTATGGGTCAAGATAAATCATTGATAAGAAGGCTTTGGGTATAGATCCAAGACATTAGTTGAGAAAATCCATCAAGGGTAACATAGGAATAGAAAAGGTGCTAAAAATAGCGACAATTGTAGATTAGTGGATTGAAGAGGTTGCTTAGATAACTAAAATTTAGACAATTAAGAGTATTTTTTCCCATAAAGATACCTAGAAATGAAATGATTTTATCCTTCATTGGGAATGTGGAAATCAATTTGATTGAGGGTGTAAAACCCATGTGTAAAGGACCCTATAGGATGAACCCCAATGTACACACCATTATGAAAGAGGATATTAATAATACATTCTCCATGTGAGTTATAATACCAATGAAAGAATCAAAATGGGTAAGTTTCATGGAAATAAGCATTAAAATGGATGGACACATTAGAATCTATGTGGACTATTGACAATTAAATGTAGTTTGTGTGATAGATCATTTCCCAACACCCTTCATAGAAGAAATTCTTAAGGTATTGATGGGAGTTATACACCTACATTTATGGATTTTTAGGATATCATCATGTTCAAATCTCATAAGAAGACCACATGAAAACAAATTTCAAAAATAAAGTGGGAATAATTTACATACAATATAATACCTTTTCGGCTGAAAAACTTTCCAACCATTTTCTCGCACATTATAATAGCTTCCTTCAATGATTTCATCCTCAAATTATTACAAGTATATTAGGATAATTGAACAGTTTATGGGTTTATCAAAGATCACTGTGATAATTTTTTCCTCATGTTTGGGCACTACATATAATTACAAATCCCTTTAAACTTGAATAAGCTTGTCTTCGTGACCCCCTTCAAAAATATTTGGGGCATATCATTTATTAAAAAAATTGTATTTTTGGAAAAGATAGTAGTAATTATGCAATTAGAGGTGCCACGACATAGAGAATACATGTGTTTCTTGGACATTGTGGGTATTATAGGAATTTCATCAAGGGATATGAAAAAAATTCTATGCCACTTGAAAATTTTCTAAGGAATTCATGTGGGAAGAATAACAACAAAAGGAATTCAACGAGTTGAAGGAGAAACTTTCAAACACACCAATATTACAATTCCTAGATTGGACAACTCCTATCATGTAAATGTAGACACATATATAATAGAAGTTGAATCAATTATCTTGTAATCTAGACAAGACAATTCAGACCACCAAATATTTTTTTGTAGGAAGTTGACTATCACATAATAGAACTACACAACCACAAAAAGAGAAGGGAACTCCATGGTCTTTGTGTTACCAAAAAAATTCCAATATATTCTGGAACCTTTATTTATCTTCTAGATAGATCATTTGGCCTTAAATAATTTGGTGAATAAATTGGTCTTGCATGGATGCATATGCAAGTGGGTGATAATATTTTAAGAATTTTAATTCTCGGTTCTAGTGAAGATAGGAAATAATAAAGCAGTCCGAATACCTCACACAAATCAACTTGTGTAGTATTTTTATTACCACCAATAGTTATGCACACTAACATTTCATTCAAACAAGTATGGAATCTCACCCGAAGTGCATACAGCCACTAGGTCCCTCCTTTTATTTTCTTATCAAGATGTTTGCATGCATATTCATCATTCTTCATAATCAAAACAATCATTCATCTAAGAAGATGCATCATATCATGTCAATTCAACAACACGTATAATAAGGAAATTCACTCAACATAAAGAATAACCAAGAAGATTTAGATCCACATTATACCATGCTTAGATCTAATCACTTTGGTAACCCAAACATAATTATTCATTGCAAATAAAAATCCATTACATAACACAAGATGAATACATGATCATCCATTACATCATTGTGTTGGATCATGCCTACTCTCATAGAGACTCTAAAACCCTAGAACTGTTGAACTCTAACTCAGACTCAAACTCTCTATTCACACTTACTTCTTACAGAAAACATGCACTACCCATATACTTGGTGGGGACTTTCCCTTCACTGTATACATGCATTTTCCTAATAATAGGCATGCTTACAATAGCTTGCATGTTTTTTCCATCTTGTTCTAATAATAGATCAAACTAAATATACTTCATGCTTTAATCCTATTATTATCTAAATCCATGTGTTTATTCTCTTCATTGCTTCTATATGTGCTTTCTTTTCCATTGCTTACACCTCAAGCTACTCTATTTTTTCCATTCTTAGCCAAAGCTTCCCAAAATGGCTAAGTCTCAATCTTTTTCTTGCATGTCCACATCCCCACACACTGACCTGTCCTTCTCTGGTATGTGCATTCTCATGTCTTGCTCTATTTTCACTTTTCTCCCTATGCACACATGCTTACGCAGACCTCCATACATGTGTGCATCTATCAATCTTCTACGTAATATAACTAATACTTAGTCATTTCTCATGACCATCATTACCCCACACTAGGGATATTGTTTGTCCTCGGTATTACTTGAATACAAAGAATGCCTTGTATGAATGAATGAATAAATAATTTGAACAAGAATATGGGCTTACACCCCAAGAATCAAAATAATTATGTTATATAATCCATGTGTGTATCATTACTCAGGCCTTTTTGGGTGGAAGGAGCCTTGGAAATTCCTTGTCCAAAATATTCTCTAACTCCTTCCATCCTTCCAAATCCTTAGTTGCTTTAATTGGCATGGTGTCTAAAATGGAAGTCACTTCTACGGGGTCATTGATCTTTCCCTTGAGCTTTATGATCATTTTATCAAGTTTTGAGGCCACATCATCTAGCACATCCATACCGCACATGACCAAAGGGAAAATTTCTTTGAGTCATCACTAAGTGTGGCCTTCAAAGTTGTAATCAAGTCTCTTTCCTTATCCACTTCGGCCTTCACCTTCTCTAGATTGACCCTATTATTTTACATTTTTATTGTATTTTATTTAAATCTTCCTCTTCATTGGTGAAAAGCACACTCACAACCTAATCATAATCTTAATAGTTTTCAAAGACAAAATTTTCCCTTTGTGCAAATTCTCCTTGGCCTCTACTTGTTAGCACCTTATAATGCACAAGGTGTATCTCTACATACTCTCTATCATTCTTCTTCTACAAGGTGGTCGTCTCATCCATAGGCCATGTTCCCAACCTCTTTTTGTCCAATAAAATCCACACCAAGTTCTCCAAATAGTGTAGTTTTGATTGGTACTCATCCTTGGCATGCTCAACCAATTATGAGTATGTGGTTATGACAACATTTACAATATACTATGCCTTCTTATATTCCACTTGCATTTGGCATTTCTCTTCTCTCAATTCCCACTCGGGTTCCTCAATATTTTGATCTTTCCCAAGATACCTCACGCATCCTCTTGATCACAACATCTATTAGGAAATAATTGATAAAATGTGTGGAATAATCCCTCACAAAATCGCAAATGTAAGAAACTAATATGCGAAAATATTACAAATCTCAAATAAAAGTGTAGAATAAAATAACACAACATAAAGATACGTATTTAACGTGGTTCACCCAATTTGGGCTACGTCCACCAAGAATCACTTGCTCATATTTTATTACAAGCCACTACTCTCTCAATATAATACCCGATCTATTTGGAGCTATGCTCAACAAAATCTATAGAATTCACACTGAATTCAAAACACATCTGCAATGTTACATGTTTGAAAATGCGGGAGGACTGCGTGTTTGAAAATGCGGGCGGGCTGCGTGAGGGTTTTGAAAGCATGGTTTCAGCAGCTCTGGCTGCTGAATGTCTTTCAAAGGACTGCGTAATAGCTGCTAAAGCACCGGTAAAAGAGAAAGAATCGACCATTGGTGGTAGTTTTGGATCTAGAGCCTGGGCGGATGTTGTAAAGATTCCTCCTAACAAAAATGTGGGGCCTCAACCTGCATGTGATCTGATTTTTAAAAGTACAAAAGATGTTGAAGGGGTGACCCACTTACAGGTGCCTGATGGATGTCTGCATAGGGCACTGGAGAAAACCAATCTGGCCCTTTTCGGAAAATTTTGGGGTCACGACCCAATGTGGACATTATCAGAAAATGGGCCATTCGCAGATGGAAACCAAAAGGGGATTTGATCATCACCACCATGGCAAAGGGATTTTTCTGGCCCGTTTTAATCTCCAATCTGATGTTGACTCGTTCTTTTTGGGTGGTCCCTGGTGTCTGGGTAATATGGGACTGTTTTTAAAAAAATGGTATCCTGGATTCAATCCATTTGTTGAGAACATTCATGCCATACCCATCTGGTGTAGACTCCTAGGGCTACCCCTGCATTTATGGGATGATGAAATCCTCCTTCATGTAGCCAAATTGATTGGTTCACCTATTGGACTAGATGGGCCCACGAGAAATAGGTCAAGACTGGCATTTGCTAGGTTCTGTGTCTCTACTGAAATGGATCAAGAGCTTCCTGATCACATTGTTCTGCATAGTCCAAATTTGGAGTATGGAAACAACAAATAGAATATGAAGCTTTCCAACTAAGATGTAGCAAATGCCATAAATTAGGCCACTTTGCCAACAAATGCCTTGAACAAATAGTACAAAAGCTGGAAATACTCTCAGATATATTTGAAGCTCAAAGACAGAAATAGATGGATAAGGCTGATAAAGAGCCGCTAACTGATCTAGCTACTGGAAATAGACGTTTGTAGAGGCATTCCAGGTTAAAAGAAAGGAAAAAAGGATTTAAGGCGAAGAGGCCACCGGTTTATAGAAAACTATGGAGACCTAAGAAACTGGTTGAGACTCAACAGGAAATCGATCTAGGTCCGAAAGAGGAAGAAAACAAAAGCGAGATGTCAATGGATTTAGCAATGAACACTTTGACACCAAATCCGGTAAAGTTGAGCATGGAGGTTGATGAAGAAAATGAAAAATTTATCATTTCTCTTTCTTATATGGAAGAAGAGATGGAAAAAATCACTACTCATCAAGAGCTGTTAAATAGAAATAGCTCTCTAGAGAAACTCAAAATGAGACAAGGAAAAGTCAAAGAGGATCTAGAATCCATTGCACGAGATCTAAACCAAGATAAAGAGGATACTGATATGGAGGAGCTAGCTTCTAAACTGGATAAACAGACTGATATTGTCACAGGAAAAGAGGATGGGGAAATTACCCCCATTAGCAAGGAAAATATACCAGACTGTGATAATGATGGATTCATCTTAGTGAGAAGAAAGAAAAGAGGTCTAAAAAGTCTGGAAGAAAGTCCAGAATCACTCTATAGTGATAAAAAGAAGCAGATTGGAAGTTGGGAAGCTTCCACCTCAAGAATCACAAGGGCCACTTTGCTAGAAGAACTACAAATATTGGAGTCACATATAGAAAAGGCAGGCTATCAAAGAGAGAAGCAAGAGAAAAAGAGACTGAAAAAGAAATTGCAGATGGTACACAAAGAATTTTGAACCATCCGGAAAATGCATCTCCAAAATTTTTTTAATGAAGGTTATTTCTTGGAATGTCAGAGGCCTCAATGGGGGGCCTAAGAAAAGAATGCTAAAGGAAATTAAAAGATCAAATAGACCCAACATCCTTCTTATTCAGGAAACTAAAATGAAAAGTAAGGCAGTTGAAGACTACAAAAGATATTTCTGGGAGAACGCTACCTTTGCTGTTGTTGATTCTCAAGGGGCTTCTGGAGGCTTAGTGATCTTTTGGGATACCAAGATTGTTAATGGTAAGGTACTCTCCTCCACCTAGAACCATTTAGCTATTATTTTTAAAAGTCTTGAAAATAATCATAGCTGGATTCTGTCTAATATTTACGTGCCCAATACTACTACTGGTAAAAGAAATCTATGGAAAGAGTTAACCTTATTCCGAAGCAATGTTGAAAACATGAACTGGTTGGTTATGGGAGACTTCAATACTCCTTTGAATCTGGGAGAAAAATTTGGGGGAAGCTCTGAATTCTCCCTTGGTATGGAAGAATTTGTTGGCTTCATTTCGACTCTTAATCTTATGGACATAGAGCTTCATGGCAATCAATTTACCTGGTCCAATAGAAGATTTGGGGAGAACTTAATCCAGGTTAAACTTGACAGAGCTCTTATTTCTACCAATTGGATTCTGGACCAGAATTTTCATCTTTCTTCTCTCCCCAGAATGGGCTCTGATCATAATCCAATTGTCCTAAATTTCTTCAATTGGACAAAACCTTTTCATGGTAATTTCAAATTTGAGAAAATGTGGCTCGAGCATGAAGATATTCTGGATAGAATTAAAGAGTGGTGGTATTGGGAAGGCACAGGGATGGCCCAATTCAGGCTTCTGCAGAAGTTGAAGAATGTTAAACAAAAGATTAGAATTTGGAATAAAGAGGTTTTTGGAAACATTTTTGAAAAGAAGAAAGAACTTAAGCAACAGCTAGAAGAGCTTGAGCTAAATGTTTCCATGAAAGGTATGTCTCTAGAGGATCATCAGTGGGAAAAAAACTCCTCTCGGATCTGCATAATATAAACAACCATGAAGAATCCTTTTGGAGAATGAAGTCTAGAGCCCTTTGGCTTAAAGCAGGCGACAGGAATACAAAAAAATTCATTTGACAACCCTCAAACATAGAGCTTGTAACAAAATATCTGAGGTTGCTAAAGGCAATGGAAACATTACTAAGGATCCAGAGGACATCAAAATAGAAGCACTTAATTTTTACAAGAACCTCCTCACTGAGAATAACTCCTATAATGAACAAGCGGCCTCTTTCCTCTTAGACTCCATTCCTAATAATCTGATACCTGCTGAGAGATTTAAAAGTCTTTCAAAAACTGTCACCATTGAGGAATTAAAAAAGGCTATTTTTGCTTTAGAAGGGGATAAGGCTCCAGGTCCAGATGGCTTTTGGCTAACTTTTACCAAAGATGTTGGGAAATATGCTCTGAAGATCTCTTGAAAGTTATTAATGAGTTTACAGAACGGAAATCTCATTAAAGAACTAAATAATACACACATTGTGCTTGCCCCGAAAAATTTGGATGCAAAGGACTTCAAAGATTTCAGGCCTATCAGTTTAGTTAATGTTATATATAGGATTTTCACAAAGATTCTCACCACTAGAATGCAACCTATTCTTATGGAGATCATTTCACAACAACAGAGCGGATTCATCCAGGGAAGAATTATTCAAGATGGAATTATCATGGTTCATGAAACTATACATTCTATGGATAAAAGTAAAAAGGCGGGGATGGCTATCAAGCTGGACATGCATAAAGCATTCAACAGAGTCTCCTGGAGATTCATGGATGAGGTCTTATCCAAGTTTGGTTTTCAAATCAAATTCAGAAAAATCATTCACTCTTGTATCTCTACCTCTAGATTCTCAGTGGTTGTTAATGGGGAACCTGTGGGTTTTTTTGCCAGCAATAGAGGTATCCGCAAGGTGACCCAATTTCCCCTCTATTATTCATTATTATGGCTGATAGTTTAAGCAGATCTATTTCCAAAGCTATTTGCATTGGCATGATAAAAGGCTTTCCTCCAACTTCTGGCAATCAGATCTCCTCACACCAACAGTTTGCTGATGACACTCTGCTTCTCCTGATGGCCTCAATCATTGAGGCAAAGGCTATCAAAACTGTCCTTAGATTTTATGAGGAAGCCTCGGGACAAAAAGTTAATTTTGACAAAAGCTCTATTTATTTCTTCAATACTCCTTTGGAAAGGCAAAGAAAGATTGCTAATATTCTAGGATGCACTATTAATTCTCTTCCAGCTACTTACTTAGGTTTACCTTTAAGTACTGGCAAGATTTCTGTGGAGGTATGGAATGATCTTATTAAGAGATTTCAAAGAAAGTTGGCTGGCTGGAAAGGAGTTGTACTTTCAAGTGCAGGCAAGTGCCTATTGGTTAAAAGCACGCTCCAAAACTTGCCTATTTACATCATGTCAATGTTCAGCATACCTGCAGCAGTGATGAATAGTATTGAAAAGATTCAAAAGCACTTTTTATGGCACGGTACTGAGGACAGATTCAGATATCATCTTGTGGCTTGGGAGCAGGTATGTAAACCTAAGAGACTTGGGGGGTTAGACATCAAAGATATCAAACATATGAGTGCTTCCCTTATTGCAAAATTAGGTTGGAGGCTTATAAAAGAGCACAAACCTTGGACAGAGTTGGTTAAGATCAAATATCTTTCAAACCAAAACAAGATTTCCTTCATATATGATCAGTCTCTTCTGAGTGGTTCTATTTTCTGGAACAACCTTCTTCACGCAGACACATTCTTTCTCAGGGGTGTAGCTGGAAGCTTGGGGATGGGAAAAACATAAACTTCTGGATAGATAAGTGGACTGATTCTAACTGGATTTTTGCTTATGATCACATTAAAGATAGCTTAATTACAAAGTATGGGCACAAAATCCAGGGGTACATTGAGAGGGATGGAAACAAAAGAAAATGGAAACAACTAAAAGTGGAGAATGATAATGTACAGGCTGATGTTTCATCTTTACATAATCAACTTTCTCTAATCCATATAAGTAATCAAAATCTTAAGGATGAACTCATCTGGAAAGATTCTTTTGATGGGGAATACTCTGTTAAATCAGGATATAATTCTTTCTTTGTATCCATGGAAAGTGAAATTAAGTGGCACAAGTTGTGGATGCTGGAGTTAACCCCTAGAGTGAACTTCTTTTGGTGGCTAATCATTAATGGCAAGATCCTAACTAATGACAACCTCATCAAGAAGGGATTCATCATGCCGAATAGATGTTGCATGTGTCAAAAAGAGGCATAAAGATATAAAGCATTTATTCCTCCATTGTGAGTTTGCTTCCAAAATTTGGCAGCTTGTTTTTGCAAAGTTTAATCTGAGATGGATTTTTCCCCTTACCTGTCTTCAGGCCTAGGAACAATGGGACTCTCCATTTAAGCATTATGTGGTGAAAAGATTATGGCAACTTGTTTTACCCCACACTATGTGGAGAGTTTGGAAGGCTCGTAATGATAACATTTTCAGAAACAATAGAAAGGCATGTAACAAAGTCTACAAGGAAATTATCATTGTTGTGCAAGATAATATTGCTAGATTTAAACCTCCTAAAAATAGGCTTTACCCGAGAAGGAAGAATACATCCTGACTGATTGGAATATTGACACTGTCAATAAGAATAACAATGGTATTGATAGAAACACAGTCCGATGGATTAAGCCTCCCACTGATTGGCACAAGTTAAATTTTGATGGGGCCTCAAAAGGCAATCCGGGGACTCTGGAGGAGGGGGAGTCATCAGAGATCAAAGAGGTTGTTTTGTTGCTACTTTTTCTGGGAGAATGGGCAGGCAGACTAATCATTACTCTGAAGCCCTGGTGGCTCTTTGGGGTATAAGACTTACCAGAGATTGTAATATTCCGAATATTATAATTGAAGGTGATTCTCTGAATATCATCAATCTATTAAACAAAAAGCAACACCCCAGCTGGTCTATCAGAGATTTTATTGGGGAAGCTATTGATATATGCAAGAGCTTTGAAAATGTTAAAATCACCCACACCTATCGGGAAGGAAATAGGGTCACTGACAGTTTGGCTAACCTCGGTGTTACTAATACCTTTCAAACTTGGCTTAGGGGGGACGTTCTGCCCACTCAAATCAATAAAGCCATAATCAATGATCTACATGGCAGTGAAAATCAGCACTAACGGCTGTAATTTGGACGCTAATGTGCAGATCCTCAAGTACAATATGATGACATCACATAAGATATGGATGATTGATGCGATATGTGCGAGATGGACTGTCATCATTTCTAGGCATAGGAGGAAAGCCGAGGAGTGGGGCAATAATTACAAGTATGGTATAATAATTAAACCTGCTTTCACGGAAAGGAAAGATTCAAATACCAACATCAAAGCTCTGCCTGTCCCACATAGTGATAGCATTTTTACCGTTGAGAACAGGAAAAGGAATAGAGGAAACATGGGGGGTCCACCTTGCAAAACTGAACCGACCCACAATCCAAATCCAGTGGAAAGAGAATACATAGCTTTGGAATTACCTTCAAATCGGGGTCTGTCTAATTTAATTGAAAGGATTCAAGGATTTGACCAAGACATTTCTATCAGATTCACCCAGGGATGGAAGAATCGGATTGTCAAATATAGTAACATGGAGATTGAGATCACGGAAGAGCTCATCACCCAGATCACGGGCCTCAGCCTGGAGGGCACCAAATTCTTCAGTAAGAAGGTGGATAGGGAGGTGGAGACCAAGAAGTTCCTGGACGATGGGGAGAATCTTGAATTCGTGACTGCTGGCATCAAGGTGGCATCGATTCCTGAGCCTTTTGCTGAGCTTGCCAGGATGGTTGTTAGGTATGTAACTCTTGAAGGAAGATTTGTGACTATACCTCAAAAACATTTGATATTTCTAAATCACTTTCGTAGAAATATCATCATCAACTTTCCTCACTATTTGATAAACTCACTGGAGAAATCAATTAGGGAAGTTCAGAGCCACTCTAGGGCTGTCCCTTTGCACTAGGGGCTTATCCTCCTGATCCATCGCCACTGTTCTAGCTGCCCCCCATGAATCCTACCCCACCTTCTTCCTCCATACCTCCACCTGCTCGCACCGCTTCCACTCCCCCTGCTGAAAAGGAAGATTGAAGCTGCTGCTTCCAGCAAGAAAAGCAAGAGCATAAAAGCTAAAATCCCTTCTTCCCAACGGGTCCTAAGGAGCCACAAAGACCTAGAACTTGCTGAGAACCTCCTGCATATCAGTAAACCAATGGAGGAGCCCAAGGAGGAGGAATTGATGGAGCAGTGGACAGGTTAGAAAAGGAGATACAAGAGCTCAAAGGGACTATAAAAAATATGGAAAGAGCTAAGGGAAAAGGAATTCTTCAAAGTGATGATGAAGAGGGGGTTATTGCTGAAGTCTTCAAGAAGTTACAGTCCTTGGATGGCAGAATGGGGAATGCAAAAAGTCACAATGACTGCATATTATCTGCCCTTAAAAGCATTTATAATTTCATTGAACAACATGTTCATAGTGTCTGCAGTTTAAGTGGGGTTAATGAGGACATTTGGGGCCCTAAAGAGAAAAGGGATATTGCAATTGCTCAGGTGGATATGAGAGACTCCTCTCAGGCCACTGCCATTGCCTTCTTCATGTCACTGCAGGCTATCAAGACCAAGATTGATAGGGCTATCAAGTAACGGGTTGTTGTGTTGCTATTTTTTGGCTGCGAAGTTGCTGTTATCTGGTGGTTCTGGTGTTGTTTTTTGGTGGAGTTCTATATGTTGTTTCTCTTTTGGTTGCTTTTTGATCTTTTCTGCTTCTTTTTGGATCATTGTTCGTTTGGATCCTTTCTTCACTTGTATTGTCATATTTGGCTGTTGAGCCCTCTTTGGTTGGCCGTTTTTCCCTTCTCTGGGTGTTTCTCTCACCTTTGCTATCTGGCTTTTGAGCCCTTTTGTATACAGGGTATAGTCCCTTCAAAACTATTTGCCCTTAATAAAATATGAGAAAATCACATTTCCCGATATATTGGGCACATTTTAAGGCCAAAAAAATTCTCATGGGCAACACCGGTGAGATAACTATGGAAATTGTATAGTAATCTTAGTGTAGAGTCTTCAACACTTTCTCACATGAAAATAGACTCCACAACTTAACAATCTCCCACTTGGAGACTAGTTTTCCTTTGAGCAAGCTTCTCAACCCTTCACTAGTCTCCATGAAGACCAACCAAAGTTGAACACAGCTTCAGTTTTTCCCTTGTGACCACCTTGTTCATCATGTCTATAGGATTCTAACTGGTATGAATCTTCTCTAGCTTCAACTTATCTTCCTCCAAAGCTATCGTAATGAAATGGTACCTAAAATGTATATGCTTTGTGCTAGAGTGGAAAGTAGAGTTCTTAGCTAGGTGTATAGCACTCTGATTATCATTATGCAGTTTTCCTTCCTTTTGCTTATGCCCCAAATCCTCAAGAATTTGTTGTAACCAAATCATTTCTTTTCTTGCCTCTATGGTAGTAACATACTCAGCCTCCGTGGTTGACAAAGCCACTAGCTTCTGTAGTCGTGAAATCTAGCTCATTGTTATCCCACCTATAGTGTAAACATAACCTATTATGCTCCTCCTATTTTCTATGTCTCCAAGCCATATCTAAATCTACATAACCACACAAAATGGTGTCTAATCCATTATAGCACAAAAATTTCCCCATGGTCCCTCTCAAATACCGAAGGATCCACTTTACTTCCTGTCAGTGATCTCTACTTGGATCACTCATAAATCTACTCACCACTCCCACTGCATGGGAAATATAAGGCTTGGTGCACACCATGACATACATCAAACTGCCAACCGCTGATGAGTAAGGTACCTTGGACATCTGGTTTCTCTCCTGCTCTATCTTGGGACATTGCTCCTTTGATAACTTGAAATGGCCTGCCAAAGGAGTCCTAACCGGTTTAGCATCCTGCATATTAAACCTCTCCAAGACCTTCTTAATGTACTCTTCCTGAGATAAAGTTAGCTTTCATTCCTTCCTATCCCAAGATATCCTCATACCAAGGATTTTTTGGCTGCCCCCAAATCCTTCATAGCAAAGGATTCACTTAGTTGCTTCTTAAGTACTTTTATTTCCTGCATGTTTTTACCTGCAACCAACATGTCATCCACATACAAACAAAGGATAATATAACTATCATCCTCAAATTTCTTTAAATACATGCAATGGTCAAAATGACATCTAATATAACCGTACTCAATCATGAAGCTATCAAATTTATTAAACCATTGATGTGGAGTTTGTTTCAAGCCAAACAAGATCTTCTTCGTTTGCACACCATCTCCTCTTTACCTTTGACCTCATATCCCTCTGGTTGTTGCATAAATAGTTCCTCCTCCAAATCACCATGGATAAATGTAGTCTTTACATCAATTTGTTCTAAGTGTAAGTCTTCTGCTATAACTATTCCTATAATAGTTCTAATAGAAGTCATTTTTACTACGGAGAAAAAAATATCATCAAAATCTATACCTTTTTTATGTGCAAACCCCTTGACCACCAACTAGGCCTTGTATCTTTTCTTTCCTCCTTCTTCCTCTTTGACTTTGAACACCCACTTGTTTTGTAATGCTCTTTTTCCTTCGGGTAGCTTCACCAAATCCCATGTCTGGTTCTCCATGAGAGCCTGATGCTCCTCATCCATGGCTTGCTCCCACTTCTTCCTGGCATCTACCTGCATTGCTTCATCAAAGCTCTCTATCTCTCCACTATCAGTGAGTAATAAATAATAAAGAGAAGGAGAAAAATGTTCAGGTTCTCTTCTTACCCTAGAAGACCTCCTCAATATAGGAGTTTGGGGTTCCTGTTGAGGAGGTTCTTGAATTGATTCATGTGTCACTTTCCCATCCAAAAGATCCTCTACTACTACATATTCTTTCTTGGATTCTTCCTTGTTTTCCTATAACTTCTATTTATACATGACTTTCTCATTAAATACCACATCCCTAGATCAAATGATTTTCTTGTCCTTAATACTCCAACATTTATATCCAAATTCATCACCACCATAACCAATGAAAGTACATTTTTCTAATTTAGCCTCTAGCTTGGTCCTATCATCCTTGTCTATATGGAAAAACACCTCACATCCAAAGACTCTAAGAAATGAATAATCAAATTTATTACCATACCAAGACTCCTCAGGTATGCCTCCATCCAAGGCACTTGAGGGTCCTCTGTTTATCAAGTACACAATTATGCGCACCGCTTCTATCCAAAAAGAAAGAGGCGGGTCCTACATGTAACCTCATGATCCTAAAGACGTTCCATTATTGTTTTGTTCATCCTATCTAACACCCCATTTTGTTGTGGAGTTCCTAGAACTATCTTTTACTTGGATTCCATTCTTAGAACAAGAATCATCAAATTCATTGCTGCAATAATCCCCTCCATTATCGACTGAGACATTTTAGCTTAAGACTGTTTCATTCTCTACCAAGGCTTTCCATTTTAAAAAGTGTCAAATACATCATATTTGTTTCTAATACAATAAACCCAAACTTTCCTTGTTACATCATCAATAAAAGTAACATAATAACTTGAACCCCCAAGAGATGATACTTGAGCTAGCCCCATACATCAGAATGCACCAACTCTAACTTACTCTCTTTCTTTGTAGGTCCAACCTTGAGAAACCTTACTCACTTTTGTTTCCCATATATTCAGTCCTCACAGAACTCCAAACTTGTTTCTGTATATCCAGAAAAATCCTTCTTTATGATCTACATGCCCTTATGGCTCATATGACTGAGCCTATAGTGCCACAATGTTTTATCTACTTCTAAAGCCACAAGATTACAAACATTAGTACTATAAGTGGTTAAATACAAGGTTCCAACCTTCTTACCTCTTTCCACCACAAGAGCACCCTTGGTAACCTTCCAAGAGTCTGCTGTAAATATCACAGTATAACCATCACTTCCCAACTACCCCGATATCAAATTTCATCTTAATATAGGCACATGTCTAACATCCTTCAATAACCAAGTATTCCCATTCTCGCATGTTGACTGAATGAACCTTTTGTAACTATGCTACAAGGTTCATCATCACCAAGAAAAACATGCCCAAAATCTCCTTGAACATAATCAACAAAATAATGCCTATGTGGAGTAGTATGAAAAGAAGCCCCGAATCTAAAACCCAAGATTCAATAATATTGTGCAAAGAAAGAATCAAAGCATCCTGACATGCATTACTAATTGTCACATTTTCATCCTTTTTTTCTTCTTGTTGTTTCTTCTTGTCCCGAAGCTCCCAACATTCCTTCTTTTCATGCCCGAGACTTTCCATAGTGCCAATGTACTATCTTGCTTTTGGATTTTGACCTTTCCTATCCTTTGACTTTCCATGGCTTCCTCTATTCTTCTCGTCTCACTCTAGTTTCCACTATCAAAGAATTCCACTGAAGTAGAAGATTCCCTAGAGAATTTTCTTCACATTTCCTTGCTTATAATCACCCCTACAACATCCTCAAACTTCAACTTTGAGTTAACTAGAACCGAGTTGCTTAGCGCCATTATCAGGCTATTCCAACTCTCAGGTAAAGAGCATAAACTAATAAATCCCTAAGTTCTTCATCAAATTATATTAGAACCGAAGCTAGCATATTTACAACCGTATTAAAATCATTTAAATGATCTCACTACTGAACCATTCTCAGACATCTTCATATTAAACAAATTTTTCATTAAAAATATCTTATTAGAGGTAGAGGGTTTTTCATACAAATTCCCTAATGCATCCATCAATTATTTTGTACTCTTTTCCTTTGAAACATTAAATACTATCAAAGATGCAAGACACAATGGAATGTCCCAAGTGCCTTCCTATCCAAAGAAATCCCATTCCACATCTATCATGCTAGAGGGTTTGTTCACCTTCTCAGATAGCGAAATATAAAGATCCTTATGATAAATGCAATCTTCCATCTACATCTTCCAAAGACTGAAATTCTTCCCATTGAATTTATTAACCCTTGATCTTCCATCATGTGCCATAACTCCCACTCAAGCTAAAACTTTCCTGTGATCCATTACTTTAGCAAACCAAACCAGTTACGATACCAATTGTTAAGAAATAAGGGATAAAATATGTAAAACAATCCCTCACATGATCGGAACAATAATAACTAATATTGAAATAAAAATAACACAACACAAAGAGATAATATTTAATGTGGTTCACCCAACTTGGGCTACATCCACCAAGAATTACTTGCTCGATTTTATTTCAAGCCACCACTCTCTCAATATAATACCCAATTCTATTCACACTTGAATTCAAAACACATCTGCAATGTTACATTATTCCTACCATATGCATAAAACTATATAAGTAGATAACTGCTTAAGCATTTTTACAAAACTGTGGGTATCAAAACCATGGGCCAAAATTATCCCATAAACCTATGGGTCAAAATCCCACCCATATGAGAAAATAATGTTTCCCAATATATCAGGCACATTTTAAGGCCAAAATATATATTTTTTCAAGGGTTGTACCCCGAACCCCGAAGAGACAACTATGGAAAGTGTACAAGACTCTTAGTGTACAATCTTCAATGCTTTCTCACATGAAAATAGGCTTCACAACCTAACAACATCCTTATCAAAAATTATCAATTTGACTTCGATGCCATCTTATTGAGAGCATTACACACTTGCTCATTAGTGCTCATTTGGGATTCAACCACTGGAAATACCTCTTCTTGTGCTAACTTTATCCATGTTTCGATAATGACTTTACATTTATTTCAAACTTCATATCTTTCATGTGTGATTGATAAGCCCATGATAACATCTTTCTAGTGCACGAGAGGGCTTCATTCTTCTCATAAAATTACCAATAGAATAAATCCTCTTTGGCCACCGAGCTTTGGTTTCGCGCCATAAGGACCTTCACAAGATCATCAATATATTACAAGTGAGGTCCTAGGGGATCTTCCTTATCCTTATTCCTTTCCCTCTACATCCCTTCGCACCTCTTTCACAATAGTATGAATCATGCCACTAGCCTCTCCTATAACTCGTGTCTTCCTTGGAGGTGGTATCCTTGTCTTTCTCTTCCTCCTCCTCCTCATCTTTGTTTCACGCTCTTCTTCATGTTGGAAACTAAGATACTGAGAGGGGGTGAATTAATGTTTATTCAAACTTTGACAAACTATTTAATTCACTTAATTAGTGATGATAAATCCAAATCAACATTCACAAGTAATAAAAATGAGGGAGAGCACATAGATATAAGATTCAATGTGGGAAACCCAAAATGGGAAAAAACCCCACTGAAACCAAGAACTATATTAGGACAAGAATGTCATGTAAATGTTACATTGATTTCAAGTTAAGCATCTAATCAACATGGAGCTACAACTCCAAAATCTAACCAAGCACCTACTTAATCTTTGGTGAGCTTCTACTTACCTGGAGCTTCAACTCCCAAATTTATTCCAGCACCTACTTGACCTTCTGTAAGCTTTAACTTATAGGGAAGCTTCAACTCCCCATTTGCTAAGTTGTTAATTAGAATTATGGAAGATTTTGATCACATTGAATTTTTTTCTTCTTCGTGAATTGATAGTGATCACTAGATCAGCTCATTCTTCTTCTTGATTCTCCCCTTAATCATGTTGGGGTTAAACCATATAACAATGTTGCATGATCTATAATCAAATAAATCATACAATCAATTAATGTGGAAATAACCATAAGATAAAATAAAACAAGAGAAATATGACACCAAATTTAACGTGCTTCACCCAAAGTGTGGGTTACATCCACCAAGAAATGGCTAATTTTATTATACAAAGGTTTTACAAAGGAAATACAATGAAGATTTTTGTCTTCCAACACCTCATAGGGTGTTCAATGTTTTTCCCTCACTCAACTACTCTTTCTTTCTCACCAAGAAAACTAACATGCAAAACAATTGTTATTTTCTTCTCATACCCTCATACAATGTATACATGTATGTGTATATATATATATATATATATATATATATATTCTGGGCAACTAACTATGCTTTTACAATCAATAAACCATCTTTAAAGCAAGAGATTTATTCTAATTCTCATTTAAAGAACAAAGTATTGGCCGATGTTGATTCCTTCCCGATCGATGTCGGTCACTTCTTAACCGATTTCGGTTTCCTCTGTCCGATGTCGGTCACTATCAAAACCAACAATACATAATAGTAAAATTCTTGTGAAGTAATTAAGCTCCACACTTAACAAGCTCCTACTTGAGATCAATTTTTGCACTTATCTATACATCACCATCCTTGGTTCCTTTTCCTTGGTCCATTTCTTCCTCTTCAAGTCTCAAACTTGAAGACCAACAGAAGTGGATGAATCTCAAACTTCTCCTTACTAATGACTTCGTTAGCATATCTCACAGGGTTCTCATCCATATGAATTTTCTCTAACTTCAGCTGCCCATCCTCCAACACCTACCATATGAATTGATACCTCAACTGAATTTGTTTTGTTCTTGAATGAAATGTTAAATTCTTTGTCAGATGGATCGCGCTCTAACTATCGTTGTATAATCTACAATCCTCTTACTCCTTACCTAACTCTTTCATGAACACCGCCCATCCATATCATCTCCTTGCTAGATTTTGTAGTTGTAAAATACTTTTCATCTATAGTAGATAAAGCCACAACCTTCTGCAATCTTGAAATCCAACTAACTGTCATTCTACCTATTGTGAAAACATATCCAGTGGTGCTCCTCCTACCATCCAAATCTCCAACCATATCTGAATCAACATAGCCGTGTAAAAATTATCTGACCCTCCATAGCATAAATCCATTCCGGATGTCCCTCTTAACTACCTAAGAATCCATTAGACTACTTTCTAATGTTCTTTACCTGGATTAGCCATAAACCTACTCATAACTCCCACTTCCTATCCAATGTCTGGTCTAGTACAAACCATGACATACATAAAACTTCCTACCGCTAAAGCATAGGGAACACTTGTCATGTACTCAACCTCCTCGTGTGATGAAGGACATTGATCTTTGCTAAATTTGAAGTACCCATCCATAGGCATACTAACGGGTTTTGAATTATGTATGTTAAACATTTCCAACACCTTATTGATATAAGCTTCCTAAGAAAATAGAACCTCTTGTTTTTCCTATCTCGGTAAATTTCCATGCCAGGATTTTCTTTATAGCTCCCAAATCCTTCATTACAAATGTGTGAGCTAACATTTCTTTAAGTTTACCAATGTCTTGCATACTAGATCCTATAATCAACATATCATCCACATATAGTAACAAAATAACATAGCTCACATTTTCAAGCTTCTTAAAATAAACACAATGGTCAGATTTACATCTTATATAACCATGTTCATGCATAAAACTATCAAACCTCAAATACCATTGCCTTGGAGATTTCTTGAGCCCATATAGGCTCTTTTTCAATCTACACACAAGTTTATCCTTACCCTTGACTTCATAACCAAGCGACTGCTGCATATAAATCTCTTCCTCCAAATCACCATGAAGAAAATTTGTCTTAAAATTGTTTTAAATTATATTTTTGTTGCAACCAAACTTAGAACAATACGAATAGAAGTCATCTTAACTATAGGAGAATAAATCTCATCAAATTCAATACATGCTTTCTATGTAAATATCTTTACCATAATCCTTGCCTCCTACCTTTTCAGTCCACTCTCTTCTTCCTTGATTCTATAAACCCATTTGTTCTAGAGTTTTTCTTACCTACTAAAGAACTTGACCAAATCACATGTCTAATTTTGTTATAAGGATTCCATCTCATCATCCATGTCATGTTTCCAATGCTTGTGGGTATCTACTTGTATTACTTCTTCAAAGGTTTTTGTTCACCACTATCACCAATAATAATTAAGAAAAGGAAGGTGAAAATCTCTCTTTAGGTCTTCTTTCTCTTTGTGACATTCTTACTGAGATCTGGGGTGTCTTGGGATCATTTGGTGCCTATTTCACATTCATGTCAATCTCTATCAGTGACTAATGTCGGTCACCAGTAACCACCATTGTGGTTCCTCTGTCTTTCGAACAAATGTGGTTGCCTTTACCGACATCAGTTCTAGGATTACTGACGTCGGTTCTTGTAGATGTCTTCTCTAACTAAATCATATCATCGTCTTTGATGTGCTAGCTTGATTGACATTAGTTTTGTAGAACAGATGTTGGTGTCTGTGGATGTTTGTTTTAGGTATAAAAGCTGATTTTCCTTCAAAATCTCCTCAACTTGTTCATGTTTAGGCACCAAAACCTAATCCTTGTACATTCTTTTTTCATTCCAATCAACTTCATGACTCCTCACAATCTTATAATCTTCTAAATCCCAAAATCGATAGCTAAAATCACCATATCCATAACCAATGAAAGTACATCTCTTAGATTTAGCATCCAACTTCCTCCTATTTTCTCTATCAACATGCACAAAAGCTTCGGGCCAAAAAATATGAGAAAAGAAAAATCTACCTCTTTTTCAGACCAAGCTTCTTCTAGTATTCCACCATTCAATGTTGTTAAAGGCCCATGGTTGATCAAGTACACTATTATATCCAATACTTCCGCCTAGAACTTTAAAGGCAAGTCGGCATGTATCCTCATGCTTCTAGCATGTTCCATGATTATTCTGTTCATTCTTTCTACAGCTCCATTTTCCTGTGGAGTTCTGGGAACCATTCTTTCTCTTTATATTCCATTCTCTAAACAATAATCATTGAAATCCTTGTTACAATACTCACCACCATTGTCAGATCTAAGGAACTTCAATTTTAAATTTTTTTCCATTTTCTCTGAGGGTGCTCCACCTTTTAAAAGTCTCAAAACATCATATTTATGCTTAATACAATAAATACATAGCTTCCTGTGGCATCATCAATGAAAGCCACATAATATTGGGATCCTCCAATAGAAGCTACCTGAGTTAGTCCCCACACATCTAATTTTACAAGCTCCAATTTCTACTCCTTTATTGACCCAACCTTGAGAAATAGCACTCTCTTCTACTTTCAAAATATGTAATGCTCACAAAATTCAAGATCTAATTTTTTCAAATCTGATAACTTACCCTTAGCCTTTAAGATTTGCATTCCTTTTTCACTCATATGGCCTAGCCGATTATGCCACATGGTTACATTTGAATCTGTAGTAGATAGCATTGTAAAAGGAATCGATCATAAAAAGTAGACAGATATAAATTTCCTACCTTCTTACCTCTTTCCACAACAAGAGATCCCTTGGTAACCTTCCAAGAATCAGTTATGAATGTAACCACGCATCCAAATTCACCAAGTTGCCCTACAGATATTATATTTCTCTTAAGGCTTGACACATGCCTCACATCTTTCAATACCCATGCATTTACATTCTACAACTTTAGATAAACATCACCTTTACCAATAATATTCCATGGCTCATCATCTCCTAACTAAACTTGTCTAAAATCACCCTAAACATAATTTCTAAAATAACCCTTATTAGGAGTAGTATGGAAAGAAGCTCCAGAATCTAAAACCCGAGATTCTAATTTATTATCCAAGGAGAGAATAAGGACATCTTTCTTTACTTCACTTGCAATGTTTGCCTCTTTACCTTTTCTCGATGTATTCTCTTTGTTTTCCTTGGACCAACATCGATAAATTAAATATTTGTACTTGGATCTAGATCTGTCATGTCTTGACTTTGATCTCCCATTCTTCTTTCTCATTGATGATCTATCCTTAGATCTCCCCTACTTTCTACAGTTAAAGTGTTTCTAGATGATGCTTCTCCTGAGATTTTCCTACATATTTCCTCATTAAGGATTACACTAACCACATCATCAAATTTCAAACCTTTAGAAGCAGTTTTTGTATTACTAACAACCATTACCAAGTTATCCCAACTATCTGGAAAAGAGCATAAGAATAAAGTGATTTCACTTCATCATCAAATGGAATTTCTACCGATTTTAATTGATTTACAATAGACTAAAATCATTCAAATGATTAGATACATATCCACCTTCTTGCATCTTAGAATTAAACAATTTTTTCATCAAATAAACCTTATTCAAAGCACTAGGAGTTTCATACAAATTTGCTAAAGATTTCATCAACTCTACCATGGTTTTGCATCTGTAAATTCAAAGCCATTTGATGTTTCAAGCTCAATCTTATAGATCCTAGAGCCTTTCATTAATAACCTTCCATTCTTCATCATCATCATGTTTGGCTTTCCATGCTCATCCAATGGTAAGTATATATTTTTTATACAAATAATCCTCAACCTGTATCTTTCATAGTTGATAATTATGATTGTAAATTTATCTACTCTGTATTTACTATCTTTTTCCTTTTATCTACTCCCACTCAATCAGAAAAACCCTTTGTGAGTAGATCTTTTCAAGACACAAAACCTCCAAAAAAAGCTCGATACCAATTGTTGTGGTTACACCATATAACAATGTTGTGCAAATCTATAATCAAATAAAGCATACAAGCAATGAATTTGGAAATAACTATAAGATAAAATAAAACAAGAGAAAGATAACACCATTTTAACTTAGTTCACCTAGTGTGGGCTACGTCCACCAAGAAATGGCCAATATTATTATTCAGTGCTTTACAAAGGAAATAAAATGAAGATCTGTTGTCTTCCAACACCTCATAGGGTGTTCAATGTTTTTCCCTCACTCAGCTACTCTTTCTTGCTCACCAAGAAAACTAACATGCAAAACAATTGCTATTTTCTTCTCTCATACCCTCATACAATGCATACATGCATATATATCTATTATGGGAAACTAACTATGCTTTTACAATTAATAAATCATCTTTAAAGCAAGAGATTTATTCTAATTCTCATTTAAAGAACAAAGCACCATCACACAGTGACCAATGTTGGTTCCTACTACACCCCAATTCCAGCCACTTCTTAACCAATGTTTATTACCTTCTAACCGATGTCGGTTTCCTCTGGTGATCATGCTCTGGTCACTTTCAAAACCAGAAACATGTAAAATCAAGCTTCTTGTGAAGCAATTAATCTCCACACTCAAGAATTACACCTCTCTTTTGTTCACCTAATCAACATCCAATCTCTATCATACTGGCTCATTTTATACACATCTTCATATCACATTCTACACCTTGAAACATACAAACAAGCATCTACTTTTCATGTGTTTTAACCCGATGTAGAACTTCAAAGTAAGAAAGTATATTTTTTCACCTTGATCCTCATATTGTTTGATGTTTTCAAGAATCGTCAAAAAATGGTCATCACCAACTCATTCTTCTGCACTCTACTTTCAAGGCTCTTATTTTTCTCTATTTCACTCTTAATCATCCTCTTCTCTTCATCCAGATCATCTTCTCATACTTTTTGACTCTTTATACTAACTTCATCTCATAGACCTAGTCCAAGAACACCTATCTCTCGCATTATACTCCTACATGCATACACATAGCTCACCCAATCTTCAACCTTAACTCCATTAAAAAGTATATTTTTGTACACATTCTATGCCACTTTACATTGCCTTTCACATTTAAAATTACATACTTTTCACATTTTCATACTTGACAACTTATCAAGGTAAGATGAAGAGGTTTCAAGTGTAACTCACTTAGGACAACGTCTGATCATATTTCGGTTATATTTTCATACTTTGTAGGCTCATTCATGATTCATTAAGGTCAAGATGATTGATGATGTGTTCTCTTTCTCTTCATTTCACTCTTTTATACTTAATCCATATTCCATCCAAACTTGTCATGTCAATCTTTGTAATGGTTCACTATGATTTTACCCTTTTCCTCAACATGAAACCTTTATCTTGTGCAATAATATGCTTAGTTCCAAGTGTATCTCGATAGTTATAGGAGATTTTCACACTTCCTTGTTGATCAAATAATACTTTTTAGAGATCACACAAGAATTCCGCATGGGAGAGAAGGCTAGGATCAAGGGCACGGAGGAACAAGAAGAACCCACGCATGGAGGGCAAGTTCAGCTTTTGGGACTTAGCCGATTTTGAGCATGACGACCTATTTTTAGAATATGGCATGTTGAACACACCAATGATGCGTAGAGATGCGTGCGCATGTATTGTATATCTTTAGAGGATTGGATCGAAGCATTTTGCATGGAGACGAGCTAAGAATAGGATTTTCACTTCAGTTAATTGTAAGAGGTCTATAGATAGCACACTTGCATGTGTGGCTATGCCTATAAATGGCACGTGGCTATTAATAGCATGCGGCCTATTTTTGGAATAGATAAGCGGTGAAGGGAAAGTCCCCACCCTATATATATGATGTGAAGTACATAGTAATACATACATATATAGATATACACAGAGAGAGATGGATGTATGAAGGTATAGAGATATATGCATATGACTGAATTACTGTATCAAATCCATGTGTGCATTGGTATAGATTGCCATTATTGTAAGGAGCTTCTATGTTTATTAATATATGGAAGATATTGGTTGAATCTAAGTGTCATTCCTGTGTGTAATTGAGTAGTGCATGTTATTGATTCAATCATGATTACTATTTAAAGCTTGTTCTTTCATAGATCTAAATGTAGCATGCATTGTAGAATGATGGATTAGTTATGGATCTATATGTTTCTTCCTTCATCATGCTAACATCCTACTATAGCAACCCTAAAGAGGGACCTGTACCTTTACGTGCTTCGGGTGAGTGATCTAGGTTGAGTGATGTGCCAGCGTGACTAGGGTGTTATCTAGTAAATTCTAGGCTACATCATTGGTTCCATTGCTGATACCTCTTTTTCAAATTTTTTCAGGATGGTTCATGATGAAGATGTACCAGTTAACTCTAGCAACTATTAAGGAGTGGATACATGATTTGGAGGAAGAATATGCATGCAGTTCAGCATTGGATTTGAGTTTAATGCACGCACTTGGGTAGAACAAAATCTATATGACAACCTATATGAGACATGTTTCACTATCTTTCCAGTATAACTATATGAGTGGCTTACTGCTTATGCATCTCACCGAAATTGGAGGTATCGCACACTTTTCTGGACACTAGAAGAATTTTAGGCCCTTTATGATGTTGATCTGATCTGGACTCGTGCTGTGGATAAGTGGTTTTGTGGTGTTCTAAATAGTTATATTCTAGAATATTCAATTTTAACGTATTCTTTCCTAGAGGTAGCTAAATTCTAGTTTTTACGGTATCTAAGAGGATTATATCTGTAATTTATTCCACTAGTGATCAAGATCTTGATGGTAACTTTGAACCTGGAGAGTAAACCAATGGCTAACTAAACTTCACCATGTGTGAGGGCAAGAATAGGTTTGGTGAAAGATGGCAGACCTAGCGGCAAAGAGGCAGAGAGAGGAAAGGCAGCTTAAGTATAATGAGGCATGCGAGAGGGAGATAGAGAAGTAGTGTTCCATTGCATAAAGTATGGCATTGAGGAGAGAGATGGCTCGTGAAGGATTTACAACTCACGTAGAAGATGTGGAGCTAGAGCATCAGGATCTCCCCATCTTGGAAAACATGACAGAGATCCCCCTTGGCTTCACACAAAAGTGTGCCAACAGAGACTACCTGGGCCATGGGCATGCATCTTAATCCACCTAGGTGACCTAGCCCTTGCGCTTGGTTTTCCAGTATCTAGTACGACAAGTAACCAAAGAAGCTAACTTGGGAAGTAGGAGAGTAGGGGTAAGTCAGGAGCAAGTACATCAATGGTAGGACAGATGAATTCAATTATATTTGGAGGAATATTCTTAGGTGCATCATCTGCATAGAATGTGAGCGCACAGAATGTTGGATTCACCTTTAGAAGTGGAACTACCTCACAGACTATAGGGGTTCAGTATAGTACTACTTGTCGGAGCACAGGGGAGTACATCTACAGGTATTCTAGCTACAAGTGGAGGATCAGGAGGTATATGTGGTTCTAGTTCCGGTGGATCTGGTGGTTCTGGAGCCGAGGGAACACAGAGGTTTTGGATCGGGTGGTCAAGGTCTACAAAAACCATAAAATATCTATATAGAGATATCTCTTCATCTCCTGGAGTATATAGGTATAGAGGATGCTTCTGAACATGTGCATATGTGTGAAATCTTGTGGTGTGCTAAAGGGATCATGGCTTCTAAGAAAAAGGTAAGTTAATTTACTACTACACTCCAGGGATGTGCACACAGCTTGGTATAGGAAGTTTGACCCTGATCAAACTTGTGTGGATTATGTAGCATTGAAGGATGCTTTCTTGAAAGAGTTCCATATCCCTGAGTTTGAGTAGAAAAGTATAAGTGTGCTCAAGGATATCAAGCAAGGCACTACTGAGAGTGTATGTGAGTATGATGCCCATTTTAAGACACTTCTATCTAAGTTATCTTATGATATTCACGCAAGCCAGCATGCACAATGGTTTGTTGGTGGATTGATTACACCATTCAGAAGAGCACTATCACATAAGACATACATTGATCCGTGAAAGCACTAGAAGCATATTTATGTGCTGTTGAGGTAGTTGGGAGCATTGACACTAGCATTAGTCCATTCTTAGAGGCACAAATTATAGCTATGGAAAAGTAGTTAGAGAATTTATCAGTGAATTTAGCCCATGAAATGTGCTCAGGAATTTAGTGTATAGATTGTGAAGTGGAAGGTCACACCAAGGATAGTTGCCCTCTCATATCATACGCTAATTATTGTTGGATTGTGAGATTTTTCATTTGAATCATGATGTTAGTCATTGTCCTTTGTTACAAAACATGATAAGGAAGAATGTATCCTACTTTTGTAAGATTTATAGGTCCATGACCCATGATACTAAGTATTTTCAATTGATTGGTTAGATCCAGGATGCTATAGACATTGGGATATGAAATATAAGTGTAACAGATAATTCTAAAGGTAAGAATGAGCACCAAGATTGGGATCATAATCAAATGCGCTATGAAAGGAATGAGGGGAGTTTTAAAGGAGGTCATGGAAGAGGACATGGATATCATGGTGGATATGGAGGACAAGGCCATGGTGGAGGAAGAGGTGAGTTCCCTCGTGGAACATGTTATACGTGTGGATCTCTTGACCACTATAGGCACAAATGTCCTCAGAATATTGCATGTTCTTTCTGCGGAAAGAACCATAGCTATGAAGAGTTCCCAAGACTTATATGAGCATCTGAGTAAGTAGCATAAGAAAGAAAACAAAGGCGTCAGGATGGTTAGAATCCAGTGCACAGTAGAAGATCATTGGATGCCCAAGATAGCACGTAAAGGACTGAGGCATTAACAAAGTGAAGATTACTACACATGCTGAAGTGGTGTGCGCAAGAGAGGCATTACACTAGAATCCTAAGATCACCAAGGAGGAGGTTTTGCATGTGGAAGGTACCCAGATCCTGCTCATCGAAGGGAGGTTTATCGGATACCATGGAAGTGCTAAGGAATCTTTAGGGTGAGATACAGTACTTAAAGGAGCAGAAGAAAGCATCAGAGATAGTCCAAACTGATATCGATGATCTAAGAGAAGTGTGTAAAATGTTGCGCCAGGAGAACATCATTCCACTATTAGGAAGTTGGTTAAAGGGAACACTCCACATGCAAGTATTGAGACCGGACGGTAGATTCTGCGCATGCAAATATTCCCCCTGATAGCATTGACTATGACAAGGAAATTACTCTGAATGCTATTGTGGATGGATGGTTGTTGAGAAACATATTGATTGATACATGTGCGGAAGTAAATGTTCTTACATTAGATGCATGGGTAAAAATGGGGAGGCCTCCATTGCAGCCATCATCTAATGTGTTGTTTATGGAAAACAAGACTAAGGCCACTCCCATAGGAGTTTTGAAGGATGCATCTATAACCATACAAGGGGCCAAGTTCACTTGGGATTTTGAGGTATTAGCACTTGCAGAAGCAGACAATTTTCCAGCCTTGCTTGGATGCCCTTGGTGTTATGCGAATAATGTTGACTTGAGATTCAATAAGGGGTATATCATCTTTGAGAATAAGGAGGAAAGGGTTGTGATACCTTTGACAGATGGGAAGTCTACACCATATGTTGAGCCTCTAAGTGAGGAGGACTTAAACAAAATTTATGTACGCACTATTCAGGACCTAGAGGTCAATGAGCCATCAAAAGAAGGCATCCTACAGTGGGAGGATTCTCATTCTATTAGTGATACTACAAGTATTGCTTGTGACAATTGGGCTCATGGTACATATGAATTAGTAGGGCGTGAGGTGAAAAGCATGGTTGCACGCAAGAATGGACTTCATTCGGTTTGACGGATAGGTAGCACAAGTACCTTGGTATACATGGGCAAAAGATCTTCTTGTATTTTTGAAAGCCATGGAAACATAGTGGAAAGATCAAATTAAGAGAAGAGATATGTTAGTATATACCTTACGTGGGACAACAACAACGTGTTTGTGGGTAGTCCATAGAGATAATCTTATAGAATGGGAAGAGATTGGAATCACCTTATCTATTAGGTTTGTAAGGAATAATGCACCTACACAAATCTGCACTTATCATGGTGATCAACTTGTTTAGCATCACATTCAGCAGTGTGAGAGACTCTGGATAGCAGGACAAGAAGCATTACCACCTTCACTTTGGGTGCATAGATTGTACTCTACACTATAAGGATGCGCATGTGCATGGTATGTATACACAGAACTACATCGAGAGACTGAAACTAGCAAAAATTGACTACGATGGGAATGATCCAAACCTTTGACTACTTTTCTTCCCAACCTCCAATAGAAGAGGCATTAAATTTGTCAAGTGTTTAACTATGGGAGATAGTGCAAAAGCAAAAGAGCATATTCAGGAATTATTTGGTGAGATAGAGTCTAGATGCATTTTGAAAAGGAAGAAGAAATGGACTCCATACTACTTGAATGTGCTTTCCTTGAGAAAGAGAAAGGAAAGATGGTTTACATCATGGATGATGAGGAAGTTGAGAACCTAGATATTGAACATTCACAAGGGGTGCACGAGGTCTTGGATAATGCAGAAAAGGATACGTGCACCTATCATGAACCCATGAAGAAAAAGAAGGTGAATATAGGTTCATGGAGGCTGAGCCTAAGGAGGCCATCATTGGAGACTACTAGTCAGACTTGGAGGTAGAAAAGATCATTGAGTTACTCAGGGATTATCAGGACTTATTCCCTCGAGGGTATCATGAACTTAAAGGCATGCATAAATCACTTGGGAAATGAAGATAAAACTTAAGGATGGTGCATGACCAGTTAGAAGTGACCTTACAGAATGAATCCTAATTTGCATGAAAAGGTAAAAGAAGAAATTGATAAAATGTTGAAATATGGAATTATCAAGCCCCTTGATGAGTCAAAATGGGTTAGCCCAATGGTGATCAATATCAAGAAGGATGGATGAATTAGAATATGTGTGGACTATAGGGAGCTAAATGTTTCATGTAACAGATCCATTCCCTACGCCATTCACTGAGGAAATACTGGAAGGAGTGGCAGGGCACGAAATATATTCTTTCACATATGGGTTTTCGGTATCATCAGGTTAGGATTTCTCAGAGGATCAAGAAAAGACAACATTTACTACTAAATGGGGTAGTTTTGCCTATACTTGTGATGCCTTTTGGATTGAAAAATGCACTGTTGTATTCTCACACATAGTTGTTCAAGAATTCAAATATTTTATTCACAACTTCTTATAGGTCTACCTAGATGATTGGATAGTATATGGGCTTGTGAAAGATCATTGTGACAATTTACGCTTAATGTTTGAACAGTGCAGACAATTGAGTATCTCTTTAAACATCAAGAAGTGCATATTTGCTACACCATTTGGAATATTGTTAGGACATATAATCTGCAAGGAAGGTTTGTTGGTTGATCCAGCTAAGGTTGCAGTCATTTTAGGCTTGGAAGCACCTACCAATCAAAGTGAGGTGCGTGGATTTTTAGGTCATATAGGATATTATAGAAAATTCATCAAAGGGTATGCCAAAGTTTTGATGCACCCTTGGAAGAATTACTAAAGGGGAAAGGTACATTTTATTGGGAGAACCATAAAGCAATGCATGTTTGAGATATTAAAGAGAAACTTACTACCGCGCCCATTCTACATTTTCCCTCATGGGATAAACCATTTCATGTGCATGTGGACGCCTCTAGCATGGCCATTGGTGTGTGTTAGCTCAACCTAGAGAAGGTATTGTCAATCATCCAATTTGTTTTGCTAGTAGGAAGTGACTCCTGTTGAACATAATTATATAACTACAGAGCGTGAAGCTTTTTCAATGATCTATGCATTGCACAAGTTTTGACAGTACTTGTTAGCAACACCATTTTTGTTTTATACAGATCACATGGCATTGAAGTACTTGGTAAACAAGCCATCTTACAGGGTGCATATGCAGATGGGTACTCCTATTTTAAGAGTTTGACTTCATAGTTGTGGTGAAGCTAGGGAAAAGTAATTCTGGACCAGACCATTTATCTAGAATCAACTCAGGAGAGGAAGCACAGAACAATTGAAGAAACCATGCTCGGATGCATAGTTATATAGGTTACAACGCGCGTGCCATCGGAATTAGAAGACATTGTTGTCTTTCTACGAACTAGTATGGCACCAGAAGGAATGAAGGCATTAGAAAAGAAACAACTTGCTATACGTGTGGCACCATTTATGTTAATCAGTGGTGACCTCTACAAGTTAGGCAGAGATGAAGTATTACGTCATTGTGTATTAGAGCATGAGCGTAAGGATATTATGGAAGAAGCCCATGGTGGTATTGTAGGAGGCCATTATGCAGGTGATGTGACTGCCTGGAAGATCCTACTTGTTGGATTATGGTGGGAGACATTGTATAAAGATTGTAAAGAATATTGTAAGGTGTGTGATCATTGTCAATGCCTAGGAAAACCAGGGAAAAGAGATGAGATGCCTTTGAGACCAATTACTAGTGTTGAACCATTTGAGAAATGGGCCATTGACTTTGTAGGACCTATTTCACCAGCCGCGCATAGGACTGGATCATGTTATATCATTACTTACACAGATTATCTCACATGGTGGGCAAAAGCAACACCTACGAAGGATTGTACAATAGCTAGATTTCTATGGGAGAATGTTCTTACAAGATATGGATGTCCTTTAAGCTTGACAAGTGATAGGGGTACACACTTTTTTGAATGAGAAAATCAGGATCCTATTAGATGAGTTTATGGTTGCACACCATAAAACTACACCCTATCATCCTCGGTAAATGGAACTGCTGAGGCTTTCAACAAGATTTTGAGCCAGACTTTGACAAAAATTGTGATGTTGGAAGAAAGGATTGGGATGAAAAAGTGTCAGTTGTTCTTTGGGCATATAGAACAACTTACAAGAGATTAAACAAATCCACACCATTTCAGTTGGTGTTTGGCACAAAGTCATTCTCCCTATAGAATTTATGTTACCTTCTTTATGCATTACACATGCTAGAGGTCTAGCTGATGAATAGGATTTAGAAGAGCGTATTGAGAAGATGATTCAACTAGATGAGCGATGAGCCATAGCACAATGGAGTCAAAAGTAGGAAAAGGCCAAGTAAAAAGCATGGCATGATAGAAACATAAGGGATAAGAAGTTTGAGATTGACAAATGGTACTTCTTTATGACTCTAAGTTCTTGTGCCATCCATGCAAGCTCAAAGTACATTGGTTGGGGCTGTATGTCATCACTTACATACTTGAATCAGGTGCTTTCCTAGTTAGAAGCACTTGATGGAACACGGCTACCGGTTACTTTAATGGGAGTAGGCTGAAGCCCTACTATAAATAAGTCTTCTTGGTGTTTGTAATAAGGTAGTATTGCCATTTAGATTAGGTTTTCAATTTTGTATTTCCTTAATGTATTTCCTTCATTGTCGCTATGCTTTGTCAATTTAGTTATTGTTCTTGTGTAATAATCATGTTTGCATGCATGAACTAATTACTATATGAAAAATGTTTATGTGTAGAGGATTGCACATACCTTTAGTGTGGGGTGGTTGTATTTATCCAAGAAAAGACTGAGAATTGAAATGAAAGGAATAAGTGCTACGGTGTGTCTTTAAGTCAAAAGAAGATTACTTCTCAAAAGTGACCAAGGATGGAGATGAATGAAAGGACAGTATAACGTGAGGTAAGCGGAGGCCATGATAACTACCAGAAAGGTACATAGTGATGAGGTAATCAGGTGCAAGGGCGTGCACAAGAAGAGAAGTTTGTGATCGAGAGGGTAGAAAGGCGTGCTATAAGGTTATAATGGGGGCATGAAGATGTACCATGTGAAATGAAAGAATTTGGTCAATGAATGAGAGGATATTTGGTAGGTGAAGGAGTAATAAATGCATCAAAATTTTGAAAAATCTATATAAGGATGGGATGTGAATTCATTTTTACCATTACGAATAAGAGAATTTGAGGAAAGAGCGAAGTGTAAAGAGTCAAGCGATCGGGTTAAGGTGCGAAGGGTGTGAAACCAAGTGTGACAAATAGATCTATGTGAAAATAAGCTTGTGTCCCCAGTGGTGAAGGGTTTGAGTGAAGAAGGAGATAGAGAGGAGTTAGGGCATGAATTTTCACCTAGGGCATGATTGAATCAAGCTAGGGATTGATTTGAAAAGTTACAGAGTTAAAGAGGATACATTTGTAAGGTAAAAATGGCACCCAAGAAGGCATCTGCAACATCAAAAAAAGGAAAGAAGAAGGTGGTCATCGAGGAAGAAGAGATGGCACCCGAAAACCTTTTTAGAAATGCAATATCCAAAAGGAGTCATCATTGGCCAGAATGGGATTCACCTATCGAAAGAGAAAAAAGTGATTGAATACTGATCACAGACCACTCTAAGAACAAGAAGGATCTCGATTCCTTCTCACTTCTAAGATGAACAAGCGTACGTATGACGGATGACATACCGGTTTATGATGTTGAGAAAGTCTACCAATTATATGAGCTTCCATATTTCAGGAAGTATAAGCCCTTATATTAGTGGCTCATGAGCAAAGTGCATGAGGACTTCTTCTACTTTGCAGGACGCAAAGTTAGAATCTCATATGTGCTTATCTCATCAGTTATAGGTTTGAAGGCCATAGAGAGGACATAAAGAATGATCTCACAAATAAAGCCATGATCTTAAAGACTAGACAGGAGTTGGGGTACCTGAAGGGTCCATGCGGTATGGATATAAAAAAATTGAAGAACTATCTCGTTATGCAAGCAATAAATCACACCTTGTTACAAAGTTGAATGATTAGGAGCGGTGGTCACAGGTAAATACTATGTGGTTACACGTTGCACGTAAGATGTCAAAAGGGGAAATCTACAATATTGTAGGCTACATTGTAGAACAAATAGTCAAGGAAGCGCACACAGGAGGGAAGATCAACTTTGGGATTTTTCTTTTATCATCACTAGTATTCATGGAAATTGGAGTACCATAGAGGCGAAAAGGAAAAGGTATGGGAATACCCTATTGTTGTAAATCAGCAGACCCCTAGATGCAAAAACAGGTTTCTAAGTTGATGTTTCAAGCATCCAAATGATTGATAACATTGAAACCTCTCTCCAAGTGTGGGACTTGTAAAATGAGAGAGGAATCTCGATTAGAGGTTAGTTCCTCAAACTTCTAGGGATCAGATCTATTATTTGCCTGACAATTGCAGAGGTTTGAATCCTAATCCTACTCTAGATTCCAAGGAGACAAAGATAGAGAGAAAAAAGAAACTAAAACTAATGCTAAGGTGATGCACCAAAGCCAGTTGTAGACACTTTTGACTACATGAAATACACAATCCACAAGGAAAATAGCACAAAACATGCACAAAATGCTCAAAATTTAATGAAAGATCAAGAAATCAATGATAGATATATGAAAGGATTGAGGAATTTAATCACAGAACATATATCAACATTCAGATCCAATACGAGTGCATTACAAAAGTGATCCGTGGCAAGAAAAAGTGTTGTATTACATGGAAAGGTAAAAATTTCTTCACAAATTATGCCAAAGAAGGAAGAAAAGGAATTTACAGGCTGAAAAGGTGTCTCTCCTTGCAAAATGAACTCATTCTGGCTTTTACAATGCAAGCCACGATCCCCAAGAGAGAGAAACACGGGAAAACATGCAAGCCATTCAACCATTGACCAAATTGCATTCAAAAAACAGCAGCATGGGCAACCTAAAAACCCATTCCCAGGACATTTTTAACCATGCTTTGGAGAGAATGCGAAGCCATTCTTCATTAAAACGGTGGTTGAAACATCACCTATTCATGGCCATGTACCCGCAGGGCATTTCTTGATTTTCTCTCTCAAAACTAAACCAAAATGAAAAATTGACCTTGGAATCATGTAGATAATTTCACCAACTTTCCATTGATATAAAGAACGTGAAAATCCAAGCTGCGGATCGAAAATTATGGCCATTTGAAGATTTAGGGCAAAAAAAAAGCCCAAAACGGATCGGATAGGAAAAAATTTCAAATTTTACCTCTTTTTGCATTTGGAAATTTTTTTGGAAAATCCCTTCCGCCTTCTAGAATTTGACACACGTGTCAAGCTCGATTGGCTTGGACCTAGCGCTAAAATTCCCGCGGCCTTTTCCCCTTGAAAATTTGACATTTTTACTTTTGGGAAAAAAATTCATTTTCCCCCACGCTCCGCCTTCCGGGACACGTGTCGGTGTCTGATTAGCTGACAGGGGCCGCGGGCTTCCTTTTCCTTTTGAGTTTTTTGGCGGAACTTAGTCAAAATTTTAAAAAATCTCCGAGCCTGAACTCCCGGGGACCATAGGACACGTGTCCTATTTTCATTGGGCGTGGGCCCTCTGCCCCAAACTTTCCCTTTGAATTTTTACAAAACACTTAGCCAATTTTTTCCCTTTGCCTCCGATGGGTCTTCTACTTGTGACACGTGGCAACCTGCTATTGGACGCGGGAATGCGGGGAAAATTTTCCATTTGAGATTTTGGAAAAACTTAACCCAAAAACCTAACTTCACCCCGACACTTGCCATCCCTCTTCGACACGTGGCAAACACCATTGGCTCGAGGCCAAATTTCAAAAAAATTTCCTAGCGAAACACTTAGTCAATTTTTTCACTCATCCGCCTCCCCCCTTTCTCACGTGTCACGCCCTGATTGGCCCAACGAGCCCGTGGGCAAAAATTTTCCTTTTGCAAATTTGACCAAAACTTGAAAAAAATTCTAAGTTTTCTCTCCTCTCCGCCACCTCCCCGGGACACGTGGCGAGGGTCCATTGCCGTGGGCTTTCAAAGGGAAAATTTCCCACAAAACTCCACCGAGCCATAACTTGAAAAATATGAGGAGTTAGGAGGAAAACTTTACCTTTACATGAAAAGATGAGAGGAGTAGCTCTATCCAATGGTGCTACATTTCCAAAGGTTTTGAGTGCCTAGAAAACAAAATATTCTTTGGGCTGAGGCACAATCACTAGAAGGAAAGATGTAAAGGAGTTAGCCACAAAATGAGCGAAGGGCACATTTAGGATAACATACCCCATAGAGAATAAATCACTAGCTGAAAGGTTCAACAAGTACCTATGTAAAGGGGCCATGACAGATGATGTCAAGCAAAGGGTAGAGAAATGGTACAACAGGCTCCACGTGGCATTTGGAGAAGAGTGGCACATCCCAAAGGACCTACCATTAGTAGTAGGGAAACAAGTTCAGTTTTTGTATATCAGCATTTCTACATCATGTGCTTCCCAATGAGAGATGGAGTCTAGAGCCCTTGGTGTAAATTACCTTACACATTCACTGCAAGGTATTTCCAAGCATCTGTTCACATATTTATAGACACGCACCGACTGGTATTCAATGTAGATAAGGTAGACTGCGACTACCATACATTAAGGAAGAAGCATGTGTATCCTGGAAGAAGTGCCTACACCGAGAGGATCATTTCAGAGGTGTTGAATATTAAGCCAATAAGTCTAGTTGTAGCAGATGTAGGGGCAACATTGGTGTATCTTTAGTTGAAGCCCAATATGGAGAACAACAAGTATGTGGAGAATGAATTCACGCTCTCAGGGATGCCAAAGGGTAAGCACACAATAGAAAACATACCGGTGCAAAGGCCCACAGAATTTGTTGAAGTAGAGGGTGAAGAGGAGGAGCGTGAAGATAGTGGAGGCTTGGAGCATAGAAGAAAGCAACCATATGATAGAGAAGAGTCACGGTGCGCGGCCACTCCACCTCAAGGACAGAAGAGGAATATATGGAGGTTGAGAAGGGGGAGCATAGGTTTAAGAAAGTGTTCAGATGCACAAGGACTCAAAGTGGAACCCCACAAATGGTATGGAAATCACCTCATCTCTCTCCACATAAGGATACCATTGAACCAAAGAAGAGAAGAAATTTGAAGTTGGATAAAGAAGCGGAGGAATCAGAAGAGAGCAAGCATGCATCTCCTACCCCACTCGAGCAAGAAGATGAGCCACAGAATGAGGAAGAGCAGAAAGATGAAGAGATGAAGGATGGAGAAGAAAAAGAAAAGAAAATATCCGGATCCACGTACATGCGACTACTCAGGATGTAATGGGATAGAAGCTCCTAACCTTGAAGCTACAATTCCCAAGGGTCCTAGATCAAAGAGGATGAGTGGAGAGCACATTCCACTAGCCATGGGGTATGTAGAGGATGCAGGTAAAATTTTCATGCCCACTTCCAAAGCATGATAACACAAAAGGATTTATTCAGCTAGGAGCTAATGGATGAGGATATGGTGATTGTGCACACTCAAAAGCAACTATCATGGTCAATGCACACCCACATGGATGATCCTGACTTTGATGTATGTGAAGAGTCATGTATTTCAAGATAGTGAAGAAGGCACCACAAGCTAGACATATGAAAATCAAGGCTACTATCATGTTAGATGAGTAGGTCAACAATGCATTGGTGAAGGTTTCTACTAAAGTTTCTAGAAGAAACATGGACAAAGCTGCAACAATCAGAGCATTGCATGAGGAGCTAAAGACAAAGGATGTAGAGATAGCATGCATAACATAAGAGAGGGACTTTACACATAAGAAGAATGAAGTATTTATCAGCATCGCAGAGGATATTGGGGACAATGACATCATAGTAAAGCCACACTTAGAGGCCAAGGTACCACAGACGTTTCCTTCAGTGATATACTATGTAGGAAAGTTGGTGGACTTGGTACTTGAAGATGAACCTATGTGCACAGACAGTGCCAATGAAGTCAGAGCAAGATACGAGAATGAGAGAAAGCCTCGGTGATGTTAAATATTACATCCTATGAAGGGTTGTTGCAAGTGCTATAAGAAGTATTGAAGAAAGCATACCGAGATTTGAATATATGCATAGCTCCAGAGGCGCTTATCAACATAAAGACCCTAGAAGAAAACAATGAGGTCCAGAAAGCAATGAAGGATGATACATTGGGCCGTGCTTAAAGATTGTCAATAGTTAAAGAAGCGTGACACCTTGATAGTAGCACATTAGCCGCATAAGCTTCGGTTGGAAGAGATTGGGAAGTAAATTACGTAGAAGATGGATCTTCTAGAAGGAATAATGACCTCGATGTCCAAAGATTGTCTTGGTTTTGCGAGAATAAAAAGGAGAGATTGCGAGAGATGAGTTGGAATCCATTGTTGTGGACATTCCAAATAAAGTAAAACAAGCACTAATGATTGGTAGACCTTGGAGGCCAAAATAAAGGAGGAGTATCCAGAGTTGATACTTCAAATTGATACAGAGGAGGTTGCCTCATAGCCTCATAAAAATTCTTTATTTATCTACATTCTTTCATTCTTATTCTTTCCATTCTTCTATTCTTTACTTCAATTTTTGGAGATAACCATTGTCGAGATGACAATGAGATTAGTGTGGGGTAATGTTGATTAGAGAATACTTGTTAGAGATCACACAAGAAGTCCACATGGGAGAGAAGGCTAGGATCAAGGGCATGGAGGAACAGGAAGAACCCGTGCGTGGAGGGAAAGTTCAGATTTTGGGACTTAGCCGATTTTGAGCATGATGACCTATTTTTAGAAGATGGCATGTGGAACACACCAACGATGTAGAGACGTGCGTGCCACGCATTGTCTATCTTTGGAGGATCAAATCGAAGCATTTTTCATGGAGACGAGCTAAGAATAGGATTGTCACTTCAGTTAATTGTAAGAGGTCTATAGATAACACACTTGCATGTGTGGTTATGCCTGTAAATAGTGCATGGCTATTAATAGCATGCAACCTATTTTTGGAATAGATAAGCGGTGAAGGGAAAGTCCCCACCCTATATATATGATGTGAAGTACATAGTAATACATATAGATATATAAATATACACAGAGAGAGATGGATGTATGAAGGTATAGAGATATACACATATGACTGAATTACTATATTAAATCCATGTGTGCATTGGTATAGATTTCCATTATTGTAAGGAGATTTTGTGTTTATTAATAGATGGAAGATATTGGTTGAATCTATGTGTCATTCTGTGTGTAATTAAGTAGTCCATGTCATTGATTCAATCATGATTACTTGTTTAAAGCTTATTCTTTCATAGATCTCAATGTAGCATGCATTGTATGTGATGGATTAGTTATGGATCTATATGTTTCTTCCTTCATCACGCTAACATCCTCGCTATAAAGCAACCCTAAAGAGGGACTGGTACCTTTGCACGCTTCGGGTGAGCACTAAGTCTAGGGTGAGTGATGTGCCAACGCGGCTAGGTATTATCTAGTAAATTTTAGACTGCATCATTCCCTTAAAGCATCTTAACTTCCCTCATTCGCCATTTTCCTTACATTCTTTATTTGAGCCACAGAGAGCATGTTGGGTGTAAGAATAGGCCATAACATTTTTACACATGGATAATGAATGATCTCATATCTATCTTGCAATCGAGTATTAGTATTGTAGGGAACCTTTACCAACAATCAAGGTTTGAAGATCAACAAGAATGATTATGGTTCTCCTGTTAACTATTACTTCACACTCTCATACTCATAGTCATGCATCAAATAAAGAGAATCTTGATCATACACAAGAAGAAGTTTTTCAGGAGCTTGACATAGTTTTGTGACGGAAATTTGAAGTCAATATATATGTTTCAACTATCAAGAAGTGGCAAGGTATATATTATTTTCAAGATAAAACTTAACATGAAGAATTTATTGGTCATAGTACTATTCTAAGTCTACCAACACTATAAGCGAATGTTTAAAGTGAGAAGAAGACACTCTTATAGCTTCTATTTCCATTCATTACCGGATAACATATTGAGAAAGACAAACTTTTCTTTTTCTTTAACAACTATGCACGGTTATGGTTTTAACTCACAATCCCTAGGTAGTCATTTGGAGGATTTAAACATGTCATTCTTCATTTTTTTGCCAATAGGACTATTTGATCTCTTCATTAGGAGTTCTCATCACAAGCTCGCAGTCTCCTTTTATATCAATTGAACATGTATCTTCATGGTTTAGGGACGAGAGGATCTTAATTTCTTTGACTATCACAATGGAGAAAACTGGTCTTAGGAAAGAAATGTGATACTTGATTTAAACTCTTGTTCAAATCATATAAACCACATTTATGATAAGGTCTTGGTATTTTTCAACTCATCACACCAACAAAGATCGCCATTTCAAGAAATATAGGCCAAAAACAACTATTTTCTTAACTCGAGCTCAATTGATTCTTGAACTCCTACAAGGTGCGGTAATGATTTAGAGATATCTTGCTAACATATTTTCACTAATATGATAAAAAAATCATCAACACTTCAAATGACATACCTATATCATCTCCTTCTCCCGATTGCATAATTTATGGAGTGAGCTTCCAAAAGCACAAAATAGTTTCAGATCTTCTTAACAAGATATGATCAAGGCAATTTAGGAAAAAATTAAATTGGGACCATATATCACCTTTCCAAAATAAATGTGAGCTCTAATAACTCACCTTGGACATGTAGAGGATGTTTATCACCATTTCTTACCCCTATTCTCATGCTTATGCTCAGAGGCATCCTTCAAACACCATGAATGCATTAGCTTGAGAAGTATTTTGGTGGTAGGTAAGAGAGTTTGATTAAATTCACACTAACCATGCACTGATATTTCTCAAATATATTCATATCATGAATAATACTTTACATACCTTCTCAATAGTAGGGGATTCATCTCGACACCTTTAAATTTGCACTATATAGCTCAAATTCTTCCAAAACAAGGTCATATATGTACAAAAAAGTCAACCATGAGGAACGTTAATTCCATCATTTTTACCTAGAAGAATATTTCTACACTTATAAGGGGTTTCATGACATTCCCAATTGATTTTGAGGGAAAATAAGTCATTTTATGCTTATTGTTTCAAGGAGAGCTAGAGAGAAAAAAACATGTTAGTAAAATGAATAGAACTTTTTTGTTCCTTATCCAATTGATCTCAAAAAAATTACAAAAGTTTAGTATTATAGTTCTATTCAAAAATTTATTCTATGATTTATTTGAAGAAGGCTTTACAATTTTGTTTGGATGTTAAGAAGACAAGGTGCTCAGTTTTCCTTTTTCAAGAAACCAATTTTAGTAAAACTTGAATAACTTCAAAATTCCATTTCAAAATTTGATGAAATTTGACAAAAGCACCAAAACACATCCCTATACATTCTCCATAGCTTTTTTCTCATAAATATTCATTTACATCCCATACCAATCTCATTTACCTCAGCATCCACTATTAGTTCTCAAAGGTAGTTTTTGTGAGAACTTGAATTTTACCTCTAAAGGCTAAATTAAACCTTATAGATGCTCCTAAATGCTATAGGTAGTGTTTTTAGCTCCTACCATGATTCCATAGGATTTTTATGGCCTAAATTGAGCTCTTACACCTCATTAGGCTCTAAAACTAGGCCTAAATGGGCTAGTTTCAACTATGACTTACAACACCTGACCTGATGATCACCTTATAAGATTTTACACATGCTTGAGACACAATATCAGCCTGTGGAACACCTGATCCAAGAACACTAATATTCTCCATACCTTCAGTGGACACCTACCTCACTAACCAAGCCTACAAGACATAGAAATCATCCTGAAACCACTCTATGAGCTCCAACCAATTATTGAGAAGAAACCAACCACCATTGAGAATGCACTATCAATCAACCTTCATATCCCATATTGATCCTCACTTCACCACTCAGACCTTTACCATTAATTCCATCTAACATCAATAACAATACCAATACACGGGGTTAAACACTTCATGCTCTTCATTTCCTCCGAGGTTCTGTAACATTCGGTCCATATGTGCCTTCTTTCTCTTCATCCTTTTTTAGGATCTCCTCTTCATGCACATTACAATCCTCCTCATCTTCATCATCCAATTTATGGATTATCATAGAGTTGTGTGGAACCTCCTCTTCATCCGACTTCCCAAGTCCTTTGTATCCTCACTCAAAACCACCCTTGGCTTCTTCTTCACCAGGGTCTTCTTCTTCGTATTTGGTTTCTTAGGAGACTTCTTGGTTTCTTCAAAAGTACTCATGCCTCGGCTTTTCTCCCTGCACTCCTATTATTTCTTCTTCCTTACACTTGGATTTGGGGTATGATCCTCCTCCTCATCTCCTTATTCTTCTTCGTTTGTTCCTAAAGGGGAAGTCTCCTCATGCACTCTATTTGTTCTCACATTTTGTTTCTTCCTTGGGGGAACCGAGAGATGTTCACGCTTAGTAATGTACCTCCCATAATTTAACTTTGGTCTGGGTAGATCAATACATTGACAATTTATTTCCCACTACCATGGTTGTAGGAGTTATTTCCATGTTATCATATTCCTTGGATTCTATGTATGTAGACTTGGCGGGGTAGACAAAGGTCTTGTGCAAAGTGTGGTAATCTGATTCCACATTATCTACATCAAAATTTAATTTATGTGCCTCCTTTATTCTATTGACCACACTTTAAAAATGTGTTTCCATGAAGGAAAAGGGTAGCTTGCACCATGGGATATAATCTCCATCCGACAATTTAAACTTTCCTAGGCTAAAGTGTTGGTGCACCACGAACTCGATTTTCCTTCAAGTAATGAGGGAAATTCCCTTGAAAAGCACCATTCATTTTCAAATGCTCCATGCATTCACTTGTACCATTTGTCCAAGTGCATATTGTATTGGCTAGTAATTTAGCACCTTCACATGTGAACATTTCAAACCTCTAAGTAGGCGACTTGTCTTGGGCGGGTAGACCCAAATTTTATCCTTGGGTGCATCTAGAACCATGATATCCCAAAATCCTATGAGTAGTAGGATCTCACCTCAAGTTCTTTTCTCATCCTTCTTCACCTAGATCTTGGCTTTATCTACAATCCCCTCATTAATGTACAGTGCAATGTTATACATAATCTTTTGCACTATCTTTTTGCTACATGTAGCCACTTCTTGTTTACTTGTGAACACCTTTCGATGTGCCTAATTTGTAGCTAAAAAGGCACGTCATAACCCTCGTGCTTGGATCACGACCTGTAACATCCATGACATGACTTCCACTATAATAATTGAGCATAGTGGCGGTGGCCTCTACTACCTCATCATCCTCAAGTTCATGCCTGATCTCCATACCTAAGATGTACAAACCCATTACTCACTTTGATAAATTATGTGGTGATGTACATCCTTCTTCCTACAAAGTAAAATAATTCCTCATGGATGTGAGACATTAGCCATTGATACAATCTCTCACACTTTCCAAAGAAGGAAATTCATATAGTTAGAGTATGCCCATGCTCTCTAAGTCCTTGATTATGTCATCATACACAAGTTTCCCTACTTCTTTCCTTTGATCCAAATTTTTAGAAAATCCTTGGTGATTTCTCCTTCGTGCACCTCCGAGTGGTGTTTATAGTCACTTATCTTACATTTTGTGAGTTGGGAGACCCGTGAGTTCACTACTATTACTTCACTAGGGTACTGCATATCGGAGAACCATTCCTCGACACATCCTTAGTTAGGGTCTTCTTTCCTTTTCCCATTCCTTTACCCTTTGGTGACTAAGTAGCGAGTTGTTTCTTTCTTAGGTGTCATTACTCGACTTCAAATTTCTCGAGTTTTTAGTTTTGACTCTACCAACTATGTGACTCCAAACTCACAACAAAATTGTTCCCTATGTGCTAAATAATAATCCCTCTCAAGTACCTACATTAAGCTTTCAATCCTACCCTCCTTTCCTCAAATCTTAGTGACTCCCAAGTAATTTTTACCCTAGCTTAGCTTTCCACATTGTGTTCCCTAAATTGGACACTGCGAGGCTTACACCGCTATAAACCCTTGCTCAAACCTTTTCCTCAAATTCACGTTACCACACATTATTCCTCAACACACCTTCCACCAAAAATTCTTCTCACTCACGGGCTGCTCTGGTTTGATATTTGCAATTTGGTTTGACCTTTGCATTCTCATTCTTTGTTTTACACTTTGTCACTCGTCAATAGCTTGATCTCTTCACAAGGTAAGGGAAGAATGAACTCGCTCATGCACCTTTTATAGATATCCAATTTTTTGTTGCATTTATTGCTCCTCACCTACCACCATACTAAAACTTTAAATAAACTTTCTGTTTTATCCCATGTTTTCCCTTCTTTCTTCCATGTGTGACATTTGTAACCTTCTAGCTCGCCACTACTTCTAAGGCTATAGACATCCTTGTGTGCACTTTCTTACACTACAACCCATCTTCCTCTACACAAAATACTAATGAGTTCATCATGTTTTTGCCTCCCTCATGTTACATTGTGTGGCCTCTTTCTCACATGGTTTCTCAATCTAAGTAATTACTTTTAAGCACCATCATTCACGTAACACCTGCAATACTTTCATTTTTATTCTATACATACCCGACTCATATCCATCGAGCACACTTATTTAAAAAATGCACGTGCATATCTGAACCAACTCCAATCCAAGTACCAACATCATAGTTTCTCTTTTACATACATTCACACCTATATCACCCCACACTAAAAGCATGTGCGGTCCTCTGCACATCAACCCAATAAGTAGTAATAATTGCTTGAACGCGAACGCGCTTATTACAAAAAAACAAGAAAAACAAAGCATGAAGTGGAAATCTAATCTAAGTGGCAAGACTACCTTATTAAAAAAATAAAGGAAGCTTATTTATAGTAGGGATTCATCCTACTCTATTGAAGTAATCAGGTAACATGGTGTCATCTAACATGTGTAATTTGCATTTTCCTAATTCTAGTATCATGGTCACTACAAAAGGTCCCAACCAATGGAATTTCAACTTCCCTGGATGGTACGTAAACTTTGAGTCATATAAAATTACCATCTTTCCAGCTACAAAATACTTGATCTTAATGTGTCGGTTATACCAAACCTTATGTCATGCCTTTTCCATCTTCTAGCTCCAAAACACAATGGCATGCCTCTCATCTAATTGCATCAATTTTTCAATGTGCTCATTCACATCTTGTTCATCATCTATTCCACTTGTGTGTGAATACATAGGGATGGTAACATAAAATCCAAAGGTAATTTAAAATCCAAAGGTAATACAACCTTTATGCCACACACCAAATGAAAAGGTGTGGCCTTATTTAATCGTTTATAGGTTTTTCTATATGCCCAAAGTATGGCTGATACTTTGTCATCCCAATCCTTTCTTTCAACATCACATATATTTGTTAGTGTTTATCCCAAGATCTTGTTAAAAGATTTGGTAATTCCATTTCTTATGGGTGTTAAGGGGTAGTCTTATGGTGCGCCACCATAAACTCTGCCAATAAAATTATAATGGTCTCATTCAAAAATGAGTTCCTCTATCACTTGTAAGACTTAGTGGGCATCCATACATGTCGATGATGTTTTCTCAAAGGAACCTTACTGTTGTTGTTGTTGTGTAATACTTTGTAGGAACAACCTTTACCCACCCAGTCAAGTAGTCAATAAATGTGATAATATAGTGTACACATGTCCTACGTGCGGGTGGTATAATAGGTCCTACAAAATCAATTTCCCATTTCTTAAAAGGATTTTTGCTCATTATGGATCTCAAGGGCATTTCATAACTATTTCCATAATTTCTAATTCTCTAACATGATCACATGCTTTAACAAAATCCTTAGTGTCTTTGTATAATGTCTCCCACCATAGACCTTCCAAAAGGATCTTGTGCACGAAGAAGAATCTTACACGTAGTTGCTTCCTCTAAATAGTGTCCTCCTGTAATGCCTCTGTGTGCTTCCTCCATAATGACTTTGCGCTCATGCCCCAAAACACATATGTGATAAACCTCATCTCTACCCATTTTATACAAGTCTCCTCCAATATTCGATATGGCATGACTGGAATAGTAAGTTGTTTATTTTCTAAGGTCTTCATTCCTATTACACAAGTCCAATGCTCAAAAATATTGCGATGTCTTCCAACTATACTAATGCACAATTCAATATAAATGAGTGTGCATTAGGCATAGTGTCTTCAATACTTTGTGTGTCCTCTCTAGAATTGATCCTTGACAAGTGATCAAATCCTAGATTACTCTTTCCTAACTTTAGTACAAATGTAAAATCCAATTCCTAAAAAAGGATTATTCACCGACAGATGCACCCATGCAAGACAAGTTTATTGACCAAGTACTTCAATGCCATATGATATTTGTAAAAGATGAAAGGCATGGCCAAAAACTATTGTCAAAACTTGTGAAGTGCATATATTATGGATAATGCCTCGCACTCTATAGTTGTGTATTTTTTTTTGTTGGTGTCAACTTCCTACTATAAATCATATAGGATGATCAAAACTTTCCTCACCTAGTTGTGCCAAGACTAAGCCAATAGCCATGCCAAAGGAATCAACATCTACATGGAAAGGTTTCTTCCATAAAGGAAAGTGCAAGATCGGTGTAGTGGTAAACTTCTCCTTCAAGGTCTCAAACACCTACTACTGCGTATCACCCCAATAAAAATTTCCTTTGGCCTTAGAAATTCTTCCAGGGGTGTAGAAATATTTGCATATCCTTTAATAAAATTTCTGTAATAACCATATACCCCAAGAATTTTGCACTTCACTTTGATTGGTAGGTTCTTCCAGCCCCAAAATCACTGCAATCTTAGTTGGATTTACAAACAATCCATCCTTGCAAATTATTGTTCCCAAACTGAGTGCCAAAGGGTGTGGCAAAGATGCACTTCTTAATGTTAAGATAGATTCTTAAATGCCTACATCTCTCAACCATCAATCTCATATCATCACAGTGATCCTTTACAATCCCATAAATGGTCCAATCATCTAGATAATCCTACAAAAACTTATGAAGGAAGTCATGAAATTCCTGCAAAACTATGTGAAAAACTACTATTGGCATATTCTTTAATCCAAAGGGCATCACAATATATGCAAAACTTCCCTATTTAGTGGTGAAGATGGTCTTTTCCTGATCCTCATGCATAATTCACACTTGGTGGTACCCTAAAAAGCCATCAGTAAATTAATAAATTTTACACCATGCAACACCTTTAAGGATCTCCTCTCTATGAATGGTGTAGGAAAAGGATCTATGACACATGAAGCATTGAGTTCCCTATAATCAACATAGATCTTGATCCATCCATCTTTCTTGATGTTGATCATCATGGGGCTAACCCATTCAAATTCCTCAATTGGTTCAATGATTCCAAACTTAAGCATTTTATCAATTTATTCCTTGACCTTCACACGCAAGTTTGGGTTCATCCTATAAGGCCTCTTCCAAACCATACGTACACCATATTTCAGCTTAATCTTCATCTCTCCCAATGAGAGGTGCACACCTTTCAACTCATGATAACCCTTGGGAATAAATCTTTGAAGTTTTCGCAACAACTCAATGATTTTCAAAACCTCTTCTTGTGACAATAGTATCCAATAATAGCCTCCTTACGCACATCCTCAGTGTCAATATTCACCTTTTTAATTATCATAAGAACATGGTATCCACTTGCTTTTTCATCTCTAGATTCCATCACTTCGTGCACAACCTATGTATGGTTAATATATAGGTTCTCTACTTCTTCATCATCAATGAGGTATACCATCTTCCCTTTTTCCTTCTCTTTCCATGTTTGGCTCAATAGCGCCTCTTTAGTCTACAAAATTCTTCACGAGCCTTAGTCTCAAGTTCTTTTAACAACTCAACCATGAGTTCTTTTGATTTTTCACTATCTCTCAACTTGATATGTTTTATGATCTGCAAGGCCTCATGTACTAGTGGCTTATTAGAAAAATAATCAAAAGTGTGAACCATACCTTCTGTCATGTCTTGCACCAACTTGGAGTCTCTTACTTGAGCTCAACATACATATACCAAGCCCACATGCATCCACGCAAAGTAGAGTAAAACTTATGTATCTGGAGAGATATTGGTATAGCCTCTTGGCCCTATGCCCATTGTCTCTCACAGTTGTGGACATGTACCAAAGCAGAGTCTTTCCATCATACTTGTGTAAAAGAGATAGACCATTACTTCAAGTAAACCTCATCAAGAAGGCTACCCTTACCTCTTGCCAGACTGAAAATGTTATCTTTGTGTGTTGCCCACTAGTGTGTTGTTGTTCTAAGAAATGTATAGACCATCATATTCCATCTATCTCCCTCATTCTTCTAGCACTCCTCTATGATGTGCAAGAAAGAGTCAATTTTCTCCTCTCTAGTATACCTAGGTAATTGAGTTTTTCCCAAGCACCTAATCATACATAGCCTGATCATCCAAGTGACTCTTCCCTTGACTTTGCATCTGACCATTTCATATATGTCATGGGCCCAATTGTCATAAACAACACTAGTAGTGTCAGCGATGATTATGCATCTTCCCACCGAAGTATGCCTTCCTTAGATGGTTCCATGTTCTCAGGGTCACACACCATATGTACATAAATCCTATTGAGTTCTTCATTGACAAGCTCAAAGTAGGGTGCACCCTTCACATCATCCAATGGTATGACAATGCACTCCTCCTTGTTCTCAAAACTAATATATCTTTTATTGAAGCACATATTTGTATTGTTCACATAACACCAAGGATGTTTGAGCAAAGTGCGGAGAAATTATCTTCCTCAACAAGCTCCAATACTTCAAAATCACCTGTGAACTTAGCTCCTTGAATAGTAATTGAAGCATCTTTGAGTACTCCAATGGGTATGGCCCTTATTTTATTTGTCATGTATAACACATTAGAAGATGGCTACAATTGTGGCCTTCCCATTTGATTCCGGCATCCAAAGTTAGAACATTAAGCTCTACGCTTGGATCAATAAAAATATTACTCACTAGTCAACCAACAATCACTACATCTTGTGTAATATCCTTATCATACTCATGGTTCTATAGTGGTAAATTTGCATGAAGGATCTGGTGTTCACGTTCAAATCATGTGTGGTAATTTCTCATGCAACCATTCTCCAAGAAAAGGAATAATGTTCTCTTGTCATAGCATCCTACATGCTTCCTTCAAATTATCAACATCCCTCTGTGGAAGGTCAATGTTCTTTGTGTGTTCCCTTTTGCATGCTTATCCCTTTAGGCACTATATCTTTCCTTGCAAATATCTTATTACTCCTATGGTCTCTTGGTAGACTTTCTTCGATGAGCAACATCTTAGATTCTTAACATGCATAACCTCCTCCCTCCTTATAAGGGGCTTTACATGTTTCCTCTACGCAGAGTAGTGACTAACATAGGTTGGAGTTCGGATTAGTTTTTTTCTAAGTTTTCCATTGTTCATTCTTCATGGGATTCACCTTGATCATCCCTGCGCCTTTTTCCTTCTTCTTTTTTACACATATATTCATGGATTTCTTGGCAATATTCAACTTTGTGTGCTTTGCCATAGTAGCGCGTGGACTTGATTCTTAAAATAGTCACATTAGTAATGATCTGGGACCCACATGTATAGCAATTCCAACACGTGAACCTTCCTCTACTCCTATATCCACCTTGGAATGCACCATCTTCATTGTTACACCCTTCATTAGGCTAGGCTTCTTGCACCTCGTGAGCTACTTGCCACCGTGTTACTGTCATAATCCAATCTCGCAAGCCTCATGAATGTGTTCGATCAAGCATAAATCAATTGTATCATTGTATGTGTATCACAAATCTTGTAGTACATGTAGACATTCTTCATTTTTACATGTAGCGAGAGGACACCTCTGGACATCATGATTCTTATGGAAAATCTCATAATATTGTAATAGTGTGCACACATTCCTACACGGATAACTATCCTTAGTATGCCCTTCTACATCACAATCATTACACCATAAGCCACTACGTGTCTTATGTGCCAAATTGATAGATAGTTTTCCAACTATTTAGTCATAGTTGTTATTTGCGCCTCTAGGAAAGGGCTCACTCTAATGTCTATACTCCCAACTACTTCAACATGTAGAGATGCTTCCAAATCCTCACACAGAGAAGTAAATGTTTTATGTGATAAGGACCTTCGAAATGGAGTCAACAATCCTCCAAAAACCACTATGCATGTTGGATCTAATGAATATCATAAGATAGTTTAGACAAGAGAGTCTTAAACCGTGTATCATACTCCCTCACACTTTTAGATAAGCCATGCTTTATGTCCTTGAGCACACTAATACTTTATTTCTCAAACTCAAAAATTTGAAATTTAGCCAAGAAGGAAATGCATAAAGACATCATAATCCACCACAGTCTGGTGAGGATCATACTTTCTATACCAACTTGTGTGCGCACCCTTGAAGTGTGGTGGAAAATTGACTTGTCTTTCTATCAGAAGTTGTTATTCCCTTAGCTCTCCATAAAAATTCACACTTGTGCACATGCTCGAGTCACATCCTCCACACCTCTATACTCTGGTAAGTGAAGTGACATCTCAAAGAAAATGGTGTGCAGAGGTATAATTAATTCTTCTTTGCATTATATAAGTTAAGAAGACCAAATATTAACCCATACCCAAAGCTATGTAAAGAGGATATTGATCTCTAGCTTAAAATGGCTTAAACATGCACAAAATGGTCAAATTTCTCCTTAAGTAGCTTCACTAATCACTATGCCTTGTTTACAAACCTCATTCCATGCCAAGTCATCCTTCACTAAGCTTAAAAATCACAAGAAACTTTAAATGTTCTTACCTTCTTTCAAATTGTCTTCATTAGCTCCCTAGAAAATCAAGTAAATTTTATCCTTTTAGCCTTGAATGGCTCTTTCACAACTTCTCACCCTATTTCAAAACTTCAAACCATGTTATTTTAACCATCAACTTGATTCAAAAGATTAAATTTCAACTATCTCTTAATCTTATCCAAAACTACTCTTTGGTGTTCTTAAGAGCAATAATCTTACATGATTCATGGTTGGAGGCATCTAGGCCTACCAAAAAAACTGAAAACATCTCTAGATACCTTTTATGGCCAATGTGGTGTGGTGTAAATTTTATGACCCAACTCTTTATCCTCTTCTTTCTATCGCCTTTTCTCTCTTATGGTTCACTAAGACTCAACTAGCCTTTCTTTCATGCATTTTCCATCATAACTTTCATTATAAATGGCTTCAAGATAAAATAAGGACATATTGGGATACCTATTTGGGCTTAAAATATTTGGGAAAAGTTATGAGGTGTCTTCCTTTGGAAAATGTCCTTCACTCCTACCTTCTTGGACTCCAATTAGGTTTGACTAAACTATAACAATCATACCTTATGCAACTATCATGGATAACTAGGTATTTTCACTATCTTTGCTCAAAATTCCTCTTGAATATGTTTTTAGACTTACTTTAGGTGATTTCTAGAAATTTACAAGGTTTCATACAATGTCTAAGCCTTCAAACAAAGAAAGGAGCTTAAAACCCTTGTTAGGGTTTCTAGGAACCAGAGCATATAAAATGTTATAAAAACATTTAAACTTAATGCCAAGACCCAAATTTTTAACCAAAGGTATGTATAAGTTTCCTCTACATGTTTTATTTACTAGAGAATCTTGATTGCCATGTTATATTGGAAACCACTCAACTATGTCTTATCTCGACTTTGTAGGATGGAGGGTGCAATACATGTAAGCTCTCCCCTATGTCAAAATTGATCTCCCATGCATATATTGGTTTGATAACACCTTACCACAAGATTTAAAAACTCTTGAACCTATTCCTCTACTCAATTATTGAATGATTCCAACATACATTTCACTTCAAAGAGATATAAACATCATCAATAGTCGCATTCTTGGTTTCATGCAAGAATAATTAATTCACAAGGAAGACATAATAACATCTTCAAAAATTAATTGGTATATCAATCCTCCCTAGATAATTAGATCACTATTGTAAACACACCCCCATGAAGGTCACACAGCCAATACAAAAATTTTCCTCACAAACACGTTCTTTATCATAAAGGACGATCTGATGCATCGATTACATGCTCAAAGACAAAATATATCAACTTAACTCATCATTAATCCTCCTAAAGAGGTTCCAAGAAAACTCCTCCAAATGTAATAAATAAATAACCATTCAATTTCTTAAGCCACATAACTCAACATCATTAGTAATCAAGACAAGATCTTTATACAAAAACATAGCTTCATTGTATATTAACTATATTTGCTTACAAAACTCCATAGTTATTCATCCTTCATCTCCTCAAATCCTCAAGGAGTTCTTCTCTCCTACTCTCCTTCCTCTCTCTAGTGGATAACTAACTCCATTCATTTGAATCCATCACTTTTTAAGTGTAAATTTCATGCAAACCTAACTAACTTTCAAGACTCTTCAAATGCCCATACCACACATGATGGGTATTTTTACATCTTTTAACATTTTGATGACTATACTTCACCCTAGGACCTATGATAGCATGCTTAGCTTCCTACTACACTCTTATACCATCAAATCTCTCTCCTTTCACCATTTACAAGCCACTTTTTCTTTTACATGCTTTTAAAAATTGAATTACAATTTTGGAGGAAAACATAATTTTGAGATTGTGAATAACTTAACCTCCTAATGTCCCTTCTCATGACCTAAACACATTCTAACATTCTTAGATTTACCTCCTCAACCATGGATAAAGAAACATTTTCATTTTTTACGTTCATTAGATGATGCCCTTGCATCGAAGAAGATGTGAGGTTTCATTTATTATGGTTGTTTAGGTGGTGTTTTTGATGGCTATTGTGATGGTTGTGACCCTTGTCCTGGATGGGGCCAAATCCACGAACTCGAACTTCCACCAGGATTTCCTCCATGTGGTGGCTGACACAGAGCCCCTACACCTCCCACTTGTGACTGTGGTCTAGTAGATAAACTTCTTTGTGTCTCGGTTGTTATATTGAACTAGACAACAATTGTTTTCGTTATAGCAGCACCTATAGGATTGCTCCCAACGGCCACACCAAAAATTTGTCCTAATAATGCACCTTTGAAAATACCTCCAAAATTAATTGTCCTAAAATTTACACTTGTTGTGCTACCATGTGCACATCCTTGATCTTTCATGCTTCATAATTAGTGATTAAAACATGTCTACCTATGTCTCCTACCCAACGTGGAGATTCTGCTTACTTTTCTTCACAATGATGCTCTTTAACAACTACCTCTGGATTTAGAACACCTTGCACAAGGGCTAGGATGTCAAGATGGGTCGATGCATGCTCGTGGTTCTCATTATCTCCTCGGACTTACTCTCATTAGATGTCAATGGGGTCTCTCTATTGTGTTTTCCCAATGTCGAGAGAACATGATCTGCGGTCCCTCGCCATTTGTAGGGTCATCATCACTTCTTCCAGTCATCATCCCTCTTTACCTCGTGTCTCATCCATCACACTTTGTCATGCATCATTATACTTGATATGTCTTTCTTATTTGTCTTTCTTACGCCAAGTCCACTAACATCATTCCCAAACCTACTCCTACTCCTACACATGGTGTAGTTTTAGCTCGCCATAGGTAATTTCTCCATTCCCAATTCCACCATCAATATCTTAATAGCTAAGGGTATTGTATGCAAATAAGATCCTTGGCTTTCTTAAGAACCAAAACTCTGCTTCCTCCAAGCAAGAATATGTTGACATTTCGTACTCTAAAGTATAGTTGTGTAGTACACCTTCCCACCAATGATCCACAACTTTAGTACATGACTCTTCTAAATCAAAGACTTTTTGGTAATCTTCATGTGCCCAAGATTTCTTTCCTATCCAAACACCTTTTTTATGTATGCCATTAGTACAACTCTATTAGGAAGAAGTTGAAGAAAATATTGTACAAGCAGTCATATAGATTATCTTCCACCCATTTTCACACATTAAAGTCGGTCCAGTGTTATATCTTTGTGCAAAGGCATCTTGGCCATGTTTTATCCAACTTTCAATATTCTCCAAAAATAGTGAAACATCATCTCGTATGTAGGGTAAATTTTAGGGAAAATATTCGTGAAAAGGTGAATATTAGGAATTTTGAATTTTGAATTTGGTAAATTTTTACTACCGTACGGTAGTATGTTCACCAAAATTTTACGAGGCCTAAAAAAATTTAAATATAATTTCACCTTCGTGTTTCCACCAAGGGTCGATTGATGTTAGTATATTCACCTTCATGTTATAACATTCTAATATATATAGGATTAATTCACCATAATATAGTCATATTATTTACATTATAAGCATGTGAAAAATATGAAAGTATAAGACCAAAAGCCGAAGGATTCGGAAAAGAGAAAGACTCAAGAGGTAAGTGAAAAAGATAACTCTGTTTATAGATGGAAAGTTTTTTTGTTGATGGATGGTAACAATTATTTATGTTACCATCGACAATAAATTCTGTGATGACAGACGATAAGACAAATGTGCAAAGTTGAATGGTAACAACAAAATGTTACGACTTGTAACATGTATATGTGTTATCGAGATGGTAATAGTTATATGTGTTACCGGTCAATAACTGATTAACTATGTTACCAACCCGTAGCGATATTTTCTATTGCCATCCTACAAACATACTTTTCGTTCGACTACTCGATTGTGTTTCGTGTGGTTGGATAAAGTTGTGTTGCCGAAAGTAACACTGACATTTTGTTGTCGTTTGGTAGTAGACCATACTTATTGACTAGTAACATAGGGTTGTACCATACTTGCAGCTGATAACGAGAATAACTTCGGTTCTCCACCATTTTTAAAAAACACCTTCCTTTCGTTGTCATCATGAAACCCATTTACATAAATTTGCCTATAGTGCAAATGGATTTTTGTCTAATTCGCCACCCATTCTATAATATTTTGGGGGGCTTAAAATGAACCATGTCTATATGCAACATCTTGGTAGATAGATTGAAAAGAGGTCTCGACAATGGAACCAAAAATGTAGTTTTTCTATTACCACTAATAGTTATGCAAGTCAACACTTCATCCAGACAATTCTGGAAGCTCACTCGAAGCACGTGTAGCCACTAGGTCCCTCCTTTTTTTTTCTTATTAATATGTTAACATACATATTCATCATTATTCATAATCAAAATAATCATTCATTCAAGAAGATACATCATATCATGTCAATTCAACAACACATATAATAAGGAAATTCACTCAACATAAAGAATAATCAACAAGATTTGGATCCCCATTATACCATGCTTAAATCTAATCACTTTGAAACCCAAAAACAAATTATTTATTACAAATCATAATCCATTACATAACACGAGAAGATGAATACATGATAATACATTACATCAATGCATTGGACCATACTCACTCTCATAAAAACTCCAACCTTAGAACTTCTAAACTCTAACTTGAACTCAAACTCTCTATTTGCACTTACTTATTAAAATAAACATGCATTACCCATATTTATACTCGGTGGGTAATTTCCCTTCACCGTCTATGTGTACTTTCCTAATAATATGCATGTTTGCAATAACTTGCATGCTTTTTCCATCTTGTCCTAATAATAGATCAAACTAAATATACTTCATGCTTTAATCCTATTATTAGCTCGATCCATGTGTTTATTCTCTTCCTTTCTCTATATGTGCTTTCTTTTCCCTTACTTGTGCCTCAAGCTACTCTATTTTGTCCATTTTTAGCCAAAGCTTCGAAAATGGATAAGTATCAGTGTTTTTCTTACATGCATGTATCCTCGCACGTTGACCTATATTTCTCTAGTGCGTGCATCCTTGTGCACTATTATGTATTCACTTTTCTCCTATGTTTGCACTCTTGCATGACCCTCCATACCTATGTGCATATATCTCCTTCTACGCAATATAACTAATACTATGTCATTTCACATGACCAACTTGGGTGAATAATCTCATGCTATTAGGATGGTATGTGGTTCATGCAACTCCTTCAAAGTAATCTTGCACCAAATTATCTTAGTGATATAACATTGTTTCTACAATATGGGAATGCATTGAAGAATTGAAGTGTACAAATAAAAAAATAGCTAGTGGTAAAAATGGTGCCTTATCAAATAATCAACAGAGAATTATATAAAATGGGTTGAGATAAGGTATTTTGATGATGTTTAATGAAGCATGAACAATAAGATATTCTCTAAAAACACACAAATGGATTTCAAGAGGACATTACACTTTGGATATACAACCGCAAGGAAGATCTTGACTACGGTCTCTAGTGGAAGAACTTGTTTGTGCTACTGAAAGAGTACACACAAACATGTGACCATTATTAGTGATTTGATAAGTTTGAGTAAGTGGGATGAAATTACCTTACGCCATATAATTTCATAAAAACCCTTTCATAAATGGGAAATTTATTTTTTTGGGCCCATTAATCCTATCACATGAAGAATAAGCCTATGATACATTATAAATGGAATTAATTACCTAATGTGATGTGCTAAATTTTCACCCACAAAAATTACATTATGTTAACCATGAAAATATTTATTTGGGAAAATATCATAATTATAAATGGATTTCCTTTAAGCCTTGCTATAAAGATGGTAACCCATTTCCTTAACAAGAAGATGTGCATATTATTGTTTGATTTTATGGTCATGTATCATAAAACAATGCCATATCACCCTCAATCCAATGGAATAGTGGAGGCTATTATTAATATTATAAGAAACACACTCATAGAGATCTGCTATGTTGGATAAAAGGATGGGATGAAAAGGTTTTAGTTGTTTAATGGGAAGATAAAACTACATACAAAAGCTTAAACAAGGCCACCCCTTTCTAACTAGTCTTTGGTGCAAAAGCATTGTTTCCAATTGATTTCATGGTACCCTCCTTATGAATAGCATGCATTAAAAATTTAATGGTGGATTCTCTATCACGAATCACCTGTTGTAGACACTAAAATTAGGTCATACTCCCTTGGTCCCCATCAAGTAAACACCTTGAACACATTCACCTAACCATGTGTAGACACCGAAAATTGGTTACCCAATTTGGTGTCCCTCACATTCGTTTATCTTCTCGGGAAACCTGGGGCACATTCATATCACCATGGCCCCCTTGGGGTATTATTCAATTTGTGATTTAAACACTTATCCTAGGTTTAATTCACCCCATTATGTTTTACCCATGAGTAATTAAATATTAACTACTCAATTACACCTTTTTACATGTATTATAACCACTTATCTACCCCATATCTATTCTATCCATATATCCCCCCTATTTCTCCTCCTCCCAAACCAAGCAGCGGGATATTTCCCGTATTTGAGGTGACAAGATCACTCTCATCATTCCAGAAATCACTCCTTTTGGCCATTTCGGGAGTCTGTTCCCTGATCGGCGTGACTAGTACTCGGTCGACGCCGATTTTTCAGAACGGCACCGATTTCATCTCGGTCGGCACCAATTACAAATAGAGGCCCAGAACTTAGTTCTGGTTAGACAGTCAGACGGTGAGATAGATAGTGAGTTAGACAAGGAGAATGAGAGATTTTCAAGCATCAAGTCTAAGCATCATCTATCAAGTGAGAGCGAATCCTATCCAAACCAATCCCTGAGAGGAGTACCATTACTCTGCTCCTGCCACATCAACATCGTGAGTCCTCATCGATCTCTTGGTGACTCTGTTCCTGCATCTAGCACAGGTGGAGCCTTGGCAGTATCCTTACGACACTTGCAGATCCAGCGAGAGATCGATGATCTAGTCTCCACTGTCTGTTTCTCAATCTTCCTACAAATTTTCCCAAGTCGACGCTAATTTATATCGATCGACGCCGACTGAACGAACGATCGGCGACATCGATTCTCCTAATCAACGCCGATCAGCCTACAGACAGGTAGAAGAACTTAGGTAACAGTAATCCAACATCATTTTTTTAGTATTTCTGTTTCCTGCTTTTTTTCCATCTTTGTTTAGATTCTGTTTATTACTTTTGATCAGAAAATCTAGTCCTTTACGTACATCTTTTATCATGTATGCTTCTTTCCTTAATTGAAAACGTGGACTGACATCCGCCGAGGGAGCTTATCGCTTCCCAGGACCCACTTTTCGGGTAGTCCACCCAAATATCTTTTAACGTGGTCTTTTTCTGTCAAGCATCTGTGTCTCACAGGTTTCTTGGATCTACTTTGCAGGATTGCTTATGTGCGCCCGTCTTGTCTACATCGGCTTTCTTTTCCGTCTACATTTCGGATCTTGTCTATCAGGTATTGATTTTATTTGATTTTTCAAGGATTTTGTGTTTAGTTTGGTACATTAACTTGGACAGGTAACAAGCGCGAAATTATTGATCTACATTCTAGCACGCCTGGTGGGACCCAACCAAAGTCCCTTATTGGTAAGTTCATCTCTTTTCTAGTTTTGAGCTTTGTTCTTTTTCTTCACTGATTTTTATCAGTTGTTCTTAAGCATTTCCTTCCATCGTTTCAGTCTTGCTGCTTTCATTTCTGAATTTGCAAAGTTAGATCCTTTCTTTTTTTGTAAATCTCAATTCCAATTTCTATTTCTAAAATTAGTAAATCTTTCATTTGATTTCAAGATTGCATGTTCGATCCATCTCTTTATGCAAAATTGTTATTTCCTTGAAATTTTTCTAGTTCCCAAAATAGAAATTTTCATTTTGCTATTATCTGGATATATCTTTCTGGATTGGTTTGTATGTTTGCTTAACCTTTTCTGTGGAGCACTTTGCTTGTTTGTGGGATTGTTCGAGGGGAAGGGCTCAACAACACACTTTTTGAAGTCCACACACCTTGGAGAGCTAAATCTACAGGTATTTCTCTTTTACGGTGTTTTCTCCTTTTTAGGAACTAAAAAAAGACTTTGTTTGTTTGTTTTCTATCACATTCGAACATTTCGATTTTGGTGCTTAAAAAGAATTTAATCGCATTTGGGAAAGAATCTGTTTGACTTGTCTTCATCGAAATCAAACACTTCATTTTTAGTGCTTAAAAGGAACTCTTTCTTCATCATTTCTGTTGTGTGTTTTCCATCTAGTTTTAATTAGGTTGGAAAATTTATCAAAATCGGTAGTGACACTATTTGATTTTTATTTTTCACCCTTGCACACAAAGCCAAAATCACTAGGTATAAAGCATTTAAACAAGAATTCCTCCCCTGGCCTCACCTACTTGGAAGTGATATCCAAGAGGAAGAGCCTACACGGTACTCGGGCCACGCTATAAATTCACGGAAGTTCTGGTATATATTGGCAAAGCACCCGACTCCCTTATCATAGCGGTGTGTGAAGTGCGGGGTAGGCCCCTATATCAAGCCACGTACCGGTCTTTTACTGAAGTGCCTTTGGGACTCCTCACCAAACATTCCCCAAACCATCCTTAGTTTGGCTATCTAAGTAGTTCCTATTCTAAAAAGCCTTCCCTAACATTTTCTTTCTTAAAAGCATAAAAATTTAAAAGAGATAATCACCTACGCTGCTTGAATTGTCTATGCATTAGTTAGGTCAATCTTCTTTTTCTCACTATATTTTTGTTTGTTTATGACGGTCATCACTCGATTACAATCTAGAAGAATGGCTCAAATGACCCCTTCTTCCTCCGAGATCACCACTACTATGGATGTTTCGGCACCCCCCAGATCTTCCTCGGGACCGCTGTTAGTTGGTTCCCCATCTTGGTCATATAATCCTTTCTATCAGCCTAAAGCAATCCCTTCACGTCCAGCTTCCCCCAGTCCTTCAGAAATATCATCTGCTTCTGACATAGAGTATGTTCCTCATGGGGACCCTAAATTTCAGGCACTCCTTGATCGCAATCCAGTAGCCCTTATGGACTATCTAGTACATAAGTCTATTCAAATATCTGATCAGGGACCACCAATCCAACAAGTTTACGATTATCCCCATGAACCATCCCAGGATTTTGTAGAACAGTTGGCCTCATTTTTCTCACCTCGAACCACGGAAGAGGGTGGCACACCTGTACCTCCTTTTTCTCTTCCACCAACCATGACGACTAGTTCTCAAATAGTCTTGCCTATTCCGAGCGCCACAGTTACCTCGGCTATCCCACAACCTACTTCTGAGAAGTCTTCTGCCTTAGCTATAATGGGCTCATCTGCACACTCACAGATTGCTGTTAATTCTTCTATGTCATCTATTGTGTCTCAGGGTTAGTATCTCTTAGTGAATCAACCCCCTTTCGCGAGTCAGTTGGTTCCTTCTTCTCATCCTCCACCTCATCTTTCTTCCAATGCTCCAGCGACAGTAACCTTTACCCATCCTCTAGCATCGGTGCCCTTAATAACCAATCCGCAATCAAAAGCCTCATTCAGACTTTGTTCCCCACCATGTCCAATCAAGTCAACACCCATGTTCCTCAATCCATTCCGATTCAATCAACAAGTGTAGGAGCCCATCAATCACAGGCTCCGTCTTTCATTCAACCACCTTTTTCTCAACCGCCCATCATCTCACAGCTTGTCTATACACAGGATCCTTCACAGCAAATACCTCACCAGGTGTCACCTAGAACACCTGGTTATTCCTCTTACCATCCTGTTAACCAACAGATGAATCCCCATTAACACCACAACAAAATCCACCAATTGCTTCTTATATGGGACATACTAGCATACCTCCTCCTCAATCTGACGTGGTCCAAATTCTTTTCAAAAAATCACAGACACTGGAGGCATCCACCAAAGGGGCTCATCCCTCATACTCTTTTGAAGAAGTATGCAATGAACCAATTCATCCATCAGTGGCTTTTAAGCCTTATCCTCCCCAATGGGAACTTCCTAAATTTTCAAAATTTCATAGTCGGAGGACCCTCAACAGCATATGCGAGCATTCAAACACGCTTGCTACCTTATAGTCCAGGATCAGGAGCTTATGCTCTGTACTTTCCCTATGTCTCTCGTAGGACCTGCTTTAGACTGGTATAATAACATTCCCCAACATTCCTTGTTTTCTTTCTCTCAATTGGCCCAGATGTTTGTTGAAATTTTTTTGATAAATATCACACATAAGATCTCGATTACAGATCTTTATAACATTCGTCAATTTGATGATGAGTCTATTACAGACTTTGTCACTCATTGGAGAGGGATAATAAACCAATTATCTTTCTCCCTTCCTCAATCTCAACAGATCGAGTTATTTACTTAATCCTGTGCTAATCATATTTCTTCTACCTTAAGGATCCCTTTTTCACACATTCGAAGAAGCCTTTACGATGGCACACAAACTTGAATCTCACACCATCGAACAAGGGAAGTTAAAACTTCGTTCTAAAACTAAACCAGATTTTTCTCGGTTTACAAAATCAAACCCTTCCACTTCTAAAGACAAGAATCAAGGATCCACCAACGCTATCGTATTAAAAACACCATGAGCCGATAACATTTCTAATCAAACACCACGGAAAGACTCTTCATCTTCTCGAAAAGGACCCTCGTCATCTCGATCTTTTACTTCGTTGGGAGAATCATATGCCTCTATCTTGGAAAAAATGTTGGAAGTTCACATGATCGAACTTCCCCCTATTAGAAATTTTGATGAAAGCCAAGAACGTCCATTCTGGTATAGGGAAAATGACTTCTGTCATTATCATAGAACCAAAGGTCATGACATTGAACGATGTCAGACCTTCAAGAATCTTGTCCAAATCGAGCTCATTTTGGATAACCCAAATGCTCCCCCAAATCAGGCGTTGGATGTGTTTAAACAACCTTTTCCCAATCATTCCCCGAACCATGATGCTTTAGGGTCTCAAAAACCAAACACTCATACTATCAGCTTCATTTCTACTGAAGAATCTTCTTCTAAACCTGAGCCATCTGCGAACACATCGATAGAATCAGAGCCTCCTACCGCTCTGCTAATTGCTGGGATTCTGCCATCCTCAGACAACCCATCTTTGAGTATTCCCACATTGTTGGAGATAGATTCACCTCCCTCTACCTCTTTATCTAATCTTCCATCCCTGCCTGAGACAGTGTCATCCTCATCTTTCTCATCGTCGGACATTCTTTCGATGCTTGAGACATTTACATCCCTTCAAGTTTCCACTACATCTACATCTACTTCTGTTTCTCCCATTTTCGCTACAACTATGCCATTGGTAAACATACCTATAGTTGTACCAACTTCATCAGAAGCGTCTTTGATTTTAACTCTTCCCGTCTCCTTTCCCATAGTAGTTACACCCATAGTTATTGTACCAAGTATCTCCCTCACAAGGAACTGCTTCTTCATCATCCACTTCTTCCGTCATTGATACTATTTTTCCTATTAAAGGGAAATCTAAAGAAATAGTGCTTGACACCTACATGCTCGGTTCCTGAACTAAAACCAGACAACTAAGATTTAATGATACATCATCCGTATCTCCCCATTTTCTTCCCCCAAAAAGGTTACAGTCACCTTATGCGGTTGAAGTTGTCACTATCCCTGAAAAAGGAAAACCCATATTTTGAACCATCAAGACTCTTGGTGCTTTCCCTCAAAAATCCCTCTCTACGCCTCATAAAAGATTGGAGTTATCCACTGAGAAGGTGTCTTCTTCTACAACACCATCAAAACCATCATCTTCTTCTACAACACCTTCTTCACCACCTCGTAAAGTGGATTTACCTATTAGAAAGGTGTCATCACTTTTATCGGGATCATCTTCTTCATCCCCCAAAGGCAAGGGGCACTGTTGTTCCTCCGATCAAACATACTTTGGGAGCTTCTCCCTCATCTAAGTTGGCATTATCTAAATCATCATCTGTTTCGATCAAGCAGCCTTCTTTATTGAAAACCACAACACTTGTTACATCTTCATCATCTTCCAAATCTATCCTAGGAGCTCCTCCACCACCAAAATCAATCCAATATCACTCACTTCCATCTCAAGTGCCCAAGGCTGCTCCTCCTAATGTCCAAAAAAGTAAGATAATCCCTAAAAAGGTTGTTAAACCAGACATGCAGGTTCTTTTACCTCGGAAATCTGTTGAGGTAAAAGAGGCACCTTCGTCATCTCTGTCCTCATCTTTGTCTACCAGATTCTATACTAAAATTCTTCACCAACTTATCCAAGCTTCATCCATATCCCTTCCCCCGATCAAACCCTATAATCCTAAAGGAGTAAAACCTTCCTGGTTTAACTCTGATTTGATTTGTGCTTACCATCGCACTCCGGGTCATGACACCGAGGGATGTAAAGCTCTTCAATCTATCGTTAACAACCTCTTGGAAGAAAGTGATCTTCTTTTGGAAGAGGAGGAGGAACAAGTATCTGTTGTTGTCCTAACTTCATCTGAGCCTCAACAGTCCATTCATACCTCTAGTTCTGTTAATTCCACTATGGATGATCTTCCACCTTCTCAAATCGACACAATTCATATCGCCACTAGAACCCGACAATATGACAATCCATCATCATCCACAACATCTCAACCACGGTTGTCATTTCTGCAGCCCCGAAGGAGCTCTTCCTTCCTCATCAGCCTTGAGACCTTGGGTCTCTATTCGTGCTTCACCTCGGGCTCAAATTCCCGTGTCAGTTGAGGAGAGTGTTATGAAACAACTCACCCATGCTCCGGTCAAAATGTCTCTTTTTGACCTCATTCAATCTTCTCCACAACATCGCCAGGCTCTAATTGATAATCTGTGTTGCATCGTTGTGAATTCAGATGAGCCCCAGCCTTTCGAGATGGTTGTTGGATTGAATAGACCATCAACCGCCATTTCTTTTGAGGATTCTGAAATACCTCCCCTTTCTGCCAAGGATTTAGAGGCTCCTCTTTTTATCACGGTTCAAATCAACAACACTACATTAAAATGCACTATGATCGACAGTGGTGCTGCACTCAACGTCATTTCTTCCCACACATTCGAACAACTTAAATTACATAAGAATGTAGTGTCACCACCACCTTTCACCCTTCGATCATTTAACGATCAGCTGGCAGTTACTTTAGGAACTGTGGTCTTGCCCATTCGGGTAGGTAAAAAATTACTTCACGAGCTCTTTTACATTGTTGAGGGAAAATTCCACTACAATATGATCCTAGGATGCTCCTAGATTTGTACAATGCATTGTGTCCCATCAACCCTCCATCGGTGCTTAAAATATCAGTATGAGGGAAAAATCTATACTCATCCAGGAGATCCTTTTCCTTCTGCACAATGCGACATGACCACAGGGTCTGCCCCTCTAAAGAAGGATGCTTGTTCTTCTGGTGAGGCTTCATCCTCTTCCTTACCTGCAACTAAATTACCAAATTTCCAAAATCTGGAAGAGACATTGCAGCATTTCTCGCTAGGAGAACTTCCTCTTCTTTCTTTTGACGCCCATCTCAAGCCTAATGAGTATGGTAGACCAGACAAACAACCGGAATATCAGCCAGGTCTTGGTCGCATCGTCACCATTGGTCTGCCCAATCAATAGACTAACTTCATTTATGGTGGTCTTGATACACCTCACTATCACCTAGATTCTCCCCTAGGGCCAAACCCTATTCAGCAGGGTTTGATTGTCTACAGAATCCCACGTTTGCAAAAACTTATTTATATCGATGCGCGTGGAAGGGCTTTGGCCTGGGAAAATATGAACAAGGTGTGCATGACCTCGCATCCATTCCAACTCTTAAACCACATCAAAAATTTGGTTTAGGATTTAAACCCCTCTCAAAGGCCACCATCACCATTCTCGATGAGCCTCTTTTCATTGAGGAACCATCTTCTCCCGTCAGGTCAGAAACATCATTTGATGAGGATGATGCCATTTCCATTCCATCTAACTTTTTTTTTAGTCAATACCATTTCCTTAGGACCACTGACCTACAAAACTAATGACAAATCCACTTCCATACCATTAATCTTCCCTGAAATAGTTGGAGACGATTCTCCCACTATCAACACTATCCACTGTGTGGATGATGACTCTGTCCTCACCTATCTAGGGGCAGAGGATTCTTATCTTCCTAAAACCATCCCTTCTGACACATCTACACTTCTCAACGAAGCCACTGTCGATCTTAATATAGGGACTTCTAAAGACCCTCGCATCATTAAGGTCAGCCAATCTCTTAATCCACAGGAGTTAGGAGACTTCACCACTTTTCTTTCCAACCATCGTCAAGCCTTTGCTTGGTCATATGAGGATATGCCAGGACTCGATCCTAATATTGTGGTTCACAATATCGTTACTCTTCCCGACATCAAACCGGTTAAACAAAAATTACGTAAAATGCACCCTCGAGTAGCCCTTCTTGTTAAAGAAGAATTACAGCGCTTGCTTTCGGCTAACTTCATCCAACCCATCGATTATCCACAATGGGTTTCAAACATAGTACCAATAACCAAAGCTACTGGGAAAATTTGAATTTGTACCGACTTCCGGGATCTTAATCTTGCTTGTCCAAAAGATGATTTTCCTCTACCTAATATCGACCAACTAGTGGATTTAACTGCAGGTCACGAGATGCTTTCTCTTATGGATGGTTTCTCTGGGTATAATCAAATTCTCATCACACCAGAGGACCAACATAAGACTTCCTTCATAACTCCTTGGGGAATTTTTGTTATCGTGTCATGCCTTTCGGTCTTAAGAATGCAGGAGCAACCTATCAGTGAGCAATGACCTACATCTTCCACGATCTCTTACACAAAACTATGGAAGATTACGTCGATGATCTCCTCGGTAAATCCAAATGCCGTCAGGATCATCTTTTCATTCTTGCACCTCTCTTTGAGAGGCTTATTCACTTTTGTCTTTGCCTAAATCCATCTAAGTGTGTGTTTGGCATTCTCACTGGTAAACTCTTAGGCTTTATCATTTCTATTAGGGGTATTGAAGTAGACCCCGCAAAAATAAAAGCTATCCTTGAGATGCCTCCCCCTTATAACTTAAAGCAACTCCATGCATCTTTAAGGACTCCTTCAATCGAGTGCATCGTTTTATCTCGCAATCGGACCGTTATCAACCTTTCCATCACCTCCTCCGTAAAAATGTTCATTTTGAATGGGATGAGCATTGCCAAAAAGCCTTTGATGATCTCAAAACTTATCTTCTTTCTCCACTGTGCTTACACCTCCACGCGATGGGGGAGCCATTCTATCTTTATATCTTTGTGGCTGACCATGCTCTGGGAGCCATGATCTCACATCGGGACACTTGTGGTAAAGAACAAGTTGTCTATTACATCAGTCGTACTCTCCATGAGTATGAAACACACTATTCGAAGAAATTGAAAATCTGTGTTTGTGCTCTCTTCTTTGCAACTTCTAAGCTTCGTCACTACCTCCTCAATCATAAAACTTACATTGTCACAAGTGTCAATCCACTCAAGACAATGCATGCGAAGCCTTATCACAATGATCGTATCACTCGTTGGCTCATGCTTATGAAAAATTTGATCTCGAGTTTATCCCGCAAAAATCTATCAAGGGTCAGGTCATTATAGATCAATTAGTTGATGCTCCTCTTCCGGACACTCAAGACCCTCTCGCTCAATTCCCCGATGAGTATATCCAACAAATTGATTTTGGTTTTTCTCCATTTAAAGTAAAACTCTTCTTTGATGGATCCAAATTCCACCAAGGGGGAGGTGCAGGTTTTGTTATGATTCCTCCTTGGGGTGCACCTATCCCAGTTGCACACAAACTTAACTTTGAGTGTACCAATAATATGGCTAAATATGAAGCTCTTGTTTTAGGTCTTCAAAATTCCATTAATCTTGGTGCCCGCCATATCGACATCTTTGGTGACTCTGAATTCATCATTAATCAAGTCACTGGTGTCTATCAATGTAAGAATGATATCCTTCAAAAATATCGCGATATCGTTCTCTTTCAACTTCAATCCTTTGATAAATTCACTATCCAAGCTATTCCTCACACTATGAATTGATTCACAGATACGATGGCTTCTTTAGCCTCACTTATTCCGCCTTTTACCGAAGACTCATGACTTTATGTGGTTGTGCAACGATTAGACCAACCATCTCATCTCAAGCAACTGACTTCAATCAATGTCGTTACAACCAATACACAAGACGAGTGGTATCAACACATTGTTGATTATCTATCCCATTTAGTGCTTCCTCCAGATCTTACTTCCAATGGTAGAAGATCTTTTATCCTATGTGCTAATCGCTATACTATTCTAGGCGGAATCCTCTACAAACATGGTTTTGATGGTATTTTGCTTCGATGCCTCAAAACCCCTGAATCATCTAAGGCTATCTAGGAGGTCCATGACGGTATCTGTGGTGGACATTTTAGTGGTTTGGCCATAGCTAAATGCATCTTACGCTTAGGCTATTATTGGCCTTCTCTTAATCGAGATTGTTGCGAATACACTAAGAAATGTGTCAAATGCCAACAACATTCCAATCTTACGCATATCCCTAGTCAAGCTTTGCAACCTGCGATAGATTTGTGGCCTTTTTGCAATGGGGTCTTGATCTCATCGGTCTTATCAATCCCCACTCTTCACAACGTCATCATCATTCTATCATTACTACCACAGAATACTTTACTAAGTGGGTGGAAGCTATTCCCCTTTCCTCAACAAAAGCTAAACCGATTGTTGATTTTGTTTATCAACACATCATTTGTCGCTTTGGTATTCCACACAAACTCATCACAGACAATGGTAAATCTTTCAAAAATGTCGATTTACAGAATCTCTGTGATGCTTTCAATATCAAACTCAGCTTTTCTTCTCCATACTATCCTCAAGCTAATGGCCAGGCCGAAGCTTCCAATAAAACTTTGTGTAACATCCTCATGAGTAACTAGTCGAGTTAGTAGGGATTGGCATTTACATATCCCTTTTTCTCTCTGGGCTTATCGGACTAGCATTCGTACCCCTACTAGTGCTACTCCCTTTTCTCTCATCTATGGGTCTGAGGTTGTTCTTCCTTTGGAAGTCTAGATCCCATCTCTTCGTGTTTCTCTCAGAGAATTTGTCTCTGATGAGGATTATCGTCAAGAGCGTCTAGCGCAGCTTGAGTTGTTAGATGAGTGGCATCTCAATGCTCTTGAACATCATCAAGTCTATCTTGAGCATGTCAAACGTGCTTACAACAAACACTTGTAGCACCGTGACTTCAAAGTTGGTGATCTTGTTCTTAAAGAAAACCAAAATGTCACTACACTAGAACGGAGTCAGTGTGGTAAGTTTGCTCCTAACTAGATGGGTCCATACGTGGTTACTCATAAATATGGATTTGGGGCTTACTGTCTATCTTCCATGGATGGTGTACCTAAAATGGAACCTATTAATGCCTTGCATCTAAGGCCCTTCTACTGTTAAAATCTATCTTACATGTTCTTAGTCGCAAAATAGATCTTTCATCCATCTATAACTAGTCATACCTTTTTGTAGTGATTTAGGACTATGTGGTTCTCCGCATTATGTCTTTTTCTACCTTAAAATATGAGTACCGCGGCTCTACTCATGGCATTTTTCTTATGGATATGTTCCTCCTCATGGTAGGAACACCTTAATCACTTCTTCATTTGTCCCGAGTGTCTATCTTAATCAAATCTACTTAGGGCATGAGTACGCGTTTGTATACATTTTCTTTCCCTCTATTTGATCTATCTGGTCTAAACTCAGCTTCCTTCCAACAACGATGAAAAAAAAAAAAAAAAGATGCTATCCAAAATTCCTAAAAGATAGACTGATCCCTTGAAGGACAGCTATCCATGCATTATTAAGCAAATCAAAAGATATAGACCATACCCTTGAAGGATGGCTATCATTAAATTCAAACTACAGACCGTTCCCTTGAAGGACGGTTGTTTCTCTCATGGAATTCCCAAGGCTTCTCGCATTGATCAGCCTTTTCAGTAATAGACTTCCTCTTTGGCCAGTTTGTTTACTTTTTAGCATCACTGAAAGACTTCTCGTATCGATCAGTCTTTCCACATCTAGCAAACTTCCCGCATTGATTAGTTTTCTTTGTTGTCAAAACAAACATCATGAAGCTGAGATATAAGACCTTTTATCGATCATATGGAGAACCCTATTTTCCCAATATGAGCGTGTGTTATGTCCTTTGTAAATTCTGACAAGATGCATACTTACTTCTCCTTCCATTTACCTTCTAGATCTGGTTTGCGACTAGCTAGTGTCAGGTTTATTTTAACCTCATATATGGCCTTGTATGCATGGTCTTTTAGTTTCCTATCAAAAGTCTATATTTATGATCGGTTAGGGGCCTATCTTATCATTCTTTTTCTTATCTAGGGGTGTTTCCTTTATTTCCCATTATCATTTCTTGTTCATTCAGTTAAATTGACATTTAACATGTTAATTTAGTCAAAATCTATCATCTATCTAATTTCATCTTATCTACTTTTTTTCAAAAGAAAATATATCATAGCAATATATTATCAACACATGAGAATCTATCTATCTATTTTTCATCAAAATTCAATTAAAACATCTTAAATATATCAAATCTATCAATCACATCTATCCATCTATCATCTAAAAACATGTTCATCCAAGTTACCCTACATCTGCCTATATCTATTTCTCATCAAAATTAAATCCACATATCAATCACATCACATCAACATCACGTCTATCTATTCTATGAATATCAAATCACACCTATTTATCATCTATCAGCATATGTCTATATCCATCGCAATTACATTACATCTATCCATGTCTATCAAAATTAAAAGCATAAGTATAATCATTTGACAAAGAAAATGATGAATATTAATATATACATAAGTATCTGATACAACAAAGAATGGGTGGCTTTCAATCAAGCCATCTATATCATACATCAAAAAATGCCTTGAATCGAGGCTACATCAATACATCGATACAAAAATATATCAATCTCTAAATCGTAAAATCCGATAGGTGGAAGACACTATCTCCTCCACCCTCCTCTAGACCAAGATGTCTCTCCTGGCGCCGCCTATCGAACTAGAAGTGCCTACTGCTGGGGCCTACCTCCACCTCACCCTCTCCTGGTGCTCCCTCCCTCTGATGCACCACTAGTTGTGGCTATCACAGATCTCCTCCTCGCACTGTAACGAGGCACCTCAGGGGCATGTTGTGCTAGAGCATCCTCATAGTATCTCACCTCAGCGAGGAGAGACTGATATGTACTCAAGCTCACTATACCAGGTGCTCATAGTGTCACTGCTGGTGTTGCTGGTGCTACTGGTGGTAGCCCTCCTATGGTTGTACCCTATGTCCCAGACTTTGATGTGGTACCTGTATCACCATATTTGGCCCTGAGGGCCTCCCTATGTCGATGATAGCGATCCCTCTGCTAGATCGTGTATCTCACTCCTGACGAGCTATGTCCCTCTCCAATATCAGGGCATCCCTCTCCTCTGTCAGAGCTCTGATCTCCTCTAGGGCAACCTGATGTGTGCAGTATGCATGTATAATGCTCTCCTCCGGCCTCTCTAGTCTTTGTGGCTATATCCTCCTCATCGGCATCTATGGATCTTGGCAAGTGTCGTGGAAGCTCTGTCGAATACCATGTCACGTAGCCATCATCCACTCGGCATCATCATCACTATCTACAGAAGGTGGGGCCTCCCTCAATGGATCTGCTAGGATCAAAATCGGAAAATCTGTCTCTCTCATTGTCTCGTCTATATGGACGGTAGGTGGTTGGCACCGTATGCTCGCACTCAAGCCGAACGTCTCAATACCAGTATAACAGGACTCACTCCCACATATCAGGCCTGTGGCCCCTAACTACCCTACTCCGTCTCAACCCCACGGATGAGCATCCTGACCAGCCCATGTCGAAAATACCCGATATGGTCTCCAGATGACTTGCTCTAGTGTCAGCGTCTTGAAGCGCTCGGCATACCAATCTGCGGATCTCCTGTATCTCCCGGGGCCATGTCAGCCCGCCATCACCGAAATCCATAATCAATGGCCCCCACTACTGCTGGCATCCATGGAAGCCTAGATGGCCTGATCACTGCTATGTGCTCATATGCCCAGCAATGGAGCACAAAACTAACATCAATCCCTGTCCTCCTACCAGTGGTATACATCCATAGCTCATAATATATCTGAGCTATCAGGGCATCAACAAATGCGAACACCTGTCTAAACTGCAGGATGTCACAAACATAATCTAGCAGTAATAATGGGAATCTCCCACCTCCTGAATCTGGTAGAGCAAAGTAGGAGATCACCATCTAAATCAATACTATACATCTGCTCCTGGCATCATCCTATCTATACTTGTGAGGCTATCCTCACTTCCCCAAACACTATCTCTGACTCATCCACCCTGTCCCCATATAACCATCCTAGGGCCCTCTACTTTCTCTCGTGGAGTGATCTCAATAAGGTCCCTGGTAATCGGCAACCTCAGAAACCTGTATATATTCTCATGGGTGATAGTCATCTCACCCATCCTGAACCAAAACATGCAAGTCCGGCTATCCCATCACCATACTAGTGCTTGCATCAGCTCTACATCTCGCGGCACTCGTCGATAGTACCGAAAGCCCCGAGCCCAGAAAACTCTAGGTGGCGCCAATCTGCGTCAGTCACATCAGGGAGAATGGTCTCCAGAAGCTCGGGATAGCATCCTGCATGTGTAACGCCTCTCGTGCCTACATCCACGACATCAAGAACAATGTTAGCTTCCCATTTATCCAAATCAGAACATCAAAAACATATATTCTATCATCTTATCAGCATAATGGTAAAATCGGTGTCGATTTAATTAAATCGGCGTCGATCGCAACTAGTCGACGTCAATTTAAGGTAATCGCGATGATCTCATATAATCGGCGTCGATTTATTCAATCGATGCCGACTGGGAGGACGAGTGTCAAAAACACTCTTACTCCTCATTTATTCCTTTTTTCTCTAAAAATTGAGAGCCTAGTATGCTATTTTATAATCAAATTATAGAAGACAGTTCGGCTAGGTTCACTTAGCCCTACATGTCCTCTTCCTCTTAAAACCCCGAATGCTCCCGAAGCTTCCATGGTGCTCAAATCCAATTTTTGACTCTCTCTGAATCAATCGTCACGGTCTAAATAAATTGTTCATGTTTTCCGTTCACATATTTATATGTACTTGGTATGGTTGACGCCGATTTTTATGGTCGGCGCCGATTAGTCTAGATCGCCGCCGATTTACACCTATTGTTGCCAATCGGTTGCACTGTAGCTTTTTGCCATCTCCTAAAGTCTTCTTGCCATAGTGTTGATGCTTGGCTTATTTATCTAGTCATTATTGTGCCCTGAATGTTGCCTTTTGGCACATACTTTCAATATTATCGTCCATTTCGAGCTTGTCCCCTGTACATGGGGTACTCACATTTTTGGCAGCTTAGAGTTCACGGGTCTGTAGGCACTCACGTCATCTGCTTCGCAGACCATTCGGTTGTCCCTACCAATGTATCTCTCTTTAGGTGCTAACTATTTTGCAGCCCTCCTTACACTCACGGGTCTGTAGGTACTAATGTCGTCTCCTACGGAGACCGTCTAGATTTCCCTACCAATGTGAGTTCCTTAGGTTGCTGCCTTAATGATTATTCTTGTGCATCATTAATGATCAAATCTACTCCAGACATCTAGCTGGGGCATCCTGTGTTTTCATCTACCTTTTTCAAACTTGGGATCGTTTGTTCTATCACCCATCCCATCCCTAGTTTGAGGGGGATCACATCATCACTTTTTCCTCCTTTCTTCTATTCTCCTTGTTTTTGTCTTGCAACTTTGCTTATCGCAAGTTACTCGACAAAAAGGGGAAAATGTAGACACCGAAAATTGGTTACCCAATTTGGTGTCCCTCACATTCGTTTATCTTCTCGGGTAACCTGGGGCACGTTCATATCACCATGGCCCCCTTGGGGTATTATTCAATTTGTGATTTAAACACTTATCCTAGGTTTAATTCACCCCATTATGTTTTACCCATGAGTAATTAAATATTAACTACTCAATTACACCTTTTTACATGTATTATAACCACTTATCTACCCCATATCTATTCTATCCATATATCCCCCCTATTTCTCCTCCTCCCAAACCGAGCAGCGGGATATTTCTCATATTTGAGGTGACATGATCACTCTCATCATTCCAGAAATCACTCCTTTTGGCCATTTCGAGTTCATTTCCTGATCGGCGCCGTACTGCTCGGTCGACAGCGATTTTTCGCGGCGGCACCATTACAAATAGAGGCCCGAAATTCGGTTCGATTAGATAGTCGATGATGATGAGATAGACGCGTGAATTAGACAAGGAGAATGAGAGATTTTTGAGCATCAAGTCTGAGCATCATCTATCAAGTGAGAGCGAATCCTGTCCAAACCAATCCTTGAGAGGAGTACCATTACTCTGCTCCTGCCACATCAACATCATGAGTCCTTATCGATCTCTTGGTGACTCTATTCCTACATCCGGCAAAGACAAAGGAGCCTTGGCAGTATCCTTATGACACTTGCAGATCCAGCGGAGATCGACGATCTAGTCTCCACTGTCTATTTCTTGATCTTCCTGCAAATTTTCTCAAGTCAATGCCGATTTATATCGATCGGCGCCACACTGAATCGATCGGCTGACGCCGATTTGAATCGATCGTGCCGATTCTCCTAATCGACGCCGATCAGCCTACAGACAAGTAGAAGAACTTAGGTAACAGTAATCCAACATCATTTTTTTAGTATTTCCTGTTTCCTGTTGCTTTCTGTCCATTGTTTAGATTCTGTTTATTACCTTTGATTAGAAAATATAGTCCTTTACGTACATCTTTTATCATGTATGCTTCTTTCCTTAATTGAAAATGTGGACTGACATCCGCCGAGGGAGCTTATCGCTTCCTGGACCCGCTTTTCAGTAGTCCACCCAAATATCTTTTAACGTGGTCTTTTTCTGTCAAGCATCTGTGTCTCGTAGGTTTCTTGGATCTACTTTGTAGGATTGCTTGTGTGCACCCGTCTTGTCTACATCGGCTTTCTTTTCCGTCTACATTTCCGGATCTTGTCTATCAGGTATCGATTTTATTTGAGTTTTTCAAGGCTTTTGTGTTTAGTTTGGTACATTAACTTGGACAGGTAACAAGCGTGAAATTCTTGATCTACACCATGGCCCCTTTCATCCCACTCCAATATTAATTTAATTAATTTGATTAAATTAATTCATTATCCTCACAATATTTATTATTTAAATATCCTAATTGGGATAATGTCCACATATCCACCTCATCTAGCCACCTCACCCTAAGACCTATTTTTAGTAAGTTGCCATAACTAACTAAGACCTACCCAAACCCTAAAAATCAATGTCTACAATCCCTCTAACCACATTCCCACCTGTTAGAAGGAAGCTTCCATGATAATCCACGGAGGAAATGAAACGAGATCCCAGAAAATCAAGGGGATCTGCCTAGTTTAGTAAACCTAGGAAATCCCTCCCTAACCAATGCCGATTACCTAAACCACCATCGATTAAGCTTTGGAACCATTGCAATTACCATTTAACCCCCAAAACAACCTTATTTTGAGGTTGGCACATTTATAAGAGATAATCACATCTTTTGAGAATAAGTGAGAAAACCAAAGCTGCATGCAAGCAGAACTAGCGTTAGTACACACATCAAAGCATCCATAGCCAACATCGAAAGCAATCACACAACCATTTTGACTTCATGGGAGCATTCGGGAAGTGCCAGCACCACACCAAGTTTCTACCATTTGATCACCCACCATTGCACCAACTGGACATCAAGTTCGTACAAGCAGTAAGTTTTGTTAACCAACAACTTTGGTCCATTATCATTTGAGTAGATCTTTTTACTTCTGTTGTTAGTTTCTACTCCCATTCCCATTCCCCACCATTTTGCCTCCATGTAAACTTGACCATCCCTTTACCCACACCATTGAACTTCCCACATCCGGACTTTCATCATTCCCGCATACCTAAGACCCCCCACGAGCCTTGTCATTGCCTATCATTCGCATCTAGCACGGATCTATCACCTTGCCAAGTTTTATTTAGTTTTTATACCCCGATAAGTACTGACGCCGGTTACCTAAAAATGTCGCTTAGTTAACCTAAACCGACATTGGTCATACTAGACTAATGTCGGTCTTTGTGTCTTTTACCAGAAACCAAGAATAGAGCTTCTAAACCTCCACCAAATACCCAAAACCACCCAGAATCTCACCCTGGCCCATATTAGTACCCTGACCAAGACTTTGACCTTGATTCAGTCATAGCTTAGCCTATTGTGAATGAATTTTCTTATTGTAGATGAATGAGATACCTAAATCATTTTAACTACAGTAGGATTTTATTTATTATAAGCATTAAGTTGTTTTAAATAGTGGGTTGACAGTTGTCTAGGAAGTATCACACTTCCCAAATCTAGCACACACTAGGCAGTCCATTGCATATATTGTTTAATTGTTATTTGGTGGTCTTGTATTCCATTCCAGGTAGTTCCTCCAAGCAAAAAGGAAGCTCTCACGATCAGCTATGGATTCAAAAGTCATACGCGTGTAACAACCTACAACTAGCATCTCAATAGGTATTCCTCCTAGCCCATTACCCTTATCTGTTTTGTCAACATTCAAAGAAACGCATCTAGAATCAGGTGAAACATTTTGGCACACCCAGTGGGACCCATTTAGGGTTCTTTACATTCTTTCATTTCTAGGTGAAAATGTTGTATGTTTGTTTCTTTTCTAAAAGTTCTTACATTAAACTTTCTCCCCTGGAACCTTCTTCTCTTCTATTGTCTAAAAGCAATATTATTTTGGTGCTTAAAATGAACATTTCTTCCCTTTCATTAGTATTGCATTAGTGAAAGAGCATCCCTTCTCCTATTCATCTATTTGTGGCATCGAATTCTACATTTCGATTTGGGTTTTTAAATCATTTCATTTCATTCTGATTTTCTGCATTAGCTCACATTAATTGAGGGAAACCTATACGCTGGAAGTCATTCCCAGTTGATGGTTGACAAACGAATCATAGAAAATCACTTCCTTTCTTTTTCTCTCTCTGATTCTTACCCAAACATCACAAATTTAAAATATATACACATTCTTAAACAACATCTCACCCAGAAGAAGTTGTAGGTGATCACACGATCACGGAACAGTGGGCACCCCACTGGTTATCTCTATCCAGTACCCCATCAGAGGATGGCCTGCCCCTGCCATAACATACCTGAAACCTCTCCTTGTAGATCCCCTTCTTCATAGGAAGCCATCCTCACAAAAATTCTATTCTAAAGTTCATGAGTCGGTCCTTAAATAGCATAAGATAAACAAACATAATAGAAAAAGCACTCTTAGGATCATATTTTTCTTAGTGTTTCTACTTGGCTTACGTTTTGAGGTGAGAGGTCATGTTCTTCATTTTCTTATTTCCCCTTGCATGCTCCTCATCACAGTTGGTGTATTCTAGCTTCATCTAAGTGTGCCTGGACCTTATTCTCATCATTCTCAGAATTATGGGTTTGATTCCACATTTAATTTTAACTCACAACCACATTTTCTCCATCGTTGTTTCATTTCCACGATGGCGGTGTCGGTCCAAGCAACCTTCATCGGTTACCCTTTGATTGTCATCAATTTTACCCAACCGACATTGGTTCACTATTATTTTTGTTAACCAACCCAAAAAGGACACCTATTCCCCTTCGTTAGTTGTTTAGAGTCTCTGTCACTCTTATCATATCCATTGACCTAGTAAGTCTCATCGCATTTTGCATACATGGAAAATTTGGCCTTATACCTTGTTTTTGACCAACTGTCCACTTTCCACAAGTGACCAGGAAATGGTTACCTATGATCGGTGTTAGTTTAACTAGCTAACCGGCATCGGATTAGCTTGTGTCATTTTCCAGCTGGACATTTTAACCCCAATTCACCTACCACCACCTATTTATCCTACTATGCTATATTTCGTGTCATTTACGGAAAGTGGTCTTACCACGTTAGTATCTATTCACATGGTGCCGACATGTCACAAATAAGCACCCTCGTATTCCACGCCGAGGTTTCAAACCACTCCTACCTATCCCTTCACCACCTTCCATTTTATCACCGGTCATGGAACCTATCTCTATCAACTGCTTTGGAGATGAGGAGTTCACACGACTCCTTGACCAAAATCATGTTGCCTTGCGGTTTTACTTTTCGCACTTGTCCACTCAAGATGCCTCGGGTCAGATTGATATACGGCATGCCCATATCTATCCCCCAACTCTCGTTCCCACTCCAACATTGGCTTCATCCGTCGACTCCACACTACCCGCATCTACCTTACCCCCGATCGTTTCACAATAGGCCCTATACCTACTTGTGACTTCTACATCTGCTACATCCGTTGCACCCGCCACATCCACTATACCTTCGCCAACCACCCAGAACACAACCTCATCCATGCCTATTGTCTTACATATACCCATAGCTACACTACCACCCCGGTGTCGGTGACCCCTACCCCTTTTCAAAATGTCATCCTTTCTATTCCACAATCTTTAGCCCCCATTGCCACTAGGGTCACCATGACCCTTCCACCTCCATATATGTACTATCAGCAACCTCATGTTTCATCTATTATTCACTCTAGGTATGTACCCCCTATTTCACTACCTTCTTCTCAATCTACCTATACGGCAACACCATATACTGGAATGCCACCCCCATTATATGCCCAACACCAACCTTCTTATACTACAAGAGTCACTCATCCATCACAACCTACCAACGACCTAATCAAGTTAATGATGGACAAGATGCAGACATTAGAGGCATCAGTTTCTGGCTCTCGTAACACTCTCACCTATGATGATATTTGTAATGAGCCTATACACCCATCCATTCCTATCCATCCATATCCCTTGCATTGGGAAATGCCTAAATTCAACCGTTTCAATAGCAAAGAAGACCCGCAACAACATTTGTGGTCTTTCAAACACAGGTGTTATCTATCGCCCATGATGATGCTTTGCTCTGAGGACCTTTCCCATGTCTCTCGACTAGACCCACGTTAGATTGGTATAGCGGGTTACTAGACACTCTATATTCTCATTTAATCAGAGTAGCCCAAGCCTTCTTGGATCAATTCTCCATTAATATCGTTAAAAATGTTTACCATGATGGCCTCTACTCTACGTCGGGTATGACAATGAATCCATCAAAGATTTTTTGCTCGCATGGCGTACTTGATCAATCAACTCACATTCCAACTACCACAAACCAAACTCATCGAACTCTTCATGCGGGCTTGTGCTAGGCATATCTCACCGACTCTACAGGTCCAAACCTTCCGAACCTTTGACGAAGCATTCACCATGGCATGAAAGCTTGAGATTCGGGCCATTGAAGAGAAGAAAATCCAATTACGCAATAAGAACTCGACATTCAAGTCAAATGATACCTCTTCTTCTTCAAAACCACATAACAATTATTCAAAGGCTAAGGGGACCACTAATGTAGTGGTACTAAAAGTCGACCTAACTCATCCACAAATCGAGGCTAGCCCTAATCTAATCTCTCTCTCATTCATACTTTTCAATTCGACGAGAACAATGAAATATACCCCAATTGGGAACATTATTCTTCATGTCTTAGAGAAGCTCATCAAATCAGGGCCATCACCCTTCCTCCCGTGAAACCACACATGGTTTTGACCCCGCTCACCCCACACCTACATGGTATAAAGAGCACGATTTCTACAATTATCATCGAGTAAAGGGTCATAGTGATGGAAATTGCATCACTTTCAAAAACATTATCCAAGAAATGCTTGAGAAAGGCAAGCTAACCTTGGATAATCCTAACGCACCTGCCAATCAAAACCTACATATCTTCAAGAAACCTTTTCCTAATCATGCCCCTTCTTCTGATCAAATGGGAGAGACCTCAACTCATGATAGTCATACCTGAGGTCCATGCTATTTTCAGCAATACACTGCTTTCTTTGCCCAATTACCTCATATTCCTTCCATCGAGGAAATCCTAGCCTGAAGTCCTTCGCCTACACTTGAATCCACCTCACATATTCCTCCACCCATAGAGGAACACCTTTCACCTCCTTCCTCACCCGTGGAGGAGCCTTTCGTTAATATCAAAACTATTTCACCTTTGGCTTCTCCACCTAGGGAACCGTCACCCACAGTACTTCTTGGTATGTACAGGGATACTTGTTTATCTCCTCCACCCACAGAGGAGAACCCATCATCTCCTCCACCTATAGAGGAGAACCCATTTTCTCCTCCACCTATCAAGGATCCAGTAGAGATACCTTTTCCTCTAGGTGATCATTCTCCATCAACTACCCAAGATCTTGCAGACTTACTTTTGGCTCTCTTACCCACGAAGCCGAAGCTAGCAAATTCCCCGTCTCTAAGACAAATTTTATAGGAATTGCCATTAGGTCCTCATCAACCTCTCCTACAGCTGTTTTTTTCTCACACTTAGCCAATTGCTTAGATTATGTGGATAGAGCCTTACTTTGGGGGTGTCTTCTACTTCCTGTCTCAACGCAAATGCAAATGTCACTTGCTGACACTTCCACTATCTACCCAAAAATATTTCAGCCAATTGAACCAAGCACAACCACCTCTATCACAACTTCTTCCACGATACCCCTCATGGCTCAAACCACACCCCTACCCATAACCCAACGTGCATCTACACCCAAGCCTACACTTACATCATCTTCTTCACCTAAACCCAACACTACCTTAGGGGTCATCCCAACCACTAGCCTTACTCATCCACCCATCAAATTAGATTTAGCTACATCCTCCAAGGCCAATACCAAACCTACTCCAACACCCAAACAAAAGATCCAACCCCATAAATCTCATACTCCAACCTCATCAATCACACCTTCATCACCTTCACCCTTTTCATCTATCTTAGGACCTCGCCCTTCTAACATGGTTAAGAAACCTCCACCTACCGATAAACTAAAAACATAGTAACCCATTCCACCATTGCAAACCTCAAACATATCCAAGTGCCCACCACGAATTCTACCCACATCTGCAACATCTTTACCACCCATACCTCTAATACCATCAATCACTCCTTCACTACCCACGACACTTCAGTCTCTTTCCCTCACACCTCTAGCATGACCTACACCATCTACCTTCACAACACCTCCGTTATCCCCATGGGTAACATGCCCTCTTCCACCATCCACCTTTCCCTCTAGATCTCATGTGCCCATATCACCTTTACCCAAGAAGGTGCAACCTAAGGACAAAAATACCTTTGCCCTCTAATAAGGTAGTTGAAACAACCACACACTCTCCTGTCAGTTCGTCTACCATACCCCTACCTAAAAAAACATGACCAATGCCTAAAATCACACCAACACCTAAAATCGTAGCTCGACCTACTCCCCCTCGTGCAAATACCATTCCTCTACAATCCTTCATGCCTACACCCAAACCCACCTTCACTTCCCATTGCGATCCACTAGCAGGATCCTACGCCAAAATCTTAACCAACCTCCTTGAAACTTTTGTCATCACATTACCACCTCTCAGACCTTATGACCCACTCAAACCCAAACCAAAGGGGTTTGATGACACCAAAATTTGTGCCTACCATCGTGTGCCAGGACACGATGTAGAGATAAAGCTTTAAAAAACATTCTTATCCAGTTGTGTCCTCCCAAAGAAAACTTTGACGATGATGACCTTCTTGATGAGGACCCCATTTCACCAACACCCATTCCCACAACTCTTCCCTCACTTCCTACTCAACGACCTGGACCTGTACCCCCATAGCTCCTAGAACCACCTCCAAGATTTGAAATTAACACGGTTCGCATCAAAGAACTTGTCAAACCTCCACCTAAATGTCAGTGTGCTCAACTCATCCCACAAAGTTCCTTCCACCACATGGGCTTTTTCCCTCATGTCACTATACCTTTCATGGCTCGCTTTGCCTCACCTACCTCCCCACCTCGATCAACCTAATCCAGTTGCTACCCGTGCTCAGAAGGAAAAAGGCAAGGAAAAGGCAACTGACTCACCAACCAATCCTATACCCAACATACCATCTACACCCACACCTAAAATCACTATCCGCGGCCCCACATATCCTATTTCTAATGGGGTCACACACCGTGTGATGCTCAAACAACTACACCAATCCCCCTCAAAATGTCCTTATATGACCTCATCCAAACCTCAGAATCCCATCGTCAAGCTCTCATGGAGGTCTTGTAATCTATTGAGGTTTTACCCAATGACCCTACACCCGTAGCCTCCATTATCACACCCCATCATGTAGCCTCTCTCACCAAATTACCACCTTTATCTACACCTCAACCTACTCACCAAGTAGCCTCCCTTAGCTTCTCAGAGGAAGAGATCACACCGCACCAAACAAATGACCCAAACCTAGCTCTCTTCATCTTTGTCCACATCAATGATATACGTGTACAACGTGTCATGATTGATGGGGGCACTAGAATTAATATCATTTCATCCCATGCATTCACTCAAATGTGCATACCTGATAATTGCATGCATAAACATCCTGTTATGTTGTGTTCATTCAATGATGCTATCACCTCTACACTAGGCACTGTCATCCTCTATGTTCACGTGGGCCCCCGCACTATTCCAAAGCTATTTTACGTCTTGGAGGGGGAATTTCAATATAACCTATTGTTTGGAAAACCCTAGATTCATGTCATGGGTTGTGTCCCTTCCACTTTGCATCGTTATGTGAAGTTTGAGCATGAAGGACACACCTATACCATTCCAACTGACCCATCACCTTTCAAAACTTACAACATGCTTTACCGACCCAATGATGTGCTCATACCCATCAAAGCATCTACCTCCACAACCACTGCCACGTCACCTACACCTCCCCTCACCATTGCAGCCGCTACCTTAACCATACCTACATCCTCCATTCCTACTACTACCACAACCTCCACAGCCAAACCATCGGCCTCCCAATTTGTTAGTTCCACCCTCGATCCAACCTCTACCACATCGTCTATTCTAGCCACCCACATACCAACCACCAATCCCTTGGAGGGAATTTTTCAATGCCTCACTCTGGGGAGTATCACCTATATAGTGTCAACACATTCCTTACTCCACAAGAATATGGAATTCTTCACCAACACCCTCGTTATGATCACCGTATAGGAGAATGCCTCCTTTATGGTCCTCCCCACCTTCGTACCAATCTCACCTATGGGGACTTGATACTACAAATTACACACCTAAACCACCATCACAAACCCACCCATTTTCCGCTAACCTCCAATCACTCACCAATTTCCATTTCACCCACACCTTCCTAGCACTAATGTGCATGGAAGGGTTTTGGTTTTGTATTTTATGAGAAAGTTCACCATACTACTATTCTGTACTAATCACAAGCATAATGACCATAGTGGTATCGGCTTTGTTGAACCACCTACCAAGAAGGCCCATGTTGAACTCATTGAAGACATCAGCCCTTCTCCACCTTCGTCACCCCCATCACCATCTTTGCCGACATAGTCAATAGATCCAGAATCCATTCCTCCTAACTTTTTTTTTCATAAACACCATCTCCTTGGGGCCTCTCGACTTATCAACACAAGGGCGAGGCTCCCTCCTCTCTTCCTTCTTATATCCTAAACTGATCGATGATGATACACCTTCAATCAACATCATTCAATTTCGAATGATGAATCTATACTCACCTACCTTGGTGCGAAGACCCATATATTCATCGGTTTTACCATCCGAGATCAAACCATGTTAAACAAATCAACTATCGAAATCAACATTCATACTCAAGACGACCCACACATCCTAAAGATCGGTCAATCTTTAGATGTTTCTGAATAGGAATCCATCACTTCTTTTCTCAAAGATCATAACCATGTTTTTGCTTGGTCTTATGCAGACATGCCCAGTATTGACCCCACCATAGTGGTCCACAATATCGTAACCGTTCCCAATGCTAAACCCATCAAACAAAAGCTGAGGAAAATGCACCCTCGCATTTCCCTTCTCATCAAATAAGAACTTTAGCACCTTCTTTCTGTTTCCTTCATCTTACCCATTGATTATCCTCATTATATTTCTAACATTATCCCTGTCACTAAGGCGACAGGGGGACTCCGCATTTACATGGATTTCTGTGACCTCAATCTAGCTTATCCCAAAGATGACTTTCCTCTACCTGGTATTGACCCACTAGTTGACCTTACCATTGGTCATGAGATGCTATCACTCATGGATGGCTTCTCGGGTTATAATCAAATCTTTCTTGCCCCAAAGCAGATCAACACAAAACCGCATTCATCACCCCTTGGGGGACCTTCTGCTATCGATTCATGCCTTTTGGCCTTAAAAACGTTGGTGCCACATATCAATGGGCTATGACTTATATCTTCCATGACATCATGCATCGTATATTGGAAGATTACGTGGACAATCTCCTGGCCAAATCTAAACACCACTCCGAGCACCTCGTCGTCCTAAAAACCATCTTTGACCGCCTTATTAAATATTGTGTTTGCCTTCAACCCAAGAAGTGTGTCTTCATGGTTCTCTCAGGAAAGCTCCTGGGATTTATTGTTTCCTTATGTGGTATAGAGGTTGACCCTACTAAATTCAAGGCCATTCTTGAGATGCCTCCACCCACTAATCTTAGGCAACTCCACAGCCTGCAAGGTAAGTTGCAGTCTATTCACCGTTTCATTTCACAATTGTCTGATCGGTGTCAACCATTTCATCACCTTCTCAAGAAGGATGTCTCCTTTAAATGGGATGATGACTGCCACGAAGCTTTTGAGGCCTTAAAACAATACTTTCTTCAACCACCCATACTCATCGTTCGTTCTACCTATACATCTCAGCTACTGATCACTCCTTGTGGGTCATGCTCGCTCATCGCGATGAACAACATAGGGAGTAGGTGGTTTCCTACATAAGTCGTACTCTTTTGGACTACGAAACCTGATACACCCATCCCAAAAAAAAATTATTAGCCTTAGTTTTTGTTGCCACAAAACTTCGCCATTACCTACTCAACCACAAAACTTATGTTGTGACCAACATCAACCCCTTACACTTCATGTGTATGCTAAACCTTACCAAAATCAACGTGTTGCACGCTAGCTTATGCTTATGCTTGCTGACCTTGACCTCAAATTCAGTCATCAAAAGTACATCAAGGGCCAAGATATCACCGACTAATTGGCCACCGCACCTATTTCTAGGGACCAACCCTCTAACTTTGACTTTCCCAATGAGTCAATTGCCACCCTTTCCCTAGACGAGCCCGCTTACCAAATGACACTCTTATTTGACAACTCCAAGTGTCAGCATGGGGGTGGGGCAGGAGTTATCCTCATTCCACTTGATGGTGAACCCATGCCTTTGTCTTTCAAACTAGATTTTGATTGTATAAACAATATTTCCAAATACGAAGCGCTCATTTTAGGTCTCCAAGCTACCTATGCCTTGGATGTCAAATCCATCAACATCTTTGGTGATTCCCAATTGGTCGTAAACCAAGTCAATGGTATATACCAATGTCGTAATGAGACACTTCAAAAATATAAACATCACGTAGACATACTTTTGACCACCTTTAACCGCTACACCCTTCAAACCGTCCCATGTTCAACCAACAAATTTGTCGATACCATGGCTTGCTTGGCTTCTCAAATACCTGCTTCACCGTCGATTCTAAAATCTTTGTCACCGTACAATGACTCCAATCACCCTCTTATTTACCTCGTGATGTTTACTCTATTAGAACCACTTCCCCGACCCGAGTGACCTTTGGTATAAACAATACTCGACTATCTTTCTCTCTCTGTCTTACCTCCCGACCTCACTCGTAATGGACAACGTGCTTTTCTTAAAAAGGTCTCTCGTTATGTCATCATGGGGGGCCTCCTCTATAAGTATAGATTTGATGGTATTCTCTTACAATGCCTCACGAGTTCTGAAATTCCTTATACCATTAAGGAAGTTCATGATGGCATATGTGGAGGTCACTTTAGTGGCCTTGTTGTTGCTAAGTGTATTCTTCGCCTAGGCTATTCTACGGTCGACCCTCAACCATGATTGTTTTGAATACGCAAACATTGTGTAAAATGCCAACAACATACAAACCTTGATCATACACCCAGGTCATGCCTTACAGTCACCCATGACCTTTAGCCCTTCTCTCAATGGGGTTTGGATCTTGTCGGAGAGATCAATCCCCATTCTTCCCAACGCCATCAATGGATTTCATCGCTACCAAATACTACACAAAATGGGTTGAAGCCATACCACTCATCTCCACGAAAGCCGAGAAAATATGTGAGTTCATCAATCATCACATAATTTTTTGCTTGGTGTTCCTCATCGCCTCATCACCGATAATGGAAAATAATTCAAAATAAAACATTGCAAAACTTTTTGATGCCTTGATTTAGCTAAGTTTCTCGTCACCTTATTACCCACAAACCAATAGCCAAGCCGAATCCACCAACAAAACCCTAAAAAAATTCTCATGAAAGTGGTTAACGATACTAGGAAGGACTGGCATACGCACATTCCTTTCACCCTGTGGGCATACCGCACTAGTATTTGTACTTCCACTTTGTTGCCACACCATTTTCTCTGGTCTATGATACAGAGGCTGTTCTACCTCTCGAAGTCCATATTCCCTCACTCTGCATTTCTCTCCATGACATGCTCAATGATGATGACTTTTGTCAAGATCGTTTAGCACAACTTGAGTTATTAGATGAATGTCGTCTTAACGCTCTTGACCACCTTCAAGTTTACCAAAAACATATCAAACGTGCCTACGACAAACATGTCCATGAACAAACCTTCTAAGTCGGTGACCTTGTCCTGAAAGAAAATCAACATGTAACTAAAGTAGAAAAAAGTAAACGAGGAAAATTTGCTCCTAATTGGCTTGGACCATACATCGTGACCCATACTTATGGATCAGGTGCTTATCATTTATCTTCACTTAATGGTAAACCTGAACCTGAGCCCCTTAATGCCTTGCATCTTCGACCATTCTACTATTGAATTTTAGTCCTACCTCACTTTTTGCCTCTTTCCATGCTCATCCCTTGAGCGCTATCCACTTCCTACACCATCACCAACGATTAAACAAGAATCATGTGCATACCCGTCACTTGTTATCTTCTCTTGAATATGTGTACCACGGCACTACACATAGCATGATTCTCATGGATACTTTTCGTCTACCTTTAGATGAGATCCCATGGTCGTTTCACCCTGCTTTCTGAACAAGAATCTTATTCTTCACCTTAGTCTTGTCCATGACTTAAAGGCCCTCACATGGGATCCAAATCCTTGAGTCACACTTCAAATAAAAATATGACTCCCTCAAAAGGACATCTTTCTCTCTACAATCACTGTTATAAATAGACTGCTCCCTCGAAGGACAGCTATATAAAGCTCTTTCAAAAGAGAGAGAGAGAGAGAATCTGAAGCTTCCTACATTGATCAACTTCATGAAGACCTCAAGGAGTTAATTTCTTCATCCCATATGGACTTCCCACATCAATCAGTCTATCTCAAACATCAGTTAAAACAAACAACCTTTTAGTCATGGACTTGCCCATTGTGACCTTGGATCTCTTGCTACAAAGGCATGCTACCTCGTACCATATAAAAATTAACCACCTTTCATCCCTCTCACCATTCACACTCCCATTTCCTACCACCTCAAGGGACCTCTTGGAACTGTGACATTTGGTGATCATGTGACTATTATTCACCTTTAGGATAATCACTCATGCAAAGTCTTTAGGGTCTTATGTTCACTAGCCTACCTACGGTATGGTCCACTAGTTATGATCCTCACCAATCAGGTGGCTTTCTTTCCCCCTCTTATCTTTTAACCTTCTTTATTACGTATTGATTACCTTATACAAGACTTGGTCCTTGACACTTACCTTTGGGTAATATTCTTCTTCTACCACAATCGAAATCACCTATACCAAATTTCCCACAACTCACCCACACCTAATAGAACTAAACCCAAATCATGCCTAAAACCTACCAACTCATTCTCATACCTCCTCATATTCTTCCCTAGCTTATGGGAGAACTACATCGGCTTTGAGGTCCCTTTTTGTTGGGACTATGTAGGTAGCACTCCGAGGGCATGGGGCCCTTAGAGGTTAGCTCACCACTCTCTACCCTAACCAATTCATCTTTCATTTTCCTAAATCACATTCTACCCTACTTAGTTTCCTTTTTATATCAAAAATTTGAAATTAAATCAAACAAACGACAAATTACTTCACATTTTTATCATCAAAACATACATTTATTTTGATTACCATTTCTTTACCAACATCATGCATATATTATAAAACATCTTAAACATGACCCATATCATCATTCATTGCAAAAATTAATGAATTACAACCTCCACAACTTGACTCAACCATGTCTACAACCTAACTCGATCCATGCCTAAAACCACAACCTGACTCCATCATGCTTAAACCAAAACCTAACTCAATCCATGCCTAAAACCACGACCTGACTCCATCATGCCTAAATCCATGACCTAACTCAATCCATGCCTAAACCAAAACCTAACTCAATCCATGCCTAAAACCATGACCTAACTCCATCATGCCTAAATCCATGACCTGACTCAATCCATGCCTAACACACCTACCATAAGTCCATCTATGCATAATAATAAAATGTTATCAACACAAACACATAATGCCCATAATCATCATCATCTATATAAATACAATATCCAAACATGTGTATCCATATACATAATTGTCAAATGTCTTCAGCATGTAGGCCAGTGTATATAATCTAGTCTCTCAAAACTCTCATATACAGCCTCACCATCTTCGGTGCGTAGGTGGTATATGATCAAAATATACAAAACTCTAGTACATCCTCACCATCTTCAGCACGCAGGCCGGTATATATCAAAAAATGACTATAATACATCCAAATACAGGAATGGGCATCAAACCTCATCTGTCGAACATCCTCCATGTCAGTTTCTCTGATCTCCTCCTCGGCTCCTGTCCGTCGGCCTGGTATCATCTCACCACCCCCTTTGGCACATCACATCACCTAGAGTTGGTCTCTGTTGAGCTGTGGCCTCTCCTTGATCCTGTCTCGGAGCTCAATGGCCCCCTATGCTCTCTACATTATGAGTCTAGGATCTAGTCCTCTCACTCGAGGCCTATTGTACTTTTACTCTCCGTAGGATAGAAAATCTATCTCAGCTGCCATCAACTGATCCTGGTAGTATCTGGCCTCACCTAGGGCATCCTCGTAACCTAGATATGGGAATGGTATGTGGTGGCCCCATAGCCTCGGCCTGTACCTATCTCGCGAGACCACTGTCTTGCCCTCGCCTGAACTGGGCCCCTGTCTCGGTGCTTGTGGAGGTGTCATCGCCTCTACACACCTCTGCTACCTGTACCTACACTGTAATGCCCGAATCGCTCTATGTCATGGCCAACTAGCCACTGCAGCCTGTAATATGTGCCTATAGGTGGCCACTTGACCATCATCACCCCCTATCTCCACCCTAGGCCATCTGGGCTCAAGATTGCCACATATGCATGCAACTCGACCACCTCCACCTCTCGAATCAAGCTAATCGCCTGTACTATCCCCAACTAGGTAATCAAGGTCACCACCTACACCTGTAGGGTGTCTCTCTGCACCATGATAGTGGTTAAATTTGGCTACCAGTTCGGGTGGTACTACTCATAAATGAGCCGCCACCACTTTGTCATATATCTATCTATCACTACAACATCATCAATCCATCGGTCTACCACCTTCTCCTCCTGCCCTGTAGGCATTGTTGGCTATGGTAGAGGTAATGGCCTCTCCACGTCATCTCTCCTATACTCATGGGAAGGGTGGAGGTATGTCCTGTAGCAGCCCAAACTACCACCTAACCCTGATCAACTGGGATCATCTCATGCTCCCTAGCATGGCACCCCTCTATCCATCTCAGTAGTTGAAGGCCATCTAGCTCATCATGCATCCATCTGTATGAGGGATAACCCACATACGGTCTCCATATGATGTCCACCCTGAACAACCCCTCCAATAGACACCTATAATACGCTACATCATGTGTAGCCATGTCTGATCAATGCTCTCCAATCATAGGCACCCATCACCTGTACCCACCCGAACCAATCTCGGTGGAAATGCATCTACTCAGGGGCATACCCACTGCCACACACAAACTATGTGCTCATAGGCCCAATAGTGTAGTACAAACATGCAACATAAGTTGAACCTACGCAGATACCCATACGCCCACAACTCTCTGTATAACTACACCAGGAATGTTGGCACCCCGGGTAAAGCAGGTCCGATCCATCACCATGTCATGTAAAACTCCATTAGGGAGTGGGAAAATATCCCACCCTCTACATCTGGCGGCGGTAAACAAAGACACTACCTCCATCAATAAAACAACTAGCCTTGTCTCCTCTAGACAGCCTAGGTACATCCCCCCGTAACTTAAGTTGGCACTATGGAACGTCATGTTTGTCAGTCCCTCCCCAAACACTGTCAGCATCAACTCCTCTGAGGCCTCGGAAGAGATCGAGTACACCTACATCCCTAGTATTGGTAACCGCAAGATCCTAAACACATCCTCCAGGGTGACTGTCATCTCACCCATCGGTAGGTGGAACATGTTGGTCGTTGAATCCCATCTATCGATGAGGGTAGCCATCGACTCATTACCGGGACTACATGATGATAACATCGGACCCTAATCAAGCCCACCTCCTCCACGTGTCGCCACTCCTCAATTTTCGTTGCCTTGCACTCTCAAGAGCAGGGGTGGCACCCTGTCTCTCATCCGCAGCTAATCTCTCCCCTGCATCCAACACAAACATCAAATTAATCTACCTTCATCATACCCACACTCAACACCTCACCTATACCTACTGCCCCATCTCGGTCTCTCTTTCCCAACCTACCTTCATATCACATTTCTATCTACCCACCCCCACTCTCACCCACTATCATCTACCCATGCCCATTTCACCCCCTGCCTATGCCATATTTTGCACCAAAACACCTTCTTTTCCCTACCTCTCTCACCCACTCGACCTGGGGCCCTTTCGGCCCCTTTTTCTCCAAAACCCGATCGGTGTCGGTTATCTCTAACCAACCCTGGTCACCCCTAAACTGCATGGGTCACATGTTTTGTGACCGATACCGGTTTGACCCTACCGATGTCGGCTAACCCCGACTAATGCCGGTCACTGTCATGGTAAAACCCATGACCCCAAACCCTCCCCTCTTAAAAAAATCCCTCTCCTGACCCTTCTACCCACCCATTCTCCCCTACACTTCCCCTCAACCCCATCCCACCCCTCATTCACCCACTTACCTCTCTCCCTGTTCCTATTCTACCCAATTTACCCTCCCACATTTCAAATTTCATTTCCCCCCACACACCCAATATTTCAAAACCCGACCTATCACCTAATCTATCTCACAAAACATGGAAAGGGTTTGACGCTTACCTCATCATGCTACCGTTGTTGTGGTGGCACGTCTGGCCACTACACCGGTGGCCCACCCAATCCCTCTCGGCCTCTACCATCACCAATCGGTCACCTCGCCTCCAACCACCCAAATCCAACAATCTGATCTCATGGACCTACCTCTTAACTGCCAATCACCCGTCATTCGGCTTTCTAACTCGCTTTTGTTCCTCCAGACACTTTCCAACTTTCCCTCTCTCTCATGTCATTTTCCTCTATTTCACATGGGACAAATGATTAAAAAATGTGGAATTTTTCTTTTTATAACATCCCCAACCTAACCGACGTTGGTTTTACCTTCACCGGCATCGGTCACGTGCCCTACCTTACCGTGGTTGGTTACCCTATACCAGCATCGGTTACCCTTGACCGGCATTGGTCACCCTCTCTTCCACATTGCCCACAATTTCACCCTATTACCCTTCCCATCACTCTTTTTCCCTACTTAACCTTTTACCCTACCCCCTACCCCCTACCCCCAATTTTTTCCCTAAATCCCTTTTTATCCTACACTCACCTCACTTGGCCACACCACTTGACCTTCTTGACCTTACCCTTTATCCCCTCACCTCGTCCTCATTCGGGACTCGTTATTTTACCCATACCTATCCCTACCCGTGTCGTGACCTAGATACTTGGACTTGGACCATCACTAGTGACCTTTGACCCCATGTGTTCGCTATACCTTGTGGCACTATTACCTATGTTGATTGCCATTCTGACCTTACCTTGCCTCTTACCATGACCATTTATCCTAACCTAACCCTCGATGTGTACCGTGACATACCTAAACATTTGTACACCTAACCTACATCATGTTTCCTGACCATATCCTATACCTTGGATACCGAAATCACTTCAACCTTGTTTAGATAAACCTATTGACCTTAGACAATGTAGAGTTTTCCTACTCTTCAACCTGGTACCGTGTTGTAGTTTATACGTGTGTGCGTTTGACTGTCACTTACCTTTGACACTGACCCATTACCTGGATTACCCAAGTGGACCTTTTTTCCTTTTTACCCGTTACCCCACCTTCTTCTTCATCACATTCACCTTTTATCAAACCACTCACCGATTCTTCCTTCTACCTCATCAATTCCTAGTTTGAGGGGGATCACCTTCACCCACACATGGGGCAACCACATCTTATTTTTGTCAACATCGCTTACCAATACAAGCTACATAACAAAAAGGGGCAAAATGTAGACACTAAAATTAGGTCATACTCCCCTTGGTCCCAAATAAACACCTTGAACACATTCACCTAACCATGGCCCCTTTCATCCCACTCTAATATTAATTTAATTAAATTAATTCATTATCCTCACAATATTTATTATTTAAATATCCTAATTGGGATAATGCCCACATATCCACCTCATCTAGCCACCTCACCCTAAGACCTATTCTTAGTAAGTTGCCATAACTAACTAAGACCTACCCAAACCCTAAAAATCAATGCCTACATTCCCTCTAACCACATTCCCACCCGTTAGAAGGAAGCTTCCATGCTAATCATGGAGTAAACAAAACGAGATCCCAAAAATCAAGGGGATCTACCTAGTTTAGTAAACCTAGGAAATCCCACCCTAACTGACATTGGTTACCCTAAACCACCGCCAGTTAAGCCAAAATTGCCGTCGATTACCATTTAACCCCCAAAACAACCTTATTTCGAGGTTGGCACATTTCTAAGAGATAATCACATCTTTTGAGAACAAGTGAGAAAACCAGAGCTACATGCAAGTAGAACCAGTGTTAGTACACACATCAAAGCATCCATAGCCAACATCGAAAGCAATCACACAACCATTTTGACTTCATGGGAGCATTCGGGGAAGTGCCAGCACCACACCAAGTTCCTTCCATTTGATCACCCACCATTGCCAACCAGACATCAAGTTCGTACAAGCAGTAAGTTTTGTTAACCAACACTGGTCCATTATCATTTGAGCAAATCTTTTTACTTTTGTTGTTAGTTTCTACTCCCATTCCCATTCCCCACCATTTTTCCTCCATGCAAACTTGACCATCCCTTTACCCACACCATTGAACTGCCCACATCCGGACTTTCATCATTCCTGTGCATACTTAAGACCCCCCCACGAGCCTTTCCATTTCCCTATCATTCTCATCTAACACTAGATCTATCACCTTGCCAAGTTTTATTGAGTTGTTTGTACCCCATCCATACCAATGTTTGGTTACACCGAAACCGTTGCCGCTTAACCTAAACCGACACTAGTCATACTAGCCTCGACATCGGCTTATGTGTCTTTTACCAAAAACCAAGAACAAGAACTTCTAAACCTCCACCAAATGCCCAAAACCACCTGAATCTCACCCTAACCCGTATTAGTACCACGACCAAGACTTTGACCTTGATTCATTCATAATTTAGCCTTTTGTGAATGAATTTGCTTATCATAGATGAATGAGATACCTAAATCATTTTAACTACGGATTTTATTTTATTTATTATAAGCATTAAGTTGTTTTAAATAGTGGGTTGATAGTCATCTAAGAAGTATCATGCTTCCCGGATCTAGCACACGCTAGGCGATCCACTACATATACTCTTGTTTAATTTTTATTTGGCGGTCTTGTATTCCATTCCGTGAGTTCCTCCAAGCAAAAAGGAAGCTCTCACAATCATTTGTGGATTCGAAGTCATACACACACAACAACCTACAACCAAGCATCTCAACAGTAATCCTCCTAGCCCATTACCCATATCTGCTTTCATCAACATTCAAAGAAACGCATCTAGAATCGGTGAAACACTTGTTATCCAAATAGCTCTCCTAGCTATTTGGATAACTTGCATACACATTTTGGCCCTAATTTATTCATCGAAGAATTACACGTGCTCAATCACTTGGCACATTCCCTTAGTTGTAGTCCCTCTACATGCCCTTACGTGCCTTCCTGCTCCCCTTCACATTCTTCTTTCCTTCCATTTTCCTTGCGCACGTTCCTCCTACATGCCCGCTTTCTCTCCTATCCCATCGTGTACTCCTTGTGTGCACCTCCCCAAACTTAACTTCTAATCAGCTAAGTCCTAACATTCCTCTTACGCACTTACCCAAACTCGCTTCTTTTACACGTCCTCTCTTCTTTCTTCCTCCGCATGTCTTCCTTTATTTGAATGCTCATGTCTTGTTTTCATATTTTCCTTCCACAAGTATGTCTTCCTCTTGCACATAATCCTCTCGCACCTCCCCTCTATTTCCCTTTCACGCGCTTGCTCCTCGTCTCCCCACGTGCATAACACACGCCCCTCTTCACCTCTTTCTTCCACTTCTCCCTTGCACCCACATTCCGCACGTTCACCTTCTTTCCACGTGTCAACTTTGATGCTCCTTCAAAGACAAAATCCTGAGCGAGTGTTTCTAAGTGAGTCTTTGAGCCTCCACGTGTTTGATTTTATAAAGATACAGGGTCGAGTTGAATAGTCAAAGCATTGAGACAGCCAAGAGGATGCTAAGTGTCGACGACGCTAATTCAAGAGCAAAATTTGGGGCGGGTTTCCAAACAAGTGTCAGCTATCACATGTTCAAGGTCGATTTTTGGCCCCACCAAGCCAAGAGACTTAAGAAAAATACAAAGAAGCCCAAGGAGCTCGCAGAAGCTGCCACGTGTCAATCCGTGTGTTTTCAAAAGTGAAAGGTAGGGGCCAAATCTCCAAGGTATGCAAGGCTGCCACATGGACTCTGTATGACAAACTCTTTAAAATATTGCACGCCCTCGATCCAAATATTCAAATGGCCATATCTTTTGACTGAAAAACTCATATTTGGGGTGGATTTGAGAGAGGCATTGATTGATTTTGGTTGAGATTTCAAAGTAGGATTCAATGCATCTTGAGGTGGTTGAAGCAGGATTCAAATTTTTCCCTCTTCTCTCTCTTATTCTTCCTATATATTATAATGAAGGGGCATATTAAAAGGGTTAGACACTCTGGATCCTTACGCATGTTGCTAAGGACTCCATATTTTCTGTATTTTGAGTTACAGACCTCTATGTTTGGCTCTTACATGTGGATATCAACCTCCTTATCATTGTAACAGTTATGTGCATTTCTGGAAGTAATAAAAGCATTATTTTGTGACTATTCTTTGTCCTAACGTGTTTACATTCCTTCTTCTTTCCTCTTCTCTTGCATTGTGTATTGTTGTGCTATTTCAAGTCCCATGTAGTTCCATACTTAGTTGTGTTCCATGAGAGTGATCTAGTGAATGTGTATTTCATTGTGCTACTCGTGCCTAGCCTCCTTTCACACATTCCCTATCATTCTCACTCAGAACAAATAGTGTTCACCCCTCTTTTCTAGTGCTATCACCTTTTAGTGTAGTTTACTTCATGTTATCCTTCTTTCCTTGGTCCCTTGGCATTCTTAGCTTAGTTTCCCCTTTCAGCACTAGGAGTAGCAGTAGCAATAGAAATAGATAGAGGAATTGGCCTTCTCCGGAGATCCATCCCAAGCATGCAAGGTCCCACAACTTGGGGATGGTTCCATTATGGTCTCAGACACCTCAACCCTTTCGAGATCGAGATGTGGGTGCACGTTTGAGCAACCAACAGTTTTTGGCATGCCCGGTGGGAGCAGCATTGAAAGCTCAAATTTCATATCTCTAAGTTCTGGTGTGTGAACTTAGTGTTTCATCCTTTGAAGAGGCTCATTTCAAACACATTTGGTGACTCCCAATATTTAAGATCTTTGTTTTGGTAGTCTTGAGTTCCTTTCATGAGAAGAGTGCACACAAGAAGAAGTGCAACAACTGAAGATTCTTTTGAATACCTCTAGCTATCCCCGAGAAGAGTTCATTCTAGAAATCCCACGCATGCATCTCTATCTCCAGCATGTCGCGCCCATTCAACTCCTCCTAAAAATAAACAACCTATGTGCCTTGTAATGGTGCATCAGCCACCTCCTCCATTAAGAAGCTTTGTAAACTTTGATGGAGGGAGTCCCTTACTCCTAGCCGTGTAGCATGATATGCCAAATGGCGCACTCAAAATTATTCCTTACTTTACTGGTGAGAATCAAGTCACCCCTCATGAGCATATCCAGGATGTAGCAAATGTGTGTTCACTCTATCTAATCACACATAATGATGTAGCAGTTCAGGCTGCAGCCTCTTTCAAAGGTAAAGCACTTCAATGGTACTAAGGCTTGAGACTTGGATCTATCACCACCTGGGATGAGCTAGGAATAGCTCTATGTAGTTATTTTGAAGACAAGTCAGATCACCTATCTTTGGTGGAGCAACTGACAACAACAAGGAGGGTGCCCAATGAGCAAATGACTGATTTCAACATCAAATTTCAAAAGACTTGGGACAAAATTCCTCTTATGGTAAGACCTACATCCCAACATGCTTTCCTTTATTATCTGAAGGCGCTCAACAATGATATTTCAGTTATGATCCAATCTATGGGAGGTAGGACTTTACCAACTACTTATAACATTGCAGTAAGGGTAGAAAATAGTCTCATTCAGGCGGAAAGTTGGCTCTTAGACCACCTATGCCTTTGTTCCTAGAAATGTCACAACCACCCCCTTTCTATGGCCCCTATTCCTATCCCTAAGAAAAGTGTGCAACCGGTTGCCTCAACATCCTATTCTCCATCACAGAAAAGGAAGATGAAGAATTAAAAGCCTTGATCAGAAATTTATCAAACAAGGTCATATCATTAGAAAATAAGCAAGCACAAGTGTATAGAGGTAATTCCAATCAAGCACATGGCCAAGGTAATCAGCCCTAGCAAAATCAATATGGAAATCAAAGATACACACCCAATCAAAAACGATAGATGGCAACCTAATGCACATCTACCCTTACAAGTTGTCCCTCACATGCCTTCTCTCCCAGCACCTAGTGCGAGCCAGGCACTTGTTCCGATTCTGAACAATTTGTCACAAGAGTCAGAATGGTGCTTCCCTTGAAAAATTCCTCATAGTCAAAATCATTATGTTAATGTTGTGCGTGCCCAAGCCTTCATGATTCAGAATGCTTCATCCTGTGAGCCCTCAACAAGCATCCATGAAGCAGATAATCCGAGAAAGGCCAAGATCATCCGAAACCAATTTGATGTTCTTTGGTGCGCAGAGGACTTTTGTGCAATCAACCAAGCTGTAGAAGATACAAATCGACCACGTGCCTAATTTGTGGACAACACAAGATATAAAAAAGAATATTAGAGTCGTGCACATAGGTCACAGTCCCAGTAATACAAGTAGATCTTTAGAAGAAAAAAGAATCAGACAAGACCTCTTGTAGCAAAAGCATTCAAATCCCTATGCAGGAGGTCCCACGTAAAGATCCTTCTAAAGCAACACGTGCCCATCCTTTGGTAGGCCAAGCCTCTGTTCCAGCTAAAATTCAGGCTTCTACGCCTAAACAATCAAGAAGGGATGTTGTTCCCCAAATGCACAAGGTGGGGGCTTCATTCAAAGCATTGTTGACCGAGAGGAAGAAAAAAACATAAACATCAAAATGTGGGATGCCCTGACCATTCCATCTTGGTGGGATTTGTTACATGAAGCTCTGCACAACTTCCACGTGTTGACTGGTTATGCGAAGCCACGCGCTTCGTCAAAATCTACCAAGAAGAGGAGAAACAAGTAAAGTTATTAAAACCCCACCCTTCTATATGTCCTTGAATATAGACAAACACCTAGTGCATAAATGTTTGATTGACTCAGTATTAGTACTTACATTATGCCTAAAAAGATAGTTGATGTCTAAGGTCGGAAATATAGCCCTTTGTCTAAAGGATTCCTATAACTTGATGGCTCAATTGTAACCACCTTAGGAGTCATCAAGGATCTTGAGTTAACCCTCCATGCATGTCCAAGCCTGATAATTACTCAAGATGTGTCAATTATTGACTTGCCTCCTTTGTTTTCCATATGTCTATCAAGAGAATTCTATCGCTAAAGTGGGTGGTTACTTGTTTTCTAATTAGTCTCATATGTTATTCAAGACAAGGTATGGTACCCGGTTTACCATAAAAGTTGAGCCTATATTTTCTTATCATGTAGAGTCATATGTCTCGTCCCCTCTCCAAGCCAATTGTCTTATCCAGAAGAACAAGTTTCGGTTCTGAAGAGTAATCTCTTCCACCCTTTGTTCCGGACCTAGTGCTTAATGAATGGGCGGAAAGGCATCAAAAATTTATCCCTATCTTTGAAGAACTGAAGCCTATGAAACTAGGCTTGGTACTTATTGCATTTAGAAGAAGATGTTAGGCTTTCATGTGTGCTCATGGGAGAAAAAGTTCAAACTGGTCTATGGAAGTTATACTTTGATGGATCCAGAAGTAGGAACGGCGTAGGAGCAGGAGTGATTCTCATTTCCCTAAAGATGAGAAATTCTTCTTCACGCATAGGTTACAGTTTGTATGCTCTAACAATGTGGCAGAATATGAAGCATTGGTGCATGGCTTGCTTATTGTTGAGAAGAAGAAAATTAAGGCGTTGCAGATCTTTGGGGACACATAATTGGTCATCCACCAGGTCACCAACAAATGTCAGACAAAGAATAAGCTTCTTAAAGCTTATAAACATAGAGTTTGGGACTTGCTTGATAGCTTTGATGTCCTTAATCTACTGATTAGTCCCACGCAATGAATAAAGACGTTGACCAAATGGCCGACTTGGTTCATAGTTTTCTCCTATTGAGGACTTTGTCAAAGGAAACACTCAGCACATTAAGATGGTAATCAGACCATCCATTCCATATAATAACACCAGCTAGCAAGTGTTTGATAGTGACGCATATATCATCTAGTTTATCCATAATGAAGTTGAATTTTCATCAAGTATGAAAGCCAACTTGCATGACAACTATAGTGACCAAGTAATACAACTGAAGACAAATAATTTACATAAAGGGTTGGTCACCTTAGAGAAAATGTTTAGCCCTGATGATGAGTTCAAGGGTGAAGAAAGATACATGTGTTTCGTGTAGGAGGATTGCTCCTCCATTACTATTACGCGTGGAAAGGAGCTCTTTGCTCAAGAGGAATTGTGCATATGAAGAGAAGCATACCTTCATATCTCTCTATCAAAAATATAGTGACATTTTCTTATGGGAGTATGAAGACCTCAAATATTTTGATCCAAGTGTTTCTCAACACTCCATTGACCTTGATCCTGGTATAAAGCTCGTCAGATAGAAGCAGTGGCCAGTCAATCCAAAAATAGAGCCCCTCATGAGAAAGGAACTATCAAAACTCATTGAGGCAAAAATTATCTTTCCTATCAAATACTCTACCTGGGTTGCAAATCTGGTTCCAATATGCAAGAAGAATGGTGAAATCAGACTTTGTGTTGATTTCAAAGATTTGAATAAGGCATCTCTAAAGGATCATTATCCTTTGCCTTCAATGGAGCAGATTCTATAGACTATGGCTGGCACACAAAGGTTCTCCATGCTAGATGGGTATTCGGGTTTCAACCAAATCTTGGTCAAGGAAGAGGATCAATTCAAAACAACATTTACAACCAAGTGGGGAACATATGCATACCAGAAAATGCCCTTTGGTCTATCAAATGCGAGTGCAATGTTTCAACGTGCCATGGATATTACCTTCAAAGGTTACATCAATGAGTTCATCTTGGTTTACCCAAATGATATAACTTGTCTTCTCAAAGCAAGGCGCAGATCACATGGTGCACTGGAAAGGTCTTTGAGAGATGCGAGAGATTTGGGGTATCTCTTAACCCCAAGAAGTGTAATATTTAAAGTGGCTCGGGAAAGCTCTTGCACCATGTGGTTTCAAAATATGGTATCATCATTAATCTGAGCTGTTTCAACCATCCTAGCCCTTTCCTGCGCTAGTGCACAAAAAGTCCTTACAATCCTTCCTTGGCAAGATTAACTTTGTTAGGCATTTTATCCCTAACTTTGTGGGACTAGTTCGGCCCATCACCCTCATGCTCAAAAAGGACATAGCCTTCAGATGGATAGCAGAAGGAAGAGAAAGCTTCAACAAGATCAAGAAAGAGATTGCTTGCACGCCAACACTCATCAATCTAGATTACTCAAAGGATTTCATCCTTTATGTTTATGGTGTTGATGTAAGCATTGTTGTTATCCTAACATAGGAAAATGAACAAGGGTTGGAACAACCAGTGGCCTTCTTTAGCTAGATGTTTGAAGGATTATGAATTGAAATATAGTCACACAGAGAAGTAGGTCTTCACCATCATGTGCACGCTCAAGAAATTCAAGAGCATGCTCACCACAAATCATATCAAGGTGTTAGTCTCCCACTCATCTGTCAGAGACTTCATCATGGGAGCAGAAATCAGTGAGAAGAGAGTGTGATGGGTGATAAAATCATGGAATATGATGTGACTATTAAGGCCACAAAGATGGTAAGAGGCAGTGCACTCTGCAAGCAGATTGCTGAGGATGCGCAGAGTGAACCTGAGGCTTCATTATTTCTGGATGAAGACCTCCCGCGTGTAGAACATGAATAGAATATAGCCCCTGGTGCGTGTGAATGGATGAAGGACATGATCACATTCCTTTCTCGAGGAACGTGCCCTCCTAGTTTAAAAAAAGCAAAGAGAAGGCAACTGAGGTTATAATCTATTCCTTATGTTTTGATTGATGGACTTCTCTTTAAAATAAATCTAGATGGCGTATTGTTAAGATGTATCAATGGCACGTAGGATGAGCAAGTGTTAGTAGAATTTCATGATGGATTCTCTGGTGGACACTTCCCTGCCAAAAACACAAAGCAGTGAAGATCATAATGGCGGTATCTTTTGGCCTACCCTATTTGCGAAGCACATAGGTGGGTCACAAAATGCAAAGAATACGCTTTCTTTACAGGAAAGAAAAGATTCATAGTGCTTCCCTCAACCAATCTATGTGGATCACTTTTTCAGTGCAATGGGGTCTCAACTTCATAGGCATGATCAATCTACCTTCAAGTGTTGTCCATAAATGGGTTCGATACTCTGATTACTTGACAGATGGACGAAGTTGTCATGTGCTTAAGGAATCAACTGAGGTAGTCATCCTTGACTTTATAGAAGGTTTAGTCATAAGGTTTGGCGTTCCTCAAACCATTATCTCTGATAATGCAAAGGCCTTCCTTGGTGCTAAAGTCACTAATTAGGCTCTAAGTTTGGGCATTTACCCGAAAACCTCTTCCAACTATAACCCTCGGGCAATGGTCAGCGGAGAATCAAAAACAAGAACCTAATCGAAATCATGAAGTGCCATGAACATCACCAAAGACAAAGGCATACAAAGGTCTTACACGTGCTCTGGGAAGATAGAATCATAGTAAAAATGCAATAGAAACTTCATCTTACAAGCTTTTCTATGGCAAGGAGGTTGCCCTTCCTTTAACACTAGAACTAAATTCATTGGTGCTTTGCCCATGGCTAGAATTTGAGGGTGCAGATCGAGAGAGAAATCAAGATGGTAGAGTTAGTTCATCTTGAAGAGCTCGAAACTCTGTCATGATCAAGGTAGAACAAAGATCAACAAACAACAAAGAAATGGTTTGTGAAAAGGCTAGGCCTCAAGCTTTTAAAGTTAGGGACTGGTTCTAAAATGGGATGCTAACAGCTAAACTAGGGCATCCTTTAAAGTTTGATTCACTTTGGAGTGGCCCATATATCATCACGTCTTACAAGGAAGCTAACTCTTTCGAGTTAACTCATCCGGATGGAAGCTGCTGTAAATCTAGTAAACATGATTTATCTCAAACCCTTCTATTAGGTTTGTTGCATCATGTTGTATATATTAAATTAGTTTCAATTCCTCCAAGTGTGCTTTGTGCACATTGTTTGTTTGTACATAGTTCTTTCCTCTTGCGCATGCTTCCCGATCATGCTCTTTATTACTTCATAGTGCGAGCCTCTCTCAAAGAAATTGTGAGATTCATAACAGAGTGTAGATATGATTTTCAAGTGATTACAAAAGCATTTTCATGATTGAACAAGTAAACTCCATGCCTAATGGATGCTTCAGGCTGCTGATCTCTTTCATCTATCAGAAGATAGCCTAAAAGTCACCAAAATCTGTTAGCCAAATAGCTCTCCTAGCTATTTGGATAACTTGCATACACATTCGGCCCTAAGTTATTCATCAAAGAATTATGCGCGGTCAATCACTTGGCACATTCCCTTAATTGTAGTCCCTCTACACACCTTGCGCGCCTTCTTGCTGCCCTTCACATTCTTCTCTCCTTCCATTTTCCCTTGCGTGCCTTCCTCCCGTGCGCCGCTTTCTATCATATCCCATCATGCACTCCTTGCACGCACCTCCCAGACTTAGCTTCCAATCAACTAAGTCCCTGACATTCCTCTTGCACGCTTACCTGCACTCGGTTCTTTCGCTTGTCCTCTCTTCTTTCTTCCTTTGTGCACCTTCCTTTAGTTGAATGCCTGCATTTTGTTTTCATACTTGCCTTCTACAAGTATGCCTTCCTCTCACCCATGATCCTTTGCGCCTCCCCTCTATTTCCCTTTCACGTGCTTGCTCCTCATCTCTCCACGTGCATAACGCGCCCCCTTTGCCTCTTTCTTCCACTTCTCCTTGTGCTCACATTCCACGCATTTACCTTCTTTCCACATGTCGACTGACGCTCCTTCAAAAGCAAACTCCTAAGTGGGTTTCTAAGTGATTGTTGAGCCTCCACGTGTCCATTTTATAAAGAGACAGGGTTTGGGTTGAATAGTCAAAGCATTGAGACAAAGCAGTGGAGGATGCCAAGTGTCGGCACGATCTTAATGCAAGAGAAGCATTTGGGCGGGTTTCCAAACAAGCACTAGGTAGCCACATGTCTAGGGTCAAACTTTTGGCCCCACCAAGTAAAGAGACTCAAGAAAAATACAAAGAATCCCAAGGAGCTCATGGAAGCCACCACATGTCGATCAGACGCATTTTCAAAAGTGAAAGGAAGGGGAAATCTCCAAGGTACGCAAGGTTACCACATGGACCCAGTACGAAAACTTTGTAAAATATTACACGCCCATGATCCAAAAATTCAAATGGCCATATATTTTGACTAAAAACTCAAATTTGGGGTGGATTTGAGAGAAGCATTTATTGATAGTGGTTCACTTTCAAAGCAAGATTCAATGCGTCTCGATGTGGTTGAAGTAGGATTCAAATTTTTCCCTCTTCTCTCTCTTATTCTTCCTATATATTATAATGAAGGGGCATATTAAAAGGGTTGGACACTCTAGATCCTTACACATGTTGCTAAGGACTCCATATTTTCTATATTTTGAGTTGCAGACCTCTATGTTTGGCTCTTGCATGTGGATATCGGCCTCCTTATCATTGTAACAATTCTATGCATTTTGGAAGTAATAGAAGCATTGTTTTGTGACTATTCTTTGTCCTAACGTGTTTGTATTCCTTCTTCTTGCCTATTCTCTTGCATTGTGTATTGTTGTGTATTCAAAGTCCCCTGTAGTTCCATACTTAGTTGTGTTCCATGAGAGCAATCTGGTGAATGCGTATTCCATTTCTTTACTCGTGTTTAGCCTCCTTTCATGCATTCCCTATCATTCTCACTCAGAATATATAGTGTTCACCCCTTTTTCTAGTTATATCACCTTTTAGTGTATTTTACTTCATGTTATCCTTCTTTCCTTGGTCCCTTGGCATTTTTAGCTTAGTTTCCCCTTTCAAGACTAGGAGTAGCGAGCTTGAGAAATAGATAGAGGAACCACCTTCTCCGAGATCCGTCCCAAGCGCGCAAGGTCCCAAAACTTGGGGACGGTTCCATTGTGGTCTCGAGACACCTCACCCTTTCAAGATCTCGAGACACGGGTGCACATTTGATCAACCAACAACACCTCAAAAACATCTTCAACTTGACAAATAGAGAGTGTGCGCATGATGGATCCAAGGAGTTGAAAAACCATGAAAAAAATCTTGGCATGATAGGCATATTAAGAATAAATCTTTCTCAAAGGGTGTGAAAATACTACTTTATGATTCAAAATTCAAATGACATCCTACAAATTTGAAAACATGTTCATTGGGACTATATAAATTTCATGAAATATTACCTGAAGTGCATTCAAATTGAGAGATTTAAGTAAAGAAATTTTACAAAGCCACTTGATGGAAGCAAGAAAAAACCCTACTATCAATGAGGATCATTTTTGTAATTTAACAAGGTGTATTCCATTAGATTAGAAATTATATTATTTCTTAGATAATTTTCCTTATATACAATTATTGTAATAAGCATACATTAGTTCGTGCATTTGTTTAGAAATTATTTTCATTCATAAGAATTTCTCTAATATATTGTAATATTATTAACATAAATCTCTCAAAATAACTCTTTTGGGGAAAATGATTATAAAATGTACGTGCAAAGGGCCTCCTATGAATTTTAGTAAAGCGAGGAAAGAACAACGCACACATCAAAATTTTAGATTTCACCGATTTCCTACATGTGTCAATGATTGGCATTCCCGCATTCAGAGGTTGTGGAAGAAAATTTTAAGGTCTAAGGGTAAAATTTCAAACCATTGATTGTATCCATGTGTCGAAAATCAAATTTTGGTGAAAACAGAAGTACAACTAAAAGTAGAGGTCTAAGGATCTTAGATATATAGAAAATCGATAGCGCCCACATGTTAATGATCCATTATACTTAAGGTGTTTGTAGCTTTAAAGAATAGAGTATCAATTTAATGTAGGATGTACTAGAAAATAGAAGGTGTTTGGAACTTATAATTTTTTAAAAGGGAAGGCAAAGCGTGTGCTCTACACACATAAAATTTGACAAGAAAAGGTGTGTGAAAAATGTTAATCACATATGGATTGAAATTTGAAAACTTAATACGAGATGATGAATAAAGGAACAATGAAAAGGTAGAGTGTGCAAGGAGATGTAAATAGAAAGGATAAGGTGTTTTCAACAAAGCTACATGGTGAGGAATTATATGTAAGGAAAGGAATATGCACAAGGAATGTGACATGGCCTAGGAACGTAAGCTACCAAATGTAGGTAGAGGTGTAGGAAAAGGAAACACAAATCTACAAAAAAATTGGTGCACACATGTAGAGTAATGTAGGATCATCAAAATTCAAGTTCAAATTTTGGATAATTCATAAAAATAATGAGTGGGGAGTAGCTAGAAGCCATTTGGTATTAAATGAAATTGGTGAAGAAGTGAGATTTCACACATGCGAAGGAGTCAATGCAACCTAAAAACCATTTTAGAAAGGTATAAAAAGGGAGGAATATCTCACTTCATTGTTACATTGCATTCCTTAGGTGAACTAGATCTCAAAGAAAAGTGATATATTTAAAGGTAAAATCAATTCAAAGCACAAAAGAAACCCCTTTATGTCATTAGTGAATAGTTCAAGCTTGATAAAGCACAATGAATAGTTAGAAAATAGAAAAAGAGGTGTGAGTTGCGAAGTTAAAAGACTTCAATTTTTAAACTTTGACCACCATTAACATCAGATTTGAGCTCTCCTAATAGAGATGAAGATTTTTGGGGCATTAAAACACCCTAAGGTGAACCAAAAATGATTTAAAACTAGGTAAGTGAATAGAAATAGACTATGGGTGCCTAAGAAATGTTCCATGTATCATGTCTAGTTCATCCAACAAACATAGTTCAAGTGGATGGGTCAAATCAATGTTGGGTGAGAAAGAGTTGGACATAATTATATCTAAGTAGTTGGAGAAAGAGGAAGCTATGGTAGAAGCCAACACCTCCACACAAACAAAGAAAAAGGATGCACACATAATGAATTTTAGTAGAAGGGTAAAGATCATGGAGAATACTCCTGCATCATTGACACCATTGAACTTGGAGATGCAATATCCAGGTCTCATTATTCATGGAGAATATTGGAAAAATATGGTGTGTTTATGCACGATCACTAAATTTAATGATTACACTCTAGGATTTGAAGGCACCTTATTTTAATATTATATGTGATAAACAAACAAGAAGATTGTCAACGAAGGCATTATTTTTATGATAGAGTAAAGTAGACACTCAAGAAGGTTAGAGTATTATAGCTATATGATTTTCCATATTTTGTCAAACCCACAAAATTGGCACAATTTCTATTGTCACACATACATGAAGGGTATTTCTACTTCACGGGAAAAATAATGAGGATAAATGTCAAGCCCATCAATAATTTTATCGGATTGGTTCACAATAGGAATGACTTAGGGGTAGATTTGTGCGATGATGAAGAGATAAAACAATAGGTGATCTTTTAAAATATAAGATGTAAGGGTGTAATTTCCCCATTACTAACATTGAATATCTAGGGACAAGGGTTAATGTGTGCCTTATCACCTATAAACTAGGTGGTGTAGAGAGATGGGTACACATTAATAAGAAGTTTTGTATATTTCCTATAAAATGTGAAAAGGTACACACTAAAACCTCATGTAATATATTGTAGAGAGTATTGAGTAAGACACAACTTGTGCACATAGCTGGAGGGAAGTTTATTTGGGGTGTGAATCTTCTTTTTGGTCTTGATGAGATAGGTGTACCTCAAGGGGTGGGTGACCCATATAGAAGTACATAATGATAAACATGTTATCAACTAAGTGTTACAAGAGAATATTTGGGCCCAACTACCCTTAACAATGCATATAAATATAGGTTGAATAACGGATTAAGGAACTTAATAAATGCCTTTGAGACCAAATGGTGCATACCTTGACAATTGTCCAAATTATTGGATGGAGAATCAAAGTGTGTTGTAATGTAGCAACACTCTCTTGTGTATCTCAAAATGTAAAGCATTGAACTATATCCTTAGGATAAATTTCCCTTTTCTTCACTTCTCAATACTTTGTGTGATCCATTTTTTAGATCAAGGATGTGAAAAATCTACAAATTGATGCACTATACGGATATGTTGATACACACCTCCTTTGCACTAAGTATGGGTATCCAAAAAAGTGTGTACATAGAGATATAGGAGATATATATCTACCAAATTGACCCTCAACAAACAATAGTAGTAAATAATTAGAAGTTTTGTTGTTTTACTACATCAAGCTGAAGTAAAAGATAGGGGTACAAATGTAGGATAATGAAGAGGCATATGAAGAAATGTGCATGACTAAGAAAAAGAAAATAAAGATGTTGAGGAATTTAAAGAGGTAAAAGTCATTGGATGTTCTTAAAAGACTACTGAGCATGTCATGGGAGGAGAGGAGGAAAAAGAGGAACATGATCTAGATAATGTCCCTCTTGAAAGTAAGAAGAGGAAAAATTCTACAATATGTGGTTGAGATATAACTTTCATGCACATTGGAACCATAAGTGGTCCAAAATCAAATTCCCAAAGCAAACAATAGAGGTAGATTCGGATGAAGGCTTAAAGGAGACAACCACGTCGAACAAATGATAATAGAAGATGGCACTGATGTTAGTAATAAAAATGTGCACACCTCTAATGAGGAGATAAAGGATAATGTCCGACATGCACAAGGCTATTATACCCCCAAGGGCACATTCTCCCAAAAAAATCTATGTACATTGAGGTTCATCAAGGAAGAGGCCAAGACCTCAATGACTTTGGTGCGGAATACGTACACCTCTAAAGACACCCTAAAAAATAAGCAATGTTGAAGAAGAGTGAAAAAAATTAGTGAGGAAGTGGAGAAAAAAAAAAGAGGGGGAGGAAGAGAACCTAGAAGACACATGAACTAGTGAATAAGAGGATCAACAATGTTGCGCAAAAAGGAAAAGACGTGCAAAAAGAACAAGAATAAGAAGATGAAGAAGGATATGAAGACAAGGAGTTAAATGAGTAACATCCCTTGAAAACTTTGAATTCAATTTTTTAAAAGAGAAAGAGGAAGGAAGAGATTTTATTTTGGAACTTTTTAAAAGATACAACAGTCATAACCAAAATGAAGAAGGATTTATCTTTCACTCTTTATACATGCACCGACAAGTCATAGTATGATATCCCCATGTCAAGTTTTCATAAGACTACCAATGAAGTCATGGAGGTATTGGAAGTGGTATTCACGGGAAATTTCCAAATTTTATAGGCACATGCATGGGATGCACTCTTAAAACTTGTTGGAGAGGTGGTGCAAAAATACCTCTTTAATAACACGATAATAGGATGTAAAGTGCCAAGGTGTAGGAGTTAGCAAAATATATCCATGAGACTAAGAAAAACTAGAAACATTATCCAAAGAACATAAGTAGATACTATAAAAATACATATGATGATTTAAAATCATTAAAACTTTGCAAGAGCATCATCAACAATGTTCTTGATTAGTAAAAATGTAGCACTATACCAAGGGGAGGTGTAGAAAAGTTAGAATAATTGGCACTTCTTAAGGAAAGGGAAGGTGAGGGAGAAGGTTGTGCTTCGTAAATCAAGGAGGATATAGATAAAACAAGAACTCTTTGTGTATAAAAACTAAATGCTTGCACAGACTTGGCTACCAAGTTTTCTTATAAGGCCACATATGCAGACAAGGTTTTTTAAAAGGTTTGTCAAACAACCCAAAATTATTGATGTGCACCTACTCTAAAATTTTTAACGACAAAATATCTTGGGAACACGGGTTTATAACACTAATATGGACAAGGAAATGAGGGGTATACTACTCTAATATATTGAGAATTTATAGGAGGTAATCAATGCAAAGAAGTACAAATCAAAAATCATCTGGGCTAATTAAGGAAACAAAATTAAAAAAGAAGAAAACATACATGATAGTGCTAGTACAAAAGCATGGAAAACATTAAAAAAAAATAAATGAGGGAAAGATCCTCATAAAAGTTCCAAATCACTTAAGGACCTCACCACACATATTGATAAGTTGGGTGTTCTCCTACAAAAAGCAATGGATCAAAGGAAGGTGCATGAAGATCGGTTGAGGAAGAAGGTACCCAAGGTTTTTAAGGAAATGGACAAAGTTTTACTTAAGGGTTGGTAACCAATTTAGTTTGGGGTAATGTTGAGCCTAATTTTATATAAGACTATATACATAATTATTTTGGATAAGTCCTTATGCAGACACAATTTTGGAGTGTGCACACCTTTTTGAATGAAGAGATAAATTTACGTGCCCCTATGATAAGACATGAAGATAAATCCAAGTGCATAAAGATATGAGGATAATAATAAGGATTCAGTTATGCATGAATTGAAGAAGCATACGTAAAGGCCATAATCTAAGGAAACTACATAGAGGATAATATCAACAACATGAAGGGAACTGACAGTTCACTCTAGTTGACTAAAGTGCAAAGTGCATGCATGGAAAAGGAATACTAGTAATGTGCACATGTCCAAGTTAACTACCAGTTCGACTTCCTCAAAGTGATAAGGATTTTTCATGTATCATATATAAATATTTTGTGTAAGACATGAAGATATAATATAGCAACACGTGGCATATACATTGCCCTCAATAATATAATTAACTAATGTAAACTGGACTCGAGGGCTAAATATAACTCTTGTTCAACTAATGAAGGAAATACCCTATTAGTATATTCACCCCTCAAGGGATGAATGTGAGAGACACAAAATATACTAAAGATAATGAGATAAATACATGGAGAGAGATATAGAGAATCTATATAATAGATTTGTATGCAATGATGTATGAAGCTATGGATTATTATGATGAAGAGAAAAGTACTTATGGATTTCATGTGTTATTATTATGTATGATTATTTTTTTATGTTGATGCATATATTCTTTTCTAGTCTAATTATTTTTCCTATAGTTTGTATATTTTGTGAAAACTTCATGTCAGTCGAATTCTCTCATGCCTCGGTGAGCACACTTAGGTTATTGCCTTATTGTGAAGTTCATCATGGGGTGGCATACTTGTTCTCTATAAACCAACTCATGCACACACTATTATTACAAGGTGGTAAATGAGAAGCACAAACAATAACACCAGAGAGAAACATTATGGGTAGAGAAGGGGAAATCACAACAAGATCTACATTCCTAACTCATTATAGTGACCCAAACAAAAGGTTAGCTTTAAGACTTCAAGTCAACATGTAGGTTTGAAATAGTGTGAAAATATGTGAGATATAAGTGCCTTCATGTATGATAAAAGTGATTGATTAGTTGTGGTTTATAAAAATAAGGTGGAGTATCTATACTCGATGTCATTTCCACGGGTGATGGTGTCACTATGGAAAAAAATTGACACCATCACCCATGGGCGATTGCATCAAAATTAGTGGGAACCCTAAGTTAAAAAGGTGAAAAATATGTGAGATGAATGGTAAAGGTAAATACATGTAAGTGACAAAGATCTAGGGTGACCGAAATCGGGGATAACAATGTGCAATAAGCTAAACCAAGTAGATATAATGGGACAATTCGACATAATGGGTGTAATTTGTGATCAAAGGAAAGAAATGATGCAAGGGTAGGGTAACTAAGTAATAATAGTTACATCTCTCAAATTTTGTTCTCTAGCCCATGTGACCAAGTCTGATTATACCCCAATCTCAACAAGCCCTTTACAACACCCGCTTATGAGGAAGATGTATCAAACCCCTGCACAAAGGAAATTGTTGGAAAGCATAAAAAATGAGGCCTATACATATTCATCTTGTACTATTATGTATTACAATTAGGTTTATATTAATTTTTCTTCTAGAGAAGGTAGTGGTGAATCAAGTTATTCATTCCTTCATTGTAATTGCAATCGGCATTGGTCCCTTAAGAAAATATTCATTGTTAACATTCCATTATATATCTATGTTAAGGGTTTCTTCTAATTGATAGCCTCTCTAGTTGGAGGAAAGAATACGGTCTATATGATGACTATCTTACTTGGATTTGTTTTTATCTTAATACTCTAAGTGATAATCATGGGGGTATATCAATCATTATTGTCTATATATAATTACTCTTGCATTAATTGCAACATTTGTTGAATAGTAAGTAGTTCTTAAGCCTAGTATACCCTCTAAGGATTGATTATTTCATTTTGTTTCTCTTGAACTCAAATCCTGATGAAATAATGATGGATTTTATAATACTAATATTGCTTTATTATGGATATCCAAGACCATGTAAGGATATTGAGAAACTAAATGGGATATATGGGTAATTTATCTATTCTTAGTTCATGTTTTTGTGTTAATAAAGAATTGATATTCTCTCTATCTATTTTGGGTAAGAGAATATTGAGTTTTGTAATGAGAATAATTTTTTATCTTGCATTTTTTCATTGTGTATGTCCTAGGATCTAGCACAATGTGCATTATAGTATATCTAATAGAATGCGTGAACTCAAAAGTGCACATTATGTGGAGCAAAGTGTTATCAATCAAAACATTATGTATAGAATACTTATCAACACAATAAAAAATTAAAATGTATCAAAAACAAATTTATGCATCATATCAATATCATCAAAATTAATAAGCGATAAAGCGGGGTAGTAGTAATACTACTAATCATAGCATTGAATATGTGATCATAATAAGGTGGAGGTGGTACATCATGATAAGGATGGTGCACCTTTGAAGTATATTTAGGAGTATTGTGATTAGGAAGTGGATCACTAAAAACTTGATCTTTTGATTGTCATTAGTATGTTTAGATTCAATGGGAGCTTCATTCAATACCACTAGTATCGAAGATCTTATATAATGTGATGAAGCTTAATACAATGAATAAGGAAATGACCAATGCATCAATCGTAATCATAGTGGGCATTAGCATCGAATCTATTACCATGAGGTGCACTTATATCAACCTCAAGTGGTGGAGGAAGGGACACAAGATTGTACTCAAGAATGTGTTTGAGCATTGTTTATGGTGCACAAGATAAACAAGTGAATTGCCACTTAGATGGTTACGATTGTAGCTTTATATGTTAAGATACTAAAAGTGGTTTTAGATTCATATTTTTCATCATTAGTTTTATGTTTAAAATTACTTTGGCCTCAAATATTGGTATATTAGTGCTATGAGGATTAACAATGTATTTAAGCTTATTCACATTAAGGAGCTTAGCTTCACATTCTTTTATAATGTGGCATAGATGATCAAATGAATTAAATAGTCAAAGATTAGTAATTCATGTAAAGGAACAAGAAGAATTTATGTAAAAATATTGTCTAATTCATTGTCGGCCAAAATATTTTTCTTCTTAGTATGAACATAGAACATAATCACCGATGGGCTCATTGGAACCTTTTTGCATTTTATCCATTTGAGTATAAGATAGTTTGTCTCAAATATTAATAGAGAATTGTGCAACAAAAGTGATTAGCCAAGGAGTGAACATTCATACAAAATGCATGGGTGGATCATAAAATTGTTGTAGGGAAAAATCTTTGAGACTCAAGAAAGAGATTAGTAAGAAATGTGTCATTAGAAGAATAGTTCAAGTAAGCAACATGAAACGTGATGAATTTTTTCTTCAAAGTTTTCATTTCCATAAAAGATAGGAATATTAGGAGAAAAAAATTGATAGGAAAAGGGTAGGAAGCCACTTTGGGTGCAAGTGGGTTATGAGGAAATTGAGTAGATACCATGTAACATGATAGGAAGTAGATGCACCTTATTGTAATTATAGAATTTAATCTCGTAAAGTATGAGAAAAGGATTCGATAGCCTATGTGTGAAAAGAAGAATCATGTGAGGTATTATGAGTGTAAATATGAGATGTAAGAATAATAGGGTTCATAGGAATAGACATAATAACATTTTGAAGAGGGGGATTAGATTCCCCCAAGGAGGTAGGTACCAAAAATGCAAGCATAGTCATGGTATGCACACTAGATGATGGAGGATTGGGACAAGTAACAATATTCTTAAGTTGACCCTTGGCGATATAAAAGGGATATTGATATTATCATGATATTTTTCAATAAATGTGTAATATGTCATGCCTCATTATCTAGTACAACATGATTTTCAGATATGTTATGAGATCCCTCACCTTATATAGTATTAGTGAAAACCGTAAGGACATAGTGACCAAAAATATAAACAATAACATATGCATGCTTGTGATGATTAGAGATAGTATCATCATAGGTTTCATGCTCATAAAAGTGAGATGTGCCTAAGTGTCATCATAACTATAATCATCTAACAATTCCCCATTCTCACATGAAGAAAAAACATGGACTTAGTTAAAGGGATAATAGCTTCTCCTATAGAAAGGGCAGGAACCCTTTGGCCCAAGATAGAGAGGATAATAATGATAATGATCCATGATAATTTTAAGTGGAACACAATTGAACCAAGAATAACAAATCCTAGGATCACCAAGTTTTGAGAAATAGATTTGATTCAAAATCCGCATTCACCAAATGTTTACACCTTAGTTGAATATGATGTTATGAAAGTGAAAAACAATAAAGAGGATGTAAGGGTTCATAATAGGGGATTATTTAAATCTAATCAATTTATAATTAACCATTCATAACTAGAATAATGCATTAATACTTGCAACAATTGATAAATGATAAATGAAATCTCAAATACACAAGAGGACACGAAGACTTAGTTGTATATGTCGAATAGAGAAGATCCTGATGTGTAGAAAAGTGGAAAAGGTAGATTGAAAGCTGGAGATGCTCTAGTATCAATTTTGGAACTAGAAACTAAGCAAGTACATGACCGTAGGAAAAATTTATGGTCCAAATCTAGAACTATATGGTCTTGAATATGATTGTACGGTCTTGGAAAATTTGGCAACTAGGATTTGAAACTTCTTGTGTGTTTTTCTTACCTAAAAATATCCTTTACTATATGCCTCTCTTGTTTGCACAAATTTGGGATGACTTGTAATCACCTGCAATAAATTAGAAACCCTAGAAACATATAGTACCCTTCATCAAATCATTAGCAAACCAAAAGAATAAATCATGTGTGTTATGAGGATGGAATACCCTTGACCATCAACCCTAGTTGTTAAACCAATCCAAGTGTTACACTACATGCCCTCATGTGGTATTAAGCCTCGCGTACTTATCCTATAAGCTTGTGTAAGTGTGAGTGTAATATAAGAAAATCCCTAGTGGTTCACTCATGTATCTTAATACAAGTATAAGGAACTAATTGTATATTATAGAATTTAGCTAGAGTGGTAGTAGTGTGATGTGGTGTGCCTCAACTACATGACCTAACCTTTTGTTCCTTGAAACCCTTTTCTACAATGATTGAAGTTACCTTTCTCTTGCTAAGATATGGCTCTATGACCTTTGCATGATTGTAAATGGAAGAATATACACTCTTTGACATGGTCGAGTGCTTGAGACCTATAGTAGGGGTTGACCTAGTTGACGTGTAACTAATTTAAGTAGATTTGGAAGAGCCTTGAGTTATTTTGGAATGATATTTACAATAGGAGTTTGTAAGAGTGTTAGGGGAGTTGTAAAGTGCCATTGATTTCTTATATAGCCTTCCCTATGTGAGATATTCTAATAAGGTTGACCCTATGAAGATGAAACAACCCAATAAAGATATTCAAATTGAAAATAGATTCAAATAATGTGTAAGGTTAGGGACTGCATAAGTCAACCAAGTCTCAATTCCACATCCCGACCAAACTATATAGTTTTAGACATGAGAGATGTGAAGCCAAACAAAAATTTGTGGCATGATCAAAAATTTAGTTTACTACTTTGATGAAATAATATTCCTTAAATTGATGGCAAAGAAAGGTGTAGATATGAGAAAGTAAAAAAAGAGCTAGAGAGATATACTAGTTAGATTCAAAATGTGAGAATTTGTCTTAACAAGGTAATATAGCTAAACTTGGCATTAAAAAATGACAAGTTAACATATTTTAGTGTCTACATTTTCCCCCTTTAAGTGTGTAATTGAAAATTACATTCTTAAAGGAAAAACATACCTAAGTGTATACACACAAGTATTCACTTGACAATTATTATCTAATGTGTTTGTGTTTGCATGCTCTATGATGAAACCTATAACATAGAGTATTTAATGTCTATGATAAAAAAATGAAAAATCAAACTATAAACAATTATTGTAACTTTGAACTTAGAAAAAGTAAGTAAAATGAGATGTAAAACATGGAAGGAATACACCTATTCATTATATAGAGGGAGGATATCATATTCTTGTTGTACTTTAGAGACTTGGAATTGTGTTGAGATGTCAAAGTATTGTTAGTGATCAATCTTCAATTTTTCAAAGGATAATTTAGAGTATTGGGTGCATGTCTGTGACCAACGGAGAAGAGAGACATGAATTGAATTACCCCTTTTATAAGAGAAGAGGAAGGAAAACCTACAAATAAATTATCCTCTTGATACCTTCTTTTTATAAACTTGTGAGAGAAGAGGAAGGACAACCTACGAAGAACTTAATTACTTTGATACCTTCCACAACTCTATGGACCACACCACTACTTTGTTACAAAAAATCTAGGTCAAATTTTATATTGGTGTAATTATCATAACTATTGAGAAATATAAAACCACAAAGAGGAATGGATACACCATGCCCCCATAAGGTGTTGCATTTTTGAAACTAAGTGCATATATTCTAGAATTCCATAGGGGAGAAGGAGGCACATGATCCCAAACCATGTTCCCATAAGTGTGTCTCGAGTACTATATAGGAGTAGAAATTAAGTACTCATGCCCCTTGTATCATGTTATGAATTGAGTAATTTATGTATGTCAAATTGTATGAGAAACCTATAGATAAACAATAGAATCTAATACAACTAAAAATTCATGATAGTATGCCCCTTGTACGAGAACATCCATCCTGGTCAAGACCATACCGTGGTCTTGATTGTATTGCTATACGATTTTGACCTACTTTGGATTTTTCCATTTTTAGTATATGTGCATATTTATGAGGATACGAACCCTATAAAAACTTGTTTCTATGTCTATAATATTTCTATAGATGTAAAAAAAATATCTCAATGAATGACTCATATTTTGAGGCATATATGATAAAGAATTTGAGAGCATGGTTCAAAAGAATAGATGTGTACCTATGTGTGATAAGTTTGATAATATGCATATAATCACATAGAAGGTTGGAATGGTGGCCACTATCGAGAACCTATACTTGTAAATAGGGTTATACATGGTGGAAACCATGGTGCAAAGAGAAAGCAACATATAACATGCAACAAGAAACAATACATGTGTATAGAAGTAATAAAAGGAGTGAAAAAGTGTTATTCATGTCATAGTCTCAAGTAGTAATATCATAAAACCATTAGAGTAGAAATCAATCATGTCATAAACTAGAGTAGTAATAGTACAATAAGAGAGATAAATAATCACTAGTATAGAGGCATAAAAATGTAGTCATATAGAGGGATAGAGTTGTAAACATGGGACATCCACGGTTTCACAAGACAATCGTAATAGGAGGCATTTTATGTTATATTCATAGAAACAAGTGTTTACACACAAGATAGGAATAAATACACAAGCATGGGACACCCATGGTGTCACAAGATAATTAAGGCACTCATTTCATATAGAGTAAAAAATCAAATCATTGTAATCAAACAAAGCAATAGAAAAACATAGGTAAGGAAATGAAACAAGGCAATATCCAAACAAGGTGATAATCCATATAAGCAAGTAGAGACAATAATGTATCAAACAAATATAAAATAGTGATAGTACAAATAGAGAAATATATATTAGCGTTGCACGAAACACATGTTTTATTCCTATGATCTCAAACGATATCATAGACATTGTGTATATAATCAAGTTTGATAAGGAAATCTAAAGTAAATTTATTGAATCAAAAGCCCTAGTGTAGTGTAGGAGATGTCCCCAAAGAGTAATGTTAATGGGAAAGAACTAATATGACATCTATCATTATGTGTCATCACGTGTGTGTCCTACATCACACTTAATATACCTCATGATGTAGAAAATATATGTTATATATCAAACCAACATGACAAAAAACATGTATACAATAAAATATATCCAATCAAACCATAAACATGTCCCGAGTTTTGTATTTTTGTAAATATGTGAATGTTTTTGCGTTATGTGATTATTTGAATATGTTTGAATTGTTTTGAAAATAACTATGTACATGAAAGGGGTTAGCAAAAGGGCTACTCAATAAGAGCCTCGTGAAGAAACACATCACACTCAAAGGGTGAAGGAGGTGCATGCCCCACAAGTGTAAAAAGAAGCAAAGTATGTTCATGTATATTAGATTGTATGGTATTGAGTGGGGTCACCTTTAGTGTGTCACCACATATACACATCCATATTGTTAATTTTTATAATCTATTAATATAACTTATACATTCGTGTGTTCATTCCACCTTAGTGTGGGAGTTCTAATTAATTAACTCATTGAACTATTTGAAGACTGAAACACTACAACCAATATATGCAAACCGAATCACCCATCCTATATAAGAGGGTGATCTATTTTGAGATTGTGAATAATGAATGATAGGATAATAGGGTGAAATATTCAAATGGCGTATTTACAAGATTATTGTGGGACCCAGTAAATGTGAAGAAGTGAAGATTTATTGTGTTGGGTAACTATGTAATTTCCTCATTTAATATAATTGTATGCGTATTATTATGGTGGGGTTTTTAACCCTTGGGTTTTCCCCACCTTACATGTGTTTAATACATTTTTACTTTTTACGTTCAATAATTTTGTTATTTATTGCTCCCTCGATATATTTGCACATACACTTTATATAATCATGTGGTTAATTTAATTAATCAAGTAATTAATTTTTATTTATTTAATTTAATATTACTTGACCCCACCTATGTTAATAGTGTATAATATGTGTAAAATCCATGGCATGTGTTATATAATACCTAGGTTGGAAAAACCCTTGATGAATAATATGGTAGAGGGTGACCTAGTCATAGGTTGAGTAGAAGGTGTCTTATAAGAAGTGGGACGTGACTTGGATGACTGAGCATAAGGACAAGGAGAAGGTTTCCTACATGAATTGGTATGTGACCTACTAGTAATAGTGTCGGAACTAGAATACCTATGCCTAGATACACTACAAGGAGTGTCCTACTAGATGTAACATAACAATTAGAAGGCCAAGATGTAGATGCAATAGTACTAGGGGTAGTAACCATATGTATCGTGCTAAGCTGCCGATAGATCGGGTCCTTAATATAATACCCTAATTGTAACCACTTTGTTATTATGGATGAACTTAACACATTGATGCAATAAGGTATAGTTGCAAAATTGTGTAGATAATATAGACCTAAACTCATGTCATATAAGCTAAGATAATGTGTTGCCAAGAATGGAATATCTAGATAAGCAGAGCCAACTATGAGATAATATTCCCTATATATGTATTAGGATCAAGTGTGATGTGTTTTTAGTAAAGTAGATTGGGAGCATTATGCTTAGGAAGTGGGTCACTAAATATTTTGAGCTTTGAATTATCATTAGTAGGCTTATATTTAGTGAAAGCATCTCATTCATTAACACAAGTATCAAGAAGATTTGTTATAACATGACAAAGCATAATACAACAATTAGTGAAATGACCAACACATTGATGATAATCAAAATGGGCATTAACATCAAATCTCTTACCATGAGGTGTGTTTATATCAACCTCAAGTAGTGGAGGGAGAGACACAAAATTGCACTCAAGTAATTGTTTGAGAACTATTTGTAGTGCACAATGTAAATGATTGAAATACCCCCAAGAAGGTTATAATTAGAGATTTGTAGGCTAAGATACACCATTGATGAGTGGTTTTAGATTCATATTTTTCATCATAATATTTATGTTTAAAATTATCTTTGTTTTGAAACTTAGTATTATAAGTGCTTTGAGGATTAGCAATGTATTTGAGCTTATTTTTGTTAAGGATATTAACTTAACATTCTTTCAGAGTGTGACATAGGTGATCGGATGAGTTGAATTTCTCAAAGATAATTGATCCTTGTAAGGGGACAAGAAGAATTTATGTTAAAAAATTATAGTTCACTCGCCAACCAAAATATTTTTCATTTTATTAAGCATGGTCTTATAGTATAGAATGTAATCATCAATGGGCTCATTGGAACCTCGTCACATTTCATAAATTTGAGCATAAGATTTGTATTAAATGTTAATATAGAATTATGCAAGAAAATATGTTATCGAGGGAGTAAATGTTCATATAAAATGCATGAGTAGATCGTAAAAACATTGTAGGGAAAAATATTTCAAACTCGGGGAAATAGCTTAGTAAGAAATGTGTCGTTGGAAGAATAATACAAGAAATCAACATGAAATGTACAAAGGTGCTCTTAAGAGTCACCCTTGCCATTATATATAGGAAGCTTAGGAGTAAAAAAACGATAGGAAAAGGGTAGGATTCCAATTTGGATGTAAGTGGGATATGAAGCAAATGAGCATAATCCATAACATGAGAAGAAGTAGATGGACCATATTGTAATTGTATAATTTGAGCTTGCAAAGTATAAACAAGGGATTCAATAGCTTGTGTGTTATAAGAAGAAGCATGTGAGGTACTATGAGTGTAGATAGGAGATGTAGGAATAGTATTGGTCATAGGAATAGACATAGTAAAACTATAAAGTGGGGGTTATATGCCCCAAAGGAGGTATGTACCATAGATTCGGGAATAGTAATGGTATACACACTAGATTATGGAGGATTGGGATCAACTATAGAAGATATAACATCATTCTCAAGTTGGTCTCTGGTGGTATAAAAAAGGATACCAATATTATTAGGATGTTCCTTCAAGAAATGTGTGAAATTTTTTACCTCATCATCCAATAAATCTTGATTGTCATATATGTTATGAGACCCCTAACATTGTATAATATTGGTGAAAACAATGAGGATAAAATGAACAAAAATATTGATAATAGCATATGCATGTTTTTATAAATACATATGGTATCATCATAGGGTGCATGCTCGTAAGAGTGGGATACCCATGGTAATCATAAGTAGAATTAGCCAATGGTTCCCCATCCTCACATTAAGGAAGATCATAGACTTGGTTAAAGGTATGATAACCTTCTACTAAAGCAAGGGTATAAACCCTTTTTCTTGAGATATAGATGACATTAAATGACAATGATTCATGATACTTTGAATAAGAACACACCTAAACCAATAAGAGAAAAACCTAGGGTCCACTAGTGTTTGGGAAATAAATTTGATTCGAAGTAGGATTCACCAAATGTTTATGTTGGTGTGAGGTACTTGCCTTGTCATCTCGGGAATTGTCCACATCACTTGGTGAGTCATCTCACTTAGGTGAGATCATAGGTCTTAGATGTCTTTAGGAGCTATGACAAATTACATCATAGAATTTGTCATACACATCGGTATGTGTTAGTACATCATATATGATTTATTTTCCATTTATGGAATGTAACTCTTTTCTCCCTTATGGAGGTATGATTGGTATTGCATTGGGAGTTATACAAAACTCCTATTTGTACCCTCTTTTTGATCTATGAGAATGAGTAGACCCTTTTATTTTGCATGCACATTTCATGGTGGTTGAATGCTTGCTTACTACATGGAACTCGACACGATGTCATTCAAGTGCAACTCATTTGATATGCACACCATCCCGCTTGATCCTCATTCTCACATTCTCTCACAGCTTTACACCCTAATCAAATCTAGTGTTATGGAATTGAACAACAATAAAGAGGATGTAATGATTTGTAATAGGGGTTATTCCGATCTAATCAATTTACAATTAACAATTAATTTTTTATAACTATAATAATTCCTTGATACTTACAATGATTGATAAACAATAAGTGAAATCTCAAATACACAAGAGGAGATGAAGCCTTAGTTATACATGTCATAATAGAGACGATTCGGATGTGCGAAATAGGTAGAAAAGGAAAATAAAAAATTGGAGATGCTCAGGCATTAATTATAGAACAAGAAACTAAGATGGGGCAAGACCATAGGATTTTTATCATTCGGACCTAGAATTGTATGGTCTTGACTAGGATTATACGGTCTTAGACCCTTTAAAATTTGGGATCTAAAACTTCATGTGTGTTTTTCTTTCCTAGAAACACCATTCATTATATGTCACTCTTGGGATGATCTATAATCACTTGCAACAAAGTGGAAACCTTAGAAACCTATACCCTTTATTAAAGCATTATCAAACCAAAAATATAAATCATGTGTGTGGTGAGGTTGGAATACCCTTGATTGTCGACCTAGTTGTTAAACCAATCCAAATGTTGCACTACATGCCCTCATGTGGGATCAAGCCTCGTGTATTTCTCCTATGTCATTTTGCAAGTGTGAGTGTAATTTATTTTAATCCCCTAGGGGTTCCCTTGTGTATCTTGACATAAAGATATCATATAACTATGTAGTATAAATTGTACCTAATGTGGTGGTAATGTGATGTGGCATGCCTCAATTACATGACCTAACCCTTTTTCCTTGAAACCCTTTGACAATACTTGGAATGAATTTTCTCTTACTAAGACATGGCTCTATGACCTTTACATGCTTGGAAATGGAGAAATATAGACTCTTTTTCCTAGTCGAGTCCTTTAGAAATGTAGTAGGGGATGTTCTAGTTGATGTACACTTGATTTGGGTAGATATAGGAGAGCCTTGAGTGATTTTGGAATACTATTAGTAATAAGATATTGTAATTCGAGTGTCAGTGAGTTATAAAGTGATATTGCATTGTTTATATAGCCTTTCATAGATGGAATATTCTAATAAGGTCAACCCTAGAAAGATGTAACAACCCAATAAAGATATTCAAATTGATAATAAATTTATAGAATATGAAACCCGAAGAATGTGCAAGTCGGACATGAATGGATTCCATATCCCATCCAAATTGTAGAGTTCTAGATAGGGGAGACGTGAAGCTAAAACAAAATTTATGGCATGATCAACATTATTAGTTTATTACTTTGATTAAATAATATTTCTTGAATTGATGAAAAAGTAAGGTGTGGAGATAAGGAAGTCAAAAATATCTAGAGAGATACTAATTACATTCCAAATGTGAGCATTTTTCTTAGCAAGGGAGCATAACCAAATTTGGCATTAAAAAGGACATGTTATTAGATTTTAGTGTCTAAACTAACATACCAAGTCTTTATGGAAATGATCAATGACTCCTTTGTGATCCCTCAAGGGTAGAGGAGGTAAAAAGGAGAAGTAATTTGAATAGGTAAAGTTTGTATTCATCATTATAGAAGTATGCACTATTTTCCATTCAAAATATTCCTCCATAGGTTAGGAAACTTGTAAAATAAACATTCACACTCATGGTTATGTGTTATGGAACAAACTCTCGATGACTAGTTTGAGAGAGGGATTATTTAAGGATTTCACTTGGAATTATATCTTATTATACTTTGTTTGCACTAGTGACTATAGTGAGTCCTCTCACCTTGCTTATAAGGGCATGCACATAAGAGGTTAAAATTTTCTTTAATAATTATGGTTGGAGGTGCTTGTATGGGCTGACTTGTATAATTATCATTCTCTATGTGCTTTGTTGTATAGAGTGGCTTGTTTTAGCTATCTTATTGCATTGAATGGGAGTATTATAAGTGGTATAGATACTACAATAATATATTGCTTATGTTATCCATCATGACTTATGAATTCAATAATTTTTAGGTTATATTCCTTTAATAGGAACACATGAAAATACATTGCTATGAACTTAAGATGAATATATACCAATTATTTGCATAAATTACTTGAAAGCATAATTGCAGTGGTGTTTTGTAACCTTCAAGTGGAAGAATGTTTTGATTAGGACGAGTTGAATTAAGTGAAGTATGTCATTCTTGGTATACTTTATTTTAGATCTATGTGGTTCTCTATTAGTCATGTGGTTACTACTATGATATTTGGTTATGACATCATTCCCTAATCAAGGAAATGATTATTAAATGATTCACAAAAAAATATTATGAAATGGTTCCCCATTTGTAAGTGATTGACAAAATTTACTCTTCATAAAATAGGAATTAATTAGTAGTACCTATATCATTGATATATTATGACCTTGTATATTGATTTCTTTTATGGCTAAGCAATGCTTTAATTTAGATAAGCTAATTGAGTAAGCACATGCTAAGTTTTAATTAAGTGGAAATTAGATGCTTCTACTGAATTGATTTATTTGAGAAAATTGGTTTTGTTACTAAGAAGATGTTATGTTTTACTTTGATGAGAAAATATAAAATTTATTTTTGGTGTTCACTTTTTAAGGTGGATATTACATCCCAAATCTTTACCATTCAAATCATAATCTAAGGGGAACATGGAGGAGAAGTATTAAGAATAATAGTGTGTGGGTTTAATGGGAGGTAAGTATAATATGAAAATTCTTAATTGATATGAGAATTTTATGAGGTTGTTTGGGGAAGAGAAAAACATAACTAAGGAATTGGTTGTTACATACAATTATCATGTTGAATTCTATGGTATACACCATTATACTTTGTCCCAGATTATGATGCAAGATGAGAAATGGACTAAATAGAATATGATGTATATGTGGTAATGGATAGGTATTTGCATCATTAGCTAGATATGTTAGAGGTATTCAAGATAAAAAAATGTGGATGCCACGATAATAGATGAATATTGGTACTTGATATGGTGATGCTTCTTTATATGAGACCAAAAATAAGTATCCGATGATGAAGGCTTGGAGGATGAATCATTGTATTTCCAAAAATTGAGAAGTTCCATGATGTGATAAATAATGAATGGTAGATATATCCTACAAGACTAAGCCCACATATAAACCCAAGATTCCAGTGGGGACAACCGAGGAGGAAGTGTGGAAATTCATATTTACCTCAATAAATAAATTTGAATGATTGATAATATTTAATGAAATTTAAGTGTTGCAAAAGAGAAAGGTAAATTGGTACAAGAGTTAGGAAAGGCTAAAGAAAGACTTGGTAGAAAGACAAAGCTAAGGAAAGTTGTTGACATTGTACAAGGAATCTACAAGGAGTACTTGACAATTGAGATTTTTTTTTCAGAGATGGTATGACCTCCTTTGATTAGTTACGGACCATCATAAGAAAGCTAGAGAATGGTTATAGAGTTGTGAAAACAACTACTAAAGACATTGACGTGATAAAGAAAGAATTGAAAAATCTCCTTGTAGTTCTAGAGTAATAAGAGGAATCATTATAAGAGGCTTTTGGCATGGGATAGGGGTGATTGACCGGGCATTGGGTGACCGGATTGGGTGATTGATTGGGGAGGGAAAAAACTACATTCCCCATACCTTGAACTATATGGAATAGGTTGGATGGGTAGTTGAACTCCTTATCCTCTCATTCGAATCAAGTATGTGGGAGTTCCCAGTGTAATGGGAGTGTAGTGAAGAGAGTTACCACCTATATCAAGCATAAATTCAACTACATGTCTTTTACAAATTCTTAATGTGATGATGAGGTAAGTGAAAATATGGCACTCTGGCATAAATTTTGCAATGAGAAGAATAAATAAATTCCCAATAAATTTATAGATAAATCCAATGAGCATGGTGCAAAATATTGACACAACTTTGAACAAACTGTGGATGAACTCATGGCTATGATAAGAGACTTGCATATAACAAGAAAGAGTGTTGAAACTTCTTCTCAAGGATAATATGAAGGGTGATGATTTGTGGGTGGCACTAAAAGAAGGATATGAAAAAGGGATTTGTAAGGTTATTATAAGTGAGAGGGTCAAAATGGTCAATGTTTTGAAGGGAATGGTTCCTAAATCACTCCTCATTTGAACTCTCAAAATTTGACAGTGATATAGTGTAGGAAATTTTTGAGGAAGAATAATAATTTAGTGCGGGGATATATAGACTAATAGTTTTTAGGCATATTCATAAGGATGGTTAACTAAAACATGAGACATTAGGGCATGAAATTAACAAAAAAATGAATGTTAGATAAGAAAACCATGTGGTAGTGTAGGATTAACTAGATAGTAGATGATCAAGGATCTTAAAAGAAGAATAAGTATACCATCTATACCACATGTATCTATTTAAAATGGAATATTTGTAGGAATATTATTGAGCTAGTTGGCGGGGTTGTTGTTGAGTTGTGGAGCTCAATTACTTTGGATTAGAATGCAATATGAAACTTGCTGGAAAACACAGTAACCAACATCAATTATGGAGGGACCGACATCAGTCACCAATGACCGACATCGGTCAGACAAGGAGGAACCGACATCGGTTAGGGCTAATCGGCATTGGTTACCTATGTGTGGATGTTTTAATTAACTCTTGAGAATTAGATCTATTTTTAGTGTTAAAGTAGATCTATTGATTGTAATTGCATGGCTAAGTGCCCTAAGTTTGTATATGCCTATATAAGCATGAAAGCTAGGGTTTAGAAGTAAGAATTAAGAATAACTTGCAAAAGTTGATGATTATTGTGAGAATAATTGTGAGAGAGAGAATTCTTGGAGAAGAAGCAAAAGCTTGGGTGAAAGACAATATTATACATCTGAGAGGTGTGGAAGATTGTAAATCTTCAATTGTATATCTTCTCAAATCTTTGGATAATAGATTGTCTTGTTTCTTGGTGGATGTAGCCCACACTGGGTGAACCACGTTAAATATGGTGTTGATTTATATCTCTTATTTTGTATAATTCTTTTGGTAGAATATCCACTTTCATTGTATGTATGTTTAGATCTGATATATTATCTCAACCTTTTGCTAACCCCAACAGATTCAAACTCCTATATATTGATGTAGACTAATAGTTTTGAGGCATATTCATAAGGATGGTTAAGCTGCAGAACATGAGACATTAGGGCATGAAATTAAGAAAACCATGTGGTAGTGTAGGATTAACTAGATAATAGATGATCAAGGATCCTAAAAGAAGAATAAGTACACCATATATACCGCATGTAACTATTTAAAAGGGAATATTTGTAGGAATATTATTGAGTTAGTTGGTGGGGTTGCAAACTCGTATATATTGATGTAAATAAATACACAAGTTATTATTAGTATTATGATGATATTTGATTTGTAATTATTGTAGTTATTTAGAATGGACTCGTTCTTATGTTTGTCCACGTGTTATTCAAATCTTTATTATTGTAAGTGGAATTTTCCTAGGATTTGATGCACAATTTATACATTTATGGTTGTAATCTTGTGTAAACACATGACAATGGTTGTAACTTTGACAAATATATGAATATTGTGAAGGTTTCTTACATTATTATTTTAATTATGGTTTGATCATTTTAACAAGTGTTTGTTTTTAGCATAGTCCCCCGCTAACATTTTATCCTCGATATTCTTTCCCAAATAAGGTCTTGTTGGCTAGTTTATTGAACTTCGGTGAGAACTTGAATTGAAATCTCAATTGAAAGTGTTAAAAAATAGAGACATTTGTTCCCTAACATGAAACTAGGATAACATTTTTGGACTACTCTCTCTTCACCTAGTTTTCTCACAAATATGAATATTTTCCACAATTATTCTTGTATGGTTCTAGGCCTTATTTTTCTTTGGTCTTTTTAATCCTTGTTTTTGTGTCATTTAGGGTTTTTAATCAATTTTGTCAAATTTTCGCATATGTTGTACGTCATGCACTAATAGGTTTCTAATTTGAACTCAACAAGTCTATAAGTACATGACAACATTAGTGTATTTGGGATGATGAGATAATATACTACAAACATTCATACACTATCAAGCTTCAAAATTGTAAGGAATTAATTGTGTGAAGAGAATACCATGCTAAAAGAAGAATTCAAGCATTTTAAGAGAATCTAACATTTACTACTTGCTACATCCACTTGAAACAATAAGGGCTAGGACACTTGCGTACACCACATTTCCTTTTGACTTGTTAATTTCTAAATTATTAAAAATATGAAGGGTCATACAATAATGAAAGCTTAATATATACCCACATTAACATCCTCTATTGTTATGGGTGGGAGAGAATTTTTCTAATGACTTGTTAGGGATTCTAGAAAAGAAAGAAATATTTGTGAACCCCAAAAATAACAAATTAGATTTTTTGGGTACATTTTACTTTCATCCAAGGGAGATAAAATTGTACTCTTGTGGTTATGACTATGACAAAAATGTATGTGTATAGTTCTAGTCAAGGTGGTCAAATTTCGTTATTCTCTCTTATTATGTTTCACCTTGTTGTTTGTACATAGCTTCCATTACTTATTGCTAATAATTGTCTTTGTATTAGAGAAATTTTGAGTATTATTTTGGAAACTAGATAATTCTATAGTTTTTAATTTATTTGAAACATCTCATTTTTTCTAGTTTATTCCATATATTTGTGTTATTTTCACATGCTCCTAGAATTTACTATATAATATTTATATAATTAAGTATGATTTATTATTTTAAACTTAGTTAGATTTAATTACTCCCTATATTATGGTTAGCGTAGAGAATCTCTTAGTAGAGACCGCTTTTAACATCTATAGATATTTGATTGAAATAGTTCATAATTTGCAAGTCAAGTGAAATGTGGTATGATTGAAATTGTCGGTAATTATTCAAATAGTTTACAATGCACTTAATTGCTTCATGGAATTAAGTTTTAGACACCTAAAATGCCCCATATGTCATTATTATCATTAAAAGACATTATTTTAGGATGTTTTAAAATTGTCAATTATCAATTCCAACTAGGTGTTATTGGAATATTGATTAATTTTTAATGATTTTCATATTTTCTTTCAACATCATCTAAATGCCCTTTCTCTCTCACATCTCTTTTCCCCTATTTTTCCTATGTGTATTGTAAGGAAATTACTTGGATAGATCATAATATTATCGGTAATGGAACACCAAAGAACACCAAAATAGAGATATAAGATCAAAATATGCAAGTATATATGACTTAGAAACTTTGAGGGGCTGACCTCCATATCTTACAATAAGACTCAAGTGCTCCACATGATGACCATACATGAGTTACTAACTCCTATATATACCCTACTATTCTATGTAAACCACCTAGGTCAACCTACTAAGAATATGAAAGCATAAATAAATGAGATATGACATGTTAAGAAATTATGTTAGCCAAAATTTGTTGATACATATCTTGGTATATGGCACTTTGGATCAAGGACATAGAATGCCCCTCCCTTTGTAGAAATATTGTCCCCTATGTTGGTAATCTTTGGATGCAACCGTAGGAGTGCTTCATCTTTCCATGTTGCATCTTCACTATCCAAATTCTTCCACTTGATCATATACTCAGTAATGACCCTTGTTCTCAACCTCTTAGCATGTGTCTAAATGATGCCCTCACACTCCAAGATGATTTGGCCCTCCTCATCAAGCTTGGGTATCACTTATTAGGCTAACACATTTTGTCAAATGACCTTCTTCAAGAAAGAAACATGGAATATTGGATGTATTTTTGTTGACCGAGGAGCTCTAATCTATATGCTACACATTGTAATTCTTTACAACACTTGATATGGATACAATCACACAAAAACAAAGTCTCACACTTCAAGTGTCATTCTCTATGGTAATGCTAAGCTTTTTTGTTTCACGTAATTTTGTGTCATTTCTAAATTATCTCTAAGGATAGAGAGTATTGCCTTTTATTTCTCTCACTTTAGGTTAAACACTTAGATGGAGGTGAACGATAGTTCCTGTACCCATATAATGCTAAAAATGGAGACATTTTGGATGAGGTATGAAATGAAGTGGTATACCACCATTCTACAATTGTAACCATGAAATCCATCATTCTTGTTTAAATCTAAAGTAAAACATCAAATAGACCTTTCCAATCATTTTTACTACCTTAATCTACCCACCATACTCGGGGATGATAGGAAGAACTATGAGCCAATTGAGTTTGCTTCCATTTATGCGATCCTACCTAATCAAAGTGTAATAGAATTGAATTGCATAAATAAAGGCATTAACCTATGAAATAATGTAGTACGTCTTGATTTGTGTTTTCTACAAATTTATGTGTTTTTAATAACATGATGACAAGGTATAACTTCAAAAACCCCACCTAAACACCAATGAACACATTAAAAAAATAGTTATTTCACCAACATCTTTATAAATAATTGTTTAAAAGGGCCAAGATATAATTCTAAGAGTTATTGGGTGTTTTTTTGTTTTTCTTTTTAATATGGAAGGGGGAAGAAAAGGATGAAGAGAAAAAATCAAAGAGTACAATTCGTGTCCACAAATACAGAGATGAGGAGACATTCAAAGAACTCGGTATGTTACTTATTTCACATGACTTATTTAAAAATTTCAACATAATAAATATAAGTGAATCATTTAAGGATTTTCAAATTATTTTTCAATTGTACAAACTTTTTTTTTTTTTTGGCGTGTATTACTTTGAATACAAGTCACAATCAAAAAATTATGAATAACATAGATAAAATGCATGTTACATTTTTAAAATATGAAGTGATTTTTGTTAAAAAAATTTTATGCATTTTGATTCATTACATTTTACTATGGATTGATTTTGATTTTTTCACATTCCATAAAGATTATTTTATAGATTTCTAATTTGTAATATTTTGTTTGAATTAGTATGTGTTTTTTTCATGATGAAGTCTGTGGTATGCAATTTTTGTATGAAAATCCCAAATTATTTCAAATTTGCTTAAAAACCCTTACAAATATATTAAAAATGTTAGTCACATGGTCCCCAACATATGAAAAATATGAGTGAAATCGATAGTTATAATTTGTTATGTTGTGCTTTTCTTATATCTACTAATTTCTTTTCAAAATCGAGCCATATGTGACATCAAATGAAGGTTAGACAACATTTAAAAAAAAAATAGCAATATGGAAAAAATATCTTTATAAGAAATCAATAGTTACTAGTCATGTTATCATATAAGTATAATGTTAAATTAATATTATACATTTTAAAAGCATTTTCTTCTTCACTTTCGAATTATTATTTTATTCAAAATCAGACCTAATATTTGATGTTGAATACATGTAACAAGTCGCAACGAGGACGATAATGAATAAAATGAAAGTGACAATCATGTAGATGACATCTATGACAATGACAATGATAAATAATTATAATGATGGTGATTAAAATGTTGATGCAATATATTTGATTTAATTTTGTACGCAAACTCTTTTATTAAAATGATGTCACCCTTCACAAACATTACAAATTTAAAATTTCGATTTAAAACATTTCAATTATTTTACATTGCTTATGAATACTAACATAAAGGTAATTGTTCCAAAGTTATTATTAACTTTTATATTGTGCAAATAAAATAAAAAACAACTCTATATTTTTAAAATAATATGAATATTTAATTGTAATTACAAAACTAAGAATTTTAAACTCACTATTTATTCAAGTCTTGATGCTTTTAAATTATCTTTAGTTTTTGATGAATACTTACATAATATCACTTTAAAATGTACAATTTAAATTAAAAAATCATAACAAATTAATAATTTTTCAAATAATCTTATGATTTAATTGTATCTAAAAATTAAAATATCAAAATTCATTAACCACTCATTTCTTGATGCTAAAATCGATATTCACCCGCCGACACTAAATCAATGACAAAAACAAGGCTTTATGTTTTTTATAATTTTGACACAAAAAAATTGATGTTAAAATAATGTCACACATAACAGTACCACCAAAACACCCATTTTCAAATATTTACCTCCCAAACTAAAATTGAATTCCTCATGCTAAAATATTCCCAACATAAATAACATTAAGAAAAGCACCACCGCTAAATGTTTTCTAACCATCACCGCTAAACATCTAACGTAAAAGCGTAAGACTTTAAAAGTGTTAGACTTTAAAGAGTTTCATTAACATCAAGATTTCGATGTAATTCAACATCATCTACAATCATGTGTCAAAACACGAAAAAAAAAAAAAAAATACCTACCTAAAAGGTCACATTTCGACGTTAAAACATTGAAATCTTATAGTGAAAATATAAAAAGACACAAAATTAAATGTGATAATTATTTATCTAGGTTTATCGGTGAAATGTAATGTTCCTCTACTTTAATTTTAATACTACAATGATATTAATTCTCTATAATATTGTAAATTCTCAATAATTGCTTTCTCAAATTTTTACTTGAAAATTTTCTTGAATGACTTTATTTATAATGTATGCTTTCTCTAGATTTTCTATCATGCCCAAATGAACTATGGTGCTCAAGTGTATTTATAAATAATTGAAATTCAAATCAAGCCCTTATTGACATGTAAGCTTGCCTCCAACAATTATAAAAGTGGAAAAAGATGGGATAAGGGTAAGACAATGTGAAGAAAGAAATGGCCCAATGCCACCATGTTAAGACCACACACATCAGTTCCTAACATGTTAGGTATGTGGAATCCATGTTTTGGACATGAAGGGTCAATCACAATGGGAAATGTATGAGAGAGATGATGTGACAACTAAAGTGTGTGGAGGAATAATGTGTGGACCAAGTTAAGGAATTACACAATAAAACAATAATTTGAAGCAAAAATTGAGAAATACACAGACACTTGACATGTAAGTTAATAACTAACAAATACCTAGGGGTCATTTTTAGATGTATACACGCGCATTTAGAGTGAGATATGACAATAAAGAGTAAATAATAAATTTTATAATGGACTCGTTATAGTTAATTCTTAGTATGGTATTATTAATATGGAAAGCAATTTAAACTAACCATATCTAATTGGTAGTTAGGTTTAATCTATATAAAACATTAAATCATACTTAATTACATCAATTAAATTGATTTGAAACATATGAAATCAAGACGTTATTAAAGTGTTTGGGTAATTGGGGTTTTTTAGGATAATACTTGAGGAGATACTCGTTAGTGGTAGATAAAGAGAGACAAGTCTATATAGTACGACTAACAAAGTCCCTAAATTAAAGACTTCATGGCCACACTAACCAAATTCCTATATGGTACGGAAATGACATACTAGATATGTGTGGAGTAAATAAATGGATTTATATGATAAATGTGAAACTTTTATGACAAATGTAGCCACCTAGTTTTGGTATTAAAAAATCTCGCTATCTTAAAATTCTAATTTCACTTCGAGTTACTAAGAAATCGCTCTCCTTGTTCAAAACCATAATTTGACATCAAAATTTTGCAAGACCTATAAATAACATAGGGTATTAATGGGGGATGTGTCATCCCTCCATTATTATTAAGTCCTCCATGTCTCAATTTTTTTATAATTACGCTATAACACTCTTGTAAATCAAAAAATAATCTGGTGTATGCAAATATCCCAACTCTTATCTTTGAATGGATGGAAAACAACTAGTAAATGCTAGAATCCTCTCTAAATGCTTAAATTTATGCTCTCAACATGATGTTGCTTTTGGAATCAATAATTTCTCTCTTATAAATTCAATATCACTCTTACATCTAAGTTCTCCTTATGAATTTCGTGTCTCATTGATGTCCTAAATCCATTGGACTTCTTAAATCCAAATTAGGACTTTATCTGTGCACAAACCAAAGCACAACAGATAGGAAAACTGACAAGAAAGCACATAAACTTTAGGGAATTCAAAATCAAGGGACAAAAGGACCTACAAAGGTGATGAATATTTCTGTACAAAATATGGAAACGACATGACCAATTTTCACACAATTTAAAAAGGTCATTGCTCAGGATCACATAAAAACAAGAGGAGAGAAAAACTAGGGATAAAACGAAACACAAGTAAACAATAAAGTATATAGAAAAATGGGTTTGAAAAGGGATAAAAAGACAAAAATGTCAAAAATCACATAAACCACAAAGGGACAAGTCAAATATCGAACACTACAAGGAACACAAACAAGAAGAACATAACATCAACTAATAATTAATGAACACATGAATATATTAACACCAGATCAATTAGCTAGTCATGTATCAAAATTAAATATCTATAACTATAAAGCAATTTTTTTATTAACTACCATTATCTTTCCAACATGTTATATAAGTCTCAAAATATATTTAGAAAACAAACTCTATTGAAGTCCAAATACAAACAAACAATTATAAAGCAAGCACACGTAATCCCATCTTGACGTTAAACTTATAAAAGGATTTTTATATATAAATTGTATAGAAAAAGTTTAAATTGTCAATACGAATACATTCCAGTGCATTTTGATAATGATTAACTTGTCAATATATATGTATTTTTCCTCTTAAGATTACTTGGAATTCTAAAATCTTCTTTTATTTAAGGAATAAGGAATTGCTTTAGTTGTCAATATACATCATTCTTCCTCTCGAAATTGCTTGCTAGTAAAAATCTTCAATCTTTATAGGAACACACACCAACTAATTGTCAATGAACATATGGATACATTAACACAAAAGCAATTAATTAGTCTCGTATTAAAATTAAATATCTACAATTATAAACTATTTTTTTGATTTAAGTATAATTGTCTTTCCAAAATTTTATTTAAGTCTCAAAATCTATCAACAAAACAAACTCTATTAAAGTCCAAATAAGAATAAAGAGGCTTAATCTCCTCTTAACAACTAAGCCTATACAAGATAAAAAAACTAATGATTTATATAAAAAAGCTTAAATCATCAATACGAATACATTGTTGAGCGCATTTTGAAATTGCTTAAATTGTAAATAGACATGGATTGTTCCTCTTAAAATTACTTCTAGAACTTTGAAGTCTTCTTTTATCTAAACAAAGAATAAGGAATTGCTTCAATTGTCATGAAATTACTTTTACGGTTAAAATATTCAATCTTCAAACTTTAATTTTCTTAAGGAAACTTCTCTAGAAACTTTATTCTTCAAGAAAAAGCTCATTTTCTAATATTAATACTCATCAATATACATCATCCTTCCTCTTGAAATTACTTCTAGAAATAAAATCTTCAATCTTTATACTTTAATTGTGGAAAGAAACTTCTTTATTCTCGTTTTCTAACCTTGATACTTATCACACAAGATCTAACCACCTTTGGAAAACTAGATATTTTTAAATTTTAAATAACTTCCCAAGTGATATCTAACTACCATTCAATTTTAGAGGAAAAAATAAAATTGTACAACCTCTTACCAACCTCTACCAACTATTAAAACTTTAATAAAAACACAAATACAAAATATATGAGTTGTCCCTCTTTGCATTATACCCAAAAAGAAGTTAGAAGACTCCAACTTTGCACCTAAATTTAGCATACAAGAATAAAAAAACAATTAAAAAATAACTAAAAGCGAGATCCGGACTCCAAACGACAGTAATACGCGGTCTATAATCGCTCCGGGAGAATATGCTCTCATTATCCACTCCTATCCACGTCAGCGGCCACCCCTCAACGAAGTGCACGCAGCCTTTCCCGCTCCCCTCAACCAAGGGGTCAGGTGGGCCCCGCCACTAAGCCCACGACCAGAATAAATACACGTTCCCGAAGCCTAACAATGCTCTCCCCATTGAAAAGCCTGTGGTGTTTTCTCTGGGTCAAGGGATCGAAGCCCACAGAGTTTTTCTGCTGTTTTTCTTGGGTTTGTGTTGTATTTGACTGTTTACGCTACGAAAATAGTTTTGAGATCCCTTTTTAAGCTCTGCAAGGGCCTTTTGAGCCCCTGTGGCGAAAAAAACAACAATTTTTGTTAAGGTTTTGGTCAAGATGGGGAAGCTTTACTTAGCTCAATGCTTACTGAGATTCTGATACCTGTTGCTGCTGGTGTGGGGATAGTGTTTGCACTGGTTCAATGGCTGATTGTGTCGAGAGTTAAGGTGACGCCTGGTCATGCTAATGGTTCCAATAATGGCAGCAACAACAAAAATGGGTATTCTGAATATTTGATTGAAGAGGAAGATGGCGGTAATGACCACAGTGTTGTTACCAAGTGTGCTGAGATCCAGAGTGCTATTTCTGAAGGTATGTTTTGTCCTGGATCTGTATTTTATTTTTATTAACGAGCACCATGTTAGACATTCATTGAGTGTATTAAGCACCCATTTCGATACTTATGTGTTTTATCAATTTCCCCAGTTTACATGCAACGCTCATTGGATCTTTCAAGTAGTACCATTTGAACGCTTTAAGTAGTACACTATTTGAGTGGCCATTGGATTTTTAATCACTGTTTTAAAACCCACTAAATTTTTAGTTGTTGTTTTCAACACCCACTGGATTTTTAATTTCTCTTTTCAAAACCCACTGGATTTTTAATTATTGTATTCAACACCTATTCCGATGTTCAAAGTTTTTTTCCCCAAAGAACCCTTTATATTTCTAGCTGCTCTTTTCTGATTTCCTTGTAGTTTTTAAGTGATTTATCAGCACCCATTTGATTGTGTTTCAGATCTGGGCACTGCTGGAGGATATTAGATTACTTTATTTGATTGCTGTGATTTTAGTATTTTTTTTATGTTTTATTGTATTGGAGATCTGTATTCAATTTATGGGTGATTTGTTGATGGTTGAGCAATCCAATTAGATAAGATTGAGTTTTTACATTCGTTGGGCAAAAATGGCCTGTAGAAACTTGTCAAATTGCTTGGAATACTGTTTCCATGAATGGCAAGTTGTTGGATTGTTTTTATGAATATACTATGGGCCTTAAGCTCTAGGATCTGTCATAAATTGTTTACTTGTCTAGGAGATTGTTGACAAAGTCGTAGGACCTTTAGGATATTGTTTCTATGGATGCTAAGTTGTAGGATTGTTACTATGAATGTAAGGTTCTCTACGATCTGTGAAGATGTGTTTGCTTGCTTTAATGGATGCTGAGTTGTAGGTCCTATAAAAATGTGTTTTCCAAAGTTGTAGAATTGTTACCACGGAGGTAAAGTTCTAGGATCCTTTAAAACGTGTTAACTTTTTGGACCATTGTTTTTATGGACTTGAAGTTGTAGGACTTATCAAAATGTTTGTACTCGTTTAGAAGATTGCTTCTATGGATGCTAAGATACCGGATTGTTTCTATGAATGTTATGTTGTAGGATCAGTCAAAATGTTCACTTGTTTAGGAGATTGTTTCTAAGGATGTCAAGTTGTGTAGGACATTTGAAAATGTGTTTACTGTTTAGAAGATTGTTTAATTGCTTGATTTTAGATTTGTATGTGCTATTATGTCATTTTTTTGTCATTTGTCATTATGTCATTTTTTTCAATAACATTATAACTTAATTTATTTTTTTAAGGGTTTTTATTCAAGTTGCTTTTTTAAAGCACAAATTTGCCCTGTCACCCCCACCCTCTCCATGCCCGAATCTGGATACCAATTATAGTCCCCAGTTTATGCATAGTGTTTTTGATGTTGTTATGTTCACTTCAGTTTCAGTAACAGTGCATCTTTTTCAAGTAATGGGTCGCCTCAGCTTCATGCTGTTTTACTGTTTATGATTCTATTAACAATGGGTTGGTATCTGGCATTGAAGCAAAATTGAATTGGTTTCCAGTTTTCTCTCTGAAATTAGATCTCAACGGCAGTTCCTGTCCTCACATTTGCCTTATTGTTTAAAAGATTAATTCTAGTCATTGGATGTGCTATTGGAAGGGCTCTATGATCTGTTGATTTAAGATGATTCTATGAACAGGGCATACGAGTTATATATGATTGTTAATTTTGTTGAAGTAAATCTTGATAACAATGGTAAATCTAAGTGGTTTAGACTCAGTTGCCTAAATTAAGTAGAGGATCTATAGCATACCACCTATGTCTTAGGAACAATATGTTTGCTATTAGTAGTCACTTTGTTTTTAAGCTAAGTGTGAACAACTCATCTGCCTGGCGCTGAACGCATAGATAGAGATTTAGCTACAAAGTGCACTGATCTAATCTGTTAAGTAAATATCGGCAATAGATTTATTAGTGTTCACTCTTTTAAAGTTGATCGGATACGTAGTTAACTTGATTTTTAGGGTTCTTACTTTGGTTCTTACATCAAGGCAAAACTTCTACTTCAAATCTAGGCTTGGCAATAGAGATCTTACAAAAACAGCATGGGAGGATTCATCCAAGGAATAGTAGATTTGGAGTATATTTCAACATTAGAAGCATGCATCTTATATCACACCAAGAGCATGAAAGTGACATTTACTGCATATGATAAATACATGCAAAATATGTCCTTTGAAAGCTAGAAATGTGAGCATCCGAGCCTTTGCCCTAATTGATTAAGCTTTAACTTTTGATTGTTTGTATGATCTGTTCTCAGTCAGTGTGTCTGGAAATAAATTGAACGATTAATGCCCTACACTTGAGAAAGACATTTAATTTAGTAGGATTTTGAAACATCATTCTGTTGGCTTTTGGTTGTTTCATTTGTGTTCTTGTATTCTAAATGTTTAATGAATTTGTGTACACACTCGAAGATTGTTGAAATGTGAGATTTTAACTTTTATGAATATGGAGGGCATTTTTGAAGGCAGATTAAGGTCCCAAGGTGATGAAGAGTGCACACAAGTTTCAATATTCATGTAGCCTCGAAGCTTTATTTAGGATTAGTTTGGATGTAAATTGCTAATTAGGGTTAGGTTGGTAGCTATGTTTAAAACTAGATTATACTTAAGACTTACTCTCTTCTCTTTGATCTGTTTTCAATAGGTGCAACCTCATTCTTATTCACCGAGTATCAGTACATGGGCATTTTCATGATCTTCTTTGCTGTTGTCATATTTTTATTCCTTGGTTCGGTGGAGAAATTCAGCACAAAAAGTCAACCATGCACCTACAACAAGGAATTGATGTGCAAGCCTGCTCTTGCCAATGCCATATTCAGTACTATATCTTTCTTGCTTGGTTCATTGACATCTGTTTTATCTGGTTTTCTGGGAATGAAGATTGCAACTTATGCAAATGCCAGAACTACTTTGGAAGCTAGGAAGGGTGTTGGAAAAGCTTTCATCACTGCCTTTAGGTCTGGTGCTGTAATGGGATTTTTGCTTGCTGCAAATGGGTTGTTGGTGCTTTATATTGCCATTAATCTATTCAAGATGTATTATGGAGATGACTGGGAGGGTCTCTTTGAAGCTATTACCGGTTATGGTCTTGGAGGTTCCTCCATGGCTCTATTTGGCAGAGTTGGTGGTGGTATTTACACCAAAGCAGCAGATGTTGGTGCTGATCTTGTTGGAAAGGTTGAGAGGAACATTCCTGAAGATGATCCACGTAACCCTGCGGTGAGATTGAATTTAGCTTTAATCCAACATAAAATAAGATAAACATGAGCGACTACAAATTGCCAACCTCTATGTTTATATATATCATTTATTCCTTCAGATTTACATGGGTTGGTATTTATCATAATATTTTCGTTGTTGAAATGTGTCTAGGTTATTGCTGATAATGTTGGTGACAATGTTGGAGATATTGCTGGGATGGGATCAGATCTGTTTGGTTCCTATGCCGAATCTTCATGTGCAGCTCTGGTTGTAGCATCAATTTCATCATTTGGAACCTCTCATGATTTTATTGCAATGTCCTACCCATTACTCATAAGCTCAATGGGTATCATTGTTTTCTTAATCACAAATTTATTTGCCACTGACATATTTGAGATCAAGGCTGTGAAGGAAATTGAGCCTACATTGAAAAAACAGCTTATTATTTCGACAGTGTTGATGACCATTGGCATTGCTGTTGTAAGTTTGGTTGCATTGCCACCATCCTTCACCATATTCAATTTTGGTGAACAAAAGGTTGTCAAAAACTGGTATGGGATTCTATCTGTTTGTTACCAGTAATTTTTCCTTCTTGTGGTTAAAAAGAGTAGATTTTCTTCCTGAGATTTGGTTAACAAACTTGCTTATTACTAATACAGGCAACTCTTCTTCTGTGTTGCTGTTGGTTTATGGGCTGGCCTTGTAATTGGTTTTGTCACCGAGTACTACACAAGCAATGCTTACAGGTAAAGGAAAAATAGTTAATTGTCATTATATTTATTATATGTTCTTGGCATTTTGAAATAATAAGTTAATGACATTTAGCGGAAATTTGCATTGCAGCCCCATCCAAGATGTTGTTGATTCATGCAGGACAGGAGCAACAACAAATGTTATATTTGGGCTGGCTTTGGGTTACAAATCTGTTATTATTCCCAATTTTGCAATTGCAATAAGCATCTTTGTCAGTTTTAGTTTGGCTGCCATGTATGGTATTGCAGTAGCTGCATTGGGAATGCTCAGTACTATTGCAACTGGATTGGCTATTGATGCATATGGACCCATCAATGACAATGCTGGAGGTATCGCTGAGATGGCTGGCATGAGTCACAGGATCCGTGAAAGAACTGATGCTCTTGATGCAGCTGGCAATACCACTGCTGCCATTGGCAAGGTAAGGCACGTGTTGTTTTCTTCTTTGTTTGCTTTAGTGAGTGGATGTTTTGTGATGTTAAGTGTCTTTACAGGGATTTGCAATTGGATCAGCTGCATTGGTATCACTTGCATTGTTTGGAGCCTTTGTCAGCCGTGCAGAGATTTCAACTGTGGATGTCTTGACTCCTAAAGTGTTCATTGGTTTAATTGTGGGAGCAATGCTTCCCTATTGGTTCTCTGCAATGACAATGAAAAGTGTGGGTAGTGCAGCCTTGAAAATGGTTGAAGAGGTTCGCAGACATATCAACACCATCCCTGGTCTCATGGAAGGGACCGCCAAACTAGATTATGCAACTTGTGTTAAGATATCAACTGATGCTTCCCTGAAGGAACTGATTCCTCCTGGTTGCCTTGTGATGCTTACACCTCTGATTGTTGGTACTTTATTTGGTGTGGAGACTCTGTCAGGTGTTCTGGCTGGTGCTCTCGTGTCTGGTGTGCAGGTAGTTATTGGTCTTATTTTTGTCTTTTTGTAACTCTGCTTCATGTTAGTTATTGTTTTTGTTTTAACATCCGTCTTCAATTGGATATCAGGTTGCTATATCAGCTTCAAACACTGGTGGTGCTTGGGACAATGCAAAGAAGTACATTGAGGTGAGTGCTTTTTGGAATGACACTCGGATATTTTTGGGATTCTCAATTTGGCAGTGCCAATGGTATTTCTAAAATTGCTTTATCCTATTGACTGCTTTCTACTGCTCGACTTTCATCGCAGGCTGGAGCGTCAGAACATGCCAGGACACTTGGTCCAAAGGGTTCTGATCCTCACAAGGCTGCTGTCATTGGTGACACCATTGGAGACCCACTGAAGGACACATCTGGACCGTCTCTTAACATTTTGATCAAGCTTATGGCTGTTGAGTCGCTGGTGTTTGCTCCCTTCTTTGCAACCCATGGTGGTTTGTTGTTTAAGCTATAGAAGTGTTCCTCAAGCTGTACTAAACGGAATCATTTTTCTCCTTTGAGCATGGTATTGAAAGCTTGCCAAAAAAAGTCACGCATTGCCCTCAAGGGGATGGGCAATGGAAAGTTTATTTAGATAAAGTTAGGTTCTTGGATGAATGTCCTAGGTATGATTTGGCTACTTTCTGTTCAATTTTGTTACCATTTCTCGTGAAAATATAAACTACTATGAATTATCTCAGCCCATGTTTTCTGGTGTAATTTTTTGTAAGGTTTTTAACAAAGCATGTTTTTGAATTTGTTTCATTTAAAATATTATATTAGTTCAATCGTGCTGGATTGTTTCTTCATATATATTAGCACAATTAGTATGTGGTACTGATATGGGAAATGGATAAATGATAGTAGAGACACATTTGACCTGTTAGTTAGTAGAAGGGTCATTGAAGTTGCAAGTAATCAACTGAGAAAATGTGTTCAAAGGTGTATGTGCACGTTTTTATTATTGATCTTAATTTTGAGGCAAATATTGATTTAAATCACATTCTAGGAATGCATTCGAGGGCATTAGCAGCATTTGATGTTTTGCTGTGCTAAGCGATGAGTTCCAAATTTTCATTAAAGCTTGCATTGATGGGAGGTTGGGCATTAGCATCATTTGATGTCTTTTTGTGGTAAAAAGACGAGTTCCAAAATCGCAACAAGGTTGCATTGATGGGTAGGCATAATTTTTACTTAATTGTTCAGATTTGTTTCATGTTTCATCTGAAATTATTGTTGCTCTTAAAATCCAAATGGGATGATAGTTGGATATGTATCCAAAATTCAAGTTACTCAGGATGGATATACTCAATGAATTGCCCTCAAGTGGATGGGCTGCAGTCAGAATCAGATTCAAACTCATTTTCAAATTAGTTAGTGCTACATGTCATGACATATATATCTGGACTATATAAATGGTTGTACTTGATGGGGGAGTATTAAGAATGTGATGTGCACTTTTTAAAATTTGCTATACTTGCATGAGTTTGTAATTATGTTTTTAAGTTTCCTTTACAAGTGCAAAAAGATGCAAAAAGAAATTATGTTCCCTTAATGCTCTGACTTTATGTGGCGCAATCACGAGAAGCTCTTTGAACAAACACTCTTTCCTAGCAGTGCTTCCATGTGAAGTTCATCCTCCTGACCCCTCAAAGAACAGGCTTCTCTTGTGGATCCTTGAAGGTCATCCTCCTGCCCCCTCAAGGAACAGGGCTTCTCTTGTGGATCCTCCACTTGATGGAGAGACTGAACCTGGGGAAATGATTATTGGCAAAGAAGCGAAGCAACAGGGTGTAGAAGACTCCCAGTTTCCTCCAGGTATTCCATCCACTTCTCAGCCCAAAGGTTTGCGGTCTAAGATTAATGTTGGTTTAACAGCCAAACGTAGAGGGTGTAGAACAGAGGCTGCAAGACAGGATGGAAGCTGAGGATGTAGTCAATGATGGATGTCAATAGACGATGGAGGTTCTCTACTCCCGGAAAGAGAGAGAGTGGTTGCTGTTGGTGGATAGCTTTTCCTTTTGTGCTCTCTGCCTGTATTGTTCTTTGCTGTATATAATGCTGTAAACCCAAAATCCCACTTTTCTTAAGAATCAGTTTCTGTGGGTTTTTTTTTAACAAAAAAATAAGTTAGCCCATTAATTTGATTGTCTAGTAAGATTTGTTATCTGGGTTATAAGCAATAGGTTATGATGGCTATATTGATAAAAAAGAAGTGTTTTCACAGGGTCTTCATCTTAATTATTATCATGTGAGATCTTATAAACAGATGCCATACGAGTTGTGGTTTCATTGAAGAGAACATAACCCATCCTCTAGTCAATCAACCACAATTCCACATTTCAAAACATTTCAAAACAGATACTAAGGGCAAAGTCATTACGATGACCCATAAAGTATTTGTTTATTCAAAAATCTGGGCACTGTTTGGAATTCCTGTGTTAAACGATGTAACTTTGAGTCTTGTCAGTCATTATTCAGCCCTTGAAGGAGTGTTTGCTTCTTTGGAGTGTTTGCTTGTTTGTTGTTTAACTCCGTTAGACATTGAAAATATGAGAACAGTTTCTTCTGAACTTTTCTGTGCAGTTTCAATTTAGTAACTAATAATTTGCGTTATTTTGATCTCTAGAAGATAAATGACAGTCAATCTTTCTTCTTTTTTAAGGAAATAATTGAACTAAATGAATATAAAATCAAGTATAATATATTCATCTCCATCGTGCAAAATGTTAACAGCTATGCTTGAAGTGTTATTGCTATTGTAATGGAAAATTATCGGTCAATAAGATGAATTGCGAGGATTTCAATTATATAATATACATCCCCTGTACTTGCTGCTTACCATTTTTTAAATATATTAATTATCTGTTCTATTAACTATTATTAATTTATTAGATGTCTTTTATTTGATTGTTTTTCATTTTGAAAAAATGTTTAATTGATAGGTTATATTGCGTGGGAAAGGGGTTTTTCCGGAAAAATTGTCAAATGTTAAAAAAATCACCTCACTATTAAAAAATATAGGCTGGAAAAATATGCAGCTGCATACCTTTAAAAATTTGACGGTCGGTTATATGTTTTCCCTGTTTCTCAAATTATTACCCTTGATCTTATCCTTGACAAATCTATTGGCATAACTATTGCACCTCCTTGTCAGTGCAGTGTTAATAAATATCTTTTCCATAAAATAAGATATTTACATATCTTTTTTTTATTCATTTTTATTATTTTGGCAGTATTATTATAATTTTTATTTTTGCTTGAAGAATGTGATTGATAAATTAAGATATCATAAAATGAAAAAAATCAAATTGTTTTTATATTGATTCAAATATTAATTAGGTGGTTTTGAAGATTGCTCATTGATACTTGAGTTTGTTAGAGTATTGAGGAAACACTCCATCCATTGTTTGTACGGATGTTTTTTATTCGCTTCCAAGAGATAAAATTTTGTTATGGTTTTCACTGGTGCTTTTAACAATGTTCGAGCTGGTTCATGCCTGCAAGGCACTAGTTTACACTAGTGGAGGGGTGAGAGGGGAGTGGGTGTTTGGGTTCCTCACCTCGACAAGTTTCTGCATGCACTGTTGGCAATCTTGCTCTCCAAAAAAACATTCAAGAAGGTAGTAAATTGACTATTGAAAATGACATAAATGCAGTGACAAATGATGGTTCCAAGAATCATTCAAGAGGGGTGATTGACCAAATGGTGATAATCAAACAGACTATCGAAGATAACACAAATGTAATGACCAATGTAAAATTTGGAGAAGATCTCTTATCTGACAAAAAGATCCATCAGATATTTGAAAAAAAAACCAAGATAATCAAGATCTTTCATCTTATAATAACACAATACTTTGTTTCATCTACTAGTCTTCCATATCATCATTATAAAGTTTGACAATTAGTTGGACCTTATCTAAAACCCCAAAACTCATCTCACTCCACAAATTCAAGACAACTAATCACAACTTTACACATCAAGTTATACCTTTTTATCCCTCTATTAAACATTATAGCGCCATAAGATACTTTGCATGCCAAGTATTTAAAATTGACTACAATTATACTGCAACTTAACCGGATGTGTATGATCCACCAAATAATGACTAGGAATTCGGATAAGGATGAATCATCTACCACGTGTACCATGCATTGTATCCGTATGCATAGGAATTTTTGTCCAGATTTTGGTCATATCATATGTGTGTTCTTTTCCTAGACTCCAAGCAACAGAGAACTCTCTGTTATCTTTATTTGTCACATTCTCCAACAATATTCATCAATTTGTCTGACCGTAAAAACAGTCAATTCATTGGAGGCTTCCTCTGCAATGGTATAATGCCAAATTTGATCTGGAGTTCTTTATTCTTTTCCCATGACAGTCACTATGTTTTTAGTAAGGAAAAAAACAGGAAAAAGTTAGAATTGGTCACGCATATCAATATATGCTACACCAACTTTTGACTTTATGTTTTTGAGTCTTTAAGATCTCTCTTTTCTTTCTAAGTCCTTTTTCTTTATATAAACACTTATTAAATTGAGAGGTGCCCTACAATGATAGGGGATAGTTTTTTTCCCCTTCGACATTAATATTATTAGCAAGTGGGAGATGTCTTACAAACTTTTATTTTTGTTTATTATATTGAGAGGTGTCTTAGAATAATATGTCAAGGATTGGTAAGGTAGCGGAGGTAGGGAAGGGTGGTGGTAGACTATAATGTCCACAAGTTGTTAACACTTAATACTTGATCGATCTCAAATTTGATGTCTATTTGACTATTGTTTGAAAGTTTTCCTTATCATTTGATTAATTTTCAATTGAACATTGAAGCCTACAAAACTTTATGAAAAGAATAATATATTTATTAATCACTATGATATGTAATAAAATTAAGATAAATGCCTTAATGTCTCTAATATTTTTCAAATAAATATATCCAACATATTTATACTAATAATATAAACATATATAAACTTTGAGTCCTTGTCAATGAAAGTACCATCCATGAAGTCTTGAGGCAAGTTTCACATTTTACTATACTAGGAAAGCTACACAACACCCACCCATAATATGTAATGAAATTGGAATTTGCAATATAGTGAGAGGAGTAAGATGTTAACCCCTCTTTCACAAATAAAGATAAAAGAACAATGAAGTCGTCTACATTGAATTGTATTATCTCCAACATTAATAGTGCTATATAGTTAGAGGAAGATGATAACTCCTCCTTCACAAGGAAATATAAAGGAATAATGAAGTTGTCTACATTGAACTATGTTGTCTCCATTTTTTTCACTTAGACAACTAAATGTGTAGTTCTTAAATGTCTAAAATGAGCTTGAAATAGGCGTAGACACCCCAAAATTACACACTAATTCCTAGTACTATTCCAATTCACTTCCTAGTTCATACCCCCTTTGCGATTGATTAATCAAATTAATTAATCATGTGTATACACCCCTTGGATTAATTAAATTAGTCCACAATACCACTTTAGCTAAGTTAATTAACATTTATTAAATAAATGATTAATTAATTAGTGTGCACATCCTAGCTAATTAAATTAGTTATCTAATTAGGAAAATACACCTATTTTCCTAGTCAACAACCACTTCCTCATTCCTAGTTAACTCCCAGTTGAGCTCCACTTCCTCATCCCAGTTAACTCAACTTGAACTCACCTTCCTCATCCCAATTAATTGCACTTGGAACTCAACTTCCCAACTCAACTTGGACTCCACTTCTAGATTCCTAGAAGTGTGGGGGCAATTGGATTACGTGTACAATTCAATTGTCGATGTAATTTCTTCCATTCCAAATGCCTATTGCCCCTTGAAAGCTGCAACTCTAGTTCAGTCTACTTGTTAACTCGGGTGACTACAATAGTAGTAACCTGGAGTTTAGTCAAACTTGCATCCACCTTCCATGGCTCTACCCTCATCTATAAATGCAGACCATTTCCTTCACAAACTCGTCCTTGGAATGCAACAAAACTCTTCTCGTAGCATTGCATTCATCCACCTTGGAGAGGCTAATCAAGAGCACCCACAAATCAAAATATACAAGATTCCACAAGCTCAAAAGCTTCTACAATCTTATTGAGGTTTGCAAGATTACTACGGAGAAGGTAATTGTGTTGTTTATTCATTTGTCTTCGTTTATCTCGTGATTTTTCCTTGCATACAACAAGTACTCCAAAAGAAGATATCTAAAGAGTTTTCTTTGATTCAAAGGTGAAACAATTTAAAGGACCACACATGTTTAGAGGTACCCCTAAACAAGCTTTGTACACTTGAGTTGGCTTAACGATGAAGAACTTGTGCTCTTGAAAGGAAGGTCACAAATTTAAATCTTGCAAGAGGTATGATATGTACACCTCGATTTAACAAAATATTGAATTTTATGCTTAATGTTAAATCCTAGATATTGCAGAGTCACGTATGATAAATAAATGCTAAAGTACAAATTTGACACAAGTAATAAGCTAGATAAATATGAAATCTTAAGTCCAAGAGAGGAAAAAAATGACTTAGCTAATTCACGTTATCCTTGGAACTAATATGGATTGGAAAACTGATGAACATGAAGGGCGATCTGTGTGAACCGAGCACGATAATTCGGAACTACATGATAAGCCCGGATTGAGGCGAGGGCGCCTTGGCGCCAAAGACCTCTTCTTGCATCTCGTGATCGCAGCAGAGCTCAAAACCTGGTTTTTCTAGTGTCATAAGATGGTCGGCGATGGTCACATGTGCATCACCTGGATGATCGCCGAATTCACTGTGACCTACAAAGAAATGAAGACTGCAAAACCCTCAAACTACATCAAATCCCAAAAAGAAAAGACAATATGGGGAGTTGGTCTGATCCCAAAGGTCATCCGAATGAGCGAACTTACGACCGAGCGTTGCACTACATCTCATACTCCATGTAGTTCTTGTGAGTGTGTGAAATAATCGTGCCCTAGGAAGCCCTTGTGCAAGTGCACTTGATAGCGGGTGATAACTAGATGTACCAATGTAAATAGATGTGTGGATGGAAAAATGAATTTTCCTTCCTATGAAGTGTATGTAGAAAATGCAGTCCCTTGTCCCTTGAATGGATGCTAGATGGATGCCTTTAGTGCTCTTAGATGCCTTTGGATGCAAGCTTAGGTGATGATAATAGATGTGTAAAGTGTTGGACAAGAAGTTTCCTCACCAATCAAGCGAGTGAACTAGCGATAAAAACAACTAGCAACTAAGAAATGTTGGAGGGTTTATGTTACCTTGGATGTATGATGTGATGGATACGGGCGCAAAAGGGGTGATTCTCGCTGCAACTTGATAGACCTGCAAAACTGGAATGAAGATGGATTAGATAGATATATGCGGGGTTTCCCAAAAATGCGGTTCCAAGAAGTGATTAGCTTCCTTTCACGGATGTCAACCCCCGTTTGTTTAGAAAGAGAGATGTAAGGATTGTAATAGAAGATATCATGCAAAAACAATAAATGTTATTGAATCCAAAAATGACTGAGATTGATTTAAAAGCGATTAGATTGCAATAACTGTAAATTGAATGTTACTTGAGTGCAGGTCGATGATGACCAGTTATGCATAGGTAGGTTGACGACGTCCGGGAAGGTAGATTTGGACTGTAGGATAAATATGTAGACTTGGAGAGTCTGAATGCCAACTGGAGGATGTTAGGGATTTGTGTATGTTGTGAGTAGTCTGCAAGGAGAGACCAGGGGTAGAAAACTCCGGAAATGGTGAAACAACAACGAATAAGTTTGTTTGACAAATTGGGCTGGATCGACAACGACTTGTCGGGTGGTCGGTGATGACTGTAATAGAATTAGATAAAGCCGAGGATGAATGGATGAGAAGGAAAACCTGCAAGAAAAAGGCTAGAAAATAAGGTTCTTGAGAAGTTGTGAGTGTTGTTGAGATTGATATGAACCTACAAAAGATTAGATATGAGCAATACAAAGATAATTTGATAAAAAAATCAATAAATATATACAGAGATACCAATAAATCTCACGAAAGATGATCATGAGCGATGTAAACACACTGAAACGATGTCCAGGATATCTGTGATTGTTGCAGAAATGTTCAGGTGAGAGAACAAGTTCACAAATCGCAAGAGATCTCAAATGTTTTTGCATGCATTTGATTCTGATTGAAAATTAGAAATGATTCAATTTTATAGGGTCAACGGGACTAGGTGGGTCGCCGCCGATTGCAAGGGAAACGCGTTTCCCCAACGGCAAGCTTTTTGATTTTGGCGTGATTTTGTGTTTTTAAGGATTGGCCGAATGCTTTAAAGCATGTAGGCGGGATTGATTTCTTAGGGATGAATTTAAGGTAGTTAGGGCATAAAAATAGATGAGAGAAAAGCTTAGAAAAACAAAGGGATGAATTTAGGATAAAATTATCCTAAATAACAGGTTGGTTAGGGCAAGATGAAGGGTATTAATTAATTAACAGGAATAAAGATTATCATGGATGGAATAATTGGGCATGTAAGATATTAAATTATTAATTAATTAATGTGGCTTAATTAATTAATGGGGATTGGATGGGCATTTAATTAGATGAAGGGGATGAATAAATATGCACAGGTGATCAAGGATATAGATATCAAATTTAGGTGTCTACATTTTGCCCCCTTTATTGAGTGGTTTGAGTTAGCAAGCCATGTGACAAAAACGATGAGAGTTGGACAAGGATTGAAAAAATGATTGACGATAAGCTCCCCTTAAATGAGGGATTGATGACATCAAGGGAAATCGATGATGCGTTTAAAAAGGTAAATGAAAAAGGGTGGGTGGGTGAAGAAAAGATGGGTAAAATGATTACCAAGGCAAGATGCCCTAAGCAAAAAGGATCACAATATGAATAAAAACAATGGCGGTGACTCCAATATCACATTGGTAGAGGAAAATTACGGTCTCAACAGACGGATACAATGTTCTACAAAATAGTGAATGGGTGAAGATCACCTGCGATATGGATGCAAGTCGGGATGACCAAGGAGTCATAGGCAAGTCATCAAAGTATGCACAATATATGCGAAAGTTACGTGAAATCCTTCATACAAAAAGGAATAAAGCAAAAGGTATGCGTCAACAAGGGACGAGGATGAATGATATGGTGTCCAATGGGACACTAAAAATGGCCGAAAAGGTGAAATGAAAAAGCGAGTGATGAAATAACATGCCCACGAGGGGAAAGTATGGTGTGAAGGAAAAAAAGGAATTAAAATATGCCCTAAGTGGGGAAAGGTATGGCCGTGAAGGCAAAAAAAAGAAATAAAATATGCCCCAAGTGGGGAAAGATATGACCACAAAGGTGGACTTGATATGATGAATATGGTGCCCCTAAAAGGGCACGAATATGGCCACAAGAGTGGACTTGATATGATGAATGTAATGCCCAAAAGGGGAAGATGATTATGGACTCAAAGGAGGACTTCGTGCATGGATTAGATATGATTGTGTAGTGCCCACTCCCTTCGACACTATTTCACTATGTTTTTATCATTGTTGGATAAATACATTGACATTTTGATTATTATATCTTGATTAACAATGTGGCATTATATGGGTATTTGGACTATGGATATCTTTGTGATTCAAATTTTGATTATGATACACTAGATGACACTGGTAGACAGTTCGATATATGTTGATTTGCATTATTTTGATTTTATATTGACACGTTATATTCTAGATGCATTGTTTATGTCTGAATGTTCGAGTAGAATTATGATCTCATGGATGTTAGAATCGAATTATTTGATATGTTGATAGATGATAAAATTGTTTAATTTTGGATGATGATTATTGATTCTATGTATATATGATTTCTCAATGTTATTAATGCGGTCGTGAGGGCAGAGAGGTATTTTTGTTATGCTTGTAGGGACATTATATCACTATACATTGAAATGGGATAGAAGACCAACCACAAAAAGAATGTTGGGTGTTTTACAACATGGCCAAATTTGACAACTTGTGTCTAATGTATATGTTGTGTTATTGCATGCTTAGTTAGGAGGTTTCCCATGGGGGTGACCTCACATGTGTGGCCATAGGGTGTAATGTTCCTTTCTTTTAATTTTGTGTAGTTTATTTTATTGTGCATGTATTTAATTATTGGGAAATTTAGTCACTTTATTAGCACTTGTTAATGTGTCTTAATTAGCTAATTTAACTTAAATTTTAAACTAAAAGGAAGAGGTGACATGTGGGTAATAAATAGAGTAGATAGTCCTTGATTTGTGCTTGATGTGGAATGAATTAATTGCATTTAGGTGGTGTGTACTCTTCTTCCCTTCCCAAACTCGAATTTTGCCTTGTAGGCCACTTTTTGAGACTTGTGGGACAAGTTAACCTTGTCCCTCACATCTCAAACTCTTCTACCAACCATACTTATGAAGTATGGGGCTTATTTTGACCATTTTAATGCATTTGTTGAATGTAAAAGAGAAAATAATTGCACTTTTCTACTTACCACAATTAATTTGTCCTTGAAAGGCATGGAGTGCATGTTGGAGTGTCATGTGTGCATGTCATAAGTCTTACATGTTCATTTATTACATTGGGTTTGGTGTGTTGACTTGTGAGTTGGAATGGAGGGATGATGAAGTGGCATCCTACATGGAGCCACCTCATCATCCTCACCTCCCTTTTCTATTTATTGAATGAATTTGAAGGATTTTGGGTTACTTGTCTTATTTTCTTCTCTTGCACTTTTGGAATTGGGAGCTTTTTGGAGTTGCATTTGGATTGTGCTTGGTTTGAAGTGTTGAAGGCTTGTTGGAGTGAAGATTTTTGGAAGCTTAATGGAGAGGTAGGATCTCCACTTTTGTTATTTCTTTATTTATGAATATAGATGTGAAAATTGTGTTTGTATGAGTATTTGCATGAGTGTTGTGAATGTGATATATTGGGTTGGGTAGATTGCCTTAGAGTGGTGTGGGAGAAAGAAATGGAGCTCTTTTGTGGAGGAAAAAGGGAGTTAGTGAGGAAATGTGGAGGGAGTGTGGAAGAGGTACTCCACCTATGTGGAGGTAAAGGGTTTACATGTTATTTTGCATAGGAAAAAGGGAGAAATAAGTGTTGTGTGTGTTGTTGATAGTGCACTTGGAGGCATTTGGGTGGACCCTCTTTCCACATGGGAGGCATAAGGAGAAGACTCCATGTTCTTGTCTCCATTTTGGCTTACTATTAAGCCTTTGTGAATGTTTTGAAAATGTCAATTTTATTTGTGTTGTGTTGAAAAATAATGCAAAACCACTCTTGATAAACTTATTTGAAAAATGTGATTGAGTGTTGAAATATTGTTTGAATGTGGAAAAGTTGTATGAATGTTGTATTGTGGAAGCCATTCTTTTGTTAAGTTGTCAAAGTTGCAAAATACACCCCATTGCTCTATGGTTGGGGCTCGAGGGCCAATAAGGGGATGGCTTCTCCTCTTATTGGATTATAGGTTGGGTGGAGAGCGTTGCCTATACCTCTTTCTTTGTATGATGATTCAAATTTTGAAGAGTTGAAAAGGTGCAATATTTAAGCTATGAAGTTGGGAGATGATTGAAATGAAGACTTGTCTATTTGAACCTTTGGAAGAATCTACATGTTGTAAATTGGACCCCATTGTTTCCACTTAGTGTGGAAGTTTGTAAATCTTGTATTATTAAAAGAAGGCTTTGTATATTTCATTTATTCAAATTTGTAATGTTATAGTGGAAAGGAGAAAACTTAAGTTGTATTTTGTTGAAAATGAACTCCCAAAATTTGGAATCTATTCAAGTTGCAATATACATATATTTGGAAAAGAAAGATGTTATTGAAAGGAAGTGTTGTTGAGTCCTTTGTTGTTTTGTTGGAAAGATTGAATATGTGAAAGAGAATGAATTGTAGTTGATGTTATACTCAAATTTTACATTTTATTACAAAAGAAAGAATAGAGAAATGAGTTTATTTAAGTCTATTATTCCTTTATTTCTCTTAAAATTAAATGGTGGGAAGAACTATGTGAGTTGAAATTATAGTCAAATTTTATACAAAATTGCAAAAGGGAGAATTGCATATTTAGTGTTTTGAAACAAAGAAATACTTGACCTTCTTTGCTTGCATTGGATTTTAAAGAAAAAGAAAATAAAGAAATGGGAGTTAGTAGTTCCAATTATTCTACTTATGTGTATAGATAGAAAATTTTAACTACCCTTGCCTTATACTTCGTTATACAAATGAATCGATTGATTGTCTAAAATAAGTTAACCCAAAATTACACATTTATAATTAGATATACTTATATAAATTTATTTGATAAATTTATATATTTATATCTATTATAACTATATCCATATAAACCAAACAAATTCACTCTCTCTCTCTCTCTCTCTCTCTCACACACACACACACACACACACACACACACACACACACACACATTTATATATTAATAAACATTATTAAGATTGAAAACGTGTTGTGCATAGCCAAATGTCTCGGCTTAAAACGAAGTCATATTATATTATAACACCAAAAAAAAAAGTGTGATTGAAATTTATGTTTGGGTAGTATTGAATATGGATAGTGGGTTGGAGGAGGGGGTGCCACCACCACCCCCAACCCACAAACCCCCATTTTATACACAGTCCACTATTACAAAAAAATGGTTGTTAATATATATATATATATATATATATATATATAATAAACAAACAGTTGTTAATAATAAGTGTGTGTATATATATATAAACCAGGTTGTTAATAAGAAGCGTGTGTGTGTGTGTGTGTGTATATATATATATATATATGTAAATGTGTGTGTGTGTGTGTGTGTACATACATTACATACACAATGTTTATACATTCAACTTCCAAGAGAAAATACCAAATAACTTAAATACAATATGGCAAATAATACCCACAAAGGAAATGGGTATATCCCTTATTCTAACACAAATTCACAAAAAAAAATGGAGTTGTAAATCCTCCCAAGCTTCATTGGCCTCCATGGCTTCTCCTCCTTTTCTCCAAACCTGCAAAACAAAATGAAATGGGATTAGGGAAAAATGAGAATAAGAAGTCAACATAGAGAAAATTAGGGCTTTTTAGAAATCCTAGGATCCAATGGCTAGGATAGATTTAATCTAATGGCTCATATTTGATCCTACATCACTTAAGTGGGTGGCATTTTTGTGGGAATTGAAATTAAATTAAAAGGGCATGGGTAATTGGGTGAATGGGGCCACCTAGTGGCTAGGCCAAGAGGTTAAAATTTTGTGGTGGGAAATAATTAAACATTGTACATGGTGATTAGATGATGGACTAAAAGGGGATTTTAATAAATATTAACAAGAGTATAGTTTAATAAGTAACGAGACTTGACAATTAAATAATTGAAAAGGTACCCTAATTAAGTGACATAATTAAATGGGAGACTATAAACCGTAAATATTTAGGGAATTAAATTAATTATTAATTTAATTTCGACTTCCACAAGTTTTTAGAAACTTTAATCGAGAAATTAATTAAATTGTGAACAATGCTTACCCTGGCAACTCTTTTAAAACAAAAAAAAATCCGCAAATTTTTTCCTATTAAAGTACTAGGTTTTATTTTGGTTTAAGCGTAGAAATTTGTGGGCATTACACTTGGTATCAGAGCCGTGGGTTCAACTCTTAGACCTTGGGCCAACACGAAACACAAAAATTAAACCTAACACAAACTACACCTAGAACACATAACATTGCATGATATTTTAAAACGTAGAAAACTTAGAAAAATGAAACAAAACCTAGATGATGATGAACTAACTCTCACCTTGGTCTATGCAGGAGGCATGGATTAGATGAGGGGTTCCTACATGTGGATCTAGACCTACCACCCCCGATCAGGTAGTAGCCACTATATTGCCACAGATACTACAAACATTACAGGATGTCAATGCCATTATATGCGAAGGTTCGCTTGGAGGATGACCTATTCGACATGATAGAGAGAAATTAGTGGAGGCTCGTGCACCTTCACAACATAGTGATCATATAGGGCGAGAGAACTCCCACACGGAGTTAGTTAGACCCAAATCACTACCTAGAGAGCATAAAGATAGAGCTATGGGACACAAAGATAGATCTAGGAGCCCTAGGCCGAGGGATGATCATGTGGATAGACCTAGAGGTAGAAAGTCGACAACGACCGATCATATTAGAGAGATACTGAAGCTACGTCCACCCCATTTTGCTGGAGACACAGGAGGATTTCAGGTAGAGGCATGGTTGGTCAGCTTGAGCAGATGCTTCAAGATATCGTGTTTCCATCCACCTTTTGAGAGATGGAGCCGAGGTTTGGTGGAGGAATGAGGAGCAAAAGCTCCATGTGGATTTAGAGACAATTACTTGGGAGCTCTTTGAGGAGCAGTTTAGGAGTAGATACATATCTAGGAGGTTTATCTAGTAGCGGATTGATGAGTTTCATGATCTACGATAGGAATCCATGATGATGAATCGAGTATGAGAGTCAATTTCTAGACTTGTTACAGTATGTTGAGTACATGCAGGATGAGAAGGTTTAGGTCCACAAGTTCATCAGGGGCTTGAACTTAGATTTGGGAGGGCATTACGTATTCATTGCCCACAGACTTTAGTTGAGGCCGTTGAGAAGGCCTACATTGCAGAGGAAAATAGGGAAAAGACTCGGTAGGCTAGAGATAGAGTGAGGATCCATATTCAACAGATGCATGATAGTAGGTCAAGGGGGTCAACTCCTCCTTCTCATGGCGAGACATGGCTCAAAGCACAATCCGTTTTTAGGCTGCCACAACAGGCACAACAACAATAGACTCGACCACATTTTAGACCTCCACAATGCCATGATGCATAGAGAGGGCGTAGTATGGGGCCTCCAACTAGGGGACCCATTAGGACACATACCGCACCTCAAACTTAGTCGGTGGGAGTACGTCCACCACAACAACAAAAATCAGTAGTAGGATCATCGATCTACCTCATGGATAGTTAGGGGACCTGGAGGGGTTTCTTCCCAGTGGAGGGGACGTGGTAGTTGTTACGGATGCGGTGTACTTGGGAACCGTTGAATGGAGTGTCCACGAGAACCTGTTAATCAGGGTAAGGAACCTATTTCTAAGCCTATAATCGGTGATACGGGCGTAGACTTCGTATTTATGTAGCGGTCAAGAACCACTAGACAGAGTATCAGGGTAAAGTGATTGAGACCAAATGTAGCATTGGTGGTATTTCTACCCCTATTTTATTTGATTGTAGCTCTTCAGATTCTTTAATTTCTTCATCATTAGTAGAGCGATGCAGGCTGGTGGCATTTAGGTAAGGCCTTAGTTGGGATGTTGAGATGGATTCTGGAGCCAAAATCTCAAAGTGGAATCCTTAGTTAAGGAGTGTGTAGTGGACCTAGGACCCTTCACCATAACCTTGGATCTTTGTATCCTTCCCTTGGGTTTGTATGGAGTTATCTTGGGCATGGACTGGTTATCTGCACACAAAACTAGAGTTGATTTTTATACCAAGGTTATATCTTGTGCATATAATTTGGGAGTTGAGGCGGTGATAGTTAGAGTTAGGAGATCCATCTCCATTTACACCATATCCGTTATGTAGCGAAGTGGTGTGCACAACGGGGTTGTCAGTTGTATGCCATCACAGTAAGTGACCAATCAGAGGATGAGACTCATGGACCGTCACTTGATGACCATCATATTTTGAGGGATTTTTTAGATTTTTTCCAAGTGAGTTGTTAGGGTTACCTCCCCCACATGAGATAGACTTTCATATTGATTTAATTCCTAGAGCGAAGCCTATCTCATGCGCACTATATAGAATGACCACCCCTGAGCTATGTGAGCTCAAGTTACAATTAGAGGGCCTTCTTGAGAAAGTCCTAATCTGTCCTCTTTGTATCTCCTTAGGGTGCACCAATGATTTTTGTGAAGAAGAAGGACATATCTTTGTGTTTGTGTGTGATTACAGACAACTGAACAAAGTAACGATCAATAATCGTTACCCCCTTCCTCGCATAGATGATTTATTTGATCAGATGAAGGGGGCCACCATGTTTTCTAAGATAGATCTTAAGTTAGGCTACCATCAATTGAGGATTGCGGAGGTAGATATCCACAAGAAAATTTTCACATGAGATATGGCCACTATGAGTTCACAATTGTATCATTTGGTCTGACAAATGCCCCCGCAATATTCATGAGTTTGATGAATGGGGTATTCAGGACTTTTCTAGACTCGCTTTATGCTCGTGTTTCTTGATGACATACTAATATACTCACACACGTGTGAGGAGCACCTTCGATAGGTTTTGTAGTGTCTTTGAGAGCAGCAACTATACGAGAACCTAGAGAAGTGTGCATTTTTCCAGACAGAGGTTCAATATTTAGGTCACATTATTTATGGGGAAGGTATCACAATCGATCCTTCCAAGATTAGAGCTATTATGGATTGGCTAGAGCCAACCAATGTGACCGAGGTGCGTAGCTTCATGGGATTGGTAGGTTATTACAGGAGGTTTGTTTAGGATTTCTCTTGTATTGCCCAAGCTCATATACTTTCCAATCATCTAGGTAGACTGTAAGAAGTTGTGAATAAAATATTTGAATGCCCGAACAACTATGCGTGAGAATACAACAGCACAATTTTCAATACAAAAGGCATCACAAGAAGGAAAAAATTCCCCATTAAGTAGTAAATGTTGTCTTTTCTTGATCCTCGTGAGAAATCCTAACCCGATGATACCCATAAAACCCATCTCAGTAAAGGAACATATTTTGCGCCTGCAACTCCTAGTATTTCCTTAGTGAATGGCGTAGGGAATGGATCTATAATGCATGCAAAATTCAAATCCTTGTAGTCCACACATATTCTAATTCGTTCGTCCTTCTTGATATTGATCACCATTGGGCTAACCCATTTTGACTCATCAAGGGGTTTGATAATTCCAGATTTCAACATTTTATCAATTTCTTCTTTTACCTTTTCGCGTAAATTAGGAGTCATTTTGTAAGGCCTCTTTCTAACTCGTGCATCATCTTTAAGCTTTATCTTCATTTCCCCAAGTGATTTATGCACGCCTTTAAGTTCATGATATCCTCATGGGAATAAGTCCTAATAATCCCTGAGTAACTCAATGATCTTTGCTACTTCGATTTTGACAAGTAGTCTCATGTACGTACCCAAAATTGTAAGTCATCTTTGATCGCCGAAACAACGTGACACGTGCCCCAATGATGATACAAGTATCCTCGCAAGGTGTTCGGGATCCGTAAAAGCTCTTCGAGTGTGCGTTAACATCCCGCATGCCCGTTTAGCCCCGCGTGCTTTATTTTTTTCCTTTTCCCCTCTTTTCTTGGCCTTTTTCTCTTGATGACGAAACCGCCGCCTGCTCGGGTGGCGAATGCATAAGGACCGCCACCCTAAACAGGCGCGGCGGTCCTGTAACCGCCGCCCTGCTCAGGCGGCAGCCCTTATGCATTTTCCAAAACTCTTTTAACACGACTCACGTAAATTCAATTTTTACCAAATTTCTTTCACCGCCATAAGCTTGCATGTATGATTCTCGGTTCCTGGAATAGTGTTTTGCCATTGTTTATAGTTTAAGAGTTCTATTTGGTTTTACCTTGGGTAAATGCAAATGCTATAAATAGTTGGCTTGTGCTCAAGAAAATGGCCCCTCATTCACTTCTCATCTTCTCATTTCAGTAATTCAGTCTTTTATCTTGCTTAGGATTCATAGTTTAGTTCATTGCATGCTTAGTTAGCATTATTTTATTGTTGGTAAGCCACAAATCCATATTGTGCAAGCAAGGTCATTATTTCATCCAATCCATTAGAGTAGAATAGCTTAGGAAGCCATTAAATTTGCAAGTTTTATCCTCAAACAAGATAGTTTCGTGTTACGGACGCTTTATGTTGCATGACTCGCAATAAATCCCGCTAGGAATTGCATAAGCCAAGCTCTGTACTCTTGCGCTATCCCTCTCCTACTCGCATTGTATTCGATCGGTGTTCCGAGCTGCCTTTATCCCAATATCTACTTCATGATGCTAGCATTACACGCTTTTACGGATCCACGTGAACATGAAGGAATGAGGAGATCACACTTAGGGGACAAGATCACACACACCATCGGATTCGCCACATTACTGCGCAGAATCAAGGTTCTAGCTTTCAAAGTTCTAGTTAGAATCATATAAAATAAAGTAGTTAATCACTTTATTTCAAGTAAATTCTATTCTCGATATTGCCAGGAAGTCATGGGGATTGATAGTTTCGAGAAACTATGATTCACTCCTCACTTCTGAGGTAGGATCGAGAATCTTGCAAATAGATTAGATAAGCTATTTCATTGCTTAGAATAGATCTACAAATTACACAGACAAATAGCTACACTCGGTTATTTTGTTTGTTTTTAAATTTATTATTTTAGTTGTCATTTCTAGATATTTTAAATAATTGCTTTCTTAAATTTGTAAAGTTCATCAGAAAACACAAAAAAATAGAGAAATCATATATAGATATATTCGACATAGTTAAGTTTCATTTTACTGTAGTTCTTTTTACATTATTGCTTTTGTATGACAATCACGGGACCTAGAGAGCCCAGAGAATACGTATTCGAGCCAATCGTGCCTCAACCCAATCTCATCACAACGATAACTGATATAGATCAAAATCTTAGGATTCAAGTCTTCCGAACAATGGTAAGCTTGCAAGAAATCAATTCCCAATTGAGTGGGTTAAATGTAGAAGACGACCAAGCACACACGTTTTGGTCAAATCAATCAACTACAGATTACCCTAGGCAACATTCATATGACTGTAGAAGGGTTTGAAAGAGAACAAACCTTTGGTTGTGATCCTTTGGTCCCATAGCCAGATGCAGGAGACACTCTTCTAGATATAGATACCAGCCTAAGAATCCAGGTTGCACGAACGCCTGTAGGGTATTATGAGAAAATCACATAGTTATTAATCCTAAATATAGAAGCTCGAAAAGCATACAATTCTTGGATATTAGGGATTAGGACTTGATTTCACACATGACCATAACAGGTCCACAACAACTAAGAATCTACGATTGTGACCCACAAATCCCGCACCCAACGAATCCATAGGAGAAATAGACATAGACACCGGCCTACGCACACTAGTATTCCGGTCTACCCCATTCCCACCTATCATCATCGAACAATTATCCTCGCTAGACACTTTGTAGCTAATAGAGCTAGGGAATTCTAGACTAGGCCAGAGAATCGTCCATAGAATTGACCACATTTACCATCCACCATATGACCCTATCCGGAGAAATACACGAAACTATCCCGGGTCACTTCCACGTATTCCACAACCTATAGATCGAATCACGCCGAGCTCGATATTGATTGGAACCTTCGAGCAGATCATCCTTGCCGATCGATCTATCACACCATTCTGTTAGAAGGGCTTTCTTTGCTTTAGACTCACAAATTCTTCTAATACGTATCGAAGACATTAGATTGCCTAACTAGTTTGTCTGCATCTCACACATATTCCATACCCACCGGCTATCTCGGCATGACCTCGGGAGGTCAGGTGCGAGGAAGAGTCACTTGTAGATTCCCATGCTCGCATGTCACTTTTCCGTCGTACAAAATTGGTGAACCCAATGTGAACAAACAACTGTTTCACCTTCTGTACCTCATTAGCCTTCACATCAGCTTCACCAACAAAATTGGTGAACCCGACGTGAAACAAACAACTTTTTCACCTTCTCCATCTCATTAGTCATTTTCTACCTCATTAACCATCACTTTCGCTCCTTCCCATTATTCTGTAGGTATTCATATACCCCCCGAATATGTCGGGATTCGATGCATATGGCAGACCCCTCTTGGGTCTTGAGGCATACTACGCCCAACAAAATAGGTAATCATCACCCTCACTCTCAGTATGGGGTGACAACTACTCAACTAACCAGTTGTCAACACAAACTCTGAGAATCAGATATAACTCATCATTTCAAACTGAGGAGTTAGATCAGCTCGCTCAAACGCAACAAACAGAGCCTTCAGGCTCGAATAACATGACGTTCACCGGAGAATCTGGTTCATCTCCTCAGATGCTACTTAGACCACAAATTAGTAGACAATCAGACTCATACCGAGGTTTAGACGATGAATATTCGGTACGTTATGCCAGGAACAACCAACGTTCTCGAAGTATGTATCCACCTGTAGGAGGTTTACAAACACAACCCGAGGTCTCTTTTCAAGAAAATACCTCTGTGCCACTGCATATAGGAAATACTCTCGGAGAAACTTGGCAAGATAGTGATCAGTTCATAGTAGGATATCACATACCTATACAAAACCATGGTATACAACAAACGCCACTACGGAAAAACACCGTGACTTCACCAAATGAAGTCATTTCAACCCTTGACCATCAACCCTAGTTGTTAAACCAATCCAAGTGTTACACTACATGTCGTCATTTGGTATTAAGCCTCGTGTACTTATCCTAGAAGCTTGTGCAAGTGTGAGTGTAATATAAGAAAATCCCTAGTGGTTCACTCATGTATCTTAATACAAATATAAGGAACTAACTATATATTATAGAATTTAGCTAGAGTGGTGGTAGTGTGATGTGGTGTGCCTCGACTACATGACCTAACCTTTTGTTCCTTGAAACCCTTTTACAATACTTGGAGTGACCTTTCTCTTGCTATGATATGGCTCTATGACATTTGCATGCTTGTAAATGGAAGAATATAGACTCTTTGACCTGGTTGAGTGCTTCAAACCTATAGTAGGGGTTGCTCTAGTTGATGTGTAACTAATTTAAGTAGATTTAGAAGAGCCTTGAGTTATTTTGGAATGATATTTACAATAGGAGTTTGTAAGAGTGTTAGGTGAGTTATAAAGTGACATTGGATTTCTTATATAGCCTTCCATATGTGAGATATTCTAATAAGGTTGACCCTATGAAGATGAAACAACCCAATGAAGATATTCAAATTGAAAATAGATTCAAATAATGTGTAAGGTTAGGACTGTACAAGTCACCAAGTCTGAATTCCACATCTTGACCAAACTATATAGTTTTAGACATGAGAGATGTGAAGCCAAACCAAAATTTGTGGCATGATAAAAAAAAATTAGTTTACTACTTTGATGAAATAATATTCCTTAAATTGATGGCAAAGAAAGGTGTAGATATGAGAAAGTCACAAAAGAGCTAGAGAGATATACTAGTTGGATTCGAAATGTGAGAATGTCTTAACAAGGTAATATAGCTAAACTTGGCATTACAAAATGACAAGTTAACATATGGCAAGATGTCTATATTTTCTCCTTTAAGTGTGTAATTGAAAATTACATGCTTAAAGGAAAAACATACCTAAGTGTATACACACAAGTATTCACTTGACAATTATTATCTAATGTGTTTGTGTTTGCATGCTCTATGATGAAACCTATAACATAGAGTAGTTAATGTCTATGATAAAAAAATGAAAACTCAAACTATAGACCATTATTGTAACTTTGAACTTAGAAAAAGTAAGTAAAATGAGATGTAAAACATGGAAGGAATACACCTATTCATTATATAGAGGGAGGATATCATGTTCTTGTTGTACTTTAGAGACTTGGAATTGTGTTGAGATGTCAAAGTATTGTTAGTGATCAATCTTCAATTTTTTCAAAGGATAATTTAGAGTATTGGGTGCATGCAACCAACCACTGGAGAAGAGAGACATGAATTGAATTACCCCTTTTATAAGAGAAGAGGAAGGAAAACCTACAAATAACTTATCCTCTTCGATACCTTCCTTTTTATAAACTTGTGAGAGGAGAGGAAGGACAACCTACGAAGAACTTAATTACTTCGATACCTTCCACAACTCTATGGACCACACCGTTCTGAGAAAAATCTAGGTCAAATTTTATACTTGTGTAATTATCATAACTATTGAGAAATATAAAACCACAAAGAGGGATGGATACACCATGCCCCCACAAGGTGTTACATTTTTGAAACTAAGTGAATATATTCTAGAATTCCATAGGGGAGAAGGAGGCACATGATCCCAAACCATGTTCCCATAAGTGTGTCTCGAGTACTATATAGGAGTAGAAATTAAGTACTCATGCCCCTTGTATCATGTTATGAACTAAGTAATTTATGTATGTCAAATTGTATTAGAAACCTATAGATAACCAATATAATCTAAGAAAACTAAAAATTCATGATAATATTCCCTTGTGACGAGAACATCCATCCCGGTCAAGACCGTACCATGGTCTTGATTATACTATATGATTTTGACCTACTTTGGATTTTGCCCTTTTTAGTATATGTGCATATTTATGAGGATACAAACCCTATAAAAACTTGTTTCTATGTCTATAATAAGTCCATAGATGTAAAAAAATATCTCGATGAATGACTCATATTTTGAGGCACATTATGATAAAGAATTTGAGAGCATGGTTCAAAAGAATAGATGTGTACCTATGTGTGATAAGTTTGATAATATGCATATAATCACATAGAAGGTTGGAATGGTGGCCACTATTGAGAACCTATACTTGTAAATAGGGTTATGCATGGTGGAAACCATGGTGCAAAGAGAAAGCAACATATAACACGCAACAAGAAATAATACATGTGTATAGAAAGTAATAAAAGAAGTGAAAAAGTGTTATTCATGTCATAGTCTCAAGTAGTAATATCATAAAACCATTAGAGTAGAAATCAATCATGTCATAAACTAGCATCATGAAACACAAAAGGAAAGTAAAACACTTGCATCATTTGTTCACCATTGCATATATTCTAAAAAAAACATATAAACATACATCATAGTATAGGAAACTGGAAATAGAAAGTGAGCCATGAATACCAAGAGTTTGATCCAGAACAAAAATACATATATATAAATAATCAATGTTTATATACAATGCCATCATGCACTAAGCATGGTCAAAACGCTCAAAGAGCCCGGGATATACAAAAGAATATATAGTACAAAATCTACGAGAGCCAAGTGGCTTCTCAATCCCTACGAGACCCCTCTGAAGGTGCACGCCCACGCCTAGGACTCCGGCTATGCCGACGCTCTGAATGCATGGAGGGCTCAGGATCTCGAGGGGCAGCCATGATCGACCACAAGAATGGCTCCTCATCGAGCGCTCGCCATATTGTACCTTGCTAACTCGTGCGAAGGGTCGATACCATCCCCTGGCCACATGCCGAGGCTGGAGCGAAGACCTCGATATGTCTGCTGCCGGCAAACCGGCTGAAGGCTCCCCAACATCCACGGACAGCTCTGTGTGGGTCCTCTCCATGGGGATCATCAGGGTATCAGTGCATACCCTGCGTATCAAGTCCCACCACTCATTGGCAGTCTCTGCAAACAAAGGAGAAAAAAAATTAGAAACCAAACAAGAAATTAAAAGATACAAGATAACAACTAAGGAGATCCTAACAAAGAAACAAACACTAGAAGGGAGAGAGGGTAACTTACTCGGATCACTAGGCCTCCAAGATGGATCTATGGGATCAGCGCCCACCACGGATGCCACTACCAACTGAGGGGCTGCTCCTGTGGTTGGAGCAACGTAACACCCCACAACAAACTCATCCTCCCCAAGGCCCTGAGAGAGTGGCTCCTCTGAAGAGTCACCCTCTCTGCACTTATATGCTCGGCCCTCTCTGCCTACATGATATCCTGGGTGTCGTGCCACTCAGGATCACTATCCTTGGTCTCCTCCTCTGTCTCCCCCCCTGTAAACTCCTTAGACTCGGAGTCTACCTCAATGGGGTCATTGCTGCTATGGGCAGGACCCACGGCAATCTGAAGTAAAGGTGCCTGAGGCGCACCGACTCTCCCTCTGGCACGAACTATCCTCCTGGCTGCAATAGGAACTCCAGGAGTAACCACTGTCCAACCACGGCCTCTAGGCCCCCTCTCGGCCTCTCTCGACCGATCAGTATACTCTGGCGCCACTAGGGAAGCATACATCATTAGTGAAAAATTACAGCACCCCTGGACGCCGATCGATTTCTAGGTTGATCACTCTTGCATCCGGTGTAATTGCACAACATGGAAACCTCTCTCCAAGTGTGGGACTTGGAAACGAGAGAGGAATCTCCAGTTAGAGGTGGTTCCTCAAACTCCTCGATTTAGATCTATATTTTGCAAAACTACGAGAGGTTTAGATCCTAATCCTATTCTAACTTGCAGAGGAGACAGGGGTAGAAGTGCAAAAATTGAAACTAACTAAAGATGGTGATGCACCAAAAGGAGTGGTGAAACATATTAGTCATGCAAATAGACACAGACCAAGGTTCACAACATAAAAACATACACAGACTGATAATGTATAATTTAGCATCTGAAATCAAGCAAATAATACAAACAGAGGATTGAAACCCATTCACAGAGCTTGCATTATCAATTTAATATCAAAATACACATTACACCCTCAGAGAGGTAAAGAAAACTATTACAATCCTTGGAGAGGTCTGATACTTTATCAATCCCTTGAAGAAGGTGAAAGAAGAAGTCTGCTATGCCCAAAAATGTTCCTCCCTTTGAAATGAGCCCAAAACTGGCTTTTAAAATGCAAGGGTCGAACCCAGGGAACAGGAGACGTACAAAGGCATGGGAGCCCATTCTTTCTTGACTGCAGGTGTATTAAAATGGCATGGAGGACCTTACAAACCCATACCCTGTCATTTTGACCGGATTGCAAGAGAATGTGACCCATTACGCATTAACTCACAGTGTTTGGAATGTCATTTCCGGCCATGAATACGCGTCAAAGCCGTTTCTCATTTTCCTCCTCTCAGACTGCTCCAAAACACAAGATTGACCCCGAATCGTGTAGAGAATTTCACCAGCTTTCCGTTGATGTAAAGAACGTGCAAATCCGAGCTCTGGATCAAAAGTTATGGCGATCTGAAGATCTAGGGCACAAAACAGGCGAAAACGTGTTTTGAAATCCTTTCCCGCGCTCTGCCACCTGGACGACACGTGGCACGTGCTGATTGGACGAGCAATTCTCTCTCCTCCGTCTTTCGCGGGCTTTCATTTTGAAATTCACTTGTGGGGCCCTTAACTGGACACGTGGCGCTATTTCATTGGTTCGGGCTGACCTTTTTAAAACTTGCCCTTTGACCTTTTTGACCCTTTTTCCCTGAGACACGTGGCGGCTTCTGAATGGTTCTCGGCCCTGCCGGCTTTTTCGCACCCTTCGCGTCCTTTTGTCCCAGACGTCCCAATTGCTTTTGGGCTGCCTGTGCTCATTTCGGCCGAACCGGCCGGTTCGCGTCCATTTGCCCCGGATGTCCCAATTGCCTTCGGACTGTTTTGACCTCTTTCGCCCGGTTCGGCCGGTTCGCGCCTTTCCGGCCCGCTTGTCCCAAACTGCTGCAGCAGTTAGTCGATTTTCTCTCGGTCGAACCGGCATTTCGCGCCCACCGTGTACTATCGTCCCATTTGTCCCATTTTCTTTTGGGCTGCCTGTGCTCATTTCGGCCGAACCGGCCGGTTGAACCCTTTTGTCCCGAGCGTCCCGAGCAACACTTAGCCAATTTTCTTCCTCTTTCGGCCGGATCGGCTTTTGCGCCCGCCGCGTATACTTAGCCCGATTGTCCCGAATGTAATTTGGGCCGCCTAGAGGCTTTTCGGCCGATCCGCGCCTTTTTGTCCCACTTCTCCCAAATGCTACCTTGAGCAGGACTTAGCCAATTTTCACACTTTTTCCTGGATCAACCTATTTGCCTTTCTGCAACCTTTTTTGCATTTTCTCAGAGCTTGCTCCCTGTTTCTTCGGCCAGGGGAGTTAGAAAAATACCTGAAGGGACCCTAGAAACCTGATTTTGCTCTGAATCAATCAATTTGCTTGGGATTTGAATCTTCTGATGCATGTTATCAAAATTTACCCTAGGGGGTGAATTTTGGATAACAATTTTGGCGACTCAGCGGGATCATCTGCCTGCTAGATGGAAAGACCAGTTGCCTGAAGCAATCCATTGGGCATGGAGTCATCAAATATTCTATTAGAATCCAAACTGACTCAGAATGTGTGAGGGGGAAGATGGAATGTGACCTGATGAAAGCAAAGACATGCTAAACATCTCCATGGACAGCAAGCTGTGCCAAGGCACTTAGGGAAAACAAAACTAACCTACAACAAAACAATGTGCACAAGCACTTGGAGGAAAGAAAATCTAATCTAATATCTACAGGTGTAGTGAACCTCCCTCTAGAAGCAACGCTTGAGATAGATTCCATTTACTGGAATCTGCAGTTCTTCACCATCCAATGAGGCCAATTGGAAAGCATTGTTGCTCTTGCATTTTGTGACCATGTATGGGCCACTCCAAATGGCATCAAATTTTGAATGCCTTCCTGGTTTTGCTCTGTCCACATCCCATTTCAGCACTAGATCTCCTACTTGAAAAGATCTGTCTTTGGCCTTCCTATCAAAGGTCTTTTTGATCAAAGCTTGATCCTTTTCCATTGCTTGGGATGCCTGATCTCTGATCTCTTGCAGCTCCATCAACTCTGCATACCTCACCTCCATGGGCTCAAACTCTAGTAACTCCAGTGTTTCATGAGTTCCAGCGTTGGCAACTCAAGTGACATGGGCAAGATTGCCTCTCTTAGTAGACGAGCCTAAATGGAGAGTTACTGTGGATCTTTGGGAGTTATCCTATCAGCCCATAAGGCTGACTTGATTTGGTATGCCAAGCCCTCGATTCTCATCAAGAGTCCTCCTAATGATCCTCGGCAAGTTTTTGTTTGTAGACTCGGCACAGCCATTACCTTGAGGGTAATAATTTGATGAAGTGCTCGGGTAAATCCCGTTCTTGACAGCCCACTCGGTCACTTTAGATCCGATGAATGCCAATGCATTATCGAGACTATTGTAGCAGTACACCAAATCTGGTAATTATCCCTTCGTAAAAGTCCAAGATGCTTTAGACTCATTCGCCTCTTTGAGTGCCACTACTATCCCACTGGTGAAGTAGTGCGTGGGCTGTCGAGAATCCATTTGTGCCCTTGGCTCGGGTGGGATTGATGACTCGATGAAGTCAAACCCCACTTTGCATGAATGGCTGATCTCTCTGTAATTGGATGCGATGGAAGGGCAGCGAGTCTCTCTTTTCCTGTGAAGAATGCACAATTCTTACATCTCTTGATCCATGCATAGCAATCACTGAAGATTTTAGGCCAATAATAACCAGCCTTCATGATTTTCAGAGCTGTCACTCTTGGTGCAAAATGGCCACCAGCTGGTCCATCATGAAACTCTTTTAATACCCCTTGGATCTGACCTGTGTTAATGCATCTCAGCAGCACTCCATTCACGTCCTTTTTGAACAAAACTCCATCAATGATGGCATATGGAATTGCCTGCAACCTGAAGTATCTTCTTTTTGCTTTGCTCATTTCTAGAGGGCACATGCCCGTCTGTAGGAAATGTATCATATTCTGAGTCCAACAGGGAGTGGACACATCATCATTTTCCTGTTTTTGATCATCTTGTAATAGTAGGACAGCGTCTTCTTCATCTTCTGGGTTGTCTGGTTGTTTGGAAGCGAGCTGCTCACACAAACCTTTGCCTCTTACCAGCTTGGTGATCTTGATCTCAATGTCATACTCCATGACACGGGTGATCCAACCTGCCCTTTTCTCATTCAAATCCTTGTTGAGGAGGAAATCCTTAACCCCAGCATGTGAGACCAGCAACTGGACCTTGTTGTTTGAGACTAAATGCTTGAATTTCTTCAAGCTCCTGATTACTGCAAGCACATGTTTTTCAATAAAAGAGTACCTCAATTCGCAGTCATTTAGGCTCTGGCTGAAGAAGGCAATCGGCTGCTCATCATTATCTTTGTTACTGCTTTGCACGAATGGCGAAATAGTGTCATCACCTCCAAATGCATAGAGGATGAAATCCTTGGAAAAGTCTGGGTTGATGAGAGTGGGTGCCTGGGAGATGGCTTCTTTGATTGCTTCAAAACTCTCCTTGCCTTCTGCCGTCCATTTGAAAGCCATGCTTTTTCTTAACATTTTAGTGATGGGCTTGACAAGGGCTGCAAAATTTGGGACAAACCTCCGAACAAAGTTTATCCTTCCCAGGAAACTCTGAAGGGCCTTCTTGTGGCTTGGCAATGGTAGAGCCCTTATGGCTTCGACCCTCTCTGGATCAATTGCTAATCCTTCCTTGGAGACAATATGGCCAAGGAGTTTCCCTTCATGTGCAAGAAAGATGCACTTCTTAGGATTCAAAGACACTCCAAACTTTCTACACCTTTGAAACACTTGCCTGAGGTGAAAGAGATGGTCTGCAGCATTCTTTGAGAAGACAGTGATATCATCTAGGTATATCAGCACTATCTTGTTGATCAAGCCTTTGAATGCCATATCCATGGCTCGCTGGAATGTTGCTCCGGCGTTCGACAGTCCAAATGGCATCTTCTTGTAAGCATATGTGCCCCATTTGGTTGTGAAGGCTGTCTTGAACTGGTCTTCCTCCTTCACCATAATTTGATTGAAGCCTGAGTATCCATCAAGTAGTGAAAATCTTTCTGAACCAGCTACGACCTGCAGTATTTGCTCCATGGAAGGGAGTGGATAATGGTCCTTTAGAGAGGCTCTATTCAAATCTCTGAAGTCAACACATAGCCTGATCTCTCCACTTTTCTTTCTGACTGGAACTAAGTTGGCAACCCAACTAGAATGCTTGATTGGGAATATGATTCTTGACTCAATCAGCTTGTCCAGTTCTTTCCTCATGAGAGGCTCCATGTGTGGATTGACTGGTCTCTGTTTCTGCCTGATAGGCTTAGTATTTGGGTCCAATTCAATGGTATGCTGAGCTAAGTTGGGATTGAACCCTTTCAAATCTTCATAGCTCCAAGCAAACACGTCAGGGAATTCTTGACATAGCTGTATGAACTCATACCTTTCCTGTTCAGTTGTCATCTTTCCAATTTGCAGTGGCTTGTTTTCTTCTACCAAGATGGATGCCGAATCTTCCCTCTTGACCTGAATATTTGCTTTCTCCTTTCTAAACTGATCATTGGGGTTAAAAATTGACTCCAAGGTGACAAGTCCCTTGGGCAGCTTGTCAGTTCTCGGTTTGTATTACACAGTCACCATATTGCTGCTCCAACTTCTCTTGATTCTTAGCGAGAACTCAGCTTCTTCTTCTGAAGTGGATGATTTGCTGGTCATTCTCAAATACTTGCCAATTGACATCGTTATCCGGCACTGAAGGCCTCACAATCACGTGGATGTTTGGCTGTACCTTGTCTTGTTGAATGTTTTCTACAATGTCAAAGGCTGCCCCTCTTTTTGCAAGCTTTGTCGTGACTTGATTCTCTTTCACAGGAATGGCCTTGATGCGAAACCCTCAAAATCTTCCATGAGGTCCCACACCCTATTCTTGTAGCATCGAGTAGATCGTTTTTGGCGGCATCTTTGTCCCTTGACCTGATTTACAATCAGCTCACTTTGTCCCCAAAACTTGCAAGTTATTTATTTTTTTTTTATTGCCCAATGCATCCCTTGCACCAAGAGCTTCATATTCAGCGGTGTTATTGGAGCATGCAAATTGAAATCTAAAAGCTGAATAATACTTTACTCCTTGAGGTGAAATAAGCATAGCTCCACCTCCTGCGCCTTGTCTACTCCTTGATCCATCAAAAAACAGTTGCCATACCTCGTTGTCATCCTTGTGGTTTGGCTTGGTGATGCTAGGAATAGGTTGACTTTCTTCGTGTATACAATAGACCCCTAGCTCCGATTCTTCTACTTCTTGATAAGGATCAAAAGCATGCACTTTGCTTGCCCATTCATCAAGAGTCAAATCTTGAATACTTCCACCTTAGTGTCGGCTTCATCGGTGCGAGGTGATCTTCTTGATCAAATCTTTGAGCAATTGGTATTAATATGACTTGGAGTATAGGGCTCGATGTGGAAGTCTGCAATAGGTTACGACCTAATTGTGGCCTTAGTCCCATATCTCGTTACGAATAGCATGTGAGACCAATCAGCGGACAAATATCCCCCAATCTTGGCTGTGAAATCTCTTGACAAGCAAAGGGCAAAGAGTGGTGGAAGGTCTATGACTGATATATCTTGTAAGACAACAACATTTGGACATGCATGCAAGGTAAGACTCAAATTTCTAATCACTCCAACTGTTGCTATTGCTGTCCCATCCAGTGCACTACTCCCTTAGATGTTATTTCATCTTTGGAGCCCTAAGCGATCAGCTATCTGTTTAGGCATAACTGAGCTACTTGCCCCGGAATCTATCATGCAATTATGCACTAGCTGATTTCCAATGATTAACGAAACATAGAAAGGGGGAGGCTTCAGCATTCTACCTTGTTGTGCTCCATGATTTCCTTGAGGGTGGGCAGCATTTGTGAGTACCTTCTCCTGCATTTGGACCTGCTGATTCGAATTTGGCCAATCCTTTATGGCGAACTTGCGTGATTTCTTTGGCACAGGATGGATAGCGATTCCCACATAGATATATTGACGTTTGTCTTCTTCATCGATCAATGATCTTGAATGGTGATGAAGGATCTCTCTGCTGTCCTTAGTGCGCACATTTGCTCCTTGTATGTGGGCAGCAACAGCTGGCATTTGAGTTGGCCTAGGGGTTGTTCTTGGCTGCCCTTGTGCATTTGAAACTGGTTTTGCTTGCCAATCATTTGTGGAGCTGTGGAAGGTTGTGGATTGGCTGGGGCTAATGGCTGTTCTTCACCCAAATTTCTCCTTTTTGACCTTGTGTTGGCAGCAACACCTTGAGAAACTACCTGATTCATGCCACAGAAATCCTCTGCTTGCCAATTTACCAATGTGGTGTCATTTGGGGCAGATTGCTGTTGGAATGTTTCTTGTTGTTGGCTGTTTTCTTGAGTACTCTCACCCTCCACACCAGCACTTGTTACCATTAAAGCTTGGGTCAAAGCACCATTGAAGCACATGGATTGATTATGAGGCTCATTACATGGAAAACACCAATCATACTCCTGGGCAGTGTTGTTTTGTCTTTGGTACTAATGCCTTAGAGCGAGATATGGCATTTGGATTATAGAAATGGAATGGTTTATTGGCGGAGGCCTTGTTTGATTCATATTTGCAGTGGATTGGGTGGCCTTTGAGGCTGATATGGCTTATTAGGTTGAGCTTGAGGCTGATCTGAAGGTCTAAAACCTTGAGTTTGCTTTGTCTCTTAAGTGTGACCAGCTCATTACCTAAATTTTGCGGTTGCTTCATGACTTCTTGAAGCTCATTTGGGGCACTTGGAGATGAAGTGGAAGCTTCATTTGAACTCGAATTTCTAGGAGTGGGAATAGGAGCTAAGACAGGTACTTGACTAGTACTTGGGCTCTCTAAACTTGGATATAATGGCATTGGAGGCCTAGGAGCTAGCTTGTCGGCTTGAATCAGACAATTTTCAGCTCTAATGGCAATACTATAAGCAGCAGGGATAGTTGTGCCTCCCATAGATTGAATCAACACAGAAATATCAGAATTTAAAGCTTTAAGGTAATATAGAAAAGCACCTTCTGCTGTTGGCCTGACTGCCACTGGAATTCTATCCCAAGACCTTTGAAATCTGAAGTTGAAGTCAGTTAGCTGCTCATTGGAAGCTCTCTTGATGGTTGTTAGCTGCTCCAAAAGAGACAAGTTGTCTCCCTTCTCTCCAAATTGATTGTGAAGTGCAATACACAGCTGATTCCAGTTTGTGATAGAGCCAGCTTCAAGGCTCCTAAACCATTGCAATGCTTTTCCCTTGAATGAAGATGCCAGCAATTTGACAGCTACTTGCATCTCATTAATCTCATGGATTGCACAAATGTTAGCAATGTCCTTGACATGATCACCAGGAGTGGTCTGATTTTCCCCAGTAAAGTATGGAATGTTCTTGATCTGCTGCAACCGGGATTGGATTTTGTGCATTGAGAGCAAGTGGGATGCTTTGCTGTGAAGTTGACATAGGGGTTCCTTTGGTTGCGCCATTACGATTGGTCTTAAAACCCTTGTATCTTGAAAGAAAGGCCGCTCAGGTGGAGGAGTTGAGAGAGTTCTGTTTGGTGGAGATGGGGACCTTTGAATCCTTCTTCCTCTTTGCCTTCTTCTTGGAGATAATTGCAGGTATTCAAACAGTACTTCCTCCTCTCCAACTCTTGACCTTGTGATTCTTCTCATAAGCTTTCAGGCCTGACTGCTGAAATTCTATTGATTCTTCCCCTTGGAGTCGCCAGATATGCAAATAATAGCTCTTTTCAAGCAAGAAACTTGCAGCAGATGCACATCAACTTTGCTGCAATAAAATTGAGACCTCTGGTCCCACCGGGCATGCCAAAACTGTTAGTGCAAAATTACAGCACCCCTGGACGCTGATCAGATTTCTAGGTTGATCACTCTTGCATCCAGTGTAATTGCACAACATGGAAACCTCTCTCCAAGTGTGGGACTTGGGGCGAGAGAGAGAATCTCAGTTAGAGGCTGGTTCCTCAAACTCCTCGATTTAGATCTATATTTTGCAAAACTACGAGAGGTTTAGATCCTAATCCTATTCTAACTTGCAGGAGACGGGGTAGAAGTGCAAAATTGAAACTAACTAAAGATGGTGATGCACCAAAAGGAGTGGTGAAACATATTAGTCATGCGAATAGACACGAGACCGAGGTTCACAACATAAAAACATACACAGATTTGATAATGTATAATTTAGCATCTCGAAATCAAGCAAATAATACAAACAGAGGATTGAAACCCATTCACGAGCTTGCATTATCAATTTAATATCAAAATACGCATTACACCCTCGGAGAGGTAAAGAAAAGCTGTTCAATCCTTGGAGGTCGATACTTGATCAATCCCTTGAAGAAGGTGAAAGAAGAAGTCTGCTATGCCCAAAAATGTTCCTCCTTTGAAATGAGCCCAAAGCGGCTTTTAAAATGCAAGGGTCGAACCCGAGGGAACAGGGAGGCGTCTGAAGGCATGGGAGCCCATTCTTTCTTGGCTTGCGGTGTATTAAAATGGCATGGAGGACCTTACAAACCCATACCTGTCATTTTGACCGGATTGCAGGAGAATGCGACCCATTCTGCATTAACTCTGGTCGCTGGAATGTCATTTCCGGCCATGAATACGCGTCAGAGCCGTTTCTTGATTTTCCTCCCTCTAGACTGCTCCAAAACGCAAGATTGACCCCGGAATCGTGTAGAGAATTTCACCAGCTTTCCGTTGATGTAAAGAACGTGCAAATCCGAGCTCTGGATCAAAAGTTATGGCGATCTGAAGATCTAGGGCACAAAACAGTGAAAACGTGTTTTGAAATCCTTTCCCGCGCTCTGCCACCTGGACGACACGTGGCACGTGCTGATTGGACGAGCAATTCTCTCTCCTCCATCTTTCGCGGGCTTTCATTTTGAAATTCACTTGTGGGGCCCTTAACTGGACACGTGGCGCTATTTCATTGGTTCGGGCTGACCTTTTAAAACTTGCCCTTTGACCTTTTTGACCCTTTTTCCCCTTGAGACACGTGGCGGCTTCTGAATGGTTCTCGGCCCTGCCGGCTTTTTCGCGCCCTTCGCGTCCTTTTGTCCCAGACATCCCAATTGCTTAGTGCTCCTGTGCTGATTTCGGCCGAACCGGCCGGTTCGCGTCCATTTGCCCCGGATGTCCCAATTGCCTTCGGACTGTTTTGACCTCTTTCGCCCGGTTCGGCCGGTTCGCGCCTTTCCGGCCCGCTTGTCCCGAACTGCTGCAGCAGTTAGTCGATTTTCTCTCGGTCGAACCGGCATTTCATGCCCACCGCATACTATCGTCCCATTTGTCCCATTTTCTTTTGGGCTGCCTGTGCTCATTTCGGCCGAACCGGCCGGTTCGGGCCTTTTTGTCCCAAACGTCCCGAGCAACACTTAGCCAATTTTTCTTCCTCTTTCGGCCGGATCGGCTTTTCGCGCCCGCCGCGTACTTCTGGCCCGATTGTCCCAAATGCAATTTGGGCCGCCTAGAGGCTTTTCGGCCGATCCGCGTCCTTTTGTCCCACTTGTCCCAAATGCTACCTTGAGCAGGACTTAGCCAATTTTCACACTTTTTCCTGGATCAACCTATTTTCCTTTATGCACCTTTTTGCATTTTCTCAGAGCTTGCTCCTGTTTCTTCACAGGGGAGTTAGAAAAATACACGAAGGGACCCTAGAAACTGATTTTGCTCTGAATCAATAAATTTGCTTGGGATTTGAATCTTTTGATGCATGTTATCAAAATTTACCCTAGGGGGTGAATTAGGTGGTCCCAGAATATCTGCTCCCCGGGAATATATCGGCCCGTGCCCCTCTATCTGTAATAATGGGGGACCAACAGTATAGTAATGTATCTCCTCCCTTGTCCCCGATCAGTCTCGAGGAAAGGATCCCCATGATGGCCTGGTGAAGTAGGGGGATGGGTAAAGAAGGAATAGATCGAACTCTCACCCCCTTCTTTGACCCCGTAGAGATGACTACATCTCCCATATATGTAGCTCACTGTGCGATGCAATCTGCCCGTGAGCTCTTGTCTCTAGGGTGAGTCGTCTCTCGATGATCGGGACCCCAGAATATGATAGACGTCCTCCAGTGTAATAGTCCACTCACCGCGGACCCCTGGAAATCGGAAGGTGCTCCGATCTGCATCCCAGTATGAGAAAAAGTCACAAAGGATGTGACTAGATGGTGTAACATGGGGCACGCATGAAATGCATAGTATCCCAGCCCGCTGAAGAGTGTCCTCCTCATCCTGTGAGAGGGCATCTAATACCCCTGGGAGCCAATCACACTCCCTCTCTCTACTCCACCGGATATACTCCTCCCTTGCCTGTATACACCCAAAAACACACAAAACAAAGCAAGTTAGCATCCAAGTAATACTGGAAAAATCATGAAAGCATGTAGAAATGCTAAAAATACAAACACAATCTCAAAAAGAGGTTCCTTTTACATTCTGTGCAAGACCGCCACCCTGAGCAGGGAGGTAGTTTTGTAACCGCCGCCTTAAGGGCGGCGGTCGTGTAACCACCGCCCTGGGCAGGGTGGCGGTCGTGGTCCGAAAACCCACGCGGGTTTTTAAGCTCAAAAAACTTAAAAAGTGTAAAAAACGACCATTTTACCTAAAGACAAAGCTTACCCAGTAGGTGGCCCCCCTAGGTGGACCTTTTAATACTAACATTTTCAAAAATTACCCCCTTGACAAAGTATTTACCATTTCAAATTTAAGGGGGTAAAAAGGATAAATCAAGAAAACTAACTAACCCGTGATCTCGTGGGTCGTTGTTCCACACGTGGAGGCATGATCACTATGTCGTCCGCAGACGTTTTGACTCTACTCATGCAAGAAACATCACCGTGGGTCCTAGAGCTCAAAATCAATCAAATCAACTCGCACAAATGAATAGGAGAATGGGCCCACTTTCATATATATAGCACCCTGGTTCGTTTTAAATGCCTTTTCACAGGTTTGGAGCGCCGACGGAGGTAAGTTCCTATCCCCGCACAAATGGTACGTTCTCATTTCCTATTATTTTAGCGTTTATTTTCAAACTATTGTGTCTATCTGCACTTGAGTTCTCTTTTCGTTTTGTAGGTAGTGGGAATTTTGGATGACATCATTTCAACACACGGATGTATCAGGTATAACTTCTAACTTCCCATTTCGGGACCACCATACTCAGACCCACCATTTTACGCCTCTTCATGGCTAAAATGCTTCTCCAAGGGGGCAATATGTATGTACCCAAAATTGTAAGGTCTTGATCTTTGCCCGTAACAACGTGACACGTGCCCCAATGATGATACAGGTCTCCTCAAGGTGTTCGGGATCCGAAAAAGCTCTCCGAGTGTGTGTTAACATCCCGCATGCCCCGCTTAGCCCCCGCGTGCTTTATTTTTCCTTTTCCCCTCTTTTCTTGGCCTTTTTCTCTTGGTGTGAAACCGCCGCCCGCTCGGGTGGTGGTCTCATGACCGCCGCCCGAACAGCAGGCGGCGATCCTAGAACCGCCGCCTCGCTTTCGGGCGGCGGTCCTTACGCATTTTCCGAAATCTCTTTTAACACGACTCACGTAATTCAACGTTTTACCGGCTTTCTTTCACCGCCATAAGCTTGCATGTATGATTACGGTTCCTGGAATAGTGTTTTGCCATTGTTTATAGTTTAAGAGTTCTATTTGGTTTTTACCTTGGGTAAATGCAAATGCTATAAATAGTTGGCTTGTGCTCAAGAAAATGGCCCCTCATTCACTTCTCATCTTCTCATTTCAGTAATTCAGTCTTTTATCTTGCTTAGGATTCATAGTTTAGTTCATTGCATGCTTAGTTAGCATTGTTTTACTGTTGGTAAGCCACAAATCCATCTTGTGCAAGCAGTGTTGTTATTTCATCCAATCCATTGGAGTAGAATAGCTTAGGAAGCCATTAAAGTTGCAAGTTTTTATCCTCAAACAAGATAGTTTCAGTTACGGACGCTTTATGTTGCATGACTCGCATGATAAATCCCGCTTAGGAATCGCATAAGCCAAGCTCGTACTCTTGCGCTATCCCTCTCCTACTACTCGCATTGTATTCGAGTCGGTGTTACGAGCTGCCTTTATCCCAATATCTACTTCGCTGATGCTAGCATTACACACTTTTCTGGATCCACGTGAACATGAAGGAATGAGGAGATCACACTTTGAGGGACAAGATCACACACACCATCGGATTCGCCACTGCCTCGCGAATCAAGGTTCTAGCTTTCAAAGTTCTATTTAGAATCATATAAAATAGAGTAGTTAATCACTTTATTTTAGTAAATTCTATTCTCGATATTGCCAGGGAAGTTGTGGGGATTGATAGTTTCTGAGAAACTATGATTCACTCCTCACTTCTGAGGTAGGATCGAGAATCTTGCAAATAGATTAGATAAGCTATTTCATTGTTTAGAATAGATCTACAAATTACACAGACAAATAGCTACACTCGGTTATTTTTTTGTTTTTAAATTTATTATTTTAGTTGTCATTTCTAGATATTTTAAATAGCTGCTTTCTTAAATTCGTAAAGTTCATCAGAAAACACAAAAAATAGAGAAATCATATATAGATATATTCGACATAGTTAAGTTTCATTTTACTGTAGTTCTTTTTACATTATTGCTTTTGTATGACAATCACGGGACCTAGAGAGCCCAGAGAATACGTATTCGAGCCAATCGTGCCTCAACCCAATCTCATCACAGCGATAACTGATATAGATCAAAATCTTAGGATTCAAGTCTTCCGAACAACGGTAAGCTTGCAAGAAATCAATTCCCAATTGAGTGGGTTAAACGTAGAAGACGACCAAGCACACACATTTTGGTCAAATCAACCGAACTACAGATTACCCTAGGCAACATTCATATGACTATAGAAGGGTTTGAAAGAGAACAAACCTTTGGTTGTGATCCTTTGGTCCCACAGCCAGATGTAGGAGACACTCTTCTAGATATAGATACCAGCCTAAGAATCCAGGTTGCACGAATGCCTGTAGGGTATTCTGAGAAAATCACACAGTTATTGATCCTAAATATAGAAGCTGAGAAAGCATATGATTACTGGATATTAGGGATTAGGACTTGATTTCACGCATGACCATAACAGTCCACAACAACTAAGAATCTACGGTTGTGACCCAAAATCCCATGACCCAACGAATCCATAGGAGAAATAAACATAGACAACGGCCTACGCACACTAGTATTCCGGTCTACCCCATTCCCACCTATCATCATCGAACAATTATCCTGCTAGACACGGTAGCTAACAGAGCTAGGGAATTCTCGGACTAGGCCGAGAATCATCCATAGAATTGACCACATTTACCATCCACCATATGACCCTATCCGGAGAAATACACGAAACTATCTCGGGTCACTTCCACGTATTCCACAACCTATAGATTGAATCATGCGAGCTTGATATTGATTGGAGCCTTCGAGCAGTCATCCTTGCCGATCGATCTATCACACACCAGCCTGTTAGAAGGGATTTCTTTTCTTTAGACTCGCAAAATTCCGCTAATACGTATCAAAGACATTAGATTGCCTAACTAGTTTTTCTGCATCTCACACATATTTTATACCCACCGGCTATCTCAGCACGACCTCAGGAGGTCGGGTGCGAGGAAGAGTCACTTGTAGATTCCCATGCTCGCATGTCACTTTTCCATCGTACGGTCTCAATTATGGCCTCCTTAGGCTCAACCTCTGAACCTATATTCACCTTCTTTGTCTTCATGGGTTTGTGATAGGTGTGCATATCCTTGTTTGCACTATCCAAGAACTCATGCACCCCTTGTGAATGTTCAATATCCAAGTTTTCAATTTCCTCATCATCCACGATGTAAACCATCTTTCCCTTCTCTTTCTCAAGGCAAGCGCGTTCAAGTAGTATGAAGTCCATTTCTTCTTCCTTCTCAAAACGCGCTCTAGACTCTGTCTCACTAAATAATTCTTTAATATGCTCTTCTTCTTTTGCACTATCTCCCATGGTTAAGTGCTTAATAAATTTTAATGCCTCTTCTATTAGAGGTTGAGAAGAAAAGTAGTCAAAGGTTTGGATCATCCCTATAGTCAAATTTTTCCAATTTCTAGTCTCTCGATGTAGTTCTACATATACATACTAGGCGTGTGCGCATCCTTGTAGCGTAGAGTACAATCTATGCACCCAGAGTGAAAGTGGTAATGCTTCCTATCCTACTATCTAGAGTCTCTCACACTATTGAATGTGATGCTGAATAGGTTGATCACCATGATAAGTGCAGATCTGCGTAGGTGCATTGTTCCTTACAAACCTAATAGATAGGGTGATTCCAATCTCTTCCCATTCTATAAGATTATCTTTGTGGACTACCCACTAGTGCGCTACTTGTCCCATGCAAGGTATATACTAACATATCTCTTCTCTTAATTTGATCTGTCCACTGTGTTTCCATGGCTTTCAAAAATGCAGGAAGATCTTCTACCCCTGTATACCAAGGTATTGTGCTACCTATCCGTTGGACCAAATGAAGTCCATTCTTACACACAACCACACTTTTTACTTCACGCCCTACTAATTCATATGTACCATGAGCCCAATTATCGCAAGCAATACTTGTAGTATCACTAATGGAATGAGAATCCTCCCACTGTAGGATGCCTTCTTTTGATGGATCATTGACCTTTGGGTCCTGAAGAACACGTACATAAATTTGGTTTAAGTCCTCCTCACTTAGAAGCTCAACATATGGTGTAGATTTCCCATCTGTCACAAAATTATCTCAACCCTTTCCTCCTTGTTCTCAAAGCTGATATACCCCTTATTGGATCTCAAGTCAACGTTATTTGCATAACACTAAGGGCGTCCAAGCAAGGATGGAAAATTGCCCGCTTCTAAGTGCTAATACCTCAAAATCCCCAAAGGTGAACTTGGCCCCTAGTATGGTTATAGATGCATCCTTTAAAACTCCTATGGGAGTAGCCTTAGTTCGGTTTTCCATAAGCAAACGTTAGATGATGGCTGCAATGGAGGCCTCCCCATTTGTACCCATGCATCTAATGTAAGCACATTTACTTCCGCACCTATAGCATTAATATGTTGCTCAATGACCACTCATCCATAACATAATTTAGAGTAATTTCCTTGTCATAGTCAATGCTATCAAGGGGAATATTTACATGCAAGATCTATCGTCTGGTTTTAAAACTTGTGCGTGGAGTGTTCCCCTTTAACCAACTTCCTAATAATGGGATAATGTTCTCTTGGTGCAACATTTTGCACACTTCTCGCAGATCATCAATATCAGTTTGGACTATCTATGATGCTTTCTTTTACTCCTTTAAGTACTTTATCTCACCCTGAAGATTCCTTAGCACTTCCATGGTATCTTGGTAAACCTCCTTCTAGTGAGTGGGATTTAGGTACCTTGCACGTAAAACCTCCTCCTTGGTGATCCTAGGCTTTTGGTACAATGCTTCTCTTGCACGTACCACTTCAACGCGTGTAGTAATCTTTAATGTCAATGCCTCAGGTCCTTTTGTTATCTTGGGCATCCACTGATCTTCTACCACGCATTGGATTCTAACCATCTCGACGCCTTTGTTTTCTTGCTTATGCTACTTGCTCGATGCTCCTATAAGTCCAGTGCACTCTTTATAGCTATGGTTATTCCCACGAAAGAACATGTAATATTCGAGGACATTCACGCCTATAGTGGTCGGAGATCCACACATATAACATATTCCATGAGGGAACTCGCCCCTTCCTCCACCATGGCCTTATCCTCTATATCCACGTCCCTTCCACGACCTCCTTCAAAACGCCCTCATTCCCGTCATAGCGCGTTAGATTATGATCCCAATCTCGTGCTCATTCTTACCCTTAGAATTATCTATTACACTTTTACTCGTGTACTCCAATGTCTATAACATCCTCGGATCTCGACCAATCAACCGACAATCCTCGGTGTCATAGGTCGTGGACTTGTAAATATTACAAAAGAAAGTTACATTATTCCTTATCGAATCGCTGTAACAAAGGACAGTGACTAACATCATGATTCAAATGACAGATCTCATAATCCAACAGTAATGAGCGTATAGATATGTGAGGGAAACTATCCTTGGTGTGACCTTCCACTTCACAATTTGTACACCAAATTCTTGAGCGCATTTCATGGGCTGAATTTGTTGATAGCTTCTCTAACTGCTTTTCCATAGCTGCAATATGTGCCTCTAATAATGGACTAACACCAGTGTCAATGCTCCCAACTACCTCAACACATAAATCTACTTCTAGTGCTTCACGCAGATCAGTGTATGTCTTATGTGACAACACCCTTCTAAATGGTGTAATCAATCCTCCAACAAACCATTGTGCATGCTTTGGCTAGTGTGAATATCATAAGATAGCTTAGATAGAAGTGTCTTAAAATGAGCATCATACTCACGTACACTCTTAGTAGTGCCTTGCTTGATATCCTTGAGTGCACTAATACTCTTATTCTCAAACTCGAGATATGGAACTCTTTCAAGAAAGCATCTTTCAATGCTACATAATCCACGTAAGTTTGATCAGGGTCAAACTTCCCATACCAGCCATGTGCACATCCCTGTAATGTAGCAGCAAATTGACTTGCCTTACACTCAGCAGCCATGATCCCCTTAGCGTGCCACAAGATTTCACACATGCACATGTTTGACAACATCCTTTATACCTCTATACTCTGGGAGACAAAGAGACATATCCATATAAATATTCTATGGTTGCTGCAGACCTTGACCACCTGATCCAGAACCTCCTATGTTCCCTTTGCCTCCAGAACCACCAGATCCACTAGAACTAGAACCACCTATACCTCCTGATCCTCCACCTGTAGCAGGAATATGACCTATAGATGTACTCCCCTATGCTCTGACAATAGTACTATACTAAACCCCTACAGTCTGTGAGGTAGTTCCACTTCCAAAGGTGAATCCAACATTCTACGCACTCACATTCTATGTGGATGATGCACCTAAGGATGTTCCTCCAAATATCATTGAAGCCGTCTATCCTGCCATTGATGTACTTGCTCCATGACTTACTCTTGCTCTCCTGCTTCCCAAATTATCTTTTTGGTTACTTATTGTACTAGATATTTGAAAACCGGCATAAGGGCTAGGTCACCGTGTGGATTAAGATGCGCGCCCATGTTCCGGTAGTCTCTGCAGCACACTTCTATGTGAGGTGAGGGGATCTCTATCATGTTTTCCAAGATGGGGAGTTCTCGATGCTCGGCTCCATGTCTTCTATGTGAGCTATAAATCCTTCACAAGCCATCTCTCTCCTCAACACCATACTTTCTACAATGTAACACTGCTTCTCTATCTCCCTCTCACACACCTCATTAAACTTAAGCCACCTTTCCTCTCTCGCCTATCTACCACTAGGTCTTCCATCTTTCACCAAACTTGTTTCTCGCCCTTGGGCGCCATGAAGTTTAGTTAGCAATCGGTTTACTCTCCGTGTTCAAAGTTACCATCAAGATCTTGATCACCAACGGGATACCTCACAAATATACTTCTCTTGGATACCAAAAAAGCGGAATTCAACTACCTCCGGGAAAGAGTACGTCGAAATTGAATATTCCGAATATAACCGTTTAGAACACCACAAAACCACGTATCCAAAGTGCGAGTCCGATCAAATCAACATAAAAAGGGCCTCAAATTATTCCCATGTCTAGACAAGTGCATGATACCTCCAATTCCACCGAGATGTATAAACAAGAAGCCAATCATATAGTTCTACCGGAAAGATGGCGAAAAACTCTCATATAAGGTGTCATATAGATTATGTTCTACCCAAGTGCGTGTGTTAAATGCAGATCCACTATGAACCGCCATGCATATTCTTCCTCTAGATCGTGTATCCATTCCTCAATACTTGCTAGAGTTAACCGGTACGTCTTCATCACAAACCATCCTTAAAACAACTGAAAAAGAGGTCTCAAAACAAAACCAATGTTGCAGCCTAGAATTTACCAGATAACTCCCTAGACGCGCGACACATCACTCAGATGAGACTGAGTGCTCACCAAGCATGTAAAGGTACCAGGTCCCTCTTTAGGGTTGCTTTGTAGCAGGATGTTAGCGTGATGAAGGAAGAAACACATAGATTCATAACTAATCTATCATTCTACATTGTATGCTACATTTAGATCTATGATAGAACAAGCATTAAATAGTAATCATGATTGAATCAATAACATACACTACTCGTTTACACACAGAATGACACTTAGATTTAGCCAATATCTTCCATCTATTAATAAACACAAGAAGCTCCTTACAATAATGTCAAATGATACCAATGCACGTATGGATCTGATACAATAATTTAGTCATATGCGTATATCCCTATACCTCCATACATCTATCACAAACACACCGTACTACTATGTACCTAAAATAATATATATATAGGGTGGGGACTTTCCCTTCACCACTTATCTATTCCAGAAATAGGCCGCATGCTATTAATAGCCACACGCCATTCACAAGCATAGCCACACATGCAAGTGTGCTATCTATAGGCCTCTTACAGTTAACTGAAGTGTCAATCCTATTCTTAGCTCATCTCCATGTAAAACACTTTGATCTGATCCTCCAAAAATAGACAATGCATGGCGTGCACATCTCTGCATCATTGGTGTGTTCCACACGCCATCTTCTAAAAATAGGTCGTCATGCTCAAAATCAGCTAAGTCCTGAATGCTGAACTTGCCTTCTGCGCGCGGGTCCTTCCTATCCTTCCACGCCCTTGATCCTGGCCTTCTCTCCCACGCAAACTCCTTGTGTGTTCTCTCACCATTATTCTCTCGATAAAAATCTAGAATAAGAGTGGATGATGAGGTAGATAAGATAGATGTGGAGGGAGGTTTCTGATGTATGATGTTGATTGAAAATGGATTGAATTGATATGGTGTAGAGGATGAATTTTTTTCTAGTGGTGGGTTACAAAAGGATTGTTTGAAGATAGGATTGACTTTGAGGAGATATATTATGGGAGAGGCAAGATCATGAAAGGATGGCGAGGATTGGACAAGGAGATATGATACAAGAGAAAGAGAAATGCCAATAGGCCGGATAAGAATGACCGTGCTAAATGAAGCGAGATGAAAAAGATGGTGGGGATGGGGTGGAATCTCTTTGAGTCGACATAGTCGAGAAGTAGTAGGTCTATGATGAAGGTAGTCATAGATGGGGCTAGAAGAAGGTCTAGAAGAAACCAAGGGTTTGGATGGGGTCATGGCGGACTATTGAGAACTGTTCAAGGAAAATTTTTGTTCCATTTTAAACAGACAAGTCAAGCAAACAATCCCTTTTATGTTTTGATTAAGAATGTGAAAAAGAGAAGGGGGATGGATAAAAAGGACCTAGAAGAAGGAAAACTATGTCTGGTTTCAGGTAAGTTGTGGCTAGGGAATGTATGAGGTGGCTTCCTATTGGGTGATCAAATCCCAATCAGTCTACTGGGAAAGGAAGTGTTTTGATGTGTGATTTGATTTGTGAGTTTCAGTCATGTGTGATAAGATGTGATATGCAAAGTAAGATGTACCCATACTTAAGCTATGTGAGTAAACATGATGTAAAAAGCATTCTTTTTAAACCTAAAAAAAAGTGTGATATTCGATGATGAGACATATAAGAATGAGAAAGTATGATACAAAAAGGAGAAAAATAGGGAAAAAGTGAGGAATACCTGGATAATGCTTTTCGTATTTCTCTGCACTTATTAAGTGATAAGTGATCCAAGCCACGAACCTAACACGAGAAAGAAATAAAGCGGAGGCATACGTACCCAAAATTATAGGGTACTGCATGCTGCTTGAAAGATGTTACACATACCCCAATGATGATACAGGTCACCTCGCAAGGTGTTCAGAATCCAGGAAATCTTGCCAAGTGTATGTTAGCATCCCAAGTATCCTGTTTAAGCTTTGTGTACTTCGCTTTATCCTCTGCCTTTCTTTTCTAAGATTTTTGACCTTCAGTGATGAAACCGCCACCCTGCCAGGACGACGGTCTTGTAACCGCCACCCTGCTCAGGGTGGCGGTCCTTCACGCATTTTCCAACATGTCCTTTTGATCGTGACTTGCTTAATTTTTTAACATTTACCAGCTTTTCTCAACTACCTTAGCTCGTATTAATGTTTTATGTTCCCTAGAATAGTGTTTCTTCATTGTTTAATGGTAAAAGAGTTCTAATAGGAATTACCTTTGGGTGAATGTGAAATCTATAAATAGCCAGCTTGTTTTCAAGCAAATGGCCCCTCAACTTCTCATTTCCATAGTCTAGTCTTTCAATTTCTTGCTTAGAACTCATTTTGTTTTCATATTTGCATCCATGCTAGTTTTTCCTTTACTATTAGAAGCCATTCGATCTTCTTACTCCAGTCTTGTTCAATGCTGTTCATACAAATTAGTTTAGAATAGAGTAGTTTCAGTTATAGATTGAATTCATTAGAGTTGCAGGGTGTGTTCTTCACAGAAGGTAGATTCTAGAATCTCTCGGTACACTTGTGTTGTATTCCCACAATAAATTGCATATGCCAAGCTTTGTCACTTGCGCTTATCCCTCTCCTACTCGCATTATATTTGGTCTATATCCAAAGCTGCCATTGTTCAAAATACCTTTTTATGTTGATGCTAGCATATACACACTCTTCTAGATTCACATGAACACGAAGGAATAAGGAGATCATTCTGAGGGGAAAAATTCATACACTACTAGGATTTTCCACTGTTATGTAAATTCCAGTTTTATCTGTCAAAGTTCTAGTTAAAACATATCAAATAGAGTAGTGAAATATTTCATTTCAGTTAAATTTCATTTTCGATATTGCTAGGGAAGCTATGGGGATTGATAGTTTCCTGAAACTATGATTCATTCCTCACTTCTGAGGTAGGATCGAGAATCTTTCAATTAAGTTAATCAACTATCTAGTTATTTAGGATAAACTCACAACTGCACAGGCAAGTAGCTACACCGGGCTACCTTGCTTGTTTTAATTTTTTTATTAGATTAGTTGTCATTTTATGAATATATTAGATTAGTTGCTCTTTCAATTCTATTAAAAATTCTATCAAAAATACAAAAATAGAGGAATATATATATATGTTGTAGATATATCTTGCATAATTAGTTTATTTCATTTCAGTTAGGTTTATATTGATCTTGTATGACAATCACGGGACCTAGGGAGCCCATGAAATACATTTTGAGCCAATCATGCCTCAACTCAATCTTGTTATAGCATTAACTGACATAGACCAAAATCTCAGAATTCAGGTCTTCCGAACAACAACAGACCTACAAGAAATCAACACACAACTAAGAGGATTAAACATAGAAGATGACAAAGCACACACGTTCTGGTCAAATCAGCCAAATTATAGATTGCACGATAGATATCCATATGACTATACAAGAACCTCGTAAGAGAGAAAACATTCGGTTGTGATCCACTAGTCCCACAAAGGCACGTAGGAGACCTCCTCATTGATATAGACACTAGCTTACGTATCCAAGTTACCGTAACACATGCATAGGTACTCCAAGAAAATCGTATGCGGCTTCTAGTTCTAAACGTAGAGGCTGAAAAAGCATACGATTACTGGATACTCGGAATCAGAGGTTGAGTCTTCATATGACCATAGGAGGTCCACAACAACCATGAACTTACGGTTGTGATCCACAGGTCCCACAACCCAATGGGCCTATAAATCAATCAAATATTGACACCATCTTGCAAACATTGGTGTTTAGGTCCTCTCCACTTCCACCAGACATCATCACACAACTATCATTATTAAACGTAGCAGCTAATCAAGCTAAAGATTTCTGGACTAGGCCAGAGAATTGTCCATAAAACACCAAAATATCCACTACACATTTAGCCATTCCATTTTCATGACCTTGTCGGGAGATATATATGAAGCACCCATAGGTCATCTTCCATGTATTCCACAACCCATAGATCAAATCATGGAAGATCTCGATATTGATTGGAGCCTTCGAGCAGCTATCCTCGCCAAACGATCTATCACACCGATTCAGGTTAGAAGGGCCTTCTTTGTCTTAGATTCACCGATCCCGCTATTGTGTGTTGAAGACATAAGATTACCTAACTAGTTTATCTCGCACTCCGACGTGTATTCCTTCCCCACTAGCTATCTCGGCACGACCTCGGGAGGTTGGGTGTGAGGAAGAGTTACTTGTAGATTCCCATGCTCGCATGTCACTTTTCCATCGTACAAAATTGGTGAACTCGATGTGAACTTCCTACCTTCTGATTTAGAGTCAGATTTCTATTCATTCTTCCAATTAGTATACTTTTCATCTTTTCCACCTCATTAGTCTTCACATCACTTCACCAACAAAATTGGTGAACTCGACGTGAAGGGAATGATTGCTACACTTTCACACTCTTCTTTTAGTTTTATCCACCTTCTCTTCTTCCCATTATTCATTGGTATTTATATACCCCGAATATGTCAGGATACAATGCATATGACGGACCTCTCCTAGCTCTTGAAGCATACTATGATCAATTAAATAGACAACAATCACCCTCGCTCTCGGCATGGGGTGAAAACTATTCATCTAACTGATTTTCAACACAAACTCCGCCTCAAAGGACTAGATATAGTTCTTCTTTCCAAATAAAGGATTTAGATCAGCTCACTCAAATGCAACAACCAGAGCCTTCAAGCTCAAACAACATGACGCTCACTGGAGAATTTAGTTCATCTCCTTGGGTATTGCTTAGACCACAAATTAGTAGATAGTCAAATCCATATCTATTTTTAGATGACGAATACTTAGCACGTTATGCTAGGAGTGAACAATGCTCTCAAAATATGTACCCACCTATAGGAGGTTTGCAAACACAACCCGAGGTCTCGTTCCAAGAAAACACCCCCATTCCTCCACCTATAGGAAATGCCCTCGGTGAAACTTGGTAGGGCACCAATCAATTCATAGCAGGGTACCATATGCCTATACAACCTCAAGATATACAACAAACGCCACTAAGGCAAAATACCGTGTCTTCACCAAACGAGGTCATCTCAGCCTTAGTTGAGAAGGTTAGAGGGTTGGAACTTGCTCAAGCAAATCAAAATCCACAGTTCATGCAAGCAAGAACTTCCAATCCTCCACATCATCCCAGCCAAGTAGACCTCCTCACAGGAACAGGCATGTTGGGTATGCCTCCTTAGTACTTACAACAAACACCAACTAGAACCGTGTTTTCTAACGCCGCTCCAGTTGAGAATATAATACCTCCCGGTTTAGTACAAAACAACCCATTCTTGAGCAATGCTCCTCCATACTTAAACATGTATTCCAAATCACCACAGGGAGATATGTTCTCTTCTCCCGGTATGTTTTCTCAAACACAGGGATTTCCTTATGCCCCTGTAAATACATATGCTACGCCATATCAACAACCCATTCCACCTCCACCCCCTCAGTAAGCACCATCAATGGTCGAAACCTATGCAATAGGGACTTATTCAGAATATTTGAAAGAACCTTTAGACTTCACTATACGAAGCATCATGCTTCCAAGACCTCTCCCTGATCTACCCAAGTACAAAGGGAGAGGAGACCCAAATGCACATATTAAGGCCTATGCCATAGCCATTCGAGAAGCTGCTCCTTGGGATGGAGTTGTTGCTAAAATATTCCCAAAACTTTAGAGGGTATCGCCTCGATTAGTATTGAGAATACCTGAAGCCTCAATACATTCATTTAAACATCTCGTTTCAGAGTTCATCAAAGTGTTCGACATGAACAAATTGTTGAGAACAAGAATAAGGGAATTCTTGCATATTAAACAAGAACATAATGAATATGTTGCTCATTTCATCCAAAGATGGCATACAGTCCTCTATTCTTTAGTAAGCGCTCCAAACATGGATCAGATGGAACTATGTGATTTATTCCTTCATTCTCTTAGCAGAGAGATAAAGGAAGAAGTCCAGAAGTTCCCACTAAGAACTTATGATGAAGTTCTCGAGAGCGCTCTTCGAATAGATCAAGATGTAATAGATAGTGGTCGTAAGACATATGGAACAAATGGGACGTTAATCATCCCCAACCAAAATACTACGACTTATCCTACTACCAAAAATACATATCAAGGACCTAAAATCCTTAACAAAAACCGCATGAGTGACAACAAATGGAGTGATTGACCAAACTAAAAAAGAAAACGTTGTAAATGTTCCACCACCAGTTAACAATCAACAAAACAACAATTTTACCCCAAAAATCAATGCAAAGGATTTTAATCGTCCCCAATGACAACAAAAACAACAACAACAACAACAACGGAAGATCCGGACACGGGGGTCCAAGTCAAAACTCAAGTGGATATCAAAACAGGTCAACAATTTAATCGAGTTTTAGACCACAACACGTGCGAAAGCCAAGCCAACAACCTAGGAGTTATAATCCCAACTTGTATTATGGTTTCCAAAAATTGAAGCCATGACACTAGGAATTTCCGTGATTACAATAAGTTCATGCAACATTTTCCAAAAGAACAAAGACAACTCTTCATAGATATGTTCTTGATAGATTCTATGACACCTATGCCAAATACTTTCACAAGGGTAGTTTCCCCTCAAAATGCACCTCTTAAGATCTTCAATGATCCACTTCCAAATCACAATAACAATAATAAATTAAATCCAAATGGGACAAAAAAAGGTGTAATGATAGGAAATAATGATCATGAAGCCTCAACTTCATTAAATCCACATGTTGCACCGTAATTAGGAAATCAGCCACGAACCAAGATAGTTGGTTTAGTGGAGTTAGATCTTGAGCTGCACGTAGAATCTATAACAAGAGCGAGAATATTCCTCTCAACCAAATCCAATCTATCCACTAGAGCCAAATAACATTCAACAAACATGGGTAAAACCCATAGGTACTTATGATTTAATTAATGACTTAACAAAGACCTTATCTCACATCTCCTTTTTGGACTTATTGAAAAATTCTCTTGCCCATAGGGATGCTCTTTTAGAAGCACTAGGTCTAGGTCATTTAATTAACATCACTCCACCACCCGCAACACAAGTAAATTATATAGACTTCGATATCCACCCTCCAGGGCAGCCAGATAGGGATATCGAGTTTATATTCGACATAAACAAAATGCCAACAAATGCTGAAATTACACGTAGAGGTGATCCAAACTTGCATTTACAGGTGTGGGTTTACAATAACTATGTTAAATGCGCAATGGTTGATGATGGGGCAGTAGTTAACATTGTCCCCTTCTCTTTCCTTCAAAAGCTAGGATATGGAGAAAAAAACTGTTCCACAACAAGAAATACGCTAAGAGGTTATGATAGCCTTAAAGCTACTTCAATTGGGACTATAATACTACTAGTCACCTTAGGACCCAAGACAATCCTCACCGAGTTTTATATCATAGATCGGGAAACCAACTATAATATGATCCTCGGTTGACCATGGATACATTGCATGAAAGCAATCCCTTCTACATTATTCTAGGAAATAAGATTCTTACACCTAGGAAAGATATTCGTAGCAAAAGGTGACCCAAAACCATTCGACATACACCTAGTAGACCTGAAGAAAAGACCAGCATTCACTCTAAGTTTGAACTCCCAACAAACCAACTTAACAAACCAATTGACTCAAAACCGGAAGAAAAATTAATACCTACAATAGAACTAGAAATTACGAACCTAGTCAAGGGCATCCCAGCCCTCAAGGATGAAGCTAACATTGTAGAAATAGTGTCATTAGGAACTACTACAAAAATTGTCGAATTACCACCAATTTTCCTACCATTTGATTCCATAGGTATGGGATGTACCCTAGGAGTTGGTTCTCTTCTAGCAGAGGAACTTTACATGGTAGAAGTAACCGAAACAAAAGAAACAAATGTAAAGAATGTCCCAACATCCATTTTTCCTAGTAAATATTGGACTCTCCACTTCAATGGAGCTAGATGTTGCTATGGAGTTGGGGCAGGTGTGATCTTTACTTCTCCTGAGGGAAAGATCCTACCTTTTGCTTTTAAGTTAAACTTTGAATGTACAAACAATGACGCTGAGTATGAAGCCCTCCTCCTTGGCCTCATCATAGCCAAAAGGATCGGTGTTAATGACATCAGAGTGTTAGGAGACTCGCAATTAGTTACAAACCAAGTCTTTGAAGTATATGAGACTAGAGCTGAGCACTTAAAGCTCTATAAGACAACTGTATTAGATCTAAGCAAAGGATTCAACTTCATATCCATTGAGACAATCCCACGAGAACAAAACCTTCTCACATATTCAATAGCAACCTCAGCTTCATGTTTTACCCCAAGTAATGAGTTAGAAGATACAAGTTTCAAGGTATCACTTTGTATTGAACCATTGGTGAAGAAAATGTCAACGAACCCTCTTCTAACACATACAACTAAGAATGAATCTTCTATCTTACATCATGTTGATAGTGATAAAGTCACTCTCAAATATCTAAACGCCTATGCAGAGCTACACCTTGCTCACCCTATAGTTGATCTTTCCCTAATACCACATTCCTCTTCCTACTTTGGAAATCCCATGGTAGAGTCTCCTCCACAGAAGGATCTCGATATCTATGAGATAAAAAATGGAGAAATCTTGGAACTACCTTCAACCCCACCTAAATTTGAAGAAGGTAACGATTCTTTGATAGAAGAAACCATTGACATAAACATTGGAATGGAGGAAGAACCAAGAATTTTGAAGTTGGGATCCTCGTTAACTCTGGAAGAAATAGAAATACACACCCAAATCCTCAAAAACATCAAAAGGCTTTTGCATTTAATTATAAAGAAATGAAAGGTATCACACCACAAGTTGCAGTACATAATCTCGTCACTAAACCAGATGCGAAGCCAATTAAATAGAAGTCAAGACCAATGAAGCCAAAAGTGGCTCTCATGGTAAAAGAGGAAGTAGTAAAACTTCTCCAAGTAGGATTCATCAAGCCCGTTGACTATTCACAATGGGTGTCTAATATCGTTCCCGTCCTAAAAAGAATGGGAAGATACACATTTGTATAGATTTTCGGGATATTAACAAAGCTTGTCCCAAGGATGATTTCCCATTACCATCCATTAACGTTATCGTTGATGCAACAATTGGATTTGAATTATTGTCCCTCATGGATGGGTTCTCAGGGTACAATTAGATTAAAATATCTGAACAAGATCAAGCCAAAACCACATTTATAACTCCCTGGGGAACTTATTGTTATGCTGTCATGCCATTTGGTCTTAAGAACACCGACGGTACGTATCAGCGGGCAATGACTTATATATTCCATGATCTTATCCATAAAATTGTGGAATCATATGTGGAAGACTTATTGGCCAAGGCTAAGAAATGCTGTGATCATTCGGAAGTGCTCCGTATCATCCTCTCACGACTAATTGAGTATGGTGTCACATTAAACCCAGAGAAGTGCGTGTTCGGTGTAACAGGAGGCAAACTTCTAGGATACATTATATCTTCACGAGGGATTGATGTTGATCCGACCAAAATACGAGCTGTTCTTGAAATGATCCCACCTTCGGACGGAATTAGGTCATTTCTTGGGAAACTTGGTGGAATCCGAAGGTTCATCCTAGATTTAAGATTTTTCATTCATCCAATCAACAATCTACTCAAGAAAGATTATAGTATCGATTGGAATGAAGATTGCAATGAGGCCTTTGAAGTAGTTAAGCACTTCTTATTGTCACCACCCATGCTAATGCCTCCCAAGCCAGACCACCCTTTGATCCTATACTCACAAGCCACTCATGTCTCGCTGGCCTGCATGCTGGCTCAAGAAGATGATGATAAACAAGAACATGCAATCTATTTCATTAGCCGAACGTTGCTTGATTATGAAACACGTTACACACAGGCAAAGAGAGAATGCCTTGCCATAATTTTTACAACAAAATGTTTGAGACATTACATGTTAAACTAGGAAACAAGGGTCATTATAAATACAAACCATTTACAAAAATTTCTCACACAAGGATCTTTATCTAAAAAGGCTGGCCATTTCATAACCCTAATGGGAGAATTTGAGTTAACATTCATAAACCAAAAATCTGTTAAAGGAAAAATCATTACAGACTGGTTAGCTGACAATCCACTAGATGGAGGCGAGCTGGTAGATCTAGACTTTCTGATGAATGTGTATACTTTGTCGAAACCAGACCCCCCATTTCTACATGTCCCTGGTATACTAATATCATCAATTTTATCATGGACCATACATACCCGGAAAGTGCCATGTCACAACAAAGAAGGCGGTTATGCATTATTACCACTAAATATGTTGTTTTAGACCAAGTGCTCTATCGTAGAGCCTTTGACGGCATGCTTCTAAGATGCGTTGACATAGAAGAATCCAAGAGGATTCTTCATGAATCCCATAGTGGGATATGTGGGGGCCACTTCGGTGGTCACGCCACCACTCACAAAATACATTGGATGGGCTATTTTTGGCCCACTCTTGAACATGACGTAGTGGAATTTGTACGTAAGTGCCACAAATGTCAAGAATTCTCTCACGAGATTCACATGCCAACACAATCCCTATAACCAATAGCGACTCTGTGGCCCTTCTCCACTTGGGGTCTAGAATTAATAGGGAAATTCTCTCCCTCATCAACCGATGGCCATAATTTTATAATCACAACCACAAAATATTTTACCAAATGGGTGGAGGCCATGCCTCTCACCACCGTACTAGGTTCGGTGATTTCCAAATTCATTTTAAACCAAATTATCTATAGGTATAGTGTCCCACAAGTCATTATCTCAGATAATGGTGCATCCTTTAAGAACGACGAGGTTCATGAGTTATGTAGCAAGTTCAAGATAAACCATCACACAGCCTCTCTTTACTACCCTCAAGCCAATGGGCAGGTTGAAGTGACAAACAAAACATTGAAATCTATTCTCCTCAAAATAGTAAAGGAAAACAAATGAGATTGGCATTTAAAATTATATCCAGCCTTGTGGGCCCACCAAACCTCAATAAGAACACCAACAGGAGCAACTCCTTTCTCATTTGGTATTCGAAGTAGAAGTAGTTCTCCCACTTGAGGTTGAAATACCCAGTCTCTGCATCTCATTACAAGGGATCTTGGATGAAGAAGCTTACAGGAGGCACACCTCTCTCAACTAGAAAGCCTTGATGAGGCCAGGTTAAATGCCGAACAACAAGCACAAAGCCTATCTTTGACCGGATGTGCCAAAGAAGATAACAAAAATTCTATGAGTGAGAAATATATGAAGGAGATCTAGTTCTAAGACTAGACAACCGGATCGATAAGAAAACCAAAGGAAGGAAGAAAGTTCCGACCCAAATGGTTGGGCCCATACCGAGTCATGAAGGACTACGAAAATGGTGCATATCTCTTGTGCACACTAGAAGGTGAGGAATTTGGTGAAACTGTCAATTCCTTGCACCTTAAGCGCTTTACGCATAAAATGTCAAAGTTATTGCTAGTACATTATAGCTACCTACATTGCATTAGTCTTTTTAGCTACTTCATTATGTCCATTTCACAAAAATGGTAGTTCGAGAGCTTACTCTTAAAAAAGCATACAAATTTATGAAGATATTGGCAAAAATATTCATATCACATCTCTTCAAACATCATCAAATATTTTCAAATCTTCTAATCAATTTCAATAGGAAAACATTGGCGTAAAACCATACCAAGGCCCACATACTTGGATTTTCTCTTTCTTTCTACTAGGTAAAGTTGTCCTTGCCTACGATGCACATTGCTCTCGAAGCTTCTTGGTGTCACATCTATCCTTCTTAAAATCTCTTGGAACGAAAGGATATCTCAAAGTTATAGATCTTAAATGTCAAAATCAAATGAAATCAAAAGCACCAAACAAATAAAATATTTTATTTTACACACTTCTTTGCCCCATTAACCTTTGGTGATAAGCCCACATCTCTTCTTGGTGATGTGAGGTTGGGAAAGGAAAGAAGTGCTCTTACTCGCCAGATCTTGCCTTTGGTGACAAACCCATGCTTCTTACTAGTGGCGTGAGGCAGGGTGTGGGGGGTCTAGTCACACAAACTAAAAAATCTTGGTATGCTAAAAACACAAGTCAAATTATGTTAAGAGAAAGCAAATATCCAAACATCCAAATTCTAAAGAGATCAAGTTCTCAAAACCAGATTTTGTCAACCAAGTTGCAATTTATGAATCTAAGTCTAGATAAACCGAAAAGTAAGTGGCCTTCATAGCTTGGTAGTAGTTACGAGTAGGGTGGGTGTGTACATCCAAATTTGGTTCTTATTCTTGGTTTGTCTGTCTCTCATCATTCCATTCAATCAAACTCATACAACTTGTGCCCTTCCTAATTCTTGGTGTTGAGCCCTCGCGTCTTACTAGTTGCATGGATTTGGGATTGGGGAAAGTTCATCTCTTTATCACTATGCGTTCATCACATTTTTCCAATATAAGAAGGAATTAAAAATGTTGCCTAAAGAGTTCAAAAGTTCAGTACTACCATATGTTAGTATCATCTCATATCAAGCATTGCAAAAACATATAGAGTAAAACATTCTATTTACTATCATTTGTTGTCCATTGCATACATTCTGGAAACATGAAAAGCAAATATTCTAAAAACATCTAAAAACACATTTAGAAAATGAGTCACAAAATTCAAGATACCAAGAGTCTAGATCCAAAGATATATATATACAAATCAGGTTTCATATACAATGCCATCATGCACTAGGCATGGTCAAAACGCTCAATGAGCCCGAAAAGTACAAAAATACTCGTATAAACAACCTAACAAAGGTCACTACAAAAAGAGCCAAGTGGCCTCTCAATCCCTATGGGATCCCTCAGAAGGCACATGATCACATCTAGGACTCCGGCTATGCCGACGCTCTGAGTGCACTGAGGGCTCGCGGTCCCGAATAGTAGCTATAGTCTCGCTATGAGAGTGGCTCCTCCTCATCAGGCACTCTGCAGCCCTATACTGGCTACCTCGGCATGGAGGGAAGTCACCATCTTGGCCACATGCCAGATAGGGGAAAAACATCGGTATGCCTACCGGCTGCTGAAGGCTCCCCTGCATCCACGGATAGCTCGGCATGAGTCTTCTTCATGGGGAGCATCAGGGTGTCGCACATACTTGACGAATCAATTCTCGCCACTCATCGCCAGTCTCTACAAGTAAAGGATAAATTTGTTTAGAAAATAATAAAAAGGTGAAACCAAGGATGAACAAAAAGAGAGGTAGCAACTAAGGCAATTCTAGCTAAAATAAATATCAAAAGAAGAGTGACAACTCACTCGGATCTCTGGGCCTCCAAGAAGGATCTCTGGGATCCGCACCTACCATGGATGCCACCACTGACTGGTGTCCCCCTCCTACGTCTAGGACAACATGGCGTCCTACCACGGACTCGTCCTCTCCACCTAGGTCCTGAGAAAGTAACTCCTCTAAGACTAGAGTCACCCTCTCTCGTGCTCTACTCTGCCCTCTCGGCCTGTAGGATCTCCTGAGTGTCATGCCACTCGAGATCACTATCCTCTTCCCCACCCGACTCACTAATCTCCATGTCCTCGGTCTCCTCCTCCGTCTCTCCCCCTGTGAACTCCTCAGACTCGAGTCTATATCAATGGGGTCATCACTGCTATGGGCAGGACCGACAACAATCTGAAGTAAAGGTGCCTGAGGAGCACCAGCTCTCTCTCGAGTGTGTACCACCCTCCTGGCTGCAATAGGGACACCAGGAGTAACAACAGTCCAACCCTGGCCTCTAGGACCTCCCCTAGCCTCCCGAACTGATTTGAACACTGGCACCACTGGGGGAAGCATATCAATATAAGCAAGGCCAAACTGCTGAGGCACTCGATCGAAGGGGTGTGTCTCTACCTTCCCCATCCTAGTCCACAAGCTACCCTGTAGTAGAGTAGGAAATCAAAGTAAAGGTCTCCTCGCCCCACAACCCCACCATGGCCTGATAAGGTGTGGCCTCCATATCCTCAGTAGTCAGGGAAGCAACTGGCTGGTGGGGTGCTCTAAGCACCGTCATCTCTGTCCATCTAGCTACCCTCACGGCCCCAAGATCCTCCACCTCTATGCCCCTCCCATAAGGGATAATGCACTCATAGACCCAACTCATAACTAAGGTCGGATGGCTCAGTGACTATCCCTGTAATCGAACCACCCTGTATAAGTCGTGATAGGTGGTCCCAAGTATATCAGCTCCCTAGGCATAAATCTGACCATGTGCCTCAATCTGTATGATGATGGGGGCCCAACAGTAGAGCAAAGTATCCCCTCCCTTATCCCCGATCAATCTCAAAGAAAGGATGCCCATAATGGCCCGACGAATCGGAGGATGGGCAAGGTAGGAATAGAATGGACCTTCACCCCTTCTTCGAACCAGTGGAGACAACTGCGTCTCCCATATAGGTGGCCCACTGAGTCACCTGAGCTCTGGATACTGCTGTATCAAATGAAAGTCTCCTCCTAATAATTGGGACTCCCAAAATGCGGTAGACATCCTCTAGAGTGATAGTCCACTCACCCCTAACACTTGGAAATCATAAGGTGTTCCGATCTGCATCCCAGTAAGAGAATAAGTCACATTGTATGTGACTGGTAGGTGCAACATGGGGGACCCGTGCGATCCTCAATATACTTGCCCTCTGGAGAGTATCCTGCTTAGCCTGAGAGAGTGCATCTAACACTACTAGAAGCCAATCACACTCCCTCTCTCGGCTCCATCTAATGTACTCTTCCTTCTTTTGCAAAACACCCAAAAACATGCAAAAAGAAGCAAGTTAGTGCCAAGATTGCATTGGAAAAATCATTAAAGCAAGTAGGAATACTAAAAATGCAAAAATAAACTCAAAATAGTGTTGTTTTAACACTCTGTAGAGGACCGCCGCCCTGAGCAGGGCGGTGGTTCTGTAACCACCGCCTTAAAAGGTGGCGGTCCTGTAACCACCACCCTGCTCAGGGCGGTGGTCCTGTCCCGCAACTACAAACGGGTCACATGCCCTAAAAATGCTTAAAAATGCAAAAATTGACCATTTTAGCTAAAATGAAAGCCTACCCATTAGCCATCCCCCTAAGAGACAATTTAAAATTGAAATTTCTAAAAATAACCCCCTCACAACAAAGATTTTATCATTTTTAACATTTTGGGTGCAAAAACGTTAAATCAAGAAGAACTAACTTGAGATCTTGCATGGGTCAAGGTTCTGCTCATGAAGGCATGATCACTATCTCAATACGAATGTTTCGACTATACTCTCATTGAAAACCATCACCGTGGGTCCCAGAGCTCAAAAACTATCAAATCAACACGTGTAAATGAATAGGAAAATAAGCCCATTATATATATATATATGGTGTTTTGACTCATTTTGAATGCCCCTTTCGCAGGTTTAGAGCACCGACGGAGGTAAGTTCTTATCCCCACGTAAATGGTAAGTCCTCATTTCATACTAATTTAGTATTTATTTTTCGATTTATTTTATCTATCTGCACTTGAGTCCTCTTTCCATTTTGCAGGTAGCGGGAACTCGGATGGCAACATTTCGACACACGGGCGTGTCAGGTATAATTTCTAGCTTCCCATTTTGGGACCGCCATACTCGGATCCACCGTCTTATGCCTCTTCATGGCTAAGATGCTTCTCCGAGGGGCAATATGTACGTACCCAAAATTGTAGGGTACTGCACTATTGGAAAGATGTTACACATACCCCAATGATGATATAGGTCACCTCGTAAGGTGTTCAGAATCCAGAAAGCTCGCCAAGTGTATGTTAGCATCCCAAGTATCTTGTTTAAGCTTTTTGTACTTCACTTTGTCCTCTGCCTTTCTTTTCTAAGATTTTTGACCTTCAGTGATGAAACCACCACCTGCTCGGGCGGTGGTCCTTCACGTATTTTCCAGCACGTTCTTTTGATCATGACTTGCATAATTTTTCAACATTTACCAGCTTTTCTCAACCGCCCTAGCTCGTATTAATGTTTTATATCCTTGGAATAGTGTTTCTTCATTGTTTAATGGTAAAAGAGTTCTAATAAGAATTACCTTTGGTTGAATGTGAAATCTATAAATAGCCACTTGTTTTTAAGAAAATGGCCCCTCAACTTCTCATTTACATAGTTTAGTCTTTCAATTTCTTGCTTAGAACTCATTTTGTTTTCATATTTGCATCCATGCTAGTTTTTCATTTGCTTTGTTAGAAGCCATTCGATCTTCTTGCTCCAGTCTTGTTCATTGTTGTTCATACAAATTAGTTTAGAAGAGTGGTGTCATTTATAAATTGAATTCATTAGAGTTACAGGTTGTGTTCTTCACAGAAGGTAGATTCTAGAATCTCTTGGTACACTTGTGTTGTATTCCCATAATAAATCCTGCTAGGAATTACATACGCCAAGCTCTGTCACTTGCGCTGTCCCTCTCCTACTCACATTATATTCGGTCTACATCCAAAGCTTCCATTGTTCAAAATGCCTTTTTCTGTTGATGATAGCATATACATGCTCTTCTAGATTCACGTGAACATGAAGGAATGAGGAGATCATTATGAGGGGACAAAGTCATACACTATTGGATTCACCACTATTATGCAAATTCTAGGTTTTATCTGTCAAAGTTCTAGTTAAAACATATCAAATAGAGTAGTGAAATATTTCATTTCAGTTAAATTTCATTTTCGATATTGCCAGGGAAGCTGTGGGGATTGATAGTTTCTCAGAAACTATGATTCATTCCTCACTTCTGAGGTAGGATCGAGAATCTTTCAATTAACTTAATCAGCTATCTAGTTATTTAGGATAAAGTCACAACTGCATAGGCAAGTAGTTACACCAGGCTACCTTGCTTGTTTTAATTTTGTTATTAGATTAGTTGTCATTTTATGAATATATTATATTAGTCTCTCTTTCAATTCTATTAAAAATTCTATCAAAAATACAAAAATAGAGGAATATATATATATTGTAGATATATCTTGCATAATTAGTTTATTTCGTTTGATTAGGTTTATATTGATCTTGTATGACAATCACGGACCTAGGGATCCCAGGAATACATTTTGAGCCAATCGTGCCTTAACTCAATCTTGTTATAGCATTAAGCGACATAGACCAAAATCTCGTAATTCGTGTCTTTCGAACAACAACATGAGACCTACAAGAAATCAGCACACAACTAAGAGGATTAAACATAGAAGACAACAAAGCACACACGTTCTGGTCAAATCAACCAAATTATAGACTGCCTTGATAGATATCCATATGACTATAGAAGGACCTGAAAGAGAGCAAACATTCGGTTGTGATCCACTAGTCCCACAGCCAGACATAGGATACCTCCTCATTGATATAGACACTAGCTTATGTATCCAAGTTGCCAAAACACCATTAGGTACTCTGAGAAAATTGTGCAACTTCTAGTTCTAAACATAGAGGCCGAAAAGGCATACGATTACTGGATACTCGGAATCAGGGGTTGACTCTTCATATGACCATAGGAGGTCCACAACAACCACGAACTTATGGTTGTGATCCATAGGTCCCACAACCCAACAGGCCTACAAATCAATCAAATATTGACACCAGCTTATGAACACTGGTGTTTAGGTCCTCTCCACTTCCACCAGACATCATCACACAACTATCATTATTAAACGTAACAGCTAATCAAGCTAAAGATTTCTAGACTAGGCTAGAGAATCATCCATAAAACACCAAAAGATCCACTACACATTTAGCCATTCCATTTTCATGACCTTGTTGGGAGATATATACGAAGCACCCATAGGTCATCTTCCATGTATTCCACAACCCATAGATTGGATCACAACAGAGCTCGATATTGATTGGAGCCTTCAAGTAGCTATCCTTGCCAAACGATCTATCACACCAATTTAGGTTAGGAGGGCCTTCTTTGCCTTAGATTTGTAGATCCCGCTATTATGTGTTGAAGACATAAGATTACCTAACTAGTTTATCTACACCCCACGTGTATTCCATCCCCACCGGCTGTCTCGGCACGACCTCGGGAGGTCGGGTGTGAGGAAGAGTTACTTGTAGATTCCCATGCTTGCATGTCACTTTTCCATCGTATAAGAGCCTACATGATGTTGTTATATATATATATATATATATATATATAGAGAAATAGATCACCAAAAGGGTGGTCCCAATGGGCATGCCGAAAATGTTGGATAAGAAACTTCCTCACCGATCAAGGGAATGAACTAGCGATACAATAAACTAGAAAATAAGAAATGTTGGAGGGTTTATGTTACCTCGTATGTATGATGTGATGGATATTGGCACAATAAGGGTGATTCTAGCTAAAACTTGATAGACCTGCAAAACTAGAATGAAGATGTATTAGATAGATATATGTGGGGGTTCTGAAAATGCAATTCTAAGAAGTGATTAGCTTCATTTCATGGATGTCAACCCCCATTTGTTCAGAAAGAGAGATGTAAGGAATTTAGTAGAAGATATCATACGAAACAACAAATGTTACTTGAATCCAAAAATGACCGAGATTGATTCAAAAGTAGATTAGATTACAATAATTGTAAATTGATTGTTACCTCGTTTAGGTCGACAATGACCCAAGAAGGTAGATCTAGATTGTAGGATAAATATTCAAACTTTGAGAGTCTAAATTCTAACTGGAGGATGTTAGGGATCTGTGTATCTGTGAGTAGTCTGTAGGGAGAGACCAAGGGCAGAAAATTCTAGGAATTGACTAGAAACAACAATAGAAGAAGTCTATTTGAAAAACTGGTCATAGTTTCATGATGATCTAATAAGGTCCACAACAACTGCAATAGAATTAGATAAATATGAGGATGAATGGATGAGAAGGACAACCTACAAGAAAAGGCTAGAAAAGAAGGTTGTTGGAGAAGCTATGAGTGTTGTTGAGACTGATTTGAACCTGCAAAAGATTAGATATGAGCAATACAAAGATAATTTGATAAAAATATCAATAAAGATATACAAAGATACCAATAAATCTCATGAAAGATGATCATGAGCAATGCAAGCACATTGAAATGATGTCTAAGATATCTGTGATTGTTGTATAAGCGTTCGGTGAGAGAGCAAGTTCATAGATTGTAGGAGAGCTTGGATGTTTTTGCATGCATATGATTTTGATTGAAAAATAGAAAGGAAGGATTCAATTTTATAAGTTTGATGGCAAATGGGTTGGGTCACCGCCAATTGCAAGGATGTTTCCCCAATGGGAATGTTTTTATGATTTTGGCACGATTTTGTGTTTTTAAGGATTGGATGAATGCTTTAAAGCATGTAAGCATGATTGGATTACTTAAGGATGAATTTAAGGTAGTTAGGGCATAAAAATAGATGGGAGAAAAGATTAGAAAAGTAAAGGGATGAATTTAGGATAAAAATATCCTAAATAGCAGGTTAGTTAGGCAAGACAGAGGGTATTAATTAATTAATAGGGATTAATTAATTAACAAGAATACAAATTATCATGGATGGAATAATTTGGCATGTAAGATATTAAATGATTAATTAATTAATGGGGATTGGATGGGAATTTAATTAGATGAAGGGGATGAATAAATATGTGCACACAAGTGACAGGGTATAGATACGAATATAGGTGTCTACATAGATCTTGGTCCCTTATTTTGGTCACATAGCTTTGTATTTATATGATTCCCTTGGTTGAATTTTGTAATTGACAACTGGAAGGCCGACCCATAAGAAAATAAGATGCCCAAAAGAAAAAGAGGCCCAAAAGAGGTGAGTAAGGTGGAAAGAGAACAAGGGCACCCAGGAGGGGATGAGGGTGCACAGGCACTAGCGTCTGGCTAAGAAATGGTGTTCGAGTCATAAAATATAAAATAGTAAAGTCTCTTGACTAGGATGTATGGTGTGAAAGACCATAAAGAAGACAAGAAACAAAGCAAAGAGGCCAAAGATAGCTATTAATTACTAGTTTTATCGCTTAGGAATCATGTAAATGCAAGTATGTTGTTAAGACCTAGAAATGTACCCAAGTGTGTGATTTTGTGTCTACATTTGCCCCCACTTTATGTTGTTGAGTGAATACTCAATAACATAAATTAGTTAGAAAGGCACAACTTTTGTTCCTTGTAGATTTATGGTAAAAGTGTGTGTTAGTGCAAAATCACAGCACCCCTGGACGCACATCAGGCTTCTAGGTTGATGTTCAGGCATCCAGTGTGATTGCACAACATGGAAACCTCTCTCCAAGCGTGGGACTTGTGAAACCGAGAGAGGAATCTCCAGAGAAGGCTGGTTCCTGCTCCTAAACTACCTGCCACAAGCTATTCCAGTGCAGGCAAGCTAATCTAATCCTAATCTAACCATGCCAAGGAGACAGAGAGAGAGAGAGGGAAAAAAAACAGCAAAAGCCTACACTAAAACGGTGATACACCAGAGAAGGAGGATGTTGAACATCTATCAAAACGCCATGGGACAAAGAGAGGTGAGCAATGGGAAGGATGGACAGATGCATCACAGGCCCAAGGATAGATTTCACACAGAAAATGTCCCAAAACTCCATGAACACAGCTCCAAACCTACAATGAACATTTAGACATGCACAGATACCTGCAAATGAAGAGAGGCAAGGAGAGAACAAGCAAAAATGAGAGAGGATGGACAGATGCATCACAGAACACGTTTTGTTGCTCCAGAAGTTTGCACAGAACATCATTCCATTAGTAAAAGGCAAAAACGCCATTACAGAGCAGGGAGGAGGCTCGAACTCCATTTTCAACCCTAGAGAAGAAAAGAAGGGAGGGCCGAGCCGAAAGAATGAACAACCTCTTTTTTTTTTTTAAAAATGAGCCAAATCTGGCTTTTACATTGCATGGGTCGAGCCCAGGGGACAGAAAACATGGGAAAACGTGCAAGCCCATTCCTCATTGACTGCAGATGCATTAAATCAGCATGGAGGATCTTACCAACCCATACCCTGTCACTTTGAGTGATTTTGGAGGAGAATGCGACCCATTTGTATTAATTTGGCCGCTAAAATGTCACTTCTGGCCGTGCAGAAGAAGAATGCGACCCATTAGCATTAAAACGGGTTGTTGAAAGGTCGCTTCTGGCCATTACCACACGTCAGAGCCGTTTCTTGATTTTCTCTCTTCAGACTACACCAAAACTCAAGATTGATCCCAGAATCATGTAGAGCATCTCAACAGCTTTCCGTTGATATAAAGAACGTGGAAATCCGAGCTCTGGATCAAAAGATATGGCGATCTGAAGATTTAGGGCACGGAACAGATCAAAACGAATTTTAAAATGTTTTCCCGCTCTTCGCCATCTGGACGACACGTGGCACGTGCTGATTGGACGAGAAATTCTCTCTCCTCCATCTTTCGCGGGCTTTCCTTTTGAAATTGCTTGTGGGCCCCTTAAACTTGGACATGTGGCGCCATTTCATTGGTTCGGTTCAGTGCTCGATAACTCGCCCCTTTGACCTTTTGACTTTTCTCTTGTGAGGACATGTGGCAGCTTCTGATTGGTCCTCGGCTCCTTCGGCTCCTTCGCGTACTTCACCTCCATTTTTCCCGGATGTCCCATTTGATTTTGGGCCCTTTGTGCTCATTTCGGCCGGTTCGGGCATTTCGCGTCCATTTGTCCCAGATGTCCCATTTGATTTTGGACCCTCTGGACTCATTTCGGCCGATTCGGCCGGTTCGGGCATTTTTGGCCCACTTGTCCCACTTTGTCACGGACTGACTTGACTCTTTTCGGCCGGTTCGGCCGGTTGCGCTTTGGCCCGATTGTCCCATTTGATTTTGGACCTGCCGAGCCCTTTTTCACTTTGGTTTTGGCGATTCGCGCTTTTTGGTTTGATTGTCCCATTTGCGTCCCTCTCGTGATTAGCCAATTTTTCTTGGTCGAACCGGCATTTCGCTCGCCCGCGTACTTTTTTGTCCCAGATGTCCTGTTGCTTTGGGGCTGTTTGTGCTTACTTCAGGCCGAGCCGGCGGTTCGGGTCTTTTTGTCCCAAATGTCCCGATTGCCCCTAGGACTAGGACTTAGTCATTTTTATGATTTTTCTGGATCAACCTACTTGTCTTTTGTAACCTTTTTCACATTTTCTCAGAGCTTGCTCTTTTCCTCTCAGACAGGGAACTTCAAAAATATTTGAGGGGACTCTAGCAACATGATTTTTGGCCCCGAATCAATCAATTTTCCTGGGACTTGAATATTCTGATGCATGTTATCAAAATTACCCAGGGGGGGTGAAATTTTGACAACAGTTTGGCGACTCAGCGGGGTCATCTGCCTGCTAGATGAATGATCAGTAGCCTGAAGCATCCATTGGGCATGGAGTCATGAGTTGCAACCTGCAACTGATCTGAACTTTGAAAACCTCCCTCTGAGCCACTTGGAAACCCATTGAACCTGGAGTGTCTTCACCAAGATGCCACTGAAATGAACTGTGCAAGAGCAGAACCAGCAACACCAAAACTATGTACAAAACTGAAAATCATACATGCCCCAAATGGAACATGCAGAGTGTGCACAAGCACTTCTTCTACTGAAAGCAAACCTAGCTACTCTACTCTAGCTGGAAGCAAAGGCAAGCTAAACAAACCCTGCAACTGGTTGTGAGAAATAGCTTCCTTTCTTCAAAATTGGCAGCCATGCAATTGATTTGGCACTGATCATGGCTGTTTGGATGGATGGAAAATCAACAAGAAGCTGGTCTTCTATCCAAATCATCAAGGTATCAACTGAAAAATCCAATACCTCTTTTAGTTGCTCTGCATTTGGATTGGAGAGGTATGGCAGCTGATCCTTGGTACTTTGTAGCTCATCCTCATGCTCAGAAGCAAGCATGACTGGTTGTGGCTTCTCCTTTGGCTCCAATGAAGCCAAATACCTGATTGGGCAAGGTCTGATCCATTTGATATGCCCATAGCTCTGATTTTCAACTCCAAGAATGGAGTCTTCTTGTAGACCCTCTTGAATGGATGGTGTGGAAGAAATGGTGAAATTCTTCTGTCCTTTCTCTTCCTCCAATGAATAACATGGAAGATAAAAATCTTCCAATCTTGATCCCAAAGAGCTGCTGTAAGATGCAGGCTGCTGCAAATGAAAGCTCTCCTTCATGGCAGCAGGCTCTTGTGTTTGGAATGTGGATGATGAAAGAGAGAAAGGTGAAAGCTCAACCGGCTCTTCTCCATCAAAACAGTCCTTCAAATCTGACAGGTAAACTGCCTCATTGCTGTCCTGCTGCTCGTGTTCAACTTCCTCCATGGTGTCCTCTTGATCTGCAACTTGACCACCATGGTTTCCTTCACTTTCCAATATTGAGTTTGAGAGATCAAACTCCTTTTCAGTAATAGAACTTGAGAGAGATGAAGTGGAAAGAAGAACTGAAGGTTCTCCTGTAGCCTGCTTTGTGCTCGAAGCCCTTGGATCTGCACTTTTCTCCTCCACAGCTAGGATGTGCTCCTCTTCTTTTAGATTTGGAGCAGCTTCTCCTTCCTCTAATGTTTGAAGGCAATCTTGCTCTTGATTGAACTCCTTCTCCAGCATGAAGTTTGTCAAGTCAAACTCTTCAATTTGCTGCTCTAGAGGACAAGTTGGGACTGCAAGATCTTCTTCTTCTGCTGCAACCAAATCAGTCCTAACCACCATTTGTTCAACCTTAGCCTCTTCTGTAGGCTTAACCATCAAGGGGATCTTTGTCATCCCAAATTTGGTAGCCCAAACCTTCAAGTCATCTGTCATTTCTTTTCTGTTGGGCTCCTCTTCTTGCTGTCCTTGATGACTGATTTTTTCAATTCCTTCTTCCCCATATGAAATTGGGAATGCAAGAGGAGGAATGGGTTGAAACTCAACCGATTTTACACTTTTTTGTGGTGGTGGAGGTAGTGAAACCTCTTGTTTCTTTGGAGGAGGGGGTATTTTTGTTAGCTCTTATGGAGGGGATGACTGTTTGGAAGGGAAAAGGAAAGAAGAATCGAGATGAGGTGGAAGACTGGGGGGTGGAGAAATGGATTCAACACTTGGGACAGCAGATGGAGGGTTTGAAACTTGACACTTTGCTTTAAATGAAACAGTTTGGAAAGAGAAAAAGGAAAGGCATGAGATGGTGTGCTTACCCATTGACAAGGTTGCTGAATACTTCTCTCATACACCTCTATTTCTTCAATCCACTTTGCAAGAAAAGGCAGCGTTGCAATCATGAAGTCAAGCTTCTCCTGAGGGCTATAATGCCTTGGAAAAGGTCCCACCCATGGACAAGGTGCTCCATAACCGATTCCAAAAGCTTTCATCTATGCCTGAGCCCTGGACTGCACTATGTTTACCTCCATCTTTTGGATTTTCTCCAACAGACCAGCATCTTGCATCTGATTGTCTTCATTATATGCATACTCTTGCTCTTGGAAAGCTCCATAGCCAAACTGACTTTGGCACTGCTGTTCATATGAATATGCATGCTGATCTGGAGGATTTGTAAAACCTGTTGGAGGTGGAATATCTTTGTTTGTTGATATGAAATCCATGATGGAAATGAAGTCATGATTGCACAACTTCAAAGAATGAGGAAGAATGAAAGAGATGGAAAGAAGGATGAATGGAAAATGAATGAAAATGAATGGAAAGGAAGGTCTGCAACTTCAGAGATGGTTGTTGACCAGATGGAGTCGCCAGATGTGTTTACAAGTGCCTCTAAAGGCTGAAATCTTCACAGAACACATCAACTTTGCAAAAGATGAAGTGAAAGACCTCTAAGGTCCCACCGGGCGTGCCAAAACTGTTAGTGCAAAATCACAGCACCCCTGGACGCACATCAGGCTTCTAGGTTGATGTTCAGGCATCCAGTGTGATTGCACAACATGGAAACCTCTCTCCAAGCGTGGGACTTGTGAAACCGAGAGAGGAATCTCCAGAGAAGGTTGGTTCCTGCTCCTAAACTACCTGCCACAAGCTATTCCAGTGCAGGCAAGCTAATCTAATCCTAATCTAACCATGCCAAGGAGACAGAGAGAGAGAGAGAAGGGAAAAACAGCAAAAGCCTACACTAAAATGGTGATACACCAGAGAAGGAGGATGTTGAACATCTATCAAAACTGCCATGGGACAAAGAGAGGTGAGCAATGGGAAGGATGGACAGATGCATCACAGGCCCAAGGATAGATTTCACACAGAAAATGTCCCAAAACTCCATGAACACAGCTCCAAACCTGCAATGAACATTTAGACATGCACAGATACCTGCAAATGAAGAGAGGCAAGGAGAGAACAAGAAAAATGAGAGAGGATGGACAGATGCATCACAGAACACGTTTTGTTGCTCCAGAAGTTTGCACAGAACATCATTCCATTAGTAAAAGGAAAAAAAACGCCATTACAGAGCAGGGAGGAGGCTCGAACTCCATTTTCAACCCTAGAGAAGAAAAGAAGGGAGGGCCGAGCCGAAAGAATGAACAACCTCTTTTTTTTTTAAAATGAGCCAAATCTGGCTTTTACATTGCATGGGTCGAGCCCAGGGGACAGAAAACGTGGGAAAACGTGCAAGCCCATTCCTCATTGACTGCAGATGCATTAAATCAGCATGGAGGATCTTACCAACCCATACCCTATCACTTTGAGAAATTTTGGAGGAGAATGCGACCCATTTGTATTAATTTGGCCGCTAAAATGTCACTTCTGGCCGTGCAGAAGAAGAATGCGACCCATTAGCATTAAAACGGGTTGTTGAAAGGTCGCTTCTGGCCATTACCACACATCAGAGCCGTTTCTCAATTTTCTCTCTTTAGACTACACCAAAACTTGAGATTGATCCCAAAATAATGTAGAGCATCTCAACAGATTTCCGTTGATATAAAGAACGTGGAAATCCGAGCTCTGGATCAAAAGATATGGCGATCTGAAGATTTAGGGCACGGAACAGATCAAAACGAATTTTAAAATGTTTTCCGCTCTTCGCCATCTGGACGACACGTGGCACGTCTTGATTGGACGAGAATTCTCTCTCCTCCATCTTTCGCGGGATTTCCTTTTGAAATTGCTTGTGGGCCCCTTAAACTTGGACATGTAGCGCATTTCATTGGTTCGGTTCGGTGCTCGATAACTCGCCCTTTGACCTTTTGACTTTTTCTCCCGTGAGGACATGTGGCGCTTCGATTGGTCCTCGGCTCCTTCGCGTGCACTTCACCTCCATTTGTCCGGATGTCCCATTTGATTTTGGGCCCTTTGTGCTCATTTCGGCTGGTTCGGGCATTTCGCGTCCATTTGTCCCAGATGTCCCATTTGACTTTGGACCCTCTGGACTCATTTCGGCCGATTCGGCCGGTTCGGGCATTTTTGGCCCGCTTGTCCCACTTTGCTTCGGACTGACTTGACTCTTTTCGGCCGGTTCGGCCGGTTCGCGCCTTTTTGGCCCGATTGTCCCATTTGATTTTGGACTGTGGCCCTTTTTCGCCCGGTTTGGCCGGTTCGCGCCTTTTTGGCCCGATTGTCCCATTTGCGTCCCTCTCAGCAGTTAGCCAATTTTTTCTCGGTCGAACCGGCATTTCGTGCCCGCCGCGTACTTTTGTCCCAGATGTCCCTGTTGCTTTGTGGGCTGTTTGTGCTTACTTCGGCCGAGCCGGCCGGTTCGGGCCTTTTTGTCCCAAATGTCCCGACTGCCCCTAGGACTAGGACTTAGTCATTTTTATGATTTTTTCCTGGATCAACCTACTTGCCTTCTGCAACTTTTTTTGCATTTTCTCAGAGCTTGCTCTTTTCCTCTCAGACAGGGAACTTAGAAAATATTTGAGGGGACTCTAGCAACATGATTTTTGGCCCCGAATCAATCAATTTTCCTGGGACTTGAATATTCTGATGCATGTTATCAAAATTACCCAGGGGGGGTGAAATTTTGACAACAGCAGTGTGCCGAGTGGACAAGTGAAAGTGTGAAGTGATAAAAATGAAGCATGAAAGATAATAAAGACGAAGTGCCCATAGGGGTGAAGTGTATGGTGTTGTAACGTGTTGCACCTATTGTTGTTCTTGATGAAGGGATAATTATTATTGCATATTAAGGATGTACCAGCAAAAAGAAGAGAAAAAGAGTAGTCAAAGTCATGTATTATGAAAAATCTTGTAAAAATTATGTAAAAGCATGTAAATGTGAAAAATTAATAAAAGAAAAGTTTGTACTGATCTGAAGAGTGAAAAGGATAGACAATGTTATGAAATGCTATATAAGAGAGATTTTTTTGGGCGATCTCATGCCACGATAGAAGAGTGTTAGGGAGAGAGGTTTATTGTTACTCTCCTTCTATGACTGCTTCTTCCAAAATAAGAACCACTTTGTAGATGGTACATCCCCTATTGTTCCGTGTTTAGTTACGTATTGTACTAAGTTTAAATGGAGAGATAATGCATTCTACTTGGAGGATTGTGCATTTATCTTGTGAAAATTTCTCTCAAAACTGTGTGGACCATGTTAAACCGAGAAAATAATCGTAACTACCCCTGGTCATAGGCACCTAGGAAAGGTTAGGATTGCCTAGGAGCTAGTGTATGTATTTAGGCGTTGAAGTTTTGGTGGGTGAGGACCCAAGTCAGATTCTAGGCCATTTCTATAAATGTAGCATGTGCTGATTATGTATTGTGCATATTTGAATTTTAGCTCTAAGCTATTGTAAGGGATGACCGATTCACCCAATGTATGCCCCCTCATTTGGGGCGCATGTGACGTTGATATGAGGATGTGATGCAAAGGAGAGGACCTCAAACCGAGTTGAACTATATCCATTTAAGGGGGAGGGGGAATGTGCATGGTAGAAACCAAGGCACATGCAAACAAAGTGGCTAGATACATGTGTTAGTAGAAAAATCTAGCAAACATGTAATAAAAGACAATGTAACAAGAAAGAAGACAAGATAGACTGCAAAAAAGTGGGTTTCAAACATGGGACATCGCTCACAATGTCACAAGACAATAAGGGCGAAGCATCCAAAAACATACAAAGTGTGCACACAAGATAAAGGGCATATCCCATAAACAATAACATATAATGAAAAACAATAAAAAGAAAGATAAATCAGACAACCATGGTGGTAAATAGTCCTGCAAAGAAAATGTTGCACATGAAGCACTGTTAGCATGTTAGAAAGATAAAAATTATGTCAAAGTGTGTATAGATAAATGGAAAGTAGTGTGCTAGTAAGAATAGGAAGTAGTAAATAATGAAACAATAACACCTATGTTGTGTGAGAAAGTAGATGCCCCCAGGAGCCTCGGTGGGAATGGTAAAAGGTACTGTTCCAATCATCATTAATGCATGTAAATATATATAGGAAGTCTGTATTCATAACTAGAGAACACGTGAATGCACATGTGTATATAGAAAATATAGTGACATATTATGTATCTGTCTAGCATGGAAAACAAAAATTACATGTGAGTATAAGTAAGCAAGAAAATATGCAGCCAATATATGTAGTATGATGTGAATGAGTAAGATGGAATGGTATGTAATGTGAATATGATAGGAGCACCATGCCCCCCAAAAAGATGTGAATCAATATGAGATGAGGTTCATTTATAAAATACCCCTTGATAGTCAAGAATGAACCATAAAACAAGAGTGCATCATCGGGAAATGGTTTGATAACGTATGTGCTAAAAATATGGAGCAATGAAGCATAAAACGTAAAAAGTGAATGGGGTGAGGTTTATTTCAGATTTAGACCCTCAACAGTTGAGTATGAACTATGGAACTAGAGTGCGTCATAGGGTAATGAAGATACAAGTGGTGTGTATCAAGTTGCGTATGATTGATGCATAGAAATAAGAAGTATGAAGCACAAAGTGTAATAGCAGAAATGATAGACACCTGGTAATGATAGGAAGGGGGAGAGAATAAGTACAATGCCCCCCAAGTATATGATGATGATCAAGATATTCAATGAAAGTGAAGGGAAAGGGTCCTCCACCCGATGTTTGAGGCAATAAAGGTGTGTGGCCATGCTCTGAGATCAATAGTGTATGAGACTCCGGGAAGTACATGTGAAAAAATCCTAGGAGATGATGAAAACCTATATGAAGGGGGGACTGAGGAGGTGATGAACACCTATGTTATGGAGACGAAAGAGGTGAAGGAGGGGGAAAACTTCTATATGAAGGGGCTTCTGAGTAGGATAATTAGGCCAATGAAGTGGACTAATAGACCGATGAGAACGAATAGGTTGTGTATGAGTAGGAGAGCTATGTGTAGAATGTGCATTAAGTATGAGATGCCAAGGGTACCTAGATGCTCTAGCTATTGTAATGACAACTTCAAGAGGAGGATAATGCCACTATGGTCATGGCGAGAATGCCTTTGATAATGATAAATTTCTTGTTGTGATTGAATTTTAGGCACAACCGATTCATGGAAGGGATAGCGGGAGGAGGAACGGAGCTAAGGGATACCTAAGAGCATGTCATAACCTTTGATAAAAGTGCCACAGTGAATGACACAAGCATGGTGAGAGGCCCAATTGTAACATGAAGCTTGACATAGCCATAAGATTTAGGAAATGGATATGAAATATTAGATATTGGGTAGTTGATAGAAAAAAGGAGTGCAATAGAGCACACACACACTCATAGGAAGTGATGAATCGATCATTATATTACTGATAACATGAGGCCCAATAGAAGCATTGATGTGTGGTGTGTTAGAAGAAAATGTAGCATGCCAATCATGATAAGAGAATGTGATTAATGGAGGAGATGCATCAATATTAGAAACTAGAAAATCAAGAGGCCCTGATGATGGAGGAGGCACAACGTGATATGTATGATTGGCAAAAGAATCCACAACTTGTTTCTCATGCTTAGTCGAGAATCATTAATTATTGCAAGATTTTTTATTTTCATTGAACGACTTAGATGCCGAAGGATCAATGAGTTCAATTGAATTTTTTTCAATAAGATCTTGAATAAGATGTCCAATTTGAAACAATGATTAATAGGATTCCCAATGCATTGATGATAGTCACATCTAGTATTTTTGTCATAATTACATCCTTTAGGGTGAGATGGATCTAGATTCAATGGTGGTGGAAGCGTAATAATATTTATTTCAATAAGTTGTGGCAATATAATACGCGGAGCACAAGGCAATTTTGTGAATGTACGCTTTGGAGGTTTCCATTGAAGATTTTTAGGAGTAGAGAAAACGTTAACAATAAATTTTGCTTCATTAGGCTTTGGAGATGGTTTGAAAGTAGATTTTCTTTGAAACTGATTAGAAGATGATGAAACATGATCATGATACTTGAGTTTGCCCATAGAGATAAGTTTTCCTTCACGTAATTTAAGAGTATGACATAATTGATCAAATGAAGGAGATGTATCAAATATGACACTCTCTTGTAGAGGTGGTAAGAGAATTTGGACAAAAAGATCTTGTAATTCAAAGTCAACAAGTACATTGGTCATCTTAGCTAAATTGTTCTTATAATGTAATACATAGTCAACTAGATGCTCATTATATCTTTGTTTGATTTTTGAAAGTTGAGCATAGGATATATTAGAACTGATATTGATAGAAAAGTGTGCGATAAAAGCATCGACTAAATGCATGAATGATGTTACCGAATGAACAGGTAGATCATAAAACCAACACATAACATTATTTATCCTTAACTTGTTGTTTCTTGTCACGGTGAACTCAATGCACTTATTAAATATTTTGATCTTCATGATAGTCGAAACAACAAAATCAAAACAATCTCAAAAACTCACACAACAAAATATATATACACATGTATCAATAAATATAACATCTCAATACAACATATGAATAATTTTTGGATGTCTAATGTCTAAACGTCTACAACCCTAATCGAAATGATATATTACATTGACTTAACTAGCCAAGTTATTTCAAGTGAATAAGTATGCATACTATAGTGTCTAAATCAAGTTAATAATAATATCATCATTTTGTGGCCATTCTTTACTTCTAAAATAATACATAATAAAAGAGCACTTTATGCATCAAAATAAGTTTGTAAAGCCTATAACGTAGATAAAAAAATTAAACTTCGTGAAATTTTAGTCCAAAACCTTATTATTCTTTCTTTATTTTCAATTGTTATGTTTAAATTAATTACAAATTATGAAATTTTTCATACCTAATAACAAGGTTAGAAAATAGGGTACTTTGAGAAACATATATTTTTATATACAACTAATCAAAAATGTGAATAAACAAATTTCAAAAGATTATAATATAGTCTCATAAAAAAACAAGTAAATATATATTTTTTAATTTTAAATTTGTTTCCTTTAAAGTAGTATTTTAAAACATTGTATTTTGGATTTTTTGAGTGTGTTGAATTTTATAATAGGTTAGGATTTTTTTATGAAAAGGATCTTATATTATATTAAATGCAATATGATACCAAAAAATTCAACAAAAAGGGCGGTTTGAGAGCATGCCCCAAAACCACAAACAAACTAGGCCAAGCCTAGGAAAGTAATGAACACACTAGGCAAAGCCTAGGAATACATCAAAACAAAAGATTCATGCCGCCACGTAAAATATACTTGCATAGGGGGTCATGATCATCGAAGCTAGCCAGACCGGGAAGGTCCTTTCCGGTGTCGTATGTCCCAACCCGAGCAAGAGGGTCCTCCTCTTCATTGTTAGTTATCACCCATGTGAGAGAGATGGCAAGAAGAATCTATGGGAACTTGTTCGAAGGTGGCGGGGTCAAAGGTGGCAGATTCCATTCATCGTGGGTGCGTGGCTCGGGAGCAATCAAGGCGAGCCCCAATCGAGCCTGGAAAGTAGGGAGCCCTAGCCATGCGGGACGAGCCGGTGGGTAAACACTCCTCCATAGTTGAATGCATAGGTATCAGTGAGTAGAGATGAAAGAACGTCATTGAGAGCGGCTTTAACAACCTCCATAGAAACGGCCGCTATGGGGTGGAGAATGCCGAGAATGCAAAGGTGGCTCTAGGTGACATTACATGGGCGTTACCCCAAATTTATTTGTATTTTGTTATATGTTTTTAAGATTTAAATTTGTAAATATAACATTTATGATAGTTTTCAATATAATTTTTTTATATTTAAGCTCATTATATAATATAAGTTCTAACTATTTAATATTGGACTTAAGGTATTTTAATTTTTTTATAAATCGGTTACTATATTAATATATTTATAATGTTATATGTTATTTAAAATTTGAAGATATATAACTTTTACAAATTATGGATATTGTGTTAAATAGTTTTAGAATTTCATTTCAATTTAATTTATTTATTATAAGATTATAATATTGTTTTATTGAAAAAATATGTAAATCGATAATTTTATTATAAGAACTTTAAAATTGATAAATTATATGTTATTAAATTATCAATTTTAATTTTTTTAATTATCTACAAGTCTATCATCCTCTCAATTAGGTATGTTATTAGGACTCTATTAGATGATGAAAGTCTTATAATGTTTTAATGGAAATAAAATCTATTCACTATGATATTGGCTCGATGTCTAATAAATTAGTTAACAAAATTTGATGGATATCGGGTGTTATTTAGTAGTGCACTAAGAAAGAGCATATCACAATTCAAACAAAATAGGTGAAACCAAATAATCTCCTCAATTTGGACTCACTCCATAAATGGTAGAAGTTTTTGAAAATAATAGGCAATAATAGAAATACATTACCGCCAATAAATCAATCGAATGAATTTAATATCAACAAGCTTATTTTTTAAGCGTTTATACTTACATTAGAAGTGGTCTATATATAAAAAAAAAGAGTTGTAGTCCAAATTTTCTTTTGACTATATGATAGACATGTGTGCAACAACCTCCACATGAATAGGCACATATGAGACAAGTGGTTAAGCTACGAGTACCACTTATCTTAATCTAATCCTAGGAGGTGTGTAAAGTAGACTAAGTAAACAAAGCTTAAATAAAGTTAAGTGAACTAAGTAAACTTAAAATAAAATGTATTCACTATGAGATTAGCTCCATGTCTAAGAAATTAGTTACACAAAATCTAGTGGATATCGGGTGCTATCTAGTGGCACACTATAGAAGGAGTGTATCACAATTCTACATGTCAACACTTTTTGATTTTTTAGTCAAAAGTTAGTTTATTTACTAATAATATTTGAAACAATGTCTTGTTTTGGTTCACAATTTATTCAAAAAGTATTTTTGCATTAGATTCACATTATTCTTCATAATGTATGATCCCAATGCGGTCAAATTTAATTCAATGAGCTTGATATAATATTATTAATAATTTCAAGGTGTCGACAAACTTTGAAGAGATTGATTATAAAAATGTCCTTGTAAGGTTCATGATGTCAACCACCTTGCTTTATGTCCATATGATATCTTCTAGCGTATGAGACTACCGCGTACTCTAATATATAGGAGGCACACAAATATACTTTGTATGTTTCAAATATGAGGTTGTACACACAAAATCATGCACTTATGTACATTTCTAGGTCTTAACAACATACTTGCATTTACATGATTCCTAAGCGAGAATACTAGTAATTGATGACTATATTTGGCATCCTTGCTTTGTTTCTTGTCTTCTTTATGGTATTTCACACCCTATAACCCAATTGGAAATTTATTGATTTATCTTTTATGACTCCAGACACTAGCACCTAGCTAGGACATCGTGCTAGCGCCCTCTCCCCCTTTGGGGCGCCCTTTTCCTCTTTCCATCGTACTCACCTATTTTGGGCCTCTTTAGTATTTTGGGAATCTTATTTTCTTATGGTTCGACCTTCTAGTTTTCAATTAAAAAATTCAACCAAGAGAGTCATATAAATAAAAAGCTATGTAACCAAAATAAGGGACCAAGCTCTAAGCATCTATTATCATCACCTAAGGTTTGCATCCAAAGGCATCTAAGAGAAATAAAGGTATCCATCAAGCATCCATTCAAGGGACAAGGGACTGCATTTTTTGCATACACTTCATAGGAAGAGGAAGTTCATTTTTACATCCACACATCTATTTACATTGGTACATCTAGTTATTGCATTTTATCAAGTGCACGTGCATAAAGGATTCCTAGGGCACGATCCTTTCACACACTCAAAAGAACTACATGGATTCTCGAGATGTAGTACAAGTGCACAAATCATAAGTTCACTTAGTCGGTGACCGCTCGGTCGATCGACTCCCCATATTGCATCTTTTATTTTTGGGATTTGATGTAGTTTGAGGGTTTTATAGGTCTTCATCTCTTTGCAGGTTACAGATGAATTCAATGATCATCTAGTGACATACATGTGACCATCAACAACCATCTTGCAACACCATATAAAACTAGGTTCCAAGCTCCTATATGATCCACAGTGCCTAGAATAGGTCTTTGGTGCCCTTGCCCCGATCTAGGCTTATTCGGAAGCTTCAAATTTTATTGTGCTCAGTTGTGATAGCTTGCCCTTCCTACTCATTAATTTTCTAGTCCGATCGGTTCCTGTGGATAGCGTGAATCAACCGAGTCATTCTTTTCCCTCTCTTGCACTTAGGGTTTCATATTTATCTAGCTTATTTCTTGTGTCAAATTTATACTTTAACATTTATTTATCATATGTGACTCTGTAATATCTAGGATTTAACATTAAGCATAAAATTCAATATTTTGTCAAATCATTTAGTGAACCCATCCGTTCAAACCCAACCTCACTTTTAGGCATTATTTCCAATATTTCTACCATGGCTCAATCTTAACCTTTCACTTATCAATACCTTCATGATATCAATGCTCATTTTGCCGAGCATTCGAAAGATCTATAACTTCTCTTATTCATTACTCGTGAGGAGACCACCAACTGTTGAGCCTAATGTTCCAACATCCACTACCGCTTCTATGCCTATTTCTACTCAACCTCCTAATTCTACCACTCCACCTACTTCCATTATTCCCACTTATATTCTTACTCCTACCACCAATTCCACTTCTCCTCTTATTTCCCATATGTGACAAGTCTCTTCTTTTGGCACTCAAGACCTATCCTCTCTCTATCAGGATCTCCAAGTTCAAATCCATCAACTTTAGCAGCTACTTCTCATGCATCTCCATCTCTTGATTCTATCTTACTCCATACTCCCTTCGCACCCACAATTTCCACTTATTCACTTCCTTTAAACTTTGTTACCCCTAAGCCACCCACTTTCAATGACCATTTTAACCCTCAAGAGCATCTTTTATCTTTTCATGTTACATCTCTAGATTATGTTGATGATCATATTTTACTAGTAAATCTCTTTCCTAGAAGTCTCCAAAAGAACTACACTAAGTATGAACTAATCGATATTGTCGGTGGTTATATTATAAATTATTGAGACTTTGTAAAGGAGAATATTATATTCAAACATGTTCTTATTGTAAATTTTCTAATTTGGACCTTTAGCTTTGTTCTAAAACATTCCACCCTCACCCATTAGAGGTCTAAAAAATTATAGAAGATCAAGTGAGTGGATAGAATGAGTCACAAATGTTTTGTAAATTTAAAATTTTGATACCACTTTCTTAACAACAATAACATTTACAGCTCGATACCACTTTCTTAACAACAATAACATTTACTGACTACGATACCAGAGTTCTCGCTTCACGGTGTAGTGAATGAGATGAGAAGATCCATATTTATAGGATTTTCCCAAGGCTTTTCACCGAGTAACGGAAGACCTAAAACCTACAACCGGTAACCCCGGTAACCAAAAGATTCCCACTAAGAGGAATCGACACATACGACCATGAGTACATGCCACTCATGATAGCACCTTTTTATAGTGGAGCGGTCCACCACGCTTTCAGATAAGACATAAAGAGCATCTTATCTTACTTTTATTATGACACAATCGGCAACAGGCCTGCCGACATAGCCGAAAGCAAAAACATGATAGTGACAAGCCCACTATCATAGCTTTATTCACTGTCAAACAAGACAGAAGGACCAGGAGTATCATCATCTGATGAGGAAGATGTCTCATCAGTCCTTAAAGGAGCTGGCTCTAGATTTCTCGTGATTCTTTCCATCCATGGTCTTGAGGTTGATGCTGTACCATCAATATCTGGTCTTAGATGTGGCCTTGTGGATACATGTAATGGTCCGGAATACGAAGAGCGTATCCAGGAGCAGGAGGTGTATAGCCATAGTATGATGTAGTATGATCCTCTTCCAAAGTTGTCCATTTGGATTGGAGTGATGTCCCTGAAAAGTGTTAGGTTTAACATAATATTGAACTTTTACAAACCAAGGAATTTTACATTGAATTAAAATATTCCTTGCAGTATCAGGTGAAACATCAAGAGAGGAGAGTCAGAGAGCTTTGTAGGGAGATACTTAGCCAAAAAATATTTGAAATGTTGGCTGATATATTTTCTATCTCCCTGAGTGCTTGGCCTATTCCAGAGGTCAAAATTCAGAGGATGTTCCTCTGTCCATAACTTTAGCAAAACTGAATTTCCATAATGTATTTGGCCTGATGAACAAGCTGCCTTAACTATGTCCTTGAATGGGCAAAGGATCAGGTTGTTCAACATCTCTGGTATGGCGCCATGGCCATTTCAAAGTACAGAAGAACCATTGGTTCTTGTAATGAATGAAATTCAGTGTGAGGTATTTCAGGATCTACAAACCTCACAGCAACCTCTGACATATTATATTCGAGATACATATATATAATCTCTATATATCAAATGGCCTTGAGCTTCTCTTGACATTCTATCATCATTTCTTTTGATGGCATCAATATGACCTTTACAATTTGAAACATCCCATACTGGACTATGAAACTCATGAAATATCTGAGTTACATTTACATTTTTGACCAGATTTAATTCTCTACTGCAAAATCAGCAAGAGAATTATCTTTACCTTTTATATGTTCGACTTCAAAATCAAAGTTGTCGAACCAGAGACCCCATCTCTGAAGATGATTGAATGCAGTCTTATGTGCTGGGTCTCCATTATTAGCCTGGCTTTAAAATCTTTTAAATCACTTCTAATGATGAAGTGATCATTCTGAACAAAAAACAAAAAAGCTTTGATAGCCTTTTTTGCTGCCAGGATCTCCTTATGTGTAGAATGGTATTTAAATTCTGAACCTTGAAATGATCCAGAAGCATATCTGCACACTTTTCTTTACCATTCTCAAATTTTTCTTTTAGTATTGCTCCCCAAAATTATCACTAGCATCACATTCTATAATCTTCAAACCAGATCCAGGAAGGGACATAGGTGGAAGATTCATACCTGTTGTACTTGATGCGTTTGACTGCAGAAGTCATTTCTGAACTCCAAGGGGAGCATTCTTCTTCACCTTTTATTCAGAAAAGAATTCTATCTGCTGCAATATTCTTGTAGAAACCTGCAACATAGTTCACGCAGCCAAGGAATCTTTGAAGTTGCTCCTTTTCTTTGAGTTCATCAGGGAACTCTTGTATTTTAGAGACAACATGCTTTTGCATTTCTATACTTCCATCTTTAATTTTTATTCCCAGAAAATCTATCTCATCCTTGAAAACTTCCATTTTGTGGGAGATAGACATAGACCATTAGCATAAACAGTATCATAGAACTTTTGCAAATGTTCTATATGTTCTTTAGGAGATTTACTGAATATTAGAATATCATCAATGTAAACAATCAAAAATTCAGCTAAATCTTTGAATATACTATCCATCTTTTTCTGGAATATTGATGGAGCTGTTTTGAGGCCAAAGGGTAATACCTTCCATTCGAACTGACCTCCAGGTACTACAAAAGGCTGTTTTGTAGTAGTCTTTAGGCTGAAATGTATTTGCCAGAAGCCACTTTTAAGATCAAACTTTGAATAGACTTTTGATCCTTTTATTCTGGCTAGCAGGTCATCCCGAGTAGGGATTGGATGTTGTACAGCAGATATATAACTTATTCAATGGCTTGTAATCAACAACAAGCCTCTTCTTCTGACGCAGCTTGTTCACTTCTTTGTTTACGTAGAAGGCTGCACAGGACCATGGAGAATTGGATTCTTGAATGAATCCTCCTTTCAACAACTTTTGTATTTCTTCATGGCATTCCTTCCTTTCAGAAGGAATCATTCCTCTGTGATGAGCTCTGAATTTAGGAGTGAGCTCTTTCCTTCTTTATCCTTGATGATCTGTAAATCAAGTGAACAAATGTTTTTTCCTATCCACATAAGCATGTGGATTATCATTACAAAGATCTTTTTGATCTTTTCAACTATATCATCTATATTGGTTTTACAAGTAGCTATGGACTTATGAATCCACTCATGCTTTGGTTCTTTGACTGGCTTAGAGAGGGGACTATTGTCTGATATGAATATCTTCTAGGATTTGAACCTGGGGATTGAATAAGGAGATGAAATCTTTGGTTATACTAAAGGTTCCACAATCCTGAAGGAATTCTACACCTAACAGACAATCATATGAATCCATATCATGTTTATAGAACTTTACAGTTCTTGTAAAACCTTCTATAGTTATAGGTATATAAGAGCAACAGAGCTAGAGATGACTTCTCTTTTATCAAACCTAATTTTGAGATGAGTATTTTCCCAACAATCAGGTGGAATGGCTAAGGATCTAAGCATACTGATATCAGCACCAGTATCTATCATTGCATCTAAGCTATAAGGCTTTATATGAGGAATAGAAATAGTGATGGCAATGAAAGGGTTTTGTGTACAAGAGATTGTACATACCTCTGCAGGCTGATCAGATGATCCTTCTTGAGGATTTTGGGCCATTACTTCTTGATATGCTTGTTCCATATCTTCATCATCTTTCTCTTCTTGCTCTTCTTCAGATATAAGTCTGGAGTATTCTTCAGTGGCCTTATCAATGACCTTTTCAAGAAACTGTATTCTGTTTCTTCTCCAAACTTTATAGATTTGAGGATCAGGATGCTTCTGATCCATTTGTTCAACAATGTTCTCCTCTGGAAGGAGAAATGATTCTCTATTGGGAGGATTTGAATCCTCTGCCTCTTTCTCCACGACCTCTCCATGGGCCACCTCTTCCTCTGAAGGGTGTTTGTCTTTGTCTGATTCTTCCTTGAAATGGAGGTCATTGGCATGGGTGAATACTGTAGTTCTGGACAATCTTCTTCTTCAGATTCTTGAGCTCTTTTTAATCTTGCTTGCTCCAGATTATTTTGCTGGATATATTTATCTTGAGCTTCTCGTACTTTCTTCTGAAGATAAGATTTCTTTGTTGTATCCCATGGGGGACATGACTCATATTCACTCTGATATAATTCCATTTGTCTTCGGAGAATATCAGCATTGGGAGGCACCATTGGATGAATGAAGTTAGCATTCATATTTACTCTTGCCATATGAACAAAACTTGGCAAGGAATCATAACCACTATCAGAACTACTATCAGTACTACTATCAGTAGCATTAACTATGTTACACTGGAAATATGTCATCAGACTGATAAGAGATATCAGAAGAGAAACTTTCATCATCACTTATAAGAACATATGTTTCTTCTGTAATACCTTTTGAAGCCAAAGCATTTACCTTAGCTTTTCCTTTCTCTGAATCTCTCTGAGGACATCTGTTAGCATAGTGAGGACCTTTGCATATAAAACATGTAGGCTTATCTCTTTTCCTTTTCCTACATATTTCTTTTTTCTGAAAACAAAAGGTCTTCTGAAAGAATTGTTAAACTCTGATTTATGACTTTTCTACCATACTGCTTCTTATATTTCTTATATTTCTTATACTTCCCCTTCCCCTTTTTGAAAGATGTACAGTCAGTACATTTGGACTTGACTGGACCATCTAAATTTTCACAACCAAAGGGATCAATTGCATACATATCACAAAATTTTGTTCCTAGAGACTTAGCATTTCTTATGGCTTGCTTTTTCTCCCATTTTTCTTTGCATAACTTTGCATGTGTTTGATCTATGATCTGATTTATTGCTCCAAAACTTAGTTCTGAAGTTTATACCATGCATTGCTTTCTTATATTCTGTAGCAAAATAAGGAGGAAAAGATTCTATGTACCTTAGGCGCATAGTCTCATCATTGATGTTTCCGAGTTGTAGTATAGCTTCTGCATGAAGCACTGGTACTCCTTGATTCTTGACATGTCACAGAGTCTTGCTCTGAGGAAGATAGCAGTATTCTTCATTTTGTCATCATCAAGATTTCCTATAAACTCTTTAATAATAGCAGCAGTTAGTCCCATATAGCCACTTTCTAAAATAGCATCTTTACCAGGAAGAGCATCCCACCATTCTTTTATTATTCCTACAAACCATTGGCATTGCTGAAGCAATAGTGCGCGGATCTTTTCTGTACATTTCAAGTTGAGAATTTCCCCAACCTATCATTCCATGCACCATTTCTTTGATTTCATCTAGAGATCTGCACTCCAAGCTTATACCAATTGGGTTGCAATGTTTGAACTCTAGCCATACCTTGAGAGGTTCAGGCTGAGTGTGGGAACCAGATGATTCTCCCAGAATCATGCTTTCTGCCTGCTGGTGTTGTTCTATTTTTACCATACCAACAGACTTTTTACTTGAATCAAAAAATAATGGCTTATATTGAGAAAGAATTTCTTTATGGGGCTGCTTACTTGATGGATTTGCGAGATCAGTGACTTGCTTCCATGAGACTGCACTAGACCAGTCTCCTTCTTCTTTCGGGATAGTGTTATCCTAGATCTGCTCTATTTTGGGGACGATCGGGGATATCATCAATCGCATCCAATACTTGTTCTATCTTCTGATCTGCTTTCTCCAAACTATCATGCACATGAGACAGACTACTTTCTACAAGCTCATGTGTATGTGTTAGCTGACTAGCAACACTACTTTTTACAGAAACACTATGATCAATCAGTGGTTGAACCACATCTATAATATTCTATGTTATAACTTTGGGCACTTCTTCAATAGTAACTTTATGACTATGTTGCACCAAAGTTTCTACTCTTTTTACAGAATCCTCAAGCTTATCTATTCTAGAATTTAAAAGCTTAAGGGCACCAGCTGTGTCACCTTTCTTTCTGAGCTCAATAGCTCTCAATGTCCTCTGCATCTGCTCTAAATTTTCTTCATGAGAATGATCTTCTCATGTAATGCCTTGACCGCTTGTTGGTCCAGTTCAGCATCTTAGAGCTCTCTGAGGGCTCGATCTGCTTATCTACTGTTCTCTGGTACCAAAATACGGCTTTCTGCTTCTCATCGGAGAGACAAGCTCATGACTTTCTGCAGGAGGAAATGAATTAGAACTGCCTGACGCCATATTGATGGTCGGGCCATTAGAAGGGACATACTTCTGGTTGACTAATTTTTGACAATCATCGCACCACAAAAATCAGTATTAGGGTCATGGACTAGGAACTATGACTGCACAAAAATGTTTTTTCTTTCTCCTTGACAGGAGGTTGACTGTTAGAAGACTCACCCTTGGAAAGTAAGAACTGTTAGACTGAACAGAATTAGATCTAGGCAAACTTAATCTAGAGTTAGATCTAAAAGACAACTTTACATTATCTTTACATTCTTCTACTGCTGTAGCATTCTGCAACTTAGGTTGCGAAGACTGTATAAATTTCTTTGAGAGGGTCCACTCTTTAGGTACTCTGATTTGTGACCAGGAAATGAGCTCTGGTTCTATCTTTTGGCTTTCTATATTTACGTGACTCACCACGCTGCTGCCTTTGGAAACGCCATGCTTAACTGCGGGATACATGGTGTTTACAAGCCTATAAATGACTTTGTAATGAATGGCAAGCGGACAAGCACCAGGACGCATATTGAGACCTGTAGTAGCCAAATGTAATTTTAAGACGTCTTGCAAAAGATCGTCTTTTGTCAGAGACACTGGATAATTGGGATAGACTTCAAAAGAAATAGGACCAGAATGCAAACCAGTCTGTATTGCTGCAAGCAGAGAATCTTTAAAATTATCAAGTCGAAGATCCATAAGACAACACAAGACAGAGGCATTTAAACCTCGACGAAACAAAGGGGTAATACCTATTTGGACACAACCTATATGAGCAAACTGATAAACATTTTGTTTTTTCAGACTTTTTATATCAGCACGATCTATTAGAGGGATATTATATTCACAATTACTAGTTTGAGTAACTTGTATTATGACTCACGGGTCTTAAAACCAGTACTAGCTAAAAGATGAAATTTATTAATCTTTGCATAAACTTGGTCATAAGATATTTTCGGTAGCTTCCAAGCTGGCAAAGGATCAGATTCTTCTAGGACAGAGATATCAAAATTTACTGGCCAAACATTAGAAAGACTTACTAACTCCTGGTCTTCAATATCTAGGGAAGACAAACTAGGACGAGCTTCGGCGGCCATTATTAGGACTGATACTACTGAGCAACTTTGCTAACAGGACTTACGGTATCGGGTCAACCTTAAACTGCGCACACACACGGCGACTTACTTGACGGGACCTACGCCTCTTTGCCTGTAATATGCTGTATGCAACTCAGTTCACGAGATGGCAACTTATCTAGCCACAAGATGCTTCCTTTAGTAAGAAAACCAAAAATTAACAAGGACTATCAGATGATTACCAGAAAACTTACTATTCTCATCACAGAGAATCTTTTACTCCGGCTTATATAAGTAAGATCTTTTCTAGGTTCTATTAGGCTGAAGATCTTTTTCTCGCTCTTTTATTAGGGTGCAAGAGTCAAGTTTTGACTTTCATAGGTAGTTAACTAGGTCTATGGCTCTTATAGTGGGGTATTTGAGTGGGTTTTTAGGTAATCGGGGTGCATGACTTGCCAAGAACTTTTCTCTTTTAAAATTTTCATTTTGTCTCTATGTTGCAAGAGGAAGTTAGTTTTGAAACATGGTTTGTGGACTTGGAAAAGTGTAAGGCTTGTCTATGGATTATAAATCATCTTATAAATGTGTAGTTAAGGGAGGAACTACCCAATAAACCACTTACATACTATGTGTTCTCTTAAATTTAATATTTGTTCTTCTTTTGTTATTTGAAATAACGTTTTGAAGGGATTGAGAAGATGTCATAGCTTAAACGACCTTGTCATTATTGAGATTAATTTTGAGAATTAGGTAATATTTTAAGACCCATTTAAAATCCATTTTGAGGTTTTTACAAACCTTTTATTTTTTTGGTTTTTATTGTAATAAATGTGTGTTGAAATGGTAAGGTATTGTTGCCCATTTGGGACCAAATTTCTTTTTTGTATGTGCATTGAGGCATTTGACCCATCAGGTCATTTTGCTTATAGGACTTGAGCTAAAAGGTTGGTATAGGACTTTGTTGGAGAATTTATTAGGGCCATTCTCCCATTCCTCTAATAGGGCTTGGAGTTTTTCTTTAACTTTGTCATGGATCAAGACATTCTTTGTTCTTGTCATAGAATGGTAATTGAGAAATTTTATGATCTTACAATAGAATGATAAATTGAGGGTTGCATGATCTTATCATAGAATGGTAATTGAAGATACTTAAATGCTTGTTGCTTCCATAATGTTTCTTCCTCTGTAATAATTATTCTTGATTTAGAATACCTTGCTCTTTATATTATTTTACTGGTGTTTGAGCTTGAAAGATGAAAAATTGATGAAAAACCCTTTATTTAAGTTGAGAAATCCTACCTCTTCCTTCAATGTGAATATTTTTATCCTTTAATTACATGTACTTGAATACTTGATTAACATGTACTTAGAAATGGGAGTTCTTGGACCGGGCAAAGTCTCTTACTTTGTTAGTAAGGTTGAGATCCGTTGAAGTTTATTATTACTTGTTATTTATTTATTTTCTCTATTTTATTATAGCCTCATTATAACCTTGAAAAATATATAAAATTCAAGTGTGTAGTATGTGGAAAAAGAATTATATTTGACTAGTTTTTGGTCCATATGCACTACGCCTCCATCTATGTATTATTATAGAATCAAATGAAATTATTTTTAATTGTAGGTGTGGCATGAAATGTGGAAAATGATTAATTATTTCAGTTTGTAAATGTTATAAAATAAAATATAACATTCAATAGACCATTTAATTTCAATATTTAAAATAAAATTCTAAATTCTAAATATATAAATGTAGTAAACATTTACAAAGTTCTAAAATATATTAAGAATGATATTATTAGGCATGAAAAGTTCCACATATTGTAATTAATTTTAAGCATGACAATGAAGACATAAGAAAGAATAATAAGGTTTGTTATGACACCGAAGGTTAACATAGCTTTATTTCTTCCTATAGCATTTGTGTATTGTATGAACACACTTGTACAAACTTATTTCAAGGCATGAGGGGCCCTTTCGTATGTATTATTTTAGAGGCATATATTGGGTACGTGGTGTCAATATTGTTATTATATGTTGATTTAGAATAAGTATGCATGCTTTTTCATCATAAGTGACATGATAAAAACAAAAATCAAGATACAAAACTTAAAATTGATAATTGAATTAACTAAAATGAGATGCAATGTTTATAGACATTGAACAACATTCTTACATTCAATTACAAGACATGATCACATGAGATCAATCTCCATAACATGAGGAGATGAATAGATAAATAACCAAATTGATGAATTGAACTAATCAAATCACATTCGTGAGTTGAACATCTATCATAATTGACACAAAAAATAATTAACAATAATTCCTAGTTATACTTTTTTTTAGAGGTGCATCACTATCCACATGAATAAAATAATAAATGCTAAATTAACCACAAAAATGCTATTTAACATCCCCATTTTATTTTACATTGATTAATTTGAATCGAGAGGAACTCTCTGATTTGGTTTATGCATAGGTGCTTGCAATGAAACATTCTACACACAATTTAGTTAGTGACGAAAGTAGAGCTATTGGATGCACTCATGATAGGATGCTTTTCTAGAATACGCAATCCTTCATGAATGATACAAGATCCTTTATTTTTGTTTACATCTCCTTATGATTTTTAATTACCATATCCACCCTTGTTGTTTGAGGTTAATATTAGTATCACCTAGACTCTTTGAAGACCCATCATGCTTAAGATGCTCTTCAATCTTGATTTTCTCGACTTAGGAAGCATTTTTGAGCCTTTCCCTGTTCTTATCAATGGTGTTATCCCACTTGCATCCAATTTAGTGATTCTTCAATAGAATATGTTCAAGATGTGGTTTTCCTTGTGATTATGGCACTGTAGATGATCCAATTTTACTCATTAGATATATGTTCTTGACCTTTTCTATGAGTATTTGGTATAAAAGTAGATGTTTCTAGGAATTCATCTATCTTTGCATCTTTAAACAGATTGATACACCATTTCGGCATACTTGGAGAAATGGGTGGTGGAGTTTCACCAATTTTCCCATTCCCATAGTCACCATTTTCATTATTTTTTTGCTATTGATACCTAGGGAGAAGGCCCTAGCCTACAAAAAAATACATGAAGTGCCAGTCCATGATAGTAACATTCATCAATGGACTCTCAAAAAGTGTAAAGCACCTTATCGTGCATCCTACATACAAAAAAGGGGGAAGAGTTGAACTCACCCATTAACCACCCAGACCATCCTACTAATTACTATGTACAATATACTACCCTACCTAATAAGGCTATATTTAAATCCCCCTTTACCACTTACAACGATACCGAAAATTATATACACGCTTTGCCCGAGAAAAAGGTAGGACTTCCCTTACGGCCACCTAGAGACACTTCAACAATGATTTCCACCTCTGAATCATCCATGCTTTAGCTGAAGAAGAGGAAGGTGTCACACAACAACCAGACATTTAAAATTTTACTTCCGTCGGAAGAGAAACCCCAAAATTCATAGCGAGCATCCCGACCACGAGCCTTGGAAAGAGTGTGAATATGGAATTGAAGGCTCATTAATCACTCCTCAAAATATACATGCTCCATGTGGAGGATAAATTGACCAGAGGAATTTGATAGAATGTTGATGACACTCAGACCCTGAGCCATATCAAAGACATTACGCCTTCCTATCAAATGGTTCAGAACAAACATCAATCTTCTCATGCGCTTTCAAATGTAATCATCCTTGACCTCTTCAAATTCCTCAGCTACCGACCACACTTTATCCATCCACCTTCTCATTACCACATTTTTATTTTAGCATCCATCCAAGATGTGAAGGATTCACCTTCCTCTTCACCTATAAGAACCCTCTTCCTTTTCCCGATCGACCCGCCTCCTAGCCCCCAAATTATTCATAGCGAAAAGGTAGAAGGAAAACCCAAAAACCACCCAAATGAAAACCCAACGAGATAACCAAACCAAAAATGTAGACATAATTGAAACCTCTCATAGAAGAAATAAGATAAATATACCCTTGACATGCCTCACACGATGGAATGAACATGTGTCAGTACCAAAGATAAATGAGATTATATCCCATGCATTATCTTCCTTTCACGCTTCCTTCCTTCCCTATCCTTCCGCATCTCAAATCTACCTTGATACCACACACCAATCTTCTCATGCACCTTCTCCTTAGTGTCATACTTCATCTGATCAACATTACCGCACACTAAAATACATTTCGCCTTACGAAAATGGTTGCCTCCTGATGCCTTAAAGAATAAGAATGGAAGAATATAAAGAATGAATTATTGTACAAAGAATATATTTTACTCTCCAATACCCTCCTCACCCATTGGGAGAATCAACTCTAGATATTCTTCCTTAATTTCAGCTTCTAAAGCTTGCCAATCATCCAACGTGTTTCGGGCTTCTCTAGGGACATTTGCAGCGATGCCCTCTAACTCATCCTAGAGTCATCTCTCCCTTCTCATTCTGCAATACTATGACAATGTTATCCATAACAGACATCCATCCCTCCAGAAGATCCATCTTTTATGCTATGAGATTTCCAAGCTCATCTAGTCTTTCCTTATGCGGTTGTTGTGTTGCTATAAGGTCTTCATACTTTTACTTCACTAACTCCAATCGATCTGTGTGCCCTAGAGTCTCATCCTTCATTTCTTTCAAAACTTCATTATCCTCCAATATAGTTCTTATTCGGATTACTGATTCTGGAGCTGCACAAATATTCAATGCCTGGTCTTCTTTCTTTAGCTCTTCCTGCAAAGTCGGAGCAAGGCTTCGTAAGATGAAATATTTCTAACTACTGAGGCCCTTGCTCTCTCCACTTCATGTTCAGGGTCCTTTGGCACTGGCATGTGAATCAGTCCATCCTCAAGCACCAAATCTACTAGGGTATGCACATAATGCATAGCTGAAGGAAACCTTTTAGGTACCTTAGATTCCAAGTGTGGTCTTACTTTCAGGACATGGTCACCAATTTCTTTTCCATACTGATGAAAGTCTCATTATTTTTCTACTCCAAGTCCTTTTCTCCTTGTAGACACGCTATTTCTACAGCTTTGGCCTTGTTATCTTCTCGTAGCGCTCTAATAGTGGCAACCTTATCTATGTTCCTCTGCACCACTTCTATAGATACCTTAACTAAGGCATTACTTACCTGATCATCGGACATGAGAGTGGAATTTATAGTCATGTGTCTTATTTGTGGCACCTTCTTCATCCTTCGATACACACATGACTCCTCACATACATCAAAATTGGGCTCATCCATGTGAGTTTTCATTGACCAGACAATTGTTTCCTCACATGCGTAGTGGCCATGTCTGGGTCCATCAACTCCCATCCATATAACCCCTTAAGGCCCATTATACTGGACAGGTTCGGACAATTTTACTTTTGTCCTCAACATAGCCCATACTCAATACAACATACTCCCCACTTGCTCTCTTTGTTCTTGGCCCCTAGGAATTTGAGCACCAAGATTTGGAGTCAGATCTTCGATGTTCTGAGCAATATCATGTTCTGTTTCTTCTACCACCTTTACTCCCTCTTCTTCATCCTTTAGATCTTCATCCTTGGGTTCCTCCACATCTTCTGGTTGTACAGAGTGTCAGGAATGCTTTCTGTAGACTCCTCTGCCTCCTCATTTAGCTTTAGCTTTCTCCTTTTCTTCTCAACTGCCTCTTTCTAGAGGAGAGAGTCATGGTGATATCCTCACAGGTTGTGGGGTTCCCACACCTTGGGTCCTTGTTATTTTGAATACCATTTTAAAGTGGCACTTTCCTAGGTCTTCTATGTCTAATTCTTTGTCTTCTTCCCCGCGCATGTGGCGGAGTACTCACGTGCTTAGTATCCAATCTATCTGTGGGCTACCTCCGACCTCTATGATCTAAGCTACCACTATCTTCATCTTCCTCCTCCTCATCTACCTCTATAGCTTATGTGGGATTTGGGGCTGGCACGTTCTCCACTGTATACTTTCCCTTAGGCGGCCCTAGGATTGCGAAATCATTTTCCACATGCTCCAGTTGGGCTTAAGATGAAGGTATACGAGCACTACTCCAATGTCCCCAATTTCCAAGCTTACAGGATTCATGCTTATAACATCTGAAATGAGCCTCTCAACATAGGCAGTCTAACTTGGATATACATATGTCTTCCTCAGAGTGTGGTAGTCACAATCTACCTTGTCTACAATAAAAATCAGGTGGCACGCATCAGTAAAGTAGTGGACTGATGCCTGGAAGTAACATGTTGTGAAGGCATACGATAATTTTCACCATGGGCTCCATGTCCCATCCCTCATAGCGAACCACATGATGCAGAAGTGCTAGTACACCGAAATATGTACTACCTTGCCAAATACTAAAGGTATCTCCTTGGGGATGTGCCACTCCTCTTCAAATGCCACTGCAGTCGATCATACCACATCTCCACCCTCTGTTTAAACATCCCACTCATTGAACCTTCACATAAATACTTGTCAAACCTTTCCGCAAGGGACTTGTTTTCCATGGGATATTCCCAAATCTTGTTCTTTGGCCCATCGGGCACTCCAATTTCCATAAATACTAAAGAAAGTAAGATAATGCCAAAATTGATCTTATCACTTGTGTGTGCTTCCTCGATAATGGTTTCTACAATGTAACCTTCTATGTTATAGACTACTCCTTGAGAAATTTTCCTCGCGATATGGAGCCACATGGTATTTACTTGTGACCATCTCTCTTGATCATTTAACTTGGTCACCAAATGTGCAGCTACATGTACCACTGGTACTTCTTTAATTTATCAATGTCCATTCCGCATGGACCCTTTGTATACCCAGCTCCTTTCATGTCTCCATGATTACTTTGCTTTCTCGATCAGTCACTAGCTAGGTCTACCCCTGTGCCTTTTAATCATGTCAGTGTCAAAATCAGGGTTGTTGTGATTCTAACCCTTTGTCCGGTAAAATAGAAAAATTCCTCATGGACTCGCTCATCAGCCACTGATATAAAGGTTCATACTTGCCAAAATGTGGAGCTCATAAACCGATATAATCCTACTGTTTTAAGAAAATATCTCCAGCGTCATCATACACTGGCATATCCTCCACCGTGTACTTGTTGGTCTTTGTACTCAATAATGCATCCAATTATTTCTTGTTGTTAGATGTGTGGTGGTTGTAGTCACTTATCTTGCACTTGTGGATGTGGGAATCCCATTCTTGTCTAATTATCACACCCTCTAGATACTACATCTCTGAGAAATTACTCTCAGGAGTAATTTCAACTTCTGTTTCTACTTTCTTCTTTCCATTAGTGCTGCATGCAAGTGCTTTGTTTGGTGCCATTGTAAAAATCCAAATTTTTACTATCTATAACGAGAAACCTCAAACCCTAGCTCAAATATGCATGCCTTATCTTGAAACCACGTGCCCTAGCTCCTCAATGCTTCGATTTTCTCAAACCCTTCACCAATGGGGATGCAAGCCTCTTCACGCAACAGTCTGTTCTCCACGTCTGGTTTCACAACTCTCCACACCTTAACATGACTCGCTCAACTCATTTGCACTTAGCTCGCTCAAATACTTGTGATCGCAAAGGTAAAAATAAACCCGTATTATGTCTTTATATATATTTTCAAAATTTTAGTGGATTTATTGCTCCTCCACCTACCAACAATCCTCTCATTAGTTGACCATTTACACAATATCTGCATGGTACATCTTCGCACCCTAGCTATACCCTTCTAGCGTGCCTTCCTACCTTATGGATACAGACCTATCTTCAGTGCCCTTCCATGTGCCCGAGTACCTCACCATTGCACCTTCCCCTGGTAGTCTCTACGACCACTACTTACCTTGTGTTATACTATTCCCTCATTTATCTCCATCTACGGTCATCTTTTAAAACAATATCCTTTCTAACCACTCCTTTGCAAACTTGAATAACACTTGTAGCAGTTTATTCCTTTATGTGTACCTAGTTGTAAATAGCCACCCCACACCAATGGTATGTGTAGTCCTCTACACATAAAATTTATTCAAATGGTAATTAGCTTCCAGCGCACAAACACACTTATTACAAAAACACCAACTAAATTGAAAAAACATAGTGATAAAAAGGAAATACATTAAGGAAATACAGAAATGAAAACCTAGTCTAAATGGCAACACTACCTTATTACAAACACCAAAAAGACTTATTTATAGTAGGGCTTCAGCCTACTCCCATTAAAGTAACCGGGTAACCGTATTACATCAAGTGTCTCTAACTGAAAATCACCTAATTCAAGTATATGAGTGATAATATATGGTCCCAACCAATGTACTTGAAGCTTGCTTGGATGGTGCATAAACTTAGAGTCATAAATAAGCACAATCTGTCTTATCACAAGCTTTTTGTCCCTGATGTTCCCGTCAAGCCATGCCTTTTTCTTGGCCTTTTCCTACTTCTAGCTCCAATGGGCTATAGCGTGCCTCTCATCAAAATGTATCAATTGATCATTTATTTCTTCCAAAGCATGCTCATCAGCTAGACCTCTAGCACACACAATACACAAAGAAGGTAACATGAATTTCATCGAATAATCAAGCTTTCATACAAAACACCAACTAAAAGGGTGTGGCCTTGTTCAATCGCTTGTAGGTTGTTCTATACACCCAAAGCATGGTAGGAAATTTATTATCCCAATCTTTCCTTTCAACATCACAATTTTTTGTTAATGTCTGGCTCAAAATCTTGTTGAAAGCTTCAATAGTCCCATTTTCCTAAGGATGATATGGTGTAGTCTTATGGTGTGCAATCATGAACTCATCCAATAGAATTATGATTTTCTCATTCAAAAAGTGTGTACCCCTACCACTTCAAAATCAACGGAGACCCATACCTTGTAATAACATTTTCCCATAAGAACTTGGCCACTATAGTTACTATACAATCCTTGGTAGGTGTTGCTTGTTCACCTTGTAAGATAATGTGCAAGTGATGATGTAGCGTGATCCAGTTCTACGTGCGGTTGGTGAAATAGGACCCACAAAGTCTATAGCCCATTTCTCAAATGACTCTGCACTAGGAATAGGTCTTAAAGGAATTTCATCTCTTTGCCTAGGTTTACCAACACATTGACAATGATCACATGCCTTACAATATGCTTTACAATCCTTATAGAGGGTCTCCCACCATAATCCAATGAGTAGAATCTTGTGCACAGTGGCATCACTTGCATAGTGCCCACCTGCAATACCACCATGATCCTCTTCCATGATGTCCATGCACTCGTGCTCTAGTACACACCGACATAATACTTCATCTCAGCCTAACTTGTATAGGTCACCACTAATCAACATAAAAGGAGCCACATAAATTTCAAGTTGTTTCTTCTCCAAGGATTTCATTCCTTCTGTGCAACCCTGCATAAAAGATAGCAATATTCTCCAATTTCAAAGGTGCACGTTGTAACTTGTTTAACTATGCATATGACATTGTATCTTCAATTGTCTGCGTGTCCTCCCCGACGATTTTGTGATAAATGGTCTGGACCAAAATTACTTTTACTTGGTTTTACCAAAACTATGAAATAAAATTATTGGATTAAAAGCACCCATCGATATATGTGCCCCTGTAAAATGGGTTTGTTGACCAAGTATTTCAATTCCATGGATTCGTGTAAAATATGAAAGGTGTTGCTAGAAGGTATTGTTTGAATTTATGTAGTGCATAAATCATGGACAAGGCTTCGCGCTCTATTGTTGTATAATTCTTCTCTGCATGAGTCAACTTTATACTAGCAAAACAAATAGGATGATCTATAATACCTTCTCCATGTTGAGCTAACACCACACCAATGGCCATGCCAGAGGCATCCACATGTACATGAAACGGTTGGTCCCATGTGGGAAAGCACATAATAGGCATTGTAGTAAGTCTCTCCTTTAGTACCTCAAATGTGCGCTCTTTGTATTTCTCCCCAATAAAATGTCCCTTTTCCTTTTATTAACTCTTCCAAAGGTGTGACAACCTTAGCATATCCTTTGATAAATTTTCTATAATACCCAATGTGACCCAAAAATCTATGCACCTCACTCTGACTGGTAGGTTCTTTCAGTCAACAATAACTGTAACCTTAGCTAGATCTACCAACAAACCTTCCTTGCAGATAATATGCCCTAACAAAGTGCCAAAAGGTGTAGAAAACATGCACTTTTTGATGTTCAAAGAGATTCTTAATTGTCTACATCTTTCAAACATTAAGCACAATTTTCACAATGATCCTTAACAAGCCCATACACCATCCAATCATCCAAGTAAACTTGTAAGAAAAGATGAATAAAATCCTGGAATGCTTGAACAACTATTTGTGAAAATACAGCAGGCACATTTTTTAGACCAAAGGGCATCATAATATATGCAAAAATTCCCCATTCAGTGGTGAAGGTTGTTTTTCTTGATCCTCCCGTGCGGTCTAAACTCCGACGATACTTAGAGAATCCATTTGTTAAAAAATAGATTTCACACCCTACAATGCCTTCCAATATATCCTCTCAGTGAAAGGTGTAGGAAAGGGATCAATCACATATGCAACATTCATTTCTCTGTAATCCACACAAATCCTAATATGACCATCTTTCTTTATATTAATAACCATGGGGCTAACCCACTTCTATTATTCTAGGGGCTTAATGATTCTAGACTTCAACATTTTGTCAATTTCTTCTTTGACCTTTATGTGTAAGTTGGGGTTCATCCTATAGGGTCTCTTCCCCACCAGTGTGCACACCTTCCTCAAGATTTATATTCATCTATCCTAATGATTCATGCAATCATTTCAATTCATGGTAGCCCACAGGAAATAAGTCCTAAGAATCACGGACCAACTCCACTATTTTTGCTACTTCAAATTCAGACCAACAATCTCCAATTATTGCCTCTTTAGGTTTAGCATACATACCAATATTCACTTTCTTGGTCCTCATAGGTTCATGATAGGTGCATGCATTGTTATCTACACTATCCAAGACCTCGCATGTACCGTTGAATGATCTATATCCAGTTCTTCTAATTCTTCATCATCCACTATGTAAACCATCCTTCCTTTTTCTTTCTCTAAACAATGCACTTAAGTAGTGTCTCATCTGTCTCTACTTCTTCATCAAAGTGCGCTCTTGAGTTATTCTCATCAAATAACTCTTGAATGAGTTCTTCCACCTTTGCACTGTCTCCCATAGTTAATCGCTTTATAACCCTTAATGCCTCTTCTACTAGAGGTTTAATAGTGAAGTAGTCTAAAGTCCTGGACCATACCTTGAATAAAATCCTACCAATTTCCAGTTTCTCTATAAAGCTCTGCATATACATACCAAGCGCGTGTGTAACCTTGTAAAGTGGAATAAAGTTTGTGCACCCATAGTGAAGGTGGTAAATTTTCCTGACCCTTTGTCCTACACCTCTCACACTAATGAATGTGGTGATGAACAGGTTGATTACCATGATATGTGTAGATTTGAGTCGATACATTACTCTTGGAAAATTGAGTTGTAAGAATAATCTTGACTTCATTCCATTCTACAAGATTATCCCTGTGAACCACCCACCAACGATGTTGTTGTCCCGCACAAGGTATATGCTAGCATACTTCTTCTTTCCAACTGGTCTATCCATTGTTCCTCCATGGCATGTAGGAATACCATAGGTCTCCTTCCCCAGTGTACCGAGGTTTAGAGTTGTTACCTATTCTCTTGATGCAACGAGGTTTTCTTTTCCATGCAAATGTGCTCCTTACTTCATGCCCAACCATCTCATAAGTACCATGAGCCCAATTATCATAAGAAATACTTGTAGTATCACTAATAGACTGTGCATCTTCCCACTGAAGGATTCCTTCTTTAGATGGATCGAGCACTTATGGGTCCCAAATGGCATGTACATAAATCCTATTTAGATATTCCTCACTCAAAGGCTCAACATAGGGCACATATTTTCCATCTGATTAAAGGGATAATAAATCTTTCCTCCTTGTTCTCAAAACTGATATATCCCTTGTTGAACCGAAGATCAACATTATTTACATAACACCAAGGGCATCCAAGTAGAGCTAGGAAACTGTCTACTTTTGCAAGTGCTAAAACCTCAAAATCCCCAATGAACTTGGCCCTTGTATAGTAATGGATGCATCTTTTAAAAATCCGATAGGAGTGACCTTAGTTTGGTTAGCCATAAATAATACATTAGAAGATGGCTGCAATGTAGGTATCCCCATTTGTACCCATGCATCTAAAGTAAGAACATTTACTTCTATGTACGTGTCAATCAATATATTACTCAAGATCCATTTGTCAACAACAAGATTCATAGTGATTTCCTTATCATAGTCTAAGCTATGAGGGGGAAGATTTGCATGTAAGATCTAACACCCATTCTCAGTATTCGCACACGGAGTGTTTCCTTTAGCCAACTCCCTAGTAATGGAATAATATTCTCCTAGTGCAACATTTTGCATACCTCCTTCAAGTCATCAATATCTAACTGGATCGTCTCTGCCTCCTTCTTTAGTTCCATCTTCCGTGATTTCTCCTTTAAACATTGTATTTCCCTTGAAGGTCTCTGAGTACCTCCATGGTCTCCTGATAAACCTCCTTCTGGTGTGTAGGATCTGGGTATCTTGCATGCAAAACATCCTCCTTAATGATGGTAGGCTTATGTGGTAATGCCTCTCTAGCACACACAACTTCATGCGGTAGTGATCTTTATAGGTAATACCTTAGGTTCCGGTTCCAACTTTGGCATCCACTGATTTTCCATAACGCATTGTATCCTAACCATCCCTACACCTTTGTTCTCCTATTTATGTTGCTTTTTAATATGCTCATATAGATCTGGGCATTCCTCATAGCTATGATTCTTCCCATAGAAAGAACATGTAATATTATGAGGACATTCACACATGTAGTGGTCAAGTGATCCGCATGTAAAGCATGTTCCACAAGGGAATTCACCTCTTCCACCACCACAGCCTCGACCTCCGAATCCACCACAGTATCCTTAACCTCTGCCACGTCCTCCATCATAGAACCCCTCATTTCGATCATAATGTGCTTGATTTTGATTTTGATCCTGATGCTCACCTTTACCCTTAGAGTTATCTGATACTCCTATCTATCACACACCAATATCTATAGCATCATGGATATGACCAATCAACCTACAATCTTCTGTATCATGAGTTGTGGAATATAAAATCTTACAATAATAGGATACATTCTTTCTTATTATGTGTTGTAATAATGACCAATGGATGGTGTCATGGTTTAGACTACATATCTCATAGTCTAACAATAATTAACGTATTGTTCTGCGGGGGACAACTATCTTTGGTGTGCCTCTCCACTTCACAGCCTTTGCACTAAATCCCAATGCACATCTCATGTGCCGAATTCACTGATAGTTTCTCTATTTAATTTGACATAGATGCAATCTGTGCTTCTAATAATGGGTAGTTTCTAGTGTCTATACTTCTAACCGCCTCAACATAAAAATCTCCTTCAAGGGCTTCGAGTGGATTAGTGTATGTATTATGTGACAGATCCCTTCTAAAAGGTGTGATCAGACCTCCAACAAACCATTCTACATGTTGGCTTGCGTGAATATCATAAGAAAGCTTAGATAAAAGTATTTTAAAATGGACATCATACTCCCAGACACTTTCAGTAGTACCTTGATTAATATCCTTGAGTGTGCCTATACTATTCTGCTCAAATTCAGGGATATATAACTCTTTAAGGAATGCATCTTTGAACCCTACATAATCTACGCAAGTTTGATCAGTTTTAAACTTCCCGTACTAACCGTGTGTGCATCCTGCAACATAGTTCTAAATTTACTTTCCTTGAGCTTAGAAGCCGTGATCCCTTTTACGTGCCATAGTATTTCACACATGTGCACATTTTCAACAACATCTTATGTGCCCTTATATTTTGGAAGACAAAGAGACATCTCCATGTAAATATTATGGAGTTGGTGTGGACCCTTCCCATTTGATCCGTAACTTGTTGTGTTGCCTCTACCTCCAGAACCACCAGATCCACTAGAACTAGAGCCACCTACACCCCCTTATACTCCACCTGTAGCTAGAAGTGGACCAGAAGATGTACTTCCCTATGTCCCAACAATAGTACTATAATGAACTCCTACAATCTGTGTGGTGGTACTACTCCTAGAAGTGAGCCCCAAATTCTGCGTGCTCAAATTCTATGCAGATGATGCACCTAAAAGGTACCTCCAAACAATAACAAAGACGTTTTTCCTTTCCATCGATGTACTTGCTATGTGACTTACTCTTGCTTCCCTACTACCCAAATTAGCTTGCTAACTATTGGATGTACTAAGTACTAGAAAACCAAGCACAAGGGCTAGGTTTCTAGGTAGATTCAGATGCACACCTATGGCCTAAGTCGTCTCTATTGGTGTGCTCCCATGTGAGGCTGAGGAGGGTTCCCTTTCATGCTTGCACAAATGGGGGAGTTCCTGATGCTTTGGTTCCACACCTTCTGTGTGAGCTCTAAATCCTTCATGAGCCATATCTCTCCTCAATACCATCCACTCTGCAATGTCATGCTACTTCTCTATCTCCCTCTTGTGTGCCTCACCGTACTCAAGCCACCATTCTTCTTTCTTCCTTTCTGCTGCTAGGTCCACCATCTTTCACCAAAATTGTTCCCCTTTGCACGTGGTGGGGTTTAGCTGCCATCAAATTTTCCTCTAAATTTAGGGTTACCATCAAGATATTAATCACCAGTGGAATGCCTTGCAAGTAAGTTCCCTTGGGATACCATAAAAACTGGAACTCAACTACCTTTGGGCAAGAATAAGTGGAAATTGAGTATTCCAAGATATAGTTGTTCAAAAACCACAGAACCAAGTATCCACAACACATGTCTAAATCAAATCAACGTCATATAAGGCTTGAAATTATCCCTATGTCTAGACAAGTGTGCGATACCTCTAATTTCTCTTAGACGCATAAACAACCAACCACTTGTATAGTTCTACCAGAAAATAACAAAGAAGCTCTCATACAGACAGTCATATAGGTTCTTTTCCACCCACACGTGTGCATAAAAATCAGATCCAATGTTAAATCTCTGTGTGTACTCTTCTTCTAGATCTTTTATCCACTCCTCAACACTTGCTAGGGTCAATCGGTACATCTTCATCACGAACCATCCTAAAAACAATTGAAAAATAGGTCCCACAATAGAACCAATGATGCAACCTGAATTTGTCACAAACAACCTAGGCACGCCGACACATCACCTAGCCTCGAGCCGAGGTTCACCCAAAGCATGAAAAGGTATCAAGCCCCTCCTTAGAGTTGATTTTACAGGATGCGTACATGATGAAGATGTAATGTATTCATACCCAAAAACAACATAAATATTCCATACATCATATTCTAGATCTAGATCTAACAGAGTAATAAATTAAGCAATAGATATAACAAATTCAACCATGTAAGAACTAGGTTCAGTCATGTTTTACCACCATTATTCACCCAACACACTCCATAATATTAAGACATAATAAAAATAGAAGCTTCTTATAATGAGTATTATCATAAGTCCATGCACGCATAAGATCAGAAGCATAACTCCATAATAACTCATACATAGCACTCCCTTCTAATCTACATAGATTACTACATATTTATAAAGGTGGGGACTTTCCCTTCACCGCTTACGCACTTACAAAAATAGGTCACATGCTGAAAATAGTCACGTGCCTTTACAATAACATGCACACATGCAAGTGCACTAATAATAGATCTCTTATAGTTAACTGGCAGTAGTAATTCTATTATTAATTCAAACTCATGCATGGCGCTTTAGTAGATGATCTTCCCAAAATAGCATTTGTGTGTTGCACAAGTCTCCATCCCATTGTGTGCTTCATACGCTATCTCCAAAAATAGCCCGTAACCATGAAAATGGCTAAGTCCCGATTCAATCTATCTTTCACGCGCACTTCCTTCCCTATCCTTCCATGCCTTTAATCTACATTGCTACACACACAAATATTATAATATGGGAAATTAAAATCTCTAAGAAAAAATAAATAATAGTATTAATCTTCTGACATATCGGTTTCAACAACCAAGCCTTAGAATGCTTACCCATAACAAATGCAATGATTTTAGAATCTCCCTCTATCCACAATTGATGCAAATTCTAATTTTTTACCTCTAAGAGACCAAAAATGAGGGCCATGCCTTCTGCCACATTATTAGAGGAGACACCACAATCTACTACTAAGGCCAACACAGGTTGGAACCTAGAATATTTGAATATGCATCCACAACCCACTCTAGCTGGATTTCCTCTTGAAGCACCATAAAAATTTAATTTAATCCATCCTTCCCCAAGAGGCCGATAAGGCCAAAATATGCCTCATCAATGTGCATCTCTCTTTTGACTCTCCTTTTAATCAAGTTTGACTACATTTCATGGATTTTGTTTGATCTAATATAAGTTAGGATGTAATTGTCCATCTTTTTTTTGATTTAGTTCTAACGTCTAAAACTCCATAATTCCTAACAAAATGTGTGGAAATTTAGTTTTTTAATGAACATGTCATATTTGGTCAGATAAGAAAAGTGTGAAGCAACAAACACCTTTTTAAGGAAATTGGTTGGAATGTGGATTAATTTTGAAACTCCAACACTTAGCTCAAAACTCCATCACTTAGCTCCAGAACTCTATCACTCATCTCCAGAACTCTATCACTTAGTTTCAAACTCCAACACTTAGCTCCGAAACTTTTGTAGTTAGCTCCAAAAGGTTTCCCTTTGGTTCCAGAAAATTCTCCAAAGTTCCAAAATCAATGGGAATATTTTTATTCTATCAAAATATGGTTATGGAGAAATTAATGGGCCCTCCAATCAAGAACAAACCAATAATTTTCTGGTTCTTCACACTCTAGAAATACTTATGTAAGACCAACAACTGTATGACTAGCTAGTTTTCTAAATTTCATATCTACTTTGGGAACTATTTGGTTTCACTAGAACCTATAGGTGGATAGACAACTATTGAACACTCATGATTGTAAATGCATCTTTGGATGAAGAAATATATATAAAGAACTAAAGATAGATAAAAGAGGATGATATAGAGATACAGATATATACATAGTTAAGTTTTGTAAGACAAAACAATTCAATAATAAGATATCCATTTCATTTTGAGAGTATCATACTTTTTAACTCCTGATTCAAGGTGGAGCAAGGGCCCACTCCTCTAAGAAACAAGATCCTTTATTTATTAGTATTTATATCTTCAAGTAATTTGTGTAAATATGTCAATTAACAGTTCTATAAGTACTTTTGATTCTTAAATTAAAATCATGTTACATAATTTATTTATCATCCCTGCATGTGTTTTAGTGTACATTTATATTTCCTCAAAATCATTTTAAACAATCTTTCCAAAGTGTGTTTATTTCCAGCAGTGTGTTTCATTCTACAAAGTGTATTTATTTCCAGTAATTTGTTTCATTCTGTAAAGTATATTTATTTCCAAATGTGTTCAATTCTAGCAAGATTCGTTCATTTTCAGCAATGTGTGTTATTTTAGTAAGTTTCTTATAGGTTATCTTTAATAAGGCTTTGGCAAGGAAATCTTAAAGACACTTTAAAACCCCCCAAGAAAAATAAAAATAATAAATATCTACAATCAATTACTAGTTCACTAAGATTCTTCTTGTTGCATATAGCTTCAGACACACCCTTGGTTTGAATATGACATCAACCATGAGTTGATTAAATTAAGGGAATAATGAAACCCATCATTTTTGGCACCGTTTCTGGGATCCACTAGTTAGAATTGTCTAATCAGGTGTCAATAAGGAAAAAAATCATACATATAGTAATTGAAAAAATATTCCCTACATTATCATAAAATTTATGAGTAGACCAAGAGACTTAAAGGGTAGATTTATCCCAAAAATATCTCAACAAGAATTATCAACATCCTCTAGTTCAAATAAGGAAGTTGAGCAGAATTAGAAGCACCATTGTCCCCTGTTAGACAAGAAGCGAACTTCCACCTTTGGAATTTTTGGATCAATCACCAGAAGGAAGTGGAACTTTTAGGAGAAGGATTATATCCCAAGACCCACTTAGAGCAAGTTTTGATTCTCAATTGAGCAGTCAACCTCCTACTCCTAACTTCTCACCTTCGCCAAAGCGGATCACATACCACATTGATTGGGAAAAATATCTAGAAGATACTTGTAGATATGGCATGAGAAGCTGAAAGAGAACCTAATAGGACCTTTAATTATCCAATTTAGTTGGAGGATGATGATACACCTATGAAGAATATTTCACCTGCACACTTTCCCACATTTAGAGGGATGTCATCTGAGGAACCTGACCAATTTTTGTTTGAATTTAAAGTATTGTGTTAGACCTATGAATACAAAAAAGAAAATAAAAACTCAAGTTGTTCCCATCTAATCTAAAAGATTCATCAATGAGGTGGTTTATGGGATTAACATCCAATTCCATTACCACTTGGGGGAAAATGGAAACTGCCTTCCTAGACAAATATCAGAATACCGTGAGGGGAGAAAGAGGAGGAAATATTTTTTTAGGATCAAACATAAAGAGGATGAAAATATGGAAGATTATTTAGATAGATTCCTCTTTGTAAGTAAAAGGTGTGGATTTGTACTTCAAGAAGAGCTAAGAAAACCATTTTTCTTAAAGGTCTAGATGATGAATCTAGGGAAACCCTTAATTTAATGGGAGGTGGAAACATCAATCAATTGAGAATGAATGATATTAAAGACATTTGTAGAAGTTATTCAAGAACAAGGGGTGGACCTAGGAAAGGAAAAAATATGAAAGGTACAAATCCAAACATGAACAAACTTATGGATGAACTAGCAAACTTTAAAACAGATATCCTAGTTCAATTAACTTCCACCATGGATGGATTGCAAGCCAAAGAAAATGCTAATACTGAACCATTAGCTATGTATTATCCTAGATGTAAAAAGAAGCATGTAATAAGAGATTGTCTTTGGATAAAACAAAAATATGTCTTATTTGTGAATCTAGGGAACATGAAGTTAATGCTTGTTCTCTTCTTCCATTCATAAAAATCATCTTAAAAAAACCAACACTTCATCCACTACAAAAGAAGTAAACTTTGTCTAGAGATAACCTAGTCAGGGGAAGTTCATACCAAGATATGTTCCTAATCCCTGGATGATGCTATGGGCGGCTCAAAAGTACCAAAAATTGGGGACAACCACCTTGGACCCCTCAACCAACATGGAATCCCTAGGATTGGTAAGGACAAGATTGGTATGTTCAAGGACACCAACAACCATGGCCTAGTCAAGGTAACCCTTATTCTTGGTCACAACCTAGGTGGAACCCTAATAACTACGCTCAAGGAAAACATATCCCAACCAACATCAACAAGCCATAATGGGTTCCCCAACACAAGGTTCACAAACTAAAAATGTGGCTCAAACAAAAATACCAGCACAACCAGTGGCTAATCCTAAAAACAAACAAATAACCCTTGTCTATGGAGCATGAAAAGAAAAACTAGTTGATCTTAATGCCATGGACTATAAGGATATTCAAACCAGATCTAGAAAAATAATTAATAGTCCACCTTTTATAATTACTCGAGATGTCAGATGAAACTAAAACCCCTAGTTCAGTTATTCCTAAGGTTGATGAAAAAGAAAAAGAGAAACAACCAGATAACAATTCTATAGAAAATCCATTTCCAGAAAGACTTAAGGAAGTTATTGAGACCAAGGAATCTGAACTAGTGCAAGAATTAAGGAAATTAAATATTGAAATACCATTGTTGCAAGCAATCAAGGACATTCCTGAAATTAAACAAATTAATCAAAATGTTATGCTTGAAAATACCTGGAAGGAAGAAGCAAGTACCCTAGGACTATTAAGGTAGATGGGAAACTTGCTGATTTATTAGCAGAAAACTCTTACTTCCCAAATATGGAGATCCTGGAAGCCCTATTATTTCTATCTCTATAGGAAATCAACATATACATAATGTTTTGGTTGATTTGGGAGTAGCTATAAATGTGATGACAATAGACACTTTGAAAACATTACCATTGATAAGTATACAATCTACTATCACCATATTGCAGATGGAAGATCAGTCGGTAGTGAAACCAGAAGGGATCATTGAAGATGTGGCAGTCATGGTGGAGTCATGGGAGTATCCAGTGGACTTCCTTATATTATGGCCAAAAGGTAAAACACTTAGTTATCCCATTATTTTGGGAAGACCATGGTTAGCTACAATTTGCTGCCTTAATTGATTACAGATCAGGTGATATGACTATCTCCAATGGTAAGAATTCTAAGCAAATTTACCTATATCCTTCTGCATGACCTTTTATTGATAATCAAGAACAATTATGGGTTGATGATCCTGATACTAATAAACAATTTTTTTTCTTTTTGCTATGATAACATTGCAAGATCATGTATGAGAGGTAGAGAATATGATTAATCATCCATTGAATGATCACCAATTGTCTTTGGAACAATCGGGGATAGTTCTAGAACCTTCAAACTTAGTTTTGAAACCTTTGGACTTAGTTCTAGAACCTTCAGACTTAGTTCTAGAACATTCATACTTATCTCTAGAACCACAACAATTCCATGTAGATGTAAATAATTTCACTCCGAGAGGAACGTGATTTCTCTTTGAGAGGGAAGAAATAGCTACGGAATCAATAGCTTTAGTCTCAAAGATATTAGGGAACAATAAGGAATTTTTGGAAAACATCAGTGATGAGGAGTTTGACCAACGACAAGATAAGTATCATAACTTTGCCTACTATCCTTTATCCAATATTATTTCTCAAGGGAACTTTAGAGACATTACTGCATATCATATGTTGTTACCACATTCATGTCCACTAAACACCCTAATGGAACCTTTTCAACAAATTAGTTCATCACACACTGGAACCAAACAAATTGAGATTCAACCAGTAAAATTTTGAACATTAACAATTGGTTGGAAAATGATCAAGAAGCTAAATTATTTGATGTCTTGAAAGGTCATACTAGAGATTTTTCTTGGGACTATAAATAAATGAAATGAATCCATCCAAGTATTTATACCCATCACATTTATACTAAAAATGTTAAACTAGTTAGGCAACCTCAGAGAAGGATCAACCCGGCCTTAAGGGACATTCAAACAAGAAATTGAAAAGCCATTACAAGTAGCCTTTATATACCCCATCTCGATAGTTAGTGGGTCTCTCCTTTTGTGATTGTGCTTAAAAAGAATGGAAAATGAAGAACTTTTTTTGATTATAGGGAATTGAACAAAGCTACACTTAGAGATTATTTTCCCTTACCATTCATAGATCAAGTTTTAGACAACCTTTTAGGTAAACAATACTTTTCCTTCCTAGATGGATTTAGTGGATATAATAAAATCAAGGGTGGCTACTGAGGATCAAGACAAAACTACCTTTACTTGTCCATGGGGTACCTTTTCCTACAGGGTATTGCCATTTGGACTATGTAATGCTCCAACAACCTTCCAAAGGGTTGTACTAGTAATTTTTGTAAATCTAACTAATGATTGTGTGGAGGTATACATGGATGATTTTACTGTGCATGGAGAAACATTTGATGATGCCTTGAAAAATTTGGATAAAATATTAACAAGATGTGAGAAACACCATTTGTCTCTTAGTCATGAGAAATGTTTGATGATGGTTGATGAGGGAATTGTACTTGGGACACCACATTTCAAAAAGAGGAATTCAAGTTGACCAAGACAAAATTAGGATTATTTCAAACTTACTTGTTCCTCAAACCCCCATGGATATCAAGTCATTCTTAGGACATGCTAGGTACTATAGGCATTTTATCAAAGATTTTAGTAAAATTGTTGCCCCCATGTTTGGTTTGCTTACCAAGGATTGTGAATTTTGTTGGGATGAAAAATGTCAACATGCTTTTGAAATGATTAAAGAAAAATTAATCACTGCCCCAATATTAAGAGGACCTAATTGGGAGAAACCTTTTCACATCCAAACAGATGCCTCAAATAACTCAATTGGTGTAGTTTTGGGATAGAAAGATGAAGAAGGGAAAATGTATGCTATTTACTACCTTAGTAAAAATATTACTCCCATTGAAATAAATTACACCACCACTGAAAAATAATTTATTGTTGTGATCTATTCAATTAATAAGTTCAAACATTATATTACAGGGTACAAAATATTTGTACATACAGATCACTCAACAATTAGATACTTAATGAACAAACCAGTGGTTGGAGGTAGGATAATTATATGGTTATTACTTTTACAATAATTTGATATTACTATTGTGGATAATCCAGAAAATCTAATGTGGTAGCTGATTTCTTGTCAAGATTAACCACTACAGGGGAGCAAGATCCAATTAAGGAAAAATTTCCAGATGAACAATTATTTTCTATTTCAACTGATACACCATGGTTTGCTGATATGGTGAATTATCTTGCAAAGGAAGTTTCCTCCTTCTTTTACTAAGAAAAAAATGAAAAGGTTAATCAAAACTAGTGCACAATTTAAATGGTTAAATGGAATGTTATTTAAATGTGGTCCTGATTTGGTTTTACGTAGGTGTGTGAGAGAAGATGAAATCTTTGACATACTTAGGGCATGTCATGATGAACCAAGTGGAGGACACTTTTCACTGAAAAGAAAAACCCACAAAATACTTGGCTCACGAATATTATTGTCCATCTCTGTATAAAGATGTGAATAAATACATCAAGCAGTGTGATCCCTGTCAAAGGATGGGATAACCAACTTTCACTAGTGAAATGCCTCTACAACCTCAAGTGGTGATTGAACCATTTGAAAGGTGGGGGATGGATTTTGTTGGCCCTTTTAGTCCTCCTTCACAAGGAAAAGAGCACATTCTTGTATGTACTAATTATGTAACAAAGTGGGAAGAGGTGCAAGCTTTAACAAATGCTAATGAAGATGCAGTTGTTGATTTCCTTTGGCAAAAATTATGATGAAGTTTGGTGCACTAAGAAGTATAGTTTTAGACCAAGGCCCACAGTTCATGTCCAATATGATCCAGGACTTCACAATGTACTATCATATCAATCATAGGAAGTCATATCCCTATCACCCACAATCAAATGGACAAGAAAAAGTGACAAATAGGGAATTAGAAAAAATTCTCACAAAAAAATTGAAGCAAGTAGAAGAGATTGGGTGAAAAGACTACCTGAGGCTATCTAGGATTATAACACAACTTGGAAGACTACAACATGGTTCTCACCATATGGGTTATTCTATGGGAAGAATTCCTTGTTACCCATTGAATTTTAACTACAAACATTAAGGACATCAACTAAATTAGGTATTGAATTGGATACAACACAAAAGGAAATAATTCTACAACTCAATGAATTGGATGAGTTGAGATTGGAAGCACTTCAACAGAAAGAGATAATCCAAGACCAAAGGAAGTAGTGGCATGATACACATATCAAGGAAAGGAAATTCAAGATAGGATATTGGGCATTACTTGTTTGATTCCAAGTACCAAAAATTCAAAGGCAAGTTGAGAACTAGGTGGTTAGGACCTTATCAAATTGAGAAGATATATGAAAATGGCTCTATTCAACTACTTCCCATTGATGGCAACATAAGGACACTTTTGGTCAATGGACACAAGCTAAAAATCTATAGGAAGCCTCCTACCAGGATGAATTCTTGAAGCAAATTGAAGCAGACAAGGAATTTGATCATATGGAAGAACCTAGTTCTTCCAAAATGATCAAGTAATCAGATGTAATGATCTAAAATAAAGGGAAGGGAATGAAAACTAGTAAATGACGTTCTCTTCCCCAAAAAAAAAAAAAAAAATGAAAAAAAATAGTAAATAAATGACGTTCTCTTCCCAAAAAAAATTCTCTCAAAAGGCCAATTGAAAACTAGAAATGGTGGTTGGTCTCATCAATAAGTGGCTAATTCAAATAAAAGGAACTTCTTTGGAATTCCAGTTGTCTTTTCTAACCATTTTTATTTTTCACTTTTTTAGGAATGATGAGTCATCAAGTGGATGGATTACATCAACAAGGATGATAATTATGTCTTGATCTTATTAAAGGTTAAATTAAAAGTCTACATGTGTGATTAGACTTGATTTAAGTCGGCAGTATAATGAGTCATTTATTACACATCATGATTAAAGGGGAATAATCATGAAGGTGATGTCAACTAAATAAATGGAAGTGGTGGCATATTAATAATGAACGGTCATTTAGGTGGAATAAAATAAAATTGGGAATAGTTATAGAGAAGTTCAAGGAGGAAATAATGAAGTCATATTTGGAGTTCCACAACTAAATCTAGTAGTTCCATAGCCAAATCTAGTAGTTCTGCACAAAAATCCTCTAGTTCTAGAGCTATTTGTCTGACAGAGAAAGGATTTGAAAGAAGAAAGAATTTGAATCATCCTCTTTGCCATGGGTATCAAAAAGAAGTTAAAGCCAGAAGATGATACACAACTCCTTGCAGATGGAGAAGTAGCAACCATTTTTGAATAGGTAGGTTGGCTGGAGTTTCTAAAGAAATTCTCAAAATACAATGATGAACTAGTAAGAGAATTTGTTGTAAATTTAGAGCATTCCATAACTAAGGTTAAAATCATTGTAATTCCCTTTACTGTTAATACAATGAGCAATGTATCTGGGGTACCAATTGTACATGTTCCAAACTCTGTAAAGGGAACCCTAAAAGAATTAGTAGAAACCTTAAGGAAAGAGGGTGAATCTGAACCCCAATACATTTATAATACTAAGAAGATCATAAAGGGGGTCAGAAGAGCTAGCCTACCCAAACCCTTCGACAGAGTAGCATTCTGGGTAGTAAAGTACCTAACATGCGATGGCCAATATGGGACTGTTGGAAGGGAGGTCCTTAAAATGTTGATATATCTTAGGTATGGGGAAACAAAATAGGAGTATATAGTAAACCTTCCTGGTTTCCTCTTTGATTCCATCCAAACAATGGCTCAAAGATATTCTTGGGGTGTAGGGACGATTAGGCACCATGGATTAGTCCATCTGTCTATCAACATCATTTTCTCTCTAAGAAAAATGGAGAAGAAGCATGGGAAAAATTCCTCAATAAGTTCAGAAAAACTCCTGATATTATCAGAAGGGGAATACCAACCCCTTTCTCTCCTAAAAGTAACTTAGAAATTAATCCCCTTGATGAGAAAAAGAAGGAAATAAGTGGGGTTAAAATACCAAAGAGGAGGAGGTATGAAAGGATGATCAAAGCTACAAAATATACCATTTCTTTAAAAGAAACTCCTTCCTTGTAACAATACCAGAATAACTAATACTTGTCTCTGACAATGATAGTTCACCCAAGCTGGAATGTGAAGCAAAAATCAGAAGAAGTTCAAGGAGGAATCTCACTTTAGAAATGTTGAAGCTCCTAAAAGGAAAATAATTTATAAGAAGTTTAGGGAAACTCCAGGGAATATTGAAGTACATGAGGGTTTAGAGAAAGAAGTTGGTGATATTCTGGGCAACATGGCAATGTCTCCTCCTCTACCAAGTTAAACTGAGGAGTTTGAGAAAGAAGATGAAAGATTGGAAGAGCATGATTTTCAGGAGATGGGTGACTCAATAATATTATCACATGAGGAAGAAGAATTGACATCTTGGAAACTAAAAGGGAAATCCCCTTTGGTGGAAGAACAATTCTCATTCCCTAAGGAACTCCCAGAAAAAGAAGAAAAATAATAATTTAGGCAGGTCTATTCTTGTCTAGACCATAATTTATCATTAGGAAGAAAGTTGAGGAATTAAAATTCCTCAAACACAAATTAGAGCATATATAAATTCTCATTGAACAACTGAAAACTAAGCTCATAGATAAGAATGAAGAATTGACATTAGTAAAGCAACAAAATGGTGGAAAAAGAAAAATAATTGCAATTGGCTAGTGAACAGAGTGCTATGAAAAAATATCTTCAATGGATCAAATTATACAAACAAAGCTGACTTACTGGCCACTCAAGAAATTATGGGATGATACTTGCATAAATCTTAATGAGTTCAAAATATCAAATCAGAACTAAGAAGCCAGATGGAAGAGGAGAAGAAGGCAAGGAAAGAGTGGGAAGAAAAATTCTATAAAATGGAGGAAGAAAATTTAAATGTTTGGCAAAGATACAGATGGTCTGTATAATGAGTGAAATATTACTCACATGTAGAAGACCTTCTCCTACATACAATGTCTTTCTAGAAGAGAAATTTATCCATTGGCAACTATCAAGGATTTCATGTGGCCTTCCACATGAAGTGAAGGATGAAGCAGAATTCATGACAACATATTCCTCAGCCAGTGCAGAGCAAAAAAATCTTCTTTGTGAATTTTATCTCTACAACTTTATGTTAGAAAAGAACACAAGCTTCATGATTAATCTATATGTGGGGAAAACCAACTTAATGCATTTGTATCTATGCTTCAGAATCAAATAGCTTGAAAGAAAGGGATACTTGAACACTTAATAAAGGCTAGTTCCTCTGCCTATGTGTATGAGAGCTCATTATGGAAAACCATTTGCATTTGTCATAAATTTCAGATCCCATGCCTTTGATAACTAATTTAAGGCACATTATATTGTCAGCCTACGAAAAGTATTGATGCCTTCACCTCTTATGAAGAGAAAAATTTGAGGACATTTATGATGGATGCCTGAAGAGATGGGAATTCCTCACTGTAGCATTAAGAAGAAGAGAAGTGATATCTCCCACAAATTTAATATGGAGTCTGGAAAGGGCCAGAACTTTGTGTACACTCATTCCTCAAATTGGTGAAAAATGCAGGGGTATGTGGATGGGTATGAGAACAAGGCATCCTCTCCTTCTTACACCCATGTATCCATGGCAGAATAGAGAACCTCAGGATCCCACTCACTTTGAGGATTGGTAGAAAAAGATAGAGGAAGGATCAAGATACAACACTTCTAAACAAGCATTGGGACATTCAATTTCAACCATTTGACCTTAGCAATCAGTTGGAATGCAGAATTCACAATCCTAATTTCAAATAATAGAGTTTGTAAGAGGACTTGCAAACAAGTAAGTGTGGGGAGATGATAGGCCAAAATATGCCTCATCAATGTGCAATGAATGATCTCATTTTACTCTCCTTTTAATCAAGTTTGACTGCATTTCATGGATTTTGTTTGATCTAGTATAAGTTAGGATGTAATTGTCCATCTTTTGTTTGATTTAGTTCTAATGTCTAAAAACTCCATAATTCCTAACAAAATGTGTGGAAATTTAATTTTTTTGAATGAATAGGTCATATTTGGTCAGATAAGCGAAGTGTGAAGCAACCAACACCTTTTTAAGGAAATTGGCTAGAATGTGGCTTAGTTCCAAAACTCCAACACTTAGCTCTGAAACTCCATCACTTAGCTCTGAAACTCTATCACTTAGCTCTGGAACTCTATCACTTAGTTCCAGAACTCCAACACTTAGCTCCAGAACTTTCGCAGTTAGTTCTCGGAAGGTTTCCCTTTGGTTCTAGAACTTCTCCAAAGTTCTAAAATCAATGGGAATCTTTTTATTCTATCAAAATCTGGTTATGGAGCAATTAATGGGCCCTCCAATTAGGAACATACCAATTTTTTTTTGGTTATTCATACTCCAGATATATGTATGTAAGACCAACAGGCTATATGACCGGCTCATTTTCTAAATTTCATATCTACTTTGGGCACTATTTTGTTTCACTAGAACCTATAGGTGGATAAACAACTATTGAACACTCATGATTGTAAATGCATCTTCGATGAAGAAATATATATAAAGAACTGAAGATAGATAAAAGATGATGATATAGAGATACATACATATACATAGTTAAGTTTTGTAAGATAGAACAATTCAATAATAAGATAGCCATTTCATTTTGAGAGTATCATACTTTGTTAACTCCTGATTCAAGGTGGAGCAAGGGCCCACTCCTCCAAGAAACATGATCCTTTATTTATTGGTATTTATATCTTCAAGCAATTTGTGTAAATATGTTAATTAGCAGTTCTGTAAGTACTTTTGATTCTTAAATTAAAATCATTACATAAGTTATTTATCGTCCTGCAGGTGTTTTAGTGTATGTTTCTATTTCCTCAAAATCATTTTAAACAATATTTCCAAAGTGTATTTATTTCTAGCAGTGTGTTTAATTTTGCATAATGTATTTATTTCCAACAATTTGTTTCATTCTGCAAAGTATATTTATTTCTAGCAGTGTGTTCAATTCTGCAAGATTCGTTCATTTTCAGCAATGTGTGGTTATTTCAGCAAGTTTCTTATAGGTTAGATTTAATAAGGATTTTTCTAGAAAATCTTAAAGACACTTTAAAAACCCCAAGAAAAATAAAAATAATAAATATCTACAATCAATTACTAGTTCACTAAGATTCTTCTTGTTGCATATAGCTTCAGACACACCCCTGGTTTGAATATGACATCAACCATGAGTTGATTAAATGAAGGGAATAACGACACCCATAAGAGGCCACCCCATAATTTTCTGATCTTCCTTACTCCCATTGTTAGGAGGGTCACCATTTTCATTATTGTCTTCAATCATCACGGGTATTTATTTTGAAGTGTTTATGAGCGAGTCGAGAAGATGATTGATTTGAAGCACTTGTCTTGTCAAACTCAACATCCCCGTTGATGAAATATTTTTTGGTCTTTAGATTAATTGACATGTACCCCATTGAATCTTTAAAGTATCATGTAAAGATGTAGGTATTTAAATTCACATCCATTTGGACTAACATATGGTCCTTGCTTTTAAAACTCAAAGATGACCTATTAATGGTTTCTTCCTTAAAATTATTCTTATGGAGTCATATTATTGAGATAAATTATTGGTGACACAATGAGTAGTTATATAACTATTTAGGCTGCTTCTTCCCAATAATAGTTATCCAATCCCACATCCTTTATTATGCACCAAACAATTTCCATGATTATGCGGTTCCTTCATTCTACAACATTGTTTTGCTGTGAAGAGTGGGGTGCAATCAATTGATGATGAAATCCCTATTATTTTAGGTATGTAGTGAATTCATTATCTTGGTGAATTCCCCCATGATTTGAGGGGAAGAATTTTATATGATGCCTAGTTTTTTTATCAACAAGAGCTTTGAATTATTTGAAATCTTGGAATGCTTGATTTTTTTCTTGAACATGTATATCCACATTTTTCCGAATAATCATCAATAAAGAGGTAGAAGTATTAATAATATGAATAGGTATCAAAATAATTTTTGCAAATATTGGTATGAAATAGTTCCAATTTTTCTTTAGTTCTATACAAAATCTTGGGAATAATTATTTGATGTTGTTTTCCTAGTAGACAACTAGTGTAGATTTCAATCCATTTGCTTATTTGTGGAAATCCTCAAACCATTTACTTTTGGTAAAGTGAGACTAAGAACTCAGAACTGACAAGCCCATATCCTTTCTACCAAAATTGTGTAGAATCATCATCTTTTAACTATTAGTGCTTGATTATTACATGGCTCAAAATTTAATTAAAATAGTTTGCTTTTATTATAGTGTCTCTTTACGATACCTTGGGGATTATTGTCAAACCCAAAATAAGGAATACTTTATTTCCACTTATATAGTCAAACTCAAATAGAAAATTGTGATCCAATAGTTGGATGACTAATAGAATATTCTTACCTAGTCCTGTATGTATAAGACATTAGTGATTATGTAGTATCTAGTGCCATGGGGAAACCTTATATCTCTAGTATCTCAAACTTTGTAGGAAGAACCATGCCCCATTGAAACTATTTATTAGGATATGCAATAATTGTTGAGAACCAATCCTTGTGTCCTGTAATGTGCCTAGTTTCAATTGAGTCTACTTGCTAGATAAAACTATACAGAGACATCTTCCATTATTTTTGTAACTAGTACCTTCCCCCATCAAACTGTGTCATCTTCATGGACAATTTGTTTGTGATTACGCTTATTCTTCCAAGTGTTTTTGTTTTATCCACAATATTCCCGATTAGAAGACTACTTGTTATTGCGAAAATGCTTTTATTGATTGGGTTTGTTTTTGTTTGACTTGTTCATCAACCAATTCTACTAATAATCCTTAACATTGTGCCCTTATTATAGGAATGCCATTATTTTTACTTCCGGATGTTTGGGAATTATAATTTTGATTATAACCTTGTTTCTTGTTGAAATTTTACATGTTTTCCCCTTTGTAGTTAGAATCAAGAGCATGGTCATATTCATTATCTACTTCACATTGCATGAAATCCTCTTGCCACAACAAGTTAACCAAATTTTTGAATGTTAATTTTTGTTCTATGACATTGAGTATTGTCACAACATCACTGAATAAGGGTAGAAAACCTCTCAATATAATGGGTATGAGAGTCATATGACACTTATTATCCAAGAGATAATAAACAAGCCCTTAATGTTGTGATTCTATGCAAAAATTATTTTACAAATTTAGAGGATTTTATCTTCAAATTGTGTAATTGACTATATGCAAGTGGAGAATGGTATTTTGATTATATGCCTAAAAAAATTATTGAGCTTGTCCCACATTTATTTGAAAGTGATAACGTCTCTTATGTGAGGTTGTACCTCATCTGTGACTTCAAACATGATTATAATCTCAAATTTTTTATTTGACTTGTCCCATTTTTGTTTCTCATCAACATCATTTATATGTTTAAAAAAGATCCATTCACAATAGAATACAAGTATTCTAACTCCAAGCAAGATTTTAATTTGGTTTTCCACAACATAATTATCTCCTTTTAAGAGTCCTGTGAATTTGGTAGAAAGAACTTATGACCATTTGCAATTGTGCAAAAATTGAACTAAAATATGGGAGATGGATTGGTGCCTTATCAACCCAAAAAGGTTTCCATTTCTAAATAACATCGCTTTGATATACCAAACCTCTCTATATACACACCCTTCCAATCTACCCATCAATATGTAGAAGAAACTTGTCCTCTTGATATAATTACTTGTACATGTGAGAGATGTTAATGCATGTGAGAGTAGAGTGGTACATAGAAATTACATGAATGGGATTTTTCTGACCAATGAGCCTACTTAGAGGGAGATTGTTGTACATGGGTGACAAGTCCCAATATAGTCAAATTTTCCCAAATTTAGGATTTATGTCAAATGATGGTAGTGGATGAGAAATAGAGGGAAAATAAATTAGTGTAGTGTTGTTATTACTCCCTAAAATTTTATAGGTATGATGTAATATATGTCATTATTGTAGCTATGTTAGCATTAAATAAATTAGTTCAATCATGATGATATGACCTATAAATTTGAACCAAAGGAACTATATATACCAAATGATATGAAGAGATTAAAAGATCTCGTGAATGTGTTTGTGTTTTAGTTTTTGCAAAAAAATACATGCATAATGGTTTGAAAATTTATGGAAACCTATAAATTAACACGATTTTTTTGTTAAAACAATAATGTAGTATGGAAAAAATGCTCCCTCTAGTTGGGAAAATTTGAAATTGAGGGATTTTTAAAAATATTTTGACGGGAAATTGTGCCATTATGTTATCGAATGCAAAAATAACTCCTCTTTTGGTTTATGAGAAAACTATCAATTTTTTTGTCTTTATTTTCTAAGACGCCTCCCTATAAACACTCAAATTTGGTAATCACACTCTTTACAATGTTTTTTTGACATTTCTCTCTTGCTCAAACAAGTGCACTTTACCCATTCTCATATGGTATGTCTATAGGTCTCTTGTATAAATTTCTTGTTCATACACACTAATTTTTTGATAGTTTCTAAGAATTGAATGAATGCAATCCATTTAGAAACTCCACTTGTCTTCTTCCAAACCCCGTACTTGATTTCTCCTCTAGGGTTAAAAACGTAAAGTAGGGTCAGTTGTGCTATATGGTCCCAACCTTACTATATGGTTTTGATTTTTCTCACTCCGATCCTGAACTTTCAGTTGCATATTATTGTTTTGGTGGTTTACTCCTCCTCAGTTAGCCTAAATGTATATTTAAGTAAGTATATATAAGTATATATAAGCGAGTGAAACTTACCTCATTTAGAACCTAACACTCTTATAGAATATTATAGCAAAAGATAACACATAGGGCACCCAAAATTACCCACACTTTGCAAATACCTCTACACATTCATTAGGTCAGCACTTTCTATAAGACCGAAGCATACCACTAGGTCTAAGGGAGTGATTCCCACATTCTGCAAGCATCCATAGTCACTCACTCAAGTATATTTACAAGAGAGAACCTCAAGTCAAATTTTTTTCAAAGAAATACTATCAAATGTGATTGCACTACAACTAGATATCACATGCTAAGTGGAGAATGATGTGTAGTTTAAAGCCTCTTTAAAGTAGTGCCAATGTCACTTTGATGGATGAGGGTGCCCAAAACTAATACAAATGACAAACCTAGAATTTTTTAGATCATAGTTCTAAGAAGGGACAAGACCCTACAAATAGGTCAAGATTGTATGGATGTTCCTACCCCTACTTTGTACAAATTTTTCCTACGAGAATCTTCACATCATAGTTCTAGTTTTGAATCATCATCGTGTAGATTCCCTTTTTCCATCATTCATATCACCTAGAATTTCCCAAAATATTATGTAATAAGCTAAATGCAATCAATCCCTTGTATTTATGAATTTGTATTATATCATGTACATTTTTTGTAAGTCTAATCCATTATTATAATATTGAATGCTTAATGTTGGAAGTTAATTAATCAAAATAATCCCATGTAGCTTCTATTTCATTCCTTTTTGGTTATGTGTAAATCTTAATCCCAAATCTAAAAGGGTAAATTTTTTTGGTGAACTGACTCTTGAATCAAACATCGTGTCTCAAATGCATTATGGCCCTAGGTTCTCTATTCCATTTTATTAAGTTTGGATATTTTTCTTTATCGTTCGAATCTCGGGGATCATTTTTAGTATCTATGCAGATTTCCCACATATTCGATAAATATACCACCCATGATTTCTCTCGTGCCCAAGTCCATGATGATATATTTTCTAATATTATTTTGACTATCAATGTTGATCATGCACAAGGTGATGGTTCCAATAATCACTTTGAAAATCATAATCGGGACCTTATTGACAATGATGCCCAAAAATTTGCATAGTTTTTACAATAAAATACCTCTAACATTGATATCCTACTATACACTACACGAGATCAACTTAAGCATGCTCCATCATCTAACTTAGAGATATCTATTATGTCCACATTTGCGGGGGAATCTAACATTCGATGCATGATATCTTTATGCCTATTCATGTAACCAATATTTATACTACCCTCCCATATCTAATTGGTCACATGCTTCTTTATATGATACATAAGCTATTGAAATCCTTTTCACACATCACAAGATCAAATTTTGTAATTAAAACATGGTGTATCTAATTCTCCTCATGTTATGGATTTCACTCAATTAATACATAATAAACTAGATCTAGAGGTGGCCTCTTATCCTTTTCCTCTTAGGTTTTTTGCACCTAAAATCCCTATACATGATGGAAAAGGTGATCCCACATAAAATATTAGATCGTTTCATGTGGCTTGCATCAATTATGCATTTTATGACATCTTTCTTACTAAGTTATCCCCAGAGTCTAAAGAAATTTTTATTGGAATGATTTTATGATCTCCCCACACATTTTGTGTGCTCTTTCAATACAACGAAAAAATCAATTTAATGCACACTTTTCTATAAAAATTTTGGATAATATTTTTATGTAAAAATTTCCAAGATACATCAAGGATCTAATGAACATATCAATGATTATGTCTTGTGTTATCAAACCATGCTTACCAAGATGAATAATATCCTAGCTGATAGTGAATTACAAGACCTTTTTACACAAATTTTTCGTCAGTCCTCAACAAGAATTGGTCATGTTCAACAAATTTAGATCATTTGACCATATTTTCCATACACTAAAAGAATATGAAGCTAAGTTGTTACATATGAATAAGCTCAAGTATGTTTCTAGCACTCCCAATACATCTAACACTAAATTTCACAACAAATTGACGTTTAAAAGAAATACTAATTATGCTAAGGTTTCTTCTAAAGACACTCAAATGCTATTACTCAACATAACAAGATAAAATTATAACCCACACGATGAAAGTTAACATGTTTACCATGTGATCCTCACATTTTCTTAAAACAATTACTTGAGTGTAATATTGTGTCTCCCTCTCTCCACCATCTAAGGTTAATGTAAGCAAGCCTCAAAGTAAGATCTTTAATGCCAAATATTATTACATTTATCACCGATGTATTGGTAATTCTATGGAAAAATTCATAAATATTATTCATGTTATTTAGAACCTTATTGACTCTAATTCCATTGAATGGGATGATCCCACTGAATCTTCTAAGCCAACAAACAACAATTCTAAGTTAAAGATATTCAATGATCCACTCCCTAAGAATACAAGTGATACATATACTTCTGAAGTGCATAATGTTCATCGCAGTATGCCACCACCACATTCTTATGATCATTCATTAGATGCTATCATTAGCACTATTACTCATATGTCACCTTCTACACCATGCATTTTTTTCAAAAAAATTGATATAGATGACACATTTATTTATGATACATTGTCTATTCCTATCTCTATTCATCAAGCACCTATACATGGTGTATTGGTTGATCCACATAATAGATATAATGTGTATTTCTTGTCATTTATTCAATCTATTAGTATCTCCATTTTGAAGCTTATATATAATTATGATCCTTGCTATAATCGTATCATGTTACTTGTCACTGTTGGTCCTATTACCACACTAGTTTCATTCTTGGTTTCTAGTTCTCTTAGCTCTGGTACCTTATGTCTCAATCTCCCTTGGTTACGTTATCTTAATGCTACCTAGTTAGTTATTCACTAGTGTATCAAGTTCATTCATAATCAATATGTTGTTACTATTTGAGGTATCTCTTTTGAAGCTCCTTCCCTTAGAATTCCTAGTCATTCTCCTAAAACTATACACATAGCTCTAGTCCTCATGTTAGGCCTTTGGTTGCACAAGTTAATTCTCATAGTTATATTATTCCTCGACCTCTGACTAGCCCTTTCTCCACATATATTGCCTATAGTGTATTACATTCTCGTAGGATGCCCCATTGGTCCTTTCGTACACAATATCACTCTACATCTCCTCATCGGTCTTTGAGGGATACTTGTTCTTCTAGTCCAACATAAAAATATCATACATCACATATTGATCGTTCTACTGTTATACATTACTCTTCTCCTAGGCCCTCTTTGGCACATATCATACTACCAGTTCCATTTGATAGTTGAGTAAAATTCTTTGGAACATCCGAGGCCTAAGTCTCCATCATCTGTGGTGGGAGATTCACCTCATTAGAAGGTTATCATTGGATATATTACATGCTATCCCCTTTCTTGTACATAGTTATACACTAGAAAATATAAAAAACACTAATATAATCATACAAACTAAAAACATTCAAATATTTTTAAAATTATAAAAAATTAGGACTTGTTTCTCAAGCATACATTGTTATCATTTTACATTATAAATGTTTTTATATCCTTATAGTTTTATAGATAATATTTATTTTGTTACACACATGCATTTACCGTATATTGAGCATGATGCGGACATACAAATTGATACATGATTATGGGAGCTATCATGGTTCCTTACATAATTTTTCTGGGGCATCCCTCCATACAATCTAGGTGTTATTATTTTATTATAGTACCTTTTTCACTTCCTTATCATGTTTAATTACATACATAATGTATTTTTATATATTTTGAGATAACATGGCTAACACATGTTTCTTGTGTAGTGTTTGAAAACTCATTATTCTATACACTTTTATATATCACTTGCTATGTCATTTCATCACATTATGATACTCTTGTTTTCTATACATGCTTGCTAGTTGTGTGTGTAGTTACTTGTTTACTACTTTGATTGTGACCTAAGGGAATTGTTTGTCTTGTGACACCGTGGGTGTCCCATGTTTGTGGAATTATGCCTTCTTGTATAACATTTCTTGATTATAGGCTCAAAGGCCTTGATTATTTTTCAGCACCACAAGTGTCCCATGTTTGTCAACACTAAGCCTTTTATGTGAAATTGTTTTTCACTTTATTTTTACACTTGTTTCTACTTACATATGCACTATTGTTACTATTGCTACTAGTTATCTTATTGAAATTGTTGTTACTATTATTCTTATTACTATTGTTTCTCTTGTTGCACGCAATGACATATACCATACATATCCACTGTTTAGGAAGATGTTCATAATGGTGGCCACTAGATTAGTCCTTCATGTGTTTTCTTTGCAAATTATCGAGACATGGTTATAAATCTATTATTTTTATCTACATACTCAAACCGTTGGAGCAAAAAGTAGCACCATGCGATTATTGTTAAAGATCCCTAATTTCACTAACATGGGAGTGTCTCTCAAGTTGTGGGAACTACTACTCGAGACGGACCTTCAAAGAAGGCCAATTCCTCTATCTAATCCTATTGATAACAGTAATCCTAATACAAAAGAAAATATTAAACTAAACATATCAAGGGACTAGGGTTAGAAGGAGATGCAAAAAGGGAAAACCTAATCTAAAAGGGGTGATGATAGCACTAGAAATGGGGGGGGTTGAACTCTCTCCATGAGGGGAAGGAAAGGGAGAAAGTGGGATAGAGGGCAGAAAAACATGCCACATATAAGAACCATGCACACTCCACTTGCCCACGCATTAAAAAACATGGAACCTATAAGAAAGAATATGCACACAACATGCCAAAACAAATGGAAAGACAATACTGCAAGTAAAACAAGTTAGGTCAGACAAAACGTGCCAAAAAATAGATTCTACTACTTAAAATATGCATAATCGTTATAATCATGACAGAAGGTGCACGATTACATTGCATCGACCATTTTGAGATTTGGAACTCATGGGAAGTTTGCCAAACATTTTGGCATGGTGTTCTACAACAAAGAGAAGCTCAAGAACCACTAAAAAGACCCTTCAAATGGGAAAATTTTACATATATATATAGGAAATGAGATCCCATCTACTAGACATTAATTTTGTGATAGGTAGTTGAGATACTTAAACTTCCATCATTAATTACCAGCTCGTAGGTGATGCTCCTATTGTCGATTGGTAGTGTTCCTTTCCTTACCACTGACAATAGCTTCATCCTTCGCTTATAAGGCAAAAACATTGATCCGCAATCTTGGTTAGTTTCATCTGTACATCCTTTGTCTATGGATGAGCCATTCATATGTTCATCATTTGAATCCTACCTTTGGTTGGTAGCACAGTTCCATGCTACTGAAATTTGCCAGATCTACTCATGCCGCCGCACACCATGTTGCCAACTCATTGTCCTACATTGTTGAGCTAACCATATTTTCTCATGGTTGGTAACAATAAAATATGCTACCAACTAGTAGCATCCGTGTCACGAATTGACCCACTCGCTCGTGTTATGACCCTGCCTCTACTGTGACCACTCATGTTACCAGCTTGGTAACTTCATTCTCTCTACCGACTAGTAGCATATAAAAATGCTACCGACTGGTAGTATCCTTAGATGCTACCAGAAGGATTTACCTCCCATCTTGCCGACCGAATTGGCAAGCTCATGTAACTCACCATTATCCTCTCGTGCCCAATTTACTAACCCAACTCGCCAAGCTTGTCACATCACAACTTGTCGAGCTCATTTTATCATGCAACTCGGCCGAGCCAATCTTCTAATTTGTTTATCCCACCGACTCATATTTGGCTAAGCCCATTCTAATAAGTTGTCCAAATATATCTCGGGGGTGGTAAATTTGAGACAATAGTTTGGAAACCTCCAGGGGAAATTTTTTTGCTAGATGAAGAGACTAGTAGCCTTGAAGCATCCATAGGGGATGGAGTCAAGCCAAAAAATTTCTGTAAAATTGATCTTCTCCTTTGAAAACATGTCTCCTAAATCCATATGAGCTTATCATCTAAACTAAAACTACCTTGGCCTGCTCTTAAAGCTGATTTTGGGATTTTGGATAAAACCTTGTAACTATCCCAAAATTGAAAATTTGACAAAGGCAAGGGCACATAGAAATATGGACCTATAACTAATATGTGGAGATCTAAATAAAACTTTGAAACTGCTCCAATTATCTCGATTCCACCATGAACCCCTAAAAGCTATGTACAAAAGGAAATTCATACATGTTCTAAATGGAACATGTAGAGTGTGTAAAAAAACTTGTTCTACTAAAAAAACCTACGTACCCTACTCTAACCAGAGACAAGAGAAGCTAAATAAAAATTGAAACAAATAGGGGAAATAAATCCACTTATTTACAAAACACTTCCATGTAAGTAATTTAGAAATGAACAAAGACTTTAATAAGAGTGAAAAACTGACATGAAGATGGTTTCTCACCCTTCTCCTCAAATTATAAACAAATAAGACAAATAAATACTTTAGTTGTTCTACATTTGGTTTGAGGTGTTGTTGCTGACCTTTGGTGCATTGAAGTTCATCCCCATGCCCTGAAATGAGCATGAATCATGGCTACTCTATTTTTGGATCCAAACTAGCCAAATACCTAATTAGGCAAGGGGATTTTGGAACTAATGGGCTATCCCTTGTGATTTTCCCATTCTTTTGAAACTCACCCCCATAGATGGGGAATTCTTGTAGAATTTCCCGAGGGTGGATGCTTGCAAGTTGATGTGTACTTTCTTCTTCTTCAAATAGCCCCGCAAAAGACTCTGCCTCCTTTGTGATGACTTATGATTTAGAAATGGTGTCATCATGGATCTCCTTCATGGTGGGTTCATCAAAAACATCAGATTTAATGAAATAAAGCAAGAAGCTCTCAATGATATCTTCTTTATCTAGAACCTCTGAATCTGATTTGTTATCCTCCATGTGTTCCTCTTCATTTGGATTTGATTCTTCCCTCTCTTCTGATTATGCATACTATGATGAATCAAAAATTATGATAATGTAGTGCCAACATGCACACTACACTTGAAGCATAGAGACTAATGGTCATCTTCTTCTTATGCTTGTTCTTCTACAAAATCAGCCTCCACATTTTTTTTTCAATCCCAACCTCTATTGAAGGCTTAACTAGTTGTGGCATTTGATTGAAGTTGAAATTTGCATCCAACTCTATTAGATTTATTGCAAGCTCCTCTCTACTAGGATCTTCAATTTGTTGTCCTCCTTGCCTAATTTTCTATTTTTTCTTCCTAAATTGGGTTTGGGATTGCAAGAGGATGGGTGAGTGGGATTCCATTAATTTTTACATTTTTAAGGTGGAGGGGGAAGGTTTTACACTTTCTTCTTGTGGAAGGGACTTAGGAGGAAAGTGGGTAGAAAAATGAAGGTGGGGTGGAAGAGTAGAAGATGGAGAAAGGGAATCCTCAATAGGGCAGCAAGCAAAAAGATAGGAATATGGAAAGTGGGTTGAGATGGCATAGGTTGGGGAGGAGGAATGAGAGGGATGTAAGGTGTTAGTGTAGGTTTGACCCATTGACAGGGGTTGCCTAAAAATAGATTCATGAGCCTCTATCAACTCTACCCATTTTGAAATTTGGGGCAGCATCTTAACCATGAAATCTAGATTTTGTCAAGGGCGTAACCAGTTTGGAATAGGGCTGACCCATGGACAACGGAACCCAAAAACAATTTTGAATACCTTTAATTGACATGTATCCCTATTCTACACCATACTTTCCTCCATTCTTTGAATCTTCCTCTACAAATTAGCATTTTCCATGAAGTTTCCACCATCAACTACATAACTATGTTCTTCAAAAACATCATGGTTAGAAAAATAACCATATGGATTAGTGGGGTTGGGTTACATGCATGTTCTTCATGATGGGGAATATAGAACTGATTTGGAGGAGGGATTTTGAAATATGGGGATGGAGGGAACTGATGGTGCTTCGCAAATAAGAATTCCATGAAGTGAATGAAGTCATGAATACACAACTTCATGAAAGAGGAAAATGGAAAAGTATGGAAAGGAAGGGAAATAATGAATGGAAATGAATAGGAGGAAAGGGAAAGAGGTCTGCTGATGAGATGATGGGTTTGTTAGAATAGTGGATTCACAAGATGTACTTGAAAGTGCCTCCAAAGGCTGAATCTCACCAAGTACACATCAAACTTGATGAAATGAAGTGGTAAGGTTCTTCAAATATGTCCCATTGGGCATTCCAAAAATGTTGGAGAAAAAAGTAGCACCATGGTATTAATCATTAAAGATCCCTACTTTCACCAACATGGGACCATATCTAAAGGTGTGGGACTTGCTACTTGAGATGGAACTCCAAAGAAGGCCGGTTCCTCTATGTAATCTTACTGCTAACACTAATCCTAATGCATAAAGCAAATCCTAAATTAAACATGCCAAGGGACCATAGTTAGAAGGAAATGCATAAAAGGAAAACCTAAGCTAAAAGGGGTGGTGAAAGCACCGAAAATGGGGTTGAATCTCTCCATGAGGGGAAGGAAAGGGAGAACATGGAAGAGAGTGTAGACAAACATGCCATAGAAAAGAACCATGCATGCTCCATTTTCCCATATATTGACAACACAAAAACCCGGAACTTGCGAAAGAAAGAAGATGCACACAACATGCCAAAATGAATGGAAAGGAAAGATTACAAGTAAAATAAGTTAGGGCAGACAAAACATGCCAAAAAATAGATTCTACTACTTAAAATATGCACAATTTCATTATAATCATGAAAAAAGGTGTAAGATTACATTGTAGAGGTCAAATTTGAGGTCTGGAACTCATGGGAAGTCGGCCACCATTTTAGCATGGTGTCGCTACAATAAAGAGAAGCTCAAAAACCACTAAAAAGATCCTTCAAATGGGAAAATTTTACATATATATAGTGAATGAGAACCCACCTACCAAGAATTAATTTCCTAACAAGTAGTTGAGCTACTCAAACTACCATAATTAATGCCTAGTTTGTAGCTGATACTCTTATTGTTGACCAGTAGTGTTCCTTTACTTGCCCTAGCTGGTAGCTTCATCCTTAAATTGTCAGTCAGAAACATTGATATGTTACTTAGACGGTTGCTTTCATACATCCTTTTTCCATGGCTGGGTTGGTCACACGTTCATCATTTGAATCTGTTGTCGGCCCGTGCTAGCACAACTCCATGCTACTAGATGGTAGCATTTGTGCGGGTGCACACCATATTGTCAACTCATTGTCCAAAGCACTATCAAGCTACAAATCTTTACTCATGGCCACTAGCAATCAAATCTACTACTTGGATGGTAACATCCATGCCGCGCCATCATCCTTGACCTACTCACTCTGTCTTTGTGACCCACTTTGCTACCATGACCACTCCTACTACCGATCAGTAGCATCAATTCTTCTATTGACTTGTAGCATATAAAAATGCTACTAGCTAGTAGCCTCTGTAGAAGCTACGGCGATTTACCTCCGAGCTTTCGACCAACTTGGTGAGCTCATGTAACTCACCATTCTCCTCCTGTGCCCATTTTTCTAACCCGACTCACCAAGCGCGTCGCGTCACAACTCACCCAACTCATTTTATCAGCCATCTTAGCCGAGTTAACCTTATAATTTACTTCTCCCACCAAATCATCTTTGGCTAAGCCCATTCTAATAATTTTTCCAAGCCCATTCTAATAATTTGTCCAAATTTATCCCGTGGGGGTAAATTTGAGACAACATAAACTCTTTATCACACACACCTCAAAAGAGGGGGCATTCATTTGGGTATATTATACACCTATAAAAACACATACATAATTATGGGCTTAGACATAAGAATACTTAAGAAAAAGTACTTAAAAACAACATCACATACATATTTTCAAGAAATCAAACATAAGGTCAAAAACGTACAATATGGGTAGGACCATACAAACATTCCTAACCCATTTCTATGGTTTTTTCTCGGGATAATACAACAAATTTCTCGGTAGTTTCATATTTTCACCTATAGGAACATGTTTTTACACGATTTCGGACTAAAATAACTCATTTTAGATCGGTTTTAGGGGGCATGAAGTATTTCATTCCTTATTCTTTACAACACTCAGTTTCAGTTTTAGTTTCAAGGATATTGGGGGCATGGGTATCCTTTTTCCCGACTAGATTTCAACACATTTCACCTCTATTCAATTTCTACTTGGTTGTGTGATACATGGGGAGAGTATGGGGAAACTCATTCTCTTTTATAATGTGTGTCCTAATTTACAAAATTGGGCCTAGATCTATTTGCGGTGATGTGGTCCATGGGGTTATAAAAGGTATCAAATCAAATAATTTATTCATAAGTAATTTTTCTTCTCCTCTTACACTTAAAGGGGAGGATATCATAGTTCTTAGTGAATTTTATATACAATCCTATTCCTTCATTAGGTTCTTCGATCCTCATTTTTCCCTTTCTTTAGCATTCATGTGTTGGGTTCCATACACCCGATACTCTAGCATCTCCTTGACATAATTGGGGACTGATCACCCTCAATTATTTGGAAAATTTCAACAATCCAAATCTCCAAGTACAAGCAAAGAACGAGAAACTCTTCCCTTCACAAAAAATACGTTTATTCCTTCCATGTTTTGCATCTCTTTATTTCACTATTTATAGTTTCATATTTCATTTACATTACATATTTTCATTTGAGTTAAAGTTCAATTCTTTATCATGGAAATTGACTACACTATGTGTTGTAGGTTTCATCATGGAGTGTGCCAACACCAACACAATGGGATCTTGCAAAATAAACATCGAGTGAAGACAAAGTGTGTCTACACACTTAGGTATCTTTTCCTTTAAGCATGTAATTTAATTTCATACTTAAAGGGGAAAATGTAGACACTCAAATTTAGTAATTATACTATTTGACATTGTTGGTTTTGACATTGCTCTCTTACTCAAACAAGTACACTTTACCCATTCTCATCCAGTACATCTCTAGGTCTCTTGTCTATATTTCCCGGTCACACACAGTCATTTATTGATAGTTTCTACGAGAATTGAATGCATAAAATCTATTTTAAAACTCCAATTTTCAGCTTCTAAAGATCATACTTCAGATTTATCCTCTAGGGTAAAAAATGTTTAGTAGGGTCAATTTGTGCTATATCTGATCCTAACCCTACTGCACACTTTTTCCTTGCTCACTTTTGTTGCATATTAATCTTTGGATAATTTACTCCTCCCGGTTGGCCTTTGTAACTTAAATCACCTTCGAAAGCATATATAAGTAAGTGAAACTCACCTCATTTAGAACCTAACATGATTTTGGAATCCTATTACAAAATCTAGCACAAAAGGCACCCAAAGCTCCCTATAATTTGTAAATACCTATAGACATTCATTAGGAAGAACTATATAAAATTTTGAACCTTCTCACTAGGTATAGGGGACTACTTGCCACATTTTCAAGCATCAAAATTCACTCACTTAAGTAGATTTTCAAGAGAGAAACTCAAGTCAAGCTTTGTCAAAGAAAGAATGTGAAATCTGATTGCACTACAACTAGATATCACATGTTAGGTGGATAATGACGTGTGGTTTGAGGCATCTTCGGAGTAGTGCCAATGTTGGTAGTAATAGGGGACCCAAAACCCAAATCATGTTTTTGTAGGAATCTCTATCCATGGATAGGGTTTGAAAGGTTGAAAAGAGTATTATGAGATTCTGTAGTGTGATCGAAAGTGATTGACAGAGAGTGATAAAGATATTCGGAGATAAGTGACAAACCCATAAAGTTACAAATCATGGTTATGTCCAAGGTCAAGACCATACAAATAGATCAAGACCATATGTAAATTCCTACCTCTACTATACGGTTTTTCCTATAACCATTTTTAGGTCATAATTCCAGTTTCAAATCATTCCCAAGTCTAGATTCCCTTGTTCCATCATTTAGATCACCCAGAATTTCCTAGAATCATCTATAATCAGCTAAGTGCACTCAATCCCATGTATTTATGAACTTTTATTATATCATGTGCATTTATTGCAAGTATTAATACATTGCTCTAATATAAAATAGTCAACGTTGGAAGTTAATTAATTAAAATAAATTCATGTAGCTTTTATTTCACTCATTTTTGTTGTGTTAATCTTAATCCCAAATCTAAAAGTGTGAAAACATCCCCTTTACATTTTGTACATATTTTCAATCCAGCCAAAGGCTACTTAAGTACCCAAGGGGTTGTGGGGCCTATGGTTCTATCCCAATTTTTTTGTTTTTTTGTTTTTCAATTCTTCCATTTTTGGAGCGAATAATATGGGGTGGGGGACATATCCCCCAAATCTTAATTTATAAGTGTTTGGATTTGTTTCTCTAGAAGTGGATGAGACTTTGTTGTTATCTACTAGAATGTGCTAATTTAATTTTATGTTTTTTCAAGGCCAAGTCGAGGTTAAAAAAGGAAAAGAGGAATCTCAAAATCACAAATTCCTTGTACCAATTATCTAACATGGTTGGGATAACCAACATAGCCAAGTTAGTGATTGAATTGTTGGGAATGATGCCCGTTTTGGCATTTAAAATTCTACTAAATTTAGATAATTTCTATTTTTAGAAATACTCTAAAAATAGAATTTTAGGATGTTTTAGGACTTATTTATTTCATTCATGTGTTTGTTTATTCAAGTAGGACAAAATAAGTGATTTCCTAAAAAATAGTTGAAATAGTAAAAATAGATCATCAATCTGCTGATTTTCGATAAGTACAAATTCATTTGGTATTAGATCATGGTTCTACAAGTAATAGATTATGTCAATTCTACTTCTAGAGGTAACTTTGAGTATTGATGATCCAAAAATGGATCTAAAATACCAAATTCTATGTATTCTCCATATTTGATTCTTGTAAAGCATACCCTAAACATGTTCATTATTCTAGGAAAATGGTTAAGTCAAGTTAAATGGTTCCTAACATTTAACTAGAAAACTTAAATGTTAGGAAAACAAGGCCAAAACATGCAGGAGTACACTAGTGAGTTCTGGAAGAAAGATTTCCAGATGGGAAAAGATGTAGCAGATCGAGACCTTCTAATGAAGTAAATTAGTGGAATTCATAACCATCTGAGGAGACCAATACTCTTGGCCAATCCGGAAGATGTAGACGAGGCTTGTTCTCAAGCCCACTACTTAGAGATGGATAAGAAAAAGAGTTCATCTACCTCTCAACATGCTTCGAACAAAGAAGATGAAATCAAGCCAAAGGGAAAGGAAAAATGGAAAGGTAAGAAGAATGCTACTTCCATTAAGGATACTAAAGTTCACTGTGGTCATTGTGATGTTAACACTCATTCCAAGGAAAAATGTTGGAAGCTCCACCTGGAATTACATCCCTTAAAAATAAGAAAAATAAGAAGAAGGCCATGACGCCCTAAGGAGAGGAAGTGTTTTTCAAAAAAAGAGGTGGATGAGATATGTGTTTTTCCTCCATCTCAGAAGAGGTATGTCTAGGTAATAGTAGTAATGCTCAAGAAAATTAACTTACTAAGCTCTTTCATATAAAAATTCAGTTGAAGAAGACCAAAGTGGATGCTTTTTTGATACTTATTCGCAAGCTAATTTGGTTAGTAAAGAGCTAGTTGATAGGCTGATGTATGAAACTTACAATCATCCAATTTCATACTCATTGTATTAGGTAAATAAACATGTAGACATCAAGGTTACTAAGCAATGTAAGATCACATTTGGTATTGATAAAAATTTCATTGATGAAGTTATTTTGGATGTTGTTCCTCTTGATGTGTGTGGCATAGTGTTTAGTAGTCCATATTTGTATATCAGAGATGCCATATTCATGAGAAGAGCCAACCAATACCATTTATGAAGGATGGTAAAAGCTACGTCATTTCAGCCTTTGCAGGAGACTCAAATATTTCTTTGGTAAGTGTCATTGAAGCCCAAAAACTTAATGCTAGTGGGATATTTTCTTTACTTCTTATAAGGGATAAAAAAGTTGAGGAAGTTATCTCTAGAGACCACTCATAACATAGTTACTAACAAAGAGTAGAAGCAAATGGGAGATTTTATTCATCAGTTCAAGGAAGATCCTATGGGGCTGCCCTCGGATAGGCCAATTGAGCATATGATGTAGTTGTTACTCGATGGTCCGCTTACAAACTTGGGATTATATAGGCAGCCCATGTAGGATGCCTACAAAAATAAACAACAATTACAATCTTTGTTTAAGAAAGCACACACTTCGGGGTGACTGGTCACTCTAGTGTGTCGATTCTATTGAGCACTTACATAGGTATGATTTTTGGCTAAACATGTAGATAACGGTTGCTAACTTTTCCAGGAGCTTTTCATGTAGTGAAGGAAAGTTGGGGTTATGTATGCCATTTTCGTTTCTTACCAACCATGGGTAAGTTTCTCCTTGGATTTTATGGATAGTTTTCCTACTTATAGAAAATGGTATGATGATAATTTTGTGGTAATAGATCAGTTTTGTAAAGTGGGTATTCACATTCCTTGCAAGAAGACCAGTGATACAACGGAGTTATTTATTGTTGATGTGTGGGTTCATTTTGGTTTTCCTAATTCTATTATGATAGACAGGGACTCATGATTCATTAGTGATTTTTGGTCTATATTGGGGAGAAGATGGATACTATGAGGTCTACCGCATGTCATCCAGATCCAGATGAGTAGATAGAGGTGGTAAGCCATACCTTGGTCTAATTTATGAGAGATCCTAGGATTTGGGATGAGGATTTGGCATATATCCAACAACCTTATGACAGGATATTCCTACTTCTACCAATAAAACTCTTTTTGAGACATGTTTTGGTTATTTTCCTAGGAGTGTAGTTGATGTTGTTTTGAGATTACCATATAGAGACAAAGAAAAGTGGGACTGGAAGTCCACAAAGATGATATATTCATTGGAACAATCCAAAAATATACCTCTAGGTGTAGGAATGGTATTCCAGAGAAGATGTGGGGAAGAAATTTCCTCACCTCATTAGTCCTTAAAGCTTTTAGGGACTTAAAAGCCTCAAATTGGGGAGGTATGATCCAAAAATGGATTTGAAATACCCAATTCTATGTATTCTCTGTATTTGATTCTTGTAAAACATACCCTCAACATGTTCATTATTCTAGGAAAAATGGCTAAGTCAAGTTGAAGGTGATCCAGACACCTTCGAATGAAAAAAGAAACCATTTTTGGTTAAGTTTTGTTTATTAACTATGAACTACCACATAACTGATGTAAAAATGCCTACTTTTGGTGACATTTTGGCTACATCTGCGTATCTGCCACATAGTTATGTCCCTTTAGCGCCAAAATGGAGAATCCAAATAGTTGTAAATGTTTGGGCTTCTCAAATGGTTCGTTTCACCTTCCTTCCATCCTTGGGGCAGAATAACTATAAGTATGGGTGCATTTATTCATTCTAGGCAAGTGATTTTGAGTGAGAAAAAGTGTGAGAAAAGAGGAGCTGTATTTCTTTCTTATTTTTGTTCATTGAGAGTGAGTTCTTCATTGTTGAGGATTGTGAGAAAGAAAATACAATTAGGAGTGTTGAATCCTTCTTGAAGGCCAATTATTGGTAGTAATTTGTATTTCTAGAGATTTACATAGTGAGAGGGAAGTAATTTTCTTACCCATTGGAGTTTTTCCCACCTTGGGTTTCTCCAGGATAAATTCTTGTGTCTCTTTTGCATTATTTTCCTCAATTTTCAGTATAGTTGTGATTATTTATGCACATTATATTGGTTAAAAGGAACTTAAGTAATTTTCATTCAGTTATCACTAAGAATAGGATCTGTTTATTGTATCAAGTATTTTATGGATCATTTAAAGGGATCGGTTGAAGAGAATTCTTTTTTGGAAGGGATTTTGGGACAATATTGTCAATGAGTATCAACCAATTGTTGATTGGAATGTTCTCTCTCAAGATCAGAAGAGAGTAAAAATGGATGAAGAGAAGGTAGATGCTCAAGCCTTCTTTTATCTTCATAGTGCTATAGATCCTAATATCTACCCAAGAATTGCTAGCTACAAAAATGCTCATGAAGCATGGGTTACCTTGGAGACTTCATATCAAGGCTCTATTAAGGTAAGAGAAACAAAAATCCAAACCCTCAAAATAAATTTTGAAAATTTAAGAATGTCAGAAAGTGAAGGTGTAGGAGATTTTTGCATAAGGGTAAATGATATGGTTCATAGAATGATAGTTTATGGAGAAACCATTGAAGATAAAATGATTGTTAGAAATATTTTGAGATATTTAACACCAAGATGGCTGCATATTGTGATCACTCTTGAAGAGTGTAAGGACATGAACACTACAAGTGTTGATGAATTAGTAGGTTCTCTTTTGTCCCATGAGGATAAGATGAATATATATGTAGGAAATCTAGAGCATGCACTTGAAACCAAGGCTATAATTTCAAAGCCAACGAGAAAAGAAAAAAAAAAAAATCAACAAATTCAAATAAATTTAATTTAAATGGGAGAACAAACAATTTTCGAGGGAAGAATAATAAATCCTTCATTTTTCATAATTACAAAAAATTCGTACACTTTATAAAATATTGAAGGAAATTGGTAGCAAAGAATCAAGCTAATCAAGAGGGTGATAATATAGAACTCTAAGATAAACAAAGTAAGATGAAATATGACTCAAATTATTGTATCGATGTAATGTAAGAAAAGATGATGCCAATAATATGTGGTTTCTTGATTTAGGTTGCTCAAATCACATAACAAGTCAAAAAGATGGTTTTAACATGTTAGATGATACCTTCAAAATTCAAGTGCATTTAGGGGATGGAAAATCCATTCAAATTGAAGGCAAGGGAAGCATGCAAATCACCTCAAGTAAAGATAAGGGTGAAATTAATGATATGTATTTTTCTCCAAGTTTTAATCATAATTTTATTAGTGTTGAACAACTAGTTTAAAATGGGTTTATCTTAAATTTTTGAAGATGGAGTTTGTTTGATTTTTGGTAAGAAATTCGGAAATATATTGATTGGAAAATCCTACATAGAAAATAATAGGATTTTTCACTAAGGATAAATTTGATTAATTGAGGTACTTATCTCTTTACCATTGATGATGTTAACATGTTATGGTATTCAAGATATAGTCATATCAATTTCAAAAGTTTGCATATTCTTGACACAAATGGTATGGTAAAAGGTATTCCCAAGCTAGATTCAAAGAAAAATGTTGCATGAAAGTAATGTATTATTGAGAAAAAACACATGGATTCCTTCCCTATCAGAAAATTGAGAGAAAACAAACCTTTGGAGTTAATCCATTCAAATTTGTGTGGACCAATGTCTTGCAGAAGTATTGGTAAGAATTTGTATTTCATTTCTTTCATTGATGATGCTACAAGGTTTATGTGGGTTTTTCTGTTAAAAGAGAAGAGTGGAGATTTTTCAATTTTTATAAATTTCAAATATTTGGTTGAAAAATAAAGTGTACATTCCATCAAAACCTAAGAACAAATGGATGTGTATTTTTAAAAAAATGAATTTTCTGAGTTTTTTTCTTCACAAGGCATCAAAATGTAGTTAACACCTCCTTACAAATTACAACATGATGATGTGGATGAAAGAAATAATGGGTCCATAATAGAATTAACAAGTAATATGTTGGAAAATAAGCACATGGAAAGATATTTTTGGGCTGAAGCAAAAATACCACAGTCTACATCATAAACATGATCCCTATAATGACAATTAAAGACATAACACCTAATGAGGTTTGATATGGTTCAAAACTATATATATATATATATATATAATTTAAAGGTATTTGGTTGTTTAGTTTTTGTTCATGTTCCTAATAAAAAGAGGAAAAAATTGATCCTAAGAGTGTAGCTCATATTTTCATTAGTTATAGTGATGAAAGAAAAACATACAAGTTGTATAATCCTATTAGTAAAACTTTAGTTGTTTCAAGGGATTGTAATTTTTTTGAGAATGAGATGTATGATGATATTGATCATGTAGCTAATAGGGTCATAAGTGAAGGGCTTAACTCCTTGAATAATATATTCCTACACAATTTTCCAATGCTACATGAAACGATATTAGCTCTTTACAAGAGACTAGTCATCCATCTGTAACAAATCCAAGTAAGCACAAGTGGTTGTTGAATCCACATAAAAAAATAAAATTTTAGATTTAAATTATTATAGAATAACTAAAAGTCCACAAGCTCAACAAGATAATTTATTTGATGATGCATATGATGAAAATACTATGTTTGCATTGTCTTCTATGGCTAGTGAACCTAGAAGTTTTGAAGAAGCTAGTCAAAGGAAAGAGTGGGTTGATGCTATGAAAATTGAGATGGATTCCATTGAGAGGAATGATACTTGGAAACTTATTCATCTTCCTAATGATAATTATTTCATTGGTACTAAGTGGGTCTATAAGACCAAAGAAAAAGCTAGACTTGTTGTAAAAGGCTTTGCACAAAATTTTGGTGTTGATTATGAGGAGACTTATGATTTTGTTTCAAGGAAATATACTATAAGACTAATTATTTTAGTTTCTACTCATAAAGGTTAGAAAATACATCAAATAGATGTAAAGAGTGTATTCTTAAATGGAATGATTAAATAATAAGTGTATGTGGAGTAACTACAAGGTTTTGAGGTAAAAGGTAAGGAATTTTTGGTAAAAAAGTTGAATAAGGATCTTTATAGGATCAATAAAGCTTAAAGATCTTATTACTCAAGAATTTATAATTAGTTTTTGGCACAAGCTTTGTTATAAGTCAAAATGAGCCAACTCTTTATATAAAATTATTCAATTCTAATATTTTGTATGTTTTCCTCTATTTAGATGATTTGATATTCATAGGTAGCTATATGGAGATGTATAGCTTCAAGGAAGATATGAAATCATAATTTGAGATGAGTGATCTTGGAATTATGAAGTAATTTCTTGGTATGGAGGTCCATCAAAATAAATAGGAATCATTTATTTCTTAAGAAAAGTATTTCCAAGATATGTTGTTGAAGTTAGATATTCAAGATTAAAAGGTCATGGATACTCCAATTGCAAGTGGAGAAAGAATAATGAGAGAGGATGACATACCTTTATATGATGAGTTTTTTTACAGTATGGTGGGAGGTTTGATTTATATCACTTTGTGACTAGACCCGATATAACTTATGGGGTTTCATAGTTTTTAGATTCATGGGTAATCCTTCACTCAAACACATGCAAGTTGTGAAAATATTTTTTAGATATGTGAAAGAGACTTATGATCATGGTATTCACTTCAGACTAGTAAGTTTATTACATCTTGTTTGATAATAAAATTTACATGGGAGAGGTTTTCTTGATGATAAGAATTATACCTCAGGTTATTGCTTCACATTGGGAATCAATTTGGTTTCTTGGAATTCAAAGAAACAAGACACTATTGAATTATCCTCTACTGAGGTTGAATATATAACCCTTGTATTAGCTTAGACACAAGAAATATGGCTGAGGAGAATCTTAGTTTATTTAAAAGAGGCTCAACTTGAGCTTACATATATATTTTTGATAGCATTAGGGAAATACAATTTTCCAAGAATCTAATTTTCCATGCTAGAACCAAACACATTGAGCTCAAACATCACTTTATCGAGACTTGGTCAATGATAAATATTTTTTCATCGAATATATGAGAAAAAAAGATCAAATTGGTGGTATAATCACCAAGGGATTACTGAAGCACACACGTGGAAGACTCAAGCAGATGATTGGAATTTTTCCCTTTGCATTAAAGGGGGAATGTTGGGAATGATGATCATTTTGGCATTTGAAATTATGCTAAATTTAGATAATTTTTTATTTTAAGAAATGCTCTAAAAATAGAATTTTAGGACTTTTTTAGGAATCATTTATTTTAGTCATGTGTTTATGTAGACACTAGTTTTCGATATAACTTCTCTCCTTCATCCCGCATTTATTCTCCTTCATGAAAATTTTCCTCTCTCCTTTCTTTACCACTAAATTCCATCCATTTACTCACCCAAATTTTAATTAATTAATGGGCTCCATGTAAACCCATTTAATAATTAAAATTTGGCATTATCTCACATATCCCAAATTTATTCAAATCATGGGCAATAATACATACATCCGACATCTCACTCCTAAATTCAAAAATGGGATGCATTATTGCACCTAACCATGTCAATCATGCTCCCCACTCCATCCTTATCTCTTTGACCTCATAATTCAAATCGTGAGCCCCGCTTGATCACATCATGTCTCTTAACCAGGTTACTTTACCCAACCCGGATTACCTAATAACCCACAGTCTAACCTCACCCCTAGGCTATAAATATGGGCCTTCCCCCTCATCCAAACAAGTTGAAAAATTTGGGAAAATGTTGTTTTGAATTTTTAGCCTCTTGTTTATCATAGTATCCTCATAATGTCCTTGTAATGACACTGGAATCCCCACAATACTCTTGCTCATGATTTGGTGGTTCACTTAGCATGGTTCATGTTGCATGTTGTGTTTGGATCAAATCAGTAGCTCCATCTACATACCAACATCTTCAGGTTTCTTTGTTCATCAACTTGCATTTTATCTGTTTATCTTGCATTTTATCATTATTCTTTATCACACGAGGGTGTGACCATTGAGAAAGCAAAGGATTCTCGAGTCCACTTATTCAGGTAGCCCTTGCATTAAACATCTTAAAAAAAATTCTCTAGTGTCGTTGAGTTCTAGGTTTGATGAGATCGTAGCGAAGAGCTCATCATCTACTTTGCACTTGTATTGTTCATCACCATATCCAAGGTACTAAGCCCTTGCATATTCGACATTGTTTAGTGTTTATTGATTTCTTGTACACTAATTTTGACAGAAGTAGGAAACTTTGATAAATAGTTTATTTAGTCAAGTAGGTTCAAATAAGTGATTCCTAAAAATAGCTAAAAAAATCTAAAAATAGATGTGAACTGTTAGTTTCGGATAAGTATGAATTCTTTTGTAGTCATCCCCAAATAAGTGAGAAACAATTTTTTCTCTAAATGTGTAGGTGACTCTATTTTTATCTACTAGAATGTGCTACATTAATTTTATGTTTTTGCCAAGGCCAAGTCGAGCTTAAAACAAAGGAAAAAGGAGCTCAAAGTCACGAATTCCCTTATACCAATTATCTAACTCGAGATAACCAACATAGTTAAGTTAATGCTTGAATTATGCAAGGGGTAGTGATATGTGTAGAAATAAATTCAATATATTGTTTTTAAAAACACTTCTTGGTCGGCATAGGATCCAATGTGTACGAGGCAGTTAGGGATTGCCTTTGCATGGTGACTTGATTTTCTCTTATGCTTTGGTTTGTGTTGTTTTTCCCACCACCTTTGTGTGGTGAAAACCACTTGTCAAAGTGTTATCTATTTCTTGAGTTGTAGGTAAGGTAAGATTAAAATTATTGTAATTTCTTCCTTTGTATAGAATAAGGCCAAATTTGTGGTAGGTTTTGGTTGTTTGAGAAGTTTTTTTTTGCCACGAGAAAAATGTACCATTACCCATGTCTAGATCCAACTTGGTGAGGTCTAATAATTACTCAAAGAGGATTTATTCTCATGTTGAAGTTATTTCTTTATAGCTTTGTGGAGGGCATGGATATCTATGAGTTTAAGGTAGTGAAGGGCCTTGAATGGATCAACGGTAACATGCTTATGATCACAATGAGAATGAGATTATGAGAGGATTCATAATATTGAGGTGAATTTTGTTTGAATATGGTCAAGCTTGAGGTTGACAAGAAAGGGGAAAATTGGTCACAACATAGATTTACAAATTGACATCAGGTAAAAATGACAAGGATATTGGGGCAATCTATAGTGTAGAGCTTGGGAGGGGGGTGTTGGTAAGGATGGAACTCGATGGAGAGTAGCATAGTAATAGGTTGGTGAAAAAAATGAAGAGGTGCAATGAGACCTTGTAGATTTCAAAGAAATCGGGAGGGATGCATCTTGATTATAGGGATATTTGTATGGGAAAAGCTTTGTAATGTATTTGAAGACCTTAATTTAAGTACTACAAGTGTAAAAATCTTATTAGTAATCACATGGGATTTGAATGGAGATATGCACTTGAAAAGATAGGGGTGATGGGTTTTGGAGTGGGAATTTCCCAATGTTCCTCCTATGGTAATTTTTTTCCTTAAAAATATTTTTCACAACAATGGTAGAAATCCATTTTTATGTAGCAAATCTTTTCACTCTCCTCTTTCTTTCCTCTCTCAATCAATTGTTTGTATTGTAGTGTAATGCCCAGATTTATTTTCCCTCTCCATTAGCACCGGATCATCTCAACAACCGTTTCTATAAAAATTTAATTAAAATAGATAAATAATTTAAAAAAATAAATAGTAATAAATATAAATAAATAAAAAATATAAAAGAACTAAGCACACATATATATAAATTATAACTATATTAAATATATAAAAAGTGGGAATGGAGTGGAGTTCTCGAGAAAGGATTAGTTGGAGAGAGGAATGGTGAAGTGTTGGTTTGGTGGAGTGTGGCGGGGGTTGGTGCGTGGTAGGGTGAAGGCATGGAGCTTCTGACAGGGCATGTGGGCTTCATAAATGGCATTCGGACTGTCATTTCCCTTGCATAAGAATCAACCACTTTGTTTGAGATCTAAGGCATTGACCACACTGAAACCCAAATTAACGTTGTAATTTAGTAGTAATTGGATAGTTGTAGCAAGTGCAAACACTCATAATTAAATAAGCATAACGTTGCGAGGGAGTGTGTTACACGAGCTCTCATAAATAGTCATCCTAAGATCAATACATTATGGGTTAAATAATTTATGCATTCAAAGATAAATATGTAAACCTAGTATCTCCTTATCTTAATATTTACAAATCATTTGATCTCTATCTAAAGCGGTTTTGATTTTCTGGAAAGGAAAATGTTGTTTACCTCTATTTTGTTCATTGTATGCAAAAGAAGGAGAACAAGGAGATGGAATGAAACTATTATTAAATAAGGATGATGTAGGATTTTTCATGGATAGGGATAGTACTTGAAAATAAAAGGGGGTCCAGTATCCATTTACTTGTTGATGAGAAAGTGATGATTAAGGGGTGCTTATCTCGAGGATGCCTTTTTGCACGATGCGGGCATTATTTTGGTGGTGTCATGATTAGGAAAGTTTATAAAATGTCAAGATGTATCACTTGTGGGAGAGAATTTGAGGTGGCATCACCGGTTCCTAATCATTCCCTCGGAAAGCTAGCTAACACTACGGATGTGAAAAGTGGGGATGAGCGAAGACACTTACATAATGCAACACTGGAAGCGTAGGAAAGAAGGAAAGAAAGATCAAATATTAGGATGTGATTCATTAGGCGTAACGACTAACTATATTATTTTTGGATTCATTTACATCTAAGAAACTATGCTATGTACATTGTAACCTTTACAAAACCATTCTACCACTTCACTTTTCTTGCTCCTTATCATTTATTTCGAGTATTTGTTGTATTGACTAAGACATTGAAAGTTCCTTTAATGTCATCCCACGTATGTCTCTGCAAGTTTTACCTCTTCACTCTTCCCCTATATGAAACCCACTGTTTATCCTTTCTCTGTCCTCCAAAACATTGTAGTTACAAGTGCTTGGGTTGGCAGGTATGGGAAATGTGGAATAAAATATAGGCCACTTGAACTGTTTGACAAAATGCCTAATAATAATAATATAAAAATAGTCTCACGGAAATTCGTTGGGAGCTTAATATGCTTTGAATGGTGTTCATGATGAGGCTCAAGGATTTTCAAGAAATTACCTAGCCAGATGTTATCCCTTGGAGTGCCACAGTTGTGGGTATGTGAAAATGGGTTCATTAAAAAAGCTTTAGAAACTTTCAAGTAGATGCAAAATGTGGGTGTTTAGAGAAAAAAGAAGCTTTGGAATAGTAATATTTTTTAAAGGGGCCTCAACCAAACTTGGTTTGATGGGTAGTAATAATTGTGGAGAATTATTAAATCATTTTGTGGAATAGGTATAGAATCTTTCAAGTAAATACAAAATGGTGGAATTGTGGATGCATGCAAACTACTTGACGAAATGCCTATTAGAGATGCAAAACCAAATCCCATAATTTTGACCAACTTCAGTCCTCAGGCATGGTCTCCTTACCTTCATATTTTATAATTTTTGTATAATTTGGTTCTTCATTTGCAATATAATAGAAATATTAAACCATTAGATACTTAAACAATTGGATATTTTAACTAGACTGTTAGTGCAAACAATAAAACTCCACCTTGTGATTTATGTTACCAACTTACAATTTGACCATCAACCATGTTGCTACCACAACCTTATATGTTGCTAACCAAGGTATCAAAATTAGGTGCTCGTGTCTGCTTTAGCACTGAGAGTTTGAGTCATCAACTAAAATAACCATTTCAATCTACTTGCAAAGTTAGAAAAACACAATATTCAGAGACTCGCAAAACAATTTTTTGAGCCTCAAAAAGAAATGTCAAATTGCATATGTGTCCCTTGTTATGTGGGAGTCACATCAAGCCTTAGATCAGCCTTGATCAACTATTTTTTCCCTTTTTGCCACCCCTCTAGGAGCCTGTTACCCCATCTTGTAGTTTTAGGAAGTTGTTAAAAGTGAAAAGTTGGTTTTCGTTTCAGCTCACCATTTGGACCCTGTGTGAAGAAATGTTTTTCCGCCTTCACAAACCTCTAGTATTTCTACTAGACAATTGCTTGTAAACTTTAGTTTGTGGAAAAACATGTTTCTAGATAGTTTGGAAAAGGGGTTTTATAGGCCTCTGGTCATTGTTTGACTAGGTCAAGTTGGACTAATTACGACCGGTGGCTCTGAAAATCAGCCACCAATTTTAACCCATTTACCAGTTCTACTGTTGTTGACTTTGGTGAATTCTCCATATATAGGGATCATGTAGGAATTTTTCCATGGAGCATTCATCTATCGGAAATTAGTTTTCGGACATGGTTTCTTAGCCATTGAGCTAAAATTGGTTGCTTTTACAACTGGCCCAATTACGACCGATGGCCCCAAAAACTAGCCACCATTTGTAAACCGTTCACTAGTTTTGAATTCTATCAATTCTTGAGAATTATTGGTATATATGAGTACATGTAGGAATTTACCCATTGTGTATTTTCCCATTGGAAGACAATTTTTGAACATGGTTCTTTAGCCTTGAGCCAAAATTAGACGTTTTCACAACTAGTAGAAAAATGTAAAATAAGGTCATAGGACCCTAGTCAATGTAATAAAATATCATGAAAACTTATTGAAATGTATAAATAACTATATAAAACTCCCTCTCTTGTGGCTTGTTGTGTGAAATGTGACTTTTGGAAAAATAGTGTCTCTCTCTTCTCTCTCTTCCCTATCTCTTTCTCTCTCCACCCTTAGTTAAGAAATGAAATGAAATGAAATGAATATATGTCCCTAACCCTCTCTTGTTGTGTGTGTATTATCATGTAAATGGAAAACTAAAAATGATAATTATACTAGATTTAGGTGGATGTCATGCCAACGATTTTCATTGACTCATGCTCACATGGTTTTGCAAGATGCAAATAAGATGGAAAAATGGTGTGGTTTTAATTCATTGTGTATTATTATAATTTATATATGTTAATGGAAAAAAATATATATGTATTACTATGTTGCATAAAGAAAGTTTCATCTTTCTATTGTTATTAAATAAAATATTGTCCTTTGTCATGCACGGAGTTGTGATAAACTTGTAATTGTTCTTTGTCATCGAGTTTAAAGAATTAGCCAAATATTATTTAATGCTCTTCTTGACTTCATTTATAGCTATGTTTTGAAACTTACATCATGTATGGTATAAAGAAGTATCTCTATATGTAAATTAAAATGGAATTGTGCTTTAAACCCCTTCAATTCTTCATCTTCTCTCGATTATTGCATGACTAGTAGGTGAGCTTTAACACTAGAAAGTTGAGAAACAACTTGAGATTTCTTCCATATTGATTGATCCCCACTCTAACCACGACCATCCTAAGTATGGGTGCTAGTGTTTACCAACTAATAGTTCTACTCTCATGTGTCGTGCTTCGATAAGACCTTGTGATGATGAGTTGTGCCCTTGTGTTTCTCTTTGCAAATATCATATCTAGTATAAACCTATAGACTTGGTCCTAACGAGGTGTTGAACCTAAGGTAAATTAAAATTCATGATTTTTTTCATGGACTTAGCATTAAGCATGTTATGTACCTATGAAATGAGGATTTGAACCATGAGTGGAACCCACGTTGTAAGATACCTATACATGAAACCTTGATTTTGAATCCCTTTCTCTTCACAAATAGGGGTGTTATCCTGATAGGAGTCCCTCTAGTTGTGCATAAGTTATGCGAGGTAGGCATAATTGTTTTATCTAGTTTTCCTATTGGTATGGTGTAGGACCCTTTTAGGTGTTAATGGAAATTAGTCAAATGTGGACCTCTTATGAGAATTAGGGTGAATTACACATTAATATATTTTGACCAAAAGAAGGGTAGTGCTAGAAGGTCATAGGGTGTATAAAATTATAATTGCATGTCACCTTGTAATACACATCTAATACTTAAATTTCCCGTAATAATTCAAACTTGGATAAGTGTGAAATCATACTTCTTAGTGATCGTTTAATCTAGTAAATAGAAAACTTGTGATACGTAAGGGACGAACATAATCACCACACCCATCAACGCGGTTTAAACAATAATATTAAATTATTAAAATTAAGAAAAATGAAATTTTAGGATTGACCCTTTGACTCAAGGAAAATCCTCTACTGTGTATCATGATCAATGCAAACTAAGTATCTAAGGGAAGTAGATAGAATATATATCTAGTTGTAATAACTTAAAACAAAATAGAGTAACCTTAGTAATTAAATGCTAATATGAAAAGAACACGTAATCTATTTACTCTTGAACCAATAAACTCCCTTTTTTCATGTGAACCTCCCTTGTTGCAATTAAGATAAATTGCAAATCCAAATGAACATGCAACTTAGAAAATAAATCCTTATAACAAACACTAATAGGATCATGTGTGTACATATGTTCCTACCAAAATCAAGCTACATCTTTCTATTGTGATAAGAGAAAATTTAGATGGAACCACTACAAGTAGAATGTTAAGCAAGATAAAGATAATGTAGTCTAGTTTAATGAAGAATGAAGGACTACATGATAAGTGATTTTCAAGTAATTAAGGTCAATAACGAAATATGATTGTAATAAATATGTAAACCATGAAAGTGTTGCATTATGGATGGTGCCTATACGAGAAGTTTATACTGTAGTTAAATTGTTATGTTGTGCCTTGTCATTTGGGAAAGGTGGCCTTGATGTGCATCATATACTTTTCATGTTACCTATGTGGGATAATGTTTGTGCAAGCATCTAATGTGTTATGCGTTGTCCTAAGAAATCCCTTGTGTTTTCATGTATCAAACAATGTAAGTCAAAACAAAATTATTATGGTATTTTAACTGTTGTATTTGTGTGTCAAATTTATGGGCATTACATGTAGGCTCTAATACCAAAAGATAAAAAACTTGAAATCAATATGCAGTATTTAAATTTGATCATTGAATTAATTAAAATGAGTTGTAATGCTTATAGAATTTGAACAACCTTGTTACACTCGGTTATAACACATGATCACATGATATCAATCTCCATAACATTAGGAGATGACTAGATAGTTAACTATAATACTTTTCCCATGGTGTTTCTTCATCTATCCTAATATTCATTCTTGATTTATAATACATTGTTCATTGAATTATTTTACTTTTGTTTGGGATTGAAAGATGAAAATTGATGTAAAACTGTTTTTAGTTGAGATATCCTACCTCTTCCTTCATTATGAATAGTTTTATCCTTTATTTACTTGTATTTGAATATTTATTAAGACATAATAAGGTTTGGGAGTTATTAGATTGGGGGCTTGGAGTCTCTTACTTTGTTATCAAGGTTGGGGAGTGATCCTTTTCTTATCTTTTCAACAAAGGGGAATTTTGGAGTTGAGATCCATTGAATTTTATTATTACTTATAAAAGATAGTTTATTTCTATATATCTATAACCACACCTACTATATTTTGGTTAATAAAATCGAGGGCATATTAAGAGGTTGTCTTAGATTTACATTCACATTTGTACAAAAACTAGGATAAGTACATGAGGTTTATTCCATCTCAAGGGGATGCAAAGGTGTAACACTTGGAATGGTTCAATAGGGGTTGACCACCGGGTCAATCCAACCTCACTATATATACAAAGATTTATTATTTTTAATATTATGGTTGCCTAAATTTTGGTGCATGTATCCGTGGTTTTCCACTTATTTCAAAGTTTATTATAGGAAGTACCAAATTTATGTGAACCCTAATTTGTGACAAAAAAACATATTTCCATACCATAATAAAGTACCAAAATCTACAAATCCCTAACACAAAGGGGTCCAAATCTATATAGAAAGGGACTAGGACATAATCCACTAAATTCCCAACTTGTGTGGTCCTATCTATTTGTATCTTCCAATTCCAGCCTCAAGAACAGAGAATTTTCAGGTCTTCATTAGTCTACACATCTTAATTTTATTCTATACCTTTGTATCATCTAAGTACACTCCATTATTTTCATTTAAACAATTGTATATTTTCATTTACATTATTTATGTCTTGAAGCTATATTTTTATTTACATATTTATTGTTTAATTAATATATATATATATATATATATATATATATATATATATATATATATATATATATATATATATATATATATATATATAAAACATCTTACCAACCCCATTTTAACCTTTTCAATTTTGGTTAAATAAGATTAAGAGATTGTAGTATGCATACTTGTTCGTAAAAAATGACTTGGCTAATCAAGCTAACATATTATATCATTTTGATTATGGTTGTAGATGCTTTGATATTGGATATATAGACACTAATATGGCATATTGAGATGCTATAATCATTGATACATATGCATATATACTTTGTTATGCAAGTTTGAATATTGTTTGATATTTTTTGATTATGTTGCTTTAACTATCACTGGGATGAAAATATTTAATATGTTCATTGATTTAACACATGAGAGGAAATACCAAGTGAAGTATACAAGAACTATTCTAAGTAGGAGTTAATCAAATTGTTAGGTTGTTATAACAATTCATTGAGACCTTGTAAAGGTGAATATTATATTTAAACATTATATTTTTATTAATTTTCTAATTTGGACCTTCATCCTTGTTCTAACACACTCTACCCTCACCCAGGTTAGAGTTATAAGATATTCTAGAAATTCGGGTGAGTGGATAAGATGATTCATGGATTTTTTTAAGTTAAAAAATTAAAATAGAGTATAAATGTAGATTTATTAGGGTACATGATTCAACTTTTGACTTTCCTATGTAGCTAACGAAGCCTATGAATCTTATGGTGGGGTATTTGGGTAGGTTTCTTATAGGTAATAGGATTCCATACCTCAACAAGAAATTTTCCCTTTTAAATTTCCCATTTTGTCTCTAAGTTTTAGGAGGAAGTTAGTTTTGGAGGCTTGGTATGTGGACTTGGAGAAGATTAAGTTTTATACATGGGTTCGATACTACATATAGTGAAAAAATGTCACAATTTGTGTCAATTTCACATTGTTCCCCATTTCATTTTTGAAAATTTTGATAGAAATTTCTACACAATTATGACATGATTATAGTGGAAAAAGTGAAAAAAATTGCTTTAATTTTGCATCACATTCATGCCACCATCACCCTTAAATTTTAAAATAAAAAGGGATGAGACCATCCACCTCCATTTTTTATTTTACCCTATTATGCATTCAAAAAAGAAGGAAAAATATAAGGTAGATGGAAGGAGAGAGGAGGGGTGAGTGGAAAGATAAGAATGGAACAAGTGGCATGAGAGGGATCTTGGATATGCAAAACATTATTACAAGGTCATGGGATAATTGGGAGAATGGATAAATAAATATGGAATGCATGAAAGATTTGTAGAAATTTGGGAAAAGCATTGAGGAGGTGGAGAATGAATTGCTAAAAAAGAATTCAGTTTGGGTCAAATCAAATTAATAAATTATTTCTCTCATTCAATTTTACTTCTAAAATATGAATGTTTTTTACATTTTTAGATGTCATTTAGGATTTTTTAAAATACTATATTCATGCTTATGTTTTGTAGAGAAATGAAGCTAAATCTGGAAAGATATTTTCAAGTTTAGAGTTATTCCTTTTTGTAAACCACATAACAATATTGAGATAGGGTTCTAGGGCTGAAGGAAGATATATTAGTAAAAACACAAGGCTATTACATGTTCCATACCATTCTCCATCCTTTGAATTTTTGGAAAAAACGTTTGTTTTTTCATATGGGCTAGTAGATTTTCTTTAAAAAGAAGAAAAATGTGAATTTATGGTTGTTAAATGAGTGTAATCGTTCTTAATTTATGTACATGCCTAAATATTATTGTATGATCATTTGCATGGAATTTCATAAGTAAAATTTCAGAATTAATGATTCTTTCCAAGTGTGTGAAAAATGTGCAAACACTAAGATCTCTTCGGGTAACCTTAGGATGGATTTTTCGAATATTTTGCTAAATTTTAAAAGCTTTAAATAAATTATTATGATTATTCAATTGATGGAAATTGAGAGAGAAGTTTTTATAATAACAACTCCATTAATTCAAAGCATGCTTACAATTTATAAATATGTGTTATTTAGTTGATAAGATTTTCTTTCATGGGAATCATTCCCAAATATTATTTAGAACATTACCACACACAAAATAACTAATTATGCCTCACAAAACCATTTATATTTTCTGAAAAAGGTATCATCTCACTTTCGAATGGATTTTTGTTTTTTAAATGTTCTCATAAAAATATATCAGTAGCTTGAAATTGAAGAATCTCACAATCTTTCAAAAATATTTTTACCAAAATAGTCCTAAAGATTGGATTAGCACGAAAAACCAAAAAAATATAATTAAAACACATCTTGAAAATATCTAGTGATTTAGTGGTGAAATCCTCGAGCCTTCTTTCCAATAGTCTTTTCCATCCATTATTTAATCTAAAGCACCCTTACTAAAAACTATTTTTGAAATGACGAATGCAATTTTTTTGGGAAATTAATGCTATACAACCTCTACCGGTAGAAGGAGAACATTTAGTTTAGTAGTTATGTCATGCCTCTTTTTATATCATATGTTTTTGAGGTTATATACTAATAAATTAATTTTGTATGGTGACTAGTGCTAGCTATGTAGGAGGGCACTTAATAACCACATTTAGTTTCGTAAAGGGATCTTATTATATGATAACATCATATTGGCCTATATTGGTGAGAATGAGCTTCATACCATTATACTCGTGACTCAAGGGTGTTCTTAATCTAAAAAATGAATCCAAGGGATATGGACCTCTCGGTGTTCTCGCAAACACCCTAAGATATTTTTGTTAAAAGGTGACATAATCATTACCTTACCTATTAGTAAGTGAATTAGTCATCATTGTGGCACGTGTTAATTCGAGTTAAGGACCTAGAAGATTGGTCTCTTAGAGTACTTACTAGGTGTATATTATAATATTCAAGGAATTATTTTTTGGTGTCAAGTTATCATGTATCTAATCTACATTTAACACTATATTGTTTTGAGTTTGTTATACCAATGTATGCCACTTAACGAATTATGGAATTTAGCTACAAATGTCTATCCTACAAGTTTGACCATACATATGCATGTATTTTCTCAAAGCGAGATAAGAAGTACCGTACCATATTATATTAGTTTATGTTAATATTAATTATCAAAATAATAAATCATTCTCCATAACATTTTGTTGATTAAACAAATATATGTTGAATATGGATCCCAAAAATACATCCTCATTGAATAATGGGAATCATAATTTACTTCTAATTTTTATTAAATCCACATTAAATATTCAAGATTGTATTTTATTATTATTCTTGCATGAAGTTAAGTTTTATGGAAAATTAATTATGAGAATCCTCTCCCGATTCTCAAACCTTTTATTTTCTATTGAAACACTCTTCTTACACCATTTAAACTATGAATTTGGTGGATAACTAAACATAAAGAAAAGAAGAGAAAATAAAATAGAATAAAATAAAACATTCCAACTAACTTTTCCTATTGATTGAAGCTACGTTTATTTTTGGCATGCCTTGCAAGAGAATGGCATGGAAAATGAAGGTTGAAACAATAATAGCTTGAGGAGGGTATGGGATATTCATAGAGAATCTCACCTAGTCATCGAGTAAACACATGTTTTAAAACCACCAAAATTTTGTGCTCTTATTCTAGGTTGGTTGGTTATGGATTTAGCAGGGGGACCTATGTCTAGTAATAGGTATATTATTCTCACTTAAAGATCCCGTGATGGTTAATATTATTATAGATTTAATTTGTTCATCCTTGATCAAATATTAACATTAAAAATGTGAATTCACTTGCATAATTAGCTAATTTGATGGTTGTATAATACTTTTTATAATCATATAATAAGGATTTTTGAAAGGGTCCCTCAAACATTGTAAAAATCCAACAAAAGATAAATCATGAAAAACCAAAAGTAGCAAAACATTATATTGGATCAAGCATGTTTGATCCTACTATCTATACAATATACCATTTTTAACAAAAACTCAGCCGATAGTCACCAAAAGGGAAAAAAAAGCCATATAGAAAATATGTTAGAAAACAACCAGAGACAACGAAAAACATAGTCCTTGCTCTCCACCGAGTTATTAGTAGAATCGAATTGTTATTTCTTCCTTTGAATTCCATGTGTGTGGGTGATAGGGACATTGAGGACGCTCGGGGTAGGGCCGTTGGAACTCCTCATCTTATTGGTTTTTCCATCATAAGAGGATGTAGAGGGGTTAACTTTCTTAGCCATTTTATTCTCTAGAACTATATCCTTTGCTCCATTATGAAATTGGCCACTTTCGGTCTCCTATTCTCGAACATTCAATTGATTGAAATCCTCACAAAGTTTTCAAGTTTCAGTCACTCAGCCATCACCGATATTCAATTTAATATCCCTTTCCTATTCAATCACAAAAAATCTTCGTTGGATATATTATTTCAACATCTACGGAATATGGAAACCATTTTATCCTTCCCTTTACTCCTAGTATAAATCCCATTGGTAGGGAAATGAGTTTCTTATGGAAAAATCATAGCACCCATGAATGCTTGCAAGTAAACTGGGAACTCAATGTGATTTTTCAAACATGGAGCTATCCCAAAGTGTGGGACTTTGCAATCGGGATAGCTCTCTAGAGAAGGCCAACTTCCTATCCTAACCTAGTGCCAACTACTCCAAAGTAAAGAGGATGGAAAAATCTAACCCTACTCTAATGTTTTCTAAGGGGACAAGGATAGAGAAAATGCATGAAAATTAAAACCTACTCTAAGGGAAGGTGATGCACTAAGGAGTGTTGGACAACCTGCACAATAAACACAACACTACCAAAACCTTGTAATGAAAATATAATAGTGCACAATAACTTTGCATGCAATGAAAGACCAAAAATATGTAATAAAACACAAAGAGGGTTGTAAAATCCACATATCTATTTTTATTGCTCCAACAAGTTGATACAATACATTGCATTTAGGGCCAAAGGCACATATTTTGCATTACAATGTTCAATAGGGAGGTTTTGAGCTCCAAAATTTTTAGAAAGAAGGAGGGGGCCAATGCAAGGTGTCCAACATTTTGAAAATGAGCCCTCACAATTTATAGAAGGAATTTAGCAAGGAGAGAGAAATTCAAGTTTCTAAGGGTAACTAGAACAACATTATTACTTGCATCATTATATTATGTTACCCATGTCTCAAGTACTTGGTCTCCATGCTTAAAATATTGGGGCCATACTCCATTAATAAAACCTTCACCTACCCCCTCTGCTCACTGTTCCTTGATTTTGGAGGTCCAAAACCTCTCAAAATTCCCCTTTTCATAACCTTATATTTTAGATATACTTTTCCCTTTTCCATCAATTATTATTTCATAGAGATATGAGCTACTGGGCTCAAGTTATGGCCATCTTTGTGAAGGGGGTGTTTTAATGTATGGGGTTACATGGTTGTAATGCTTAGCCATCTCATTGAGTTGCTTGGCAAGCTAGGAATCGAGCCCCCTTTGATTTATTCATGGCGACCTCCACATTCCTCAATCCCTACCTTGGGTGGGCTCTGTTTCATGGATACCCCATCGACCTTCACATTTACCCTTTCAAGCTTCCCCAAACTCCATTCATACATTTTCAAGCCATTTTGTGCAATGTTAGACCTATGATGAGTAGCCCCATTCTACCCAATGCATTCTACATCCCCTACACGACACATGTCATGGCTGAACCATGTTGTATTAGTTCGTTGGATCGACCACTCATCGATGCTCCTCCACGTTAGATGAGTCCAACTCCCCCTCAATCCATTCTTATACTTTACTTACCCTTGACCACTTGATCCAAATTTCCATTGCATTGTGCTTGTTCTTCGGTGCTCAAATGTCTCACCCAATATCATTTTCACTATCCCCGATTTTCTCACTATGTTTAAACCTCGCACTTCGAATCACTCGACAAACATTGCCCATGGCTCATCCACCGAGCCAATCCCACGTGGCACATGACACAACTTTGAATGACTTAGTGGCCTTAGAAATTATCAACCCGACAAATCGGCTTCGAGCCATCAAATTTTCCACCTTGTCGACATTTGGATTTTTAGTTCGTAGATTCAATTTTTTCATTTCGAGGAGTTTACACTATTCATTGTTGGGTGAGCTCAAAGACTCGAAATGCATTTTGTTGAAACTACAAATTTTACCACCGTTGATCGAGTTTTGGCTCATTGACCCCCAAAATTTTGGGTTTTCGAGCTTTTGTTTTTGGAGTTGTTTTCTCCCCTTTTTGTTTGGTGTAGTGAGATGTCCGAAATGTAACATCTCTAAAGTCTAAAAAATTTTAAAATTAAGAATATCTTTTGATACCACTCGCAAGCTCTCTCTCAATATTTTTTCATGCATCCCTAACCTATTCCAACGGCTCACCACAGTGAGCTATTCCCGATGCATCTCCAAGTGCTTTGGTTTGTTGACAGGTTGCCCCTATTACTTGGTTGCTCAAACATTCCACAGTCTCATCAAGTCAGTGCAACACTCCATTGTGAACCTCAAACTCATCCCTCTACCATTTGTTTAGGCCTTGCATTTTTGTGACACCCACGAGTTGTTTTGTCTCGAGCCCTTTTATGTTGCCTCATCGAGCGACGCGAACCTCCATTCACGTACCACCAAGATGTCTATGAGATCGTTCATTTACTTGGCTTGATTCTCTGCTAGTCGAATCGACGTGAATTTGAGTTCCTTGTAATCCACTTGAATTGAGCCACTTGTCTTGTTGCGAGATTTATTTCTGAGCCGTTCTTTCCATGTGATTCATGATCACTTTAAACATGATGGTTTCATTTTTTCATGTTGAATCATTGTGTAACACCCTGAACTGTTGTTACTTTCTCCTGAGCATACAAGTGTTGATATGTGATTTCTTGTAAAAGGATGTATTCCTCGATTTAGAAATCATGCTTGATATGTACTGTATTTTCTTTGCAGATCTTTGACTGAGTCAGAATATGATTAGACTCTTTTATCTATTTCATTTTGTATCTGAGTTTAATCTGATCTCGGAATGAATTATAGAGTTATCCATCTATAATACCTAGTCTTGGATCAGTGGAATTGATCCAAGTATTGCTTTAAGTTTGTTCGTGATGAATTAATTTACAGACCCTGAACAGGTTGCAAGGTCTAGAAGCATTGAATAAGCTAGTCAGGAGTATGACCGAGGATGATTAAGTGAAATGAATTGGTTCCCGATATCGAAGTATATTTGGAAGGTCTCGATCGTGGACTGGTAATAATTCGGTTACATACGATTCTATAGCCTAAGGCGTATAGGAGCTAACCTCCTGCTCAAGAAGGTATGATGTAGGTCTTTTTCGAGTGTACGAATGCGCACCTAACTGGAATTATTAAATGATTAGTAACCTAAGACTAAACCTAACCTAGGGGTTAGATTAGTGTTAATCTAACCTAGACCTAGGCTATGTGTTAATGTCCTAAGTTAGTATCTACGTGTAATATGGTTAGAATAAGTATTATCCTAAATTCTAACCTAAGATACTAACCTAACTATGAGCAAGAATGTAAAGGGACCTATGGAAGGGGTGCGAACCATGGGTGGCGTTTTCTATGTCATTAAATGCTAAGGATAAGGATGGAGGACAGGTCATGGCGGAGGTTTAAGCAACAGCTAACCTAAGCCGACGTGGCAGGTCGCCAAAACTGGAAATGAACTTGGGATTTTATTTGACTGTCGCCAACTTTGGCAGTCGGTGGAAGTGGCGTTTGAGCGGGAAAGTTGGTGTAATTGCATTCAATGTGCTCGGTAGTCGAGCTCGGAACTCGCGAGAAGGCATGCAAACAGGAAGTTTGTTGGTTTGTTTGGCTTATCGTGATTTTTGGTTTTCCTTCTGCCTGTTCACTGGTTCTTCGCACCAGTCTTCTTTGTGTTGCATGGCGAGTATGAGGTTATCTAGCTCTTTTCTCTGGCAAGGGAAATATATATGTCATGGGGATAGCAAAATTTTGTTGGTCGCTCGAACTTGGAAAAGGAAAAGGAAGTCTGAGCTCTTCCAGTGGTCTGCTTCGGAATTTTGAGTAAAAATCCAGGCATGTTAGGCCCTAACCTTTAAAAATCTTGCTGTCTTTCAAGTGATTTCATTAGAACAACTCTGTTCAAATGATTTAAGGAATTAGATGTTTTTCTATGGATGTCATTGTGTGATTTTGGCACTGTATCTCTTGCTGGTTCGATTTTTCATTTATCCTTGATGGGTGTTTATTAAATTCGAACTGTGGCTTTATTTCTCTGTGTTTTGCATTCTGGTTTAATTATGCAAAAAAGAAATTATAAAAGAAAGGAATGCTCGGTCTGCTCGGCGAGAACCCTTAAATTGTTCTTGTGAGGGGGTACAGGCCACTGTCATGCATGTCGGTTTTGTCGCCGGTGCATGTTGTGAATACTTGTTGAAAGGGAAACTGCTGGACATTTGTTTGATTATTCCGTTTTAATGGAATCTTGTAAGCTCTGTCGTGGGTATTGATGGGGTGGTTATTGTTACTTGTCTGGTTTCATTTTGTCTTTTAGATTTGCTTGGGAACAGGTAACTTTTGTGTTACAGTAGCCATTATGACCCAGTGGAAGTTGTTTTTCCCTTGTTATTGTGGTAACGGGATTTTATCGTTGACAGTATACATTAGGGATATATGTATTGTTTTTGAACGACTCTGTGGAGTCCTCTGAATGAATCGTATACTATAGTCCACTGCTGAGGATATAGATACATCCTTGAGTTTTGTTAATATGAATTCCGTTGGAAGTCATATAGAAGTTACAGGTCATACGACCTCTGTTATTGTAATGGAATTTAGTACCGACTTCCAGGTATGCATTTATGTTTCTTATGTGTAAGCTTGTTCGGGAATTTTGACGAGGCTCGGTTGAATCCCTTGTTATGAAAATCGGTATTTGAATTGCTTACACTTGGTCCTTGTCGAATGCTTACCTTGAATGGCATAGATTGATTCTTAAACTATTTTTATCTTATACTGTTGTTGGGTTCCGTGGTTATGGATAATAACCCGTTAACAGTATGAAATGTAAATATAGATTCATATTCGTTTTAATCTGAACGACTCTGTGGAGTCGATTGAATGATTTATATGTTTGAATCACTTGTTATGGTTGAATATAGTTGAATATTGGAAATTGTTGTTCCAGCGACTAAAGGGAATAATATGTATTTCGATCTCATTATTTCGTAAGAATACCATCGTGCCGCAAGGATTTTGTGGTACAGATTCTTTTGGTATATTTTTACGTTCTTCAGTCTGTGCAAGTTTGTGTAAAAGATTGGCAAGGGTTCAGTCGGATTCCTTGTTTTGAAATCAGTAATTAAATTTGCTTTGCCTGATTTTTAATATGCTCCGTTGATGGGCTCAGATGGAATCATTTACAATTAATTGTCTTGTTACTACTATTCGAATCATTTGAATTCTTGGAAGTTAACCTATATTTATGTCTCTTATTGAACCTAATATTTGGACACTGTCGTTTGTCACTGTTTGAGTTCCTTGAGTATGGATAATTATCTCGTGTTCTGGCTCTGTTGAAGTGAGTCGCGAATACCATACTTTAGACTTGCATGCACCAAGGTGAGAATAGATTTGCTATTTTCCTTTCCGTTTACTCCAAATCCGATTGAGACCGAACATGTTCGGAAATTTTGTGTGATTGTCTTGGCATAGACTTAGGGAAACATCCAATTGTCTAATGCAATGGAGTCTCATTGTTGACATAATACTAGAGGTTCTTTGATTTCGAACTTGGGTGAAAAGCCTTGCTTGTGTTCAATTTTTATTAAGACAGGTGATTCTTCTTGTGGTTTGACGGACTTGTTCACACATATACTTGGATTAATGCATTCCATATGTGGAGACTAGTACAGAGTGAACTTGTGTGAAGGGAAGTGTGAATGATTTGTTCCTTTCTCTTTTATTATTATAATACATGTTGATATCTCATAATAAGAGGATCTATTTTTAACATATTGATATACTCAAGAGTTGTTATGATATTTCCTTTTGGATGAATGGAACGATCAGTCCAATGTTGCTGATATTGGCTTCAATTGGTTGTTTTTAATACTTTCGTTCTTGATTCTTAATATTTGATGAAATATTTGAGAAGTGTTTAGGACTATTCTGTAACGTTGATAGAGTTACACGTTTGTAGTCAATTTTGTATTATAAAGGCATATTTTGAATATGTTTACTTGTTTGGATAATTGATCTCATTTAAACAGGGTGTTTAATGAAAACAATTGACGGATTGCAATTGTTTTAAAAGTTAGTGCTTATCATGCTCAGTTCATCGAACTGACTCATGTTGACTATTTTTGCAGATGGTTGCCGTAAGAGGTAAAAGCAATGCAGATCTGACAGGCTGATCAGATTGTTTAATTTGTTTTATAATGAATTACAGCTTGATTTCCTAAATGTATTATATGTGGAAAGATGTACTTTTCATTAAGCATTGTATCAAGTATGTTGTTTGCATAAAATGTAATTATATAGTTCTGACAGGAATGGGAATAAGTATTTGATACTTGTGTTGTATTCTTATTCTGATAGTTGACCTTCTTCGGTTTATATACCAGAGTGGCAATGTTATCTTGTGTAATTTGGATGCTTTTGTGATTGACTATGAAAGCTTACAAGAAAATGTGATTGAATTCATATGAGTGTTTAGCAGATCTTATTGTTCTAGTGAAAGCAATATTGAATTTAAACAATTGTCTTTCTAAAAGATAGGTTAAAAATGAACCTAAGCAGAACGCTAAACAAGCCGAATTAAATTACTAATCCCTAGTCCTGAGTATGACAGGACAATATTAAATTGGATTCTTAATCATTTATATCTTATACTAATAAGTATGATATAAATTCAGTTAGGAGAACTGATGTAAATCTAATGGGGTTCAGATGGCAATCTCAAGTAAAGGTTATGAGATATTGTCCAATTCTGTTGTTTTAGAATCATGAGTATTCTAATGACTCCTTGATGAGAGCTTGACCTTAATACCTCTACCATGTAATGGGTTTTATAGAGGAAGGTCGTCTTAAGACGAAGAATCCAGGGATCAGGATAGGCTAACCTTAGGGAAAAGTCTTTAAAGTAATTTAAACTCAAGTGCGTAACGAATGTTACTAAGTAGATCTTTTCGAGGCGGATTTAAAGGTTGACGACACAAGTCAACTGCAGGGTTGTACCTCCGAGAAGATTAGGATCTTCTCGAAGTTACAACAATGTAGGTGACTTATGGCAACACCCTTTGCATTGATCGCTAAGATTTACACTTTGATCTCACACGAGTTACTCAGGGTCCGATTAAGAACGTGGTCATGTTATAAGGCTGCCTAGGAGATTTGGGGTATCATGACACACTGGTTGAACTGCAAGGTTGAACCAGTATGTCACCATATCCCTAATCCTCGTGGGCATCCATATAACATTATCACCTTGTTAATCTGTCTCCGAGTGATTAAGTTGAGAAAGGAAGGACTGACAGTAGTCAGTATAAGACATTCTATATAACATAAGAATGGGGTGAAGGACGTATTCCAGATTGACGAGTATGCCGTTAAGGAATACGAGACATAAACAGTATGTTTCAAATCTTTGGCCAAAGTATCGCAAGCTACTGATTGCGTTGTCCTAATTCACCTAGTCTAAGGGATGAGATGCCGATGAATAATGGTAACAATTATTCAGTTAGGTTCCTTGGACAGAGCATTCTGAATCCCAGAGTAGGGAAGAGAACCGCAAGAGTAAAGTGTTAAATAAAAACACCAACTCTTATTACTCATGAATAGATCGGTAGATTACCAGTCATGGAATGAATAGATCGGAAGTACTCCAGAGTCATTCATTACTGCATATGGTTGTGCATTATATGAATGGTTATTTGATTTGTGAGTTCTAAATTATGTATTTAGAACCAGGATGCAATTATAAAAAAAAATAAAAATAAAAATTTCACTTGTTCTAAGGTATAAAATGAGGATGTTACACATTGCCAAGCTATCCTCGATCCTTTCACCTTGCATCGAACCTCACCCGAGATAATTGTTTACCATCTATATGTGCACGGTTCAATATTTTTGAACTCGGCTCATTCATCTATCCACTCAAGCCCAATCTTGAGCTATCTCCTCACCTTCATTGTATCTCCATCTCCCGGATCCTTCGGTTGGTCGAGCCACCCGTGGCCTTCAAGTTTCATTTTTTTAACTTGGCACTATGTGCTTCCCTCACAAGGCCTTTCCACCTTTGATGATGAGGTCCAAACTATCCTTAGTGGTCTTGTATTTTGGATTCATCCACAAAGATCTCCCGACATGCTCTCCAAGTTACATCTCGTGAGCCAATAGTTCACCCTACAGTGTCGAGCCCTTTTCATGGCCGGTCCAATCCCCCTTAACCTCAATTGAGTTGGCCAAGTCATCACTCCAACTAAGGAAATCCCATTCTTCCTCTAGTTATTCCTGTGGGCTCGGTAATGAGCTCATTTCAACAAGCTCACTACTCCCGCATGTAACCACCAACTCTAGTATGACCAAGCCATTTCGAGCTAGACCCGCTTGATCACCTGCTCACCATATCACCCACTAATGCTTGATTCAATGGAGCTTGGGAGCTTGTCCCTCCCAAAAATGTGTCACTCCTTCCTCAACTCGGATTAGTAGAGCTCCCTACGACATGCGACTTACCCACTCACCAAGTAGATTGACGAGCTATTTTTTTAAGCTCAGTGGCCTTGTGAGCCTCCTTTTGTAAATGTTTCCATGAATGGCATATTTTGAGATCTTTTCAAATTTTTTTCAAGTTAGGAGGCTAAGGGAAGATATTATGATGCCCCAAAATATGTTTTTCACTCGTCTTGGGTCGAATGTGGGCCCAGTGGGGCCCATTGCACATAATTAAGAAAATATGATTTTTTCAAGACCAAGATGAGGAAAAATTCCTCAATTGATTTTAATGCCCCCAAAATTATTGAAAATGCTCCTAAGATACCAAAAACCACACAGTAAGCCAATATCACCCTTAGGTGCCCTATTTGGTTCCCGGTCTCACTACATCCTATTTTCCATTTTTCCCGGGGAAAAATGGATAACAATTTTGGTGACTTGTGGGGGCATCTGCATGCTAGATGCTCATAGATCAATAGCTTGTTATGTCCATTAGGCCTAGAGTCACAACTGATAGTCTATTATTGATCATGTCTAAGAACTTTCACCCCAAACCACTTAAAACCACCGACCACGAACTCTGCTCACTACTCGATCCCTCAAAATTTTTATAAGAAAATCTTGAAGTTAAAATTGTGAGAGTGGAAAATTATCTTAATCTAGATTTTTCACCTGTTCTCTTTTGAACCCTATGTTTCACCATTTTATTTACTTTTTGAATCGACGATACCGATAATGTTATGGGCCGAGGAGAAATACCTATTGCAGTGGTTGGTTTGAAGGTTGTGCGCGCATGCTGACTTCTCAATCCAATGCTGACTGTGAGAGCTTCCTTTTGGCTAGGAGGAACTACCTGAAATACACAACAAGACCAAAAATGAGGATTAAATAATATATGTCAGTGGGCTACCTAATGTGTGCTAGATCCAAGAAGTGTGATACTTCCTTGGTGGCAATCAACCCACTATTTAATATAATTTAATGTAAGAAATAACATACGTAAATATAATCCTATTGTAATTGATATGATTTAGGTATCTCATCCAAATACAATAAGCAAATATAACATAACGGGCTAGGCTATGATTAGATCTAGAGGTGGGGTAGTTGGTCAGGGTTCTGGTACTAGTTAGGGTCAGGTTAAGGTCACTTAGGTTGCTTGGGTGAAGATTCTTAGGTTATGTTATTGATAGGATGGACAAAACACGAGAGATTGGTATCGAGCTTAGATGTAACCGATGATGGTTTAGAGAGAACCGACGACGGTCATGGGTAACCGGTGTTAAGACGGTCGGGATGACAGAACTCAATAAGATCATATTGTAGAAATTGGTCTGAGGTTAGACAGAGATAAAAAGGGGAATGGTGAGGTCTGTGGGGATCTTAAGAACAATTAGAGATGTATAAAGGTCGTGTATAGATGATCAAATGGTATGGTAGTGAAAGGTTGGGTTTGCGGGACAATGAATGGTGAGGGAATGAATATGATAATAGAAATAAAAAAACCTTTAAAATAGAGGATGAAATAACACACTTCTTGATGTTACGGGGAAAATGGTTGGGTGGTGGTGATGATTGATTGGTGGGATGGATCCTTGTGCCACGGTGGTGCTTCCTAGAATGCTATCGTGAGAGTGACACCTCTAGATCTATCTTGATGCTAGCTATGGATGCTTGGATATGTGAAAGAGATCTGGTTCTTGCTTGCATACTGATATCCTTTTGCTCTAAAATTCAAGAAAATTGCCAACCTCCCAAACAAGGTTACCAAAATGGTTATATGGTAATCGATGACGGTTCCTGGTTGACAGTAATCGGTTTTGGAATGACCAACATTGGTTAAGGCAGGGATTCCCTAGGTTTACTAAAAATGATAGATCTTCCTAATCATTTTGGGCCAGGTCTATCCATATTTCACAGATCAAAATAGACGTTATTTTTTAATGAGTGGGAATTTTGTTAGAGGAATAATAGGCATTGATTTTTAGGGTTGAACTAAGTCTTAGTTAGTTATGGAAACATGCTATGAATAGGTATATGGTGAGGTGTCTAGGTGAGGTGGTGGGGTGAGGTGGAAATTGGTTTTAATTGAGGTAATTAAATAATGAATGAAGTGAGGATGAGTATTAATTTAATTGTAAATAATTAAATTAATATTAATGTGGGGTATAAGGGTCATGGTTAGGTGAATGTGTTTAAGTTGGTTATTTGAAAGGGGGCCAAGGGGAGTGTGACCCAATTTTGGTGTCTAAATTTTTCCCCTTTTTGTTGCGTAGCTTGTATTGGTAAGCTATGCTGACAAAAACAAGAAGTGATTGCCCCATGTGTGGGTGAAGGTGATCCCCCTCAAACTGGCCTTGATGAGGTGTAATACGAGAATTGATGAGTGGTTTGATATATGTGTAGGTGGTGAAGATAGGTGGGGAAAGGTTTGATTATTGAGGGAAAGGGTGATGGTCAACTTGGGTAATAGGCAGTAGGTCGTGATCAAAATTGGGTCATGGGTAATGTAAATCAAATGCACACACACATATAGATTGCAACACGGTACCAGGTTGAAGAGCTTGCAAACTCTACATCATCCAAGGTTGATAGGTTTATCCAAAAAGGGTGAAGTGATTCAGGTATCCCCGGTATAGGATATGGTCAAGAAACACAACATAGGTTAGGTGCAGAAATGTTTAGCTATGCTCTGATACACCAAAGGTTTGGTAAGGATAAACGACACAAAAATAGGTAAGGTATGGTTGTTAGGCTAAAATAACATAGGTAACAACATCACAAGGTATAACGAGTACATAAGGTCAATGGTCACACCAAGTAGGTCAAGTTCAGGAAAATAGGTCCTGACACGGTAACACCAAGGTATAGGTAAAATAAAAATTCCTAAGACGTAGCAAAGGAAATGTAGGGGTAGGTTGGGTTTGTAGGTATGTTTCAATGGGTGGCCGAATGATAAAAGGTGTGTTGGCACTAATGGTTGCAAGAAAAAGGAAGCTTAGCAAGGAAAAATAGTTATAAGGGTTGATGATGTCGGTTATAGGGTGATTGACATCGGTTGGCTAGGGCACAACTAGGACTAGCATCGGTCAGATCAGGTTGGGTTTATAAAATAAAAATTCCGTATTTTATGAAATCATTGTTGTGTTGTGACTTTGGAGAAAATGACATCCATTTGACTTTTTGGTACTTTTTCTGAGAGAAAAGGATAGGGCATTGTACCCAGCTGAGGTGGAGAGTTGAGTTGGCGAGCCTTGGAGTGGGTAATCGACATTCGATAGGTGGGTCCATGAGATAGGTGTGATCAATTTGATTGGGTGGAGGTGAGGAGGGCATTTGGTGATGGCAAAGGTAGGAGAGGGGTTGGGTGGACCACCGGTGCAGTGGCTCTGATATACCCCCATGGAGACGACATCTGCGACAAGGTAAGATTCGATCCCATTCTACATTGGTTAGGTAGATTGATTTGTAGAAATCGGTTAGGGTAAAATGGGTTTTGGGGGAAAATTAAATGGAAATTTGGAAGAAAATGGGTGAAATAGGAAGGGTAGGAAGGTTGATGTAGGTTAAGGGGGAGGATGGGTGGAGGGGGATTGGGTAGGAATGGGTGGGTAGTTAGGGAGGAATGGTGAATTTTTAGAGAAAATGGGTAGGGTTTCACAAATTTTTCATTACGATAGTGACCAATGTCTCATCAAGGGTTGGCGAAATCGGTGGGAGTGAACCGACATCGATTATGAATTAGGTGAACGATGCTAGTTTCGGTAGATTGGTGTCGGTTAATAGGAATCGATGACGATTTAGTATGAGGGAAAAATAGGCTAGGAGATGAGATAGGGTGGGTGGGGAGATAAGCGTGGGTAAGAGGTATAAATAGGAAAGAGTCAAGGGGTGGGAAATTGAGGCGAGGGGAAAGGTAGTTGTTAGGGTTGAGGTGGGGAGATCCGGAGAATAGGTTGGGGTTCAAGGGTGAAGTAGAGTATGGTCAAGGTCTAATGATGTTATGGTTTGTTGGGTGCAGGTGACACACCAATTACGGATGCGTGATAGGGTACCACCCCTATTATTAGTGGTATGAGGGAGTGCAACAACCGAGGAATGGTGCCATGTGGTAGAGGCTGTCTGATTTGGGTTAGATGTTCTTGGCACATGGTTTGGGATCTGAGTTTGATGGTTTCCCTCATCGACAGATGGGATTTGGTGAACAACACATTTCATTTCCAACAGGTGAGATGACCGTCACCTTGGAGGATGTTTATAGGATCTTGTGGCTTCCGTTAGTAGGGACACAGGTGTATTCCATTTCCTCGAGGGCATCGAGGATTTGATGTTGACAATATTTAGTGAGGACTGGTAGAGTTGAGGTTCCATAGCACCAACATGAGTTATGGAGATATGTACCGGGCCCATCTAGAGGATATGAGGTTGGTGGTGCTTTGATGATGGAGGCAGTCTGTTGCTTTGCGTTGCCAAATGTGGAGGGTGGCATATTACCATGGGAATTGATGGGGGTTCTTCATGACATGATGGAGGATAGGACTTGGTTTGTATGGGCACCAACATTATTGGTGTATCTATATAGAGAGTTATGGGCCTATGGGTGGTTACGATGGTTCACTGTGCTACACATTCCTACTACACTACTAGGAATATGAGCACATCATGTGTGTGTGTCCAGTGGGCATGCCCCAACCTAATGCATTCAAGGCGGGCATGGTTTAGGTGGGCTACGGTAATGGGTACCTATTGTTGGAGAGTGCCGAGATGTCAGGGATACACACAATGTAGTATATTATAGGCATGTATTAGAGGGGTTATCCAGTGTGGACATCATTTGGAGGCCGTATGTGGGCTTCCCATCATATAGGAAGATGGCCGAGGAGCTACAAGAGTTAAAATTTCTATGATGGATAGAGGGCGATGTTCAGGAGAACATGAGATGATACCTATTGACAGGGGTCGAGACGGTAGTTTGGATTTTTGTAGATGTACCTCCACCATTTCCACAGTATAGGAGGGACGACATGGAGAGGCCTATTCCTCTACCACAACCGATGGTGCCTATAGGGTAGGAGGAACAGGTGGTAGACCAATGGATTGATGATGTCGGGGTTAAAGATAGGTACAGCCAATGGTGGGCAGCACAACTATGGGCAATACCGTCGAGGCCGTGGCAAATGACCGACTTAGCCAACTGTTACATTTTAGAGGGACGCCCTACATGGGCAGGTGACTACCCTGGTGACATAGTTGGGGATAATGCAGGGGCATCTGATAGGGTCGAGGCACGGTGTCCACACTACGAGCACAAGTAGTAGCCCTCTGAAGCCCATGTAGCATAGGGACAGTGCCCGCACAGGGTGGGGATGGAGATGGGGTACAGTGGCTGCCCTACAGGGGAATAGGTAGTAGGTTTTTAGGACTAATTGGCCATTGCAAAAGTGTAGATTGTGGCCCTTGAGGCCCAAGTATATGCGCATGCACCTACACATGTTCATGGACAGGGTCCCATTTTATAGGTAGGGGCGGGATAGGGTCCCTTTTCATAGGTAGGGGTAGGATAGGATCAAAGGCCGATGGAAACACCACAGATAGTACCCATGGCCAAGTTTAGGGATGCCCTAAGAGAGGTGAGATATTATTAGGATCACTTGATGGCCACATGGATAGATGTTCCTACCTCTTCGATTATAGAGCACAACAAGCCTCGAGTGAGAGGACCAGGTCTCACACTCATAATGTGGAGAGTACAGGGGGTCGGCGAGCCCCGAAACAAGGTCAGTGTGAGGCCACTAGTGCACGGAGGCTAGCTTCGGTGAGGTACTATCGAGAGTCGTGTCAAGGCCCATGAAGGGTGGTGAGATGCTATTAGGATGTCACATGGGAGCGGAGGAGGAGGAGACAAGTGAGACATGCATGGAGGATATCTCGACGGGGGGATGCCTGATAGTTACGCATACTTCCATTTTTGTGTATTTTTGGTATATACTGGCCTACGTGCCGAAGAGAGTGAGGTTGTATACGATAGTTTTTATATTTTTGATCATATACCGCCTACGTGCTGAAGATGGTGAGGATGTATCTGAGCGATTTGAGATATTTGTATTTATTTGTATCTATGTACATATGTATGTATACACATACTTTCTCATTTATATAGATGATGATATTTATAGTATGGAGAGTGTACTTGTTTTAATTTCCATTATTATGTGTGTACGTGATGGAAACTAGGTGAATTAGGCATGATTGAGTTGAGGTCGTGTAGGCATGGCTGAGTTAGGTCAATTAGGCATGATGGAGTCAAGTTATAGGCATGGTGGAGTCAGGTCATAGGCATGATGGAGTCAGGTCATAGGCATGATGGAGATAAATGATGATGTATATGCATGTTATGGTTTAAGTTTCCCAATATTTTCTATAGTGGAAATGTGAAAATGATAAATGAATGATGTGATGATGGGGTAAAAATGTTCATCAATTGTTGCTTGTTTGGTTTAATTTCCAATTGTTGATATAAAATGGAAATGAACGAAGGTAGGATGTGAATAGGGAAATGAAGGGGAAAATAGGTTAGGGTGAAGAGTGGTGAGCTAACCTTCAAGGGCCCCATGCCCTCGAAGTGCTACCTACATAGCCTCGGAAAAAAGGGGCCTCAGGCTGATGTAGTTCTCCCATAAGCTAGGGAAGAATATGATGAATTAGGGGGATGGGTGGTGAATTTTTAGGCATGGTTGAGTTTAGGTCATAGGCATGGTTGAGGTGAGGTTATAGGCATGGTTGAATGTAGGTCATAGGCATGATTGAGTTAGGTCATAGGCATGGTTGAGTTGTTTTAAATATAGGTGTCGATGATCTGGTCATGTATAGGATAATCAATAAGTAATGAGGAAGGAAAATGGTAAGAGGTGGAAAAAGAGCTACTTAATTGATAAGAACCCTAATGAGTCTACCATACCCCAAATGGGCTTATGAATGTAAGACCCTAAAGGCCTTACATAATGGACTATTCTAAGGGTGAAGAAAGTCACATGATCACGAAATGTTGCGGTTATGGAAAGTCCCTTGAGTAGAGAGGAAATTAGGATGAAAAGGAAATGAGGTGAGAGTGGGTGGTTTAGTGTAACTTAGTGTACGACAACATGTTTTTCTTAGCAAGAAACCCAGGATCAAAAATAGGCAAGTCCATGAAAAAAATTCATCATTTTCTTCATTTTTTTATTTTTTTTGTTTTTAATAGACTAATCAATGCGGGAAGTCTATATGGGATGAGTATATTATCTCCTTGAGGTCTTTGCGAAGTTGATCGATGCGGGAAGCTTCTGGATATTTTTATTGTATTTTTGCAATGACTTTATATAGTTTTCCTTCAAGGGAGAAATCTATTTATAGTGGTGAAATAGAGTGAAGAGATGTCCCTTTTGAGGGAGTCATCTTTTGTTGGAAGTTTGAATCAAGGAGTTGAATCCCTTTTTGTTTTTGGATGTTTAAGTCATGGACAAGACTATATAGGAAGATTAGGTTCTTGTTTAGAAGACAAGACCATAGCACACAAAGGTTAATTATGAAAGAGGTGGTTTCAAGTGATGAACGACCATGGGATTCCATCTTTAAGAAGATGAAAAGTATCCATGAGAATCATGCTATGAGTAGAGCCGTGGTACTCATATTGAAGAGGAGGTTGAAAGGTGATGGGTAATCACATGATTCTTGTTTAGTCGTGGATCCTCAAAAATGGGTAATATGGAAGGTGAACAATGCTCAAGGGATGAGCAATCAATTGACAAAAAGTGATATAGGACTTGATGTCAACAATAAAATGGTCAAAGATGCAAGGTATTGAGGGCTCTGGTTTGGGTTTCTTGTCCGAGTGAAGACAAAAGATAAGCACTGATCCGTAGGCATGAGTAAAGATATAGGGTCCAATCTAATTAAGAGAAATTTTCCCGTTTACTTTTCTTTTCTTTGGTTACATATTTATTTTCCTTCAGATGAGGTCACCGACCAAAAGGTTCGTTCATGGTCATGCTTATCGTATGCATGTTTAATACATTTTTGGTAGATTTGGAGATGGTCAAGAGCATTAAGATGTCATTCATCTAATAACTCAAGTTACGCAAAATGATCTTGGTGAAATTCATCATCATTGAGCATGTCTTACGGTGAGATGTGTAGAGATGGAATCTTAACTTTGAGAGGCAAGACAACATTGGTACTGTAAACCAGATAAAAATGTGTAGCAACAACAAAAGTACAAATACTAGTGCGATAAGCCCACAAGGAGAAAGGAATGTGTGAATGCCAATCCTTGCCAGTATCGTTAAATACTTTCATAAGAATTTTGTTCAAGGTTTTATTGGTTGATTATTCTTGGCCATTGGTTTGTGGGTAATAAGGTGATGAGAAATTGAGTTGGATTCCAAAAGCGTCACACAACTTACGTAGGTTTTTTTTAAGAAATTGCTTTCTGTTATCGGTGATGAGGCGGTGAGGAATACAAAAGCGAAAAATGATGTGATGGTTGATGAATTCACATATTTTCTAAAATTTTAAGAAATTAGGGAATGGATTCTACCCATTTAGTATAATATTCAATAACAGTTATAATTCATTTGTGGTGTTGTGAAGAATGGGGATTGATATTACCAACAAGATCCAAGCCCCATTGAGAGAAATGCCAAAGGTCTCGTGCGGCGTGTAAGGCATGGCTAGGTGTGTGATGAAGATTAACATGCTACCGACATTTCACACAATGTTTGACATAGTCACAAAAATCATGGTTTAGGGGCCAAGGTGAAGAATGTGTTTTATGACAACTAAACCACTAAAGTGACCTCCACAAATTCCATCATGGACTTCCTTGAAGGCGTAGGGAATTTCATAACTTGTAACACATCATAAGAGAATACCATCGAATCCATGCTTATAAAGGAGACTACCCATGATGACATAATGAGGGAAACTTATAAGAAAGGCAAGTTGTCTATTATGAGTGAGATCGAAGCAGTAGAATGGAAAGGGAAAGATAGTTTGTAAATTGTTTATACCAAAGGTCACGTGGGTCGGGTGCAACAGCCTCCGATGGAGTAGACCTCACAAGGTAAATAAGAGGTGATTTTAGCCTTTGTTTTGTGACAAAGATTTTAGAAATGACAGTGAAGTGGGTATCTGAGAAGCCAAGAAGGCCATGGTATCCATAAATTTATTGGTAGAATGTGGTGTGGTTTGAAGTTCATAATAGTCAAAGGTGGTCAAAATATGTCTACGTGATGTTTATAATTTTGAATTATCTCATTACAACACTGGTATATACCATTGACTTGGTTTACGACCAGATAAGAATCACCAAAGATATTGATTGACTTAACATCTAAGGCATAAGCAGCCTAGAGACCTAATACGAGTGCTTCATATTCAACAATATTGTTTGTATAATCAAAATATAATTTGAAAGACAAAGGCATAGGTTCACCATCAAGAGGGATGAGGATAACACCAGCCCCACCTCCATGTTGACACTTGAGCCATCGAAGAAGAGTGTCATTTGGTAAGTGGGTTCATCTAAGGAGAGGGTAGCTATGGATTCATCTAGGAAATCAAAGTTAGAGGGTTGATTCCTAAAAAGAGGTGTGTCTACTAGTTGGTCAACAATAGCTTGGCCCTTGATAGAATTTTGATGAATGAATTCAAGGTTGAGGTCTGAAAGAAGCATAAGCCAACGTGTGGCGCGTTTATGTTTATAGGGTTTGGCGTACATATAGTGTAAGGGGTTGATATTGGTAACAAATAATGTTTTTGGTTGAGTAGGTAATGGCGGAGTTTAGTGGTGACGAAAACTAAGGCTAATCGAGTTTTTCAAAGCATGGGTGTATCTAGTTTCGTAGTCCCGCAGGTACGACTTATGTAATAAACCGCTTCCTCTCTGTGTTTCTCATCGCGATGAGCGAGCATGACACCTAAAGAATGGTCAGTGGTGAAAATATATAGGTAAAAGGGTTGGTCATGTCATCACCAATCCGACACTATGATAATTATTCACGGGAACTCCTCGTGCTATGATTATTTACTAATGCACAACTTTTAGTTTGGTGGATGTAATCTGAAACACAACAATAAACATAACACAAGAATACCATAGACTATGATAAGAAGGAATGATGATAAATCTGAAATATAAGTGTAAATTATAATATCAACATGAAATTGTTACATTCTCACCCATCGTGTACTTCAAGTGTTACCGACTTCACTTGCCTTCCAACCATAACTATGGGAGAAACTTCACAATTACACCTCTTAATGGCTTCTTTAACACACCTTCAAAATGGTGGCTTCCTTTACACACTTACTTATACAATATTTATCACTAATTCCTTCTATGCTAAATGAGGGGGTGGCCTATCTATTTATAGAACTTCTAGGCTTATCCATCTTATCTCTAAGATAAGATAATAAATCTACTCTAACGAATCATATTCCATACCTTAACTCTTATCTGTACATGTAAGCTTATCTTTTAAGATAAGATAAACCTTATCATTTCACATGGGTTCCACATTTTTAGACTTTTTACAAATAAAATACACAAAATATTTATGACCTCACTCCTTGTCCTTATTACCAATATAATATTTCTAATTCCTAATCATGTAGACCCTACTTTTGACATTTTAACATTACTGGACCACTTACGACAAATATTTACTTTTTACCACAACATTCCTATTGTACTTTTGACTATTACCGTACTATACATTATTGGCGGCATCGTACCGGCAGCACCGTTATCTTCTATCGGATGCTACTACTAATTATACTTAACAACATCCTATTCCTAATACATACATTAATGAAATAGAAATTACAGAGGAAAATTTTAGTGTCGACATCTTCCCCCTTCCTAGATTCTACTCCGTCCTTAGAGTAGACTATTCCAGTGCTTGGAAAATCTTTAACTTGTCGTGGTTGACCCATTTCATAATGGGAGTGCCATCCAATTCCTCTAGTCAGTATGTACCATTTTCATGCACAACTGCTATTTTGTAGGGCCCCATCCATTTTGGAAGAAATTTTCTCTATCTTCTTTTTTTGTATCTGGAATCATATACTAGAACCAAGTCATTCACATGAAATGGAGACTAATGGATCTTTTGATCAAAGTATTCCTTATGATTCATTTTCTTATTATAGCTTGTATCCTTCGCTATTTCCCTCATTTCCTCTAGCAAATGAAGATGTATCAACCTTTCTTTTCTTCAATCACTTTCATCCATCCTTCCATTTTTCATAACTCTCACAAAGGGGAATATCAAACTCAATAGGAAGAACTGGATCAATGCTATAAGCCAACCGAAATAGGGAGTATCTTGTTGCTGACTTTGATGTTGCCCTATATGCCCACAATGCTGCATGAATCCTTTTATCCCACTTATGTACCTGCAAGGCTGCATATTTTGCTATAATTTGACACAACACAAAATTTGTTCGTTCTACATGTCCATTTGTGCTTGGCTTGTATGTTGTTTCCTTCCTATGCTTAATAGAAAACTTATTGACTAGGGCTTCTACTACCTCATTAATGAAGTGGCTTCCTTGATCTATTACAATTTCTAATGGACAACCAAATTTGGTGATAATGCATTCATATATGAACCTTGCCACTTCATCCATGGAAGCTATTTTCAATGGTCTAGCTTCAACCCATTTGGTTAAATAATCATGGCAACTACAATATACTTATTTTGGCATGGGGTAGTTGGAAGTGGACCTATAATGTTTATTCCCCACTTTTCAAAGTAGCCAAGTGGAAGAATAGGGCATAATGGAGCTGATGAAGTCTTACGGTTACCATGTGTTTGACAAATATCACATGTCTTACAATAATTATAACAATCTCTAAAAAGAGTGGGCTAGTGATAACTTGCATCCAAGATCCTTTTTGCTGTAAGTTGTCTAGAGAAGTGTCCTCCACATGTACCATTGTGGAATTCTTCTATCAGCTCCTTCCCTTGATCACGTCCAACTACCCTCTTATACTATCCATCAGGTCCTATTCAAAATAATACTCCATGCAGAATAGAATATGGACGATTGGCTTGAGTAATCTTCCTCTTAGTCTTTGCATTGGCACCATCAAGAAACTTGAATTCATTCAGATAATTCCAAATATCTATGTATTCACTAGGGATTGTGTCAAGGGATAACAATGTTGCATCTAGGAAATCATCATCATCACAAGATGAACCTAAACCATCATAGGCTTGAGAGAGTGCATCTGCATTGACATGCTTCTTTCCTGGCCTATCTATAATATCAAATTTAAATTCTTGTAGAAAAATTATCCATCTTACTATCCTCCCTAATGGGTTAGGCTTATTTACAATATATTTTAGAGCCTGATGATCTATTACAACTATAAATTTCTTCCCTAGTAAGTAATTTCTAAACTTCCTTACAAAAAAATGATAGCTAGAGCCTCTTTTTCAGTTATAGTATAATTTACCTCAGCACTGCTCATTTTTCTGCTCCCAAAGTAAACTGGATGATCATTCCAATTTTCATCCTTTTGGCTCAGAGTAATTCCTAGTGCTACATCTAAGACATCAGTATACACAATGAATGGCTTGCTCAAATTTATATTCTTTAAAACAGTGAAGACACCAGGCTTCCTTTAGTTGTTCAAAAGCTTCATGCGCCTTATTTCTTGGTTCATAAGTAACATCCTTCTTCAAGAATCAAGGTTAGTGGTGTGTAATATTTGAGAAATTCTTGATGAACCTTCTATAGTAATCCACATGGCCTAAAAATGATCTCAACTTACTTCTATTCATAGGAAATGGTAACTCTTTGATTTTTGAAACTTTATTAGGATCAGTACCAATACCATCTCTGGATACAACATGCCCTAACAAAATGCCTTTAGAACATCCAAAGACACACTTTGTAGGGTTTAGTGAGGCTTGTGCTTCATCTAACCTTTGAAATGTTGTCTCCATCTAGTGCAGTGGTCCATCTTGCTCCCATAAATGCAAAAACCATCCGTAAATACTCGATGAAGTTCCCAACGTAGGGTTCAAACACCCTATTCATCAAATGTTGGAACATTGTCGGAGCATTACACAACCCAAAAGACATAACTTTATAAGCAAACGTTCCCTAAGGAGTGGTGAACGTGGTCTTCAGCTGATCTTTCTTCACTATACGAACTTGGTTGTATCCATTATATCCATCAACAAAACTATAGCACTCATGGGCAACTACTTCATCCAAGATCTGATATGAGAATGGAAGAGGGTAATGATCCTTCTTTGTTGCCTTATTGAGCTTCCTATAATCAACAAAAATTATTAGCTTCCCATTATTTTTATCGAGATCATAATGGGAGAAACCCATTCTCAATTCTCCACAAAGAAATATGAATCCCGCATCAAGCAACTTATTTATTTCTTCTTTTACAGTCTTGGAAAAATTAGAATTCATTCTATATGGCAGTTGCTTTATGGGCTTATCACCATCTACCACTCAATAGAATGTTCTACCCATCTTACTTGATAGTTTCTTGTAATCAAAAGTGAATAGGTGTATGTGAATTTGAAAGAGCTGGAGCTAGGATTCCTTCTCACTATCCATCACAACATCACCAATCTTTATTTGTTGGAGACGATCATCAATTTATTCTTCAGATAATTTTATGGGTTCATGAGTCGGTGTGACTAGAAGGATATCCATGACCGAAACATCAACCTCACTTTCTTCATCTTTTATGTCTACTTCACTAGTACTAGAGTAATCAGAGGATGTCCAATCATCGCCATCACTTGAATCCACAGGTTGTATCTTATGATGCCGAGGGATCACGTTTATCTTCACCCTCTCTCTACCATGTCCAAGTGTCATGAAGCTTTCATTCCAGTAGTTTCTTACATGAACTCTCCTTAGCCATGGCCTTCCCGACAACATGGGTACGCAATACCATTTTTTTCATCACCTAAAATTCTACCACACATACAACACCCATGACAAATATTGCCACATTTGAAACAACACCTTCTGGTTTAGTTTTTCCCTTATTTAATGACCTTAACATAAGTGTTGAGGGGAGATCAATTTTTAAACCCAACATATTCATTACAAACTCAGTCATTACATTAACTACAACACCTCCATCTACTAAGACATCATGAATTAAAATACCATTACATAATACCTCAGCTTGTGGAGCGTAGGGATCCACCTCTGCTTCTAAAACAGGAACCTCAACCTCCTTCCTTTCGGATCTCTAGACATCGAGCTTCCTCCTTAGCTCTAGAAAATGAGCATGATAATCCCTTATCTTCTCCTTCTCTCATTGGGATAGCTTTGTGATATCGATCATGAGATCTGCATATTTATGTTGTTCACCAAATTTTTCAAGAAAAATTTTAGTTAATAAATCCCATGAGTTTTTCACATTATCACCTAGTGTTTCAAACCACCTAAGGGTGAACCATCTAAAAAGGTAGGAAAAATTCAGTCCATTGTTCCCTTCTTATGAGGCCATTACAAATATAAGATTGTTTAAAATCTTGAATGAAAGAGGAAGTATCTTCATTAGATTGGGTTGAAAAATAATAATCTTCCCCATTTCCAAAAGTAACAACAAAGGAAATACCAACCCACAAGTACAATCAACAAGACTTATGTGCACAAATAATTGGAATCACTATAATAGAAAATAGAAATGACCACGGTAAACTATGGTAAAACTTGACTTACTACGGTAAAAATTAACTTTACTGTGGTAAACACTATTCACAAGAAAAGTGAAGTTACTACGGTAAATACTATTCACGATAAAAAGTGACTTTACTGTGGTAAATACTATTCACGGTAAAAATTGACTTTACCATGGTAACTACTATGCACAGTAAAAACAAGGTTACCCTCCAAATGTTTTCTGACTAAGTGGGAATATCTCTCTAGAAAATCCACCAATAAGGAATGGTCCCGACAACGGAACCAAAATGTCATCACCAATCCGGCACTATGATAATTCTTCACCGGGAACTCTTCATGCTATGATTATTTACTAATGCACAACTTTTAGTTTGGTGGATGTAATCTGGAAACACAACAAACATAACACAAGAATACCATAGACTATGATAAGAAGGAATGATGATAAATCTGAAATATAAGTGTAAATTATAATATCAACATGAAATTGTTACAATCTCACCCATGAGGTACTTCAAGTGTTACTGACTTCACTTGCCTTCCAACCATAACTATGGGAGAAACTTCACAATTACACCTCTTAATGGTTTCTTTAACACACCTTCAAAATGATGGTTTCCTTTACACACTTACTCATACAATATTTCTCACTACTTCCTTCTATGCTAAATGAGGGGGTGGCCTCTCTATTTATAGAACTTCTAGGCTTATCCATCTTATCTCTAAGATAGGATAAGAAATCTACTCTGACGAATCATATTCCATACCTTAACTCTTATCTGTACATGTAAGCTTATCTTTTAAGATAAGATAAACCTTATCATTTCACTTGGGTTCCACATTTTAAGAATTTTTACAAATAAAATACACAAAATATTTATGACCTTACTCATTGTCCTTATTACCAATATAATATTTCTAATTCCTAATCATGTAGACCCTAATTCTCTACTTACCCTAACTTTGACATTTTAACATTACCAGACCACTTACAATAAATATTTACTTTTTACCACAACATTCCTATTGTACTTTTGACTATTACCGTACTATACATTATTAGCAAGATCGCATCCGACAACGTCGTTATCTTCTATCGACGCTACTACTAATTATACTTAACAAAGATCATATTCCTAATACATACATTAATGAAATAGAAATTACAGAGGAAAATTTTAGTGTCGGCAGCCTTTCCTCAGAGGAATTAGAATTGGTGGTTGAATAAGGTATTGTTTTAAGGCTTCAAAGGCTTTATGACATTCATCATACCATTTGAATGAAACACCCATCTTGAGAAGATGATGAAATAGTTGATGTGGGGTCATAAAGTTGTGAGATAAAATGATGAATGGATTACTGAACTTACCTTGTAGGCTTTAAAGTTGACAGATATTAGTAGGCAGAGGCATTTCTAGAATAGCCTTTACTTTAGCAGATCAATTTCTATGCCACACAAAGAAATGATCAAACCAAGGAGTTTTCTTGAAAGTATCACAAAGATGCACTTCTTTGGTCAAGATGAACACAATTCTTGACGAGGTTAAAGATGATCTTAAGGATGGTCGTGTGTTTGACTCGATGTTTGGATTTGGAAAGAAGATCATCTACGTAATCTTCCAATATGTGATGGATGATGTCATGGAAGATGTAAGTCATGGCTCTTTGGTATGTAGCGCCAACGTTTTTAAGGCCAAAAGACATGACTCGATAGTAGAAGGTCCCCAAAGGGTGATGAAGGAAGTATTGTGTTGATCTTCTAGAGTAAGTAATATTTGATTGTAACCCAAGAAACCATCCATGAGTGATAGCATTTCATTCCTAGTGGTGAGATCAACTAGTTGGTCAATGCCTGTAGGGAAAAATCATCCTTGGGAAAATCTAGGTTGAGTTCACAAAAGTTTGTGCAAATGCGAAGTCCCCCTGTCACTTTTGTGATAGGATTGATGTTAGAAATCCATTGGGGATAGTCAATAGGTAGGATTAAGGAAACTGAGATAAGGATTTGAAGATATTCTTTGACAAGAAAAGCAATGTGAGGATGTATTTTCCACAACTTTTGTTTGATGGGTTTAGCATCGTGAATGGTTACGATATCATGGACCACAATTTTTAGGTCAATACCAGGCATATTGACATTGGACCAAGCAAAAGCATTTCTATGGTCCTGAAGGAAAGAGGAAAAATATTACTACTCAGTAGCATATGATGATTGGCCTATCTTTAGAATATACGGGTCATCCCGAGTGTTAATGTTGGTTTCAATGGTCGATTCTGCTCAACATGGTTTGCATCTCGTAAGCTAATGACCGGTGAATATAAGATTCTTCCACACCAAGGTAGGTGAGGATGGATTCATCATCTTGACATTAAATGAAATTAATAGAAGGTGTATCGTCATTGACCATGTCGGAGATACGGAATGAGAGAGAAATGGGAGCTTTTCCATCACGTTGATAGGTTTGAGGTCCTAGGGAAATTGTGTTTACGAAAAAAAAAGTTAGGAGGAATAGATTCAAGATATATGAACTTCATGGGTGAAGATGGTGATGTGGTTGAATGAGGTGGAGAAGGTTTGTCTTCCTTAATGAGGTTGACGTGAGACTTCTTGGGAGGTGGTGTGTTAAAGCCAATGCCACTATGATCATTGTGTTTACGGGTGGTACTGGAAATGACAGTATGGTAGCCTTGTTCATAAAAACTGAAGCCAAAGCCTTTCCATGCATAATGGTGAAGGAAAGTGTGAGCGAATCAGTGGTTAGAAAGGCAGTGTAACTCAAATGAAAACGATCGTGTTTGGGATAGAGGTTTGGGTGAATAAGTGGCAATATCAATTCCCCCATACGTTAGATTAGTGCGAAGGTGGGGAGGACCATAAGGAAAAACCTTGCCTACGTGGTAGTCATAACTAGGGTGTTGATACAGTTCCTATACTCTTACGGAGTGAGGAATGTGTTGATATTGTATAGGCGGTACTCTCCCAGAGTGAGGTGTTGAAAAACACCTTCTAAGGGATCAATAGTCGATATGTGGGTAGTAGGGATAGACGACTCGCTAGATGATTAGGAAGTAGGTGAGTCAACTGTAGAGGTTACGACGACAATAGGAATAATAGGGTTATATGTGGAGAGGTGGTGGCAGCCTTGGTGGATGGGCTTATGGGTGAAGGTGAAGTGGGGGTAGTGACAGATGCCTTGACTAGTACAAGTACATCGTTGGGTTGGTACAACATGTTACAGGTTTTGAATGGTGATAGGTCGGTGGGGATGGTGTAATTATGTCCTTCATGCTCAAATTTTACACAACGGTGTAAAGTTGAAGGGACACAACCCATGACGTGAATCTAGGGTCTGCCAAGCAATAGGTTATATTGGAACTCCCCTCTAAGATGTAGAATAGTTCTAGGACAATGCGAGGACCTATGCGAACATGAAGGATAATAGTGCCAAGGGTGAAGGTGATGGTGTCATTGAAAGAGCGTTGCATAACTGGGTTATTATGCATATAGTTAGAAGGAATACATATTTGATTATATGCATGGGAGGAAATGATGTTAATGCTAGCACCGCCATCAATCATGACATGTCGTATGCGTATGTTATCAATATAGATAGAAATTAATAGGGTGGGATCAAGGTCATCTGACTAGAGAGGTGCAATCTCCTCTTCAAAGAAGCTAAGGGTGGCAACGTGAGTGAGGAGGGTCATGGGGTTAGGAGGAGCTGATTTTGTTAGCAAGGCAACACGGTAAGGTGTGATAATCGAGGCCACTGGTGTGGGGTCATTGGGTAGAACTTCAATGGATTATAAAACCTCGATAAGGGCTTGTCTGTAGGATTCAGAAGTCTGGATGAGATCATACAAAGACATCTTTAGAGGAGATAGATGTAATTGTTTAATCATTGTGCGATGGGTGACCCCGTCAGAGATAAGGTATGTAGGTCCGCAGATGGTGATTTTCGGAGCGGGTGTAGATGGTATATTGATACAGGGTTGGTTGATGGGCTAGTTGCTTTTTCTTTTCCTTTGTCTTTCTAAGTGCTAGTAACAACGTGAACCATGTTAATCTGAGGGGAGGTGGATGGAGAGGGTGTGTCATAAAAGGTATAACAACATGAGGGAAAAAATCCTAGCAGTGGATAAGATCCTTGTGAAATGAGTAGGGTAAATTGACATTTGGGTGGTGGTTTGGCCAACTCTCTTATATGGACCATGTTGATCTCAAATTTTAGAGGTGGGAAAAATGGTTGTGGGGGTGGAGATATTTATCATTGAATGGGTAAAGGGTGATGATGTATGGTGACAGGTGACATTGGAGCATGGTCATCATCAAGAAGGTTGTCATTGTCAAAATTTTGTTCAGGAGGACAGAGTTGAAGAAGAATGGTCTTAAGAGCCTTACAATTTTCAACATCATGTCGTGGAACAAGATTATAGGAAAAAATTTTGGTTTCATCAAACCCTTTTGGTTTTGGTTTAAGAGGTTCATAAGGTCAAAGTGGTGCTAATGTGATGACATAAGTCTCCAAGAGATTGGTTAAAATGTTGGCGTAGGACCCCGGTAATAGATCGCAATGGGAGGTGAGTGTGGGTTTGGGTACAGGGTGGGCTGATTGTAAAGGAAGAGGCTTTACAGGAGGGGGAATGGGTTGGTCTACTAGTTTGGTATGTGGAGTGGTCTTAGGTCTTGTTGGCATTTGTTTAGGTAAAGGTGGGGTAGAAGAGCTGGTGATGGAAGGTTTGGTTGGTTTGACTACCTTAGTGGAGGGTAGCGGATTCTTAGCTTTGAGTTGCACCTTCTTAGGTAAAGGTGACACAAGAGTATGGGATGAAGAAGGGAAAACAGATGGTGGAAGAGGATAGGTTACCCACAGGGGTAACCGAGTTGCGGTAGAGGTGGTTGGTAGAGGTGGGGTAGATGGAAGGGGTTGAAGTTATATAGGAAAGGTTGGGGTTATAGTAACTAGTGGAGGTATAGGTGGAAAGAAGTGTATGGGTGAGGGTGAGGGAGTTTGGTTTTGGGTGAATGAGGTGTAACAAAGGCTCATGATGTAGTAGTATGTTGTTTAGCTTTTGACCAGCCTTGGGTATGAGATTGTTTGGTCAAGGTTGATGGATGAGGCCTTAGGATGGATGGAAGGGGGAAGGTGACAAGGGTGTAGTAGGCGAGACCAGTGTGCGTGGCCTAGAGGGTTGGATTTTCTTTTTAGGTGGGATGATAATGCTACTACAGAATTTGCAAGATGTGGCTAAGTCTAATCTGACAAGTGGGTGAGTAAGGCTTGATGTCCACATAAAACCCAAAGTAGTGATGGGTCTAGATACAGGTGGGGAGATAAGTGAGGGTAAGTTTTTAGGTTTGGGAATAGTTATAGTGATGGGTAGAAGTTTTGATGGAAGTAGGGATGATGAAGAGGAATCCATTTCAATTGGCATGGTTAGTGTAGTTTTTGTTGCCAAAAATACCTTTGGGTAGATCATGGAAGTATCTTTAGGAAAAATTTGCATTTGGGTCGAAACGGGGAGTCAAGACGTCCCTAGAGAATGGAATGATCAACGTAATCCAAATGATCGACCAACCGTGAAAATGGGATTACTGAAGAAGGTGATGGAGTGGGTTGGGTAGAAATCCCTGTAAAATATGTTTGTGAGATAGGGAATTGGTTGGCCTCGGATTCTATAGGTAAAGAGTTGAGATCATGTCAATAGGGTTCTAGGATGCTAGGGGAGAACTATCCCCAATAGGTAGTGACATGTCTAAAGAATCTCCCATGGGTAGGAGAGATAATAGGTCGGGTGAGGTAGAATTCTCTCTCGGTGGAGGAGAAGGTGATGATGATTCTCTTGTGGATGGGAGAATAACAAGTGTTGACGGTTCAGAAGGTTGGGAAGCAGACGATGACATGACATTGGTAGAAAGTGTGGATTCCTCTGTGAGAGAAAGGGGAGATGAGAGGGACTCCTCTGTGGGTGGAGGAGAAGAAGAGGTATGCTCCTTTATGGGTGGAGGAGCTCATGCCAATATTTCCTCAATAGATGAAGTAGGTAGGTGTTGAGGAATAGTTGGCACGATATCGAAAACTGCATGAACCTCATAGATGTTTCTATCACTGGATGAAGGTTCGCTATTTTGATTAGATGATGGTTTATGATTAGGGAATGAATTTTTTAAGATGCATGATTCTGATTTGCTGGCACATTTGGGTTTTCTATGACAAGGTCTCCATTTTCTATCATCTCTTAAACAATGTTTTTAAAAGTTATGTAGTTACCATCACTATGTCCTTTAATGTGATGATAATTATAGTAGTCGTGTTCTTTATACCATGCAGGCATAGGATGAGTGGGGTCAAAACTTGTATGAGGTTTTATGGGAGGAAGTGTAATGGATCCAGCTTTAAGAAGTTTTTCCAAGACCAAAGAATAGGGATCTCCAATCGAAGTGTGATTTTTCTGATCTCACCGGAGCTGAAAGGCTTGGATAGGAGAAAGATTGGAAGAAGGTTGAGCCTGATTAGAAGGATGAGGTGGACCTACCTTGAGGACTACCGCGTTGGCAAATCCTTTGGGATTTGAATAGTTATTTTGGGGTTTTGAAGATGAAGAAGAATCATTTGATTTGAATGGGGTGTTCTTGTTCCGTAATTGGATTTTATTTTCTTCAATGGCACAAATTTCTAGTTTTCGGGCCATGGTGAACACTTCATCAAAGGTTTGAAAGGTTTGGACTTGTAGAGTTGGTGAGATGTGTCTAGCACAAGATCTAGTGAACAAATTGATAAGTTGAGTCTGAGGTAGTTGGAACGTCAATTGGTTGATGAGACTCCACCAGCGGGCAACAAAAAATCTGCGATAGATTCATCTTCATACTTGTCGGGTTGAATAGATATTGGTCATGGTGACTTTCTTGGTAACATTGATTGAAAAATGATCTAGGAAAGCTTGGGCTACTTGATTAAAGGAATAGATAGAATGTCAAGGTAGTCCACTATACCAATCTAATGTTAGTCCTATCGAGACACCTGGGAAATTTCGTAGGAGTAAAGCGTTACCATGGAAAATTAGGTAACACCCAAGTTTGAACAACCGCAAGTGTTATTACGAGTCTTCTTTACTATTGAAGTGATTGAATTTAGGAATTTCCCAAAGTAATGTGTAAGGATGAATGGGAATAGATGGATGTATAGGCTCATTATAGATTTCATCATATGTTAAAGAATTATGGGAGCCAGAAACCGATGCTTCTAAGGTTTGCATTTTCTCCATCATCATTTTAATGAGGTTGTTAGTAGGTTGGGATGAATGGGTACCCCCTGCAAAAAAAGGGGGTTGATATTGAATGTATGAGGCGGGTGGTATGTTGGTGTATGGTGGTGCTGAGTATGAGAACTATGTAAGAGGAATAGATGTGGGTGGCACATAGCCAGTGTAAGTGATAGATGAGGTTAGGGGTTGTTGGTAATATGTGTAAGTGGGTGGGGTAGTCATAATAACTCTAGTGGTGATCAAGGGTAAGGATTGTGGGATAGAGAGGATGAGGTTTTGGAAAGGGGTGTAAGTTGCTGACACTAGAAGGTGGTTGTGATGCATTGGGTATATGTGGAATGGCAAAGTGCGGAAGAAGTTATACTCATAGTGACCGCCGGAGGGACAATCGATGTCACGAGATGTTGGGCCCCTAAAAATATTGACTAAGTACAAAAAGGCACATGGGTGTGCAAGGCCTAGGCTGAATGTTGGGCACGCAAGAAGAATGCACACAATGTAGGGTTATAGGAGGGTTTTAGAAGGACTGTGTTATGCACCAAGTATAACAAGGTCTCGGGACTTAGCCATATTCAGCGTATTGGGTAGGACGCAAGAAAAACATGACCCACTTGCGCATGATGAATGGATAATGTGCCAGCCTGGTGACAGGATGGCCAAGGAAAGAATATGCCCTACGATGGAAGCTTCTAGAGGACCATCATGGCAAGGAGTGGAGAGCTAAAGACTGGAGGAGCATGCTCCCATGGAGGACCACATCTAGACACTTGGCGACGGAACTGAAGCCACGAGAAAGAAGATTTGGCGAGCTTCAAGGGGCCTATAAATAAAAGCGTCCGCATAAGAATAAGGGAGAGAGATCAATAGAGAGTGGAGCTCTACAGAAATTCCGCGAGGAGTTGTATTGGGTTGGGTAGATAAAATATAGGAGAAGGATGCATCAAGGGGCTTGGGATTTTAAATTTTATTTTTGAAAACCTAAGGAATTGATGCAGCCTAGAATTGTTAGTTAACACCTAGTCGCTACTGGCACATCACTCAGCCTAGGCTAAGCACTCACTGAAGCGTGCAAAGGTACCGGGTCCCTCTTAATAGTTGCAGTAGCATAATGGTGGTATGATAAAATAGTAAACATATATTTTAGGAACTAATCCATCCATTCACCATTTATATCCAACCAAATCTATAAGCACTAAAGGTAAATCATCATGAAAGTAATAACATGCATTGATAAAACACATCACACACTTTGTTCGACCAATTTCCTTTATCTATTCATTGAACCAACAATACAATAGCTTCATACAATACCAGGCATGTGCGCATGGATCTGTTACAATTATCCAGTCACATGTACTCATGTTTTTCCATTCCTCAAAACATATGGTTCCATTCGTATCTCTATGTATGTCTCTCTATTCTCTAAGTAATTCATTACATATATATATATATATATAGGGTGGGGAACTAACCCTTCACCACTTAACTCTACTAGAAATAGGTCACATGCTAATAACAGCCATGTGCCTTCTTACAATTATAGCCATACATGCAAGTATGCTATCTATAGATTGCTTGATAGTTAACTAAAGTGATGGATCTATTCTTAACTTATGCCCATGCAAGAGTGAGTTGACATGTCCTTCCAAAATCTCCATGAAGAGTGGCACGTAAATCTCAAAGCATGACTTTGTGTACTTCGCACATGAATCTCTAAGAAGAAAATTGATCTCCAAAATTGGCTAAGTCCTTGAGAGTCTTACTCTACACCTCCACACGTGACGCCTTCCTATACCTTCACGCTTTTTCTCCTGTGCCATTCTTCCGCGTGGACTCTGTGTGCAAGTTCAACTAAGTGTTTTCTCTTATCAACATTACCCCACACTAATCTCATTGTTGCCCTAATAATGGCGATGCTCAAAACTTATACATAGAATGGATAAATAAAGAATAGTTGAATAAATAATTTTGAATAAGAATCTTGAATAAGAATTTTGAAGAAGATATACACAACTAACAAAACTGTTTAGGCCTCAGGCCCCTCCGTCTCATCTTGAAGCAACAACTTTGGATATTCTTCTTTGATATCTGCTTCTAGGTTCTCCCACGCTATTAGCATCTGCTCCTACTATTTCAGGCATGTCTGCAATGATGGATTGCAGCTCTTCCATGGAGATTTTCCCTTGCTCATTTTGTATTACAAGCATTACACTTGACATAGAGGTTTGTACCCCTTCCAGTACATCCATCTTCTGAGAAATGAGCTTTCCTAGCTCCTCCAACCTCTCCTTATGTGGTGCCTATGCCACAGCTAGTGCCTCACACTTTTTCTTTACCAGGACTAAGCATTCAGCATGGCCTAGGGAAGCATCCTTCATCGCCTTGTGGACCTCATTTTCTTCCTCCAAGGTTTTCACCACGATCAACGCATCTGGGGCTGTGCATATGGTTAGCACATGATCAACCTTCTTCAGTTCGTTGTGGGTGGCTTACAGTAGACCTTCATAAGTAGCAATCTTCCTAGCTACTACAGCCTACACCTTTTTTGTCTTTTCCCTAGAGTCCTTGGGCTATGAGGATACACACGCCTTTTCATCCTCCAACACTAATGTTATCATTGTTTTCACATAGTGCATCGTAGAAGGAAATTCTTTTGGTACTGGGATTCTAGATTTGGGTGTACCTTTAGAACATCATCTCCAATTTCCTCTTCATACTAACAAAAGTGTCATATTTTCTTTTGATTAAGTCCTTTTCCTGGACTAGGTGCGCTATCTCCACATCCTTGGCTTTTAATCTCTCTGTCAGTGCCTTGATGGTAGCAGATTTATCTATGTTTCTTCTTGCTACTTCGAGGATACTTTCACTAGAGCATTGCTCACCTGCTCATCTGACATCACCGTTGGTTTGATTATCATGTGGTGCATTTTAGGTGCCTTCTTCAACTACCTTGATGCGCACAATTCTTCACCGACATCAAATTCGGGCTCGTCCATGTGCGTGTGCATAGACCATGAGAGTTGTTTCCTTGTGCGTAGAGTCACCTTGTCCTCATCCATGAGTGCCCATCCAAATAAATCCTTCTATTCAATGGTAACCTAGAACCGAGCGTGAATGATCAGCTTTGGGTCTTCTGCATACCCCATGGCATGTGCCTTGGCATCCTCCCTTGTTCGATGGGATCGAGGTCCTCTTGAATGATCGCATAAAGGTTGGGAATACTAGATGTATCCCCATCCTTGTCCTATGTAGCCTCTGATTGACCCCCTTATTCTCCTTCCATCGTCTCCTCCTCATGTTGAAGCTCTTATTCAGTTGGAGATGAAGGTGCCTTCTCCTCATATTCCTCTATTTCCTCGCTCAACTTGAGTATTCTCCGTTTCTTCTCCTCTGGCTCCTTCACTTGCGGGGTTTCTCCTTGCACCCTTGTGTGCTTAAACACCTTCTTAAATATCTGTGTTCCCTACTTCTCCCCCGTAGCTCCTTCTCCTTGGGGAGTTATCACATGCTCCCCCTCCTGGCTAGATGGCTACTTCCTCCTTCGCACTAGGCTACCACTATCTTCGTGTTCTTCATCCTCTTCCTCATCATCTTTCTTGGGTGCAGAGGGCCTAGGTGCCGAATGTTCTCCATAGTATGCTTTCCCTTTGGTGGCCCTGAAGCGTGAATTCATTCTCCACATACTTGTTATTCTCCATTTTAGGCTTCAGTTGGAGGTATATTAGTGCAGCCCCGATATCCGTAATGGCCACTGTCTCTGGCTTAATGCTTAAGATTTTTGAGATGTTATTCTCGTTGTATGCATTCCTCCCTAGATATCCATAAGTCTTTCTCAGGGTGTGATACTCACAGTCCACCTTGTCTACATTAAATACCAACCTTCATGTGTTGGTGAACCGATGAACTCAGCTTGGAATTACTGCACAGGAAATGCATATGGTAGTTTGCACTAGGGGCTCCATGACCCATCTACCATTGGGAAGCGCGTAATACAAAAATGCTTTGGTAGACTACAAATTATACCTGTTTTCCCAGGACCGAGGGAAAATCCTTGGGTATGCACCATTCTTCCCCAAATGCCACATGGAGCCTATCATACCACATCTCAGCGCGCTCCTTAACCTCCTCCGTCATCAACCCTTTGCAAAGATATTTTCTGAATCACTCAGCTGAGACTTATGATTCATGGGGTATTCCCATATGTTCTCTTTTGGGCCATCTGGTACCCCAATCTCCATGAAGACTAAACTCAGTAAGATACAACCAAAACTTATCTTACTCCCTTCGCGCACTTCCTCGACTATCTACTCTGCAATGAATCCGGTGATGTTATAAGTGGTTCCTCTCGACATGCACTTGGCCACATGCAACCACATAGAATTAACTTGTGACCAACGTTCTTGGTCATTCAACTTTGTGGTTAGATGTGCTGCTACCTATACTACTGGATAATTTTTCAACTTGTCAATGTCCATCCCGCATGCCCTTTCGATAGCCCAATGCCTTTTGTGTCTCCAAAATCACAATTTTTCAGCTAATTCAGTCTTAATGTCTTCGCTCGTTTCCCGTAATCTAGTAACTGAGGCAATGAGGATGGGTTTCAATCTTACCCACCATCCTGTGAAGTAGAAGAAGTCCTCATGGACTCGGCTCATCAGCCATCTATACAAGGGTGCATACTTTCCAAAGTATGGAAGCTCATAAAGCTAGTAAACACCATTTCCTTGAGTAGATTTTCCCTGGCATCATCATATATTGGCATTCCATCCTTAGTGCACCTGTTCATTTGAGAGGTGAGCAGGTCATCTAACTTCTTCTGGTTTTCACTGGTTTGGTGATTGTATTCACTTATCTTGCTTTGTCTTATGTGGGTATTCCATTCCTACCCCACAATAACTTCTTCAGGGTACTACATTTTGGAGAAATTTCTCTCTAGGGCCATCTCCTCCTCTTCTTCCACCACCACCTTCTTCTTTGGTGCCATTCTCTTTCAGGGTTTTGTTTTGTAGGTCAGTTGCTATGTGTTTTGAGTAATTTGCTTCAAACCCTAACCTAATTCTTTCGTGCCCTAATTTGTAATCATGAACTTGTGCACCCTAACTTTGTTTTATTACTCTGCTTCATCAAACCCTTTTCTAGGGGATCCAAGCCCTTCTAATAAACAAATCTCTTCTCCATGCCTAGTTTGCTTGCTTCATACCTTGAATTAGTTAGCTTTATGCTCTTCGTGTATAGGCTCTCTATCGAATTCTCATAGTCGTAAGGGTAAAAATGAAATCGCATCCCATCCTTATATATATTTCTACTTTTTGCTGCATTAATTACTCCACCTACCAAATTCTCCTCATTTATGACCCATTTTTATCATTTCCGCACAAGATATTTTTGCACCAAAGCTATAACATTCTAGTTTTCCCCTTTACCCTTTGTCATAGACTTCTCTTCAACGCACACCTTTATGCCTCGAGTACCTCATCACCGCATGATATCCTCGGTAATTACCATGGACGATGCTTGCCTCGCATTATACTTTTCCTTATCCATATTCAATCTTTCTTATCTTGAGAAGCAATATTTTGTCAGTTACCCTTAGCAACCTTCTTCCAACACCCACAAAATGACATCTTCACAAAGATATCCCTCGAGTCACCAACAATCCACCCCACATGAAAAGGATGTGTAGTCCTCTGCACATCAACATGCTTCATATTGTAGTTAGTTTCATGCACACAAGCACACTTATTACAAAAACAAGAGCTAAAATTGACAAAGCATAGCGATGATGAAAGAAATACATTAAGGAAATGCATAAAGGGAAACCTAATGTATCTAGAAATACTACCTTATTACAAACACCAAGAAGACTTATTTATAATAGGGCTTCAACCTACTCCCGTTAAAGTAACCTAGAAAGCACCTAACTCAAGTATATGAGTGATAACATATGGCCCCAACCAATGCACCTTGAGCTTTCCTGGATCGTGTAATAACTTGGAGTCATATAGAAGTACCATTTTTTCCACCACAAGTTTCTTATCCTTGCCAATCATGCCATGCCTTTTGTCACACTTTCTCCTATTCTTGACCCTAGCGTGTGATGGCGCGGTGCTCATCTAGTTGAACCATCTTCGCAATCCATTCTTCCAAGGCCTTCTCATTAGCTAGACCTCCAACGTGTGCAATGCGCAAGGAAGGTAACATAAATTCTAGAGGCAAAACAACTTCCGTGCCAAACACCAATTGGAAAGGTGTGGCTTTGTTCAATCTTTTATATGTTGTTCTATAAACCCAAAGAATAGCTAATACTTTATCATCCCAATCTTTCCTCCCAACATCATAAATCTTGATCAATGTGTGGCTCAAGATCTTGTTAAAAGCCTCAGCAATCCCGTTTTCTTGAGGGTGATAGGGTGTAGTTTTATGGTGGGCAACCATAAACTCATCTAAGAGAATTTGTATTGTCTCATTTAAAAAATGTGTGCCCCTATCACTTGTTAAACTTAAAGGAAAACCATACCTTGTAAGGACATTCTCCCATAAGAACCGTGCTACTGTAGCCACTTTGATACAGTCCTTTGTAGGTGCTGCTTCTACCCATCGGGTAAGATAATCTATACAAGTGATGATATAGCGCGACCCGAGGTCCTACACACACTTGGGAGAAAGGCTGAAAAGTCAATTGATCATTTCTCAAAGGGTTCTGCACTTGTTATTGGTTGTAGGGGCATCTCATCCCTTTGTCCTGGTCAACCGAGATGTTGACAATGGTCACATGTCTTACAATACTCTTTATAATCCTTGTACAATGTTTCCCACCACAACTCGGAAAGTACGATCTTGTGCACTGTTGCATCACCTGCATAATGGCCACCTACAATACCACCATGTCCTTCTTACATTATCTCCTTGCATTCATGCTCCAAGACACAATGACGTAACACCTCATCTCTACCTAGCTTGTACAAATCACCACTAATTAACATGAATGGTGTCATGTGAATAGAAATTTGCTTCTTCTCTAAATCTTTCATGCCTTCGAGTGCCATACCGTTCTCGAAAGATAGCAATGTCCTCTAATTCTAATGGCATGCGTTGTAACCTATACTGATTGTGTATCGGCATGGTCTCTTCATTGTTTGTGCCTCTTCCCCGATTGAATTCTAGACAAGCGATCCGGTCTCAAATTTCTTTTTCCCGCTTTACCACAACCATAAAGTCAAACTCTTGAAATAAGAGTACCCACTAGCATATGAACCCACGTAAATGGGCTTATTCACCAAATATTTTAATGTCATGTGATCTGTATAAAACACAAATGGTGTAGCCAACAAATACTGACAAAATTTGTGCAAGGCATAGATCATGGACAAGGCCTCACACTCTATAGTGGTATAATTTTGTTCTACATGAGTTAACTTCCTACTAGCGAAGAAAATGGGATGATCAACAATATCTTCACTTGTTTGAGCTAAGATAGCACCAATGGCTGTGCCAAAAGGATCCACATGAACATGAAAAGGTTTATCCCATGAAGGAAAATGCAAGATAGGCGCGGTAGTAAGTTTTTTCTTCAATATCTCAAACATGCGCTACTATGACTCCCCCAGTAGAATGTACCTTTTCCTTGGAGCAACTCTTCCAAGGGTGTGGTAACTTTGCATACCCTTTTATAAACTTCTGGTAATACCCTGTATGACCCAAAAATCCGTGCACCTCGCTACTGACTAGCCGACGCTTTCAAGCCAATGATGACTGCAAATTTAGCTGGATCAACCAACAACCCTTCCTCGCGGTCTTTTCAAACATTAAGCGCAGATTTTCACAATGATCCTTAATCAACCCATAAATGGTCCAATCATCAAGATAGACCTATAAAAATTTATGAATAAAATCCTTGAAGGCTTGTACCACTATCCTTGAAAATACAAGTACATTCTTCAATCCAAAGGGCATCACAATGTATAAGAAAAGCTTCCCCATTCAATAGTGAAGGTGGTCTTCTCTTGATCTTCTCGAGGCAATCCTAACCTAATGATACCTTGAAAACCCATCTATAAATGAATATATTCGTGCCCAACCACTCCTAATATTTCCTCCGTGAATGGCATAGGAAAGGGATCTGTAACACATGCTGCATTCAACTCCCTATAATCAACACAAATTCGAATCCTACCATCCTTTTTTATGCTTATCACCATAGGACTGACCCATTCTGATTCATCCAATGGTTGAATGATCCTAGATTTCAGCATCTTGTCAATCTCCTCCTTTACTTTCTCACGTAAATTGGGATTCATCTGATATGGTTGCTTCCTAACAGGGCACACACCTTCCTTGAGCTTTATCTTCATTTCTCTAAGTGATATATGCATGCCTTTAAGTTCATGGTATCCTCTTGGGAATAAGTCCTCATAATCATGAAGTAACTCTATGATCTTTGCTACCTCTGATTCTGACTAGTAATCCCCAATTATCACCTCCTTAGGTTCAACTTCTGTGCCTATATTGACCTTTGTTGTCTTTATAGGTTCGTGATATGTGCACGTATCTACATCTGCACTAGATAACACTTCACATGTTCCATGTGAATGATCCACATCCAAGTGCTCAACTTCCTCCTCATCAATTAGGTATACCATCTTCCCCTTATCTTTTTCCAAAGAAGCGTGCTCAAGTAATATGATATCATCTTCTTCATCCACAAAGTGTTCCCTATCTTTGTCTCACCAAATAATTCCTAAACAAGTTCTTCCACTTTCCCACTGTCTCCCATAGTTAAGCACTTGATAAATCTTAAAGCTATGTTCACTAGTGGTGTAGATGAAAAGAAGTCAAACATTTGGATCATCCTTACAGTCAAAGTTTTCCAGTTTCCAGTGTCACGATGTAATTCAGCATAGACATACCAAGCACGCATGCAACCTTTTAGAGTAGAATAAAACCGATGCACCCAAAGTGAAGGCGGTAATGCTTCCTGCCTACTGTCCAGAGTCTCTCACACTATTGGATATGATGTTGAGCAGGTTGATCACCATGATAAGGGTGTATGTTTGTAGGTGCATTACTTCTTGAAAACCTAGTTGATAAGGTGGTCCCAATCATTTCCCATTCTAAGAGATTATCCCTATGGACTACCCACCAAATACAAGAAATCATCCCACAAAAGTATATGATAGCATAGTGCATCGTTTAAGTTCATCAGCCCAATTTATTTCTATGGCCTGTAAGAACCCAACCAAATCTTTAGATCTAGTATAGCGGGGTATTACGCAACCTATACATCGAACAGAGTGAAAACCCATCTTGCCAGTAACCACGCGCTTAACTTCACACCCCACTAGTTCATAAGTGCCATGAGCCCAATTATCGTAAGAAATACTAGTAGTATCACTGATTGACTGAGAATATTCCCAATGAAGGATTCCTTCCTTAGATGGATCATTGACCTCTGGGTCCCGAATAGCGCGTACATAGATTTTGTTCAAGTCCTCTTTGCTTAAAGGTTCCACATATGGCACGGATTTTCCATCTCACAATGGTATTATGAACCTTTCCTCCTTGTTGTCAAAGCTAATATACCCTTTGTTAAACCTCAAGTTAGCATTGTTTGCATAACACCAAGGGTGCCCAAGTAAATACTGGGAAACTATCTGCTTCGCAAGCGCTAGCACTTCAAAGTATCATGTGAACTTGACCCCTTGTATAGTGATAGATGCATCCTTCAAAAATCCTATGGGAGTAGCTTTTGTTCTATTTACCATGAATAATACATTAGATGATGGCTGCAATGGGGTCTCCCCATTTGTTCCCACACATCTAATGTAAGTACATTTACTTTCACACTGTGTCAATCGTAATATTGCTCAAAGTGCCACCCATCCATAACAACATTCAAAGTGATCTCCTTGTCGTAGTCAATGCTATCAGGAGGGAGATTCGCATGAAGTATTTGTCTTATAGTCTCGCCTTACGCGTAAAGTATTCCCTTTCAACCAATTTCCTAATAAAGGAATAATATTCTCCTGGCGCAACATTCTACATACCTCTCTGATGTCGTCAATATCCGACAGGCTTGTTCTAGTATCCTTGTGCTCCAATTTCTGAGACTACTCTTTTAAACCTTGTATCTCACCTTGAAGGATCCTAAGGACCTCCATTGTGTCCTGATAGACTTCTTTTTGATGAGCTAGATCTGGATATCTAGCATGCAAAACTTCCTCCCTAGTGATTGTCGGCTTCTGTTGCAACACCTCTCTTGCGTGTGCTAGCCTCATCTCGTGTGGTTATCTTGACTGTTACCACCTCAAGTTCTGGTGTTAACTTTGGCATCCACTGATTCTCTATCACATGCTAGATTCTAACCATCCCCGCACCCTTGTTTTCTTGCTTGTGCTACTTACTGAGATGCTCATACAAGTTCGGGAACTCTTCATAACTATGCCCCTTTCCACAAAATGAACAGGAAATATTCTCATGGGCATTCACACCTATAATGGTCAGGTGAGCCACATGTATAAAAAGTTCCTTGAGGGAATTCACTCCTTCCTCCACCTCGGCCTCGTCCTCCATATCCGCCTCTATATCCTTGTCCCCTTTCACGAGCCCCTTCAAACCTTCTGTCATTCCTGTCATAGTGGGTTTTATTATAATCCCTATCCTGATGCTCATTCTTCCCTTTAGAATTATCAGCCACACTCGCCTGTCTAACCCCAATATCAATGGCATCATGGATCTGGCCAATCAATCTACAGTCCTCAGTATCATGGGTCATGGACCTACAAATTTTACAAAAGGAGGATACATTCTTCCTGATCACGCGTTGTAGGAGGGGGCAGTGACTAGCATCATGGTTCAAATGGAAAATCTCACAGTCTAATAACAACGAACGTATAGTTCTACGAGGGAAACTATCCTTAGTGTGCCCTTCCACTTCACAATCTGTACACTAGATCCCTGAGCACATTTCATGAGCTGAGTTTGCCGATAATTTCTCTAACTGTTTTCACCATAGCTGTTATCTGAGCTTCCAAAAATGGACTAACTCTAGTGTCAATACTCCCAACTACTTCAGCGTGTAAAGTGGCTTCCAATGCTTTGCATGGATCGGTATAAGTTTTATGTGACAGTGCTCTTCGAAATGGGGTAATCAGTCCCCCGAAAAACCATTGTGCATGCTGACTTGCATGAATTTCATAAGAGAGTTTGGATAGAAGTGTTTTAAATCGCGCATCATACTCATGTACACTTTCAGTAGTGCCTTGCTTTATATCCTTGAGTGCACTTATACTCTTCTGCTCAAACTCTGGGATGTGGAACTCTTTTAAGAAAGCATCTTTCAATGCTGCATAGTCAATACAAGTTTGATTGGGGTCAAACTTCCTATACCAGCTGTGTGCACGCGCCTACAATGTAGTAGCAAATTGACTTGCCTTGCATTCAGGGGCCGTAATACCTTTTGTGCGCCACAATATTTCACACATATGAACATGTTCAGCAGCATCCTCGATACCTCTATATTCTGGGAGATAAAGGGACATCTCCATATAAATGTTTTGGGGTTACTATGGGCCTTGACCACCCGACCTAGAACCTCCTTGGTTTCCTCTTCCTCCAATACCACCCAAACCACCGGAACTAGAACTACCCATACCACCCGATCCTCCTCCAGAATTTGGAATAAGGCCCGTGGATGCACTCCCCTGTGCCCTAACAGTGGTACTATACTAGACCCCTACATTCTGGGAAGTGGTCCCAGCTCCAGAGGTGATTCCCACACTTGGCATGCTCATATTCTGTGTAGATGATGAGCTTGATAATGTACCCCCAAAGAATAACAAAGCTATCTATGCTGCCATTGGTGTACTTACTTTCTGACCTATTTTTGTGCTTTCACTTCCTAAATTAAAACTACTTTTACCTGTTGTACTAGATACTGGAAAACCAAGCGCAAGGGCTAGGTCAATAGGTTGGCTTAGATGCACACCCATGGCGCAAGTCATATCTACTAGCATGCTTCCATGCGAGGCCGAAGAGGGTTCTCTCATGCTTCCTAGATGGGGAGTTCTTGATGCTCTTGCTCTTCTTCCTCCCCATGATCCTCAAATCCTTCATGAGCCAACTCAGCCCAAACACACAACCCAATCACTTCAAAAACTCAAACAAGAAAAAGTTGGCACTCAATTTCACAAAGTGAAAATGACATGCCGTATTTTTTCTTTTTATAGGTTTTCACCCTCTAACCGATATCGGTTAGAGCGCGCCCTAGGAGACCGATATCAGTCATCTGACCGATATCGGTCACCCATAACCGATATTGGTTACCGGCTTAGTTTAACCTAAATCCTGCCCTTATCCACCAATCTCCATTTTTCACCACATCACCTACCCCCAGCTTTGCTAAATAGCCTTATTTTGAATTCATTGGCCCGACCCAAGGCCATAACTACAATCACCTAACCTAAGGCTGCAACCAACCAACCGGCCTCCAACCAATCGGCCCTACCCAAGGCAGTAACCAATCAATCGGCCCGACCCACGGCCGCAACAAACCAATCAGCCCGACCCAAGGCCGCAACAAACCAACTGCCCGACCCAAGGCCGCAACCAATCACTCGGCCCGACCCAAGGCCACACCAATCAAGTACCTCGACCGAGGCCCGCAAATTAAAAATTCTCTCCAAGGCAATCAATCGGCCCGACCCAAGGCCATAACCAATCAATCGGCCTGACCCACGGCCGCAACAAATCAATCGGCCCGACCCACGGCTGCAACAAACCAATCGGCCCGACCCAAGGCCGCAACTTACCAATCGGCCCGACCCAAGGCCACAATCAATCAATCAATTGGCCTGATCTAAGGCGCGAACCAACCAATTGCCCAACCAAGGCCGCACCAATTAAGTACCTCGACCAAGGCCCGCACATTAAAATTCTCTCCACCCATCATGTACCTATTTTTTTCAATCGAGCTCACCTATTCGTGTTTTAGCATGACTAGGATACTTGAATTGATCAACCGACCAGCTTTTCCTGAGACAAAGACCGTGATGTTTATCTCAACCAAACCAACCATTTGATGCTGCTTTGAACATGCCTAACTTGTCTTCATCCTTAGCTCCGTCTCCCGAATTAGTGGATTCGATGGTCCATACTTGCACCAATTGGCTTTCCTTTGGTTAATCTAGGGCCCCACATATCACTACTATCCACTTTGCCCCTACCTAATCCCTCTCACAAATTACCTCTTTCATAACTTGTTCTCTACCACCTATCCACACGTGCTTTCCCTCTCAGGCTCTGCCCACCTTTTCATTTCCCCAAATGCATCCGTTGGCCTCAACATCTTATATAGGACACCCTTATTCGGCTGCCCCAACACATTCATCATCGATACCTTATCAAAATTTAACCCCACCATTGTCTGGTAGCGGCTCTTGGTCCAATCCTCCTCTGTTTATGACGACAACACCATCATCTAACCCAACCAATGATTTAATCAAACAAATGATGGATAAGATGCAAAATCTTGAGGCTTCTGTTTTAGGAAGCTGTAACACCCTGACATACGAGCAAGTTTGTCAGGAGCCTATTCATTCTTCCGTCCCCCTTTCAAACATATCCTCCTCAATGGGAATTACCGAAATTTACTCGTTTTAATAGTAAGGAAGACCCTCAAAAACACTTGTGATCGTTTAGACATGCTTGCTATCTGATTGCTCATGACGATGCCTTACTACTCCGTATCTTCCCCATGTCCTTATTAGGACCTACCTTGAGTGGTACAATGCTTTAGCCCAAAGACTCAATCTTCTCCTTTAACCAGCTTAGACTAATATTTCTTGGATAATTTCTCCATCAATATTGGCAAGAGTATCCATTACCGATCTCTATGCCATCCGAAAATTTGAAGACGAATCTATCGCAGATTTCGTTGGATGATGGCAGGGCCTCATCAACCAACTTACTTATGCCTTACCTTAGGCCAAGCTCATCAAACTCTTTACGCGGGCCTGTGCTAAACACATTTCTCCCACCCTCCAAATTCAAACTTTCCGCACCTTTGATGAGGCCTTTACTATGGCTCGGAAACTAGAGATTCGGGCCTTAGAGGAGGAGAAATTGAAGTTGCGCAACAAAAACTCAAATTTCTGAACCTAGGAATCCACTAAAAACCCAACACCACCAACTCTCACGCATCAGCTGCTTCGAAATCAAAAGGAGCTATACACGCGGTAATGGTCAAATCTCAAGCACCGTCTTATACCCAGCTGAAATCCACCTATAAGTATAAAGCCGAGCCCATCAAGTACACTCCCTTGGGAGAAACTTATGATGTGATCTTGGAAAAATTTCTTAAAGCAAGAGCTATCAACTTGCCTCCTGTTAAACCTCACTCCGTGTTTGATTCCGCCCATGCTATACCTTCTTGGTATAAAGAAAATGACTTCTGTAACTTCCATCGCGTGAAGGGACACAACCACGAAAACTGCAAGATGTTGAAAAACATAGTGCAAGAAATGGTTGATCCAGGGGATATAACCCTTGATAATCCTAATGCCCATGCTAATCAAAATTTTAAAATATTCAACAAACCATTTCCAAACCATTCCTCTAACAGTAACACAAACCAAGAAACCTTAGCCGAGGAGAAGAGTGTGCATGAGATCCATGTGGTTTTCAACTCCCAACCAAGGGCTTCCATCGAGGAAATTCTGAATCGAGCCTCTTCACCAACGCAGGAGTCCTTGCCCCTTCTCCTTCATCAGGACAAGAGGACAGCCCTGCTATTCCTTTACCCATAAAGGAATCAACCGCCTAGAGTTCTCTTCTCACAGAAGAGCCTTCTTACACCACATCCCTGCAAGACTGTGAGTGGCTGTTATCCAACTTATCTATTTCCCAAACATCTCCTTCTACCACTCTTGCTGCAAAAGAAGAAGGATCATCACTTTTTCTGTCATCCTTAGAAGAGAAACCCCTTGAGCCTACATCACCAAATTCCTTAACCATGATGAATCCTCTAGAACATGCCCTCCTCCCTATCAGTTCTTCATCACCTAAATCTTTCTAGTGACCGGTTGACCTCTTAACACCCATTGATAAAGTGCCTCATTCACCCCCTGTATCACACCCCCAGTGGACTGGAATCATAGCCCACTTCTCTTCCATACCAAAATTCCCGTCCATACGTGAAGATTGTCACCCCCTAGAAGATAGACGACTCTTATGGGAACGTTTGAATACACCATGCTCTACTCAAATGCAGATGACTAATCCAGACACCTCTACTATATACCCGAAGTTTTTACAAAATCTCAAAATGCCTATGTCCTCACCTCCACCCCCCTCATCTCTACCAAATACCTCATCCACCTCTATTAACCTAGCCAAAATTCCCCTACACTTGGGAATTCACCAATACCTGACTGACGCACCCACCTAAACGGTTAGACTTATTTGAAAATAAAGTCATGTTAATCCACCTAGAGACAGACTCCAATCTCCTCAAGTCCAATCTATGCCTCCGCCATCACTAAAACCCCGAGCCCCGATCATACCACTATAGCAGCATGGCTTCAACCCTCGCCGTCACACCTACCTTCTATATTGGGGCCTCACCCCTCCACCTTGCCTCAATACACCATGCCTCCCATGTCTTCTTTAACATGACCAGCACCTTCTGCACCCATATAGAAATCCACAGGCATCTCAACACCATCGCCCCAAGTATCTTGCCTACCTACCAACCCTAAGCAAACTTGATCATCAAAGGACTTGTTTGTTGCCGCTCCTCTTTCCTTGTGGTTGTTTCCTACCACCACGTCATCTGTGGCCTCATCATCTAACCAGCTAAACATAACTTCTGTAGAAGAAGCCATGCCTAGTTAAACCCAATCATCAAAATACCTTACCTAAACCACCACCCGTATGAACCACTCGTACCCAACCATTACCAAAACAATAAATGATCTCACCCACTCAATCAATAGCCTCATCTACATTTGACCCACTCAAAGGATCTTACGCCAAGATCCTTAATATGCTTTAGTAGGGGATGTGACCATTTCCCTACCCCCACTTAGACCCTATGATCCATCTAAACCTTGACCTATAGGTTATGATGAATCTAAAATATGTGCCTACCACTGCACACTAGGACAAAATGTAGAAGGATGCAAAGCTTTGAAAGCCATCCTTTGCTGGTTGCCTATCTCGGATAGAAAATCTCGGAGAAGGACAACTTACTAAAATCTCCTATACCACTGTCGTCCCTTTCGCCAAAATCTATCATCATTGCAACCCCACCTCTCGAGAACAATGAATTATCCCTATCATCTTCCTCATCTCACATTCATGAGATTAACATGATTAGCATTACTACTCAAGGTCGGAAAAATAGTGGAAAAGCTAAAGAGAGCACACCGTAGCCTCTCTTTCTCCTTCCACCATCTTGATCGCACCACGACCTAAAGTGATTATTCGTGGACTGCATATCCAGCCTCTCGATGGAGTTTCCCATCGTACTTATGATCAAACAACTTCACCAATCTCCCGTAAAAATAACACTCTATGATCTCATTCAAACATTTGAATCGCATCGACAAGCTCTAATTGAGATCCTTCAAGGGATAGAGGTCCTACCTAACGAAACCTTTCCCGTCGCCTCCATCTTAACACCCAACCACATCGCTTCTCTCACCAAACGACCTACCTCCACAACCACTTCGTCCCTCGTCGGAAGGGAAGCCGCTGCTATAATTTTTTCTCAAGAATAAATTGTCGTCTTTGGTGCAGAAGATCCTGATCCTACTCTTTTCATCTCGGCTTACATCTGGGACATCTAGGTACATCATGTTATGATCGATGGGGGCGCTAGCCTAAACATCATCTCTTCCAAAGCCTTCCAATAGATGAATATCCCTCCTAGCTACATGTGTGCCAACCCCACCATGTTGCATTCATTCAACGATGCTATTACTTCTACCCTAGGCACCGTGATCCTTAACATTCGTGTAGGGCCATGTACCTTACCCGAACTCTTCTATGTCCTTGAGGGAGAATTCTAATACAACATGTATTTAAGTCGCCCTTGGATCCGGGCTATGGGATGCGTTCCCTCCACCTTACATAGATGCATCAAATTCGAGTATGAAGGGAAGTCATACACCGTCACAGTTGACACTTCCCCCTTCAAAACCTATAATATGTTATACCGCCCTAATGATGTGCTTGTACCCATCAAGACACCCATTGATCCAACCCAACCATCTACTTCAACCACGCCTCAACCATCCACCTTAGCCACACCCACACCTTCAACCAATGAAACCACCGACGCAAATACTTCTTCCTTTCCCACAAACAACATCCCAACCTCGGATCCCTTGGTAGGTGTTTTTCAATGCCTTACACTGGGGGAGTACCACCTATACAACGTTAGCACCTTCCATACCCCACAAGAGTATGGACAATTACAGCGCATCCTACCTACAACCGTCGTGTGGGGGAGGTGATCTCCTACGGACCACCTAATTTCCGCACCAACCTAACGTATGGGGGTGTCAACGCATCCTCTTTCACCCCCGAACCTCCCCTTGGTGTGATTCCCTTCCAATCATATTTTCAATATCTAACCAACCGTCATTTCGCCCTCACCCTCCCGACACACCATTGTGCTTGGAAGGGTTTTGGTTTGGTCTTTATGAGCAAGGATGACATACGGTTATTCCCATGACTACACGCAAACACAAAGATCGTAGTGGTCTTAGATTTTCTCGAACCACCTATACTCGAAGAAACCTCTTGTCAATTGTATCCGGAAGACGCATGAAGTCACCCATTCCAAACAATCATCGTCCATTTTACCACCTTCACCCACGGAGTCGATAGACCCGGAATCTATCCCTCCTAACTTTATTTTTCTTCATGAATGCTATCTTTCTAGGTCCTCTCACTTATCAACATGATGGTAAAGACCCATCTTCTCTTCCCCTTTTGTATCCATACATGATCGAAGAAGACTCGCCTTTGATTAATGTTGTGGAGTGCTAGGATGATGAATCTATCCTCACCTACCTTGGTGCGGATGACTCTTATATTCAATGCACCTTACCATCTCGAAACCCAAACCATGTTGAATGAGTCGACTATAGAAATTAACATCCACACGGAAGACGATCCTCACATTGTAAAGATCGGACAATCTCTCGATGCATCAGAATAAGCCGCCTTCACTACCTTTCTCCATGCCCACAATCAAGCTTTTGCTTGGTCCTACTGTTGACCGATGCATGCCAGAATCGATCCCGACATTGTTGTCCATAACATCAATCAAAACCGGACTCTAAACCATTAAACAGAAATTGAGAAAAATGCATCCATGCATTGCCCTCTTAGTTAAAGAAGAGATTCAATGACTCCTTTCTCGCTTTCTTTCATCTTACCTATTGACTATCCGTAATGGATTTCTAATGTTGTACTGTCACTAAAGCAATGGGGGACTTTGGATATGTATGGATTTCTAGGATCTTAACCTCACTTGCCCAAAGGATGACTTCCCCCTACCCAGTATTGATCAACTTGTCGATCTCACTGCCGGCCATGAGATGCTTTCTCTCATGGATGGTTTCTTGAGATATAATCAAATTTTAGTAGCCCCGGCCGATCAACATAAAACCACCTTCATTACCCCCTGGGGCACCTTCTACTATCGTGTCATGCCATTTGTCCTTAAGAATGTTAGTGCAACCTATCAACGGGCTATGACTTACATTTTTCTTGACATTATGCACACTATCCTTGAGGATTATGTCAATGATCTTCTTGGAAAATTCAAACATCGCAGTGAACATCTCGATGTTTTAACCATTATTTTTGATCTTTGTTACAATCTTTGTGTTCGTCTTCAGCCAAAGAAATGTGTCTTTGGCATCCTTTTGGGAAAACTCCTTGGCTTTATCATCTCTTTGCGTGGCATTGAGGTCGACCCCGCTAAAGTCAAAGCTATTTTAGAAATGCCCCCACCCACTAACCTAAAACAATTACATAGTTTGCAGGGAAAACTCCAATCTATCCATCATTTCATCTCACAACTCTCGGATCGATGTCAACCTTTCCATCATCTCCTTAAAAAGGACATTGTCTTTCAATGGAGCGAGGAGTGCCACAAAGCCTTTGAGGCTCTTAAAACTTATCTCTTGCAGCCACCCGTGCTTATCCCACCTCAGGACGATCGCCCTTTCTACCTTTACCTTTCTGCCACCGACCATGTTGTAGGAGCCATGCTCGCACATCATGACTCCGAGCATCGAGAACAAGTAGTTTATTACATAATCTGTACTCTTGTGGATTACGAAACTAGGTATACACATGTTGAAAAGTTGTGCCTAGCCCTATCATTCGTGGCCACCAAACTCTGACATTACCTCCTGAATCACAAATTTTTTTCATCACCAACACTTCCCCATACATTATATGTACGCCAAACCTCATCTAAACTAACGCATCACCCGATGGCTTATGCTCCTCACCGACCTCGACCTTGAGTTTGTACACTAGAAATCAGTCAAAGGACAAACTATCGTAGACCAACTCGCGGAAGCCCCTTTACCTGGGGAACAATTTACCAATTTTACTTTCCCTGATGAACTCATCGCAACTCTTTCACTCAGTGATGCATCTTATCCGATGACTCTCTTCTTCGATGGATCTAAATGCCGGTGCGCAGAGGGAGGCGGGAGTTGTTCTCATTCCTCTTGAAGGTGAACCTATGCCTCTTTCATTCAGGCTCGATTTCCCTTGCACTAACAATAAAGCGAAATACAAGGCCCTTGTTCCTCGGTCTCCACGTTGCATTACACTTAGGCGTGAAGTCTATTAACATTTTTGGTGACTCTCAATTGTTAGTAAATCAAGTTACTAGCATCTACCAATGTAAAAATAAGGAACTTCAAAAGTACAAATGTTACGTAGATTCACTTTTGACCTTATTTACCCATTATAATATCCAAACCGTTCCACGCTCAACTAATAAATTTGTGGATACTATGGCTTGCTTGGCCTTGTAAATTCCTACATCACCAATCGACTCAAATATTTGTCTTGGTCCAATGACTCTTTACCCCATCGTACTTAGTCTCGGATGTTTGTATGGTAAATAATGCATTTGCTGACTCGTAGGATACCTGGTATCACCAATTTCGCAACTACCTTACAAACTCTGTTCTCCCACCTGACCTTAGTAGTAATGGCAAACGTGCTTTTCTTAAAGGTGTTTCTCGTTATGTCATCATGGGGGGACTCCTCTATAAACGTGGCTTCGATGGTATCCTCCTTCGATGTCTAACCAGCGCTGAAGTCACTCATACCATCCAACAAGTCCATGACGGAATTTGTGGTGGGAACTTTAGTGGCTTTACCATGGCCAAGTGGATCCTTCACCTAGGATATTATTGGCCTACTCTTAATAAAGACTGCTGCGAATATGTTAAGTGTTGTGTTATGTGTCAACATCATGCCAACCTTCAACATACTCCCAGCCATCTGCTACAGGTCGCACAAGATCTTTGGCCTTTCTCACAATGGGGTTTGGACCTTATTGGTGAGATTCATCCACCTTCTTCGCAACGTCACCATTGGATCATCACGACAACCGAATATTACACTAAATGGGTGGAGGCTGTTCCACTCGTTTCAACCAAAAAGGAGAAAATTGTTGAATTCATCAATCATCACATTATTTGTCGTTTCGGTGTTCCTCATCGCTTGATAACCGATAATGGAAAATATTTCAAAAATAAGTTGTTACGAGCCCTTTGTGACAACTTTGGTATCAAACTTAGCTTCTCGTCACCCTACTATCCATAAGCAAATGGTCAAGTGAATCTTCTAACAAAACCTTAACCAAAATTCTCATGAAAGTTGTTAACGATTCTGGTCAAAATTGGCATGATCACATCCCCTTTTCCCTTTGGGCTTATCGTACCAGCATTTGTACTTCCACTAATGCCACACCATTCTCTCTGGTGTATGGTACCGAGGTTGTCTTGCCTCTTGAAATACAAATCCCTTCCCTCAGAATATCTCTCCAGGATATTCTCACCAATGATGACTTCCGCCAAGAGTGGTTAGCCCAATTGGAGCTTCTTGACGAGCGTCGTCTTACCACTCTTGACCACCTTCAAATTTATCAAAAGCACATCAAGCATGCTTATGATAAGCGAATTCATGAGCATACCTTTAAAATTGGTGATCTTGTCCTCAAAGAGAATCAACATGTAACCAAACTAGAAAAGAGAAAATGTGGAAAATTTGCTCCTAATTGGATTGGGCCTTACATTATCACTCACACTTATGGATCAGGTACTTATCGTTTAGCTTCACTTAATGGTAAACCTGAGCTTGAACCCCTTAATTCCTTGCATCTCCGACCATTCTACTATTGAATTTAGTGTTACATCACTTCTTATCCACCTTGCACTCGTCCCTTGAGCTCTTTTACCACCTCATACACCTTTTTTCATGCATCTCAAAGTAAAATCAAACCCACGTGGTTTGATCATCACCTCCTCTTAAAGAGGCCTTCTCCTTTTTAGTCTGGTCCATGACTTAAAAGTATTAAAATAACAAGTTCTCAATTATACAATTATGGGATATTCTTGAGTCAAACTTCCTGCAAAACTAGATGCTTCATGCCAAATAGACATCTAGACCTCCAAGCTATAAACTAGACTACTCCCTCGAAGGACAACTATGTGCAAAGTGGCATCTCTGCTACTATAACTAGACTGCTCCCTCGAAGGACAGCTATGTGCAATGCCACGTCTGCTACTATAAGTAGACTGCTCCCTCGAAGGATAGCTATACAAAGTCAGCCTCTATCAGAAGCTTCTCGCATTGATCAGCTTCGTGAAGACCTCAAGAACAACAAAATGCATATCCCATATAGACTTCCCGCATCAATCAGTCTATATCTAGAAAATTAAAGTAGTATTCAAAAGTACTTTTGAGTCATGGACTTGTCTATTTTGGTTTGGTTCTCTTTCGTCAGAATAATCACCTTATAACAAGTTCTCTACACCCCAGCTATACCATCCACCTCTCCTCACCATTCTTCACAATAACAAAACTCAAGGGACATGTGTATATCTGATATATTGTGATTATACAACTCTTTTCACCTATCGAATTCTCACCTATGCAAGGTACCTAGGGATTCAAGCTCATCCTACGATGATACGTGGTTCGTTTAGCTCTTTCCAACTATGGGACACTTTTGCCTCTTTTACCCGAATCTAGGATTGTGTGTTGACCTTAATTAGGACATGGTTTCCTATGCTTGGGTAAGTTAACCCTCACTTCACCTATACCCACACCAACACCAACAACATTACTCTACCAACATCAAACTTTTACCAACCAAAAATTTCCTAACCACAACCAAATTACCCGAATTCACCTTTCCTGGTCCTAAGGGATAACTACATCGATCCCGAGACCCCTCCTTGCTTTGTGCAATGGGCTATGTAGGCAACACTTAGGAGACATGTAGTCTTCCAAGGTTATCTCGACTATCCCCTACCATAACCTATCATGTGTTGTGTTTTCTTTAAAAATATAAATATTTTCATGTATTTTTATTGATAACACTCACCTTGATCTTTATTAATCCAAATATTCAAAACACAAATATTCTTATAATTATCACAAAATCAAATCAACATACATATTCCATTTTATTTAGATGTTAAACAAATACATCTTCTCTATCATGGAATCCTTATTTATTCTTCTACCCCTATGTATGAAACTCACTTAGACCCCCACGCCTCATCCCGAACCAGGTAGTGATGGTGATCGTCGACGCCGCTCACCTGGCCTCTCCATACTCAAAGGTACCACTACTATTGGTTCCTCCCACTGATCCACCAATCTCTCCTGTAACATACGAATCTACCCTCTCGTGTGGAGGACTCTTGCCTCTAGTCTCTCCACTCGATACTTTGTGAAGCCTCTAACAATCTCGTGGTCTCGTTCACCTGTGTGTTAAGTTGGTGAACTAAACCCTGTAGGTGGTCTCTCTCCGTGGTAATCACAGCTATGTCGGGATGATCGGCCCTCTCGTGTGTACTTCATAGCTCTGCTGCCCACCATAATCTATAAGACTCTGTCACTCCTGCATCCATTACCTGCGATCAGCGCTATCTCTTCTGGTCCTTCTGGAAGAGTTGGCCATGGAGGTGAGAATGGTGCCTCGGTGTCGATCCTTCTATATGGTCTATGATCCATGGGTATATCCTGAACAAATCCAAATTGTCATCGCATGTGATCTAGAGGAATCCTCTCGTACTCTCCTAGCCTGTCCTGCGATCCACCTCACTCACTCTACACCCCTCAAATCCTCGGCTATGTTCACCATCACCATGTAGTTCCCGTAAGGTCTCCAACGGATATCCGTAATCGTCATCATCTCCAATTTCTACCTATAATACTCGGTGTTATCTGTCACAGGATGTCGGTTCTTACCTCTTGCTCTGTCTGGACCCATCGCCTGAATCCCAACCTTTGCACTCTTGTCTCTCCTTCCTGGATTGGTCGACCTATTGGTCACACACACACAATGTGCTCATAATCCCAACAATGTAATAAGTATGCACAATCTAGTGTAGTCCTGTGATTTCACATGCATGCCCGTAAACCCCTGTATAGCTCCACCAGATATGCGGGTGCCCATGCGAAAAGTAACGCTACCTTCTATCATCTCCCGAATAATACACATCAATGATTTTGGAAATCTTCCCCATCCACTCTAGGTAATGCATAATACCCCACTGCTATCATTAATACCATGGCCAACCTTGTTGCCTCAGGGTGTGCCACAAACATTATACCATAAGTAAATGTCACACCTCGTGTCAAATCTCATGCGGCTAGACCAAATATCTGCTTGTTATCGCTGCTGCGCCACGTTGGGCCCTGCCTGATACACTGGTCTTCTTGTAATTGGAAGTCTCAAAATTTGAAACACATCTTCTAACGTCACTATCATTTCCCCTGTTGGTAGATGGAAGGTATTCTTTTCTAGATTCCATCTCTCAATCAACGACCTACAACATAGCATGATTGCGTGTGATTCATGAATAATAGCAGATTCCACTTAACCCCACATGGTTTATTAATGCCCACTCCGCTAGTGTTACATCCACTCGGACCCATGATAGCGCTGGTACCCTATCATTCATCATCAACCTTGCCTCTGCCTGCACACATCAAACCAACAAACAACAAGTAGCAAATGAATCTCCAAGTGTTTTTTTATCGGTTACAACTTTACATAGAATCGATATCGCTTACTAACCGATACCGATTAGGCCTAAACCGATATTGGTCACTATTCATAATACCCATCCCGCTCAAAAACACCACCTATGATACCTTATTCACCGGTTTACCCTTTACATACCTATAAAAAAATCTAAAACACCTGATTACCTACCCTATAACACTCATCCCATCCCAAACCCTTCCCTATCACCTTTTTACCCACTTATCTTACCACATCCTATTTATAAGCATGCAAAATATCATTCCAACCAACACTTATACCTCTTGGGATGCACACTTGAGGTGGAACCCGTCTTCTCTCTCCTCTCTCGCCCACCGGACGCTTCTCCTTGTTTAGCCATGTTCACTGGACTCTTCACTAAACTTGCCTTTACATCTTCTTAATCCAAGCCCACAATCACTTTACCTATGTCTTTCCTCCTTATCACTCAATTCTCCCATGCAACTACCTTGTATGGATGACAACAAAACCTCGCATCCTCATATTTAACATGTTGCATGACTCTAAAAATAAGAAACTAAAATTGCCTCCCAAGCTTTTCTATTTTTAGAAAAGCTCGTTTTAACATAACCTATGTAGGTTACCTAATGGTATCGGTCACATAGTGACCGACATCGATTATCTAACCGATATCGTCAAACTGCTTCCTTTTGCTTATACTCTAGGCCTTTTCTTTGTTTTTTTACAAAATTTTGGCCGCGCCCACCTCTTTTCCTCGTGCATAACGACATCCTTATCAATATCCATCATCATAACACCATCAACATTTCAACACATATGCATATAATCCAAAATCATCAACGTTATCTATATACCTCAACTTCCAAAATCATCAACAAAACAAATGAAACATTATAATATATGTATCAAATCAAATCGTAACATCCTCATTTTTAGCATTAGAACAAGTCAAATTTTTTTTTTTTTTTGATAAATGCTTCCAGGTTCTAAATACATAATTTAGAACTCACAAATCAAATAACCATTCTTATAACAGATAACCATATGCAGCTATAATGACTCGGAGTACCTCCGATCTATTCATTCCATGACTCGGAAATCTACCGATCTATTCATGAGTAATAAGAGTTGGAGTTTTCATTTAACCCTTCACTCTCGCGGTTCTCTTCCCTATTCTGGGATTCAGAATGTTCTGTCCAAGGAACCTAACTGAATAATTGTTACCATTATTCATCGGCATCTCATCCCTTAGACCAGGTGATTCAGGACAACGCAATCAGCAGCTTGCGATACTTTGGCCAAAGATTTGAAACATACTGCTTATGTCTCGTATTCCTTAACGGCATACTCGTCAATCTGGAATACATCCTTCACCCCATTCTTATGTTATATGGAATGTCTTATACCGACTTCTGTCAGTCCCCCTTATCCCAAGTTATTCACTCGGAAACGGATTAGTAAGGTGGCAATGTTATATGGATGCACTCGAGGACTAGGGATAAGATGACATACTGGGCCAACCCTAGTTAAACCAGTGTGTCAAGATACCCCGAGTCTCCTAGGCAGCCATATAATGTGACCACATTCCTAATCGGTCCCAGAGTAACTTGTTCGAGTTAAAGATGTAAATCTTAACGATCAATGCAAAGGGTGTCGTCATAAGTCACTTGCATTGTTGTATCTTCGAGAAGATCCTAATCTTCTCGAAGGTACAACCCCGCAGCTTGACTTGTGCCGTCCAACCTTTAAATCCACCTCGAAAATATCTATTTGTTAAAAAGTGTTACATATCTTTGAGTTAAATTATATTAAAAGACGTTCCCTAAGGTTAGCCTTTCTCGATCCCGGGTTCCTCACCTAGAATGATCTTTCTTAATAAAACCCTTTACACAGAGAAGTTATTAAGACTAAGGTTCCATCCAGAGTTCATAGAATATACATAATTCTAAATCAACGAAATTGACAATAACTCATAAACTTCACATGAGATTGCCATCTAAACCCCATTTAGGTTTAATTCAGTTCTCATAACTGAACTTATATCTTACTTATAAGTATCGAGATATAGTGATTAAGATTCCAATTACACGTTGTCCTGGTTTAATCAAGACTAGGAATTAATAATTTAATTTAGCTTGTTTAGCGTCCTGCTTAGGTTTATTTTAACCCTAGTTTCCAGTAAGACAATGATCTATATTTCCATTTAACTTTTGATAGAACACACTAGAATTGCTAAACAATCATAAGTATTCAGTCACATATTCTTGCAAGCTTACATTGATAATCACAAAAGTCTCCAAATTATACAATAATAACAATGCTCTCAAGATATTTGAACCGAAGAAGGTCAAACTATCAAGATAAGAATACAAACACATAAGTAACAAATATCAATTTCCATTCCTTTCAGAACTAATCAAATACATTTTATGCATTCAGCATACTTGATACAATACTCTACAAAAAAAGAACATCTTTCCACATATAGTACATTTAGAAAATCAAGTTGTATTTCAACTTAAAATCAAATTAAACAATTTGATCATCCTATCAGATCTGCGTGCTTTTACCACTTACGGCATCCATCTGCAAAAATTGTCAACATGGGTCAGGAATGAATTGAGCATGATAAGCACTAACTCTTAAAACAATTGCAATCCATCAATTGTTTTCATTAAACACCCTGTTTAAATGAGATCAAAACACCAAACAAGTAAACACATTTCAGACTATGCTTTTGTAAAACAACATGACTATAAACGCGTAGCTCATATTATAGTCACTAAATAGTCACAGATACCTTTCAAATATTTCATCAAAACGTTAGAGACCAAGAAGACAAATACATCTAACCAACTATCCATCTGAATCCCAAGGACAACAACATCCGACAGACTAATATATTCAACATAATAAATGAATAACCTTTCATGATTCCATCAGCATGATAGAACAATTCCAAAAGTTAGATCAACAATTATATCAACCTATACTTTATAACAGAAGAGAAATAAACGAAACATACATATTTCCCTCATAACTAGCTCATGACTGTACCGTCTTTCCAAGAGCAAAGCATTCACCTTAAACACATACAAATAAATCAGACGAGACCACCAAAGCACCACTATTTTGTTAAGGTTTAAAATATAACAAACTACAGTACAGTAGCTATCACACCAACAGTGATGACTATCTACCAAACAGACTCTGCATGACCTCTCACACGAAGCGACAAACAAGAAGATAATCACAGCCATTGCCTATTGAGGTGCAGTCGACAACTCCTAAGTTCAATTAAACTCAAGAATTGATATCCATACGACAGAAGACGTAACATGCCAACAATCCCTTACATCAACCTACAGCCCATTCTAGTCCTTTCTAATCACTGTAAGGCTTTTAGACCCAAGGTCGAAATTGAGAAATTCTATTTTATCACAGTCAACAATGGACTTCTTGACATTAAGCAATTGATGTTTCCCTAAGACTATGCAGAGATAATCTTACAACATTCCCGCAACATGCACAGCCTCATCTAACTGGAATAATCAGAAAGGAAACATAATATACCATATTCACATCTGGACGCATTCAGAATTTGAAGTATGGTATTCACGACCCACTTTCACAGAGCCAAGATACATGATATCTATCTATACTCAAGGAACCCAACAGTGCCAAAAACAACAAGCTGTACCAATCAGCTTAAATAGAGGCAGATACTATAGCTACCTATCAAGGATTCAACTGAATCCGAACAACAGTAAACAAGATAAATAATAGTTAATGATTCCAACTGCCAACAATGGTAAACATTCAAAATCAGGCTTATACAAAAGCTAATACTGATTTCGCAACAAGGAATCCCAACTGAGCCTCTTCAATATTTTTCGCTCAAGCTTTCACAGATGGGAAACGTAAAAGTACACCCAAAGAGTCTGTACAAAATTCATTACAAAATAACAGAGGTCGCATTACCTGTTACTCCTTCAAGACTCTGACAAAATCAAATTACCAATATTCAAATATAAATATATAGCTTCAACAGTGGTCCAAAATATACGAATCATTCAATGGACTCCACAGAGTCGTTTTGAATACAATAAATATATATATTGCATACTATCAACGGGTTGAATCCCATAACCTCAACGCAAGGGAAAAACAACTTCAACAAGGTCGCATTGAAATACTGTAACACAGCAAGTTATCCTTTCATAAATAACTTTAAATATCTTAGCGAAACCCAACAAGATTCTGTAACCACCATCTATAATAACCACGACAGAACTTACAAGGAAGTCGAGTTATACTGAACATTCAATCAAAAGTCCACAAGATCTTTTCCTACCAGTATCGACAACAAGTAAGCATTAACAACAAGTATCAACAGTAGCCTGTACCCATCAAGAGAACAATACTTGGGTTCTCACAGAGCAGGTCAAGTATCTTTCAAGCATACATTTCACAGACTTACGCCTGAATGCAAAACACAATAAAATAGAGCAACAGTTCGAAATACAATACACACCCAACAGGGGTTAAATTGAGAAATCAAACCAGCAAGAAGATACAGTAACAAGATCACCCCAAGCTACCATAAAAACCATCTAATTCCAAAAATCATCTGAACAGAGTTGTTCTAATGAAATCATTTGAAAGAGAGCAAGATTTTTAAAGGTTAGGGCCTAACATGCCTGGTTATTTGCTTAAAATTTCGAAGCAGACCACTGAAAGAGCTCGAACCTTCTCCTCCTTTTCCAAGTTAGATCCACCAACAAAATTTTGCTATTACCATGACTTATAAATTTTCCTTGCCAGAGAAAAGAGCTAGTTACACTCATACTTTCCATGCAACTCCAAGAAGACTGGTGTGAAGAACCAGTGAATAAACAGAGGGAAAACCAGAGCGCTTGAAAAACCAAACAAACCATTAACTTTCCATTTTGCATGCCTTCCCGTGAAACCCGAGCTCGAAGACCGAGTTCATAAATGGCATTTACTCCAAATTTCCCACTAAATCCATCCACTGCCACCGACCGCCATAGTTGGCGATGGACAAATGCACATCAAAGACCATTTCCAACTTTGGCGACCTGCCACGTCGGCTCAAGTTAGCCATTTTAAAAACCTCCACCAAATTACCTGTCCCTCATGCTTATCCATGCATTTAATGACATAGAAACTACCGCCCATGGTTCGCACCTTTCCATATGTCCCCTTTCCTCCTTGTTCATTAGTTAGGTTAGTAACTTAGGTTAGGATTTAGGCTAACACTTAGTCTAACCTCTTAGCACATAGATACTAACTTAGAACATTAGCTCTTAGCCTAGGTCTAGGTTAGATTAACACTAATCTAACCCCTAGGTTAGGTTTAGTTTTAGGTTACTAACCTTAATAAATCCAGTTAGGTCTAACATTTCATATGCTCAGAAAAAGAACCTACAACATACATTCACGAACAGGGTTTACTCCTGCACTGCCAAATGGCTATTGAATTATATGTAACTGAATTATTACCTGGTCCACGATCAAGACCTTCCAGATATATTACGATATCGGGAACCAATTCATTTAACACGATCAGCCTGAGTTATACTCCGGACTAGCTTATTCAATGCATCCAGACCTTGCAACCTGCGTAAGGTCTATAATTTTAATTCATCACGAATAAGCTTAAAGCATCACTTGGATCAATACCACTGATCCAAGGCTAGATCTTATAGATGGATAACTCCATAATTCGTTCCGAGATCAGATTAAACTCAGGTGCAAAATGAAAGAAATAAAAGAGTCCAATCATATTCTGACTCAGTCAAAGATCTGCAATTTGCAAAGAAGATACAGTACATATCAAGCATGACTTCTCAATCAAGGGAACACATCCTTTCAAAAGAAATCACATATCAACACTTGTATGCTCAGGAGGAAGTAACTACAGTCCAAGGTGTTACATGCTTCCCTCCTAAAAGATTCATCGTCCCGATGATTACATATTCGATTAACCTTCAGGTCAACCAATTTATTAGTTCACAAAACAATGCGACTATTTTCCAACTTGAATAGTTCCAGAAATCAATGTCACAACACATTTTATTCAGCCTGAATAATGTTTTCCTTCATCTGGCTTTCATATAAACTTAAAAAATATAAGTTCATAAAAGAAATGTTTTGTCAACAGATTTCATTCTGTTGAAAAAGAGAAGGAAAAGCAATTTTCATCTCTTCCAGATTTTCCCAAGTTGCACTTTCTTCGTTAAACTGGTCCCACTGGACCTTACATTGCTGTATTTCACGATTTCTTAAATGCAATTGGTGAGTTTCCAAAGACTCGTTCGGGTTTAACCATGATTATTTCTTGGTCTTGGACCTACAAGGAATTCTAATTCAAAACATGTGACAGATCTGAAACGTATTTCTTAAGCAAAGAAATATGGAAAACATCATGCATGTGAGATAAAGCAGGTGGTAATGCTAATCGATAAGCTACAGGATTGATTATTTCGACAATTTCGAAAGGTCCCACGAATCGAGGTGACAACTTGGCAGCCTTGCCAAAAGTTATAGAACTCTTTCTGGGTTTAACACGAAGAAAAACCTTCTCACCAAGTTCAAACCTGCGATCAATCCACTTAAGGTCAGCATAGCTCTTCTATCTATCCGCTGCTTCCTTTAATCGTTCACAAATCAGCTTAACTTGTTGTTCCATTTCTATGAGAATCTCTGGTCCAATTACCACTCTATCCTCAACACTATCCCAGCTAACAGGAGTTCTGCACTTTCTTCCATAAAGTGCTTCAAATGGTGCCATTTTAAGAGATGAGTGATAAGTGTTGTTGTATGCGAATTCAACTAATGGAAGATACTCTTCCCATTTATACTGTTGATCCATGCAATACATTCGAAACATGTCCTCCAACACTTGATTTACCCTCTCAGTTTCTCCATCTGCTTCGGATGATATGCGAACTGAAGTTTAGTTTCGTTCAAGAGCTATATTAGCGTTTGCCAAAACCTTGACATCATTCTTGGATCCATGTCGAGATATAATCAATTACGTACACCATGCAATCTAAAAATTTTGTGTACGAATATTTTGGCCAAGACCGGTGAATCATCCTTTAGATTTCCAGCGATGAAATGAGCTACCTTAGTCAGTTTATCTACAACTACCAGGATAACATCATGTTTATTCCTGGACATGGGTAATCCTTGTACAAAATCCATGGTTATTACTTGCCATTTGTACTATGGTATGCTATGAGGATATAACAGTCCAGCAGGGTGCATATGTTCTGCCTTAACCCGCTGACACTCCAAACAATGAGTCACAAAATTAATAACATCCTTTTTCATACCTTTCCAAAAGTATTGTTGTTTCAAATCAGCAAGCATTTTTGTGATTCCCGGGTGTCCAGAGAAAGGCGAATTATGAAATTCAACTAACAACTTCTTCCTCAAATCATTCAGCATAGGTACGTATACCCTGTTTTCATAACGCAAGATTCCTTCATTATCAAAATGAAAACCTTTATACCTTATATCCTTTGGTTCTGTAGCAAGCGCTGCTTTTACTTGTTGAAAATAAATATCAGATTCTGAGGCACTCTTTACCTCATCTTTGAACTGAGTTCTTAATGTTATAAGAGCAGAAATGTGCCTCCTACGACTTAGAGCATCAGCTACTCTATTCTCCTTCCCTTTGATATAGCTAATATCAAAGTCATATTGTGATAAAAATTCTAACCATCTTCTCTGTCTGGCATTAAGATTAGGTTGAGTAAAAATATATTTCAGCCCTAAGTGATCAGTTTTCAACTCAAAAGGTTTCCCAAGTAAATAGTGTCTCCAGACTTGAAGTGCATGAACAATGGCAGCAAGTTCCAAATCATGAGGGGCATAATTCAGCTCATGTAATTTAAGTTTTCTACTTTCATATGCTATGACTTGATCATTTTGAAGCAAAACACCTCCAAGGCCTTCCCCAGAAGCATCTGTTACAACAGTAAAACTCCCATTAGGGTCGGGTATAGCTAATATAGGTGTAGAAGTCAACCTGTTCTTTCAGGACCTTTGAAATTAAACGCACTTATCATTCCATATGAATTTCTTATCCTTCTTTTCTGCAATGAAGTTATTGGTGCAGCTACTTTAGAAAAATCCTTAACAAATTTTCTATAGTAACCAGCAAGACCCATGAAGCTTCTTACTTCATGCACATTCTTTGGTGCAGGCCACTCAGTTATTGCCACTATTTTTGAGGGATCTACAACAATTCCTTCTTTGCTAATGACATGACCCAAATAGTGAACTTCTGAATCAAAGAAAGAACATTTGGATAACTTTCCATACAACTTTCTTTTTCTCAAAATTCCCAAAACTATCTTCAAATGCTCATTGTGCTCCTCAATGCTTTTAGAATAAATGAGAATATCATCCAAGAATACAAGTACAAACTTGTCCAGATATTCTTGAAAAATATTGTTCATTAAGTTCATAAAGGCTGCGGGTGCATTAGTTAATCCAAAAGGTAGAACCGTGAATTCATAATGTCCATACCTTGTTCGGAAAGCTGTTTTATGAATATCTTCCTCTCTAATCCTTAACCGATGATACCCAGATCGAAGATCTATCTTAGAATAAACCGCTGCTCCACGCATCTGATCAAATAGATCGTTGATCCTTGGAAGTGGATATTTGTTCTTGATTGTTGCTTTGTTCAACATCCGATAATCAATACACAGCCTTAGTGTTCCATCCTTCTTTTTTACAAATATTACGGGCGCTCCCCAAGGTGAAACACTTGGTCTAATCAAACCTTTAGACAAAAGCTCTTGCAACTGTGCCTTAAGCTCAACTAACTCTGTAGTAGTCATCCGATAAGGTGCTTTGGAAATAGGTTCTGTTCCTGGTTTGATTTCGATGGTGAAGTCAAATTCTCTCTTGGGTGGTAACCCTGGTAATTCCTCAGGAAAAACATCCCTGAAACTTTGTAATAGAGGAAATTGTTTCATGAAATCATCATCTTCTTCTGAAAATTCAGATATCTTTACTGCATAAAGGGTACATCCTTTATTTTTAGCCTTTTTAAGCTGCATAGCTGACAGTTTTCTAACTGAAATTTCCCGTTTCACACCTTGAATCTCTGTTGTTTCCAGCTGATCATCTAAACATTTTATGTTCTTTTCATAGCAATCTACCTTTGCTTTATGGTCAGCTAACCAATTGACACCGATGACAATGTCATATGATCCCAAAGGTGTAACATAGAGGTCAACTTCCGTGGAGAAATTAGGTAAGTCAAGGACTGCCCCAAAAGGCACATACTCACTGTATGAACAGAGTTATTACCACACTTTATACCCAAGATTTATCCATTTTTCCATTTTTTCTTTTAAGTTTAGAAGCAAGTTTATTAGAAATAAAATATTCGTAGCTTCGGTATATAAAAAGAATAGTGACAGTATGCCAAACAACTTACCTGGAACTTCTATAGGTGTCACTTGCTTTTCAGCTTGCTTATCTGCTACTGTAGCATGTATCTTATGCTGCTGATTACGATCATCCTTCTTCAAAGGGCACTGATTTGCGTAGTGATCTTTGCCACAATTGTAGCAGCCTCCTACAGGTCCCTTTTTAGGCTCAAAATTGCCTCCAGTCTTGTAATTGTCACATTGTCCTCCATAGGGCTTCTGCCCATTGTTATAATTTTTAGCAAAATTATCCCTTACATTTCCAGCAGGCTTATTTGCCACTGCTTTCTTACTATTATCCCCTGGAAACTTACTTTTGTTTCCAAACTTTTTCCATGGTCCCTTTTTGGGTGCAAGAGAGGTTGAAGAAGGGTTTGCAGTCTTCTTCCGCACTTCCTCTTTATGAGCAGAAATAGCCTTTAATTTCTGTTCTTGCCTTATGGCCTTTTCAACAACTCCTTCCATAGTGGTTGGACTGTGAACATCGACCTCTCCCCCTATCATGGGATTCAATCCCATGATGAATTTTCGTATTCTGAACTTCTCGTCAGTTTGATACTACGGTACATACTTGAGGAGTTTTGTAAACCACTCCCAGTATTCAGTTACCGTTAGCTTCCCTTGAGCTAAGTTCTGAAATTCTGTCATTTTCTGATCATAGAAAAGTTGTGGCAGCCAACGTTGCCTAAAATAGCCTTTAAATTGATCCCAAGTAACGTTGGTCTCATCAATGTTTAGTTCAGCTTTACAGCTATCCCACCACGAAGATGCTTCGTGGGAAAGCTGATAGGCTCCCCAAATAGCTTTGGTTTCCTTTGAGAAGTTCCTTATTGCAAAGTACTTCTCCATTTTGCTGAGCCAGTTCTCAGCTCCATCTCCTAATGTGGTGCAATCGTACTTAGGTGGACTTATCCTTTTTATATCATTAGTGAGTTCTGCTGCGCTAACCTCGGCCTTTTTTTTCCTGGTTGGACCGTGCATTCCCGCATTAACATCAACACCCATATCGGGGTTGTCCTCGGGAGGTGGCTGATTGTCATTACCACTTCTTCATCCTCCTCATTTCCCATCGCTTTGATGTTCAAGTACAGCTAAATGATCTCTTGTGTCCAACAGGGCAGCAAGGATTTCATCAAGTTTTGGATTGTTGCGGCCCTCCTTCGGTTGGAGCATTATTCACAACGTTCCCGCTTGTTCTAACCATTTTCTCACAAGAAAATTCGGGTTTTTATCGATTATGGACACAATAGGCCCAAGAGCTGCAACCTTCAGCTCTGATACCAAGATGTAACATCCTCATTTTTAACATTAGAACAAGTCAAAATTTTTTTTTGATAAATGCTTCCAGGTTCTAAATACATAATTTAGAACTCACAAATCAAATAACCATTCTTATAACAGATAACCATATGCAGCTGTAATGACTCGGAGTACCTCCGATCTATTCATTCCATGACTCGGAAATCTACCGATCTATTCATGAGTAATAAGAGTTGGAGTTTTCATTTAACCCTTCACTCTCGCGGTTCTCTTCCCTATTCTGGGATTCAGAATGTTCTGTCCAAGGAACCTAACTGAATAATTGTTTCCATTATTCATCGGCATCGCATCCCTTAGACTGTGTGATTCGGACAACGTAATCAGCAATTGCGATACTTTGGCCAAAGATTTGAAACATCTTTTGCTATGTCTTGTATTCCTTAACGGCATACTCGTCCAATGGAATACGTCCTTCACCCCATTCTTATGTTATATGGAATGTCTTCTACCGACTTACATCACCCCCTTATCCCAAGTTATTCACTTGGAAACGGATTAGTAAGGTGGCAATGTTATATGGTTGCATTCGAGGACTAGGGATAAAATGACATCTTGGGCCAACCCTAGTTAAACCAAAGGTGTCAAGATACCCCGAGTCTCCTAGGCAGCCATATAATGTGACCACATTCCTAATCAGTCCCGTAGTAACTTGTTCGAGTTAAAGATGTAAATCTTAATGATAAATGCAAAGGGTGTCATCATAAGTCACCTACATTGTTGTATCTTTGAGAAGATCCTAATCTTCTCGAAGGTACAACCCTGCAGTTGACTTGTGCCGTCAACCTTTAAATCCACCTCGAAAAGATCTACTTGTTAAAAAGTGTTACATACGCTGAGTTAAATTATATTAAAAGACGTTCCCCTAAGGTTAGCCTTTCCCGATCCCTGGGTTCCTCACCTTAGAATGACCTTTCTTAATAAAACCCTTTACACAGAGAAGTTATTAAGACTAAGGTTCCATCAAGGAGTTCATAGAATATACATAATTCTAAATCAACGAAATTGGACAATAACTCATAAACTTCACATGAGATTGCCATCTGAACCCCATTTAGGTTTAATTCAGTTCTCATAACTGAACTTATATCTTACTTATAAGTATCGAGATATAGTGATTAAGATTCCAATTACACGTTGTCCTAGTTTAATCAAGACTAGGAATTAATAATTTAATTCAGCTTGTTTAGCGTCCTGCTTAGGTTTATTTTAACCCTAGTTTCCAGTAAGACAGTGATCTATATTTCCATTTAACTTTTGATAGAACACACTAGAATTGCTAAACAATCATAAGTATTTAGTCACATATTCTTGCAAGCTTACATTGATAATCACAAAAGTCTCCAAATTATACAATAATAACAATGCTCTCAAGATATTTGAACCGAAGAAGGTCAAACTATCAAGATAAGAATACAAACACATAAGTAACAAATATCAATTTCCATTCCTTTCAGAACTAATCAAATACATTTTATGCATTCAGCATACTTGATACAATACTCTACGGAAAAAGAACATCTTTCCACATATAGTACATTTAGAAAATCAAGCTGTATTTCAACTTAAAATCAAATTAAACAATCTGATCATCCTATCAGATCTGCATGCTTTTACCACTTACGGCATCCATCTGCAAAAATTGTCAACATGGGTCAGTTCAATGAACTGAGCATGATAAGCACTAACTCTTAAAACAATTGCAATCCATCAATTGTTTTCATTAAACACCCTGTTTAAATGAGATCAAAACACCAAACAAGTAAACACATTTCAGACTATGCTTTTGTAAAACAACATGACTATAAACACGTAGCTCATATTATAGTCACTAAATAGTCACAGATACCTTTCAAATATTTCATCAAAACGTTAGAGACCAAGAAGACAAATACATCTAACCAACTATCCATCTGAATCCCAAGGACAACAACATCCGACGGACTAATATATTCAACATAATAAATGAATAACCTTTCATGATTCCATCAGAATGATAGAAAATTTCCAAAAGTTAGATCAACAATTATATCAACCTATACTTTATAACAGAAGAGAAATAAACGAAACATACATATTTCCCTCATAACTAGCTCATGACTGTACCGTCTTTCCAAGAGCAAAGCATTCACCTTAAACACATACAAATAAATCGAGACGAGACCACCGAAGCACCACTTTGCTTTGTTAAGGTTTAAAATATAACAAACTACAGTACAGTAGCTATCACACCACACAGTGATGACTATCTACCAAACAGACTCTGCATGACCTCTCACACGAAGTGACAAACAAGAAGATAATCACAGCCATTGCCTGTTGAGGTGCAGTCGACAACTCCTAAGTTCAATTAAACTCAAGAATTGATATCCATGCGATAGAAGACGTAACACGCCAACAATCCCTTACATCAACCTACAGCCCATTCTAGTCCTTTCTAATCACTGTAAGGCTTTTAGACCCAAGGTCGAAATCAAAGAACTTCTATTTTATCACAGTCAACAATGGACTTCTTGACATTAAGCAATTGATGTTTCCCTAAGACTATGCAGAGATAATCTTACAACATTCCCATGCATGCATGCACAACCTCATCTAACTGGAATAATCAGAAAGGAAACATAATATACCGTATTCACATCTGGACACATTCAGAATTTGAAGTATGGTATTCACGACCCACTTTCATAGAGCCAAGATACATGATATCTATCTATACTCAAGGAACCCAACAGTGCCAAAAACAACAACTGTACCAATCAGGCTTAAATAGAGGCAGATACTATAGCTACCTATCCCAAGTTATTCACTCGGAAGCAGTTAGTAAGGTGGCAACGTTATATGGTTGTATTCGAGGACTAGGGATAAGATGACATATTGGGCCAACCCTAGTTAAACTAGTGTGTCAAGATACCCCGAGTCTCCTAGGCAGCCATATAATGTGACCACATTCCTAATCGGTCCCGAGTAACTTGTTCGAGTTAAAGATGTAAATCTTAACGATCAATGCAAAGGGTGTCGTCATAAGTCACCTGCATTGTTGTATCTTCAAGAAGATCCTAATCTTCTCGAAGGTACAACCCGCAGATTGACTTGTGCCAGAGGAAGTAACTACGAGTCCCAAGGTGTGTATATGTATCAAATCAAACACTATACACACCATGTGGATCAAAATAATCATCTATATATCCTCAAATCAATGTCAAAACATTTAAATTGCCTGCATGGGGCCTCTATAATCCAAAAAATAAAAATTCAGCACGCAGGCCGATGTCTCTGTCAAAATCTCGACTCGGCTCGCAGGCTGGTCTCTCATGTCAAAAATATACTCGGCTCGCAGGCCGGTATCAACTATACAAAATGTACTCGGCTCGCAGGCCAGTATATACAACAAAAATGAATACATAAATCCTATGTGGGCACGCAAGCCTCTATATGCACACTCGGTTTGCAGACCGGTGTCTCTATCAAAAAATCAACTATCCAAAAACATCTCCGCTCCTGGGGCAACTTAGCTCTCTCCCCTCCCTTGGCTCATCCCTCAACTGGTCCCGGTCTCGGATCTCACCTCCTACCTGTCACTGACCCACCGGCTGTGGCTGCGGCCCCCTGTGACCTATGACTCTGGGAAGTCTCGGCTCTGTGAGCCGCATATGGCTGATAATTGGCACCGGTACCATCTAGTACGTCCTGATAATAACGGGCCTCTGCTCTCACCTCCATGTATCGGGCCCGTGCCACCATGGCTGGTGGGGCTAGTCCCCTGGCTCCTAATAGAAGTGGGCCCTATCCTACCTATACACCCTGACCCTGAGCCTGTACCTGTGGTGGCGGTGGAGCTGCCATCGGAGCCTGAATAGGGACCTATGCCCGAGCCAACTACCCCGTAACACTCGATGCGTGCCCGCAGCAGCAAGCTACCCCTGTAATAACTACACCTGACCCAAGAGACGGTCCCTCTCTGCTTGCTTACCACAAATCTGGGTCTTGGCCGGCTTTGCGCTCTCATGGCTACTCTCCCTGCCCACCAAACCAAAAATGAACCTGTAACCCCGGCGTCATCCACTGTGTCATCTGCCGGTCTCTCTGCTACCCAGACTGGGTCAAATGGCTGTCATACAGGTAGTGGTGCCTCTACATCCTCCCTCTGATACTGTGGGAAGGGAGGTGGCTCATCCTGCTGTAATCTCAGCTATCGTCGTACCCTCTCTAGAGGAATCCTCTCATACTCCCTGAGTCTCCGTCCAGATATCCAGAAGATGTACTGGATCCAACGCAACTGTGCTCCAGCTCCTCCATAGGGTTGATGGCCTCTGTATGGACTCCATATAATATCTAAGGCAGTTAGGCCCTCTAGCATATGTCTGTAATAAGTGACATCCCGCCCTGCAATAATGCGCAGTGTGTCGGCCCACAACCCCAACCACCTCTGAAACCCATATCTATAAACTACCTATGGCCCTAGCTGCTGGGGCAACCCTACTGTTGTAAACACATGATATGCTCGTAGGCCCAGCAGTGTAACAAGAATGTCAAACATATACCGAATCACCTCATACGGTGATAGCCCCAGAGCTCTCTGTATAGCTGCACCAGATACACTGGTGCCCATGCGTAGCAGGTGTGCTCCTCCACCATCTCATGTAACACTCCCATCAGAGCCCGTGGGAAGCAGCCTCCCTCTGAGTCAGGGAGGGCAAAGCAGGTGATACCGATCATCATCAGCATGGCAAGCCGTGTCTCCTGTCGATGCGCACGATACATATCGCCGTAGTAGATGCTCACACTATGATACGTAATCAATGGGGCTGCATCCCCGAATACCTGCAGGATGCTATCCATCGTTGTCTCAGCATCCACCTGGAACACCTCCTCACCGATGATCGGTAGTCTTAGGATGCGATACACATCCTCTAAGGTGATTGTTATCTCTCCAGTAGAGAGATGAAAGACATATGTTGCCGGATCCCATCGCTCGATGAGGGCAACCATCAGGCTGTGGTCCCTATCCACAGCCCTATACCTTTGGACTCCACCAATTCCAACCTCCCGCATAACTGCCACTACGCTACTGTCACATGTGGCCACATCTACTCCACTAGAGGCGGTATCCGATCTCGCATCATCAGCTGCTGGTGTGCCTGCAAAAACAACCCACTCCATTAGGCCTACCCTTCACAAAACAACTACCTTAACCCTCTATACTCACTCACCCACCCAATCACAACCCAACTCTATAAACACATCTACACCCACCTATCTTACCCTATACATCTATAAATTCCTCTCACTCTTATGGTCCTTCTTTAAATATCCTACCCACTCTAATCAAACCTAAAACACCTCATCTCCCTCAACATCAATAACCCCACCCAACAAAAATCTAAAATATCCCCTTTACCTATCCCACACCCTACCAACCACCCCACTCATACTCCACCCACTCTACTCTCGCCCTCTAACCATACCTCAACCAATTTGACCCCTCCTAATTCATACACAATCCTTAACCTATCCTACCTGAACCGGCCCCAACCACCCGATTACCCCCACCCTAATAACATTTCCTAAGAACTCCGACCTTCTCCCCTTCACCCTAAAAATTTATCCTACCCACCTACAACAACACCCAACACAAAAAAATTTCACAACCCTACCTCCTCCTACCTATGGTGACTGTGCTTGGTCACCTCAACCACCATCGGTCCCCACCAATAGTCTATGTCTGATTTTTATAAACCGACATCGGTCAACACCTGATCGATGCCGGTCTTTGTATCCACTAATCTACATAATTTACACCGTGACCGATGCCAATCGACTAGTGATCGACATCGGTCATCTTTGTGGGATTTTTTGGACCAAAAATAGCCCCCAAATCCCCTTTTTTTCCTATTTCTACCCATTTACCTAGCACAATTGCCTAAAAACTTACCCACCCTGATGTTTTGGCCTACCTAACATATCTACCCAATCCATTTTACGGTTTACCTTCATTTATTCATTATTTTATCAAATTTTGGATTCCTACCCCAATACCCACATCCTAGCTAAATTCATCAACTTCACAAAAATAGGGGTTCAGAGCCTACTGGTATGACTACACGTCGTCGTGGTGGGATAGGTGGTGGTGGTCCAGCTCCTCTAGCACCTCCAACACCTCCTGCTCCTCCAGGCTGTGCCATAGCTCCAAATCTCCTCAGCAGGGTCCTCAACCAATCAAACTCTGCCTCCCGATCTCTGGGGCCTACCAATAACTCACTCCCCCACTCAACTAGTGCCAACTCAGCCCAAACACACAACCCAATCACTTCAAAAACTCAAACAAGAAAAATTTGGCACTCAATTTCACAAAGTGAAAATGACATGCCATATTTTTTCTTTTTATAGGTTTTCGCCCTCTAACCGATATCGGTTAGAGAGCACCCTAGGAGACCGATATCGGTCATCTGACCGATATTGGTTACCAACTTAGTTTAACCTAACTCCTACCCTTATCCACCAATCTCCATTTTTCACCACATCGCCTACCCCCGGCTTTGCTAAATAGCCTTATTTTGAATTCATCGGCCTAACCCAAGGCCATAACCAATCAATCGGCCTGACCCAAGGCCGCAACCAACCAACGGCCCGACCCACGGCCGCAACCAATTAATCGGCCCGACCCAAGGCCGTAACAATCAATCGGCCCAACCCACAGCCACAACAAACCAATCGGCCCGACCCAAGGCCACAACAAACCAATCGGCCCGACCCAAGGCCACAACCAATCACTCGGCCCGACCCAAGGCCGTAACCAACCAATCAGCCCAACCCACGGCCGCACCCAACCAATCGGCCCGACCCAAGGCCGAACCAATCACTCGGCCCGACCCACACCGTAAAAAATCAATCGGCCCGACCCATGGCCGCAACAAACCAATCGGCCCGACCCAAGGCCGCAACTTACCAATTGGCCCGACCCAAGGCCACAATCAATCAATCAATCGGGCTGACCCAAGGCTACAACCAACCAATCGGCCCGACCCAAGGCTGCACCAATTAAGTACCTCGACTAAGGCCCCCACATTAAAAATTCTCACCACCCATCATGTACATAATTGTTCAATCGAGCTCACCTGCTCGTGTTTTAGCACGACTAGGATACTTAAATTGATCAAGGACTAGTTTTCCTAGACCAAGACCGTGACATTTATCTCAACCAAACCAACCATTTGTACTCGCCGAACATGCCTAAACTTTTTGGTACCTTACCCATATCCCCTGGAGCTACTTCCTATGCCTTGGATACCAGGATTATATCAACATTGTTTCGATAAACTATCGACCTTTGCCTATGAATTACTTGTTTGCTCTTCAAAACCTATACCACTGGTTACACTACCGCATTTCAACGTGCATTGGCTTCCTTGAACTTACCCCACCATCTTACCAACATCTCATCATCATTCACCCTTTATTAACCCTATCCTTGATTTTGTGTCACCTCAATTTATGATAGATTTGAGGGAGATTACCTATACCCTTAATCGGGCAACCACTTTTATTATTGTTAGTGCAGAAGCTTTACAAGACAAGCTACACGACAACAAGGGGCAAATTTAGACACCAAATTTGGGTCTTACGACACCCTCGCACCCGTATCTCATCCCATAACATAACCCTACCTCACCATCTAAACCGTACACATTGAATTATTTATTAATTACCTTATAATTAATAAATCCACATCTCCAACCCCGCCACCTCACCTCGCCACCTCACTATGACCTAGCCCTAACCCTAAACTAACCTAATTAAGACCTATGACTTGGTCCAGGACCCACACCCATGACTCATCACCCTCACCCACATCAAAACGAGCCTAATAATGACTTGACCAAGCCCACAACTCGACCCCTCGAGGAAAAGGAGGGAAAGTTGGCTATTTTACTACAAATAGCCAACTTTGACCTGACCGACATCGGTCCCTACTTGACCGGCGTCGGTTACGTAACCGCCATTGGTTCCCTGTAAATGACCTTCCCAACCAAAACCAAAGGATCTGAATTCATTTGCAAGAGAGAGACAAGTGAAGGAGAGAGAGGAGTTTTGCAAAGAGGAATATCGAGCCCAAGACTATAACTGGACAATGAGAGCATTGTCACACTCATCCAAACATGGGGAGAGTCGGAGGATAGCTTCATCAGATCACTTCCGATTGCTTTGGATCATCCCAACTAAGCCTTGCCTTCGCCACTGCATTCTTTGGACCTGCATCCACATCAGAAACTAGTAAGTAGTCTCTTTTATCACCTTGTATGCTTCTAGACACTACTTTGTGAACTTTTAATTCATAGGGATTATAAGCTCACTCCTGGATCTACTACCCGGCAACAACCTGCACCTAACCTTCGGTCATCCATCTCTATATTACCCCAAAGATAGCTCTCTCACTCTCTGAGTCTTCTCTATCACCCTACTACTCCCCTCAACCATCTACCAACCTTCCAAACCTCATAACCACCTTACACCAACCTCCATTTAAAAATCCCTAAATCACTTCCCCTACCGATATCGGTTATTCCCTACCAGTACCGGTTTCATAACCGTGATCGGTTATCCAGTGACCGGCATCGGTCACTGTGACTTATACCAAAACCAACCTTTCACCTATTCACCTCAAAAAATCTCGTGTCTAGCCTGGTCTATCCCTGTAACTTGATCTGAACATATCAATAACCAGTGACCAAACAAACAGCATGACATTCTATTGTTGGTAGTTTAGTCTCTATTGCTTTTAGTAACGAGATACCTAAATCGTGAGTTTGCAATAGCTTCTTTATTATCATTTGCATTAATTTGTATTAAAAAGGGAACTGACCACCTTTAAAAGAAAGTCTAATATTTCCTGGGCCCAAGGCAGTTCCCTCACTTATTGTCTAACTAAAATCTAGTGGTCTTGCATTCTTATTTACAGGTAGTCCTTCCCAGACAAAAAGGAGCTCTTCACAATCGGTCTGATCTCTCTACGGTATGCGCACACCTTCCCAACACTCAACAGGTATTCCTCCTAACCCTAACCCCTATCTGTTTCTCAAGAGAATGAAAGGATAGAATTAACTCTATTTTGGAACTAAATTCTGTGTGAAACAACCATCTCTCTCCACAACACCATCCATTCTACAATTTCTTTCCTCTTGCATAATTCCCTCTCACATGAATCATCATACTTCACCGCATTTCTTCCTCAAACCGTCTGCCCGCTTAGGTCTACCATCTTTCACCAATCTTGTTCCTACCCCCGTGCATGGAGATTCTTTAGCTTTCCATGGGTTTAGCTTCCAAGTTCAATGTTACCATTAGTATTTTGATTTCCAGCGAATACCTTGCAAATATGTCCCTCTAGGATACCGTAGAAACTGGAACTCTACTACCTCCATGCACAAATAAGTCAAAATTGAATACTCCAAAATATAGTTGTTTAGGACATCACAAAACTAGGTATCTACCACGCAAGTCTAGCTTAGGTCAGCATCATATAGTGTTTGAAATTCCTCCTGTGTCCAAACAAGCATGCGATACCTCCAATTCCACTTAGATGCATACATAGTCAACCATTCGTACAATTCTACTGGAAAGATAACAAAGAAGCTTTCGTATAAATTGTCATATAAATTTTGCTCTACCCAAATACATGTGCTAAATCTTGATCCAATGTCAAACCTCCGTAAGTATTCTTCCTCCAGATCATGAATCCATTCTTCAACACTTGCCAAGGTTAGCTGATATGTCTTCATCACAAACCATTCTGAAACAACTGAAAAAGAGGTCCCGGCAATGGAACCAATGATGCAGCCTAGAATTGTCGGGGCTTAACCCTAGTCGTGTTGACACATCTCTCACGGCCTAGGCTGAGCGCTCACCCAAAGCACACAAAGGTACTAGGTCCCTCTTAATAGTTGCAGTAGAATGGTGGTATGATAAAATAGTAAACATATATTTTAGGAACTAATCCATCCATTCACCATTTATATCCAACCAGATCTATAAGCGCTAAAGGTAAATCATCATGAAAGTAATAACATGCATTGATAAAACACATCACACACTTTGTTTAGCCAATTTCCTTTATCTATTCATTGAACCAACAATACAATAGCTTCATACAATACCAGGCATGTGTGCATGGATCTGTTATAATTACCCAGTCGCATGTACTCATGTTTTTCCATTCCTCTAAACATATGGTTCCATCTGTATCTCTATGTATGTCTCTCTATTCTCTAAGTAATTCATTACATATATATATATATATATATATATATATATATATATATATATATATATATATATATATATATAGGGTGGGGAACTAACCCTTCACCACTTAACTCTACCAGAAATAGGTCGCATGCTAATAACAGCCACATGCCTTTTTACAATTATAGCCATACATGCAAGTATGCTATCTATAGATTGCTGATAGTTAACTGAAGTGATGGATCTATTCTTAACTTATGCCCATGCAAGAGTGAGTTGACATGTCCTTCCAAAATCTCCACAAAGAGTGGTGAAAAAATCTCGCATCACGTTGTGTACTTTGCATGCCAATCTCTAAGAATAGACCTGATCTCCAAAATCAGCTAAGTCCTTGAGAGTCTTACTCTACACCTCCATACATGACACCTTCCTATAACTTCGCACTTTTTCTCCTATGCCATTATTCCACGCGAATCTGAGTGCAAGTTCAACTAAGTGTTTTCTCTTATCAACGAAATTTAGATCCAATTATGATGTATGACTTCTGCCCTTATTGTGGTGTTCTCAGAATGGATCTAATGAATGTAATGATGTTACCAACTTATTTGAATATGATCATTAATGATTCTGGTCCATCCTAATATCTTCATAGTTCTATTTCATGTATGTTTATGAAATAAGTATGAATTCTTGTGCATTTCCCTTTCGTTTTGGTTTAGTCTTATATTCTATTAAAGTATCTTTCTGTCTGGAATGACTACACTGGTCTAGAAGCCATTCTGAGCTCTATGATGTTTACATGTCTCATTTCTGCTCACTATCCTTACATTCCTATCATAGATGATGTTTCCCACTAAAATCACATAAAGGAGAGACTTGGTGCCCACGTGTTCCTTGCGTCGGTGCCAAAGACACCCACCGGGTGATAGGCCGACATGCAAGGGATTCCCTTGCTCTTTGATGGGTGTAAAAATGACTATATCTTGGTTCCATTTGTGACCTCTTTTTGAAGTTGTAGTGGGAAATGGCATACATCATGATCTATGTAATGAGTGATGATAGAGCATTTAACCTTGGAAAGTGTTGAAACATGGTTTAAAAGCACGAAGGATGAATTTGCTCAGAAATTCAACATTGGACATGAGTTTGATGCATGTAGATGGGTAGAAGATATCCTCTACCATGAGTTGTATGAAACCTTCTTCTGTTGCTTCCCAGTAGAGTTGTATGAATGGCTCTCCGCATATGCGTCCAGATCAAATTGGTATTATAGATCATGCATGTGGACCCAATAAGAGTACTAGAGGTTAAAAGATGTAGATCTAACATGGACTCGTGCTATAGATCATTGGTGGAAAAGAGTACTAGCTAGATACACCCTGGAGTATGATATTTCTACATATTCTTTTCTGGAATTTGCTGAGTTTGAATTTCTGAGGGATCCCAGAGGGTCATTTGTACGTGCTATTCCTTTGGAAATGAAGATCTTGATTGTTACCTTGAGTTTAGAGGCATTTTCGATGGCCGGCTAAACCTTCCTGAGCACTAGGTGAGGAAGCTAGGGTGGAGGAAGATGGTAGATATTGTGACTAAGAAAGAAAGGGAGGAAAGATGACTCAAGTATAGTGAAGTGCGTGAAAGGGAGATTTCTAGACAATGTGAGGTTGCAAGTGTGATGGATATATGGAGGTAGATGTTACGGGAAGGATTTGAGGTTCAAGGACGTGGAACCTGAGTAGTCTATGCTACCCCATCTTGGCAAGCACGTAAGAGAGACCCCTTCAACTTCTGATGAGATTTCATCACGTGGAGAGAGAAGAGTCATTGGTGCACATCTGAACCCACCTAGTGACCAAACCATGGTGCTTGGTTTTCTAGATCAAGGGAAGAATATTGTTAACCCAAATTGGTATCGATGGAAGTGACTGATCTACACCTAGGAGATATAATTTCTCATTTGGGACTTCTATGGTTACACATACCATCCCAATGTTAGGAGGAATTTTTGGGTAGAGTGTGGATACACAAGCCTTTGGTCTCACATCTGGGAGTGGCGCGGGGTACACTATTGGTAGTGGGAAATTATCACAGACTATCATCATGCATTTCAGTGGAACTTTGAGGACCCTTGGCATGACCACAACAGACCTGGTGGATTTGGTGGGTCAAGAGGAATAGGACCTGGTGGATCTAGTGGGTCAGGAGGAACAAGACCTAGTGGATTCAGTGGAGGAGGAAACACCGAGGAAACCAAGGCTATGGCTTAGGAGGAAAAGGGCCCTAACCACCTCCTCAAGTATTCTTTGAGATGTCTTTACATTTTCCATATTACAGAGGTATTGAAGATGTTGTAGAGCATGTTCACAACCGTGAGCTATTATGGCATGCGAAAGGGATCACTAGCCCAGAGCGGAAGGCAAGCCAGTTTGTAATGATACTTTGTAAGGGTGTACACATAACTAGTATAGGAAATATGACCCTCATCGAGATGGTGGTGGATTATACTTTTAAAAACACCTTCTTGGCATAATTCTAAATCCCTAAGTTTGAACAAGAGCATCAACGCTCTGGAGGAAATTCAACAGGAATGGCAGAGAGTGTGCGGGAGTATGATGCATGGTTCAAAACCCTCCTGTCAAAATTGTCATATGACATTCACCCTTCACAACATGCTTAATGGTTTTTTGGAGGGTTGATAACACATTTTAGAATATCTTTATCTCATAAGACTTTAATAGACCCACACAAGCATTAGAAGCTACTCTACATGCCAAAGCTATTGGAAGTGTTGATACTAGTGTTAGCCCATTCCTAGAAGCTCAAATCATTGTTATGGCTAAGTAGCTGGAGAAGTTGTCTCGAACTCAACCCATGAGACTTGTAGTGGTATATGGTGTACATATTGTGAAGTAGAGGGGCATGTCAAGGATAGTTTCCCCCAAAGGAAAATACACACCGTAGTAGTGGATTGTGAAATTTGTTATGGGGACCATGATACGAGTAGATGTCCTTTTTTGCTGCTTGCAATTCGGAAGAATGTGTCTTATTATTGTAATATCTACACCTCTACAACCCATAATACTAAGGATTGTAGGCTTATTGACCAGATCCATGAGGCCATTGATCTTGGTGTGCACCAAACTAGCCTTACAAGTGGTTCTAAGGGTGATGACCGCCATTATGAGGAGCACGCAGATGGAGGTGCATGTGAAAGGGGATTTCATGAAGGATTCCATGGTCATGGTAACTGTGGAGGAAGAAGTGAGTTCCCACATGGAACATGTTTTAATTATGGATCTACAAACCACTACAAGCACGAGTGTCTAGACTTATTGCAGTGCTCATGGTGCAGGAAGAAGCACAAGTATGAAGAGTGTCTAGAACTCTATGAGCACATGAATCAGTAGCACCAGAAAGACAAGGGTACAACAATGGTAAGAATTAAGAAGGATGACACACAATGGATGCCATGGGTGACACATGATGTAGACTTGGAACCTGTTATGGTAACAACAAGAGCAGAGGCCATGCATGCAAAGGAAATGCCAAGGCATAAGAACCTGGTTTCAAGGGAAGAAGTGGTACATGGAAAGTACCTAGACCTTGTGCATCAAAAGGAGGTATATAGAGAAACCATGGACATCATTCAAAGTTTATAAGGAGAAATCCAATGTCTAAAGGAGAAGTGCAGGAGGGAGGAGCAAAGAAGGAAGGTCGAGGCGCCAAAGGATGACCTGGATGAGGTCAAGGAAGTATGTAAAATGCTAAGGCAAGAGAATATTATTCCCTTGATAGGAGCATGGTTGAGAGTGAAGGTACCACGCACCGGAGAAGAGCACGAGAGGCATGTCTTGCATGTAAACCTTCCCCCTCACAGCCTTGACTATGACAAGGAAATCATATTAGATGTAGTCATGGATGGATGACTCCTTAGTAATATTCTCATTGACATAGGCACGGAGGTCAATGTTCTCACCTAGATGCATGGCATCAGATGTGAATAATTGAATTATAGCCATCTTGAAATGTGTTGTATAAGGCAATTCCCATCGGTGTCTTAAAGGATGCAGTTATCACCATTCAGGGAGCTAAGTTTACTGGGGACTTCGAAGTCTTGGAAGTCACCAAGGCGTATAATTTCCCAACATTACTTGGGTGCCCATGGTGCTATAAGAACAATGTGGATATTTGATTACACAAGCGATACATAAGCTTTAAAAATGAGGAGGAATGGGTCATCATACCCCTGGCTAATGGAAAATCAACACCCTATACTGAACCCCTGGGAGAGGAGGTCCTTAATAGAATATATGTGTGCTCAATCAGGGATCCAGAGATAATTCATCCCACAAAGGGAGTTATCCAGTTTGAGGATGCTTAATCCCTAAGTGACACCACCAGTATAGCATGTGATAATTGGGTGCATGGGACCTATGAGTTGATCAGATGACATTTGAGAGGATCGGTGAAAAGGTGACAAAGGTGCATACATCCCAATGCCTAGGAGGAAATAAGATACCTAAGTCTTCGGAGGATCCTTCCCCGAGATCTTTTTGGAGAAATGAATAAAGAGGATGTTAAGTTATGTCCTGCTCAAAGACAACGACACGGTGGTGGGATACACATCAGAGAACCTCTTGGAATGGCACGAGGTGAGAATTTCCCTCTCTGTCTAGTTCTCTAGAAGCAACACGCCCACCACCATCAAATATTATCATGGTAAGGAACCCACCTCTTTCCATATCCGGATTGTGAGAGGGTCTAGAGAGAAGGCATAAAGGCTTTACCACCATCCCTATGGGTACAAAAACTATATTCTACATTGTAAGGTTATGCATGTGCATGGTACATTTACACCGAGACACCATTTACACTTTGAGACATGCTACTAGAAATGGAATTAGAAAGATTTAGCGGCTGATCTCATTCAAACATCCAAGTATCGAGTACAAAACCCTCGATGGATAAGGCATTGCAGGATATCAAGCACCTCACCATTGGGGATAGTTCCATGGCATAAGATAGGCTACTAGACTTGCTAGGTGAACCTGGCCTAGAGGCACACTTTGAGGAAGAAGAAATAGAAGAGATACAACTTGAGTGCACATGTATGGAAAAAGAAAAAGGGAAGATGGTGTATGTTATTGATGGGGAAGAAGCAGAAAACTTGGATGTTGACCATTTTTTAGGGACACGTGAGGTGTTAGACAATGCTGATGAATGGGTACACACCTATCATGAACCTTTAAAGAAAAATAAGGTTAACATCAGCTCAAAAGAAGAGCCTAAAGAGGCTATCATCGAAGACTATTGGTTGAAGAAGGAAGTCTCCAAGATCATTGATCTTTTATGTGAGTTCGAGGATTTATTCCCGCGCAGTATCATGAACTCAAAGGCATTCACCATTCCTTGGGGAAATGAGAATTAAGTTGAAGGAGGGTGCACACCCGATCTGGAAGATACCATACCGAATGAATCCTAACTTGCACATGAAGGTCAAGGAAGAAATAGATAAGATGATAGTGTCGGCATTATTGAATCTATTGAAGAGTCAGAGTGGATAATTCCAATGGTAATTAGCATCAAGAAGGACGAAGGATAAGGATTTGTGTTGATTATAGGGACCTAAATGTAGTGTGTATCATTGATCCTTTCCCAACCCCATTTACTGAAGAAATATTAGAGGGAGTGGCAGGGCATGAGGTCTATTCTTTGGCGAGATGGATTCTCGTGCTATCACCAGTAAGGATCACAAAGAGGAGACCGAGAGGAAGACGAATTTCACCACCGAGTGGGGAATTTTTCCTATACAACCATGCCTTTTGGGTAGAATAATATGCCTGATGTGTTCTCACGTATTGTGGTACAAGCTTTCTAGGAATTCATCCATAAATTCCTTCAAGTCTACCTAGATGATTAGACAGATATATGGGTTAGTGAAGGACCATTTTGACAACTTAAGGCTAATGTTTGAAAGGTTCCAAGCGAGTTGAGGATATCCCTCAACATTAAGAAATGTGTCTTTGCTACCCCGTTTGGAACATTATTGGGGCACATCATATGTAAGGAGGGCCTACTAGTAGATCCTACAAAAGTTGCAGTAATTGTGGGATTGAGGGAGCCTGCTAGTCAAAGTGCAATGCGTGGATTTCTTGGGCATATAGGGTACTAAAAAAGTTCATCAAGGGATATGCCAAGATCGCCGTGCCTTTAGAAGAGTTGCTTAGACATAAAAGTGCCTTTCATTGGGGAGAGGTGCAGTAGAAGGCATTCAACACTTTAAAGGATAGGCTTATCACCGCGCCCATCCTACATTTCCCTTCTTGGGATAAGCTTTTCCATGTTCATGTGGATGCCTTAGGAACCACCCTTGGGGTAGTACTTTCACATCCTGGTAAAGGGATTGTTGATCATCCTTTGTGATTTGCAAGTAGGAAATTGACACTAGCAGAGTAGAATTACACTATAACTGAGCGTGAGGCATTGTCAATGATCTACGTGCTTCACAAGTTCAGACAATATTTGCTGGCAACCCCTTTTATATTTTACATTGACCATATGGCATTGAAATACTTGGTGAACAAGCCCATTCTACAAGGGCACATATGTTGGTGGGTACTATTATTCCAAGAATTTGAGTTTGCGGTGGTTTTCAAACCAGGTAAAAGTAATTTCAGACTTGATCATTTTTCTAGAATTTATTCAAGAGAGGATGCAGAGAGCATTGGAGAGACTATGCCAAATTTGTAATTGTTTAGGTTATGGCATGTGCCCTCATATTTTGAGGAAATTACAGCATTCCTTAAAATAGGTGTAGCACCAGAATAGAATGAAGGCCTTGGAAAAGAAGAGGTTGGCCATATGCGCCACACCCTACATGCTAATTAGTAAAGATCTATACAAAATGGGTTGTGATGCGGTTTTACATCATTGTGGACTAGAACATGAGTGCATTATAATTATGGAAGAGGCACATGGTGGGATTGTAGGAGGATACTATGTGGGAAATGCAACCATGTGGAAGATTCTACTCATAGGGATTTGGTGGGAGACCATTTATCAAGATTACATTGAGTTTTGCAAGGCCTGTGACCATTGTCAGTGCCTTGGCAAACCTGGAAAAAGGGATGAAATGCCCTTGCGACCAATAGCCAATGACGAGAACCATTTGAGAAGTGGGCTATCAACTTTTTCAGACCAATCTCACCAGTGGCACAAAGGATTGGTTCGTGGTATATCCTCACTTGCACTGATTATTTGACAAGGTGGGAAGAGGCAACACCTACAAAGGATTATACAACGGCTACCACTGCTAGATTTTTATGGGAAAACATAATCAACGGTATGGATGCCCATTGAGTTTGATAAGTGATAGAGGTACACACTTCCTTAATGAAATGGTTAGGATTATGTTATCAAAATTCATGGTGGCCCATCACAAAACTACTCCCTATCACCCTCAAGAAAATGGAATTTTGAGGCATTTAACAAAATACTTAGTCACACATTGACTAAGATCTATGATGTTGGTAGACAGGATTAGGATGATAAAATATCATCCGTTCTTTGGGCATATAGGACAACCTACAAGAGGTTGAATAAGGCCACACCATTTTAATTGGTGTTTGGCATGGAGGCTGTCCTACCATTTGAATTCATGTTACCTTCTCTGCGTATAGCACGCGTAGGAGGATTGGCCGATGAACAAGCACTGGAGGAAAGAATTGACAAGTTAATGCAATTGGACAAAAGATGTCACTTCCTAGGTGGACCCAGCATAACTAAAAATCAAAACAAAAGGCATGACATGATCATCACATTAAGAAAAAAATTGAGGTTGGGCAAATGGTGCTACTATATGATTCCAAGTTTCTATGCCATCTTGAGAAGTTAAAAGTCCATTGGTTGGGTCCCTACATCATCTTGTACATCCTTGATTTAGGCGTGTGCCAGTTACAAGTGCTGGATGGGACGAGATTTCCAGGACACTTCAATGGGAGTAGTCAAGCCCTACTATAAATAAGTCTTCTTGGTGTTTGTAATAAGGCAAGTATTGCTAGTTAGATTAGGATTTCCTTTAATGATTTTATTTTCTTGTGTTTCCCTTTCTCATTGTTGTTTTGTGTTGCACCTTAGGCATTGGTAATCTCATTACTTTTTGAAGGTTGTAAATGTGTAGAGGACCACACATCATTTTAGTGTGGGGTGGAGTAAGGTGGAAGAAATTACAAAGTGTGAAGCACTAGAAAGAATTACATTAGAAATCCTAGTTAGATGGCCCTAGGAAAGGAAGTGCATGGAAGGAAAGGTGAAAAAGGATGGTTGGTTTTAGGGTAAGGCTACATTGTGGATCCACGTACAAGAGAGGAAGAAGCACAAAATTAACATGAGGTAGGTGAAAGAAAATCATGATGGAAGTACCTTCAACACTGGTGATGTGTGCGTAAGAGTCTCTTGTCAAGATGGATTGGTTACACACCAGAAGGTTGGGGAATTTTCCACACAAGGTTGGGAGCGTGAGTTAAGGCACTAAATTTGGATTTTGTTGAAAAACCGCATTAAGTATTGAAGTATAGTGGTAGGTAAGGTAGCATTTAATGTTAAAAAGTGGAAAAACTATAAATAGAAGGTTGGAAACTTCATTATTTACATTACGAATACAAAGAAGGAAGAGATTTTGTGAACTAGGGTTTCTAGAGTTGATCCATGTGAAGAAAAATTGGAGAAATTTAATCGTGAGTGACTAGTTTGGATCTGCAAACTAGGAGGGAAATAGTTCACGGGCGTAGAGAGAGTTATGGAGAAGCACCATCTTGTGAAGGGGATATTCCAGTGAGGGTTTGATAGCTAGGGCACGGGTTGAAAAGGAGTTTCTTCACAAGTTTGAGATCTAAACTTGGAAAGGGTAGAGAAGCAGAGCAAGAGAAGTTGAAGTGCAAAGATAACCTACACAATGGCACCCAAGAAACTAGTTGTAACACCTAGAAGGGAAAAGGCAAGGGAAAGGGAAAACAACAAGAAACCACCACAAGTACAAATGAAGAATGGTATGCAAAAATGTAGTACCTAGATGGATTTTTCTAGGAAAGGAGTGGGAGTCCCATTTAAGAAACATGATAGTAAGTGATTATAACCATCGCACAAACATGACTGAAAAGGAGATGGTATTGGAGTTAGTGCACCTGAAAAATAAGAGGACACCAGAAGGGTTACCCATTTATAGTGACAAAGTAAAAGTGAAGTTGGAGAAGGCGGGATTATTGCAACTCTATGAGTTGCCCTACTTTGGGAAGCCTGAGCACCTCTATCAGTGGCTGATGTTGCGCGTACATGAAGATCACTTTCACTTTGTGGGGCGCAAGATGCACATAACCCCTCAACTGATTTCAAAATTCATAGGTCTCATCTATGAAGGAGAAAGTAAGAAGCCATCAAAGAAATCGTCGCCGCATATGCATACAAAAAGAGATCAAGGTACTTTGATATTGTAGATATCTAAGACTCGGTGATGAGAATGGCCACGTGCCTGATAACCAAACTTAATGACCAAGAGAGGTGGACGCAAGTGAAAAATCATGGCTTAATGTTTACAGAAGGATATCAAAGGGCACCATCTACAACTTGTCCATGTACATTGCAGATGAAATCATTAACGACGCAAAGGGTGACAAGATACTTTTCATAAATTTCCTCTTAATTATTGTGTTTTTAGAGATCGGAGTGCTAGATGTGGTAGATAAGTTCATATGGGAGTACCCAGAGGAAGACCCTTCACCCACAAAGAGATTCAAAAATACACTTGCGATAGCATGACGGCCATTCACAAGGCACGTCTTGAGAAATGGTATGTGTGCTTGAGGAATGCGTTCGAGTAGAATGGAGGATCCCAGAACAACTGCCAAATCTCACAAAGGAGAAGCTGAATTCACAATATACCAACACTTCTGCATCAACAGATTTAGGTTGGTTGATGAAAACATGAGCCCTTGGTGTAAACTTCCATTTTCCTTCACTGCTCAGTACTTCTAGGTGGGGGTAAATAGATTTAAGGAATCTAAGAAACTGAAGTTTGACCTTAGAAGTATGGATTGAAACCACATGGAGATGCACAGTATGTTGGTCTACCTCAACAAGCGTGTGTACGTGGAAAAGTATGTATCACATGAAGATCGATGATGAACCCCTAACTCGCCTATTACAAGGAGTTCCAAGGTGCATGTATACCTTCGCATAAGGCCCAAGTTTGATAAGGGTGCTTATCTTGAAAATGAGAAAGCTATACCTGAAGATCTAACAGGTAGAGGGAAGACCACGCCCACGAAAAGTGAGATGAAAGAGATAAATAAAAAGGTACCAAGTGTCCAAGATAATCAAGTGGTGGGTGCCCTTAAACAAGTGCTAGAACAAGTAATTACACATGCAAGAAGAGGTCCCTAGTCGAGAGGAGGTTCTAAAACAAGAAAATCTTATCGCAAAAGAGAAATCACTAGAGGAGGAAGAAGAGAAAGCAGAATCTCCTATACTGGAGTCCCTAGTTAGGAAGAAACAAAAGGTGATGGAGGAAGTTGATTCGGAGGAAACAAAGAGCTTGGAGAAATACAGGGGTGAGAGGGATGACGATGAAGAAGATGAACCTGAAGGGGACCAAGAACCACTTGTTTTTAGCATGCACAATTCGGAAGAAGAAGGCAAAGAGGAGAAGAATGACTATCACTTTGTGTGAAGGAAGGGCAGCCAAGAGGAGGAGGGTGCCCAAGACATGGGAGGAGGTGAAGAGGTTAGCACAAAGAGTCAGAGGACTCCAAACCTCACACAGGAGCAGATAAACAAGGCGGCAGAAAGAGAAGCAATGAAAATTATTGAAGCCTTGGTAGAACAAGAGTTGGAGTGCAACACTTGAAATAGTGATGAATGAAGATAAGGAAGGAAGCATAGGAAAATACCACAATAGCATGGGAGGCCCCAGTCTAACAGTAATTGTTCCTAAGGGAATGCGCATAGGAGGAAAGTGCATGGAGATCAAAAGACCAAGAATGAGCTACATTGATGATCCAAGCAAGGTGTTGTGCACACACTTCCAAAGCACAGTCCCAACAGATCAACTCTTGCAATGAAGTTGTTTGATGAAGAAGATGCATACCCTTGAACAAGGAAAATGCTTTCATGGGAAATTGAGTCCCACATCAATGAGCTAGAGTTTAAGGTAAGCCAAGGGGAAATAATGAAGATGCCTGAGTCAAAAGGAGATAACCCCTTGGTGAGCGCTCAACAACTTTTGGATGAACAAGTCTGCAATGTGTTGAATAAGGTCTTGGTTAAACTAGAAGCCAAGTTATTTAGAAGGAATGACAGGGTAAAATTTCTAGAGGTAGAGCTAGAAAAGAGGGAAGAAGAGCTAGAAGAGAGGACCAAGAACTTGAAGTAGGAGGAACTAATTAGCGCGTAGCTAAAGCATGAACTAAGGGAAGAAAAGGCAAGGGTGCACGAGGTATATAAGAAGGTAGAATCCATCACAGATGCCATTGTTTTGAAGCATCCGGACTTGCACCGCCCACACAAAATTATGGATCTTCCCTTGAGTGCCTTGAAGACTTAACATGCATCCTCACCATGGAAAGGAAACCTCTAGCCTTAGAATCCACGGAAGAAGTAGCAATGTGCTTGGAGAAGGAGGACAAATTAAAGGTTGTAGCAATCATTTCGAGTACAACAAGGTGCTTGCTGATGTGAAAATTTCTACCCATACTACTGAGGCCGTGTATGAAAATTACATAGATAGAGATAAAGTGGCGAGTATTCTGGTCACCACTCATGAGGTAGAGCTCAAGGAATTCCAAGAGAAGAACAAAGGAAACAAAGTAGAGCAAGAGAGGATCCTGGACGAGGTTGAGAAGAATTCAAAATCTATTGAAACCTTACGAGGTTCAATTAAAAATTAGTTGAAGGAGTTGTACCCATAGATTACAAGAAGGATGGATGCACTTGAGGATGTGGGCAAGGAATTGGAAGGAATGGTTGAAACATTGAACACTCGAGGAAATGGACTGGGTTTTGAGGAGGTAAGCACCCTAGTCGGCGACCTCTGCTAGAGAGTGCAAAATGAAGTCAATGCCTGGAACAAGTTGGAGGCTGAAATGTGAAGATATTTCCCTATCTTGTTACAGTAATGACAACACTTCCCCATTATTTCATTTTTCCCAATTCTTCAATCCCTTATTCTTTTTCCAAGACGTTGAGTCTATTGTAATTCTTTCTTTAAAGAAGTGTTCCCAGGGTAGAGAATAGGTTAAGTGTGGGGTGATGTTGGGCCCCTAAAATATTGACTAAGTACAAAAAGGTGCATGGGTGCAGAAGGCCTAGGTTGAAGGGTGGGCGTGTAAGAAGAACACACACAATACAAGGTTCTAGGAGGGTTTTAGAAGGACCGTGTTACTTTTCGGTAGAACAAGGTCCCAAGACTTAGCCGTATTCAACGTATTGGGCAGGACACAAGAAAATGTGACCCGCCTGCGCATGATGAATGGATAACACGCTAGCCTGGTGATAAGTTGGCCTAGGAAGGAATATTCCCTGCGATGGAAGCTTATAGAAGACCATCATGGCAAGGAGTGGAGAGCTCAGGACTGGAGGAGCATGCTCCCATAGAAGACCACATCTGGAAAATTGGAGACAAATCAAGTCGTAGAAAAGAAGAGTTGGCAGTTCAAGGGGCCTATAAATACAAGCACCCATAGAAGAATAAGAGAGAGAAATCAATAGAGAGTGGAGCTCTGCAGAAAATGCCATGAGGAGTTGTATTGGGTTGGGTAGATAAAATATAGGAGAAGGATGCATCAAGGGGCTTGGGATTGTAAATTTTATTTTTGAAGAGCTAAGGAATGTAGATCCAGTTATGATGTATGACTTTGGTCTGCCATATTGTGGTGTTCTGTAATGGATCTAATGAATGTAATGAGGTTACCAACTTATTTGAATATGATCATTAATGATTCTGGTCCATCCTCATATCTTCATAGTTCTGTTTCATGTATGTTTATGAAATAAGTATGAATCCTTGTGCATTTCCCTTTTTGTTTTGGTTCAGTCTTATATTCTGTTAAAGTATCTTTCTGTCTGGAATGACTGCATTGGTCTAGAATCTGCTTTCTGAGCTCTATGATGTTTGCATGTCTCATTTCCACTCACTATCCTTACGTTCCTATCATAGATGATGTTTCCCACTAAACTCACATAAAGGAGAGACTCAACACTCACGCATGCCTCGGTGAGTATCCAAAGATCTCTTTGGGTGATAGTTCAAAGCATGCATGGGATTCCCTTACTCTTTGGTGGGTGTAAAAATGACTACAATGGGTGCGATCGACGACGTAGATGCTTTGTAGTTATAGCGGTTGTGGGATTTAGTTGAGACACCACATGTGATAAAGTGGATGATGGTAATGCTGAAGTGGGGGCTAGAGCAGAGGGATAGATATGGGCATGTCATATATTAACTATCTCGAGGAATCTTGGGTGGAAGAATGAGCAAGGTAGTCTTGAGGGTAGCGGGATTCTGGTCAAGGAGTCTCGCAAACTCCTCATCACCGATAGTGATGGGGATAAGCTGAATCGAGATCCATAGGTGACAAAATGGACGGCGGTGATGGACTAGGTGGGAGTGGCTAATGGCTAGCATGAAAGATGAGGGTGTTAGTTTGGCTATGAGTCAACACCATGTGAGTCAACGTAAATCAGGTAAATTGTACTCTATAAATGACATAGGGGACAACAAAGATGGGACAAAATAGATTTTGAGAGGAAAATTGGATAAATATTTTGATAAAAATCAAAACAGGTGACCGATGCCAGTTACAAGAACTAATTCTAGTTAAGGTGTGACCGATGTCGGTCATAAATTACTAATGATAGTTACATGGAGAATAACAGTTTCAGCAAAAAACAATAAAAATTGGTGATTCTTAGACAGGGAGATTGTATTGGAGGACTATGTATGGTGACACACAAAAACTTTTAGACAGAAAAGAAGGTGAGATGAGTGTTCTCTGGGTAAACTAACCAATAAAACAAGGAACCGACGCCAATTAGATAAACTAATGATCAAATGATGTAAACCAATGACGGTCTCAGGATCAGTAGCTGGTTATTGTGAAATATGAAGAATGAAGAAAAATGAGGTGTTGTGAATTTAGATTGTATGAAGAATCAACCCAGAAGCTTGGGTATGATAGGATGAGGCCCTGACACACTCAGAGAAAGTTAGAATACTCCAACTATGATGGCAGAGTGTGAAAGGAAAAATAAAGATGAAGAAAACGTATCCTCTCACCTCAAAACACAAGTCAAGCACAAATCTATGAAAACACGTAGTCCTAAAAGTGAATTTTATATTTGTTGTAGCTTATGCTATTTATGATTGACACATGAATTCAAAACAAAGTTTTTGGTTGGGAAGGTGTCCTACGAAAAAGGAAATCTAAAGGGTGAGGTTTCAGGTTATGTTATGGTGGGGGCGGTCCTTCCTCTGATGGGGTACTGGATAGAGATAACCAGTTGGGGATTACCTATCAATCCTCTAATCATGTGATCATTGACAAGTGTTCCTAGGTAAGATGTCATTTAAGAAGGTGTGTATATTCAAATTTTTGTGCAGTTTGGTGAGAGAGAGAGAGAGAGAGAGAAGAATGCTTTCTATGATTCTTTTACATCAACCATCAGCTGGGCATGACTTCCAACATATAGGTTGCCCTCAGTTTTATTGTGAGCTAAATGCAACATACAATAAATGCAATGTGAGTGTTTTAAACCCAAATCAAAGTGTGATGTTTGATGTTGCAAATAATGAATAGGAAGAGAGATGCTCTTTCACTAATGCAATACTAATGCAAGAAAAGAAGTGTTCTTTTTATAGCACCAAAACATGATTGCTTTGAGACAATAGAAAGAGAGGAAGATTCCAGAGAAGGAGATTAATGTAGAATCCTTTTAGAAGGGAAACAAACATACAACTTTCACCTAGGAATGAATAAGATGCAAGGAACCCCGGATGAGTCCCACCAGGCGTGCCAAAATGTTTCATTGTTTTCTTTACATTTTGAATGTGATGAAATAGATAATGTTATAGGATGAAGAGGAATACTTGTTGCAATGTTTGGTTTGAAGGTTGTGCGCACGTGCTAACCGTGAGATCTTACTTTTGGCTAGGAGGAACTACCCAAATACATAAAAAGACCACAAAATGAGGATTAAATAATATATGTCGTTGGGCTACCTAGTGTGCTAGATCCAAGAAGTGTGATACTTCCTCGGTGGCAGTCAACCCACTGTTTAATACAATTTAATAAAATAAATAACATAAGTAAATAGAATCCTACTATAATTGATATGATTTAGGTATCTCATCCAAATACAATAAGCAAATATAACATAATAGGCTAGGCTATGATTAGATCTAGAGGTGGGGTAGTTGGTCATGGTTCTGGTACTAGTTAGGGTCGATTCTAGGTCACTTAGGTTGCTTGGGTGAATATTCTTAGGTTTTTTTATTGATAGGATGGCCAAAACACATAGACTGATATCGGTTAGATGTAACCAATGACGGTTTAGAGATAACCAATGACGATAATGGGTAATCGGTGTCGATGACAAATGAGATGACAAAGAAACTTAATAAGATCGATTGTAGAAATTGGTCTGAGGTTAGACAAAGATAGAAAGAGGAATGGTGAGGTTTGTGGGGATCTTAAGAACACTCAAAGATGTATAAATGGTCGTTTATAGATGATCAAATGGTATGGCGGTTAAAGGTTGGGTGTAACATTCCCATTTTAAGACTTTAGAAACAAGGGAAATTTTTTTGAAGCAATGTTCTCTATTCTAAATAATACATCATTTAGAACACACATTATATGTCAATCAATCTCATAATAGATAACCATATGCAACTGTAATGACTTGGTATCTTCCGATCTCTCATTTCATGACTCAGATTTAATCTGATCTCTCATGTTAACTGAGCACATAGTGTATACCATGCATACTTGGTTACTTACCATAATCCGAGTTTTGAGTGATTTTTTAAAATAACCTATCTAGATATTTGTTACCAATATTCATCCGACATCACGTTCTACTAAACTAGGTGATACAGACAACGCAACCAACACTTACGATACTTTGGCCAAATATTTTCAACATACTCTGCCTATGTGATTATTCCTGACGATATACACATCAACGAAATATGTCTCACACCTCACTCTTCTGTTATCTAGAATGGTCTTTACTGACTTTTTTCAGTCCACGTGTCCAAGATTTTATCCTAACCCAAATTAGTGACATGATATATTATATTGGATCATTCACATTAACTAAGGGTATTTAGACATATTTAATTGACCTAAGTCGATTAAATGTGCCTACTTACCCCTAGTTAGTGAGAGTCATCCCCTAAACTAGATCATGTTTCTAATTCATTCTAGAAGGAAACCAAGTACAAGTCCCCAACATATGTAGGTCTAGATGGTCAAATGCAGAAGGGTGTTGCCACATGTCAATTGCAATATTGTATCTTCAAGAAGACCTTAGTCTTCTCGAAGGTACAATTCTACAGTTGGCATGTGCCAACATCTGCCAAAACTGCCTCATCAAGATGTACATACTTCAAGGAGAACGTTAACATTTAGTTAATTAGTGGATTTAAGATTCATTTTACATATCCTTGCGAAACGTAATAATCCACACTCCTTAAGTTCTTTTCCAAAATATGATTCAAGTAACCATTTAAGAACTTACTTAACTTAAGATTACTTTTTAAGTTCATTTAATTGGCTTAACGAACAGTTAACCAAAAATAGGACAACAACGTCATAAGTTCCATTAAATGCAACTTAACCATTCAAGAAGGTGTAGTAACCACATAAGATTACCTAAGTAGACTTCATTGGAATGAGGTCTAATTATTTAACGATCATTGCACCTTTCCTTTTGTTTACATTCAATTTGAAAGAGGAAGAGTCTTCCTCTTTATGGTTAAGTTTTAGGATTTAACAACCCTCTTTATCTTTTACAATTTCTTTGGTTTTATTACATCATATTAACATACAAAATTGTTTAGATAATAACATCATATTCTACAACTTATCAAGTTATATCTTTATTAGGAGACTGAACTTAACTCCCTTTATACAACATAACAAAAAGGATAATCAATAAATTATATAAATAATATGAATAATATCAACAAGACAAAATTCCATTTCTTTCATATTAACACCGGATAGTTTACAAATCCAATTCAAGTAAGTTTTCAACTTTCAATTCATCTTTGTACACTTATATAATTACAAAGATCTATGCAATTTAGGTAAACCGCTAATACAATAGTCTTCTTTCAACAAGAATACAATTTCTCTTTTAAATTTACAACCCAAGAAAGAAATAAGGATTCTTCACAAGGAATCAAACTTAAATCAGCCAATGTATCATAAAAGTTTTGCCTTCTTTTACCACTTACGGAATCCATCTGCAAAAATTGCTAGCACGGGTTAGTTCAAAGAACTGAGCATGATAAGTACCAAACATTAAAACTTCATGCTTTCAACTAATTGTTCCATTAAAACAACTCTGCTTTAATGAAACAATTAATATATCAAACATAAAAGCATAAGTAATAACAATGAGAAAATAAATACATTAATAAATCTGAATTCCCCTTGTAAGAAAAGAAAAAAATATATTTCATGGCATCTCGCCTTATCATTTTAAATTTTAAATTGAACCTATCAATTATAAAAGTAGTCCATCGTATCATTATTTCCAATTCTATCATCTTAGAATACAATATTAATCTTCACTAAGGACAAAGTAAGTATTTACTATTCCACAAACCGGGACATCTAACCTCTTCCCGCATGGTTTCTTCAAATGAAACAAACAAGGAATACCAACACTTATAAAATATCTATTTCAAGAAGTCAATTATTTCGTTTCATAGTACCCAACAAAAAAATTCTCTTTCTAATCAACAACTTAGTTCTTACACTAATTTCCAGAAAAGAGAGATCAATATTATTTCCAAGTTCCAAGAAGACACACTTCCAGCTCTTTTATCTTCCTTATCAAATTAAACATAATTTTCATATTTCAATTTCAAAAAATAAACAGAAATTTCAGAAACATTACACAACCCAAGATGTGTATTTCTTCAAACAGAGAAGAAAAGACTATCTCCAATTTAAATACTATTGCCAAATTCAAATAACAAATAATCAGAAAAGAAGAACGAACCATTCATCTACAAATTCGTTTAAAGTTAAGATCTCAAAGAGAAATTTATAACAACAAACAAACCGCTCTTCCCAAATCTCTTTGAGTGGGTAGTTCGAACTTAAAATAGAGTTCAGAATTTAAATATTTAAACAGGATAGAAGAAAACCCATAAAATAGAAAATCCATATCGAACATATCGGTAAAAGAAAAGCTAGATCGAACTCGAGTCCAAAATCCAAGTTTCCATAACGAACAAAGACTTCGCTCTGCTCAAGACAACTCAATGATTAATCATGGGTTCGGGTAACGTCAGCTTCCCATTCAAATTTATATTCAAAATGAAGGAGACTCAAACCAGTTTTAAAATGAAACCCGAGAATCAAACAAGAATTTAGAATTAAGCAAGTATCAAAATATAAGTGCAAAGTTGAATATGAGCTCCCAATGATAGCCAATCAATCACAAGGAAAAATCACAAGTATAAAACCACAAATAGGCTTCCAAAATAGTCCCACATTACCCACTATATAGTAACAAGAACTAAAATGCTAGATTTAACAATACAAAACTTGAATACCATTTTAACTCAAACATGAGCCCAAAAAAAGCTCCATGAAACACAATTTTCAATACAGGTTAAGGTGAAACACAGTCTCCACACAAGCATTGGCTCAAATAAAAACGAGTCTCAGTTACATCTTAATCAACAAGAGCCAACAACAAATAAACCAAAACATGGGTCTCAAATACAATCCCGAGTCTAACACAAACCGCCTACAACTTATCCAAACATGAGCTTCCATACAGGCTCAAGCTCAACACGGCCCCAAATACTATAAAAGTAAAATGCAGGTTCAATAAAGGCCAAAACTCAAGTGAACACGAGCTTACAAACAATTTCAAACCCAAACTAAACATAAGTTTCACACATGGTCAATAGAACCCTATTTTCCAATGGATTTTAGATCACTAAGAGGCTACAGTATAGCTCTAAACAAAACGAAACTGAATACAACTTAACAAAACATGAGCTTCCATACGAGCTCAAGACCAACATGGCCGAAGATGAACTAAGCAAAAATAGTCTCATAAAAATCTAAAACTCAACACGATTTTCATATTTAGTCTGAATTCAACACAAAACCTGAATACAAAGTTAGATGAAACACGAATTTAAACAAGTTCAAGCCCAACATGGACCGATTATAAGCTAAAATGAAACACAATTTTTGCACAAGCTAAAGCTCTATGTGAGCATCAAATTCAAACTATATCTCAACATGATACACAAATTCAAACTTCAAACAAGAACAGACAAGACCCATATTTCATCAAGTTCCAGATCATGGCATAAAACAAAGCAATGAAGGTCTATTCCACTTAACACTTCATACTCCAGTTCCAAAAGTCAAGCAAAGTTACATAATCAATATTTACATGCATGATTTGCTAACAAAACTCAAATGAATTTTCCAAACTTAACAATATTTTTGGAGTGGGTTTCATACCCCAATTTCACAAAAATATACATAAACCCAGAAGACAAATAACCAGTTAAATCATGCAAACCAAGAATATCATTTAAGAAGAGTTCATTTTTAAGGAACATTTCAAGAAAGCAAGAAATATTAATGGTTAGAGCCTATCATTCCTGATAGTGCTTCTGCCAAATCGAAGGAGATTCCAAGACGAGTTTCCAACTTCCTTTCTCTTCCACACAAGATCAAACAACAAAAAATTTCCTCTCGAATGCCTTTTATATTTTCCCATGATTGAAAATAGATCATAAGAACCAAAAATAGCCACAAAATGCAAGTCAAACTATTGGTTCAAGAACCAGCTTTTTCTCATGTCGAGCAAAATCCGGAGAGAGTGAGAGAGCAAACAACTTACCCAAAATCCACCTTCTAAGTTTCCAAGGCTGTTTGAGCACCTTGATCAATACCAATTAATTCCATTAAATGAATTTTTCCTACTTATCCTTATTTTCCACCGCCTTCAAAATCCGTGAGCTTCAAAACCAAATCAACATGCATTTCCAAGTTTAGTGGAGCTTCCACTTAACATTCTGCTAAGTCCACTAGCTCCTACCATAATTGGTTGTTCTCGTAGTATTTAAAAACTTATCCCAACATTCAATGCCCATTATAACCGTCGCCTTGTATATGTAACCATAGGCCACCTCGCAAATAGTTTTAGGTTAGATATTTTAAAACTTAGGCTTAGTTTAGGATTAGTCATCAGTACGATGGAAATGTGACAAGCAAGTATGGGAATCTACAAGTAACTCTTCCTCACACCCAACCTCCCGAGGTCATGCCAAGACAACCAGTGGGTATGGAATATACGTGGGGTGTAGAAAAAATAGTTAGGCAATCTTATGTCTTTGACACACACTAATGAAATCTGTGAATCTAAGGCAAAGAAGGCCCTCCTAACCTGAAATGGTGTGATAGATCATTTGGTGAGGATGACTGCTCAAAGGCTCCAATCAATATCGAGCTCTGGCATGATCCGATCTATAGGTTGTGGAATATGTGGAAGATAGCCTGTGGGTGCTTCGTATATGTCTCCCGATAGGGTCATGAAAATGGATGATGGATATATAGTCGATTCTATGGGTGATTCTCTGGTCTAGTCCAGAAATCCTTAGCTTGATTAGTTGCTACGTCTAGTGAGGATAATTGTGCAATAATGCTTAGTGGAAGTGGAGAGGTCCTAAATACTAATGTGCATAAACCAGCATCGACGTCTGATTGACCTGTGGGCCTGTTGGGTTGTGGGACCTGTGGATCACAACTGTAAGTTCATGGTTGTTGTGGACCTCCTATGTTCATGTGAAGAATCAATCCCTAATCCCTAATACCCAGTAGTCACATGCCTTTTAGGCCTCTATGTTTAGAACTAAAATTTGCGCAATCTTCTCGTGAGTACCTTACAGGGCATTCTCGCAACTTGAATTCTTAAGCTAGTGTCTATGTCAATGAGGATGTCTCTCAGTGTCTGGCCGTGGGACCAAAGAATCACAACCGAATGTTTTCTCTCTTTTAAGTCCTCCTATAGTCATGTTGATATCTATTAAGGAAATCTATAGTTTGGCTGGTTTGACCAAAACGTATGCGCTTTGTCGTCTTCTATGTTTAATCCTCTCACTGCATGCTGATTTCTTGTAGGTTTGTTGTTGCTCGGAAGACCTGGATTATGATATTTTGGTCTATGTCAATTATTGCTGCAACAATATTGGGTTAAGGCACGATTGGCTCGAATACATATTCTCTGGGCTCCCTAGGTCCCATGATTGTCATACAAAAGGAACAATATAAATCTAACTAAAGCAAAGTAAACTAATTATGCAAAGTATATCCACAACATATATAAATTCTCTATTTGTATTTCTGACAGAAAATTTAATAGAATTAAGATAACAACTATTTAATATATCTAGAAAATGACAACTAACCTAATAACAGAATTAAAAACAAACAAGGTAGCCGAGTATAGCTACTTGTCTGTGTAGTTGTGAATCTATTCTAAATAACTAAATAACTGATCTAATTTAATTGAAAGATTTTCAATCCTACCTCAGAATTGAGGAACGAATCGTAGTTTCTCAGAAACTATCGATCCCCACGACTTCCCGGCAATATCGAAAATGAACGTAACTGAAATGAAGTAATTCACTACTCTATTTGGTATATTTTAACTAGAACTTTGAAAGCTTGAACCTGGATTTTGTAGAACAGTGGCGAATCCGATTGTGTGTGGCTTTGTCCCCTCAGTGTGGTCTCCTTGTTCCTTCGTGCTCACGTGAATCCAGAAAAGCATGTAATGCTAGCATCAACAGAAGTAGGTATTAGAATAATGGTAGCTTTGGATGTAGACTGAATATAATGTGAGTAGGAGAGGGATAGTGCAAGAGAATAGAGCTTGGCTTATGTAATTCCTAGCGGGATTTATTGCATGAGTCATGCAACACAAAACATCCAAAACCTGAAACTATCCTTCTTGATGAACAAAACCTGCAACTCTAATGGCTTCAGACTGAAAATGAAACTATCCTACCTCAATTGATTGTATGAAACAATAATAACACTAGAACAAGAAGATCATGTGGCTTCTAAACAACAAAATAAGACTAACTATGCATGTAACAAATGAAAACTATTGAATTCCTAAGCAAGAACTAAAAGACTAAATTATTGAAATGAGAAAATGAGGGACAATTTTGAGGGGCCATTTACTTGTACTCAAACCAACTATTTATAGAATTTCCATTCACCCCAAGGTAACTCCAACTAGGACTCTTTCACCATAAACAATGGAGAAACACTATTACAGGAACCAAAATCATAAATACAAGCCAAGGCGGTGGAAAAGCTGGTAAAAGTTGAAATTCACGCGAGTCATGATCGGCGTAACATGCTAGAAAATGTGTTCGAGACCGCCGCCCTGAAAGCGGGGCGGTTACTGAAGATCCGCCACCCTACCCGAGCGGGCGGTCATGAGCCCACCGCCTGTGCGGGCGGTCATTTCATCACTCAAGACAAAACGCAAAGGAAAATAGGGGAAAAAGAACAAAACAAAGCACACAGAGACTAAGTGGGGCATGCGGGATGTTAATGTACACTTGGAGAGCTTTTCCGGGTCTCGAAATCCTTGTGAGGAGACATGTATCATCATTAGGGCATGTGTAACATCGTTACGCGGCAAGATACCCTTACAATTTTGAGTACATACATATTGCCCCTTCGGAGAAGCGTTTTAGCTATGAAGAGGCATAAAATGGTGGGTCCGAGTATGGTGGTCCCAAAATGGGAAGCTAGAAATTATACCGACACGTCTCAGTGTCGAAATGACGCCATCATAAATTTCCGCTACTGTGAAATGAAAAGAGGACTCAAGTGCGAGATAAATAAAATAAATCAAAAAATAGATACTAAAATAATATGAAGTGATAACTTACCATTTATGCGGGGATAAGAACTTACCTCCGCCGGCAAGTGCTCTAAACTCGCGAAAAGGGCATTCAAAATGAGTCAAAATAATATATATAAAAAAATGGGCCCATTTTCCTATTCATTTACATGTGTTGATTTGATTGATTTTGAGCTCTGGGACCCACGGTGATGGTTTTTGACGAGAGTATAGTTGAAATGTTCATGATGAGATAGTGATCATGCCTCTGTGGGTGGAACATCAACCCGCGAGATCTCAGGTTAGTTCTTCTCGATTTACCGTTTTTATACCCAAAATGTAAAAATGATGAAATATTTGCCATGGGGGAAATTTTTGAAATTTCTAGTTTTAAATGTGTCCTTAGGGGGGAACGCCTAATGGGTAGGCTCTCATTTTAGTCGAAATGGTTATTTTTAGCACTTTTGAGCATTTTTAGGGCAAATGACCCGTTTTTAAATGCGGGACATGACCACCACCCTGAGCAGGGTGGTGGTTACAAGACCTTCACCTTTCAAAGTGGCGGTTATAGAACCGCCGCCCTACTCAGGGCAGGGGTCCTTTCCAAAAAGATAAAACAACTTTTTTTTTTGACATGTTTTTGCATTTTCCATTTTCCTGTATGCTTTAATGATTTTTCCAATGTGATTCAAGTACTAACTTACTCCTTTTTGCGTGTTTTTGGGTGTATGTAGAAGGAGGAGGAATATATCAGATGGAGCTGAGAGAGAGTGTGTGACTAGCTTCTAGCAGTGTTGGATGCACTTTCTTAGGATGAGCAGGATACTCTTCAGAGGGCCGGCATATTACGTATATCATGGGTTCCTCATGTCACACCTTCTAGTCACATACTATGTGACCTATTTTCATATTGGGATGCTAATCGAACACTTTCTGATTTCCAAGAGTCAGGGGTGAGTGGACTATCACCTTGGAGGATGTCTACCGCATCTTGGGAGTCCCGATCATCGAGAGATGACTCACACTTGAGATAGCAGGGTCACAGGCTCAGATAGCTCAATGGGCTACATATATGGGAGACGCAGTTGTCTCCACTGGTTCGAAGAAGGGGGTGAGGGTCCATTCCATTCCTAGCTTTCCTATCCCTTTGATTCGTCAGGCCATTATGGGGATCCTTGCCTCGAGATTGATCGGGACAAGGGAGGGGACACCTTACTCTACTGCTGGTCCCCTATTATTGCATAGATTGAGGCACATGGTCAGATTTATGCCTAGGGAGCTGATATACTTGGGACCACCTATCACGACTTGTACAGGGTGGTTCGCTTATAGGGACAGTCTTTGAGCCATCCGACCTTGGTTATGAGCTGGGTTTATGAGCATATCATCCCTTATGGGAGAGGCATAGAGGTGGCAGATCCTGGAGCCGTGAGGAAGCTAGATGGACAGAGATGTCGGTGCTTAGAGCACCCCACCAGCCAGTTGCTTCCCTGACTACTGATGATATGGAGGCCACACCTTATCAGGCCATGATAGGGTTGTGGGGTGAGGAGACCTTCACTTTGATTTCCTACTCTACTACAGGCAGCTTGTGGATAGGACAGAAAGGTAGAGACACACCCCTTTGATTGAGTGCCTCAGCAGTTCGGCCTTGCTTACATTAATATGCTTCCCCCAGTGGTGCCAGTGTTCGACTCAGTTCGGGAGGCTAGGGAGATCCTAGAGGCCGGGGTTCGACTATTGTTATTTCTCGGCATCCCTATTACCTAAAGGCGGTGGTATGTGCCCAGGGAGAGTCGGTGCTCCTTAGGAACCTTTACTTTGGATTGCCATTAGTCCCGCCTACATAGTAGTGATGAACCTATTAATATAGAATCCAGTCCGAGGAGTTCACAGGGGGAGATATGGAGGAGGAGACCGAGGACATGGAGGTCAACGAGTCGGGTGGAGAGGAGGATAGCGATCCCGAGTGGCATGACACTCAGGAGATCTTACAGCCGAGAGGGCAGAGTAGAGTGCGGAGAGGGTGACTCTAGTTTCAGAGGAGTTGCCCTCTCAGGACCTAGGTGGAGAGGATGAGTCCATAGTAGGATGCTATGTTGCCCTAGACACAGGAGGAGGACATCAGTCAATGGTGGCATCTGTGGTAGGCACTGATCCTAGGGATCCCTCTTGGAGGCCCGGAGATCCGAGTGAGTTGTCACTCTTCTTTTAATATTTGTTTTTAGCTAGGATTGCCTTAGTTGCTATCTCTCCTTTTTTCATTTTTATTTTTATCTTTCGGTTATTTTCTAATTTTTATCCTCCTTTGCTTATAGAGATTGTTGATGAGTGGCGAGACTTGATTCATCAGGTATGCACTGATACCTTGATTCTCCCCATGGAGAAGACTCGTGCCGAGCTATCCATGGATGCAGGGGAGCCTTCAACAGCTGGTAGGAATACCGATGTTTTTTCCCTATCTGGCATGTGGCCAAGATGATGACTTCCCTCCGTACCGAGTTAGCCAGGTATAGGACTATACAGCACCTGATGAGGAGCTGCTCTCATAGCAAGGCTACAGCTACTACTCAGGACTGTGAGCCCTCAGTGTGCTCAGAGTGCTAGCGTAGCCAGAGTCCTAGACGTGGTCGTGTGCCTTCTGAGGGATCTCATAGGGGTTGAGAGGCCACTTGGCCCTTTTTGTAGTGACTCTTGCTAGATTGTTTATATGATCATTTTGTATTTTCCGGGCTCATTGAGTGTTTTGACCATGCCTAGCGCATGATGGCATTGTACATAAAACCTAATTATATATATATTAATCTCTTTTTGGATCTAGATCTCTTTGTACCTAGAGTTTTGTGATTCATTTCCTCATGTATATTAGATGCTTATTAGAATTCTTGTTTTTATATGCTTTTCAGAATGTATGCAATGGAGAACAAATGACACAAATGCTTTCTTTCTTTTTGTATTTCGTGATGCTGATGTATGATGATGCAAATGAACTTGTGATCTTGAACTTTAGCTTTCATAAGAAATTTTCCAGTACTTCATATTGTTTTGACAAAATGTAATGACGAACTTGTATGATGAGCAGATGCACTTGCCCCACTCCTAACCCCACGTAACTAGTAAGATGCAAGGGCTCACCACCGAGAGCTAGAAAGGGCACAAGCTATGAGGTGTGTTGAAATGGTAATGATGGGAGATAGACAAAGAGTTGGTGGAACCAAATTAGGATGCTACAAACCTACCCTACTCAAGTGACTCCATAGTTTAGAATGCGACTTGCTTTGCAATTTATCTAGACTTAGATCCGTAGATGGCCACTTGGTTGACAAAATTTGGTTTTCAGGGTTTTGAACTCTCTTGGAATTTTGGACATTTGATTCATTTGTTTTTGACTCAAGATTTCAAAGGTTTATTTGAACTATTTGCTTATGACTTTCAATGTTTACTGTCAAGAGGACCCCCTACACCTTGCCCCATGCTACTAGTAGGAAGCATGGGCTTATCACCATGGACAAGGCACAAGCGAGTAAGGGCATTCCCATCCTTTCCTAACCCTACGTCACTAGTAAGAGACACAAGCTCATCACCGAAGGTTGGTAGGGCAAGGAAATGTGTAAAAGTAAAATTTTCTGTTTGATCTATATTTGACTTGTTTATTTGAGCAAAATGTCATTATGTTCTTATTTCCAAAGAGATCTATATACGGGATAGATGTGACACCATGAAGCTTCTAGAATAGACCATAGGCAAGACACCTATCCTAGGAAGAAACCAAAGTGAGAACAAGCATGCAGGCCTTGGTATGGCTACCGTTAAGACTTTTTCATATCTAGCTTTAATTGATGAAATGATTCTGAAACAGTTGATGTTATGAAAATGAAGAAGTATGATTTGAATGCTTCTGCCAATACCATTAGAATTTTGTAATGAATTTCTTAAGAGCAAGTCCCTTGATCACCAAGTTTTACGAAACGAGTGAACAAAATGAACCTATCTAAATGAAAATGTAATGTAGATATAATTATACAAATAGTGTCGATGCTTCATGCGTAAAACCATTTAAGATGCAAGGAATTGACTGATTCACTAAATTCCTCACCCTCCAGTGTGCACAAGAGATACGCACCATTACCATAGTCCTTTATGACTCGATATGGGCCTAACCATTTGGGCCGGAACTTTCTTCCTTCGTCATTTTTCTTGTCGATCCGATCTGTCTAGTCTTAAAACTAGGTCTCCTTCATATATTTCTCACTCATAGGTCTTTTTGTTATACTACCGGCACATCCGGTCAGCATAGGCTCTATGCCACTATTCGATGTTTAACCTAGCCTCATCTAGGCTTTCTAGTTGGGAGAGGCATGCCTCTCTATAAGCTTCCTCATCCAGAATCCCTTGTAGTGAGATGCGGAGACTAGGTATTTCAACCTCAAGTGGGAGAACTGCTTCTGCTCCGAATACCAATGAGAAAGGAGTTGCTCATGTTGGTGTTCTTATCAAGGTTCAGTGGGCCCACAAGGCCGGATATAACTTTAAATGTCAATCTCATTTTTTTTCTTTTATCGTTTTGAGGAGAATGGCTTTCAACGTCTTGTTTGTTGCTTCAGCTTTCCCGTTGGCTTGAGGATATTAAAGAGAGGCTATGTGATGGTTTATTTTGAACTTACTACATAGCTCACAAACCTCGTCATTCTTAAAGGATGTGCCATTATCCGAGATAATGGCTTGGCAGACACCATACTTGCAGATAATTTGGTTCAAAATGAACTTGGCGATCACAACACCTAGTATAGTGGTAAGAGGCATAGCCTCTACCCATTTGTTAAAATATTCGGTGGCAGTGATTATGAAGTTATGGCCATCCATTGATGAGGGAGAGAATTTTCCTATCAAATAAATGCCCCATGTAGAAAAGGGCCATGGAGTCATGATTGGTTATAGAGCTTGTGCCGACATGTGAATCTCGTGGAAAAATTCTTGGCATTTATGGCATCTACGTACAAACTCTACTACGTCATATTCTAGAGTGGGCCAGAAATAGCCCATCCGATGTATTTTGCGGGTAGTGGCATGACCACCAAAATGGCCTCCACATATTCCACTGTGGGATTCATAGAGAATCTTCTTGGATTCTTCTGTGTCAACACACCTTAGAAGCATTCCATCAAAAGCCTTACGATAGAGCACTTGTTCTATAATAACATATTTAGCTACGATAATGCGTAACCACCTTCTTTTGTTGTAGTTTAGCACCTTCTGGGTATGTATGGTCCATGATAAAGTTGATAATATTAGTATACCAAGGACATTCGGAGATGGGAGGTCTGGTTTTGATGTAATATATGCATTCATCGGGAAAATCTAGATCTACTAGATCACCTCTGTCTAACGGATTGTTGGCTAACCAATCTGCAATGATTTGTCCCTTAATGGACTTCTGGTTTACAAAAGTTAATTTGAATTCACCCATTAAGGTTATAAAGCGTCCAACCTTTTTAGATAAGGACCCTTGCGTGATGAAAGTTCGTAAATGGTCTGTTGTAATGTCTTAAGCATTTGGTTGTAAAGACTATGACAAGGCATTCTCGTTCTGCTTGTGTATAACATGTTTCATAATCGAGCAATGTTCAACTAATAAAATAGATTGCACATTCTCGCTTATCGTTGTCTTCTTGAGCCAACATACAAGCTAGTGAGACATCCGTAGCTCGTGAATATAAGATCAAAGGATGATCTCATCTAGGTGGCATTAATGTGGGAGTAGACAGTAAGAAGCATTTAACTACTTCGAAGGCCTCATGGCATTCCTTTGTCCAAATAATGTAGCAATCCTTTTTCAACAAATTGTTGATCAAATGAACAACAAAACTTAAGTCCGGAATGAATCTCCGGATTACACCGAGCTTTCCAAGAAACGATCTAATGCTAGAGTTGTTTGATGGTGGGATCATCTCAAGAACAGCCCGGATTTTGGCTGGGTCTACATCGATCCCTTGTGATGATATAATGTAACCTAGGAGTTTCCCTCCTATCACACCAAATACGCATTTTTCTGGGTTTAGTGTGACTCCGTATTCGATCAAACGTGAAAGAATGATGTGGAGCACTTCCAGGTGATCACAATGCTTTCTGGACTTGGCCAACAAGTCATCTACATAGGATTCCACAATTTTATGAATAAAATCATGAAATATGTATGTCATTGCCCATTGGTATGTAGCACTAGCGTTCTTAAGACCGAATGGCATGAAAATGTAGCAATAAGTTCCCTAAGGAGTTATAAATGTGGTTTTAGCTTGGTTTTGTTCAAATATTCTGATTTGATTGTATCCTGAGAACCCATCCATGAGAGACAAAAGCTCAAATCTAGTTGTTGCGTCAATGATGACGTCTAATGGATGGTAACGAGAAGTCGTCCTTGGGGCACGCCTTTTAATGTCTCGGAAGTCTATGAAAATGCGTATCTTCCCATTCTTTTTGAGAATGGGGATGATATTAGATACCCACTGAGAGTAATAAACGAACTTGATGAACCCTACTTGGATAAGTTTCATTACTTCTTCCTTCACCATGAGAGCTACCTTGGGTTTCATTGGTCTTGATTTTTGTTTAATTAGTTTTGCATCTGATTTGGTGATGAGGTTATGTACCACGATGTGTGGTGTAATTCCCATCATTTCTTTATAATTAAATTCAAAAGCATTTTGATGTTCTTTGAGGATTCGGTTTGTATTTCTATCTCTTCTGGAGTTAACGAAGATCCTAGTTTCAATATCTTTGGTTCTTCCTTCATTCCGATGTTAATATCAATCATTCCTTTGATTAAAGAAGCATTACCTTCTTCAAACTCAAGTGGGGCTGGAGGTAGTTCTAGATCTTCCCCATTTTCTACCACGTATATGTCGAGTTCCTTTTGTGGGGAAGCTCTACCATGGGATTTCCAAAGTAAGAAGACGAATGTGGGATTAAGGATAAATCTACCATGTGATGGGTGAGATGTAACTTTGCATAGGTGTTTAGGTAATCAAGAGTGGCTCTATCACTATCAACGTGACCTAAGATAGTAGATTTATTCTCAGCTATGTGCATTAGAAGAGGGTTTGTTGACATTTTCTTTACTAACGGTTCAGTACGAAGGGATACCATGAAACAAGTGTCTTCCAACTCACTGTTTGGAGTGAAACGTGAAGTTGAGGTTGCTATCGAATCTGTGAGAAGTTTTTGTTCTTGTGGGATTTCCTCAATGGATATAAAGTTAAATCCTTTGCTCAAATCTAATACTGCTATTTTGTAGAGTTGTAAATGTTCAACTCTAGTCTCATATACCTCAGAGACTTGGTTTTCTACTAATTGTGAGTCTCCTAACACTCTGATGTCATTAACACCAATCCTTTTAGCTATGATGAGACCAAGGAGGAGGGATTTGTACTCAGCACCATTGTTTGTACATTTTAAATTTAATTTAAAAGTGAATGGTAGGATCTTTCCCTTGGGAGAGGTAAAAATCACACCTCCCCAACCCCATAATGACATCTAGCTCCATCGAAATGGAGAGTCCAATATTTTCTAGGAAAGATGGATGCTGAGACATTCTTCACGTATGTTTCTTCTATTTTGGTTACTTCTACCATGTAAAGTTCCTCTGCTGGAAGAGAACCAACTCCTAGGGTACATCCCATACCTGTGGAATCAAACGGTAGGAAAATTAGTAGATCTTGTTCCAATAATTTGACAATTTTTGCAGTAGTTCCTAATGATACTATTTCTACAACGTTAGCTTCATCCTTGAGGGCTGGGATGCTCTTGACTAGGTTCGTAATTTCTAGTTCTGTTGTAGGTATCAACTTTTCTTCTGGTTTTGAGTCGATTGGTTTGTTGGGAGTTCAAACTCGGAGTGAACGCCCGATCTTTTCTTCAAATCTAATAGGTGTATGTCGAATGGTTTTAGGTCACCCTTTTTACTACGAATATCTTTTCTAGGTGTAAGAACCTTATTTCCTGAAATAACATAGAAGGGATTGCCTTCATATGGTGTATCCATGGTCGGCCAAGGATCATATTATAGTTGGTTTCCTGATCTATAATATAAAACTCAGTGAGGATTTTTTTGGGTCCTAAGGTGACTGGTAGTATTATAGTCCCAATCGAAGTGGCTTTAAGGCTATCATAACCTCTTAGCGTATTTCTTGTTGTGGAACAGTTTGTTTCTCCATATCCTAGCTTTTGAAGGAAAGAGAAGGGGACAATGTTAACTGCTTCCCCATCGTCCACCATTACGCATTTAATGTAATTGTTATAAACCCATACTTGTAAATGCAAGGCTGGATCACCTCTACGTGTAATTTCAGCATCTAGTTGGCATTTTTCTTATGTCAAATATAAACTCGGTATCCCTATCTAGCTGCCCTGGAGGGTGGATATCAAAGTCTATATGGTTTACCTATGTTTTGGGAGGTGGAGTGATGTTAATTAAATGACCTAAACCTAATGCTTCTAAAAGAGCAGCCCTATGGGTAGGAGAGTTCTTCAACAAGTCCAAAAAGGAGATGTGAGAGAAGGTCTTTGTTAGGTCATTAATTAAATCATAGGCACCTATGGGTTTTACTAATGTTTGTTGAATGTTATCCGCTCTGGTGGGTAACTTGGATTTGGGCCGAGAGGAATACTCTCATGTCCTTGTTATGGTTTCTACATGTAGCTCAAGATCTCAACTCCACTAGACCAACTATCTTGGTTTGTGACTAACTTCCTAATTGTGGTGCGATGGGATTTAGTGAAGTTAAGGATTCATGATCGTTATTTCCCGTCATTACACCTTTGTTCATCCCATTTGGACTTAATTTATTATTGTTATTGTGATTTGGGAGTGGGATCATTGAAGATCTTAAGAGGTGCATTTTGAGGGGAGAGACTGCTCCCATGAAAGTGTTTAAGCGCAGTGATGCAGATCTCGCTAAGAACATATCTATAAAGAGTTGACTTTATTCTTCTGGCAGATGTTGCATGAACTTATTGTAATCATGGCAAGTCCTAGTGTCATGGCCTCGAATTTTGTGGAAACCACAATACAAGTTGGGATTATAACTCCTAGGTTGTTGGTTCAACACGTGTTGTGGTCCAAAGCTCTGATTAAACAATTGACTATTAGGATTAAAGTTTTGCATTTGTTGCCCTTGGTTTTGATATCTAGTTGAGTTTTGACTTGGACCCCGTGTCTGGATCTACCGTTGTTGTTGTTGTTGATGATTAAAATCTACCACCGTGTTGATTGTTAGGGTAAAATTGTTGTTTCATTGATTGTTAATCGGTGGTGGAGCATTTACAATATTTGTTTTTTTGCTTGGTCGATTACTCCATCTGTTGTCACCCCGCGCGGTTTTTGTTAAGGATTTTAGGTCCTTGATTGATGCTTGTGATAGTAGGATAAGTCGTAGTATTTTGGTTGGGTATGATTAACCTCCCATTTGTTCCATATGCCTTATGACCATTATCTATTGCAGCTTGATCTATCTCAAGATCACCCTCAAGCACCTCATCATAAGTTCTTAGTGGGAACTTCTCGACTTTTCCTTTATCTCTCTCCGAGAGAATGAAGGAATAAATCACATAGTTCCATATGATCCATGTTTGGAGTGCTTATGAAGAATAGAGGACTGTACGCCATATTTGGATGAAATGAGCAACAAATTCATTGTGTTCTTGCTTAATATGCAAGAATTCCTTGATTCTTGTTCTCAACAATTTGTCCATGTCGAACGCTTCAATGAACTCTGAAACGAGTTGTTTAAATGAATGGATGGAGGCTTTAGGTATTCTGTAATACCAATTGAGGGCAATACCTTCTAACATTTTGGGGAATATTTTAGCAACAACTCCATCCCAAGGGAGCAAATTCTTGAATGGTCAGGCATAGGCCTTAATATGTCCATTCAAGTCTCCCTCCCTTTGTATTTGGGTAGATCAAGGAGAGGTCTTGGAAGCATGATGCTTTGTATAGTGAAGTCTAAAGGCTCTTTCAAATATTCTGAATAAGTCCCTATCGCATAGGTTTTGACCATCGATGGTGCCTGCTGAGGGGGTGGAGGTGGAATGGGTTGTTGATATGGCATAGCGTATGCATTTGTAGGGACATAAGGAAATCCCTGTGGTTGAGAAAACATCCCGGGAGAAGAGAACATATCTCCCTGTGGTGATTTGGAATACATGTTTAAGTATGGAGGAGCATTGTTTAGGAATGGATTTTTTGTACTAAACCAGGAGGTATCATACTTTCCACTGGATTGGTGTTATAAAACGTGGTTCTAGTTAGCGTTTATTATGAATACCGAGGAGGCATGCCTAATGTGCTTATTCCTGTGAGGATGTCTACTTGGCTGAGATGATGTGGAGGATTGGAAGTTCCTGCTTGCATGAACTGAGAATTTTGATTTTCTTGAGCACGTTCCAACCCTCTAACTTTCTCAACTAAGGCCGAGATGACATCATTCGGTGAAGACATGGTATTTTTCCTTAGTGTTTTTTCTTGTATACTTTGAGGTTGTATAGGCATATGGTACCCTACCAAGTTCCATCATGGGCATTTACCACATGTGGAGGAATGGAGGTTTTTCTTGAAAAGAGACTTTGGGTTGTGTTTATAAACCTCCTATAGGTGGGTACATACTTTGAGAGCATTGTTCACTCCTAGCATAATGTGCTAAATATTCATCATCTAAAAATAGATATGGATCTGATTGTCTACTGATTTGCGGTCTAAGCAACACTTGAGGAGATGAACTAGATTCTCCAGTGAGCGTCATGTTGTTCGAGCTTGAAGGCTCTAGTTGTTGCGTTTGAGTGAGCTGATTCAACTCCTCTATTTAGAAAGAAGAACTATATCTAGTCCTTTGAGGAAGAGTTTGTGTTGAAAATCGGTTAGTTGAATAGTTGTCACCCCATGTTGAGAGCGAGGGTGATGGTTATCTATTTAGTTGATCGTAGTATGCTTCAAGACCTAAGAGAGGTTTTCCATATGCATCAAATCCCGACATATTTGGGGGGTATATGAATACCCACGAGAATAATGGGAAGAAATGAAGGTGGATGAAAGAATAGAAAGAGGAAAACTAGTTTGGTTCACGTCGTTCACCAATTTTGTACGATGGAAAAGTGACAAGTGAGCATGGAATCTACAAGTAACTCTTCCTCACACTCAACCTCCCAAGGTCATGCTGAGACAACCGATGGGTATGGAATATACATGGGGTGCAGAAAGAATAGTTAGGAAATCTTATGTCTTTGATGCGCACTAATGGAATCTGTGAATCTAAGGAAAAGAAGGACCTCCTAACTTGAACTGGCATGATAGATCGTTCGGCGAGGATGACTGCTCAAAGGCTCCAATCAATATCAAGCTCTAGTGTGATCCAATCTATAGGTTGTGGAATACATGGAAGATAGCCTGTGGGTGCTTCATATATGTCTCCTGACAGGTCATGAAAATGGATGATGGATATATAGTGGATTCTATGGGTGATTCTCTGGTCTAGTCTAGAAATCCTTAGCTTGATTAGATGCTACGTCTAGTGAGGATAGTTGTGTGATAATGCTTGGTGGAAGTGGAGAGGACCTAAATACTAATGTGTGTAAACCAGCATCAACATCTGATTGACTTGTGGGCCCATTGGGTTGTGCGACCTGTGGATCACAACCGTAATTTCATGGTTGTTGTGGACCTCTTATGGTCATGTGAAGAATCAATCCCTAATCCCTAATACCCAATAGTCGTATGCCTTTTTGGCCTCTATGTTTAGAACTAAAAGTTGCACAATCTTCTCGGAGTACCTTACAGGCGTTCTGGAAACTTGAATTCTTAAGCTAGTGTCTATGTCAATGAGGATGTCTCCTGTGTTTGGCTGTGGGACCAAAGGATCACAACCAAACGTTTTCTCTCTTTCAAGCCCTTCTACAGTCATGCGGATATCTATTAAGGAAATCTATAGTTTGGCTGGTTTGACCAAAACGTATGCACTTTGTTGTCTTCTATGTTTAATCCTCTCAGTTGTGCACTGATTTCTTGTAGGTTTGTTGTTGCTCGAAAGACCTAAATTCTGAGATTTTGGTCTATGTTAGTTATTGCTGCAACAATATTGGGTTGAGGCACGATTGGCTCGAATACATATTCTCTGGGCTCCCTAGGTCCCGTGATTGTCATACAAAAGGAGAAATATAAATATAACTAAAGCAAAGTAAACTAATTATGCAAAGTATATCCACAACATATATAAATTCTCTATTTATATTTCTCGATAAAGAAATTTAACATGTAATTAAGATAACAACTATTTAATATATTTAGAAAATGACAACTAACCTAAACAAGGTAGCCGAGTATAGCTACTTGTCCGTGTCGTGTAGTTGTGAATCTATTCTAAATAACTAAATAAGTGATCTAATTTAATTGAAAGATTTTTGATCCTACCTCGAAGTGAGGAATGAATCGTAGTTTCTCGAAGCTATCGGTCCCCACGACTTCTCGGAAATATCGAAAATGAATGTAATCAAATGAAGTAATTCACTACTCTATTTGGTATATTTTAGCTAGAAATTTGAAAGCTTGAACCTAGATTTTGCAGAACAATGGCGAATCTGATTGTGTGTGGCTTTGTCCCCTCAGTGTGGTCTCCTCATTCCTTCGTGCTCACGTGAATCTAGAAAATCATGTAATGCTAGCATCAATAGAAGTAGGTATTGGAACAATGGTAGATTTGGATGTAGATTGAATATAATGTGAGTAGGAGAGGGATAGCGCAAGAGAATAGAGCTTGGCTTATGTAATTCCTAGCGGGATTTATTGCGAGTCATGTAACACAAAACATCTAGAACCTAAAACTATCCTTCTTGACGAACAAAACCTGTAACTCTAATGGCTTCAGACTGAAAATGAAACTATCCTACCTCAATTGATTATATGAAACAATAATAACACTAGAACAAGAAGATCATGTGGCTTCTAAACAACAAAATAAGACTAACTATGCATGCAACAAATGAAAACTATTGAATTCCTAAGCAAGAACTGAAAGACTAAATTATTGAAATGAGAAGATGAGGGACAATTTTGAGGGGCCATTTGCTTGTAATCAAACTAGCTATTTATAGAATTCCCATTCACCCCAAGGTAACTCCAACTAGGACTCTTTTACCATAAACAATGGAGAAACACTATTACAGGGAACCAAAATCATAAATACAAGCCAAGGCGGTGGAAAAAGCTAGTAAAAGTTGAAATTCACGCAAGTCGTGATCAACGAATGTGTTGGAAAACACGTTTAGGACCACCGCCCGAGCAGGAGTGGTTACAGACTACCGCCACTGCCGAGCGGCGGTCACAAGACCGTCGCCTGTGCAAGGTGGTGGTTTCATCACTGAAGACAAAACACAAAGGAAAAGAGGGGGAAAGAGCAAAACAAAGCATGTGGAGGCTAAGCGAGGCATGCGGGATGTTAACGTACACTTGGAGAGCTTTTCCAGATCTCGAACACCTTGCGAGGAGACCTATATCATCATTGGGGCATGTGTAACATCATTCCGACGGTATAATACCCTTACAATTTTGGGTACGTATAGTCACCATCGGTCCCAAATCAATGCCTTAGGTAGTTTCCACATAGCTTTTAGGAAATAGGTTTAGTTTAATTTCAAAAACCATATAGCATTAGATATTAGGTTAGACTAACCTACTAATATATAGTTTTAGGAATTAACTTAGATTAGTTCTCAATTATATAGTTTTAGGAATTAAATAAAATTAATTCACAACTATACATAGCTTAGGAAATAGGTTAGATTAATTTAAATAGGTTACCAACCTTAACAACTTCTTCTCAATTTTAATTAGCACCAAGGCTTAGGATAAAATAGAATCCAATTATGCAACATAGCTAAGAAGCAGATAATCTTACCCAACTTAGGATTCCAAACCCTTCTTCAGTAATGAAACGAATGCATTTTATTTACACCTAAATTTCCTACCAAGATCGACCTTTAAGACCAAAGCATAACGAGATAACTAAATTGAAACATGTTCACACAAGGTCAAAGAACTTGTAACAACAAAGTTCAGTCCATTTTGTCCTTAAATTTATTGATGTTAATATTCTGTTCATTTAATAAGAAGATTAAAAAGACTCCTTGGATCAATGGAATTGATCCAAGGATGTGTCAGATTAAGAGTTAAGTTTGCAACTCCAAAACCTGATTGCATCTTACCAGCAAAAAGTGAAAAATGGATTCAAGGAAACCATTTTTATTTCAATCAAAAGATCTTAAGAACATGAATGATTCATTCATTTCAAGCATGATTTCCTTAATTAAAAGAACACATCTTTATAAGGAAAAATTACATGTCAACACTTGAAATGCAAAGGAGGAATATAACAACTAACAAGGGTGTTACATGCTTCCTCTCTAAAAAGAATCGTCTTCCCGATGATTACCTTACTTTAACAATTAATATCAAGGATAATCAATTCATTCATTTTATCACCATGTCAAAACATATCAGAATCTTATAATTCCAAAAATCAGTATTCACACAGCTATTTATTCAAAGAATTAAATTGTCATCTCGCCCAAAAAACTCGGTTGATTTATTGTCATAATGTATAAAATTTCAAATTTTATCAGTTTGCAGAATTTAACTCTATTTAAACAAAAATGGAAAATTAGTTTTCATATCCTCCAAGTTTTCCCAAGTTGCACTTTCCTCATTAAACTGGTCCCACTAGATCTTACATTGCCTCAGTTCACAATTTCTTAAATGCAACTAACGATTTTCCAGCACCTGTAAGACTCAGTTTAACCATTATTATTCCTAGGTCTTGGACCTGCAAGGAATTCCAATTTAACACATGTGATAAATCTAAGACGTATTTCTTAAGCAAAGAAATATGGAAAACATCATGCATTCATGATAAAGTAGGAGGTAATGCTAAACGATAAGCTACTGGGTTGATAACTTCCATAATTTCAAAAGGTCCCACAAAATGAGGTGATAACTTGGTAGCCTTGCCAAAAGTTATAGAACTCTTTTTCAGTTTTACTTGAAGAAAGACCTTCTCACCAAGCTCAAACTTCCTATCAACCCGCTTCAAGTCAGCATAACTCTTTTGTCTATCTGCTGCTTCTTTCAAGCATTCACGAATCATTTTAACTTGTTGTTCCATTTCCGTAAGGATTTCAGGTCCAATTACTTCTCTATCCTCAATGTTGTCCCAACCGACGGAGTTCTCGCATTTCCTTCCGTATAGTGCCTCAAAAGGTTCCATCTTAAGAGAGGCATGATATGTATTATTGTAATAAAATTCAACTAGTGGAAGATATTCTTCCCACTTATACTGCTGATCCATACAATACATGTGTAACATGTCTTCTAAAACCTGATTCACTCTTTCCTTCTGTCCATCCGTTTCTGAATGATACGTAGAACTGAAATTTAGCTTAGTTCCTAGAGTTGCATTAAGTGTTTGCCAAAAACTTTGTGTCATTCTAGGATCTCTATTAGATATGATTAACTTAGGTACTCCATGTAATCTAAAAATGTCATGAACAAACCTTTTTGCCAAAATAGGAGAATCATCTTTCAAATTTCTAGCAATAAAATGTTCTACTTTTGTCAGTTTATCAACAACTACTAAAATAACATTATGTTTGTTTCTTTTCATAGGCAAACCTTGTACAAAATCCATGCTTATTACTTGCCATTTGTACTGCGGAATGCTATGTGGATATAATAAACTGGCTAGGTGCATGTGTTCAACTTTAACACGTTGACATTCTAAGTAATGCTTAACAAACTCAATGTAACACCCTTAACTATTATTACTTCCTCCCCAGTTCAAGTGTAAGGATGTGTTCCTTTGATTGTGAAGTCATGCTTGATATGGATTGTATCTTCTTTGCTCTTGAAGATCTTTGACTGAGTCAGGATATGCTTGGACTCTTTTATTTCTTTCATTTATAGCACCTGAGTTCAATTTGATTTTGGGAGGAATTGTGGATTTATCCATCTTTATGACTCAGCCTTGGATCAGTTGCATTGATCCAAGAGATGTTTTAAGTTTATTCAGGATGAACAAAAAAATTATTGACCTTACGAAAGTTGCAAGGTCTGAATGAGTCGAATGAGCAATTCCGGAGTTTAACTCAGGATGATCGTGTAAAATGAATTTGGTTCCCATATCATAATATCAAGAAGGCCTAGACCTTAAGCCAGGTAAGAAATTCTAGTGTATACTGCAAGCTTATTAGCTATACCGGATAGAATCCATTACGGAATGTTATACCCGCTTGGTTCTAATACCGATCGTCCTACTTGTGAGACTCTGGATCGATTCATTAAGGTTAATAACCTTAACCTAAACTATAACCTATTGGTTGAATTATTGCTAATCTAACCTAGCCCTAACTATAATCTTAATGCTCCTAAGGTTAGCTACACCTAGCACTATGGAAGTAAGACTAATGTCTTACCTTATGATCTAACCTATGTTCTAACCTATCTTAACTAATGATAATGGATGGAGGGGGACCTATGAAGGGGCACGAGTCATGGGCGGTGGTTTCCATGGCATTAAATGAGGTGGATAAGCATGAAGGACAAGGGATTTGGTGGAGGTCAAAACGGCTATTGTGACCTGACGTGGCAGAGTCGCCAAATTTGGAAATGGTTGTTTGTTTTCATTTGGCAATCACCAACTTAGGCGGTCGGTGGCAATGGAGAATAGGGGAATCTTGGAGTTAATGCCATTGATGAACTTTGGTTCCCGAGCATGGATTGCTTGGGAAGGCATGCAAATGGAAAATTGGTTGGTATTTTGGTTTTCCATGCGCTCCATTTTTCTCTCTCTGTTGATCACCGGTTCTTCGAACCGGTCTACTGTGTTTCATGGCAACTTTGAGAATATCTAGCTCTTTTCTCTCGTCGGGAAAGTTTATAAGGCATGAAGGTAACAATTTATTGTTGTTTAAGCTATTGTGGAAGAAGAAGGGAAGGCACGAGCACATTCGTGAGGTCTTCTTCAGATTTTTACGCGACACTATCGTGGCATGATAGGCCCTAACTTTTAAAAATCTTGCTTTCCTTCAAATGATTTCATTAAAACAACTCTGTTCGTGTGATTTTAGTACAATTGGTTTGAAACAATGTATTGATTCTTCTTTTCGTTGTGGTTTAGGAACCTCAGGTCATGCGAAGATTCTGTTGAAATGTTACTATACTTAATTTTTCTTTTTGGATTCATTTCGTTTGAAGACCCAGCTGTGATATTATGTTGTGGAATCCTGTTAAATGTTGCTGGGTATACTTAAAATTTCTTCTGATTGGAATGCCTGCTGTGGGTAATTTACTTGAACGTGGCTTCTGTAAAGTCCTTTCTATGTTTTCAATTTTGGTTAGACACCGATGAAGGTTTGCAAGGATTAGTTATGGTATGACTCTGTTGGAGTCCTTGAAACGTATCTTATGTTTTCGACTTCTGTAGAAGCTTTGTTGTGATTACATAATGGTATGACTCTGTTGGAGTCCTTGAAACGTATCTTATGTTTTCGACTTCTGTAGAAGCTTTGTTGTGATTACATAATGGTATGACTCTGTTGGAGTCCTTGAAACGTATCTTATGTTTTTGACTTCTGTAGAAGCTTTGTTGTGATTACATTTTGGTATTGACTCTGTTGGAGTACTTGAATTGTGGGCATATTGAATTCAACTTCAATCGAAACCCTGGTCGTGAGTACTGGTTGGATATGACTTTGTTGGAGTCCTTGTAGTATTCCCATTTGAACTCGACTCCTGATGAAGTCCTTGATGTGTTGCGTGTGACTCGATTTCTGATTTAAGTCCTCGCTGTGCATGCATATTGATTCGACTCTTTCTTAATGTTGTTGTGTTTATATTCAGTTTGATTATGTGGAAATGTGTGTTGGGTTACATTACAAACTCGACTCTGTTTGAGTCCCTACTGTATTTTCGTATTAGCTCGACTTCGGATGAAACTTTGATGAAATTATGATATGGAGTCGACTTCTGATATAAGTCCTTACTGTGGTTATTCCTTCTTGAATTCGGCTTCTGATATAAGTCCTTGCTGTATATTCGTAGGGATTAGACTCAGTTGAATGTTGTTGTGTATGTATGTGTTTCGACTCAGTTGAATGTAGCTGAGTGTTTCGACTCAGTGGGAATGTCGCTGTGTTTGCATATGGTTACATCTTCTATTTATAGTGTTATCTAGTCTCGTGTTTGACTGAGATAAAGAGTTCCTAGCTGTGCCGTGTCAGGCGATGGCGTTGGGTATTTTCATGTTTGATGAATGATATGGAAAGATTTGTTGAGTCTATTATGGTTGGATTATTTACTACTGCTTTGTCGCAAGAACTCTTGTAAGGCTTAAATAGCTACCGGTGATTTTATATTGGATTTTGACGAAACTGTAGCTTCTTCTTATAATCTCGATTGATTTAGTCACATGCGTAAATGTAATTGCGTTATTCTAGAGGAGTCGGTATAGTCCAGAACATGATTGATATGGGAATCTGATTGTCTCTGTTCCTTCTCCTAAGTTGAAAAGTACATGTTGATATATATATAACTGTAGGAAAAGAAAATATTCTCTCCTTGTCTAAAAACCTTGAGTGCTTTCTTCTTTGAATCCTTACGTGAACTCTGCAGTAAGAGCATAACAAAAATAGACTATTAAATTATATGGAGAGACTGGTAAAAATTGTGTTGCAGTATAAGTAGGTATACTTGTCAATACCATTGAAATAATGTATGATTGAAAAGGAATTACATCAGTTGAGCTTGCTGAATGTTATAAACTACCTTTGTGTATTTGTTAAAAACATTCTTGTTGGAGTATTGTTGTCTTTAGGATGGTTGTAATCATTTGTCTTTAGTCTCTTACATATAAGATGAATTATCTGAAAGGTATTAAGGATTAATTGGTAACTATAATGTGGGTCATGCGTCAAAAGTCATGTTAGAATTACAGAATGATGATTAGTCTGATTTATGTTAAGAATTTGAAGAAATGATTTCATTTAAACAGGTTGTTTAATGAGAGCAATTGGTAGAATGCAATTGTTTTAAGAATTAGTGCTTATCATGCTCAGTTCACAGAACTGACCCGTGTTGGCAATTTTTGCAGATGGTTGTCGTAAGTGGTAAAGGCACGCAGATCTGATATGATGCTCAGATTATTTAATTTGGTTTTATGATGAATTCCAACTTGACTTCTCTAATTGTATTATATGAAGGAAGTTGTTCTTTTGCTGTTGAGTATTGTATCGAATATGCTGAATGCATAAATTGTAATTATTTGGCTTAGAAATAAATGAAATGAGGGAATTGTTACTATGTGGCTGTATTTGTATTGTGATGGATTGATCCTCTTTGGTTCGATTGTTTTTAAGTGCTTTTTTTTTAGTATTGAATACCTTGGAGATATTTGGATTCTCTAAGTAGGCCTTGTAAAGATTATGTGACTGAACACTTGTGAATGATTAGTAGTTCTCTATATGTTCTATATAAGGCTAATTTGGAAATTAGTCCACTGTCTTCCAAGAAGCTAAGGTTTAAATAAATCTTAATAGGTAGCTGAACGGGAAGAGTAATCTATTACTCCCTAACTTCGATCTAAGCCAAGACAACGTACATAACAAATCTAAATCACTATATCTTAATACAAATAAGTAAGATATAATTCAATTTGAAAACCGATTTAATCCTAAAAGGGTATATTTAGCATCCTTATGAGGAGACTTAGGCTACTTGCCCATTTTCGTTGAATAAGATTATTGTTAATCATTGAACTCTATGACGAGATCTCAAATCTTATTAAATTTCTCTCTGAGGAATGGATCTTAAATAAGTAAGACAACTCAATGATGAGGAACCCAGGAGTTGGGAAAAGACTACCTAGAAAGGAGAGTCTTAAAGTGTAATTGCAACTCAACGTAAGTAACACCTTAAGTTTAATAGATCTTTCCAAGGTGGTTTTGTAGGATGTCGGCACATGACAACTGCAGGGTTGTACCTTCGAGAAGATTAGGATCTTCTCGAGGATACAACAATGCAGGTGACTTATGGCGACACCCTTTGCATTGATCGTTAAGATTTACACCTTAAACTCGAACAAGTTTTTACTCGGATCTGGTTAGGAACATGGTCATGTTATGAGGCTGCCCTTGAGATTTGGGGTACCTTGACACACAGGGTTAACTAGGGTTGACCCAAAGATGTCACTTATCCCTAGTCCTCGAGAGCATCCTTATAACGTTGTCATGTTATTAATCCGTTCCTGAGTGAATGACTTGGGAGAGGGATGGCTGACAGAAGTCAGTATAAGACATTCTATATAACATCAGAGTGGGGTGGAGGATGTATTCCAGATTGACGAGTATGCCGTCAAGGAATATGAGACATGAACAATATGTTTCAAAACTTTGGCCAAAGTATCGCAAGCTGACTGATTGCGTTGTCCTATGACACCTAGTCTGAGGGACGTGATGCCGATGAATAATGGTAACAATTATTTAGATAGGTTCCTTGGATAGAGCATTCTGAAATCCCAGATTAGGGAAGAGAACCGCAAGAGTGAAGAGTTAAAGTAAAAACGCCAACTCTGTGAAACTCATGAATAGATCGGTAGATCACCGAGTCATGGAATGAATAGATCGGTGGTGCACCGAGTCATTACAGCTGCATATGGTTATCTATTATAAGAATGGTTGTTTGATTTGTGAGTTCTAAATTATGTATTTAGAACTAGGAAGCATTTATCAAAAAAAAAAATTTACTTGTTCTAATGTACTAAAATGGGAATGTTACATCTTGGTATCAGAGCTGAAGGTTGCAGCTCTTGGACCTATTGTGTCCATAATCTGATAAAAACCTGAATTTTCTTGTAATAGAAAATGGTAAGAACAAGGGGGAACGTTGCGAATAATGCTCCACCTGAAGGAGGGGCGGCAACAACCCAAAAACTTGATGAGATCCTTGCTGCCCTATTGGACACAAGAGATCGTTTGGCTGTACTTGAACAACAAGTAATGGGAAATGAGGAGGATGATGAAGCTGGTAACGACAATCAACAACCTCCCGAGGACAACCCCGATATGGGTGTTGATAATAACGCTGAAATGCACCCGTCCAACCAGAAACAAAAAGGCCAAAGTTGGCAAAATGAAACTCACTAATGATATAAAAAGGATAAGCCCACCTAAATATGATGGCACCACATTAGGAGATGGAGCCGAGAATTGGCTCAAGCGAAATGGAGAAGTACTTTGCAATAAGAAACTTCTCGAGGAAACCAAAGCTATTTGGGAGCCTATCAACTTTCCCACGAAGCATCTTCGTGGTGGGACAGCCAGAAGCTGAGCTAAATATTATGAGACCAATATCACTTGGGATCAATTTAAGGGCTATTTTAGGCAACGTTGGCTGCCACAACTTTTCTATGATCAGAAAATGATAGAATTCCAGAACTTAGCTCAAGGGAAGCTAACGGTAACTGAATACTGGGAACGGTTTACGAAACTCCTCAAGTACGTACCGCAATATCAAACTGACGAGAAGTTCAGAATATGAAAATTTATCATGGGACTAAATCCCGTGATAGGAGGAGAGGTCGATGTTCACAACCCAACCACTATGGAAGGAGTTGTTGAAAAGGCCATAAGGCAAGAATAGAAATTAAAGGCTATTTCTGCTCATAAAGAGGAGGTGCGGAAGAAGATTGCAAACCCTTCTTCAACTTCACTTGCACCCAAGAAGGGGCCATGGAAAAAGTTTGGAAACAAAGTAAGTTTCCAGGGGATAATGGTAAGAAAACGATAGCGAATAAACCTGCTGGAAATGTAAGGGATGGTTTTGCCAAAAATTATAACAATGGGCAGAAACCCTATGGAGGACAACGTGATAATTTTAAGGCTGGAAGTAATTTTGAGCCTAAAAAGGGACCTGTAGGAGGCTACTACAATTGTGGCAAGGACCACTACGCCAATCAGTGCCCTTTGAAGAAGGATGATCGTAATCAATCAGCAAAGATAAGATACATGCCGCAGAGCGCATAAGCAAGCAAGCTGAAAAGCAAGTGACACCAATAGAAGTTCCGGGTAAGTTATTTGGCATACCTGTCACTATTCTTTTTGATACCGGAGCTACTGAATGTTTTATTTCTAGTAAACTTGCTTCTAAACTTAAGAGAAAAGATGGAAAAATGGATAAATCTTGACTGTATAAAGATGGTAATAACTCTGTCATACAAAGTGAGTATGTGTCTTTTTGGGGCAAAGTCTTGACTTACCTAACTTTTCCACTGAAGTTGACCTCTATGTTGCACCTTTGGGATCCTATGACATTGTCATCGGTGTTAATTGGTTAGCTGACCATAAAGCAAAAGTAGACTACTTTGAAAAGAAAATAAGATGTTTAGATGATCATCTGAAAATAACAGAGATACAAGGAGTGAAATGGGAAATTTCGGTTAGGAAGCTGTCAGCTATGCAACTTAAAAAGGCTAAAAACAAAGGATGTACCTTATATGCAGTAAAGATATCTGAATTTTCAGAAGAAGATGGTGATTCCATGAAATGATTCCCTCTGTTGCAAAGTTTCAAGGATGTTTTTCCGAGGAATTACTAGGTTTACCACCCAAAAGGGAATTTGATTTCACTATTGAAATCAAACCAGGAACGGAACCTATTTCCAAGGCACCTTATCGGATGACTACTACAGAGTTAGTCGAGCTTAAGGCACAATTGCAAGAACTTTTATCTAAGGGTTTGATTAGACCAAGTGTTTCACCTTGGGGCACCAGTAATATTTGTAAAAAGAAGGATGGAACACTTAGGTTGTGTATTGACTATTGGATGCTAAACAAAGCAACAATCAAGAATAGATACCCACTTCCAAGGATCGACGATCTATTTGATCAGATGCATGGGGCAGCGGTTTATTCCAAGATAGATCTTTGATCTGGTTATCATCAATTAAGGATTAGAGAAGAAGATATTCATAAAACAACTTTTCCAACCAGTACTGACATTATGAATTCACGGTTCTACCCTTTGATTAACTAATGCACCCAAGAACTTTTATGAACTTAATGAATAATATCTTTCAAGAATATTTGGACAAGTTTGTACTTGTATTCTTGGATGATATTCTCATTTATTCTAAAAGTGTCAAAGAGCACAATGAGCATTTGAAGATAGTTTTGGAAATTTTGAGAAAAAGAAAGTTATACGGTAAGTTATCCAAATGTTCTTTCTTTGATACAGAAGTTCACTATTTGGGTCATGTCATTAGTAAAGAAGGAATTGTTGTGGATCCTTCAAAAATAGTGGCAATAACTGAGTGGCCTGCACCAAAGAATGTGCACGAAGTAAGAAGCTTCATGGGTCTTGCGGGTTATTATAGAAAATTTGTTAAGGATTTTTCTAAAGTGGCTGCACCAATAACTTCATTGCAGAAGAAGGATAAGAAATTTATTTGGAATGATAAGTGCGAAACTACTTTCAAAAGTTTGAAAAGCCAGTTGACTTCAACGCACCTATATTAGCTGTACCAGACCCTAATGGGAGCTTTACTGTTGTAACGGATGCTTTTGGGGAAGGCCTTGGTGGTGTTTTGTTACAAAATGATCAAGTCATAGCATATGAAAGTAGAAAACTTAAGTTACATGAGCTGAATTATGCCCCTCATGATTTGGAGCTTGCTTACCATTGTTCATGCGCTTCAAGTCCTGAGACACTATTTACTTGGGAAACCTTTTGAGTTGAAAACCGATCACTTAGGACTGAAATATATTTTCACTCACCTAATCTAAATGCCGACAGAGAAGGTGGTTAGAGTTTTTATCTCAATATGATTTTGATATTAGCTACATCAAAGGGAAAGAGAATAGAGTAGCAGATGCTCTAAGTCGTAGGAAGCACATTTATGCTCTTATAACATTAAGAACTCAGTTTAAGGATGAGGTAAAAAGTGCCTCGAATCGATATATACTTTCAAAGAAGTAAAAGCAGCACTTGCTTGTAGAAACCTAATGATGAAAGGTATAAAGGTTTTCATTTTGATAATGAAGGAATCTTACGTTATGAAAACAGGTATACGTACCTTTTCTAAATGATTTGAGAAAGAAGTTGTTAGTTGAATTTCATAATTCGCCCTTCTCTGACACCCGGTATCACAAAAATGCTTGCTGATCTAAAACAACAATACTTTTGGAAAGGTATGAAAAAGGATGTTATTGATTTTGTGACTCATTATCTGGAATGTCAACGGGTTAAGGCAGAACACATGCACCCTGCTGGACTATTATATCCCCATAGCATACCATAGTACAAATGGCAAGTAATAAGCATGGACTTTGTACAAGGGTTACCTATGTCCAGGAATAAACATGATGTTATCCTGGTAGTTGTAGATAAACTAACTAAGGTAGCTCATTTCATCACTGGAAATCTAAAGGATGATTCACCAGTGTTGGCCAAAAGATTCATGCATGAAATTTTCAGGTTACATGGTGTACCAGAATTGATTATATCTGACAGGGATCCTAGAATGACATCAAGATTTTGGCAAACGCTTAATACAACTCTTGGAATGAAACTAAACTTCAGTTCTACATATCATCCGAAATGGATGGACAAACCGAGAGAGTAAATCAAGTGTTGGAAGATATGTTACGAATGTATTGCATGGATCAGCAGTATAAATGGGAAGAGTATCTTCCATTAGTTGAGTTCGCATACAACAACACTTATCACTCATCTCTTAAAATGGCACCTTTTGAAGCACTTTATGGAAGAAAGTGCAACCCCCGTTAGTGGGATAGTATTGAGGATAGAGTGGTAATTGGGCCAGAAATCCTCACTGAAATGGAACAGCAAGTAAAGTTGATTCGTGAATGATTAAAGGAAGCAACAGATAGGCAGAAGAGCTATGCTGACCTTAAGCGGGTTGATCGAAGGTTTGAACTTGGTGAGAAGGTTTTTCTTCGTGTTAAACCCAGAAAGAGTTCTATAACTTTTGGCAAGGCTGCCAAGTTGTCACCTCATTACGTGGGACCTTTCAAAATTGTCGAAATAATCAATCTTGTAGCTTATCGATTAGCATTACCACCTGCTTTGTCTCACATGCATGATGTTTTCCATATTTCTTTGCTTAAGAAATACGTTTCAGATTTGTCACATGTTTTAAATTGGAATTCCTTGCAGTCCAAGACCCCAGAATAATCGTGGTTAAACCCACACGAGTGCTGGAAACTCACCAATTGCATTTGAGAAATCGTGAAATACAACAATGTAAGGTCCAGTGGGACCAGTTTAACGAAGAAAGTGCAACTTGGGAAAATCTGGAAGAGATGAAAATTGCTTTTCCCTTTCTTTTTGAATAGAATGAAATTTGTTGACAAAACATTTTTTTATGAACTTATCTTTTCATGTCTTTATGAAAGCCAGATTGAGGCAAACATTATTCAGGTTGAATAAAATGTATCATGACATTGATTTCTGGAACTATTCAAGTTGGAAATAGTCTTATTGTATTGTGAACTAATAAATTGGTTGACCTAAAGGTAAATCAAAATATGTAATCATCGGGATGATGAATCTTTTAGAGAGGAAGCATGTAACACCCTAAACTATTGTTACTTCCTCCTGAGCATTCAAGTGTTGATATATGATTTCTTCTGTATAAGGATGTGTTCCTTTGATTGTGAAGTCATGCTTGATATGGATTGTATCTTCTTTTCTCTTGAAGATCTTTGACTGAGTCAGGATATGCTTGGACTCTTTTATTTCTTTCATTTATAAAGACTCGAGTTCAATTTGATTTCGGGAGGAATTGTGGATTTATCCATCTTTATGACTCAGCCTTGGATCAGTTGCATTGATCCAAGAGATGTTTTAAGTTTATTCAGGATGAACAAAAAAATTATTGACCTTACGAAAGTTGCAAGGTCTGAATGAGTTGAATGAGCAATTCCGAGTTTAACTCAGGATGATCGTGTAAAATGAATTTGGTTCCCGATATCATAATATCAGGAAGGCCTAGACCTTAAGCCAGGTAAGAAATTCTGGTGTATACTGCAAGCTTATTAGCTATACCGGATAGAATCCATTACGGGAATGTTATACCCTACTTGGTTCTAATACTGATCGGTCCTACTTGTGAGACCTGGACTGGATTCGTTAAGGTTAATAACCTTAACCTAAACTATAACCTATTGGTTGAATTATTGCTAATCTAACCTAGCCCTAACTATAATCTTAATGCTCCTAAGGTTAGCTACACCTAGCACTATGGAAGTAAGACTAATGTCTTACCTTATGATCTAACCTATGTTCTAACCTATCTTAACTAATGATAATGGATGGAGGGGGACCTATGAAGGGGCGCGAGTCATGGGCGGTGGTTTCCATGGCATTAAATGAGGTGGATAAGCATGAAGGACAAGGGATTTGGTGGAGGTTGCAAATGGCTATTGTGACCTGACGTGGCAGAGTCGCCAAATTTGGAAATGGTTGTTTGTTTTCATTTGGCAATCACCAACTTAGGCGGTCGGTGGCAATGGAGAATAGGCGGGAATCTTGGAGTTAATGCCATTGATGAACTTTGGTTCCCGAGCATGGATTTCTTGGGAAGGCATGCAAATGGAAAATTGGTTGGTATTTTGGTTTTCCATGCATTCCGTTTTTCTCTCTGCTTGATCACTGGTTCTTCGAACCAGTCTACTCTGTGTTGCATGGAAACTTTGAGAATATCTAGCTCTTTTCTCTGTCGGGGAAAGTTTATAAGGCATGAAGGTAACAATTTATTGTTGTTTAAGCTATTGTGGAAGAAGAAGGGAAGGCGCGAGCACATTCAGAGGTCTTCTTCGGATTTTTACGCGACACTATCAGGCATGATAGGCCCTAACTTTTAAAAATCTTGCTTTCCTTCAAATGATTTCATTAAAACAACTCTGTTCAGGTGATTTTAGTACAGTTGGTTTGAAACAATGTATTGGTTCTTCTTTGCTGTGGTTTAGGAACCTCAGGTCATGCGAAGATTCTCATTGAAATGTTACTATACTTAATTTTTCTTTTGGATTCATTTCGCTTGAAGACCCAAATTGTGATATTATGTTGTGGAATCCTATTAAATGTTGGGTGGGTATACTTAAAATTTCTTCCGATTGGAATGCCTCTGTGGGTAATTTACTTGAATGTGGCTTCAGAAAGTCCTTTCGTGTTTTCAAATTTTGGTTGACACCGATGAAGGTTTGCAAGGATTAGTTATGGTATGACTTTGTTGGAGTCCTTGAACGTATCTTATGTTTTCACTTCAGAGAAGCTTTGTTGTGATTACATAATGGTATGACTCTGTTGGAGTCCTTGAAACATATCTTATGTTTTCTTCTGTAGAAGCTTTGTTGTTATTACATAATGGTATGACTCGTTGTGAATCCTTGAAACGTATCTTATGTTTTCAATTCTGTAAGCTTTGTTGTGATTACATTTTGGTATTGACTCATTGGAGTACTTGAATTGTGGGCATATTGAATTCAATTCAATCAAAACCCCGTCGTGAGTACTAGTTGGATATGACTTTGTTGGAGTCCTTGCAGTATTCCCATTTGAACTCGACTCCTGATGAAGTCCTTGATGTGTTGCATGTGACTCGATTTCTGATTTAAGTCCTCGCTGTGCATGCATATTGATTCGACTCTTTCTTAATGTTGTTGTGTTTATATTCAGTTTGATTCTGTGGAAATGTGTGTTGGGTTACATTACAAACTCGAATCTGTTTGAGTCCCTACTGTATTTTCGTATTAGCTCGACTTCGGATGAAACTTTGATGAAATTATGATATGGAGTCGACTTCTGATATAAGTCCTTGCTGTGGTTATTCCTTCTTGAATTCAGCTTCTGATATAAGTCCTTGCTGTATATTCGTAGGGATTAGACTCAGTTGAATGTTGCTGTGTATGTATGTGTTTCACTCAGTGGGAATGTCGCTGTGTTTGCATATGGTTACGTCTTCTGTTTATAGTGTTATCTAGTCTCGTGTTTGACTGAGATAAAGAGTTCCTAGCTGTGCCGTGTCAGGCGATGGCATTGGGTATTTTCATGTTTGATGAATGATATGGAAAGATTTGTTGAGTCTATTATGGTTGGATTATTTACTACTGCTTTGTCGCAAGAACTCTTGTAAGGCTTAAATAGCTACCGGTGATTTTATATTGGATTTTGATGAAACTGTAGCTTCTTCTTGTAATCTCGACTGATTTAGTCGCATGCGTAAATGTAATTGCGTTATTCTAGAGGAGTCGGTATAGTCCAGAACATGATTGATATGGGAATCTGATTGTCTCTGTTCCTTCTCCTAAGTTGAAAAGTACATGTTGATATATATATATATAACTGTAGGAAAAGAAAATATTCTCTCCTTGTCTAAAAACCTTGAGTGCTTTCTTCTTTGAATCCTTACGTGAACTCTGCGGTAAGAGCATAACAAAAATAGACTATTAAATTGTATGGAGAGACTGGTAAAAATTGTGTTGCAGTATAAGTAGGTATACTTGTCAATACCATTGAAATAATGTATGATTGAAAAGGAATTACGTCAGTTGAGCTTGTTGAATGTTATAAACTACCTTTGTGTATTTGTTAAAAACATTCTTGTTGGAGTATTGCTGTCTTTAGGATGGTTGTAATCATTTGTCTTTAGTCTCTTACATATAAGATGAATTATCTGAAAGGTATTAAGGATTAATTGGTAACTATAATGTGGGTCATGCATCAAAAGTCATGTTAGAATTATAGAATGATGATTAGTCTGATTTATGTTAAGAATTTGAAGAAATGATTTCATTTAAACAGGTTGTTTAATGAGAGCAATTGGTAGAATGCAATTGTTTTAAGAATTAGTGCTTATCATGCTCAGCTCACAGAACTGACCCGTGTTGGCAATTTTTGTAGATGGTTGTCGTAAGTGGTAAAGGCACGCAGATCTGATATGATGCTCAGATTATTTAATTTGGTTTTATGATGAATTCCAACTTGACTTCTCTAATTGTATTATATGAAGGAAGTTGTTCTTTTGCTGTTGAGTATTGTATCGAATATGCTGAATGCATAAATTGTAATTATTTGGCTTAGAAATAAATGAAATGAGGGAATTGTTACTATGTGGCTGTATTTGTATTGTGATGGATTGATCCTCTTTGGTTCGATTGTTTTTAAGTGATTTTTTTTTAGTATTGAATACCTTGGAGATATTTGGATTCTCTAAGTAGGCCTTGTAAAGATTATGTGATCGAACACTTGTGAATGATTAGTAGTTCTATATGTTCTATATAAGGCTAATTTGGAAATTAGTCCACTGTCTTCCAAGAAGCTAAGGTTTAAATAAATCTTAATAGGTAGCTGAACGGGAAGAGTAATCTATTACTCCCTAACTTCGATCTAAGCCAAGACAACATACATAACAAATATAAATCACTATATCTTAATACAAATAAGTAAGATATAATTCAGTTTGAAAACCGATTTAATCCTAAAAGGGTATATTTAGCATCCTTATGAGGAGACTTAGGCTACTGCCCATTTTCATTGAATAAGATTATTGTTAATCATTGAACTCTATGACGAGATCTCAAATCTTATTAAATTTCTCTCTGAGGAATGGATCTTAAATAAGTAAGACAACTCAATGATGAGGAACCCAGGAGTTGGGAAAAGACTACCTAGAAAGGAGAGTCTTAAAGTGTAATTGCAACTCAACGTAAGTAACACCTTAAGTTTAATAGATCTTTCCGAGGTGGTTTTGTAGGATGTCGGCACATGACAACTGCAAGGTTGTACCTTCGAGAAGATTAGGATCTTCTCGAGGATACAACAATGCAGTGACTTATGGCGACACCCTTTGCATTGATCGTTAAGATTTACACCTTAAACTCGAACAATTTTTACTCGAGATCTCGGTTAGGAACATGGTCATGTTATGAGGCTGCCCTTAGAGATTTGGGGTACCTTGACACACATGGTTAACTAGGGTTGACCCAAAGATGTCACTTATCCCTAGTCCTCGAGAGCATCCTTATAACGTTGTCATGTTATTAATCCGCTCCCGAGTGAATGACTTGGGAGAGGGATGGCCGATGTAAGTCAAGGTATAAGACATTCTATATAACATCGGAGTGGGGTGGAGGATGTATTCCAGATTGACGAGTATGCCGTCAAGGAATATGAGACATGAACAGTATGTTTCAAAACTTTGGCCAAAGTATCGCAAGTCGCCGATTGTTGCGTTGTCCTATGACACCTAGTCTGAGGGACGTGATGCCGATGAATAATGGTAACAATTATTTAGATAGGTTCCTTGGACAGAGCATTCTAAAATCCCAGATTAGGGAAGAGAACCGCAAGAGTGAAGAGTTAAAGTAAAAATGCCAACTCGTGAAACTCATGAATAGATCGGTAGATCACCGAGTCATGGAATGAATAGATCGGTGTGCATGCACCGAGTCATTACAGCATATGGTTATCTGCATATGGTAAGAATGTTTGATTTGTGAGTTCTAAATTATGTATTTAGAACTAGGAAGCATTTATCAAAAAATAATAATTACTTGTTCTAATGTACTAAAATGGGAATTTCATTATCAAAATGAAAGCCTTTATACCTTACATCTTTTGGATCTGCATTAAGTGTTGTTTTCACTTGCTGAAAATAAGAATTAGATTCCATAACATCTTTTACTTCATCTTTAAATTGAGTTCTTAATGTTATAAGAGCAGAAATGTGCTTCCTACGACTTAGAGCATCATCAACTTTGTTTTCCTTACCTTTTATGTAACTTATGTCAAAATCATATTGTGACAAAAACTCTAACCATCTACGTTGTCTTGCATTCATATTTGGTTGAGTGAAAATATACTTCAACCCTAGATGATCATTTTTCAATTCAAAAGGTTTAGCAAGCATATAATGTCTCCATACTTGAAGTGCATGAACAATGGAAGCAAGCTCTAAATCATGTAGAGCATAATTCAACTCATGTAACTTAAGTTTTCTACTTTCATAAGCTATGACATGATCATTTTGTACTAATATTCCTCTAAGACCTTCACCAGAAGCATCCGTCACAACTGTGAAATCCCCATTAAGATTAGGTACAACCAGAATAGCTGCAGAAGTTAACTGACTTTTCAAGGTTTCAAAAGTATATTCACACTTCTCACTCCATAAAAATTTCTTATCCTTTTTCTGCAACAAAGTTATTGGTGCAACTACCTTAGAAAAATCCTTAAAATATTTTCTATAATAACCAGCAAGTTCCATGAAGCTACTTACCTCATGTACGTTCTTAGGTGCAGGCCATTCTATTATCGTTATAATCTTAGAAGGATCTATAACAATCCCATCTTTACTTATAACGTGACCCAAGTAATGTACTTTTGTATCATAGAAAGAACATTTAGATAGCTTACCAAATAACTTTCTCTTTCTCAGGATTTCCAAAATGATTTTCAAGTGCTCATGGTGTTCCTCAACATTTTTAGAATATATGAGAATGTCATCCAAGAATACAAGCACAAATTTGTCCAAGTATTCTTGAAAGATATTATTCATTAGATTCATAAAAGTTGTAGGTGCATTTTTCAACCCAAAGGGTAAAACAATAAATTCATAATGCCCATACCTTGTCCTGAAAGTAGTTTTATGAATGTCTTCATCTTTAATTCACAATTGATGATAACCTCGACCTAAGATCTATCTTAGAATACACTGATGCACCACACATCTGATCAAATAAATCATCAATTCTAGGAAGTGGGTACCTATTCTTGATTGTCGCTTTGTTCAACATTCTGTAATCAATGCACAACCTAAGTGTCCCATCTTTCTTTTTCACAAAAATTACTGGTGCTCCCCAAGGAGAAACACTTGGTCTAATCAACCCTTTTGACAAAATTTCTTGCAATTGTGCTTTAAGCTCTACTAATTCTATAGTAGTCATTCTATATGGTGCCTTAGAAATAGGTTCCATTCCAGGTTTGATCTCAATTGTAAAATCAAATTCTATTTTAGGGGAAGACCTGCTAATTCTTCCAAAACACATCACTGTAATTTCGTAATAGTGGATAACGATTCATGAGATCGCTATTTTCTTCTGCAGATTCAGAAATTTTTACTGCATACAAGGTACATCCTTTATTTTTGGCCTTTTTAAGTTGCATGGCGATAATTGCCTAATCGAAATCTCATGTTTCTCACCTTGAATCTCTCGTTGTTTTCTGCAGTCATCAAAACAACTAATATATTTCTCAAAACAGTCAAATTTTGCTTTGTGATCTACTAGCGCTTAACCCCTATGATTACATCATAAGATCCCAAAGGTGCTACATACGAGATTAACCTCGCGGAAAAAGTGGGTAATTCAAGGACCGCTCCAAAAAGACACATACTAACTATATGAACAACATTATTCCTATAATGTACAAATCCATGTTTTATCCATTCTTCAAGATTTTCGTTTTATTTTTTATGTAAGTTTATTAGAAATAAAAATTCAATAGCTCTGTATCAAAAATAATAGTTACAGTATACCAAATAACTTACCAGAACTTCTATACGTGTGACTTAATTTTCAACTTGTTTGTTTGTTACAAGAAAGATGTATCTTGTGTTGCGATCATGATCATCCTTCTTCAAAGGAAAATTATTTGCATAGTGATCCTTGCTGCAGTTATAATAGCATCTTATAGGTTCCTTTCTAGGCTCGAGTTATTTCCGGCCTTAAAATTATTATTTTGAACCCTATAGGACTTTTGTACATTACTTGTTGTTTCTTACAAAATTGCTTCATGTATTTCCAAAGAGGCTTATTCATCATTGCTTTCTTGTTGTTATCAATTGCAAACTTAGTTTTATTACCAAACTTCTTCCACGGTCCCTTCTTTGGTGCAAGAGAGGTTGAAGAGGAGTTTGGAAATTTATTCCTTACTTCCTCTTTGTGAGCGAAATTGCTTTCAATTTTTGTTCCCGCCTTATGGATTTTTCCACAACTCCTTCCATAATGGTTGGACTATGTACATCCACCTCTCCCCCCTATTACAAGACTTAATCCCATGATGAATTTCCTTATTTTTAACTTTTCATCGGTTTGGTATCAAGGGGACATACTTAAGGAGTTTAGTAAACTTCTCCTAGTATTCCGTTACGATCATTTTTCCTTGAGCTAAGTTCTGAAATTCAATCATTTTCTCGGTCATAGTAAAGTTGTGGCAGCCAACATTACCTAAAATAGCTTTTGAACTGTCCTGTAATATTAGACTCATCAATATTTAACTCACCTTTCGATCGTCCCACCATGAAGATGTCTCATGAGAAATCTGATATGCTCCCCATATTGCTTTCGTTTCCTCATAGAAGTTTTGTATAGCAAAATACTTCTCCATTTCACTGAGCCAGTTTTCAGCTCCATCCCCCAAAGTGGCGCCATCAAATTTAGGTGGACTTATCCTTTTTATGTCATTGGTGATTTTAGTTGCTAACCTTGCCTTTTTGTTCTCTGGTGGAATAGGCACATTAACATTGTTATCATCAACACCCAAATTGGTGTTGTCCTCAGGAGGTGGCTGATTGTTATTACCAACATCATTTTCCTCCTTGTTACCCATCACTTGTTGTTCCAGTACAGCCAAACAATCCCTTGTGTCCAACAGGGAAGCAAGGATATCATCAATTTTTTGGGTTATTGTTGCTCCATCAATAGGTGGAGGGTTATTCGCAACATTTCCTCTTGTTCTAACCATTTTTTGTTAACAAGAAAATTTAAGTTTTTATCAGATTATGGACACAATAGGTCCAAGAGCTGCAACCTTCAGCTCTGATACCAAGATGTAACATTCCCATTTTAAGACTTTAGAAACAAGGGAATTTTTTTGAAGTAATGTTCTCTATTCTAAATAATACATCATTTAGAACACACATTCTATGCCAATCAATCTCATAATAGATAACCATATGCAACTGTAATGACTCAATATCTTCCGATCTCTCATTTCATGACTCAGATTCAATCCAATCTCTCATGTTAATCTCAACATGTATACTATATATACTTGGTTACTTACCCTAATCTGGGTTTCGAGTGATCTGTTAAAGAAGCTATCTAGAATATTTGTTACCAATATTCATCCAACATCATGTTCTACTAAACTAGGTGATACAGACAACACAACCAAAGATCTTGTGATACTTTAGCCAAAGATTTTCAACATACTGTCTATGTGATTATTCCTAGATGGCATACACGTTAATGGAATACGTCCTTCACCTCACTCTTCTATTATCTAGAATGGTCTTTACCGACTTCTCGTCACCCACTTGTCTAAGATTTTATCCTAACCTGCATTAGTGATATGATATAGTATATTGGATCATTCACGTTAACTAAGGGTATTTAGACATATTCAATCGACCTAAGTCAATTGAATGTGCCTACTTACCCCTAGTTAGTGAGAGTCATCCCCTAAACTAGATCATGTTTCTAATTTAGTCTAGAAGGAAACCAAGTACAAGTCCCCAACGCATATGTAGGTCTAGATGGTCAAATGCAGAAGGGTGTTGCCACATGTCAACTGTAATATTGTATCTTCGAGAAGACCTTAGTCTTCTCAAAGGTACAGTTCTGCAGTTGGCGTGTGCCAACATCCACCAGAACTACCTCATCGAGATGTACATACTTCAAGGAGAATGTTAACATTTAGTTGATTAGTGGATTTAAGATTCATTTTACATATCCTTGCGAAACGTAATAATCCACACTCCTTAAGTTCTTTTCCAAAATCTAATTCAAGTAACCATTTAAGAACTTACTTAACTTAAGATTACTTTTTAAGTTCATTTAATTGGCTTAACAAACAGTTAACCAAAAATAGGACAACAACGTCATAAGTTCCATTAAATGCAACTTAACCATTCAAGGTGTAGTAACCACATAGGATTACTTAAGTAGACTTCATTGGAATGAGGTCTAATTATTTAATGATAATTGTACCTTTCCTTTTGTTTACATTCAATTTGAAAGAGGAAGAGTTTTCCTCTTTATGATTAAGTTTAGGATTTAACAACCCTCTTTATCTTTTAAAATTTCTTTGGTTTTACTGCATGTTTATTACATCATATTACCATACAAAATTGTTTAGATAATAACATCATATTCTACAAATTATCAAGTTGTATCTTAATTAGGGAGATTGAACTTAACTCCCTTTATCCAACATAACAAAGGATAATCAATTAAGTATATAAATAATATGAATAATATCAACAAGATAGAATTCCATTTCTTTCATATTAACACCAGATAGTTTACAAATCCAATTCAAGTAAGTTTTCAACTTTCAATTCATCTTTGTAAACTTATATAATTACAATACTATGCATTTTAGGAAAACTGCCAATACAATAGTCTTCTTTCAACAAGAATACAATTTCTCTTTTAAATTTACAACCCAAGAAAGAAATAAGGATTCTTCACAAGGAATCAAACTTAAATCAACCAATGTATCATAAAATTTTTGCCTTATTTTACCACTTATGGAATCCATCTGCAAAAATTGCTAGCATGGGTCAGTTCAAAGAAATGAGCATGATAAGTACCAAACATTAAAACTTCATGCTTTCAACTAATTGTTCCATTAAAACAACTCTGCTTTAATGAAACAATTAATATATCAAACATAAAAGCATAAGTAATAACAATGAGAAAATAAATACATTAATAAATCTAAATTCCTTTGTAAGAAAAGAACATAATATATTTCACAGCATCTGCCTTATCATTTTAAAGTTTAAATTGAACCTATCAATTATAACAATAGTTCATCATATCATTATTTCCAATTCTATCATCTTAGAATACAACATTAATCTTCACCAAGGACAAAGTAAGTATTTACATTTCTGCTCCACAAACCGGACATCTAACCTCTTCCCCGTGGTTTCTTCAAATGAAATAAACAACGAAGACCAACACTTATAAAATCTCTATTTCAAGAAGTTAATTATTTCGTTTCATAGTACCCAACAAACAAATTCTCTTTCTAATCCAAACAACTTAGTTCCTACACTAATTTACATAAAAGAGAGATCAATATTATTTCCAAGTTCCAAGAAGACATACTTCCAGTCTCTTTTATATTCCTTATCAAATAGAACATAATTTTCATATTTCAGTTTCAAATGAAATAAACAAGAAAGTTCAGAAATAGTACACAACCCAAGATGCGTATTTCTTCAAAATAGAGAAGAAAAGACTATCTCTAATTTAAATACTATTTCCAAATTCAAAGAATGAATAGTCAGAAAAGAAGAATGAACCATTCATCTACAAATTCATTTAAAGTTAAGATCTCAAAGAGAACTTTATAACAATAGACAAACTACTCTTCCCAAATCTCTTTGAGTAGGTAGTTCGAACGTAAAATAGAGTTCAGAATTTAAAAAGTTAAACAGATAGAAGAAAACCCATACAATAAAAATCCATATCAAACATATCCGTAAAAGAAAATCTAGATCATAACTCGTAATCCAAAATCCAAGTTGCCATAACGAACACAGACTTCACTTACTGGCTCAAGACAAATCAATGATTAATCACGGGTTTAGGGTAACATTCATTTCCCATTCAAATTTATATTCAAAATGAAGGAGACTCGAACTAGTCTTAAAACGAAACCCGAGAATCAAACAAGAATTCAGAATTAAGCAAGTATCAAAAATACAAGTGCAGTATTGAATATGAGCTCCCAATGATAGCCAGTCAATCACAAGGATAAATCACGAGCACAGAAACCACAAACAGGATTCCAAAATAGTCCCGCATTACCCACTATCCCATTCATTTATTTATAGTAACAAGAACTGAAATGCTAGATTTAACAATATGAAACCCGAATACCATTTTAACTCAAACACGAGCCCAAAACAAGCTCCATGAAACACAAGTTTCAATATAGGTTAAGGAAAATGTAGGCTCCGCATAAGCATTGGCTCAAATGAACACGAGTTTGGTTACAACTTAATCAACAAGAGCCCACAACAACTAAACAAAAACACAGGTCTCAAATACAGTCCCGAGTCCAACACAGACCTCCTATAACTTATCCAAACATGAGCTTCCATACATGCTCAAGCTCAACACGGCCCCAAACACTATAAAAGTGAAACACAGGTTCAATAAAGGCCAAAGCTCAAGCAAACACAAGCTTACAAACAATTTCAAACCCAAACTAAACACAAGTTTCACACATGGTCAACAAAACCCTATTTTCCAATGGAGTTTAGATCACCAAGAGGCTACAGTATAGCTCTAAACAAAAATGAAACCGAATACAACTTAACAAAACACGAGCTTCCATACGAGCTCAAGCCCAACATGGCCGAAGATGAACTAAGCGAAAATAGTCTCATTAAAAGCTAAAACTCAACACGAGTTTCATATTCAGTCTGAGTTCAACACAACAATCTGAATACATGTTAGATGAAACATGAATTTAAACAAGTTCAAGCCCAACACGGACCAATTATAAGCTAAAACAAAAAACAAGTTTTGCACAAGCTAAATCTCTACGCGAGCATTGAATTCAAAATATATCTTAACATGATACACAAATTTGAACTTCAAACAAGAACAGACAAGACCCAGATTTCATCAAGTTCTAGATCATGGCATAAAACAAAGCAACGAAGTTCTATTCCACTTAACACTTCATACTCTAGTTCCAAAAGTCAAGCAGAGTTACAGAATCAAGATTTACATGCATGATTTGCTAACAAAACTCAAATGAAGTTTCCAAACTTAACATTATTTTTGCAGTGGGTTTCATACCCTGATTTCACAAAAATATACATAAACCCAGAAGACAAATAACCAGTTAAATCATGCAAGCCAAGAATATCATATAAGCAGAGTTCATTTAAAGGAACATTTCAAAGAAAGCAAGAAATATTAATGGTTAGAGCCTATCATGCCTGATAGCGCTTCTACCAAATCGAAGGAGCTTCCAAGATGAGTTTCCAACTTCCTTTCTCTTCCACGCAAGATCAAACAACAAACAACTTTCCTCCGAATGCCTTTTATATTTTCACATGATCGAAAATAGATCTGAAGAACCAAAAATAGCCATAAACTACAAGTCAAACTGTTGGTTTGAAGAACCAGTTTTTCTCATGCAAAGTAAAATCCAGAGAGAGTGAGAGAACAAACAACTTCCCCAAAATCTACCTTCCAAGTTTCCAAGGTTGTTTGAGCACCTTGACCAAGGAAAATTAATTCCATTAAATGAAATTTTCCTTCTTATCCTTATTTACCACCGCCTTCCAAATCCGTGAGCTTCAAAACCAAATCAACATGCATTTCCAAGTTTAGTGGAGCTTCCACTTAACATTCCGCTAAGTCCAGTAGCTCCTGCCATAACCGGTTGTCCTGTAGTATTTAAAACCTTATCCCAACATTCAATGCCCATTGGAACCATCACCCTTGTATATGCGACCATAGGCCCCCTCACAAATAGTTTTAGGTTAGATCTTTTAAAACTTAGGCTAGTTTAGGATTAGTCACCATAGGTCCCAAATCAATGCCTTAGGTAGTTTCCACATATTTTTAGGAAATAGGTTTAGTTTAATTTCAAAAACCATATAGCATTAGACATTAGGTTAGACTAACCTACTAATATATATTTTTAGGAATTAACTTAGATTAGTTCTCAATTATATAGTTTTAGGAATTAAATAAAATTAATTCACTACTATACATAGCTTAGAAAATAGGTTACCAACCTTAACAACTTCTTCTCAATTTTATTTAGCACCAAGGCTTAGGATAAAATAGAATCCAATTAAACAACATAGCTGAGAAGCAGATAATATTACCCAACTCAATATTCCAAACCCTTCTTAAGTCGTGAAATGACTGCATTTTATTTACACCTGAATGTCCTACCAAGATCGACCTCCAAGACCAAAGCATAACCAGACAACTAAATTGAAACATGTTCACACAAGGTCAAAGAACTTGTAACAACAAAGTTTAGTCCATTTTGTCCTTAAATTTATTGATGTCAATATTCCGTTCATTCAATAAGAAGATTAAAAACACTCCTTGGATCAATGGAATTGATCCAAGGATGTGTCAGATTAAGAGTTAAGTTTGCAACTCCAAAACCTAATTGCATCTTACCAGCAAAAAGTGAAAATTGGATTCAAGGAAACCATTTTTATTTCAATCAAAAGATGTTAAGGACAAGAATGATTCATTCATTTCAAGCATGATTTCCTATAATCAAAAGAACACATCTTTATAAGGAAAAATCACATGTCAACACTTGAAATGCAAAGGAGGAATATAACAACAAAGGGTGTTACATTGGGTTTGTAGGATAGTGAATGGTGGGGAATGTAGATTCTAGTAAAAATGATAACAAAGATGAAAAAAACTTTTAAAACAAAACAAGGATGAAATAATATAGGTGATAAATGCACTTACTGAGGTTGCAAGTCAAATTTTTGGGTGGTGGTGGTGATTGATTGGTGGGATGGAGCTCAATGCTATGGCGGTGCTTTTGAAATGCTACCATGAGAGTGATACCTTTGGATTTGTCTTGATGCTGGATATGGCTGCTTGGATGTGCAAAATAGCTTTGGTTCTTGCTTGCATGTCAATCTCCTTTTGCTCCAAAATTCAACAAAATGGCCAACCTCCCAAACAAGGTTACCAAAATGGTTATATGGTAATTGACGATGGTTCCTGGTTGACCGCAATTGGTTTTGGGATGACCGGCATTGGTTAAGGCTAGATTCCCTAGGTTTATTAAAAATGATAGATCTTCCTAATTATTTTGGGCAAGGTTTGTCCATTTTTCACAGATCAAAACAAACGTTATCTTTTAATGAGCGGGAATGTGGTTAGAGGAATAATAGGCATTGATTTTTAGGGTTGAACTAAGTCTTAGTTAGTTATGGAAACATGCTATGAATAGGTCTATGGTGAGGTGTCTAGGTGAGGTGGTGGGGTAAGGTGGAAACTGGTTTTAATCGAGGTAATTAAATAATTAATGAAGTGAGGATGAGTATTAATTTAATTGTAAATAATTAAATTAATATTAAAGTGGGGTATAAGGGTCATGGTTAGGTGAATGTGTTTAAGTTGGTTATTTGAAAGTGGACCAGGGGGAGTGTGACCCAATTTTGGTGTCTACACCCCGATCCGATAATTGTTCGGCATGCATAACTCATTGTAAAATTCTAAGTATGAAATTTTTTGAGTTAGGACATCATGAAACTCTATTAAGTTCTAAATTTATTCTTTCTTTTGAATGTTCCCTTTCCGACTCACCGTTTAAATCTTGATGAAAAACAATTGCCCAAAACTCATAAGATGTTCAACTAAAATAGATCCAAAGGGTAAGTACGAAGAGTTTGAGGTTGAACTTTTGCTCAAATCCTAAGGGGGTCTTGAATTAATTGGGGAAGGATTCTCCTTGAGGTTGACTTTTTGACCCATGGAAGCACCAAGCTCAAACTGTGATTGATCTAAAGGGACAAGAGAATGAAATTCCGTAGATACTCCCTAAGTCTGATTTTATTTTCTTTACATTTGAAATTTTTGAGATTTGTAGCTAATTCTTACGACTTTGAGATTCCTATTACAACATTATGTGGGAAACATAATGAGCACATGCAATGATAAAACTTGGGAGAAACAAAACATGTGCCATAAGAACTTGGAGAAATTGAAACCTAATCTACAACAAAACAATGTGCGTATGCACTTAGATGAATTTAAAAACCTAAACAAATATGTAAAAGGGTGATAATTTTACTTTTAGTAGTAGTGCTTCGAGATAGATTCTATTGACTAGAATCAAGTTCCTCTCCGTCCAAAGTGGACAAATTGAAAGGCATTACTACTTTTACATATCGTGACCATGTAAGGGACACTCTAAATGGAATCAAACTTGGAATGCTTACCCAACTTATCTCGATTCGCATCCCATTTCAAGACCAAGTCCCCTTCCTAGAAGGTTCTTGCTTTAGATTTTTTATCAAATGTCCTCTTAATCAAAGCTTGATCCTTTTTCATGGTTTGTATTACATTCTCTCTTATTTATTCCAATTCCATCAACTCCACATACCTGTCTTCCATAGGTTCAAACTCTAATAATTCTAGCTACTTCATGAGTTCCAATGCTAGAAACTCAAGTTATATGGGCGTCCTTTCTTCTTTCTCATAAACCAACTTTTAAGGGGTTACCCATTGACACTTTAGGTGTGATCCAGTCAACCCACAAGGCTGATTTGATCTTGGTATGCCATGTCCTTTGATTCTCATCCAGAGTCCTCCTAATGATTCTTAGAAAATTCTTGTTTATGGAATCTTCCTACCAATGTTACCATGTGGGTAATAGTTTGAAGAGGTACTTTGAGATATATCACATTCCTAACAACCCACTCAAATGATCTTAGTGCTAAGGAACAACAAAGCATTATCTGATATGATAGTGACTAGTACACAAAATATTTTCACAATTCCTTCATAAAATTCCAATATAATAAACTCGTTTACTTATTTGAGCATTACGCCTTGGTCCACTTGATGAAATAATCTGCAGCTTAGGATCCACTTATGGCCTAAGCTAGAATTTGGGTTGATGACTCGATGAAGTCCAGTCCCCATTGCATGAATGGATGCTCAACCAAAATCAGTGTAATGGGAGTGCTTTGTTAGTCTCTCCTTTCCCGTGAAGAATGCACATTGTTTTCATTTCTTTATCTATGTGTAGCAATCATCAAATAATGTGGGCCAATAATACCCATCTCTCATAATATTTAGTGTTGTTACCCACGGGGCTAAGTGACCTCCAACTTCTCCATCATGGAACTCTTGTAGCACCCTTTTAACCTAATTTGTTCCAATGCACCTCAATAGGATTCCATTCTTGTCTTTCTTGAAAAAGATATCATCAATCGGGGCATACAAAATGGCCTAGAGTCTAAAATATCTCCACCTTGTCTTGCTCATCTCTTGAGTGAATAGACCTATTTGTAGGAAATGTATCATTTCTTGAGTCCAAAAATGGGTGGGCATATTATCATTTCCTCATCCCCGATCATCTTGTAGCATCAATACATATTCCTCCTCATCACCTACTTCATCATGCCGACCGACCGAGGCCAAATGCTCACATAATCCTTTTCCATGAACTTAGTGACCTTGATCTCTATGTCATATTACATGACATGAGTGATCCAACCTTCCCTCTTCTCATTCAAATATTGTTGTTTGATGCTAAATGCTTGAATTTTTCAAGCTCCCGATAACTTTGAGAATGTGTTTCTCAATGAAGGAGAACCTCACTTCGTAGTCTTCCAAGATTTGAATGAAAAAGGAAACCAGCTACTCAAACCCCTCTTTATTTTACTACATGAGAATGGCACAAATAGTGTCCAAGCCACCAAAAGTGTAGAGCATGAAGTCCATGGAGAATTCCAAATTTGTGAGAGTGGGAGCTTGAGATATAACATTCTTGATAGCCTCAAAAATTTCATTTCCCTTCGTTGTCCACTTGAATGTCATGCTATTCTTCAGCATCATGGTTATTGACTTGAAAAGAGTAAAAAAATCTGGCATAAACCTTCGAACAAAATTAATCCTTGCTAGAAATCTCTCGGAGAGCCTTCTTATAACTTAGCAATGGCAATGCACGGATGGATTCTACCATCTTCGGATCAATTGTCATTCCCTCCTTTGATCAATGTGGCCTAGGAGCTTACCTTCGTGAGCTAGTAATATGTATTTTTTTGGGTTTAGGGACACTCTGAACCTTCTACACCTTTAGAAAACCTCGTCTAAGATGGAAGAGGTGAATTACTGCATTCTTGGAAAATATAGTGCTATCGTCAAGATAGATAAATACTATTTTGTGTATCAATCCCTTGAATTCCATATCCATATCCCTCTGGAATATGGCTCCAACATTTGACAACCCGAATGACATTTTCCTATAAGCATAGGTTCCCATTTGGTAGTGAAGTCTGCATTTTGAATTGTTCCTCTTATTTTACCATAATCTGATTATATCATGAGTATCCATCCAGAGGGAAAACCTTTACAAACTAGCTACCACCTAAAATATTTTCTCCATTGAGGGAGCGAGATAGTGGTCTTTGAGAGATGCTCTGTTTAAATCCCAAAATTCCATGCACAACCTGATTTCTCCACTCCTTTTCCTGACTAGCACCAAATTTGCAACCCAACTTGAGTGCTTGATCGAAAATATGATACTTTCCTCTATTAACTTATTCAATTCTTTCTTCATGAGAGGCTCAATATGAGGGTTAATTGGTCTTTTCTTCTACATGATAGGATTAGCCTCTAGATCCGCTTCAATGGTGTGGTGTGTAAACTTTATATTAAACCCTCACGAGTCTTCATAACTCCAAGCATAGACATCTGGGAATTCTTGGAAAAGTTGTACGAAATCATATCTTTCTTGTTCAATAGTTATCCTACCAATTTGGAGTGTTTTACCCCCTCTAACTGAATTGGGCTCAAAATCCTCCCCTTTGACTTAGATATTAGCCTTCTCCTTATGGAATTGATCATTTGGGTTGAATATGGATTCTAGAGTCACTAGGCCTTTAGGTAATTTGTTCATCTAAAACTACACTACTTGATCCCCATATTGCTTCTCTAATTTTATGATTCATAGTGAGAATTAAGCCTCTTCCTATAAGAAATTAATGATCCATTGATCACTTTAGAATACCTTCCAACTTGTGTTATTTTCGGTTATAGCTGACCTTACAATCACATCGATATGAGGTTCATTTTTATCTCATAACATTGTCAACCACATTAAATTTTGCTCCAATTGTTGCAAGATTGTCCGCAGCTTTAGTTTTCTTTCTTGGTATGGAACTTATGTTGAACACTTTGAAATACTTAATGAGGTCCCATACCTAGTTTGTATAACCATTTATGAGATCATTTTCTATGGCATGTTTTCACTTGACTTTATTCACAATTAATTCACTATCTCTGAATACTTGCAAATAATTTATACCACTTTTCATTACCCAATACAACCCATGCATTAAAGCTTTGTACTCCACCGTGTTTTTTGAACAAGTGAATTGGAAATAGAAAGTGGATTAGTATTTGACCTCCTATGGTGAAACAAGCACTACACCTCCTCCAACACCATGTCTTCTCCTTGAACCATTAAAGAACAACTTCCATACTTCATTATCATCTTTATCTTCTAGTTTTGGTGAGGATGGGAATAAAAGGAATCGTAACTAGATCGTACCAAGCCAAGAACACAGATGCTAATCAAACACCTCGATCAATAAGATGAAATCAATTCACCAAAATAACTTTGCATTAAACCTTTGCAAACAAATGAGCAACAATATCATATATTATTATGGAGCTCAATGAAATACAATGAGAATGTGCCTTACTTATATAGGCAAGGAATAAAAATCTAAGAACCACCAAGGTCGTAGATCAAGCGATAAATCAAGGAAAGAACTAGTCATCAAATAACTAGACAATAGTATAGATCAAGGAAAGAAATATACCTAAAAACTAGATAATATCCCCATAATATCTAAATAAATAAAAATAAATATCCACACACATAAGTGGGTGAGGATAAATACAATAAAGGTAAATAAAGTACCTAGGTAAACATGAGATAAGGTAAATACCTAATCTAACACCCCCTCAAGTGAAGCTAGGGGCCAAAATAAAAGTGGCATGTCCACAGTATGAGTCCCGACAACTAGGCATCATGAGGTACTCATGTACAATATATCCATGAAGAAATCTCGAACCAAAAGAAGGAAAGAATCATGCTATAAGGAAAGAGAAAGAAAAAGAAGAAGAAGGAAGATGTTCTCACAAACACCCCTAAGAAAAACTTTTGAAACCCTAAGGATACCACATAACTCAAGGTAGCGAGGTGATGCAAAAGGCTTTGTAAAGATGTCCACAACCCGTTGTTAAGTCAGAAGGTACTCCAAGAAAATAAATCCATCTTGAATGTGCTAACGAATGAAGTGTATGTGTATCTCAATATTCTTGGTCTGCTGGTGCTCAACTGGGTTACGAGAAATGTGAATTGTACTTTGGTTGTCACACCAAAGTACAACATGAATCCTATGGGAATCCAAACTCTGTCAATAATTGGCAAAGCCAAAGAATCTATTGAATCATTGTAACTACTTCCCTGTACTCTACCTCTGAAGATGAAAGTGCAATATCCTGTTGCTTTTTGCATGCCCAAGAAACTGGAGAAGAACCAAGATAGAAAATATAGCCAGAAGTGGAATGCCTGTCATCAATAGAACCTACCCAATCTGAATTTGTATACCCAACCAACTGAGTAGAACCCCTAGTGTAGTGTAGGCCAAAGTGGGAAGTGCCTTGTAAATAGTGTAAAATCCTTTTAGCATCCTACCAGTGACTACTATAAGGAGAATATGCAAACCGAGATACAAGCCCTACTACAAATCAAATATCAGGGTGAGTATGGATCAAGTACATGAGACTCCCAATCAACTACCTATACAACGTAGGATCACAAAGTGGTGCGGTACATGTGGAAGTAAGAGTAACCCTAGATTGAAAAGGAGATGGACTTGGCTTGCAATCAGCCAAATCAAAGCACCAAAGAATATCATGGGTGTACGTTTGCTGAATCAAATGAATCCTTGAATCTATCTAAGAAATATGCAAACCAAGGAAATAATGCAATAACCCAAGATCTGTCATGTCAAACTATGTAGAAAGAACCCTCTGAATACTATAAATGTGGGAGGAAGATATTTTAGTAATTATAAGATCATCAACATACAAGAAAAGTATCACAATATCCTCACTAACATGATGGAAATACACTATATGATCGAAGTGGAAAGGAACAAAACTAGTAGATAGAATAAATTAATTCATCTTCTCATACCAAGATCGAGGGGATTGTTTGAGACCGTAGAGAGACCTTCGATCCTACAAAAAAGTGAAGAATCATTAACAAATCTAGTTGACTACTCCATGTATATTTCCTCTTGTATATCTCCATGTAAGAAGGAACTCTTCACGTCCATCTAGTATACGAGACACCCTTGTGATGTAGCAATAGTAAATACAAGGCGTACATAATCCATCTTGGCAATGGGTGTAAAAGTCTCAGAGTAATCAATAACTTCAACTTGTGAAAAACCCTTTGTAACAAGACGAGCCTTATACTTGTCAATGGACCCATCATTTGTGTATTTGGTTTGGTATAACCACTTACACCTACCCATCTTTCTTCCTTTAGGAAGAGATACCAAATCCCAAGTATGATTCTTCATCAAAGAAAAATACTCAACTGTCATCACATCAACCCACTCTTGTATCCCATGAGCCTTTGAAAAAAATTGTGGATCCTCAAAATAGGCCTGACACAAAAGTGAAGAACTTGTAGAATGTGTGTGATGATTCCTAGTGGGTTTGAAGATCCTCTATGAAAGGTGTTGCCTCAAAACTGTAGTACGAGCCCACTTAGGCATAGTGACAACATTAGTGGGAATAAGATCCTCAATGACATCTATAACCTCCTCATCAACAAAAGAAAGGATCCTCAAGATGAGATGAAGAAGAAGAAAGGGGAATGAAAGAATATGAAGAATCATGAGGAGTGAAGCGATCATCAAACTAAACATGGGTTCAAAAAATAACGTCATGAGTATCAGAATCTAGAAGTTGATAAGCTCTCATGTCCTCACAATACCCAACAAAGATAAAGGGTTTTCTCTTCTTATCCAAATATTTCCTTTTCTTCTTTGGCACAAAGGCCCAAACATGGATCCCAAAGACTCGAAAAATAAGACATTTGGCTTAGTGTTGGATCAATCTTCCTCTGGAGTCAAATGCTCAAGTGATCTGTGGGTTTACGATTGTGAATGTAGTTATCACAATTAATCGCATCTTCCTAGTAGATAGGAGGTAAATCACTAGAATACATCATACGCTTAGCCATTTCCTTCAAATTTCTATTCATCCTTTTTGCTAAGCCATTTTGTTGTGGAGTATGAGGAACATAATGCTAGTGAATAATGCCTTGAGTTGCAAAAAAGTTATAAAACTCATTGCTAAAGTACTCCCCCCATCATCAGTACGAAGGTTCTTTATACTACTAGAAGATTGTTTCTCAAAAAATCCTTGAAGAATTTGAAGTGTGAAAAAACATCACTTTTATACTTGAGAAAATAAACCCAAGTACGCCTCAAGAAATTATTAATAAATGTAAGTGTATACTTAGCTCCATTGAAAGATGGGGTAGGAAAAACTATCAAGTCACTATGCACAAGCTCAAGTGATAAAGAATCTCTCTTAGAAAAATTCTTAGGAAAAGATCTTGGTGTTGTTTCCTAATGCACAACCACGACAAACTCCCTTAAGACAAGAAACTCTAGGAAGACCATCTACCATACCATGAGTGCTCAACTCCTTCAAATATCTATAATTGAGATGTCCAAATATTTCATGCCAAAACTTACTCTCTGAATCTGCATGAGAAACCAATCTTGTCCCTATAGAAGAAGTGTCATCAAAACCCTCAAAGTGATATAGTCTAGAACTATGATCAACAATACCTTGAGAAACCAATGAATGAGGCTCCAACAAAGTTCATACTTCTTCTCCATGTGGTGTAAAATTCGTTGTTTTTCCTTGACTAGAATGAAAAATTTGATATACATAAAGCAAATTTGTAGTGATGTTAGGAACATATAGTGCATCTTGGATACTGCCACCATCAAGTTGTATATCACCTTTTCCTTTAACAGAAAGAAAGGAAGAATCTCCAACCTCAATTTTTGAAGTATAACTCAAACCTAGAGAAATAAAATACTCCTTGGAAGAAGTCATGTGATGAGAAGCACTAGAATCTATAACCCAACTGTCTACAAGTGGTGACTAAGATCTCCCAACAACATTAAGTGTTTTTCCATGTTGATTAGAAGGAGGTGGAGTGGAGATAGAAATTTTGTGTTTCTTGACTACATCCTCTAAGGATTGCATTCGCTTATAACACCTATGTTCTTCATGATTACTACCCCCACAAAAAGAGCATGAACGGCTAGACTTATTCTTGGATTTAGAAGACTCCTTGGGTTTTGAGTTTTTCTTTGGGTTTAGGAATTTTTGAGATGGAGAAGGTGTGGATTTAGTTTTACTATTTGGTTTTCTCTTGCCCTTAGGATTAGATGCAACTAATGCATTTTTAGAGGTGGAAGACTCAAGGTGAGACAATTTGGATTCTTCCTAGTAAGTCTTTCAAAAATGTTTCTAAGTTATGCATTTTTAATGTGTCACCTAAGGCATCCATTATAGAGAAAAAGGAAGAAACAAAAATTTGGAATGGTCCTCTCAACTTGGATAGAATCAAGTAAACAAACTCTTCATCTTTCTAATCTCTTCCACTCCCATTCAACTGTGTCAAAAAATGCTTGAACTTGGTAAGATAATCTATAATTGTTGGAAAATCTTCAAGATTAAGAGATGTGATCTCAATATCAAGTTGCATGGCTCTCATATGATCCACCTTACCAAATAAATGCTCCAATTTCTCAAAATTTTTGAAAGGAGAGTCACATTTTTCCAAATGAAACAAAATAATGTCACTTACATAAGTTCCTATAAAACCCATACACTCATAAAATTTGTACTTGGTACTAAAATTTCTCATATTCTCTAGTGAACACTTGGTTGTTCTAAATAAGTTAAAGCCCATAATCCTTTCCGCTTAATTATTGTTTCCATTCTTGGTTTCCATGTATGGTAATTTTGTGTTATTAATGTCTCAACATGATGTAATGCATAAGTAGATGCCATCCTCAAAAAATCACCAAAATAAATGCAAGGACCACGCAATACAACAAAAGCCCCAAGTAATGTAACAAGATCCCCCATATTTTGGCACTTTATAATGAGTGCATGTTACAATATAGAACTTTATAATTATAGTGAGATTCTCAAAATAAATATTTCCAATGGAAAGATTATGAAATAACAAGAACTTTGGCAAAAAATATTCAAAACCGAGTTACCGATCAAAAGTTACAAGTTTTTCAATATTATGCTATACTATTTATTTTAGTTGCCAATAAAACAAAATAAAATGCTCTTGCCTTCACCACACAAAAAAATGAACTCGTCATCCTAGTACCCTGCTAAAAGAGGGAAGAACCAAAATATTTTTGCACGCAACCCGAAAATGCTGCAAAAAGTGATTTCCTTAGTTTCTTTCCTATCTGGTGTGAATCCCGAAGTGAACCAAAGTGCATTTGTCTATAACCACCAAAAAAAAAAAAATGACGCCTCCGAAATGGCCGAGTTTGATCAATCTTAGGGTTTTCACACCTTCCAGATCTAATGGTGGCCTTTGTTTTTCATAAAAATGCATGCAATAACAAAATACAGACAAATCTTGAATATATGACTATACAAAAAAATTCTTGCAAAATGAAACTTACAGACGGATGTCAACAGCAATCTCTTGCTTTGATACCATAAAAGGAATGATAACTAGATTGTACCAAGACAAGAATAGTGATGCTAATCAAACACCTCAATCAATAAGATAAAATCAATTTACTAGAATAATTTTACATAAAACCTTTGCAAACAAATGAGCAACAATATCATATATTATCATGGAACTCAATGAAATATAATGAGAATGGGGCTTGCTTATATAGGCAATGAATAACAATCTAAGAACCAATCATGGTCATAGATCAAGCTATGAATCAAGGAAATAACTAGTCATCAAAGAACTAGTCAAGACCATAGATTTAGGAGTGAACTAGACATCAAGGATCTAGTCAATACCATAGATCAAGGAAATAACTATACCTAATAACTAGATAATATCCCCCTAATATCTAAATAAATAAAAATTAATATCCACACACATAAGTGGGTGAAGATAAATACAATAAAGGTAAATAAAGTACCTAGGCAAACATGAGCTAAGGTAAATACCTACTCTAATAAGGAATGGGTGGGTTTTCTTCATGTAGACAATAAATGCCTAGCTCTACTTCCTCTATCTCCCTGTATGGGTCATAGCCATGCCTTTTATGGGCCCAATCATCAAGTGTTAGATCTAGAATATTCCCAACTTTAGTATCCACTTCACAGGTCTCTAAGCAATCATCCTGTTCAAATACTACATAATTGGCATTTATTGGGCTTGGCACATGGGGATCAATATGAAAGTGTGCAATTGGCTTTGAGTTGAGTGTAGCCTTAACTCCATATCTTGTATTGAATAACATGTGGATCCCATCTACTGATAAGTACCCACCAATTTTGTCCATGAAATCTCTCGATAGGAACAAGGTGAAAAGCGGTGGTAAATCAATTATAGATACATCCTGTAGGATTGTAACATTTGGGCATGCATGTAGTGTGAGGCTCAATCCTTTGATCACCCCAATTATCCCTACTACTATCACATCTAACTTTACCACTCCTTTAGATACTTGTTCAAACTCTAGACCTAAACGATCAACAATCTACTTAGGCATTATAGATCTACTTTCCCATGAATCAATCATATAGTTATGCACTTCCCAATAATCAAGTACACATAGAACAAGTGGGGCTTTGGATTTTTACTCGGCTGACCTCCCTCTTGCTGCACCTGTATTAGTGAGCACCTTTTCTTGATTTTTGATGGCTCGTTAGAGATGAACCAATTTTCCATGGCTGCTTGCAACAAATCCCACTTTCCTAAAATTCCCACATGGAAATACTTGACATTGGTCTTCTTCATTTGATCAATAATGTTAAAATAAGAAGGGTTATCTTTGTGTTTCCCCTTACTTGGCACTACCTTTTCTGGCACCTGAATTGGAACTTGTGTCGTTACAATTGGTACCCTAGATTGATTATGCACATTCGGGGATGCTACAGGCGGGTGCCTAAGGATGATTTTGTGTTTTTGGAGCTGCATTTGGTCTTCTAACTCCTTGAGGTGTGGAAGTGGTTTGAGAAATAACTGGATTAGATGGATTCCCCTCCTTTATGTTCCTTTTCTTTGATCTTGTGTCATCTGCTACACCATGGAAATGAGGTTTATTGACTCCACAAAATTCTTATGTTTTCCAATTAACTAGTGTGGTTTTAGTGTAAGGTACCTCTTGTGAACTTTCTTGCTGTTGATTATATTCTTGACTCACCTTTTGAGATACGCCAACGGTTTGCACCACTAACGCTTGATTTGATGGATCCTGGAAGTATATTTTTTGATCATAAGGTTGTCCATATGGAGGGTACCATTCATACTCATGTGCCATGTTGTTCTGGATTGGAACTAGAGCCCTTGATGTTGGTGTTGCATTGGGATTATAGGGCTGAAATTTTTTGGCAGTAGGAGGTTGCCCTTGATTCTGATTGGCAGCTTGAATAGGTGGTTTATTTTTTTGATATGGGGACCTAGCCGATCTTTGGGGTTGAATAACTCTGAAATTTTGGGCATGTTGCCTCTTGAGCACTACTAACTCATTCCCAAAGGTTTGATGCCCATAGAATACTTCTTGTAACACTTTCTTTAGTTCCTGAAATTCAAGTGAATTTCCCAAATAAGTGAAAGCCTCACTATTGCTCTAATTTTTAGGGACCAGGACGGGGATATTTCAGGTGCTTGACTAGTAGAGGGATTCCCAATTCTAGATATAGTGGTATAGGTGGCCTAGGTGCAAGATTTATTGCTTGAATCAAATAGTTCTCTACTCTGATAGCTATGTCATAGGCCCTTGGCAGTGTTGTTCCTCCCATTGATTGTATCATTATAGCTATGTTGGAACTTAGAGCCCTCAAAAAGTAGAGGAACACACCTTCCATTGCTGGCCTCATGATAATCAAAATTCAATCCGATGTCCACTAGAATCGAAATTTGAAATCAACCATTTTCTCATTAGGATCCCTCTTGATCATTTTCAATTGTTCGAATAAAGAAAGATTGTCTACCATTTCTCTGAACTAGTTACAAAGGGTTGTGTATATTTGATCCCATTTTGTAATTGACCCCACTTTTAAGCTCCTAGACCACTACAAATCCTTTCCCTTGAAAGAGGAAGCCAATAGTTTGACTATAACATTTACTTCATTGATTTCATGAATGGTACAAATATTCATGATATCTTTAATATTGTCATCAAGAGTTGTGTGGTTTTCCCCACATATGTAAGGGATATTTTTAATGCTACAATTGGAATAGGGTTTTGGGCATTAAGGGAAAGTGAACTATTTCCGGTGAAGTTGACATAGGGATTCAAAGTGGTCCTTGTGGGGGTTGTAAGTGTGCCATTCTAATCGGTCTTACGACTCTCGGTTGATTTAAGAAAAGGTCTACCCAACGGAGGTGTTTATAAGGTCCTATTAGGTGGAGATGGTGATATTTTTGGTCTTCTTCCTCTCCTTCCTCTTCCTAGTGATAATTATAAATACTCAAAAACACCTTCTTCTCTAGTCCTTGAATGAGTTTGGATCCTTCTCATGTACTTGGGAAACTTGGGCTGCTACATCATTGAGTTCTACTCTTGGAGTTACTAGATGTGTTGGGGATGAGCCTCCAAAGACTAAAAATTTACCAAGTCACACACCTAAAATTGACAAAAATGAAAATGGAAACTTTGAAGGACCTGGGTGTTAATTTTTGGGGGTTAAAACTTGGTTAAAGACTAGAAATCTCTGATTAAAAAGAAGAGAACTTCAAAATTGAAAGTCTCGAAAATCAAGTAAGAGGAACTCGAAAAACATGCAATCTTCGAAGTCTAAATTTTCGAAGGTCCAATCTCAAAACCCAAAAGTTATGAAAACCTCAAAGGTCTCAAATTGGAAAACATTTGAAATCCAAAATGTCTGAATTTTGAAATTAGAAAAGGTCCGAAATTCCAAAATTTGAAAAGGTCCAAAATTTTGAAACCCAAAATTATTAAATGTCAAAATCCCCAAAATATTGAAAATACATTTTTTGAAAATCTGAGAATACCCTTTTGAAATTGAGCCCTTCATCTATCTACTAGTGAAATTATGATTTTTATTACTCATGTTAAACCTCTAAAAATTGATTTCGGAACTCTGCTGTGTGCTAAAAAGCTTGAATTGAAAATCTTCAATTTTTTAGATCTAAATTTCTTGAAATGACTTCCTGGTCCCATTGGGCATGCCAAAACTCATTAAGGAAAAATCACATCACCTTTGAATGCTTGTAATTAAATGGTTGGGCAGTCATTGTGATTTTTCAAACATGGAGCTATCCCAAAGTGTGAAACTTTACAATCGTATATCTCTCCAGAGAAGGCCAAATTCCTATCCTAACCTATTTCTAACTACTCCAAAGTGCAGAGGATGGAAAAATATAACCCTACACTAATGTTTTCCAAGGGGCACATGGATAGAGAAAATGCATGAAAATTAAAACCTACTCTAAGGGAAGGTGATGCACCAAGGAGTGTTGGACAACCTACACAATAAACATATCACTACCAAAACCTTGTAATGAAAGTCTAACAAGGTGCACAATAACTTTACATGTAATGAAAGACCAAAACGATGCAATAAAACACAAAGAGGGTTGTAAAAATCCACATATCTATTTTTATTTCTCCAACAAGTTAATACAATACATTGCATTTAGGGTCAAAAGCAAATATTTTACATTACAATGTTTGATAGAGAGGTTTTAAGCTCCACAAATTTACAAAAAGAAGGGAGGGGCTAATGCAAGGTGTCCAACCTTTTGAAAATGAGCCCCTCCTTACAATTTATAGAAGGAATTTAGCAAGAAGAGAGAAATTTGAGTTTTTAAGGGTAAATGGAACACCATTATTGTTTGCATCATTCTATTGTGCTACCTAGGTCTCAAGTACTTAGTCTCCATGCTTGAAAATTTGGGGGCCATTATCCTTTGATAAAACCTTCACCTACCCCATATTATTCATTGTTCCTCAATTTCGAGGTCCAAAACCTCTTAAATTCCACTTTTCATGACCTCATGTCATAGATCTCCTTTTCCCCTTTCCATTAACTGGTATTTCATATAAATATGAGCTCACCGGGCTCAAGTTATGTCCATCTCTGTGAAGGGGGTGTTTTAGTGTATGGGGTTACATGGTTGTATTGCTTAGCCAACTTGGTGAGCTAGGAATCGAGCCCCCTTTGATTTCTTCATGACAACCTCCACATTCCTCACTCCCTACCTCGGGGGGCTCTATCTCATGGATACCCCACCGACCTTCACATTTACCCTTTCAAGCTTCCCAAACTCCAATCATACATCGGTAAGCCTTTTTGTCCAATGAAGGACCTATGATGAGCTACTCCATTTTACCCACTAAGTTTTATGTCCTCTACATGACACATGTCATGGCCGAACCATGTTATATTGATTTGTTGGCTCAACTACTCATTGAGGCTCCTCTCGCATTGGATGTGAATAACTACCCCCTCGATCCATTATTATTCTCTACATGCCCATGACCACTTGGTATACATTTCCATTTCCTCGTGCTCGCTCCTCGGGTTCCCCGAAATGCCTCAACCAAATATGAGCTTCGTGATCCCTAATTTTCTCACCACGTTTAACCTTTACACTTCGAATCACTCGACCAATGCTTCCCTTGGCTCATCCACCGAGCCAATCCCATGTGGCACATGACTCGAGCTCCACCTAAATCCATGGAATAACTTCTGATGACCTAGTGGCTTGGGACATTGTCAACAACCCGACAACTTCGCTTCGAGCCATCAACTTTTCAGCCTTGTGAACTTCAGATTTTTTGAGTTTAGAGGGGTGAGATTTTTCATTTTGAAGGATTTTACACTATTCATTGTTGGCCAAGTTCAAAGAATTCAAAATGCATTTTTTCGAAACTCTGACTTTTACCAACATTGACTAGGTTTTGGATCGTTAACCCCTAAAATTTCAAGTTTTTAAAACTTTTGTTTTCAAATTTTTTTCTCCCTTTTTGTTTGGCATGATGAGATCTATGAAATACAACATCTCTAAAGTCTAATAATTTCAAACTTGAGTCTATTTCGACACCGATCGTGATTTTTCTCCCGATATTCTGCATGCATGCATCACGAACGATTCCAATAGAGAGCTACTACCGGCGCATCGCTGAGCATTCTCGTTTGTTGATGGGTTACCCCTATTACTTCACCACTCAAACATTCCACAAGACCCACCGATCCATATAACACTCCATTGTGAACCTCAAATTCATCCCTCTCCCATTTTTTTAGGCCTTTCATTTTTGGTGACACCTATAAGTTGGCTCATTCAAGCCCTTCTATATTACCTCATCAAGTAACGAGCCTCCATTCATGCACCTCCAAGATGTCTGTGAGCTCAATCATTTACTTGGCTTGATTCTCTGCTAGTCATCTTGACGTGAAGCCGAGGTCCCTAAAATCCTCCTGAATTGAACTGACCTAGCTCATTGCGAAGCTTATTTACAAGCTTGATTTCCTAAACTATTCTTTCTATGTGATCCATGATCACTTCAAACATGATGGTTTCATTTTTTTTTGTCGGCTCACTACCAATCTATCCTCGATCCTTTCACCTTGCATTGACCCTCACATGCGATCATTTTTTTCCATATATACATGCATTGTTTGAGATTTTGAACTCGTCTTGTTCCTCTATCCACTTGATCCAAATCATGATATTTATCCTCACCTGCATTGTATCTCTGTCTCATGGATCCTTCAATTGGTGAAACCACCGATGTCCTTCGAGTTTCCTATTTTTAACTTGGCTTTATGTAGTTCCCTCACGATGCCTTTCCACCTTTGATGCTAAGTTCCAAACCATCCCTAGTGGTCTTACATTTTGGATTCATCCACGATGTGCTCCTAACCTACCCTTCGAGTCACATCCATGAGCCAATAGCTCACCCTACAAAGGCTGCCAAGCCCTTTTCATGGCCATCCAATCCCCCTTGAACCCGACCGAGTTGGCCGAGTCATCACTCCAACCAAGCCAATCCCATTCTTCCTCTGGTTATTCTCGTGAGCTCGACATCGATCTCACTTCAACAAGCTCACTAATCCTACATGTAATCGCCAAATCTAGTATGACCGAGCCATTTCGTGGTTAGCCTACTTGATCACCTACTCACCACATCAACCAATGATGCTTGATTTAGCCGAGCTCGGGAGCTTGGCCCTCCTACATATGCACTGCTCCTTTCTTGACTCGGCATACTAGAGCTCCCTCCGACATGTGACTTAGCCACTCTCTCGAACTTCTCATCAAGAATCTTGGTGAGCTACTCATCAAGCATCTCAAGAACTATTTTTTTAAGGTCAATGGCCTTGTGAGCCTCCTTTTGTAAATTTTTCCCCGAATGGAAGATTTTGAGATTTTTCAAAAACTTCAAGCCGGGAGGCTAAGGGAAGATATTGTGATGCCCCGAAAGCCTTTTTTTTCATTTTTTTCCCATCTTGGACCAAATGTGAGCCCACCAAGGCCTGGTCCCCAACATTAAGAAAATCTAATTTTTCAAGACCAAAATGAGTAAAAAATTTCAACTAATTTTAACACCCCCAAAATTATCTAAACTCGTCCCCAAGATACCGAAAACCACCAGTAAGCCAATATCACCCTTAGGTGCCCTATTCAAGGCTTGGGTCTCGCTTACCTCATGTTGTCCATTTTTCCTAAGGGGAAAATGGATAACATGGTTCATTTATTAGCCACTTTATTCTTCAAGAATCGTATCATATGCTCATTATGAAATTGGCCACTTTCAAAGATCCTATTCTTAACGTTCAATTGATTGACATCCTCACATTTTTTTCTAGTTTCAATCACTGGCCCTCACCGATATTCAATTGAATATCCCTTTCATATACAATCACACAAAATATTTGTTGGATATATTCTTTCAACATTTGTGGAATATGGAAACCCATTTTATCCTTCCCTTTAGTCATAGTAGAAATCCCACTTTGGTAGTGAGGTCTTCCAGGGATGACAACAACTTCTTCACTAGAAATCTTGTTAGTATCCCCTTTATCCCCTTTAATCTTCATAACATGGGCTTGAGACTTTTCCCGTTGCATTTTTATCACTTAGTACACCATTATCATTCAACATTGTGGTAAACAATTTGAAAAGAGGTCCTAAATGGAACCAAAATGTAGTCTTATTTTCTCACTCAACAACCCTAGACATGCTTTGGCACATCACTCAGATAGATATGAGCACTCACCCAAAGCACGTAAAGGTACCAGGTCCCTCTTTGTTACTATCTTACTAGGGTGTTAGCATGCATATTCATAATAACCAATCTCAAAGTGCATATCCCATTCTAACAATCAGATCCATGAACTCAATTTGGAAACACACATAATAATTAAACATACAGATCACATAAGGATTAATACCAAATTCACCATATAATAACCATGAGAAGAAACATCAACAATAAATATCCAACCATAATGATCCATTGTATTAAATCATGACAAACCAATAGCTGAATACATACATAACACTCATAAGTCATGTGCGCTAATAAATCAACAACATTACTCTATTATACACAACATACATTCATCACTTAAAACAATGCAAATCAATACATATATATATAGGGGTGGGGACTTTCCCTTCACCACCCATGCACTCTCAAAATAGGTTGCATGCTCAAAATAGCCATGCGCCACTACAAGGATAACTAAGGAAGCATGCAAGCTCTGCCTAATAATAGATCATCTATAGTTAACTCTAGATCTAATCCTATTATTAGCTCCCATGCTTCAGTTCAAACTACAAGTTCCTTCCTCCAAAAATAGACTCTTCTTGATTGCAAAATTCCCTTCATGTTACACACTCCATGTCTATATTCATCCCAACACCCAAAAAGTGACTAAGTCATCTGCCTTCCTGTAGTGATCCTTACGTGCTCTTCGTTCCATCTCCTACGTGAAAACTATGTCATCTAGTGTGTTCATCTTGTTCACTACTCCACGTGTTTCCTCTCGTAGCACTTCCCATGCATGTATTTCCAACACTTAGTTATTTTTGGTTCTCAACACTCGGGGTCATATTCTCTTCAAATTCCTCTTCCTTATCCTCGATGGTTTGGGGTAGGATTTGCACATAATTATTCCTCTTATGCCCTCCTAATTTCTTGGTAATAACCAACCTCCCATTTTTGAAAAGAACAAGATGAGATCTTGGAAAATGGGATCCTTAAATTTTCCATTTTGGAAATATCTCACCATAGCTTCCAAAGACATAAATAAGTAAAAAGGGATTCCCATAAGCTTGTAGTGGTAGAAATGAATCAATAAAGAAATTTTGTGGCATAAATGATTTAAATAAGTTTAAATGTGGGCCTGAATCTATAGGCATATAAATACGAGTATAGCTCAATCACCTCCAAAATACATGATGGGGACCATAGTTCAAAAAATTAAGGACATTATAGGACTCCATATAATGCATCTAATAAATAGGAGGCCATAAAAAAAGGTTTCTTGTGATCTACGAAGTTGGCTCATTGGGAAACCAAATTGGAGGTGTCTACCTTCCCTAGAGATGAATTTTTTTGTTCATCTATGACCATTGTAAGTAGGAGAATCCATGTTACATAAAAATTTACAATGGAACGGTTTCCATATAATTTAATCATTAGGGCCATGCCTATGTAGACTCCATGTCTAAATTTTTGAATTAGGATGTCATTTAGGTGAGGATCATCCCTATTATCAATTGGGTCCTTGGCCCAACTATCTAAAATGATCCTTACTTGTTGTCTTTCCATCCAACATTTAATTATGGTTGAGTTATAAAGTCTGACGACATTTGGTAATCTTTAATAAGCTTTGAAGGCATACATGATGAAGAAAGCTACTTTATTGGTCTCAAATTTGGAAAACAAGACCCAATTCTTAGCCTTTACATGAATAAGAAGAAAATAAAGTAATTATGGACATGGAAATGCCTGAGGCTTAGTTGTAATTAGGTGGAGGTCAAAATTTTTAATACCCTATTGTCATTTTCCCTCTATTCTTCATCGAATGACATCTCTCCTTCATACATGGCATATATGTTGAGTCTTTCTCTCTAGATCATTGAGAAAATGATTGAATAATGCTGAAATTCATGGTCCATGGAATTTGAATCGAACATAGTGTTTTGGATCACTATGGTGTATAAATAAGAATAGAGGAATGTATCCATGTTAGAAGGTCCTGTTTGTCCCACCATGAATGAAGATTAATGGCTTGCAACATCCGCAATGGATCCTTCAAATAAACTACTTGGAAAAAGTGGAAAACCTAGATCAAACTTCACATAAAACTTTGTAATTTGAAGGCTTAAATGAAATTTCTTGGTTAACATGTATAATTTAGGAAATATTTTATATAAAATGGTGTGCTCCATATAAATGGTGCATAGTGTATGACTTGATGATTTCTCCCATAGAGAAAGTTACTTTTTGAATTGATGATCCTTTTGAATGTGGACTTTACACCTATGCAACCTAGGATAAATCATAACCGCTGTCAAAGCTTAATTATCCTTCTAGAACCTTAAAACCACGTGTACAACCTATGGAATGCCACATGTAATGACATGTAAGATGTTATGTGTATTATTGGAATTGGATCACCTTTACAATTGGTTACATGTATTTGACCTTTCTATACCTTTGACTTCCTTTAACCTTTTTTTGCACTTGGAATTGTGATTTAATTTTCTTTGAAGTACGATCTACGAGGACTCGAAATCTTGCTACTCGCACTTAAAAATTCCTTTGAATACTCACACTTGGAAGTGTGAGATTTATTATTTTTAAATACTCACACTTGAACTCTTGAAATTTGGGGTGTGAGTTCTCGCTCATTGAAATGAAGGAAAAGTTAAATCTTTAATTAGAAAAAAATTCAAAATTTTGAAGTGTGAGACTTTCAACAAGTGCAAGTGTGAAAAATTAAAAAGTGTGAGTGTGAGAGAAAATAAATAATCAAGTGTGAGCGCTCATACTTAGGAAGTGCAAGTACCATTATTTTTAAGTGTGATTGTTATTTAATAACTAAGTAATAAACTAAGTATATTACTTAGTTATAGTAATTTAATCAAGTACACACACTAAAATTTATAGAATAACATAGTTCCACTTAAAGTTTATTCTTAACCCAAAGAAAAAATAATTCCAATCCACTGGCTTGTATAAACCATAGAGAGGGTCCCTATCTAAATAAAATATAATTATTTTCTAAGGTGGGGGAGTTATGCAATAACAAATTGTGACTCAATGGGGGAAATACCCTATGTATTTAGAAGCTAAAACTGGTTTTTCAAGAATGCAAGTAAAATAGTATGAATTCAAGTTCAGCATCTATAATGCCATTATACCTTCAAAGAAATAAATACTTTAATCATCCTAAGTTACATAATAAGTCTAAAATCATGAAGAAAGAGAGATAAGTGTGTGTAAATGAATTTATCAACCACATTTTTGCTTGAAATTGTAGTTAGCTTAGATAAGAATCTTATTTGATTACTAAAGACTAGTTTTTCTCTATTTCTTCTTTATTTTTGGGATGGCTCAAAAGGGGTGGAAAAATTATACATTTCTTTGTTACCATCTAGGAATTCATATCCCCAATAGATATTCCTATGGTTTTTATCCATTGCTAATCAAGTGTTCATAACCCTGATGGAGGTTTCTAGAACCGCCTTTCAAAGAATTTTTTTATGCTTCTACAACTTTGGATTATTTCTTCTCAAGGTTGGGGAACCGGGTAGCAAATTTAAGGATTTGTCAAGTTAGATCAGCTAGGCATTATCCTTTGACAACAAGCAAGATCAAGCATAACATCTTTAGTGTTTACATCATTTTATTGTGGAGCTCAACCTTTTCAAGAGTTAGACCCTTTCTAAAATTCACTTAACATTTTAGGAAATATATTTTTCTTAAGGATGGCTTGAATAAAAGATGTAAAACTTCACTTTTAGACTCTTTTAAGAGCATTTCATACTAACAAAGTTCAAAAATTCTAAAAATAAAGGGAATTCCCTCAAGATAGAGTATATTTTCTTTCACGTAAAGGGAAGATATTATCAAAGTGTTCTAATTCATATTCAATTGATTTCAACTTTGGTTCACTACCTGGTATTATGCAATTCAAAACAATGATCTTAATAATGCCCAAACTGGTTTCAAAGAAGTGTTCAATGCTGATCCTACCTCTATGATCAATGTGTTTCGGTGTGAAACATGATATAAATGAAAAACTGATTTGGGTTCTTAATAAAGAAGTGTTTTGTATGATTCTCGGTTTGGTCTCGACTTCAAGACAAATAAATTTTCAAGGAATGTAGAGCTGGTTTCTAATGAATATTACTCATGTTTTTAGTTCAAAAATTCAACTTATTTTACATAGTTCAAAAAATTTATTTCAAACGATTTTCTACATATTTTGGGAGTTTCTCATTGTGAGGAGAATATATTAAGTCTGGGGAAAAACACCAACAACAATAACATATAGAAATTAAGAAAACATGGAAACTAATCTAATTTATTGTTTGATCATTTGATAGGGACTTAGGAGGGATTTATAGAGAAGTAATGCTTTATGAATTTCCCATTGGTGGTAGCATCATCTCATTCCACCGCAGATCCTTCAATTTAAAGGTATTTTTACCCATAGTTTTAGCTATTTGGTAGGGTACGATCCATAGTGGTGTGAATTTGTCATATTGAACCTTTTTCTCATGGGCTTTGTCCTATAGAAGCACCAGATCTAAGATTTTGAATTTCTTAACCTTAGCTCTTTTATCAAAACACCTTTCAAAAATATCTTGGTGCTTGTTGAAACTTTATAATGCTTTATCCCTCACATCTTCCATTCAAAGGATGTTCGGGATCTTTGCTTATACCTTGTCATCGTTTTCCATGTATTCTTGTAAAAACTCATTAGTTGGAAACCTAAGGGTAATTAGGAATACATGTTACTTCCTTATACCAATGGGAATGTTGAACATTTAAAAATTTTCTTATACCTTATCATGCCAATGTATAATGCATATTTAAGTAAAGAGTTTCACTCTCTTGGCCTTTTGTCTGTTGAGTTTTTGATGACATTGCTCAAATTTTTGTTTGTTGACTCAATCATTCCATTGCCTTAAGGATAATAATTTGATGCAAATTTTATGATTATCTTATTATCATAGCCCCATTCGGTGAATTATGTAAAGGCAAAGGATGGTCCATTATCACATATAAGGGAAAAAGGGTACCTAGACCTGGTTATAGTGTTTTCATCCAATAATTGAATATAATCACTTGTCTTACAATTTTTGGCAGCTACAACTTCAAGTACATCTTGTGAAATAATTAGTGGCATTCAACACATGTTTATGGCCTACCAAATAGTTTGGGTTAATGACCACAATGAAATCTAACCCCCACTTTGTGCAAATAGTTTGGTCGCAATTACTAGTTGAAGTGGCATGGTTGCACGTGTCTCCCTATTAGTGAAGCTTTGACATTGATGGAAACTTATTACATGGGCATGGAAATATTTGAACATAGTTGGCTAATAATATCCATCCTTCGAATATCATGGGAAGTTTCTCTTCCCGATGGATGACTGTTTCAAGCCTTTCATGAAAATTGTGCATGATATCTACAAATTCTTCCTTAGAAACACATCGTAAGTAGATGGCTTTATAATTATTTCTAAACAATACACCATTTTTAATCATGAAATGGGATGCTTTCAGCATTAATTTTCTTTTTTTTCTTCTTAACTCATGGGGTAAGTGTCATATAGTAGATAATGAATGATGTGGTTATACCATTTATTCTTTTGCATGTTTCCTTCCTCCACTTGCATTACTTCAATCCTCATATCAATATTGGTGATAATTTTTCCAAGCCTTGAACTCTTACCATCTTGGTAGGTTTGATTTCCAAATCAAATTCATGTAGCTTTGTCATCCATTTTACTCTTATTTCTCCTAGCTCATTCTATCCTAACATCAACTTAATGGTTGGATCTATAACAATGACATGTAATTTATTCCTAATAATGTAATGTATGAAGTTCTTATCAGCCTTGACTATTGTAAATGCGTGTTTATCCATCATGGAGTAATTGATTTTATAATCTTTCAAATTAGTACTCATGAATGCAATAGGATGTTCACTTTATCTTCTTATTTATGAGTTAGCATAATAACAATGGTGTGATCAAAAGCACATGAATACAAATAGAAGTCATTGGTGAAGTTTGGGTTGATTAGAATAGGAGAATGAGATATTTATTCATTAATGTCTTGGTAATAATTCTTAGCATCAATTTTCCATTCAATATTAACATCCTTATTTAGCATAGCATTCGGTGGCCTAACAATTTTAGCAAAGCCAAAGATGAATTTCCTTACAAAATTAACATTTCCAAAAAATATTTCAATTCCTTCCTACTATTAGGTGGTTTGATTTTGGAAATGTTATTAACTCTATCTAGTTTGATAGATATAACTTCCTTCATGAGGATATGGCCCAACAATTTACCTTTTGTAATGCAAAATATGCTCTTTTTGGATTTGTTAAAAACTTTTGGTAGGTGCCCCATGTGGTTCCAACCTATTTTTAGAGAACACACTTAGGTCACCCATATAAATGATAATTAATTTTCCATTCAAACCTTGAAAAAAATGATCCATGACTCTCTAGAACATTGCTCCTACATTAATGAAACCAAATGACATCCTATTATTGGAAAACATTCCCCACTTACTTTGGTGAAAGTAGACTTTATCTTGTTTTCCTTATTTACCAACACTTAGTTGTATTTTGAAAAACCATCAAGGAAAGACATCATCTTAGACCCACTTAATATATTTGTAACTTCATCTAGAGAGGGAAGAGGACCATTGTCCTTTTTAGAGGCCACGTTCAAGTTTATGAAATCTACACATAGTCTTATCTCTCCACTCTATTTTTGAAATGAAACCAAACTAGCCACCTAAGTTGAGTGTCTTATGGGAAAGATTATATGGACATCTAGTAATTTGTTTACTTCTTTATAAATCAAAGGCTTAAGGACTAGGTTGACATGTCTTTTCCTATACCTAAAATTTTTATGTTTCTCTACAAATGGTATGGTGTGGGTGATAACTCGGGATAAAAATCTTTATGTCATCATAAGACCATGCTATAATATCTATTTAATTCTTTATGAGAGATAATTTTGTGATTTTTTCTCATTAGTAAAGGATAGGCCTATGTTCACAAATTGGGATGTTACTTTGTGTCAAGGTTCACTTGGGTATAATCTTTGTCATTAGCCTTGGGTTTAATAGTGTTCTGAATATATTGATCCGGATCAAACATCCTTTTAAGGGTTATCATGCCCTTGGGGATTCTATTTTCTTTTAGATTTATGATGCCATCGTCGGTTAAATCATCAACATCCTTATCATATATGATTTGGGATTCAAAAACATTTGAGCTATTTAGGAATTAGAGGATTTTATGATCATCACTAACTAACTCGAAATTAATCTATGTTGTTTGGTACCAAAGGAGTGGGAATTAATTCCACCAAAATATTTTATTTCTTCATCTCCTAAGTGATTGCAAGAATAGTGATTAAGCTAAATGTGGAATTTATGCCTAATTTGATGCTATTGTAACAATAAAATAAATATACAATGAAGTACATGAATTAACCAAAGCAAACTAAGCAATAAAATGTGAAACCCTAGTTGTAAAGAGGAGAATAAGGTACTTAGATGATTCACAATAAATTTTGAACTATACCAAAGTGATGACCAAATGAACAAAGTAGTAGGAGCGTCACACAAAGACCTAGAAAAATGTAGATATGGATAGGTAGTCTAGACTGGGTACCTGGAGAGGGACAGGGGGACCTGTATACACCCTAGGCTTGTTTCTAGGTGCCTGGGTCTACGGAAAATATCAGAAAACCTCCTCTGAGGTATCATAAGGTGTTCAACTTTTTCCACCTTTGGTTTCTCTGAGGTCACCAAGATTGCCGAGGTCGTTGTAAACCTGCAATGAAATATGAACCTGCAAAACCCTCAAATAGACATCAAATCCTAAAAAGAAAGATGCAAATGAGGGGTCGGACTATCCTCAATTTTCACAATGGTGAACTTACAACTAAGTGCTACACTACATCTTAGACCCAATGTATTTCTATGTGTGTGTGTGTGGAATTTTTCCTAGGTGGCTCTCGTGCGAGTCAAACTTGAAAGCAAGAAATTAGATAAATGTAAAGAAATTTAATAGATGTGTGCATGGAATAGAATGAAATCCCTCTTATGAGGTGTATGTAGAATAACCATCCCTTGTGTCCCTTGTGATGGTGCTTTAGAAGGATCCAATGAATCTCTTAGATTCTTTATGGATGCAACCTTAGGTGGTGATAGCTAATGCTTAGTGCTTGGGTCCTTTATTATGATTACATAACTTTATATTTATATGATTCATTTACTAGAATTTTTAATTAACCCCGAAAAGGATGAATACTAAAAATATAAGATGATCAAATGGATATAAAGGAATAAAAAGATGTGAACAAAGTATACCGAGGTAGAGAGTTCCTAGAGGGGATGAGGGCACCCAGTGCTAGTGTCCTAGTTGGGTGCTTGTGTCCAGATGATAAAAGATATAGTATAAAAAGGAAGACTAAAAAGTAGTGTTAATACTAAAAGGAACAAAAGAAGAAAAATAAAGGTGGCCAAAGACATGGGTTAGTTAGTACTTTTCTTACTTAGAAATCATATGAATATTATTATGTAATTAGGACTAGATAATCACCCAAAGTGTGTGATTTTGTGTCTACATTCTCCCCCACTTTATGTTGGTGAGTGGAAAGCTCAGAAACATAAATTATATAGAGATGCATACCTGATAACCATGTAGATCGATGATGAAAGCATACCAAAGGACTAGACAAAGTGTGGAGTGATAGAAGTGTGAATCATGGATGCTAAGGAGGAAAAAGTGCAAAAAGTGATGATGAAAATGAACCTAGGGTGGAAACACATGTGTAGATGTTGTGATGTACATGTTGTTGATGTAAATGTTGTTATTGTTATTGTGAATGATGTGGATGATGTTGACTATTGCTTCCCATATGAATGGACCTGCAAAAGAGAATAATGATCAAGTAGTCAAATACACATGTATATGTGTAAAAAGTATGTAAAAATGTTGAAAATGTGAAAAAGGAACATGTGCACCTGATCCATGATGAGAAAAAGAGTGTAGAAAGGATCTTGAAGATGTCAATGAAGGGTGAGTTTTTTTGGGTGATATCACGCCACGAGAATAAGTATAGGGAGGAAAGTATAGTGTCATCCTCCAATCTTTAACCACTTCTAAAATTTGTAGAGCACTCTGAAATGTTGGTTTTTTGGGTGATCCTATGCCATGGCAGAAGTAGTGTAGAGAGGAAAGTTTGGTGTCATCCTCTAACCTTTAACTACTCCATTGGAATGAAAACACCACTATAGATGGTGTGTACTTGTCCTCAATGTAAATTTCCCAATGCTAAAGGACTCTCTGCCCTGTCAAAATCCTTTGTGACATGCCAAAAACTTTGTTGAATTGAAAAATGTTAAAGATCTACCGGTCACTAACATCTAGGAAGGACATCATTGTACTAAGGACCTAAGTCTAATTCTGATCCCTGTCTAAAACTAAAAATTGTGTTATAAAGGTATTGTTATGTGTTGTGTATAACATTGAATGGGGTGATTGATTCACCCATATGATTCCTCCCTTGTTTGGGGTGCATGTGACATTGCTGAAGGAGGATGCAACCCAAAAGAGGACCGACGAGTGTGTTGAAACTGTGCCATGCAGGGGGAAGGGAATGTGCTTGGTAGAAAATAAGGCACACACAAACAAAGTGGATATGAAATAAGTTTTAGTACAATCAAAAATGCATGTAAAATCTGAAATGTAAGCTAAGTAGACAATGTGTAAGCTAAGACACAAATAAAAATGTAAGAAGATAATGTAGACCACAAAAAATGGGTTGCAAATATGGGACACCACTCACGATATCACAAGATAAAAAAGGTCATAGTGGCTACAAGAAAACAAGTGTGCACACAAGAAAAAGGGAAAATACCTCAAAAAATAGCATACAAAGAGCAAGCAATGGCAAAAATTTAATAAATAACCATGGAAATAGATATTCTTGCATAAAAAATGTTGTGCATAAAGCACCTGTTAGCATGTTAGAAAGATAAAAAGGTTTTTAAAGCTTGGATAAGTCGATAAAGTAATGTGATATGAAATAAAAATGAAACAATATTACCTATAGAGTACAAAAGTGGACGCCCCGTGAGCTGTTGTGGGGATCTGGTACTAGGTATTGCACCAATCATCCATGTTGCATGTATAGATCTCAGAGCTGCAATCACAAATAGAAAGGCAAGTGAACGCTCATGTGTGTATGATAAATATAATGACATACAAGATATCTATATAGAATTTGTAAATAGATGAACATGTAACAAGTAAATGTAAGCAAGAGAGTAAATGCAACCAAGATATGCGTATTTTGTGGATGAGGTGGAATGGAATGTAGTGTGAATGATAGGAGCATTGTACCCCCAAGTGGATGTTTATGTATGTAATGAGTTTCATTTATTTATGCCCCCTCGGTAGTCAAGAATTAACTCTAAATGAGAGTGTGTCATTTGGAAATGGTCTAGATGTGTGTAATAGGAAGATGTGATCATTAAAGTCTAAAGTGTAGAGTGTGTGAGTGAGTGATTTAACATGTGAGTATTATGGGGTCCATTTGAGATGTAAACCCTCAAAGCAATCGAATATGGACCACGTAATCTGGAGTGTGTCATAAGGTAATGACTTTACCATGTAGGAGTAGATGTAAGAGAGATGTACTACAAATGTGTATAGTGAGTAATGCACCTAGTGTATGATAGAAGTTGCGAGAGGGACATGTCATGTGTGAATAACGCGTGTTGTGTGAGATGTGTAAATTTTGAAGTATGTAGGTGATGTTATGATAAAGAGGTGTAAATAACACGTGATATGTGAAGAGTATAATGTGTAGCATGGAGTGTATTGTAGTGTAGTGTGTAGTGTGTGAGGTTCATATGTATAGTATGCCCTCAATAGTCAAGTATGAACCATAACACAAGAGTGTATCATTAGGAAATGATGATATGTGCATGTATCAATATGTGTATGGTGAATGTAAAATGCTAGATGGAATATGTGTAAGATGTATGATAGTTGATAATGATAAAAGGTGTGGAGGGGGAAGTGTGATGCCCCCCCAAACATGTGATGATGAGTGTGTTATTCAATGAATGGTGTTTGGAATAGATAGATAGGTGATGGGTGAAGATGATGAAGTGTAATTGATAATGTATAGTTGATGAAAAATGTGTCATATGCAAGACTAGCGATAGATAAAAAAATGTGTGTCTCGTATGAGTGATTATGTAATAGATAGAGATGTTGATGAAGTATGTAATGCGAAGATGAAATGGGGTTATTATTATAAGATCTCCTCAATAATGATGTAAGAACCGCAAGAACACAAGTGTGTCATCAGAAATTAAGGTATGAATGTGTAAAGATAGAGGTGTGATGTGATGAGAGTATAAGATGCGTGTTTATGTCGGAGGGGAGAAATAGGTGCCCTTTCCCCAAGTATGTTGTGATGAGCAGATCAAGTGTAATTGTCTGTAAGATCACCATTTTCTAGATCGAAACCAATTGGGGATTCATTGAGACTTGGTACATAATACTATGAGGTGAATCAAATAACAAACTATTAAGATGTAAGTTATACACACTTATTACATATTATTCATCAAATGAAAGGTATTGGAGGACATTTGTATGCATACCAATGAGTGAGATTTTGAGAATGATTGGGAGATGAATCAATACCTATAGTAATAGTGTTTAATGACATAGGGAAAGTAATAGAAATGTGAGAGGAATCTAGCATGCCCCCAATATAGTCAAGCTAGGATTACCTAAGTGGAAATGGAAAATTATGGGGGTTCATGTAACAAATATTACTAAATGGAACACCCGAAGACCATAGGTGGCCATAATGTGAAAATAGACATGATAAAGATGAGGTGAGTGAGGTGAGGGGATAATTTCATTGATCACTAACCCAAGCCTAGTTAAGTTGTCATGTGTAAAAATAGTATCTGGAGCAAGTATGATCCACCGGAATATGATGCCAATAAGAGTTGTTGATGAAAAGTGTGCATGTGAAAGGAGGTGGCACAGATGTAGACTGTTAGGGAGAGGGTGAAATAGTGTCCAAAGCATAGAAAGACCCCCGATAAAGCATCATGACATTAGTAGGAAGGGTTTTGAATCTGTATTCACCAGGACCATCGGCCACAAAATTTTCATTGAAATAGGAGTCATCTATATCAATAAGAGTGAAATTGAGTTTTCCCAATGTTTCATTAGTAAGTTCAATAGTATCGACTTCGTCATCGAATATTGAGAATCATATATGTAGGAATTTTCATGTTGTATAGATGCATCGAGGATGTTAGCAGTAATGTGGACTAGGATCCTCGATGGTTGGGCCAGCGATAGTGCTAAGCAGAGAAGATATTGTGTGGGAGATGATAGCAATAATGTGAGTAGAAATAGCTAGAATTCTTGTACTAGCAAAGAGAAAACTATAAAGCACTATATTGACCAATGTCATACTTATCAATATTACTATATGGAATATGTTCTAAAGGTGGAATAGGCATAGCAAGATCGGGGTCTACGCGATGTAATTTGAATGCTTCAAATCTGCAATAATAGTATGTTTGTATCCATCGTGTAAGAATTTGACGCATTGGTGTACAATAGATGGAATTGCTTGCATTGCATGAATCCAACACATGTCGAGTAAGATATTAAATTGAAATGAAGCATCTATAATGAATAAGTCTGTGAGGACAGTCTTAGGCCTGACTTGAATATGTAATGAAATAGTTCTTAGGCATGTGTGAGTAGTTAAATCATATCCCCGAATAAGAGTAGAATTCTTAGAAATTAGATTATTGTTAATGCCCAATTGTTTGAGAAGGGAATGAGCACATAGGTTGATGGCTGATCCATTATCAATAAGTACACATTTAATATAGGTGGTGTAGATAATAGCAATGATAAATAAAGGTGCATAAGGATTATCATTAACAAGTGGTGATATGTCATCGCTAGTGAATGATATATCACAAAGAGAGACTGAATGAGGTGTGTGAAGGCCACCAAAGAATTATCACTTTCTATATGAATAGAATGAAGGGAAGCCTCTAATGTTTGATGATAATCAGGCACATTGCGTAATAATTCATAGAGGGAGATTTTGGCCAGTGTATTATTAAGTTGTTCAATGATGTCACATCTCTTAAAAGAAGAAATAGTAGGATGAGTCGAAGAAGTGATAGGTGGTAGAATAGAAATGGATAGAGTCAGGAGGAAAAGTGAGGCAAGTAGTTACTACATTGATATAAGGATTAGTTGTAGGCATAATAAAGTGAGGAGGATGTTGAGTACAAACTTGTATGAAATCAACAACAGTAGTAACCATGCCTAAAACCTTAGTGGGTGTGAAAGAAGGATAAGATGATTGAGTCATGACTTGATAAGGTGAAGAAATTCCTAGAAGCAAGGGTTTGATCGGTCAAAGTTCACCAAAATTATTAAGATAAATGTAGAAATTATGCCTAATATGATGATATTATGATAGTAAAATAAATATGCAATGAAGTACACGAATTAACCAAAGAAAACTAAGCAATAAAAATGTGAAACCCTAGTTGCAAAGAGGAGAAGAAGGTACTTATCTGATTCACAATAAATTATAAATTATACCGAAGTGGTGACCAAATGAATGGAGTGGTAGAAGTATCACACAGAGACCTAGAAAATGTAGATCTGGATAGATAGTTTGGACTAGGGTGCCTGGAGAGGGACAGGGGTGCTCGCGGCACCCTAGGCCTTTTCTATGCACCTAGGTCTCATGGAAAAGCTTAGATAACCTCCTCTAAGGTGTCGTAAGGTGTTCTCATTTATTCTTCTTTATTCATTCCGAGGTCGCACCAAGATCACCGAGGTTGTTGTAAACCTGCAGTGAAATATGAACCTACAAAACCCTCAAATAGATCAAATCTTAAAAAAGAATGATGCAAAATGAGGGGTCAAACTGTCCTCAACTATCACAATGGTGAACTTCTCGATCAAGGATGCACTACATCTCAGATCCAATGTAGTTTTGTGTGTGTGTATGTGTGAAATTGTGACCTAGGTGGCTCTCGTGTGAGTCATACTTGATAGCAAGTAAGTAATTGAATGTAAAGAAATGTAATAGATGTGTGCATGGAATAGAACTTCCTTCCTCCCGTGCATGTAAAGAAGTGTATGTAGAATAACTATCCTTGTGTCCTTTGTGATGGTGTTAGATGGATGTAATTAAGCTCTTAGATACTTGATGGATGCAACCTTAGGTGGCGATAGCTAATGTTTAGTGCTTGGGTCCTTTATTATGATCACATAACTTTATATTTATATGATTCCTTTGCTTTAAATTTGTAATTAACCCCAAAATTATGACTACCAAAAAGATAAGATGATCAAACAACTTTTTTAGGACCCAAAAGATGTGAACAACGTATATTGAGGTCGGGGCACCCAAAAGGAATGAGGGCACCCGACGCTGGTGTCTTGGCTAGGCACTTGTGTCAGGATGATAAAATATGGAGTAAAAAAGGTAGATTGAGGAAGTAGTTTTGCAAGATTGAAATGAGGAAAATAATACAAAGAAAGGTGGCCAAACACATGGGTTAGTTAGTATTTTTCTTACTTAGGAATCATATGAATAGTAGTATGTAATCAAGACTAGATAATTTCCTAAAGTGCATGATTTTGTGTCTACAAGTAGCAAAAAAAGTGGCCAATGTATCACCTCTTGATTTTTCTTTTTGGGAACAAACAGATGTTAAATACATCAAAACATTCAAAAATATCACATACCATGTGCTAATATCTCTTGAGCTATGACTATTTACATGGGTATGTTCTCCTAACTTCATTAGCCACAACCTAAGAGTCCAAAACCTTTAGCTTCTTGATCTTGTGTTTAATGGAAAATTGTAATCCCAATACCAAGGATGCATACTCGACCAAGCTTATTCGGTACAAGGGAATCAAGCTTGTAAGAGGTTAAAAATTGTCATTTTTGGGATAGTTAGGACAATTCCTATCCCAGATCCTTGTTTAGAATAAGCCCCATCAAAGTGTAGAGACCATATTCCCGAGATATCTTGATTTACTTCTAATTAATTTGTGTCTTCTATGTCCAAAGCATATACATTGATGTATGTTGAAAAACACTTATCTTATTCATTTATGGTGTTATACTCAGTAATCATATGTTTTATTCTAGGTTCCCTCTCAATTCTAATTTGGTTTGGGATACCTCTCTAAGGTAGCAGACATATGGGAACAATTTATAGACATATAACCATTAAATACTTTTACCAATCTCTACTTAACAATATCTCATAAGCTTGAGGAATTTCTACCACTTTTATCTCTATGAATTGTTAAATACTACACTCATAGGTTAATTGCATGTGTACATTGAGAAGCTCCCATATCACTTCTACCTTGGATTTTTCAAATTAGACTACCACCTTGTCGATTTAATTGGGGTTAATCCAATATTCTTGCATATACTTGAGGGCATATTATTGGCATAATATCCATAGTCAACTAGACAGTTGTATATATTCTTCCCAAACATTCTCACAATTAGTAAAAAGGGAGGGACTTCTATTTTACTTTTGTATAAGGAAATGTTGGCATGAGATGGATTTTGAGTGTCTTTGGTAGCCTTGGTAGTCAAATATTTTAACAAGTCTCTTTTCTCTATGATTTGGTATAACTCATGCAAAGTAATGTTGGCCTTAATTTTCTCCATGTTTTCCACAATATTATAACTAGTTTTATAAGTAACTAAATAATTTTCTTGAGGTTGAGGCTCACTTCCTTTTGGAGGAGGAGGATGGTTGTTCACCTTCATATCCGGTGGAGTAGTGATGAAATTTAGAGGTGTGGATGTTGTGTTGTTGGATATGTTCCTTAATGCATAGTTACTCTTCTAATACTATTGAAACACATGGATCTCATCCATATTCTCTTATGGTTCATTGTCTTCCTTTAAGGGAAAAAATATTTCCACCATCATAGCAAAGACTGCTGATGGTTTTTTTCTTTAGACGGATTAGCCATATCCTTTGGGATTATTTCATAATTATCTAATTCCCCTTGAAAACATTCAAATGCATGAAAAAATTCTATATAATCCAATTCACCATGTTTAAAAGTATTATGAACTCTACACCAATTCAACAATACAATTTCACATACATTTATTTCTAGAATTTTATTTTGAGATTATTATGCTTATTATTGTTATTCCTATTGAAGGTATTATTGTTATATCTCTTATAGTTGTAATTTCTAACTAGATTCCCTTACCCAATATTACCTATTTGTCTCTGTAGACTTAGGAAATCTTGGCCTAATTTCCTTATCGTACTTTACATAGAATATAATTCACCTTTAGCACTCTCATGATTTGCTTCTTGGGAGGAGATATTGTTAACCGGTACTAGGGCATGTTTGTCACTTGTTTTTTTTGTTCAACTAAAGGTATATGATTAGCTAATCTTTGTTGTTGATTTGGAGTTATGTAACTGATAGACAGGGCATTTTGGACCGGTGTCTGCAAAAGGATTTGTCACATTTTGATTGGCCTAAGGGAAATAGTTGGGATGTGGGTTTTGGAAGGAAGGTGTAGACATAAAATCATGCACTTGAGGCATTATTTAGCTCGGTCTTATACTACTATTAGAAGTTTCTCAAGTGAATAAAGTACTAACTAATCCCACCTTTTTTCACCTTCATTTTATATTTTATTTTTCCATTCCTACACATTTCCTCCCACATATCCACTTGTTTCACAATTGTCCCAACATTTTAGCCTAAACCCGGGCTCCCATGCCTATACTAGGGTGCTTTAGGGTGCCTTGTCCCACCTAGGGAACCCCGATCCATGTTCCATTTTCCCACTTCTTTTGGGTCTTTCTAGCCATGACAGGGTTAATTACAAAATTAGAACTAGATAACCCTATAAATATAAAGTTATAAGACCATAATGAGGGTCCTAGCATCACATACTATTATCACTCCATATAGAGTTGCATTCATTGCATCATTTGCATCCACATAGTGTCATGCATCAAGGCTAGGAGATTTTCATCAACACACATAGCATAGGGGAGGGATTCTATTCTATTCCATGCACATATGTTATTACATTTTCTATAGTTATTATTTCTTGCTACTTCACAAATTGTGACTAGAACAAGAGCACCTAGGGCATGACATGCACACACTCACCATAACTACATCTGGGTCCGAAATGTAGTGCAACACTCAATGATAAGACCACTAGTTTGGTGGTTGAGGTCAGTTCGACCCATTCATTCTACATATTTAATTTTTTCTTAGGGTTTGATGCTTCCTTATTTCTTTTGTAGGTCATTATTGTATTATTCAAAACATTCGGTGTAACTCAACGAATCCAATGCGAAAAATAGAAGTATTTCAAGACACCTTACGACCTTGCAAAATTCATTTTCCGAGCATTTACAAAGATCGGGGCACACAACCCGTAGACCAGTAAGCACCTCGGGCACCCCAATACCTTACCACTTTGGTGTGTGTGTTATTTTCCACATCATTAGGTGAGTCATCTCACGTAGCCGAGATCGTATGTCCATGTGTCATTTAGGGGTCATTATGAGATTCTCTTATGCATCGGTGTGTCAAGACATCAAGGCCATATGTGTCATTGGGAGTTATTCTTCTATTCTGGGAATGTAACTCCCCCTCTCTACTCGAGTTGTCATGATTGCAGCACTAGGGGTTACTCAACACCTCCTATATGTACACCCCATTTGATCTATGAGATAGAGGAGAGTTTTATGGCTTAACCAAGTTCTGCCTATGTTTCAAATCTTTGCATGCACATTCGGTTGATGCTCGCTCCTCTTGAGATCTCTTCATGTTGTCGTTCACACGTCCGTTGATGTGCACATCATCCCTCGTGATCCTCACTTGCGGGGTTTTAAACCCTCTTTCATGGTATCAGAGTGGATCTTGTGGATCCGTGCACTCTTTGGCATTTTTGTGCGTGTTTTCCAGCTTCTGGCATGATATCTAATTCTCGTTGCGTGTGTCATAATGGATATTCCATTATGTGCTTCAGTGCATTGATTCGGGCATTTATACCTCCATTCGGGTTGTTCGTGGGTGTTTTTGGGGTGTTCATGGTTTTCTAGCATTTGCATGTAGTCTTCCAAGGTGATTTGTAGTTTTGGGTGTTGTTTGAGGGCTTAGATCTAAGTTTCAGTTTTTTGGATTTGGAGGCTCATTCTCGGTTTTGCATTGCATTTTGCATGCATTTGGTTTTAGTACCTCTTGCCTCGGATCTCTATTCTTGGTTCAACACTCTCAACGTTGGTAATTCATGCATGTTGCATCCACATCTGCACTAGTGCTTGTGTATCACTTTTGCAGGATTTAGATATTGGTACTAGCTTGTTTGATTCCTAGTTAGACTCAACTCTACCATTGTGCATTGGCCTACACCATCAACAAGAGCTCGTGGCACTAGTTTCATTCCATTCGGCTCACATTAAAGCTGAGTTTTCTAGGCCCCGCCGCATAGAGACTTCCCTCGACCACATCTCCTTCGGAAGCACGTTACAAGCTCCCCCAACTCTCCCGATCACCGGTTACCATGGATGTTTTATAAACCTCATGGTTGTTTCTACTTCCTTGGGTTTTTCTCGTTGGTTAGGAGGCAACGAAGGAATGACCACTCTTACAGCTTCCATAGCTTGACCGGTTCAACCTCAACCTACTCGTGAACATCTCTAGCTCAAACAACTTGTTTTTTGCCCCGGAGTGGTCATTTTTCCCTGGTTATCATGTTCTGTTGTTGTTCTACCTCTGTGTGTCTGGTTGCTGGCTCATTTTTTTAAATCCTTGGACATTTTTTAACCCTGCACACCCATCAACAGTTGCACAACCGTTTTTCTAGCTTTTTGGCATTATTTGGCCGTTTGGGATCTTTCTTCTCTCCACGTGCCTCGCACCTCCAGATCCTCTCAACCTACTCTTGGTGCATCTCCGAGTGTTTCCCTACCATGTTTAGCTCTACAACAACTCCAGCCTACACAACAGTCCAAACTGTCAACAAAACCAGCACGTGGACTTGGCATTTTTGGCGGTTTGGGGTTCTACACGTGGACAACTCTTGAGTGCAGCACTTCCAACGTGGGCCCCCTCCACCTTTTTAATGTTTTAAGGTGTAAAAAAATTTAAAAACATTCATTTTGGCATTGTAATTTGGGTTTTTGGCTTGTATTGCTCATCCTTCCTTCGAGCGTCGAAGATGGAGGCGAGGTCCGGGTTGGTAGAAGCTAATCCCCCTCACAAAAAACAAACCCCTACCAAAATTCTATGCCGTTTCCAACGAATAGTCACATGACACCCTTTGCACCCATTTTGGGCACTTTTTTAATCAGTTTGTAGCGTTTATTGACTTTTTCCATCAATTGCGGGAATCTTAATAATGCCCTAACTTTTGACTCATGCACTCGTTTTTAGCGCTTCTTTATTCAAAGTTGCATGATTTTCACACATTATGTGATGACATTGTTAGTTTTGTAAATGCACTACTTTATAAAGTGCCGCATTCTAAGGGGGTTGATTGTACTACTGGGATTTCACACGCAGACGCATTATCACCGAGTCCGACGTTTTGCTTTTGTGCATCTTGCATTTTGCATCATGGAGAGTGCTCTTTCTAGACTTAAGTGTCGTAGGATCACCTTACAACCTCTACCACTTATCATCGCGAGAGGGAACTGCTCACTTAGCGTGCTTCCATGGAATATTACTTCACTCATGAGGGTCTTTCACCCTTCTTACTTGGGCCAGTTCCTGCACCCGCTGATCATCGTCATCTAGAGGACTTCCTTAACACTTGTGACCATGTCTTTAGTCACATGATGATGCATGTCTCTCAATCTCTCTGGTTTCACATGGCAGACTCAGATCCACCTCACCGTGTCTAGAGCATTCTTCAGTCCCTCTATGGAGACCCTTCACATTTTGTCACCATTATTGTTGTTGCTGATTCAGTTGTCTCCTCCATTTCTTCATGTGATGACAGTTCCACTAACATAGACTCACTTGGTTCTACTTCTAATGACAAGGATTGTGCATCCAGTTCTAATGTTGAGAGTACTATAGAGGACTCTTCTCCTCTTTCTCTCACTATTCCAAACATTGTTGTTACCCCCACATCTCATCAGATATCGAGTAGTCTCCTACTCAGTCTCACACCATCATTACACCCGCCTCTTTTCCACTTCCAGTGTGTGAGGCCCCTTCCACTCCTCTACCTTCATTGGATGACTCATACCTAGCCGACATTGCTCTTCTCGTTTATTGAACCCCCTCATTGGGACGCAGTATATGCCCGACCTTAGTCTTCTTTTCGAGTACACTTGTGATGCACTACAGTCCCTCATCCATCTACAGTGTGTTTCGAGGAGTTCATCATCTCTTTTGTTGGAGTGCCCCTTCCAGAATCATGTCACTTCCACATTTCCAGATACCTTCATTGATCCACCCTCACTGTGTGGATCCCTTTTTTGTTGTGGAGGATGTTCTGCTCCCTTCACATCACTTCGACATCCTTTACGTGGGTGTTCCTCTTCACTCGATAGTTCTACGCACATGGCATTACCTTTGATTCCTTAGCACTTACTCACTAGACCTATGTCACACTTCATGTGCACCCGGACTCGAGTTCTTCATGTTGCCGCCTTCGCTTCCTTTGTGGAGTGGGTGAACTTCCAAAGACATCATTTCTGTCCTTCCTAATGGCAGCACACGCTTCATTATGGGTGGCTCTTCTTTAGTCCAGAGGCGAGAGGATCTCGTGATCGACATCATCATCTAGGACACTTCTTAGAGAGCCGTAGATTTTAGATCCGTCCATGGAATCTTCTACATCCCTCTCGCCTCCCTCTTCTTCTCTCTTCTTCTTATTTCCGAGAGATTGCCTCTTTGTACATGGGTACCTTTTCGTGCTCGCCATAGTTGGGACCCATCTTTGGCATCTTTCTTAGATTATAGAGTGTTTTGTTCTCTTATGGTGGATTTTTTTCCCACTTTGGGATTTCCTTCACCGCTTGGGATCTTTTTCTTATACATGGGTACCTCATCGATTTGCACCGGGACCCATTTCTTGTTTCGACTTTCCACCTCATCCTAAGTTATGATGAAGAGGGGGTGTTGGTGTGTGTTATTTTCCACATCATTAGGTGAGTCATCTCACTTAGGTGAGATCATAGGTCCATATGTCATTTAGGGGTCATTATGAGATTCTCTTACACGTCAGTGCGTCATATGTGTCATTGGGAGTTACAATTCTATTCTGGGAATGTAACTCCCCCTCTCTACTCGAGTTGTCATGATTGCAGCACTGGGGGTTACTCAACACCTCCTATATGTACACCCCATTTGATCTATGAGATAGAGGAGAGTTTTATGGCTTAACCAGGTTCTGCCTATGTTTCAAATATTTGCATGCACATTCGGTTGATGCTTGCTCCTCCCGAGATATCTTCACGTTGTTGTTCACACGTCCGTTGATGTGCACTTCGTCCCTCGTGATCCTTGCTTGTGGGTTTTAAACCCTCTTTCACCCACCTTAGTCAACTCATATCCTCTAGATCTGACCTTCGCAGGAATTTTGAGTGGTCGTTGTGACTTCTAAATTTTATTATCGGACCTGTGACAACCTACAATAGTCTTCTTCAATCATCAAAGTCATTTCTCCTTCTTTACTTGCATATTTAGGGTTTTATTTCACTTAGTATAATTATTTGCAATTATTCCATACTACTTTAGTTTATTTATACAACATTTTAGTCCTCCTATTTAGATTAAATAATGGCTTTATTTCTCATAGTATTAGTTTAGTTCCATTTTTAGTTAATCAAAGGGTGAGGCATATCCTTAAGGGTGTATTCTTTCATCAATTTGGATAGCTTTAGCATATGCAGCAGATCAATGTAATGATATTTTGGGACCCTCTCAAGAAAAAATATGTCATGGGATCAAAATAATTATTATAAATATATAGGGCTAGATCAGTTATGGGGTTTGTGGATGGGTGGTCAAGTTGTACATCTTCTGGAACTTAGAATTGAAATCCCGATAAGTTCTTAGACATCCCTTTATAAGGTGGTGAATCTTTGGTAAAGGACAACCATACTAGTAATCATACCAAATTGGGAAACAAAAATGTTGTGGAAATATTTCCAGGTTGGTAATTGCATCTTCTAGTGGGTTTTAAAAATAGTCATATGTTACAATCTTTAGTGAGAATGGGAAAATTATACAAGTCATATCTTCATGTGTCACATTCAACAATCTAGAGATTACTTGAGTGCTCTAATATGTTCTTCAACTATGGTGTTGTTGGATGGGTCACATGTAGAAAGATACATCTCTGGGTTTCTTGACAAGTCATGGATGACACCATGTATATTAATAGGAGATCCTACTAACTAGGCTATTGTGAAAATTGAAAGAGTCCCAAGAAGAAATGACTATCTCCTACGTCCTATTTATAATTAATTTAAAATGTGATTCGTTGCATGAGTTGCGGGGTCTTTGTTATTTAGACCAATAATAAGGATATTTACTATATTGTTAGCCCTTCTAGTGCCACTCCTACAATTTATTCACGTGATTTATCTATGAAAATATTGTCTACACTAATTTAATTTAAAGGAAGTGCTTGATTGAAAGTCAAAAGGAAAGAAAGTGTAGAGAAAAGAAATATACTAAGACAAATATATTTTAGATTTTTAGTGAGTGATCATGGAAATAAAGTCCTTTCCTTATGAAACCAACAACATAAATCTCGGATACCTCTACAATTTCCATATTACTCGATGCATAAATTCAAAGGAACTAACTGTAAACCAAATTTATGATATCAAATTGTTGAAAGCACATTTAAAGGATAAATTTAACTTGTAGTAAGTTATAAAAAAAGAATCTAAACTTGCGAGATGCAAAATTTTAAAAAAATTTACTAAAGGAAAGTTAACATGCAATACACCAAGCAGTGAACACTACAAACACATTATGTCTAAAGAAGAAATGGGAAAATGTAAATTAGACAAATTCATCTTGCATGAGTTAAATTTTAACCAACACACATTCATTTATCAATTTTCTTTCCATTTTAAGAATGGAGGCAAGTCTATTTATACAATTTGGGGCCTTACTTTATCACCCATTTGAACAATAATTACAACAAATTAAGGAATATTGCCTATAGTTGGCCACTCAAGAAATATCCTAACTAATTCTTGTTAGGATAATTATAATGGATAAAGCTAGTATGAAAAAATAAAAAAATATCCAAGGAATCATTAAGGATTTTTTTAAAAATATGGGGCCCTTCTAGACTAGGTCCACTTGTGAAGGATCATCTTTGGTTGGTTCACTTGTGTGGGATCCTCTTATGCTTTGGATCAATTAAAACTGGAAATTTCCTATGGAAATGAAAGCTTCCTTGAGATCTTATAATCCTTGTCCTTCTTTACGAGGTCAACAATATATTACCCGAAGAATACAAGAGCTTTGTCCAAGAAGGCCTTCTTTGTAGCCTTGGCCTTCCCTATTATTTCTTTCAAGGTATCTATCTTTTGGACCTTCTCCCTAGTATGAGAAATAATATCAATGACTTGTGAAGCCTCTTCCTTATTTTATTTTTCTATGTTCTTTTGAAAATTTTCTAGGAATTTATGGAACAATCCAAAAATTTAGTATAGGATGCTAACTCTTGGTCTTCCTTGAAGAACCCCGTGATAGATGCTTCTAAAAATAATTAACTTCCTCTTGAGATTATATCATCAAACCGATGAGAAATTTTACCCAATTGGTCACTCCATTCTTTTAATTTTAATTTTTATAATTGACATATGTTTGACATATACCAATATCTTCCATGGTCACTATTTCAGGCTTCTTACATATCCTTTCTTTAATGGCTTGAGCTATGATTCTCAAAATTTAATGCATCACACCTATATTTTTAATTAAGTTGTTACTCTTTTTGGTGTATGTTTTTACTTCTTTCTAATCTCAATTATTTCTTTAATCACATCATATAAGCTAAGTAAGGCCTCTTCTACATCTGAAGAGATACCCTCAAAAACAATGGAATTATCATGAGTTTCAAGTTCTTTATTCTAGGCTTGAATTCACCTTACCAATTATCTTACTAATTTTGTTGAGTCCTTGATATAAGATACAAGATCATATTCATATTTTTCCACTTGAGAACCTTTGGCCTCATTTTTCTTAGTAAGGGAGAAGAGGTCTTCAGATGTTTCATGTCAATAATGGTCTCACAGCATATACATTCTCCTACTTACCACCCTCTTCAAGGTTCTCGTCCAGGATTGAACTCAATATTTATCAATGGATCTTATTGAGACACCTAATTTGGTTGTTCCATGTGGGAAATCATTGCTTGTTCAAATCAATCTTACTAAGGTTCATGAGGATTGGTACTTGTAGGGGTAATATGAATTGGATCTTCTTGTGATTTCTATTAGAGTCTTTGCTTATGTTCTCTCATCATCTTAATAATTTAATTCATATGAAACCAAATAAATACCTTCAATTGGTTCAAGTATGACTTCATAGACTTCTTGGACTATCTTTTCCTCTATTGATCTTGGAGGAGTTAGAGAAGTTGGGATTTGGGTTTTCCTCGGGGTTTTAAATAATTAAGTGCCCTCCTCTTATAAATTCCCCTTTTTTCCTCTTGGGAGAAGAACTGACCCTATCATCTTCATGTCTTGTTGGATAAGGCTATCATTTTTTTGGGTAATCCAAACCTAGTCATTGACATCAGCCTCATGAGCATATGATATGTTAATTTGTCCACTAAATGATTCTAAGTGTTTGGAAACTCTTTTCCTTAGGTCAAATTTCCTTAGGGTATGATGGGGAAAATGGAATAAATTATGGTGTGTTGTTATAGCCTTTAAATCATGCCGATCTTGAATTCTCTCGCTTCTAACTATAATTGAAAAGGGAAGATGAATCCTGAGTTTTTTTCCTTACATCTTCTTACTATACCATTATAATTTTGATAAGAAACTTCTTGTTCTAAAATTTTATCGATTACATAAGATGTAAGTTGTAATGATAGTGTAAGTATCCCCTCAATCATAACTACTATATAGTCATGGTAGAATAAGGTAGCCCCCATTTGTCCGATTGAGACAAGAACACCCTTAAAGATTCTTAGTATGGTTGCTTCATGCATCTCTTTGTAAAGAGTGGGATAAAAGGAAGTTCATATGTCCTCAATGTGGGCTCTGAATATATGGGCATATAAATATGAGTATATCTCATTCATCTTAAAAATACCTGATGGGTACCATGGCATAGACACCCTAAAAATACATACCTATTTCTAAATATTCCTAATTATCTACATCCACCGCATAATATGCTAATTCACATCCCTTTAGAATTAATTAAATTAATTATAATCATGCTTAAACTATACTCCTATGTCCTTTGGCTAATTTAATTAAATATTTATTTAATTAAATAGTTATTCACCCACTCACATCCCTTAGCTAATTTAATTAGTTATTTAAATAGAAATAAATCTATTTATCTACTCACACTCCACTTCACTATCCTAGTCACTCAAGTTAACTACCTCACTCCACTCCACTTCTAGAATCCTACAAAGGTGGAAGCAACAATAATGCACATACAACCACCTTCTCGGATGAAAAATTATTGCCAACTAAAAATTCATTTCCCCTCAATGGATATTTAATCCATTCAAACTACCATAACCAAAGCTAATGGCTATTTTTGGAAAATGCAATCATGATCTCATTAAGAAACTTCAACCACTCCATAGCCTCTCCTTCCATTATAAATAATAGGTTATATCCTTCACAAAAATCCTCTTGAATCCTCTTGAAATCCTCTTACAATCCTTGGAAGCTTTAACCTTTTCTCCTTTGTCATTTGAACTCTCATACCAAAATTTTGTCCATGTGATTCACCAAATTGCTTGTAGCATTATCTTCTTCATTTAGAGACATAAATCGAGAATATACAAACAAATAATTTTGATATTCTACAAGTGTAACACTTCATCTAATCTCATCCAAGGTTGCAAGAAGAGCTTGGAGAAAGTCTTGCACCATTTATTATTGCTTGTCTTTTGTTTGTTTGAGTTTCTCCTTGTATACATTCTGACATGCCTAGTGGGACACCCACATATTTTCTACCATTTTAATTTCATTTTTTATTAAAATAAATTTATTTTCATGTTCTTTGTGTTGTTTTAACCTTATTATCCAAGTTTTAGGCTTTCAGGTGTAGCAAAAAAGGAGAAAAATATAAAACTAGGTTTTTGGTCATTTTAATCACATTTTGTCCACTTCTAGGTTGTTTATGCTAGAGTTGCAAGTAACTTGCACTATCATGGAAGTGAACGCACTAGCATTGTAATCTATATGCCTACGTAGAAGTACACATGCCTACAAATAACTATTTTATGTACTATTTGTATTGCGCGTGCTAGCATAGTCTTTTACGCATTAGCGTTATACTAAGTTTTCATATGCACATGTTATTGTTCACCTATACACACTTAAACCTATATATACATGCCTACGTACTAGTAAACATGCTAACATCATCAATTATTCTATCGCATCCAAGTGCACACACTAGTGTGCTCTGTTTATTTTGTTTTTAGTTTTCTACATTTTCCATTATGTAAAGCTTCTTCTAACCTCTATTTTAGATCTTTTTTAATCCTTTTATTGTTTGGTTTGTTATAACTAATCCATTTAAGTGATTATCTTGTTATTATATTTCATTTAATATAATTTTGAAAAAATCCAATGTATGCTCTTTTCTCGCACCCTTTTGGGTGATCTTGAAAATCAGAAACGTGAGTTTTCCTTTGTGTTTTCTATCATGATTTCACCTCAGGAAAACTACTAACTTGTTGTTTGTAGGACCGTCTCTATGAGGATCATCTTTAAATTGAAAATACTACCTACATGTTTCCTTTCTCATGGAATCAAGAAAACATTATCACATTCTTGTGTTATACTTTATAAAACTCTCGTTAATTAAATAAATGGAAACGATTTTAATCCCCAATCCAATGTAAATTTGAGAAGTACGTGTCTAGAGGAAAGAAACAAATTATGAGGAGTATCATAGGTACCCAAAAGTATTTGGCACCTTGAGTGAACTTGTCAATGAAAAGGGACCCCACTTACTTTACTAGTACACCTTTGTGAGAATTAGAGCCAAAACTATCCATAGTGACGGCCTCGGTTTGATCCTTTGAGTGGAGTAAAATACAACTTACTAAATTGAAGGGGTAAATTAAATCTAACAACTAGAAAATTTCCGTGCTCACTTGGGTAGTTCTTAGTACTTAGGGAGAGAGATATTTTATAGGAGGCCCCACTTGACCAAGACAACGTTACTCTTAGAGGCATTCCTTAACAACATTATTTTTGTCTATATTACATGTTATTAATTTTTTGTTCCACACTATTATCATACATAATCAATCTTATTTTCCTAAGTCTCTTCTATCTTAGCATTCACTTTGTTAAGATTCAAGCAATCAATATCATTCCTACACTCTACTATCTTATCATTCACTTTGTTAAGAGTAGATTATTTTGATCCTCATTTCTAAAATATTCTATATTAACATTCACTTTGTGTTAAGATTTGAGTAATAAATCTTGTTTCCTATACTATTTTATCTTAGCATTCACTTTGTTAAGAATTGAGTAATCAATCCTCGTCTATATGATATTATATCTTAGCATTCAATTTGTTAATATTCGAGCAATCAATCTCATTTCCTAACTATCTTTTATCTTTACATTCACTCTGTTAAGAGTTGAATAAATTCATCTCATTTATATTCTCTTCTATCTTAGCATTCACTTTGTTAAGAGTTGAGTAATAAACCTTTGTTTCTCACATCTCCTATCTTAACATTCACTTTGTTGAGATTTGGACAATCAATCCTCTTTGTTATACTCTTCTATCTTAGCATTCACTTTTTAAAGAGTTGAGTAATCAGTCTTGTTTTCTACACTCTTATATATTAGAATTCACTTTTTAAAGAGTAGAGTAATCAATTTCATCTCTACAAAACTGTCTTATATTAGCATTCAATTTGTTAAGAGTTGATCAACTGATCTTATTCCCTGAGCCTCTTAGTTTAACATTCACTTTGTTGAAGTTTGAGCAAGTACTTTCATCTCTAAGTCTTTTATTTTTGACATTCACTTTGTCACAAATCTAAGAACATTTATTTTCATCACTATAACTTGATCAATCAATTCAATTTCCTAGTCTTATATTTTGGAATTCACTTTTCCAAATGTTAAGCACATCTATTTGATCACTACCCCTTATATCTTGGCATTCACTTTGTCAACATATAAGCACATTAAACAAGTTTACACATTACCCCTTTTTCATAAAAATGGTGGGAAAAAAACACAAAAATTACGAACTCTTCACGAAAAAGGATGGAAATTATTCCCACGTTAGTTGGGATGAGGAGGAATAAGAAAACCAACAAAATGATACCTTCGTAGAAGAACAAGCATGCCTTGAGGGAATTTTACGTCAAAACAAAGATCAATTTATTCTTTGTCTCCTTGAAATGGGTGAAATTTCGACAACGAGAATTTGAAGAATCTACGAAGTCAACTCGAATTAAATAAGAATACCCACCCAACCCAATAAGAATAATGGGGCCAAATCAAGTAAAATAAATGATGATAATAAAGGAATTCTATTGCTTTTGTGGCCACATCAAATCATACATTAATAGACCAAATCAATGAGATGGATAAACAATTAGCTTTAATGGCCTCAAAGGTCACTAATGACACAAATAACAAAGAAACAATGATTAAAAAAACAAAAAAAAACGAAATATAAACTTAGAAATGTTTAAAATATTCCACTAACCAATTGACCATTGCAAAGGAATGGAAAACCATGAAGGATACCATCTTCAAAATGTAAAAACAAAGAAAATAATTCAACTTCGAGGAGATGTTCCCTTATCCATTTGATAAGGACAGCTTTTGTACCTTTTCCTAAATATTTCAAGGTTTCAAATCCTATAATTATAAAGGAAAAAATGACCCTTGAAAACATGTCAAAGAATTCTTTATGGCTTGTTAGGAGGTATCCTATAATGACATATATCTTTTGCAGCTATTTTTGAAAATATTAGGAGGAAAATCCCTATATTGGTTCTTGCATCTCCAAAAAATTTCAATCACAACATTTTTGACTTATCCAAGAAGTTTGTTAAACAATTATCCTTTAATTTTGATTAAAATATTACAATGATGGATTTGTGCAATACCAAGAAATGAACAAATGAAAAATTTACACAATTCTTACAATGATGGCGAGGATCACAAGTCGGTTTCCTTACTCAATTCTAGAGAAATAATTGGTTAGTATCTTCATACCTAACCTAAATAATGAATTATCCTTTCAAATGTAGATGCATTGTCTCAAAAATTTTGAAGAATTCATTGAGAAGGGAACCCAAATAGAAAAGGATCTTATTGCAAAAGGGCTTATTAAAATTCCTTTTAAGGATAATAAAAACAATAATAATAACAATCATTCACATGAAAAACCCAAGTTTATCAATTAGAATAAAAATATAGTTAATGATGGCATCACTAAGAACCATAATATACATAACATTCAGAATAATCAAGAAAAATAATCTAAATCAAAACAAGCTATCGTGGTGCCAAGTAAAGAAGCTACTCCCCTCGTGATAATAAGTAAATAAAATTCACACCATTAGGAGAGAGCCTTTAAAGTGGATTATGGAAAATGGCGAGTGCCAAATGGATATTTATCCCCTTACAAAACCTTTTGTAGAAGGAGAACCAAAACCAACTTGGTATAAATCTGGTGAGTATTGTGATTTTCATCGCATTGATGACCACCAAACAGATCAGTGCATTGAGACTTTGCCTCTATATTCAATATCTTATTGATAGTGAAGACATTGCGAGTAAAATACCATCACCTAATAAAAAACCCAATGATAATTTAAAGGTGTTCTCAAATCCTTTTCCCAAGCATGGTACTAATGGAAAAGCTTAGGAAAATGCCAATCCTCAAATAATGTTGAATTTAACTTAATCATATCATTTTTCAAAGAACTACCCAATTACATTACCACCATCAAATTCCAAGCTCCTACTATGCAAAGGTGACCACATGAAAAAATAAGTTTTGGGTGCCGCGCGGCTAAGCAACCATCCAATTCCAACAAGCCTCAAGTGTCAAATAATATAACTCTAAGCAATCCAAAATATACAACCATAGCTAAATCTTCGTATGATCCCTATGATTTAGTCAAGCATATAACAAAGGCACCCACACATATCTCCATCATGGAGTTATTAAAATCATCACATGCCTTCCAATAGACTCTTACGTGTTTCCTCCATGAGGCACGTGTTCCTGAGAATCTCAACACACAACATTTTAAGGCACTCATTTCCATTTTTTGTCAAGTAGCCCTATATTATCATTTGTTCCTCAAGACCTCATAAATCCTAATCTTCATAACAATAACTCATTTTACATTTAAGCCTACATTAACCGATCATAAGATCAAACCAGTTCTTATCAAAAATGGAGCTACTTTGAATATATGCTCAATGAAGACGTTGAGATGTCTTAGGCATACCGAAAAGAGTTTCAATCCAATATCATCACCATCCATGGTTATGAAAACAATGAGTGTAATCCTACATAACCATCACCTTAGCCATTCCATTTGTCCGACACATGTTGGATACTATATGTCATGTTGTCAATGTTGAAAACCTCATATAATATCCTTTTGGGTCAGTCATGGATCTATACAATGCAAGTTATACCTTCCACTTTCCACCAATGTATCAAGTTTCCCCATAATGAAAAATATTTTACCTTACTCATGCAGATGCTAAGCCTTTTGAATATTATAAGCTCCTAGAAGGTAGGTATAACAATGCAAAATATTTTCCATCTATTGATAGATCCATCGTGTTGCATGTTATACCATTTTTCAATAACCGCATTGATCCTGATACACTTTTCCAATCACTACCTTATACATAAAATTCAAAACCATCTACATCCAAATCACCACCTGAACTTATTTTTTCTCATAAAGGTCTTGGTGAATACAATCTTGAGAATTTTTTTCATGTCGGTAAGCTACCTTTGTCTACGTGCATCTATGAAAGAACCAATGCAACCCATTTTAAATAAGCTCATGTTTACCAACTTGAAAATACTCTTTGGAAATGGTATGGATACTTAGAGGATGAAAACACTCATGCCTCTAACATATCTTAGTTATACAAGGATCGGATGGATAATAGACATGAATCCACAAACTACAACAAGGATCACAAAATGATGAATAATATGAACTAGAAAGGTAGAGGACTTGGTACAAAGAAAAAGGTTGTATTGAATCTGCTTTTATATGAATAAAATCTATACCGCCATGGTTTAGGTTATGAAACCTTTGAAAATAGGTCCGTAATATTTGACATAACAACTAGTGAAGAGGACTCGACTCGATGTTGAGATTGGTTCCTCACATAGCATTTTTGAAGACCTCATTGAAACTAACCTGCTCCTTGAGCACCTATCCATCCATACTCTTGAATTTGATATCGTCTACCCATATCTTATCCATCAAGACAAAAAAATCACATCGTCATGGACCTCTTTTATAAAAATGACACCATCAAGGATTACCCCATGACTCGAGACCCTATGCCCCTATCATATCACAATAAGGGTTTCCATATAGACCTTGATGCTTAAAATTACTTAGGAGAAGAATTTTAGTGCTTTATTCCATCAAAAACAAAAATTAAAAATAATAAAAATAAAAATACAATCTCTTATAGTGAAAACCTCATCAAGGTGCTATTTGAGAAACAAAAAAAAGAGAAAAACAAGAAAAATGAAAATGACACATCTCCTAGTGAAAACCTTTCTAAGGCTCCGAAAGATGATACTCAATCCTAGATCACCTAGATGACTTACATAAACCTACCAAATCATTTCAAAATAATGACACATCAAAAATTATGGTGGAATAAACCGTCATAATCATCATAACCCTAAAGTTTTTACAACTTGGAGAAAGCTTGTCTCAATCGAAATAAAGGTATTCATGAAAATCCTTACGAATTTAAGGATTTTTGGCATGGTCCTACAAATAAATTCCAGGCCTAGATCCCTCTATTATCATGCACAATCTTGTGGTTCACCTAGATGTGAAACCCATAAAATGGAAAATCGGAATATGCATCCCGTGGTTGCAATGTTGGTCAAGGTAGAACTTCATAAATTGATCAAATCCATATTCATCGATCTATAGCTTAATCGAGTGGATATATAACATGGTGCATATTGCAAAGAATACACCTATGATCTATATCGACATTGACATACTTTGCTCGCTAACTAAGCCTTAGCGAGAACATACTTTGCGCTATACTTTCCTCACTAACACCCCGTATAGAAGCTTCTATAATGGGAATTTCGTAATATGTCTCAATTAGGACAAAGCTAATAAAACTCTAGTCAAAGTTCATGTAGGAATTTGTGGAGCACACATGAGCAGCATGGTATTAGATAAAAATATCTTGTATGTGGATTAATATTGGCCTACTATGGAATAAAACACATGTACCTTTGTCAAGAAATTCCAAATATGTTAGAGACATGGTAATATTATTCATGCACCCTCACAAGCCCTCTAACCTATCACTTCACCTTGGCATTTTTCCAGATGGGGCTTGACTTAGTAGGAAAAATAAAGCCTACATCCTCTGATGGTCACACTTTCATCATCATTGTCACTGAATATTTCACCAAGTGGATAGAGGTCATGCCTCTCACCTATGTCACAGGGTCAAATATTTCCAAATTCATCTTTAACCACATCATTTTCCACTTTGGGATCCCTACCTCTCTTATTACAGACAATGGTACATATTTTAAAAACAAAAATGTCAAAGCGTTAGCTAAAAATTCCATATCCACCTACAATGGGAAACTTCGTATTACCCACAAAGTGTAATGGCCAATTTGAAGCTTCTAATAAAATGATAAAATTAATATTGGAAAATAATGTTGATAAACATGGTCGAAATTGGCACACACAATTGTATCCCTCCCTCTGGGCTTATCAAACCTCATTTCACACTCCAAAGAGATCCACTCCTTATCACTTATTTATAGTTTGAAGTTGTATTACCCATAAAATTTGAGCTCCTTCCATCTGCATATCATTACAACACCTGGTGCATGAAGAAGATTACCGAAAAGTGTGTTTTATAGACTTGTAACTCCTAGATGAAAGGCATGTTCATGCCCCAGCACCACTTGAAAGTATATCGAATCAGCTCCACCATAGTTATAATAAATGAATTAAACCAAGATATTTTGAGATTGCTGACCTTGTGCTTAAAGAGAATCAAAATAATACTACAAAAGAGCATGAAAAACAAGGCAAGTTCAAACCTAATTCGGTAGGACCCTACATTGTAATTTCTAATTTTGGATCTAAATCATATAAATTATCTAATGAAGTAATAAAAGAGATAAAATATCCCATGAATGTGGTTCATTTGACAATAATTCTACTCCTATTTCCTCTAACAATATCCCTAGTATTGGGGGAATTTCGAAGTGTGAATTGTTTGTTCTAAACCCTCACCTTGTTCTGTTCATTAAGTCCTTCCAAACCATCTTGTGTCACATGTTCCTCTTAGTTAGGATGTGAATCTCATGCTCCTCCAGTCATATGCTCCCACTTCCATCATTTTCCATCCTTTTGTACTCACTGGGTTTATTCATTTGTGTCATACTTAATACAGTTTAGGGATACCTTTCCTTTTTAGTTGGTGTGCGTAAAAAATCAAAACATATTATAAACCAAAAATACAAAAAATATAGAAAATCCAAAATATCAAAACAATATAAAATATGTCAAAATTATAAAAATTAAAACAATCAAAAACCACAAAAATATTGTGAAAATGTTTCACAAAATTTTAGTGATTGTCAACACTAGTTTATAATATCATCGTTTGACTTCAATCCTAATGATTTTTCTGAATCATCCTACGGTTATTAATTTTCCTACCCTTGGCATATATGATTAATTATGGGTAAGACCATAAATCAACCCTTCATGTGTATCCTCACTTGGGGTAAAAAAAAATTTCAAGTTTTTTCTCTTATGTACCCTTTCCTAGAAAACTAACCCAATCCATTTTCAAATTAAAATTCAATGGGAAACAATAAGAGTGTCACGAGTAGTTACTCTTCTCTTTGGTCTGATCCAATCCCCTTGCATATATCATTGCCTAGGGAATTCACATCTACATGTTCTTCACTGTGGAACACATTAGGGACATATTTAGATGTTGTTATTACAAGTTATGTTGAATAGTTCTTTGTATATTGACTTACAATAGGTAATCTTGTTAGCAATTTTGGTTTGTATATAACCTTGTGTGTGTGTTACTGTATGTGTACGGCTTGTTTTGCATTTTCAGACATTTTTTTACCAATTACATGAGGCAAGATAACTAAGATCATTGTTAACTTTGTTTTATTTATTTTTCTTTTGCATTTTGGGTTTGTGTTTCATTCCTCATTTTTGTGTTGATCAATTGTTTGTATTTTTAATCAATCATTTGTATTTAGTTGTTATCTTAGCTCATTTTACCTTGAATTTTGGGGATTTTTTTAAATTTTGTCTTCATTTTTGGACCTATTACAAGTATTTTGTAGCCATCTTAACTTATAATCACGGTATCTATCAATTACTATATGTATAGGGTTTTGTTTGTAATCTTCTCATTGCTTGCAATCTCTTTCATGTATTTTTTCAATCATGGTGCTAATTTTAAAATGTGCAATAATAAAACAAAATTAACACAATCATCACATATCACGAATTAAATCTTAGCTAAAAATATACAAGATAATCCACAAGCATATAATCATCATATGTCCATAATAAATCAAACCACAATCATCATCTATTCTAATATATATCATAATGTAATTATTTATACAATTTCATCTGATAAATTCAAACATCTCATCATCATATGACATATCAAATTTCCATGTATCATATATAAAAATAAATTCCATATCATCAAAAAAATTCCATGTTATCCAAAAACTTCATACACATATCAACATGCCATCAACGGCATCTATCTCGTAAAAATTTCCTTCATCATGAGGCATATACAAAACCATATACAATATCTCATATAATTAGTCAAGGGTGATTCTCTCACACATTGGAACTGCATGTTCTCTCCTCCCCACCTCTAAGTGGTGGCTCCTGCACTGTGATGTAGCTAACCTTGATGACCTCTTTGATCTATTAGACCGCGTGGATCTGCTACCTTCTCTCTAACCGTAGTTTGGGGGTATCTCGATCCATATGAAAAACTACCATGTATAAGGCCTAGTAATACCCCATCTCTTGTGATATAGTAATGATGTCTTGCAGTACATCACACATCCCCTATCTCTCTCGACACAACATAAAACATAAATCGTAACTTGGCACATCTATATGGCGAGATGATCCATCTTCATGGTAACCCTCTGCACCTACTAAGTATGCATGTGTAACAAAATAAGGATGGAATCCCACTCCCCGATAACATTGTCTTCTTGAGAATGTAAAGATAACTCGGCGGTTGATGGTCCCGGTGAAGGTACAAGTACACATTTCCCCCAAAACCCCTCCTCCACCTCATGTCCCCAACCATCATCAACACTTGTATCTCCACATCCATCTCCATCTTCCTATCCCACTACTAGACTAGGTGGCCTTGGTGGTGACAATGGGGTCTGTAATAGACCCTGTATTGGTATTTGTAAGAGAACATGTGGAACTGTATAACCTACATTGGTACTTGTAGTGGACCTTGTGGCATCCGACCATATATAGGAACTTGTGGCTATGCCTCTACATGTCCTTGAATCTAGGCACCATGTGAATATGCATGTACCTATCCATATCCCTACCCTTATCCATGTAATTTTGCCTCAACCTCAACTTAGCCCAATCAAGTCGTAGCTCCTCTCTATGGCCCATCCATAGGTTCTACAGCTATCTCTTCCTCTATAACTTCCTTTGGAATATTAATCCACCTAGGCATAATATCTACACACTATGCAATGTACTCAGGTGTATTCCTTGGATATATAATCTATGCTTGGGCATCCCATGCCTGAGTTATAACACCAAAAATTGGTTCTGATGGATATCTCTTTGATCTATGGACAAAAGTTCATTGTCTCATATGTAACATATGCATACCACTACTTTCTACTAGATATATCCTACACAACACCAAACTATTTTATGAACCTATCCACTCTATATATTTCTAATATGTGACTGTGGCTTCGATAATAAAATGATCCACCTCTACTTGTGGATATACCTATACCATATGTGACCCATTGATATAGCTGGTATGGCCTCCATGTCACCATACGAAGATGAAGGTCATCAAAATCCATTCGGTAGAAAGATATATCTCCCATGTGTCCTCTTTGTCCATGCCCCACTATGTACTATCCAAATGATTACATGTCCTTAGGCTATCTACCATGTAAGAACCCCATGGGTAGGTCGATTCTATGTGGTCCCATGAAAATATCTGTAGTAGTGTAACTAGACTCAGGATCCTCTTCCCTCTGTAGATTATAAGATGTAAATCTTAGTACAAGTGTGCTAAAATGCACTAGCCCATGTGAATATAGTTCCCTCCATTAGCTCTACAACAACACCAATCGACTCATTTAAAAATGAGATCCGGTCCGATCGGGTAACAAATAGTCGTTGATAAGATCCATAAGGTAGATAGGTAGTTGTGTCACCGGCGCATCATCCATGAACTTATATAAGTGAACAACCATACTCTCTCTAGGTATATCCTCCATCAAAAATAAATTCCATACATGTCTCGTGTATTTTTTATGTATTTCCATCCCACTATACTAACCGGACCAAGATGCTCGCACCCAAAGGATCCAATGCACATCCTCTAAAGTCATCATCATCTCATAAGTAGGCAACCCGAATGTTTGGATCTCACTATTTCATCACTCAACCAATGAGGTAAAAAAATGGTCCTTTATGATGTGTTGGATTTTGCTCTATATATGTCACTCTTGTCACCTATAGAAGTTTTTCTCACTACTTACCACAAAACCCTCATCTAGCCTCCACTTGAACTCTCGAACATGGTCTACACGATGTCTACGCTACAATCAAATGAGCCATATCTATCAAATCTTAGAGCTCAAATATAACTCAAATATAAAAAGGATTGTAATAGCACCAAAATGACATATGTTATGTGCTAACCCTCTCACCCATCTATTTATACCCTTCTAACTATAATTCTTCTATTTTTGGCCATTGTGACTAAATTTCTAATTTTTATTCATTATTTTCTCATGTCCTCTTATCTCTCCTAACGATTGGTCATCATTTGTTCCATCACAATCCCCACTTTCTCGCCATGACACTTTAATCAACTAATTTGGACTCATTATGGAATTTAAATGTTAACTAGGGAAACTCAAGAAGTCTTTATAACGTAGCTCTCATTTTGTTCACCCCGTACCCTCTTTTCTCGAGTCAAAAATATAAAAACCTTAAAAATAAATTCAATAACCAATACCTCAAATATTATCTAAACAAAAATCGTAAACATAATAAAAACTCTAAAACATTCGAATAATCAAAAACTCCTAAAAATTTCCAAAATCATCCAAAATTTCAACAAACCAATACAACTTAATAAAAACAAACTTTTAACTCCTACCCTAGTGATCATTCCAATCATCTTATGAATATCATGATAAATCATCTCCCCTACATGCTAGTATCCTTGGGGAAATATTGGATCTCATTCACTCCCATGTATTTTAGCATCCTTGCTTGGGGGCAATGACCCTTCTTATTCTCATATCAATCTTCAATGCAGATCCAATAAGAGTTTCATGAGGATTTATTTAACTCGCTCTTCGGTCTGATCCTAATCCCCTTGCATTTCAAATTCTTTTCTTAGGTACATTTAAATATACTTATCATTGTGGCATGCATTAGAGGCATGATTAATTGTCTTCCTTTCAATTTGTGTTGCATTTTTGCTATTATTTTTAGACAAATTACATATATTTCGTTATCATATTGGCTTCTTCATAGCCATGGTGTATATTGGGGTTTTTTTAATTTTAATATTTTCTTTGTTGTGTGTGTGTTTGTTTACGCACATAATGGGTTACATATCATGATTCCTTAATAATCATGGTAGCTAATCTATTGTGCAACAACAAAATAAGGTTTCTCTAAGACCAACTATCTAAATGGAAGCTCATGCTATGAGAAAATCCATCCCATCCTCCTTCTACTCCTTGAATCCTTCTCCTTTTCCTTCTTCCTATCAAGTGACTATCCACTACTTTGTTGCATCACCCATCTATTTGAGGGGGAATCCCTTAGCATCCATACTCATCGGGAATCTAAATGCTTCACTAAGGCATATCAATAAGGTCCACCATGCTTATTTTTCTTCTTCTCATCAATCTATATGTGTCTACTATCTTTAAAATGCTATTACTTCATAATAACACTTTAAAGAGGGGAAAATGTAGACACCCTAAAAATACATACCTATTTTTAGCTATTCCTAATTATCCACATCCTCTACATAATATGTTAATCCACGTCCCCTTTAGAATTAATTTAATTAATTAGTTCTATCATGCTTTAAATATTCACCCTTCCTTTATAATTAATTAAATTAATTCTAATCATGACTAAACTATACTCCTATGCACTTTGGGTAATTTAATTAAATACTTATTCACCCACTCAAATCCCTTAGCTAATTTAATTATTTATTTAAATAGAAATAAATCTATTTATCTACTCACACTCCACTTCACTATCCTAGTCACTCAAGTTAAACTACCTCACTCCACTCCACTTCTAGAATCCTACAAAGGTGGAAGCAGTGTAGTAGTGCACATAAAACCACCTTCTCGGATGAAAAATTATTGCCAACTGAAAATTCATTTCCCCTCATGGATATTCAATCCATTCAAACTAATATAGCTAAATCCAATAGTTATTTTTGGAAAATGCATCCATGAGCTCATTAAGATCGTTCAACCACTCCATAGCCTCTCCTTCCATTATAAATAATAGTCTATATCCTTCACAAAAATCATCTTGGATCCTGTTAAAATCCTCTCACAATACTTGGAAGCTTTGAGAAATTGTAACAAACCTCAGCTCCTTTTCCATTTGAACTCTCATACCGAAATGTTGTCCATGTTATTCACCAAATTTCTCGTAACATTATCTTATTCATTTAGAGACATAAATCGGAGCATCCACAAACAAACCATTTCAAGATTCTACAAGTGTAACACTTAAGATTATCTCATATGAGGTTTCAAGAAGATCTTGGAGAAATATTTGCACCATTTAATATTGATTTTCTTTCGTTTTCTTGAGTTTTTCATTGTATACACATGGTTCAAACAAATTAGGACATTGGAGGACTCCACACACTACATCCAATAAATAGGAGGCCATGAAAAAAGGTTTCTTGTGATCTACGAAGTTGGCTCATTGGGAAACCAAATTAGAGGTGATCACCTACCCTAGAGATGGATTTTTTTGTTTATTTATGATTATTACAAGCGGGGGAATCCATGCTACATTAAATTTATCAATGGAATGGTTTCCATACAATTTATTCATTAGGGCCATGTATATGCATACTCTAGGTATGAATCTATGAAATATGACGTCGTTTATGTGAGGATCATCGATGTTATTAATTAGGTCCTTGACCCATATCTACAAAATTATCCTTACTTGGTGTGTTGTCATACAAGATCCAATTATGGTTGAGTTATAAAGGGTGATGACATCAAGAAATATGTAATAATATTTAAAGGCATGCTCAATGAGGAAATATACTCTATTGGTCTCGTATTTAGAAAACAAGGCCCAATTCTTTTCTTTTGCATGAATAAGAAGGAAAGAGGGTAATTCTAGACATGGAGATACCTTAGGATTAACTTTAATTAGGTGCAAACCAGTCACTTTTAATGTTCTAATGTCCTTATCCCTTTGTGCTTGATCAGTTGACATCTCTACTTGATCCATGATATATGTGTCGAGACTTTTTATCCGGATTATTTAGAATATATATGAATAATCTCAAATTCATCGTCCATGGAATATGAATCAAACACATTGTACCATATCACTCTAGTGTCTAAATAAGAATAAAGGAATGTATCCACGTTGGAAGGTCTTGGTTATCCCGCCACGTGAAGATTAATGTCTTGTAATAGTTGCAATGGATCTTTCAAAATAAAATAATTGAAAAAGGTGAAAAACATGATTAAACTTCACAAACAACTTTGTAATTAGAAGGCTTAAATGATTATTTTGGTTAACACAAGATCCTTATAATTTGGGAAGTCTTTTATCTAAAATGGCATGCTCGATATTAATTGCGCATAAGGTATGACTTGATGTTTTTCACCCCCAAATAACATTCCATTTTTAAATTGATGAGCCTTTTGAATGTGGACCTTACACCATGCAACCTAGGATAAATCATATCCCTCGCCTTAATTAGCCTTCTAGGACCTTAAAACCACGTGTAAAACCTATGCAATGCCACATGTAAAAGCAAGTAGGATGCCACATATACCATTGGAATTAGCTCACCCTTTACAATTGGTGATGTCTATTTGACCTTTCCATACCTTTGACTTCCTCTAACCTTTTCTTGAACTTGGAAGTGCAAGCTAATTTTCTATGAAGTGCAAGTTGTGAAGACTAAAGTCTTACTACTCGCACTTAAAAAAGGTCCTTTGAATACTCACACTTAAAAGTGCGATATTTCTTATTTTTAATACTTGCACTTGAACTCTCACACTTTGGGCTACGAGTTCTCGCTCTTTGACTGTGAGGAAAAGTCGAATCTTCATTAGCCAAAAATTCAAAAATGTGAAGTGTTTGACTTTAAACAAGTGCAAGCGGAGGAAATTACAAAAGTGCGCGTGTGAAGGAAAATAAATAAGTGATAGCTCTCACACTTAAGAAGTGCGAGTACCAAAAATTTGAAGTGCGAGTGCTATTTAATAACTAAGTAATAAACTAAATAGATTACTTAGTTATAGTAATTTAATCAAGTACAAGAGCTAAAATTTATAGAATAAGGTAGCTTTACTTAAATATTATTCTTAACCAAAAGGAAAAATAATTCCAATCCACCGATTTGTATAAACCACATAGAGGGTACCTACCTCAATAAAATGTAATTATTTTCTAAGGTTGGGGAGTTATGCAATTACAAGATGGTAAAAGTGGGAAAGGAATTATTATCTTCTAAAACCAAACTATATAACTTTTATAAATAGATAATGATACATATAAAAGATAACATTTGGGGGGAAATCAACCATAAAATTGATGATTTGATTCAAATATTTGAATTCATGGATTGTCTGGCAGATCACTTTGTCAATCTATAAAAATACGTAATTGAAAGCAAAATAGTGAATTCTTCAAAAGAGGATACAATTAGGAAATTTTTGGAGATTATCTACAAAAATAGTGACAATGAATTGATATACAAAGGAATTCACAACTATAGTGATGAATAAATAGAGGCATCACCGATCATTTAGAAGTGTGCGTTGTTAGATAAAGCACACAAATTTATAAATAAGTATCAAACAATGTTATGAGAGATATATGGAAAAATAAAAAGATCTTACAAATATTGTTTTTCCAATTTCTTTTGAAAAAATACAGATATTCATTACAAAGGATGTTTTCTAGAGGAATGAAGGAAAAAATAATGTAATATAAGAACTAATTTCGTGAGAAATTAGATAAGGCCAAATTTTTTTCTTATGTCAAACCATTGATAACATTTTCAGTGAGTTTGCATAATACAATAAAGGAAATATTCACTCTTAGTTATGAATTATTGACAACGCTACATGTGATTCACTGTGAATTAAAATAATAATAATTACAATAGATGAAGAGTGGAACATGCTATCTAAGATGATGTGCAAGGATACCAAATTATTGAATAGAGAAAATTGTATAATTCAATTAAGATTAATTTCTTATTGAAAATTGTTGCATTTGTTGTACTTGTCATTTTTTTGACACAAAAGGTTTACATGATATTCGTTAAATCTGAAAGTATCAAAAAAATGAATTAGAATGAATGAATGAATGCCATCTATGTTTACCGCTTTTTAGCATCAAACACTTTGGGATTTAACGAATATTAGCTAATTCATTCTTCTTTCTTTATTGCACTTAGGTTTTCTATTTTATTACATTATATACTTGTATTGTAACATTTGTTAATCATTTGTGACTCTACAATTTAAATTTAATATTTATGTTTTTTAAAATCATTTGGTGAACTCGTCCATACTCAAATCATTTTCCTAGGGTCCCCATGGCTAAGAATCAATCTTCTTCTCCTAAGAAAGTTATGTATTATGAAAGTGTGAACCCCATCCTTGATGATGAGGTTGTTATAGTTGAACTTATTGCTCTTTATCGATACGCTCACCTTGATAAAAAGTTCAAAGTGATCTCCTTTCTCACCAATATTACATTCTCACTACTACTCCTAATGAATATGGTCTTTACATATTTACACCTAAATAAAATTTTACGCACTGCTCTCCTTGCTTTTCCATAGGATTTAATGCTATTGTAGACTACTCTCCCGTTGTTGACATGTATGCTCATGTTATTGATTTTTTATTTGGTGATATGTTTACTCCTATAGATGTAAATGATTCTATTTCAAATAATGGAAATGCACATGTACATAATATTTTTTCTACTTGTTGTCTCCTGAAAACCTCTTTTCGTTTTCCAAGTTAAATTTGAAATTTTGAGATCTTGCCCTCCTAAAGTATTTAAGCCAAGTTGAAGGTTCAAGAAATAGAAAAATTTGTGCCCTAGTGTTGTTTAAAGCTTTGTTTTGCTCATTTTGAGAAATTCTCCATCTCCCGGTCTGTGCACGTAATATCGTCTTTACAATATCTTTTTGATCGAAATTGTTTGATTGTTTTATGGCCTGGGTCATCAAATCATTGTTTTTCCTCCATGCCTTTAGCTCGTGAAGGAAATTCAAAAATTGGACTCAAAATGATGAAGTTCTCTTCCTCTGTGTATTTTTTCCACAATCGGGAACAATGGGCATTTTCTTCCTGTCAAATTTTAGCCCCATCATCCATGGGTACGTGGACATACCTAATTGGAAGCGGGTCAGCGGAGAAATTTGTGTTTTTGAGCCTCTTTGTAAAAAAGGTGAAAAGTTAAAAAGTGACCCGCGCCCCGATCAGGCTATAAAGGTAAAAGTCAAATTTTGAGCCCATAGAGAAAAGTCAAAGTTGAAGCCCGCAGGGAAAAGTCAAAGTTGAAGCCCACAGGGAAAAAGTCAAAGGTGAAGCCCACTTTGTTGAAAAGTCAAAGTGGACAAGTGGGCCATCGAGGCACTTTTGGAAATTTAACCAAATTCCCAAAAGTGAAGTAAAAGTTCTAGAATGCTTTGCGGATCTACCAGGTCTCGGTCTCGCCATTGAAAAGTCAAAGTAGAGGAGCGGAACGACAGAGAACTTTGAGTTTTGAGCCTTTTTCAAAAGGTTAAAATGTTGAGAAAAGGGCCATGACCCCATTTCTAATCAGAGGATGCCACGTGTCAAGAGTTCAATCAGAGCAGCGGGTCGGCGGAGGAATTTGATTTTTTTAGCCTTTTTCCAAAAAAGGGTAAAATGTTGAGAAAAGGGCCACGACCCCATTTCTAATGAAAACATGCCATGTGCCTAAGTTAAAAATTTGAAGTGGGGGTGTGGGCCAATTTGTTCCAAATTTCCAAATCTCTAAAAAATCACAAAATGCAAAGGGCTTTCCCTCGTACCCACTCCAATCTCTTCCTACCACATGGACGGCCCGATTTCAAAGTTATAAGAGAAAATCAAACGGTTTGTATTCAAACTGGAAAATCAAATGTAACGTTCACGTTGCAAGATCTAGTTTTTAACCCGCCATGAGCATTTTCTTCACAATGAAGGAATTTGAAGAGGCGTAAATGATTTGTAAATTTGTAACCATTTTGGCATGAGATATAATGGCTCCTTGGAGTCATTCCGAGTGGTGATTGATTTCAAAAATACCAGAGTGCTTTGTACCTAGAAAAGACAAAAATGCCATACTTCTTCTATTTTCCCTTCTCCTTAGAATTTCCTCTATTCTCAAATATCTGTATAAACTCTGCTTTAGCTTCAATAATAAAAGAAGGAATTTTCACCTTTTTGATTGAGGGATTGATTGGTACCTTGTGACCAATGAATTTTATTCGGTGTGGTAGCTTCATCTACGGATTTGTTTTTCTTATAATTATAAATGCATGTAAATGAAATTTATAATTAATGTTTGTGGGCATCTGATATTATACTCACAACATTAGTTTTCTCCTACCTCCATTTCCACTCCCCTTCCCCTTTCCAAGACAAAGTTTCTTCTCTAGTGAGACATTGATAGCTTTACTACAGGGTCAGTGGAGAGCCCCTGCTGGATCTCTGGTCAAAAGGCCACCATTGAAATCCACCTTTTATGCATGCACCTATGGAAGTTGCACCGTTCAAGTAGATGGACTTAGATTCCCATATCATTGGCTTGAAACCCACCAATTTATCCACAAGACAATTTTTCTCACCAACACTACTCATAGTCAAGACAAAGTTAATGCTTTATCTCATAATGTTTCTAGTGATTGTAATGATATATCTCATGCTAGTTCTTCTACTTCTTTATATGTTGATGATAGTTTAGAAGAATTGATTGCTTGCAAAAATTTGGCTGATAGTGACATAGATTCCATTTTTATGAGCATATTAGTCAAGATGTTCCTTCTTTCCATACTATTGAGTGTGAATTTTCTACCCCATTTTCTTCTACTTCTGAGATTGCTTCCAATGTCATGCATGATGATTATCTACCTCTCATTATCACCCCTACATCCGGATCTAGTGTTGCTTTATTGATTCTCCATCTTCTACACCTCCTTCTACATCAACTATTCCTTCGTAAGTTCCAATGATAACTCACAATGGCAAGGTTCAACCACTCAATGTGCCTCTTCTTTCACCTACCATTCCATCACATGATATCTTATCACTCATAAATATTGTCGGCCAATTACAATATTTAGTCCAATATATCACTCTAGAAATAAAATATTAATATGTAGTTTGTTGATAAAAATTATATTCATGGCAATCCCATTCCTAAGAAAATTCATAATTCAGCTTTTCCTAAGGATTTTTCATGCCTACTTTCACTTGCTTCAATGGAACTGAAAATCCTTACTTACATCTCGATAATTATCGTCTATCTATGGCTTAATATTCTAACGATCGATTGTTACTCAAAGCCATTCCTCGTAGTCTCATCGATGAAGCTCTCCATGTAGTATACACATTTACCTTTTGGGTCTATTAGCACATATTATGACATGGAAGATGCTTTTCTTAGGAGATTCATGCTTAACAATGGTCCTAGAATCACTCATGATCACTTTCCTAGCTTGCATCAAGGAAAAATTGAACCTATATTAGACTATATCTTATACTTCAATTCATACATGCATCAATTATTATTCCATCCTATTGATTTAGAAAATTAATTTATATTTTTTCATGGCTTGATTCCTACATTTAAAGAACAATTGCAATATGATACATGTGAATCATTTACACTTTTATGTTATAAAGTTATCGATCTAGAATAAGACTTGATTGTTGCATGTGTTATAGATCCTCCTTCTATTGCTTCTACTTCTGCTTCTAAGGATTCCTCTCCTATTCCATAGGTTGAGCATCCATGTAGGTATCCATCCCCTCCATCTCACAAGCATCTTCCATCTTTTCTACCATGTCAATGTCCTCCATCTCCTCCACCACGTCGGTCTCCATAAAAACTCCTTCAGATTCTACTCGTGAACCATTGAAATTTTCACATGTTTTCAAACCTCATGATGTGCTATGTACTTTTCTAGATAAGCACTTAATTCTCTTTCCATCTAATCAGCACCATCCTCCTCATCACTTGCATCACTAGTGTGATCTCCCATATTACATCTTCCACCACATCAATGGCCATCAAGATAATGATTCTCGTGTTATACATGATAAATTACAACAACTCGAAGATCAAGGTGTCATTTCCTTTAGCTCTCACTCTCGTGAGTGGTATTTTTCTCCTATTCCACATAGGCATCCTTTCACTTTAGTTCACCGGGTCTCCACCGATCGCTTCTAAGGTAGCTACTCACCACCGCCTAAGGTCATTCTCCATTCACGTCCTCTACCTATTTTTTCCACTATTTACCATCTCATCCATCACACGATGCTACTTCTTATCATTGGATACCTAATTCGTCAACATCTGCACTTACTTCTACCATATCTCCATTCATTATTGCTACTTCACCAAGTATTCAGGTTTTGTTCTTATACTCACACTTTGCTAAAATTTCACATGCTTCCACCATTCTTGATAGACCTCTCTCGACGATGCACTCATGTTCTCAAGGTTCTTACATGACTGTTGAGGGATCTATACAATAATAACCTCACATTACTCTCTCTGCACACATTGTGCTTCATGTTCTATCTTTCTCGCATGCACTATCAAACCATTTCCCAATGATGCACTCTTGTTCTATGGTTCATTATTGATTTTCGAGGGTCTTATATAAATGAACCTCATTCTCTTTTCTTACACATATGTTGGGGGCATCACTCTTCTTCCCCCTCTTCATCACATTTATGCATGATTCCATACATTATTTTCAATCCACACTTAGTCATACATCATTTTACTATCATCATTCTACTATGATTGATTCATTCTTTCACATACATCTATCTATCACATGTTATATATTATTATTCATTGTTACATCATATTTTTACACAATACAAATTCAAGAATCACAAATCAACATATACCAAAACTATCATCACACATCACTTACTGTCTCTTTAGTATCAATATCTCATCCGAATGCTTTGCAAACTAGCATTGCAAATCCACATAGCTGGAAAATATATCCTAAGCTAAGGCTCCACCTCCTACAATGTTCCTCGCCCACTCCATCTCTACATGTTCCTCGTCATGCTCACCCAATAAGACAATACATGTGGCCACCGCTACCACCACCGGCTCAAACAAATGGGCATGTTCACCTAGAATTGTATTCACTCGATCTAATACCCCACCTTCTCGAGCACAACAAGAGGTACATTCTATGTCAATGTTCGGATCGATGTATCAACAATCATTTTCCAATACATGTCACCTATAGTAACAAAATAACCCATTAATTACTATGCATATTATAAAAAAATCAATCCATGAACTCGTAAATAATAATAAACCATACTCACATTTGGCTCACGCCGCTACTACAAAATATCCATTAGGGTCATGAGCCTCTCCTCCTCCTCCTCCCACCGATGGCCCACCCGCCACATCTACCATCATAGTAAACAATAACACCCACCTATGAATATTCCACCAATAAGTATATGCTTGAGTACATCGACATCATCAACATCTATCGGCTCAATGGCCACATCTACCTCATCTAGACCTAGATACACTAATTGTTCTCCCGTGGGGCCGGTCTTACATCTAGACACCTCGATGCTCTAATGGACCTCATCCACACATATGGCTCCGCAGTTACATCCTGGGCTGCTAAACTACCTAGAAACTTACTCTGTCTAAAATAGCTTGATCATTCCAGAAAGTGATCCTCCAACCATATAGTACAACGTATACATCTCAACCGAACTACATTCTCTTCCCATCTTTCATACTCTTTACATGGTTTTCATATCTCAGCCCCTAGCCCACTCCAATTTAACATGGCACTATAGGTAGTAGTACCCATCCACCTACAATGAATTCCTACCCATCTAGTAATATCTCTAGTCTAGCCCACTCTGCACGTAGCCCACCAAGTGGCCTCAGTGTAGCAGTATGCTCATAAACCCATAGATGTAGTAATGTGATGGCTCTAAGGACACCCCAATGCTCCTCATGTGTAAACTCAAGTATAATTTCTGTATAAATGAGATAGCACATATCTCGCCTAGGAGAATATAGTATTGTGTTCCTCGATATCGGCTTGACATACATCTTATACAAGATGCCTACACCACCAGTCTCTACTACTATTGACAAATCAATCACAAATTTATGATGAACTTCCACAATCATAGAACACCTGATCTCAATATGGCATCAAGGTTGATATGGGTCTCTGTTTGAACCCATGTCCCTATAAAATACCTCCTAGCTTCCCACATCTACCTCATAACATCCTCCACTACCATAACATGTACCCTCTCCCCCACCACTAGCAATCGCAATATGCGATATACATCCTCCAAGGTCACAATCATCTCTCTTGTAGGAAACCAAAATGTGCACATATTTGCACACCATCTCTTGCATAGTGCTGTAATCATGGGTATATTGTGGGAACCTCCCCCATCTCACTATGTGCCATAACACAGTATCATCTAGAACATCACACTCGGTATCAAAAAAACCCTAAAGTTAGCAAAGCATACTCAAGTGTTGACCTCCATGGAACTCCCTTGAATGAATATCTCTCTACACAACACAAATACAACCAAAATATCGACATTAACACCTCATATAGGTCCAAAACCAATCACAAACACCACATATATTCCTCAGAAAATCAAAACTACACATTACACTGAAATCAACTCTCCTGGGACTATAACTCATAGGATCGGGACTCTAAGCACGTGAGGGCATGACCTTAGTGCTTAAAATCGGGTCTAGTGTCTCGAAGGACGTCTACTCCCAGCCGTAACTTCCTAGGTCTAAAATGCCCAAAAATTTAGAAACCAATTTTTTTCCAAAATTCAGATAATTAGGCACATTTTTCCAAAAATACACATACATACCAACTCGTCGATCGTCTAAGCTATCATGGCCTCTGCTACCCTCTCAAACCTAGTCATCCTCGTTATTCTAATCTATGACATCTTCGTAAGTCTAGAGCTCAATTTTCAACTCAATCAAAATTCAAATGAAGTGACTATTCACTTTTTACTCCTACTATATATAGTAACTTTCAATTTTTCACTTACTATGGTTGTTATTTGCACTCGCCTCTTGAACTAATACACGACATATGGTTTCACTCATATCTTGAGCCTCGCTTACTCCGTTTTCATCACCATTTGTGGCAATCAATTTATAATTTATCCTAGTATTACACTGAACACATTTCACAATATTGTTTACTACCCTCACACAAGTTTCACCGATATTCACACAATCTTACAAACATCTTCTATGCTATCTTTAAATCACCTTTTCATATTTTTATCTTTACTTTGAGCTTAATGCTCATTATCAAGTTGCTTCACCCTTTTACCGAAGGGGGCATACAAACGGGATCACTTCATGATCCCTCTCTAGTATCTACGTAATCAATCGACAATCCTGGTATATCACCATGACAATTCTTACTCTAATTTCATTTGAACAAATAAATAATTCAATCTACTCATCATTTAAATACATTCTATCACATTAAAATTATTTCACTTATTGACCAAAGCTAGGGGCAACAAGAGAACATTTCTCTCTGATATTCTCCTAATCAAGTCAATTTCATTCCCTCTAATGACCTAATATGGGGGAAACAAGAAAAAATATCTCTATGAATATTCTACTTCAATGAAATCAATCAATCAATAAATTTTATACCATCAATTAATACAAAAGCACATTCTATCATTCCTCCCATATGACCTAACTTAGGAGTTACAATTTTGTCTCTTCCAGATGACCTAAATTGGAAGACATTCAAACGCACAACTATACATGGATTGAACTGGAACTAAAATATGGTCTTTAAACAGTCTCTGAGTGGTTTGACCTTTCGACCATGTAGTCATAGTTGGAGAGTAAAACAAGACCTCTCTCCCAAAACACTCTTCCTCTAGCGGCAAGGACATCCAAATCCTTCATTATTCGAACAACATACAAAATTGGATTGGGAACTGATCACTCCCTTCCCCCTTCAAATCTCTGCTTCGTGACAAAATCAAAATCTTCAAATTCTCTAAATCAAATCATCACCTCATTCCATAGTGCTCATTATCACAAATCCCTATCTCTATTTATGCCACATGGATCGACATATTGATCCATGGTTCACCATGCTACATATTATTTTGCGCGTATTTTTGTAACACGACTTATCAAGATTTCTCAAAGGTATGTTCCTTACTTCCTTTAAACTACTTGAATTTTATTTAAATAACATAAAGGGTGGGAAATGTAGACACAAAATCACATTCTTACTATGACATTACTATTTCAGCAAGTATGATGTTATATGTATGGATCTTGAGCAAGAAAAGTAGTCACTAGTAACACATCCCCCTATTCTTCCTCTTTGTTTTAATTGTATTCTTTTGTATTTATCTTTTGTGTCTATCACTTCTTATCCATACGTCACTCTCACACTTATTTCAGGTTAGATCACAAGATCTTTGTCTGTTAGTATTTTCACTTTTTCGTCATTTACTCCTGACACTAGTGCCCAAGTGCTTGTGTCTAAATCAGGTGCTCCTATCCTACTTATTTCTTCTTTTTATATTGACATTTTTGGTTAGTCTTTTGGTTATCTTACCCTTATCCCAAGGTCCTAGTCGGCATGTCATGTTACTAGTGTCGAAATTTAAACAAGAGATCCCTATATATACACATCATATATACCAGTTTTAGGGGCCAAAAACTATCAAGGGCTATTTACATAAAAAGGGACTACATTTTTGGGCTTCTTATTTTGCATTCACTACATAAGAGAGGTTTCTTTTGTTCCATCCACACATTTTGCATTCTATCTAGTCGTAGCCCACTATTTTGGCGTCATTGGCATGAGGGAAACCTAAGGACACTATTGCACACATAATCACATAGAACTACATTGGGTCTGAGATGTAGTGCAACGCTCAATCGTAAGTTCACTTTTTTAAATCCAAGGACAATCGACCCCCATTTTTTATTATTTTCTTTTTAGGATTTGATTTGTTCGGGGATTTACAAGTCATATCTTTATTGTGGGTTATCAACGATATTGGTGATCACTATGTGAAATTATAGTGATAGAAAACAAAGGATTGTGACAACTTAGTGACCATGTGAAAATCAATTCTGTCCAACACCAACCCAGCACCCTAGTCCAAATACATTTAACATCTCTGTAATTTTTCGTGTGGCATTGTGTTAGTCTACCATATTTGTTTACCAATTTTTCATAATTAGAAACTTTGGGATGTAGATAATATCAACTAATTCATTATTCTTTCTTTATTGCACTTAGGGTTTCTATTTCATTTCATTATAAAATTATATTCTAAAATTTGTTGATTATTTTTACTCTGCAATTTAGATTTAATATTTAGATTTTTTAAATCAGGTGTACACAATTGGAATAAAATAGAACAATATCAAAATATCCACATGATACAAGTTTTCATTCATTCATTCTAAACATTCTAAAAATTGATTCAAAGGTTTAAAAATAATTCTACTATGTGTTTTGAATAAACATAAATAAATATTCAAGAAGAAGATTTTTTTAACAATGTAATGACTATTTGAATATATTATCTAAAAATCTATATCACATATGAGAAAATTAAAGCTTCCAACTTTTTAATATTGGAACATTTGTATCATTTTATTGACCATTTTTCTAACTTTATTGACATTCAACTAGTGCAATAGATCCATCCTTGTTTCCAACAAGGTCACCTATCAGTATAGGTAGGAATTGTTATCATCCCCTTTCCTTTCATTAATCATATTCTATATTGCCAAATCACTATCATAGGGAAAATTATTCACTTTGTATCATGATGTGTAAATTATTAAATAATTTTCCAAATTTTTATCAAGCTTGTTTCATAAGTTTTACTTTATGAAGGAAAAGACACTAAAAACTCTATCATATTCAACTAAACCCAAAATTATTTTTTGATATGGATTAGCTAGTGAAAAAATCATTCACGGCTTCTTGTAAAATATTGCTAAACCCATTTTTTCCATAACTAATTTATTGTTCCACACTTAAAGGGATTATCCAAATATTTGAATTGATCAATCATTGTATAAGAAAATTCTTGGAATTGATCAAAAACACATTCTTATTTAAAATACATAGAATATTGACTCCACTAATATCAATAGGATTACCAAAATGTTAAATCAATATAGTAAATATTTTTGGTAGTATTCATGCAAATAGTTTTCATTTTGTACACTATTCCAATAGGAGGGATTTATTACAGCCATTACTTCAAGTAAAGCATCCATGTTGAAATGTTCCCTTATTTATCCTAGTAGGGAAGTTACAATTTCTATTAACCCTATACTTGTTGATGATACAATATGATCAAAGAGAATCCTTTTGACATTTAACTTCTCAATGTTATAATCATCTACTCTTTGAAATGAGTACATGGGTATCTCATATCCATGTAAAGAAGCACATACTTCTCCAAAAAAAAAGTTTTGCTTGAGAAGTTACTTTAAATTCCATTTTTAGATCAAAATATTCCAACTCTCAAACTTTGGACTCGAAAAATAAGTTTTCATGCCCCTCCAGGGACACCGAAAAACACACCAAACGTGACTAAAATTTCAGGGTAAATTTTTTTTTTTAACGTAAATACTAACAATACTAATCGATTCCCATTATTATTTATTTTAAATTAAATTGGATCACCCAATTTCTAAATCATTAGCCCAAAACACATTTTTTTTTCCTAACCTCTATTAAGTTTACTAAGGATAACCAAATAAGAGTCTACACCCATTTTGAATTAATAATATTTCCCCCTTTTAGTTATTTACACACACACACACACACACACACACACAACTTTCTTTTCCCATTTATATTTACAAAAGAAATACCCATGGCTAAAAATTATATAGGGTTAATTTTGGGCCATAGGATAAAAGAGATGTGAGCCCTTGATCTAATTTTACCCTAAGGATGCCCTAAACATTCTTATATTCTTTTCCTTTCCTTCCCCTTGTCATTTTTTTTTTGGTTGTGTTTTACATGTGCGAGGTTGGGAGAGGAAACAATGGAGTTTGATTGATTTGTTTTCTTCTCTCTTCTTTTTTTCATTTGTATTGTTTGAAGATTTCAAACAATACCATTAACATTTCTCTTTTTTTTTTTGTGTGTTTACATAGCACATACTTATATTATTATTTTTTTGTTAAAATTGCATCGAATTTGATTAAAAACGCATACAACCTAGAATGTTTTCTTTATATGCTGTGCAACTAGATCTAATATATCCACACACACACACACATATATATATATATATATATATATATATATATATATATATATATATATATATATATATATATATATATATATATATATATATATTAATAGATAAAATTACGGATGACCGCATGACCCTTTTTTGTTGTTTTACTTGTCTTGTGTTTCATAGAGGGGAGCGATTGCCATGGATAGCACGGGGGAGGGGGATAGGGGCGGAGCTAGGCACGTGGGGAGGGGCGGCGTAGGGGAGCGGGGTGGGAGGGAGGCGCGGCTACACGGGGAGAGGGCGGGTGCGAGGCATTGGTGGTCATGGGAGGGAGGTGTGGGGGCGAGGGGTTCGCCCTCCCCACACCCAAAACTTAAATAAACAAAACCAAAACAAAAAAATGCAAGTGGAACCCCTTTTTTTTTTGTTTATTTTTTTGTTTTTATAAATTTTGTTTATAAAATGTTTTTATAAAAATAAGTAGTATATATTACAATTATAAATATATATATATATATATATATATATATATATATGTTATATAGTTATATGTATAATATATACATATAATGTATATTCTAAAATATATCTTCCATTTTATACTTATAAATCAGAAAATTTTCTTATAGGGATAAAATAATTAATCTAACATTTATACTTTTTTTTTTGCTATCTCTTTTGTACACAACAACAAACAATGTTGATTTCAACTTAAAATGAACAACTGATTTTAATCACATTATGTGTTACCTAATGAACTTAATATTATCAAACATTCACTTCAAAAGATTTTCTATTACAAACATTAAAAGATGAAATATGAATGTTTCAGATTTATAATAAAGGGAAAATATTCACCATGAAGTGTACATACATGTTCACAAGAAGGGCATATTTTCAAATCTATACATTTTCTTTCAAAAGGAGATTACATATCAAATTTTCATATTTAAGAAAAACAACAAATACAATATTTCATTTTTAAGATTTGAAGTTCACATATACCAACATACACAAATACATATCCACCCAAGAAGATTTATCACAAGATTTTTACAAGACTTTGAAGTAGATTACTTAGCTCAAAAATGGCTCAAGATTTCAAGAATGCAAATTACAAAATAGAAATTTTACAAGGAGTACAAGTCTTCCACAAACCATACTCAAGTGGTTACAATACAAGGAATGTTTCACAAAGATTTGTGAGGAAAAGAAACTCATGAAACACTCCAAATTCCAATAAACTTTCATCATGAGCTCCAACTTCATGTGCATTCAAGGAAACCCATGCAAGGAGAAAAAGAGCTTGTTTTCCACCCAACCATAGGCATCATAATGCCTCTCCCAAGGTTGGGATGCATGCTAGCCTCCCCAAGCCCATGGGAAAGAGGTCAACTAAAAAAACTTGCACAAGATGGATGGTGAACTAACAATGATACAAGCACACAAAGATAGGACAAATACAAAACAAGACTCCAAAATTTACAAGATGCAAAAAGAGGAGAACCCAAGTTCTACCTCTAAAACCAATGGGGAAGAGAGGAAGATGTTCTCCAATAATTATAATCCAATGATAGTTGCATAAAACCAAATACTCCATACCCTCCTTATTTCTCCATTTACATACAATCCCTCCTTATTCCTCCACCCTTTCCCCAAGTCCTTTTTGGAAGGATTTTCAAACCCCAAAGGGGTTTCCTTACCAAGAATGGGGAAGGAGATTCAAACCAAATGAATCAACTTCCCCACCTCAACCATTTGAGGGGAAAACTATAAGACCCTACAAGGCTTGTCCATCAAGCCTTGAGGATTGAGAGGAAAAATCCCTCTCTCTTCCCCCACAACTCCAAAACTCCATCATGCCATATGATGGAGGGAGTAAAACAAGAAAACAACAACCAAAATCCATATACAACAATAACAATTTCAAACACCCAATCTAACATCTAAAAGGAAACAACACAAACAAAAGACATAAGAGCCTACCTCAAGGAAAGCTCTCCAAAAAGCTCTCCAACTTCAAATTTCTCCACTCTTGACTCAAGCAAATCTCAAGCTCCAAATCACCCAAGCATCCAAGCAAGAAGTTCCAAAAAAATTCCCTCTCTTTTCCCATGAATGGGAATTTGAAGAGGAGCAAACAAGAATCCTCACAAATGAGGGGGTAACATGTGTCACCCCTCTCCTTCTTCAAGATCAAATATGCCAAAACAAAAGAGAGAAAGGGTAAAATTGTCTTTTTTCCCTCTTCTCCCAAATTCCCCCAAATGTTAACAAGACAAAATTAGTGAAACTTTTAATAAGCACTCCAATCCACACCCCTTACATGAATGTGATAAAACAAGAGGTAAAAAGGAGGGAAAACTCCCTCTAGCCTTGAAAATAAGCCCCCCTACCCATTAGGTAGGGTCCAAGGGCTCATTTTTATGTTAGGAGAACTCCCAAGCTAAAAAGAGGTCCCCAAAATTCCCAAAATAACCTAATTTCGGGTTTTGCATTTTTGGCACAAGGGTAGAGGGTGTGGGAACCACCCAAGGGTCTCACATGTGACCCTAAACCCTTGTGATTAATTGACTCATTAAAAAAATCAACATTTAATGAAAGTGGGATTATTAATTCCCAAAACAAGTTTACAACTCCACTAATAACCCTAAACAAAATTAATAATTCAAGGCACAATACATTACAAAAATTGGGGTCACTCATAGTGCCCAAAATAATAATCTCCTATACTAAGGCTTCACACAATGAACATGGCTAGGACTCACCCATGGGCTGCTTGTGCAAGATTACATAGCTGACTTGAATCCCACGTTCTCCTATAAACCTGTCACCTGCACATTCATTGCACACGTTAACCGTACCTATCTCGATAAAATATAAAATGACACAGTAAGATATCAATAAGTTCTAAACTAGCCTAACATCCTACTGAAATCAAAATGCGACAACGTGCACAATTATACTCAATATTCTAAAAGTTAGACAAGATGATAGAGTGACATATAACCATAGGATTCCACATGCAACAACTATCCATCAATATAATTATGTTCCAAACACAACATCATATTCATTAGTATCCATGACATCATAAGAAAATGTGACAACATAGAAATTAAGCTAAATTGGCGCTATACGCCTGAATGTCCACACATGTCTAATAAGATCCAATCTCTAATATAATGTCCACGATATAACAACACTCTATCAAAACATGTCTATGAGCAAAGAAACAACAAGTTCTTGAGCTATAAAAGTGTGGGCACTATATCCCCTCTACTAAAATTAGACTTCCTCTTGGAAGTCACTTTGAAAGAGATAGGGATATCTAGCCCTCAATGGCATCGCATCCTCCCGGTAGCTCTTGTCTCATCATATTGGTCCCACTTTGTACTCTAACTGGTCCAAGTCTCGAACCCGAAGGGCCAACCTCTAGTGCTCCAAGTATGCATACGGGCTCCGGTATCCATCACTGTTCTCCATCCTCTACCTATAATGCCGACCAATCCAAAACATGAGTAGCATCAGGTACATATCTATATAGTACAGAAACATGAAAAACATCATGGGCCCGTGCAAGACGTGGTGGAAAAGCTAGGCGATAGGAAACTGGACCGATGACCTCTAAAATATCAAAAGGCCCCATAAAACAAGGTGATAGCTTAGAACCCTTTCCATAATGGATCAGACTTAATGCGGATGGACCCTCAAGAAGACCTTGTCACCCACTGAGAAGTGACGATCAATCCTCTTAGTGTCTACATACGCCTTCTAGCATGCTCTGGCCTACTTAAGACATTGTCTAATTAGAACAACCTACTGCTCTAAATCCTAAAGATAGGCTAGTCCCAAAATAATCCTTTCATCTAGTCTATCCCAACTCAAAGGTATCCTGCAAGGTCATCCATACAAAGCCTAGTAAAGGGCCATACCAATGGAACTATGATAGTTGTTGTTGTAGGCAAACTCAACTAGATGCAAATAATCTTCCCATTTCTTCTGTTGATCCATCACATACATCCTCAACATATCATCTAACACCTGATTAACCCTCTCTTTCTGTCCATCTGTCTCTGGATGATAAGCTGAATTGAAATTGATCTGAGTACCCAGAGTGGCCTGAAAAGAAGTCCAGAAAACTGAAGTGTAGATAGTATCCTGGTCATTTATGATGGTCTTGAATCCCATGCAACCTAACAATGTCCTCCATGAACACTTTGGCAATGGCCTGTGCATTATAGGTGACCTTGGTTGGCAAAAAATGCACAACCTTGGTCAACTTATCCACAGTGACCATAATGGCGTCATGATAATAAGATGACATAGGAAGTCCGACTATGAAATCCATGGAGATCACATCCCATTTCCACTCGGGAATATCACAAGGGTGTAAAAGTCCTGCGGGATGTGAATGCTCTGCCTTAACCCGCTAACACTCAAGGCATCATGCAACAAAATCTGCTATGTCCCATCAAAGACCTAGCCAATAATATAACTCCCTCAGATCGCATGCATTTTCTTCACTCCTTGATGTGCTGCATATGGGGCTTGATGAGACTCTATGAGGATTAAGCTATGCGATCACACTGACTTAGGCACGTAGATGTGCTGTGGAACCAAAGCAAACCATCTACCTCTAAAACACACCCAAAATATCTACCCTCTAAAGTACCCTGTGACTCCAACATCTGTCTGGCTCCCTCATAAAATCATCCTCTAGAAGGTGCTCAAGAATCCTGCCTCTCAAATCGATCAAGTGTTAATGAAGCAAGCACATGTCGTCATCTACTTAGTGCATCTGCAACAACATTTTCCTTCCTTTGATATACTTGAACCTCCATGTCATATTCACATAGGAACTCCATCCAACACCATTGTGAGCATTGAGGTTTGGCCGTGTGAGAAGATATGCTACAAAATCTGATGATTTGTCCTTAAAATGAAAGGTCTACCCAAAAGGAAATGTCACCAGTGTACTAGAGCATGAAAACTACTGCAAGCTCCAAGTCATGGGTAGGATAATTAATCTTGTAGTCCTTGAGCTTACGAGACTCAAAAGTAATAACCTGATGCTCCTGCATAAGAACTGCTCCCAAACCCTCTAGTGATGCATCAGTACAAACAAAAAAATTCTTTGTTGGAGTGCGGAACTACTAAGATGGGCGATGTGGTTAACCTTTCCTTAAGCAAGCTGAAAGGCTGCTCACACTTCTCGACCCAATCAAACTTCTTCCCTTTCCTCTCGAAGAGAAGTAATAGGGTGAGCAATCCTAGAAAATTCCTGTACAAATCTGTGGTAATACCCTGTTAAACCCATGAAACTCCTCACCTCGAGAATCGATGTGGGTCTTGGTCGATCCAAGATAGCTTTGTATCTTAGAGGGATCTATGGAGATACCCTTGCCTAATATGATATTACCCAAGTCTTTGAATCTCTTTACGAAAGAAGCTACATTTTTCCAAGTTCCCATACAACTTCTGCTCTCTCAAAACCTAAAGTACCTATCTCAAATGCTCCTCATGTTCCTCCTCGGAATGAGAATAAATCAATATGTCATCAAGGAACACTAAGATAAAGCGGTCCAGAAATGTCCTGAATACTCCATTCATGAGGCTCATGAAGATAGCTGGGGCATTGGTCAAACCAAATGGAACAATTGTGAACTCATAATGCTCGTAACGTGTGTGAAACGTTGTCTTATGAATGTCTGCATCCTAAATGTGCAACTGACGGTATCCTGACTTGAGATTGATTTTGGAGAACACTCTCGCTCCCCACATCTGATCAAACAAGTCATCAATCCTAGGGAGTGGATAACGGTTCTTTATTGTGACCTTATTGAGCTATCTGAAGTCTACACAAAGCCTAAGAGAACCGTCCTTCTTCACAAATATAACTGGTTCTCCCCAAGGAGATACACTAGGGTGAATGAGACCCTTATCCAACAATTCCTCTAACTAAATCTTGAGCTCATGAAGCTCTAGGGTCATCATCCGATAAGGTGCCCTAGAAACTGGTGTTGATCCAGGTACTAAATCAATGGTGAAATCCACCTCTTTATGGGGTGGTAACCTTGGAAGCTCGCCTGGAAACACATCTGCATACTCCCTCAAAACTACATGATCATCTAAGGGTGAATGCTCTGGAATGCTCTCTCGATCGATCAACGTCGATGGTGATAGCAAACAAGTGATACCCCTTATGAATGCTTTGCTTGAGTTTCTTACCCGATATCATGCGCAAGGAAATAGGTCTTTGCATCCTTGATTTCACAATTACACTCCCAAGATCATCCTGACACTCAATGACCTTATTTCTGCAATCCACCTTAACTCGATGGACCTCGAGCCAATTCATACCCAAAACTACCTGATAGGAACCTAGAGGGATAACTCGGAGGTCAAGAGTAGTGGATAAGGCTCCTAAATCAAGTACGCAACTCTCCACATACGAGTCCACGACGAGTTTGGCCTCTAGAGGCCAACTCAACTTACCAACTATCTAGTTTCTGGCCATCCACCACTAGCCCACATTGATCAACTATAGAAGGTGATGTAAAGGAATCTAAAGTTCTGAATCAAAAAATCTTGAGACAAAATACCCCGATAGTACCTATCATCTCAATGATCGTGGCTCGGTGCTCGGCTTTGGCGGTTGTCAATCGCTGCATATACATGATGAGCGCATCCTACATCACCCACCATCTGCTCAAATCTAGGAAATCTCTTTGTATCCATGGTATTTGGTTTGTGCGGGAACATGCACACATAGAGATCATGAGATCCACAGATAAAACATCTGTTGTACCCCTCTGGGGATGGGGTCCCTCTCGTACTCGATGTACTTGATCCTACTAGTCCAACCCTAGCATCTGCTGCATGTGAGTGGCTATGTATGCATGAGTGCCCCTACCTCCTATCCCTGGCTCCACCAAAACCACCCCTAGAAACACCTCTCTAAAATCCCTGTGTCTATCTAGCCCCCTGCTGCGGGTGGCCCCTGCCCGTGTCTATCACTACGCGTGCGATGGAACCCTCATGGCTGCTGGTGGAGGTAAAAATCCTCCTCTAGGGGGTGGTGCAGTACCTCGTGACCTCTGACTCTGAAAGGCCTATATCCTCTCCTGAAACTTTCTCTTGTTCCTATCATGGTGCTCCTGTGCCTTGGTCCTATTCTCCTCAGCTAAGTAGGCCTTCTCAATGGCCTTCTCAAGTGTGGGAGGAGATAGCATCCTAACTCGCTCTGTTATATCTCGCATTAATCCTCGAATGAACCTATTAACCTGTAATTTCTCATCTTGCAGGTAGTCCACATACTATAGGAGATCTAGGAACCTGCTCTCATACTTTGTACTACTGTGCCCGATCCCTGTCGTAAGTCATGAAACTCATCTATCCTCTTTTACACGAAGTGTTCTGACATATAGTGAGCCCTGAATCACTCCTCAAACATCTCCCAGGTCACTGTCTCTTGAGTCAAATGGAGCTTCCGCTCCTCATTCCTCCACCAAACACCTATTGCGTCTCGGAGGAGGTGTATAGCGAACCTTGCCTTGACATTGCTCTCATACGAGTGCAAGCCAAAGCAACTATCCAAGCTAAGGAGCCATGACTCAGCCTTAAAGCCATCTCAGTAGAATCAATGTAAGTGGGTGGCTACTGGCGAAGAAGATCCCTGATCACATTGCTTGTATCTCGATCCTGATGATGAAGTCCAACAAGTGAAGGGGGTCGCCTATCCTTGAATGGTCCCTCGAGACTGTGTGAGCGGCTACGACGGAACAAGGCTACCCTCTCGTGATGAACGGAAGGGCTACGTGACCTCTCCCACCTCGGTGTATCATGCTCTGGTGGCTCTGAATGCACATCCTCGCCTATCGGCTCCTCACCTCCCAATGGTGTCTCCACTCTCGTCTCCTGCGGTGGTGGTAGGTGCTGCTCCACAACGCCTATCAATTGGTTCAAGGCCTCTAAAATATGAGGCCCCAATTCGGGTACTAGCGGCTCCCGCGTGGGTGCACTACGCCCCACACCTCTAGCTACTCGTCCTCACTTGGGCGCCATCCTGTGCACGGGGAGAGCGAAGAAGTTATTAATTTAAAATTTAATGGTTGCGGATGATTTATTTTAACTATTTATTTTTATTCATTTAGTTATTTTAGTGTTAAAATTGCCATTAACTATTTTAATTAGTTACCCGATGGTACGCGTGTGCAAACCTCGCTCGATACCAAATGTCATGCCCCTCCATGGACACCGAAAAACACACCAACGTGACTAAAATTTCAGGGTAAATTTTTTTGTTAACGTAAATACTAACAATACTAATCCGATTCCCATTATTATTTATTTTAAATTAAATTGGTTCACCCAATTTCTAAATCATTAGCCCAAAACACATTTTTTTTTCCTAACCTCTATTAAGTTTACTAAGGACACCCAAATAAGAGTCTACACCCATTTTGAATTAATTAGATTTCCCCCTTTTAGTTATTTACACACACACACACACACAAAACTTCTTTTCCCATTTATATTTACAAAAGAAATACCCATGGCTAAAAAGTATATAGGGTTAATTATGGGCCATAGGATAAAAGAGATCTGATCCCTTGAACTAATTTTACCTTAAGGATGCCCTAAACATCCTTAGATTCTTTTCCTTTCCTTCCCCTTCTCATTTTGTTTTTTTTTTTTTGTTGTTTTTTACATGTGCGGTGTTGGGAGAGGAAACAATGGAGTTTGGTTGATTTGTTTTCTTCTCTCTTTTTTTCATTTGTATTGTTTGAAGATTTCAAACAATACCATTAACATTTCTCTTTTTGTTTTGTGTTTACACAAAGACATACTTATATTATTATTTTTTTGTTAAAATTGCATCGAATTTGATTAAAAGCTGCATCTGACCTAGAATGTTTTTTTATATGCACCGCAACTAGATCTAATATATCCCCACACACACACACACACTCACGAGATATATATATATATATTTTTATATATATATATATATATATATATTTTTAAATAGATAAAATTACTGCAGTGACCGATCCTTTTTTGTTGTTTTATTTTTGTTGTGTTTCGAGGCACGAGGGAGCGGCTGCCATGAACAACACGGGGGAGGGGATAGGGCGTGAGATGGGTGCGCGAGGGGGCGGTAGCGAGGGGAGTAGGCGGAGGGAGGCACGGCTGCACGGGGAGAGGCGGGTGCAGAGCGTTGGTGGTCACGGGAGGGGGATGTGGGGGCAACGTTTAGCCCTCCCCACACCCAAAACTTAAACAAACAAAACCAAAACAAAAACAAATGCAAATAAACCCCCTTTTTTTTTGGGCTATTTATTTATTTTTTTTTTTTTTTATAAATTTTGTTTGTAAAACATTTTTAATAAAAATAAGTAGTATATATTACAATTATATATATATATATATATATATATATATATATATGTGTGTGTGTGTATATATATATATATATAATCACACACTTATATATATGCTACATTATAGTTATATGTATAATATTATACATATAATGTATATTCTGAAATATATCTTCCATTTTATACTTATAAATCTGCAAAATTTTCTTATAGGGATAAAATAATTAATCTAAGATTTATACTTTTTTTTTCCTATCTCTTTTGTACACAACGATAAACAATGTTGATTTCAACTTAAAATAAATAACCGATTTTAATCTTATTATTTGTTACCTAATGAACTTAATATTATCAAATATTCACTTCAAAAGATTTTCTATTACAAACATTAAAAGATGGAATATGAATATTTCAGATTTATAACAAGGGGAAAATATTCACCATGAAGTGTACATACATGTTCACAAGAAGGGCATATTTTCAAATATATATATTTTCTTTCAAAAGGAGATTACATATCAGATTTTCATATTTAAGAAAACAACAAATACAATATTTCCTTTTTAAGATTTTAAGTTCACATATACCAACATACACAATACATATCCACCCAAGAAGATTTATCACAAGATTTTTACAAGACTTTGAAGTAGCTTACTTAGCTAAAAAATAGGCTCAAGATTTCAAGAATGCAAATTACAAAATAGAAATTTTACAAGGAGTACAAGTCCACAAACCATACTCAAGTGGTTACAATACAAGGAATGTTTCACAAATATTTGAGAGGAAAAAAAAACTCATGAAACACTCCAATTCCAACAAAATTTCATCATGAGCTCCAACTTCATGTGCATTCAAGGAACCCATGCAAGGATAAAAAGAGCTTGTTTGCCACCCAACCATAGGCATCATCACATGCCTCTCCCAAGGTTGGGATGCATGCTAGCCTCCCCCAAGCCCATGGGAAAGAGGTCAACTAACCAAAACTTGCACAAGATGGAGGGTGAACTAACAATGATACAAGCACACAAAGATAGGACAAATACAAAACAAGACTCCAAAATTTACAAGATGCAAAAAGAGGAGAACCCAAGTTATGCCTCTAAAACTAATGGGGAAGAGAGGAAGATGTTCTCCAATAATTATAATCCAATAATAGTTGCATAAACCCAAATACTCCATACCCTCCTTATTTCTCCATTTACATACAATCCCTCCTTATTCCTCCACCCTTTCCCCAAGTCCTTCTTGGAAGGATTTTCAAACCCCAAAGGGGTTTCCTTACCAAGAATGGGGAAAGAGATTCAAACCAAATGAATCAACTTCCCCACCTCAACCATTTGAGGGGAAAAACTATAACACCCTACATGGCTTGTCATCAAGCCTTGAGGATTGAGAGGAAAAAAATCCCTCTCTTCCCCCAAAAACTCCAAAACTCCATCATGCCATATGATGGAGGAGTAAAACAAGAAAACAACAACCAAAATCCATATACAACAATAGCAATTTCAAACACCCAATCTAACATCTAAAAGGAAACAACACAAAAAAAGACATAAGAGCCTACCTCAAGGAAAGCTCTCCAAAAGTTCTCCAACCTCAAATTTCTCCACTCTTGACTCAAGAAAATCCCAAGCTCCAAATCACCCAAGCATCCAAGTAAGAAGTTCCAAAAAAGTCCCTCTCTTTTCCCATAAATGGGAATTTGAAGAGGATCAAACAAGAATCCTCACAAATGAGGGGGTGACATGTGTCACCCCTCTCCTTCTTCAAGATCAAATATGCCAAAACAAAAGAGAGAAAGGGTAAAATTGTCTTTTTGCCCTCTTCTCCCAAATTCCCCCAAATGTTAACAAGACAAAATTAGTGAAACTTTTAATAAGCACTCCAATCCACACCCCTTACATGAATGTGATCAAACAAGAGGTAAAAAGGGAGGGAAAACTCCCTCTAGCCTTGAAAATAAGCCCCCCTACCCATTAGGTAGAGTCCAAGGGCTCATTTTTATGTTAGGGGAACTCCCAAGCTAAAAAGAGGTCCCCAAAAATGCCCAAAATAACCTAATTTCGGGTTTTACATTTTTGGCACAAGGGTAGAGGGTGTGGGGACCACCCAAGGATCTAACATGTGACCCTAAACCCTTATGATTAAGTGACTCATTAAAAAAAATCAACATTTAATGAAAGTGGGATTATTAATTCCCAAAACAAGTTTACAACTCTACTAATAACCCTAAACAAAATTAATAATTCAAGGCACAATACATTACAAAAATTGGGGTCACTCATAGTGCCCAAAATAATAATCTCCTATACTAAGGCTTCACACAATGAACATGGCTAGGACTCAGCCCGTGGGCTGCTTGTGCAAGATTGTGTAGCTGGCCTGAATCCCACGTTCTCCTGTAAACCTGTCACCTGCACACTCATTGCACACATTAACCGTACCTATCTGATAAAATATAAAATGACACAGTAAGATATCAATAAGTTCTAAACTAGCCTAACATCCTACTGAAATCAAAATGCGACAACGTGCACAATTATACTCAATATTCCAAAAGTTAGACAAGATGATAGAGTGACATATAACCATAGGATTCCACATGCAACAACTATCCATCAATATAATTATGTTCCAAACACAACATCATATTCATTAGTATCCATGACATTATAAGAAAATGCAACCACATAGAAATTAAGCTAAATTGGCTCTATACGCCTGAATGTCCACACATGTCTAATAAGATCTAATCTCTAATATAATGTCCACAATATAACAACACTCTATCAAAACATGTCTATGAGCAAAGAAAAAACAAGCTACTGAGCTATAAAAAGTGTGGGCACTACATAAGTCTCCTTCACAAATAAATTTTCTATAGCTAGACAAACATGTTTCCTCAAACTTGTAAAATCAACAATTTATATATAACATACACACACATAGTTATTTCTTGGGCTTGTTTAATTAAATGATGAATTTCATCCAATATGGGAAAGATACCAAACAACATTGAAAATGTTTCTATATCAGATCAAATGATGTATCAAATCTTGAGCCTTGTCCACTTCCATGTGATTCTACCACATTACTCCCAATAAGGATGGATACTCATCGTACACCCTATGAACTAGTTGATACAATGAGACCCACCTAGTGTTGACATATTTTTATAGTTTCTACCCATTATTTAGTCCTTATGTAAAGCTTTGTAATTCATGAATCGTATAGGAATATTATAGCAATAAGCATGCACCTCTCGAACAAGTTCTTCCACTTTTTCTACGTGTTTAAATTTGTTGACTATTTTATATGCTAGATTCATTTTATGATCCATACAATGAATGAAAATCATATATAGGAAATCATATATTTGGATTCTTACACACATAGTATTATGATTACCTTGCATTATAGATTCCCCATCTGCTCCAAAACATACTAGCTTTATTGTAATTAAAGAATTAGCTATTCCACCGATCTCCTTCAAACTTCTTATTACAAGTTCACAAAGGTTTTGAGCATTTAATTTGTATTTCATATTGTTAATGGAAAGTAGGTGAGGCTATCTCACATTATTTTTGATAGTATAAACATGCCTATATATCCAAAAATTATTATCTACTAATGTAACCTCATCAATAGACAAAGACACATATCATACACACTTAAGTTTCTCTTTCAAGTCTTATTTCTCAACCATAACTAATAATTTCACCCAATCCCAACAACTAATTTCATATCGGGAGAATGCGGAAAGTGTGAGGCACCAAAAGAGAGCATATTCATATTTTCAGGAAAAATTTGTTATATGATGACCTATTTTTAGAATGTAAAAAGCAATAACTAACTGAATTGTTTTATCTAAATATTATTTTTAATGACCTTTTTAAATATATATGTAATTGTTCCTCCATTTTTAGTAAGTATTATTTGATTTCTCATGTGTTCCTCATAATATTTTGCATACCTCATATGCAAATAGTCATCTACATTTTCCATCTCACAACATTTTTCAAAACTCCATCAATAGTTTTATTTTCATATATCTTTCCTACATGCTTCTCAATAGTATCCAATTTAAGTTGCATTGTATTTTCCCTCCCAATTTATAGCTAAAAATTGTACATTTGCATTCCTTGGGAGGTTCAATTTTACTTTCATTTTTAATAGGTTCAATAAATGGAAACTTAGAAACCCACTCTAACCTCAAACTCCTTCCCAAGTCTTGTTTTTTTTTGCTTCATGTTTCCTCTAGAAAGAGGCATCACTAGAGTATTTGGCATGGTGCAATTTCATTGACTACCAAAATTTCCACTTCCATCATTCAATTGAGTATAACTTGTTTTCATAGAAAAAGAGTTGGAATGTAATACTTCTAATGATACATGCTTAAGTTTGTCCAGTGAGATGTATTCAAGGCAAGGCATTTCATTGTCAACATCATTGATAGTTTTAATCATGAAATTATCAATGAACTCATTCTGAATTTCATTTTGAATGTTATAATGATCCATTGGCAATTGTGGACATGGATGAGATTCCACATATGGATTCTCAAAATAATATGCAATGCTTCATCTGTTATAACTAAAATATATTGCAATTGATTTATTTCTTGAGGTTTCCTTGTTACTTGCCATTTTTCTATATGTATGGTTTTTTATTACTATTAAATTAGGGTAGAAATGGGCATAAAATTTCATGGAAAATAGTCAACAGAATAAAAATATTTAAAAACATGGAAAAAACAATGGATCTTTGCAGCATATAGAGATATTTAATTAAACATCATCATTGAGGGTATGTAAAAATAGTTTTTCATGGTGTATGATAAAACTTAGTAGTATGATTAAGTGTCAAAATATGAAATAAATCATATAATGTAGTGCGTGGAACATAGGAAATGGATGCATTAGCTGAAAATCAACTAAGGCATTGTGGTGTCACACAACATGGAAATAATAAAGTATGAAAGGTCATGTATAAAAAAAAGAGATGAAAAATAAAAATCGTGATGTTACACCTATATTGGTGGTGTTATAAATTAAGAAAAGAAAATTTGAAAATCATTATAAGTTTTAATAGCATCATTAACTCATAAAAGTAGAGAAATAATGACAACATCACATGATCGAAAATATATTATCAAAATTAAAAGGGGTCATTGATCAATTTACTTACTAGTAACTGTAGGTTGCTACACTGTAAACTTGAACGCAAAATCATGCAAGAGATATGTTTATCTATTTTTTGTAAGAAATAAACAATATATTATTAGTGATTCCTTTTCTATTTGAATCAATGTTGAAGTCACAAATTGAAAATGTGTAAAATATGAATAAAAGAACTTACTTTAAAATAAATGTAATACACACACATGTCAAATTTAATTAAATTTTAAAATTTACCTCTCTTATGTTAGTAATTGTGATCCAAGGTCCCATATAGTATATGGCAATAAAAACATTTTTACCATCCTAGACCATTGATGTGAAGGTGATCCAAATCCTTTGGCTATGCGAGTGAGAAATAGTAATAATTGTGAGCTTTTTTGGTTAAGTAAGGGGTAGGTATACAATGACCATATAGCTAAATGGGATTAAGGAAAATTATAATATTCACCTAATTATGAATATTTGATGCTAATGTTTTCCCTAATTCTTATGGAGCACATATGTAATATTATTGTTTGATCCATTTTATGACTAGGAGTTATTTAATCATGTTTACGGAAAATGAAATATAGTTCTGGAACGTTTCTATGTAAAAATTTCAACATTTTGAATGTGAGAGAGAGAGAGAGTGCAAATATCAAGATGGAATACATACACATCAACAACGTTGCACTCGAACGGAAGCATGAGCGTAGCTCCAGTAGTTAGTAAGAAATCAACCATAAGAAATTTACATGCAAAATAAAAAGGTCTACTCATTCTCATATATCAAAAAATAAGTACAAATAGGAGTGTTGTGTAACTCACATGCATGGAATCTTCATACCTCCACAAGGGAGAAATGAGATACAATTTAGAAATGGAATGTAAGTCCTATATGAAACATATGACATATTCTATAACTGAATATATTATATAATTCCTAATGAAACCTAATGACCTATAACTCATCTATGTGATGTGACTCACCATGTGAGGTGAAAAATCAACTAATAAACAAATAAAAGTTATAAAAAAACCCTCACACTAACACCCCTTCATCATAGATGAGGATGAGGCATGGAAATTCAAGAAGATAAATGGTTCTTGACAACTACACCTAATGAGGCACCTATGTACAATAAGCATCTCAAGTAATGGAGGAAAAACACAAGGGAAAAAACATACACTTAAAAGAGACAGAAGAATCCCTTAAACAACTAATAAAGATGCATCAAATGGGTCCCGATAACTAAATTCCTAATAGGGTACCCTTTTACAAACTACAAATTTCCTACAAGAAGAAGAAAAGGAGAAGAAGAGATATATCCACCCTATATTGTGTGAATAATATTCCCATAACGACAAGGTGATTTTCCCATCCAAGGAACAATGCTCCATATGTAAGTTATAAGTGTTAGTTACTTCATGAAGGAATGATGAATCCAAAGCAGTAATGAAGAAGGAAGGTGGAATATCCTGTAACTATATAAAAGGTTGCCTAATGTATGATGAGTCCTAAATCACATTTCCTACTCCTTGAAAATTATGTAGAGAAAGCAAGTAGGTGGATCAAGAAATAAAACCTCAAGATGTGGAAGGTGATAAATGGATGGTAGAGGTGGGTCCCCACCACTACTACTACGATCATCTTTGCTTTAGAAGAGAATTCCTCATCATCATAAATGTTATCAATCTCATAAGAATCATCAAGTAAAGGTGAATTGGATAAAGAATTTGAAGGAGGGACGATGTAACATCCTCATTTTATACCTTAGAACAAGTGAAAAAAAAAAATTTGATAATTGCATCCTGGTTCTAAATACATAATTTAGAACTCACAAATCAAATAACCATTCATATAACAAAAAACCATATGCAGTGTAATGACTCGGAGTACTTCCGATCTATTCATTCCATGACTTCGGTAATCTACCGATCTATTCATGAGTAATAAGAGTTGGTGTTTTTATTTAACACTTTACTCTTGCGGTTCTCTTCCTACTTTGGGATTCGAATGCTCATCCCGAGGAACCTAAGCTGAATAATTGTTACCATTATTCATCGGCATCTCATCCCTTAGACTAGGTGAATTAGGACAACGCAATCAAGCAATTACGATACTTTGGCCAAAGATTTGAAACATCTTGTTTATGTCTCATATTCCTTAATGGCGTACTCGTCCAATCTGAATACGTCCTTCACCCCATTCTTATGTTATATAGAATGTCTTATACTGACTACTGTCAGTCCTTCCTTTCTCAACTTAATCACTCGGAGACAGATTAACAAGGTGATAATGTTATATGGATGCCCACGAGGATTAGGGATATGGTGACATACTGGTTCAACCTTGCAGTTCAACCAGTGTGTCATGATACCCCGAATCTCCTAGGCAGCCTTATAACATGACCACGTTCTTAATCGGACCCTGAGTAACTCGTGCGAGATCAAAGTGTAAATCTTAGCGATCAATGCAAAGGGTGTCGCCATAAGTCACCTGCATTGTTGTAACTTCGAGAAGATCCTAATCTTCTCGGAGGTACAACCCTACAGTTGACTTGTGTCGTCAACCTTTAAATCCACCTCGAAAAGATCTACTTAGTAACATGCGTTACGCACTTGAGTTTAAATTACTTTAAAGACTTTTCCCTAAGGTTAGCCTATCCCGATCCCTGGATTCTTCGTCTTAAGACGACCTTCCTCTATAAAACCCATTACATGGTAGAGGTATTAAGGTCAAGCTCTCATCAAGGAGTCATTAGAATACTCATGATTCTAAAACAACAGAATTGGACAATATCTCATAACCTTTACTTGAGATTGCCATCTGAACCCCATTAGATTTACATCAGTTCTCCTAACTGAATTTATATCATACTTATTAGTATAAGATATAAATGATTAAGAATCCAATTTAATATTGTCCTGTCATACTCAGGACTAGGGATTAGTAATTTAATTCGAAGCATTTAGCGTTACCTTAGGTTCATTTTTAACCTATCTTTTAGAAAGACAATTGTTTAAATTCAATATTGCTTTCACTAGAACAATAAGATCTGCTAAACACTCATATGAATTCAATCACATTTTCTTGTAAGCTTTCATAGTCAATCACAAAAGCATCCAAATTACACAAGATAACATTGCCACTCTGGTATATAAACCGAAGAAGGTCAACTATCAGAATAAGAATACAACACAAGTATCAAATACTTATTCCCATTCCTTTCAGAACTATATAATTACATTTTATGCAAACAGCATACTTGATACAATGCTTAACGGAAAAGTACATCTTTCCACATATAATACATTTAGGAAATCAAGTTGTAATTCATTATAAAACAAATTAAACAATCTGATCAGCCTGTCAGATCTGCATTGCTTTTACCTCTTACGGCAACCATCTGCAAAAATAGTCAACATGAGTCAGTTCGATGAACTGAGCATGATAAGCACTAACTTTTAAAACAATTGCAATCCGTCAATTGTTTTCATTAAACACCCTGTTTAAATGAGATCAATTATCCAAACAAGTAAACATATTCAAAATATGCCTTTATAATACAAAATTGACTACAAACGTGTAACTCTATCAACGTTACAGAATAGTCCTAAACACTTCTCAAATATTTCATCAAATATTAAGAATCAAGAACGAAAGTATTAAAAACAACCAATTGAAGCCAATATCAGCAACATTGGACAGATCGTTCCATTCATCCAAAAAGGAAATATCATAACAACTCTTGAGTATATCAATATGTTAAAAACAGCTCCTACTGTTACAGATATCAACATGTATTATAATAATAAAAGAGAAAGGAACAAATCATTCACACTTCCCTTCACACAAGTTCACTACTGTACCGTCTCCACATATGGAATGCATTAATCCAGTATATGTGTGAACAAGTCCGTCAAACCACAAGAAGAATCACTGTCTTAATAAAAATCGAACACAGCAAGGCTTTTCGACCCAAGTTCGAAATCAAAGAACCTCTAGTATTGCGGTCAACAACAGACTCCATTGCATTAGACAATTGGATGTTTCCCTAAGTCTATGCCAAGACAATCACACAAAATTTCCGAACATGTTCAGTCTCAATCGGACTGGAGTAAACGGAAAGGAAAATAGCAAATCTATTCTCACCTTGGCGCATGCAAGTCTAAAGTATGGTATTCGCGACTCACTTCAACAGAGCCAGAACACGAGATAATTATCCATACTCAAGGAACTCAAACAGTGACAAACGACAGTGTCCAAATATCAGGTTCAATAAGAGACAGAAATACAGGTTAACTTCCAAGAATTCAAATGAATCCGAACAGTAGTAACAAGACAAATAATTGCATACGATTCCATCTGAGCCCATCAACGGAGCATATTAAAAATCAGGCAAAGCAAATTTAATTACTGATTTCAAAACAAGGAATCCGACTGAACCCTTGCCAATCTTTTACACAAACTTGCACAGACTGAAGAACGTAAAAATATACCAAAAGAATCTGTACCACAAAATCCTTGCGGCACGATGGTATTCTTACGAAATAACAGAGATCGAAATACATATTATTCCCTTTAGTCGCTGGAACAACAATTTCCAATATTCAACTATATTCAACCATAACAAGTGATTCAAACATATAAATCATTCAATCGACTCCACAGTCGTTCGATTAAAACGAATATGAATCTATATTTAAATTTCATATCATTAACTGGGTTATTATCCATAACCACGGAACCCAACAACAAGATAAGATAAAAATAGTTTAAGAATCAATCTATGCCATTCAAGGTAAGCATTCGACAAGGACCAAGTGTAAGCAATTCAAATACTGATTTTCATAACAAGGGATTCAACCGAGCCTCGTCAAAATTCTGAACAAGCTTACACATAAGAAACATAAATGCATACCCGAAGTCGGTACTAAATTCCATTACAATAACAGAGGGTCGTATGACCTGTAACTTCTATATGACTTCCAACGGAATTCATATTAACAAAACTCAAGGATGTATCTATATCCTCAGCAGTGGACTATAGTATATGATTCATTCAGAGGACTCCACAGAGTCGTTCAAAAACAATACATATATCCCTAATGTATACATCAATCTATAAAATACCGTTACCACAATAACAAGGAAAAAAAAACTTCCACTTTGGGTCATAATGGCTCTTGAACACTAAAGTTACATGTTCCCAAAGAAAATCTAAAAGACAAAACGAAACCAGACAAGTAACAATAACCACCCCATCAATACCCACGACAGAGCTTACAAGATTCCATTAAAACGGAATAATCAAACAAATGTCCAGCAGTTTCCCTTTCAACAAGTATTCACAACATGCACCAGTGACAAAACCGACAAGCATGTCAGTGGCATGTACCCCCTCACAAGAACAATTTAAGGGTTCTCGCCGAAAGGATCGAGCATTCCCTTCTTTTATAATTTCTTTTTTTGCATAAATAAACCGAATGCAAAACACAGAGAAATAAAGCCACATTCAAATTTAATAAACACCCATCAAGGATAAATGAAAAATCGAACCAGCAAGAGATACAAAGTGCAAAATCACACAATGACATCCATAGAAAAACATCTAATTCCTTAAATCATTTGAACAGAGTTGTTCTAATGAAATCATTCGAAAGACAGTAAGATTTTTAAAGGTTAGGGCCTAACATGCCTGGATTTTTACTCAAAATTCCGAAGCAGACCACTGGAAGAGCTCAGACTTCCTTTTCCTTTTCCAAGTTCGAGCGACCAACAAAATTTTGCTATCCCCATGACATATATATTTCCCTTGCCAGAGAAAAGAGCTAGATAACCTCATACTCGCCATGCAACACAAAGAAGACTGGTGCGAAGAACCAGTGAACAGGCAGAAGGAAAACTGAAAATCGCGATAAGCCAAACAAACCAACAAACTTCCTGTTTACATGCCTTCTCGCGAGTTCCGAGCTCGACTACCGAGCACATTGAATGCAATTACACCAACTTTCCCGCTCAAACGCCACTTCCACCGACCGCCAAAGTTGGCGACAGTCAAATAAAATCCCAAGTTCATTTCCAGTTTTGGCGACCTGCCACGTCGGCTTAGGTTAGTTGTTGCTTAAACCTCCACCATGACCTGTCCTCCATCCTTATCCTTGGCATTTAATGACATAGAAAATGCCGCCCAAGGTTCGCACCCCTTCCATAGGTCCCTTTACATTCTTGCTCATAGTTAGGTTAGTATCTTAGGTTAGAATTTAGGATAATACTTATTCTAACCATATTACACGTAGATACTAACTTAGGACATTAACACATAGCCTAGGTCTAGGTTAGATTAACACTAATCTAACCCCTAGGTTAGGTTTAGTCTTAGGTTACTAATCATTTAATAATTCCAGTTAGGTCTGCATTCTGTACACTCAGAAAAAGACCTACATCATACCTTCTTGAACAGGGTTAGCTCCTGTTCTGCCTTAGGCTGCAGAATCGTATGTAACCGAATTATTACCTGGTCCACGATCGAGACCTTCCAGATATACTTCGATATCGGGAACCAATTCATTTCACTTGATCAGCCTAAGTCATACTCCTGACTAGCTTATTCAATGCTTCTAGACCTTGCAACCTGTTCAAGGTCTGTAAATTAATTCATCACGAACAAACTTAAAGCAATACTTGGATCAATTCCACTGATCCAAGACTAGGTATTATAGATGGATAACTCTATAATTCATTCCGAGATCAGATTAAACTCAGATACAAAATGAAATAGATAAAAGAGTCTAATCATATTCTGACTCAGTCAAAGATCTGCAAAGAAAATACAGTACATATCAAGCATGATTTCTAAATCGAGGAATACATCCTTTTACAAGAAATCACATATCAACACTTGTATGCTCAGGAGAAAGTAACAACAGTTCAGGGTGTTACATGCTTCCCTCCTAAAAAGATTCATCGTCCCGATGAATTACATATTAAATTAACCTTCAGGTCAATCAATTTATCAGTACACAAATAATGTGCCTATTTCATATTTGAATAGTTCCAGAAATCAATGTCACAACACATTTTATTCAACCTGAATAAAGTCTGCCTTCATCTGGCTTTCATAAATACTTAAAAACAATAAGTTCATAAAAGTATGTTTTGTCAACAGATTTCATTCTGTTGAAAAAGAGAAGGAAAAGCAATTTTCATCTCTTCCAGATTTTCCCAAGTTGCACTTTCTTAAGCTAAACCGGTCCCACTTGGACCTTACATTGCTGTATTTCACGATTTCTTAAATGCAATTGGCGAGTTTCAGACACTCGTGTGGGTTTAACCACGATTATTCCCGGGTCTTGGACCTGCAAGGAATTCCAATTTAAAACATGTGACAGATCTCAAACGTATTTCTTAAGCAAAGAAATATGGAAAACATCATGCATGCGAGATAAAGCGGTGGCAATGCTAAACGATAAGCTACGGATTGATTATTTCGACAATTTCGAAAGGTCCCACAAATCGAGGTGACAACTTGGCAGCCTTGCCAAAAGTTATAGAACTCTTTTCTCGGGTTTAACACGAAGGAAAACCTTACCACCAAGCTCAAACCTTCTATCAACCCACTTAAGGTCAAAGCATAGCTCTTCCGTCTATCCGCCGCTTCCTTTAATCGCTCACGAATCAGCTTAACTTTGCTCCATTTCGTGAGAATCTCGATCCAATTACCACTCTATCCTCAACACTTTGTCCCAACTAACGGGGTTCTGCACTTTCTTCCATAAAGTGCTTCAAATGGTGCCATTTTAAGAGATGAGTGATAAGTGTTTTTGTATGCGAACTCAACTAATGGAAGATACTCTTCCCATTTATACTGTTGATCCATACAATACATTCGCAACAGTCCTCCAACACTTGATTTACCCTCTCAGTTTGTCCATCCGTTTCCGGATGATATGCTGAACTAAAGTTTAGTTTCATTCCAAGAGCTGCGTTAAGCGTTTGCCAAAACCTTGACATCATTCTAGGATCCCTGTCAGATATAATCAATTCTGGTACACCATGTAATCTGAAAATTTCATGTACGAATCTCTTGGCCAGCACTTGGTGAATCATCCTTTAGATTTCTAGTGATGAAATGAGCTACCTTGGTCAGTTTATCTACAACTACCAGGATAACATCATGTTTATTCCTGGACATAGGTAGTCCTTGTACAAAATCCATGGTTATTACTTGCCATTTGTATCTTTGCGGTATGCTATGAGGATAAAAGCGATCAGTCCCAGGTGCATATGTTCTGCCTTCACCCGCTGACATTCCAGACAATGAGTCACAAAATTAATCACATCCTTTTTCATACCTTTCTAGAAGTATTGTTGTTTTAAATCAGCAAGCATTTTTGTGATACCTGGGTGTCCAGAGAAAGGTGAATTATGAAATTCAACTAACAACTTCTTTCTCAATTCGTTCAACATAGGTACATATACCCTGTTTTCATAACGCAAGATTCCTTCATTATCAAAATGAAAACCTTTATACCTCATATCCTTAGGTTCTGCAGCAAGCGCTGCTTTTACTTGCTGAAAGTATGCATCTGATTCTGAGGCACTTTTTACCTCGTCTTTAAACTGAGTTCTTAATGTTATAAGAGCAGAAATGTGCCTCCTACGACTTAGAGCATCAGCTACTCTATTCTCCTTCCCTTTGATATAGCTAATATCAAAGTCATATTGCGATAAAAATTCTAACCACCTTCTCTGTCTGGCGTTCAGATTGGGCTGAGTAAAAATATATTTCAGTCCTAAGTGATCAGTTTTCAACTCAAAAGGTTTCCCAAGTAAATAGTGTCTCCAGACTTGAAGTGCATGAACAATGGCAGCAAGTTCCAAATCATGAGGGGCATAATTCAGCTCATGTAACTTAAGTTTTCTACTTTCATATGCTATGACCTGATCATTTTGTAGCAAAACACCTCCAAGGCCTTCCCCAGAAGCATCCGTTACAACAGTAAAACTCCCATTAGGGTCTGGCACAGCTAGTATAGGTGCAGAAGTCAACTGGTCTTTCAAACTTTTGAAAGCCGCTTCACACTTATCATTCCATATGAATTTCTTATCCTTCTTCTCGCAGGTGAAGTTATTGGTGCATTACTTTAGAAAAATCCTTTACAAATTTTCTATAATAACCAGCAAGACCCATGAAGCTTCTTACTTCATGCACATTCTTTGGTGCAGGCCACTCAGTTATTGCCACTATTTTTGAAGGATCTACAGCAATTCCTTCTTTACTTATAACATGACCCAAATAGTGAACTTCTGAATCAAAGAAAGAACATTTGGATAACTTACCATACAACTTTCTCTTTCTCAATATTCCCAAAACTATCTTCAAATGCTCATTGTGCTCCTCAACGCTTTTAGAATAAATGAGAATATCGTCCAAGAATACAAGTACAAACTTGTCCAGGTATTCTTGAAAGATATTGTTCATTAAATTCATAAAGGCTGCGGGTGCATTAGTTAACCCAAAGGGTAGAACTGTGAATTCATAATGTCCGTACCTTGTTCGGAAAGCTATTTTATGAATATCTTCCTCTCTAATCCTTAACTGATGATAACCAGATCGAAGGTCTATCTTAGAATAAACCGCTACTCCACGCATCTGATCAAACAGATCATCGATCCTAGGAAGTGGATATCGGTTCTTGACTGTTGCTTTGTTCAACATCCGATAATCAATACACAACCTTAGTGTTCCATCCTTCTTCTTCACAAATATTACAGCGCTCCCCAAGGTGAAACACTTGGTCGACCAAACCTTTAGATAAAAGCTCTTGCAATCGTGCCTTAAGCTCAACTAACTCAAGGTAGTAGTCATCCGATAAGGCACTTTGGATATAGGTTCTGTTCCTGGCTTGATTTCAATGGTGAAGTCAAATTCTCTCTTGGGTGGTAACCCTGGTAATTCCTCAGGAAAAACATCCCTGAAACCTTGTAAAAGAGGGAATCGTTCCATGAAATCATCATCTTCTTCGGAAGATTCAGATATCTTTACCGCATAAAGGGTACATCCTTTATTTTTAGCCTTTTTAAGCTACATAGCTGACAGTTTTCTAACTGAAATTTCCCGTTTCACACCTTGAATCTCTGCTGATTCCAGCTGATCATCTAAACATTTTATGTTCTTTTCATAACAGTCTACCTTTGCTTTATGGTCTGCTAACCAATTGACACCGATGACAATGTCATACGATCCCAAAGGTGCAACATAGAGATCAACTTCCGTGGAAAAGTTAGGTAAGTCAAGGACTGCCCCAAAAAGACACATACTCACTGTATGAACAGAACTATTACCATACTGTACAGTCCATGATTTATCCATTTTTCCAGCTTTTCTTTTAAGTTTTGAAGCAAGTTTATTAGATATAAAACATTCAGTAGCTCCTGTATCAAAAAGAATAGTGACAGGTATGCCGAATAACTTACCCGGAACTTCTATAGGTGTCACTTGCTTTTCAGCTTGTTTGTCCGCTACTGCAGCATGTATCTTATGCTGCTGATTACGATCATCCTTCTTCAAAGGGCACTGATTTGCGTAGTGATCTTTGCCACAATTGTAGCAGCCTCCTACAGGTCCCTTTTTAGGCTCAAAGTTGCCTCCAGTTTTGTAATTGTCACGCTGTCCTCCATAGGGCTTCTGCCCATTATTTTTAACAAAATTTTCCCTTGCATTTCCAGCAGGCTTATTTACTGCTGCTTTCTTATTGTTATCTCCTGGAAACTTACTCTTGTTTCCAAACTTTTTCCATGGTCCTTTTCTGGGTGCAAGAGAGGTTGAAGAAGGGTTTGCAGTCTTCTTCCGCACTTCCTCCTTATGGGCAGAAATAGCCTTTAATTTCTGTTCTTGCCTTATGGCCTTTTCAACAACTCCTTCCATAGTGGTTGGATTTGTGAACATCGACCTCTCCCCTATCACGGATTCAATCCCATGATGAATTTCCGTATTCGAACTTCTCGTCGGTTTGATCTGCGGTACATACTTGAGGAGTTTTGTAAACCACTCCCGATGATTCGGTTACGTTAGCTTCCCTTGAGCTAAGTTCTGAAATTCTGTCATTTTCTCGATCATAGAAAAGTTGTGGCAGCCAACGTTGCCTAAAATAGCCTTTAAATTGATCCCAAGTAATATTGGTCTCATCAATGTTTAGTTCAGCTTTACGGCTATCCCACCACGAAGATGCTTCGTGAGAAAGCCGATAGGCTCCCAAATAGCTTTGGTTTCCTCGAGAAGTTCCTTATTGCAAAGTACTTCTCCATTTCATTTCAGAGCCGCTTCTCGGCTCCATCTCCTAATGTGGTGCCATCATACTTAGGTGGACTTATCCTTTTATATCATTAGTGAGTTCTACTTCCAATCCGGCCTTTTTGTTTTCTCGGTTGACAGTGCATTCCCAACATTAACATCAACACCCATGTCGGGGTTGTCCTCAGGAGGTTGCTGATTATTATTATCAGCTTCTTCATCCTCCTCATTTCCCATCACCTACTGTTCAAGTACAGCCAAGCGATCTCTTGTGTCCAACAGGGCAGCAAGGATCTCATCAAGTTTCGGTTATTGCCACTCCTCCTTCGGTGGAGCATTATTCATAGCAACGTCCCCTTGTTCTAACCATTTTCTGTTACAAGAAAATTCAGGTTTTTATCAGATTATGGACACAATAGGTCCAAGAGCTGCAACCTTCAGCTCTGATACCAAGATGTAACATCCTCATTTTATACCTTAGAACAAGTGAAATTTTTTTTTTTTTGATAATTGCATCCTGGTTCTAAATACATAATTTAGAACTCACAAATCAAATAACCATTCATATAACAGACAACCATATGCAGCTGTAATGACTCGGAGTACTTCCGATCTATTCATTCCATGACTCGGTAATCTACCGATCTATTCATGAGTAATAAGAGTTGGTGTTTTTATTTAACACTTTACTCTTGCGGTTCTCTTCCCTACTCTGGGATTCAGAATGCTCTGTCCAAGGAACCTAACTGAATAATTGTTACCATTATTCATCGGCATCTCATCCCTTAGACTAGGTGAATTAGGACAACGCAATCAGCAGCTTGTGATACTTTGGCCAAAGATTTGAAACATACTGTTTATGTCTCGTATTCCTTAACGGCATACTCGTCAATCTGGAATACGTCCTTCACCCCATTCTTATGTTATATAGAATGTCTTATACTGACTACTGTCAGTCCTTCCTTTCTCAACTTAATCACTCGGAGACAGATTAACAAGGTGATAATGTTATATGGATGCCCATGAGGATTAGGGATATGGTGACATAGTGGTTCAACCTTGCAGTTCAACCAGTGTGTCATGATACCCCAAATCTCCTAGGCAGCCTTATAACATGACCACGTTCTTAATCGGACCCTGAGTAACTCGTGCGAGATCAAAGTGTAAATCTTAGTGATCAATGCAAAGGGTGTCGCCATAAGTCACCTGCATTGTTGTAACTTCGAGAAGATCCTAATCTTCTCGGAGGTACAACCCTGCAGTTGACTTGTGTCGTCAACCTTTAAATCCGCCTCGAAAAGATCTACTTAGTAACATGCGTTACGCACTTGAGTTTAAATTACTTTAAAGACTTTTCCCTAAGGTTAGCCTTTCCCGATCCCTGGATTCTTCATCTTAAGACGACCTTCCTCTATAAAACCCATTACATGGTAGAGGTATTAAGGTCAAGCTCTCATCAAGGAGTCATTAGAATACTCATGATTCTAAAACAACAGAATTGGACAATATCTCATAACCTTTACTTGAGATTGCCATCTGAACCCCATTAGATTTACATCAGTTCTCCTAACTGAATTTATATCATACTTATTAGTATAAGATATAAATGATTAAGAATCCATTTTAATATTGTCCTGTCATACTCAGGACTAGGGATTAGTAATTTAATTCGGCTTGTTTAGCATTCTGCTTAGGTTCATTTTTAACCTATCTTTTAGAAAGACAATTGTTTAAATTCAATATTGCTTTCACTAGAACAATAAGATCTCGCTAAACACTCATATGAATTCAATCACATTTTCTTGTAAGCTTTCATAGTCAATCACAAAAGCATCCAAATTACACAAGATAACATTGCCACTCGGTATATAAACCGAAGAAGGTCAACTATCGAATAAGAATACAACACAAGTATCAAATACTTATTCCCATTCCTTTCGTAACTATATAATTACATTTTATGCAAACAACATACTTGATACAATGCTTAACAAAAAGTACATCTTTCCACATATAATACATTTAGGAAATCAAGCTGTAATTCATTATAAAACAAATTAAACAATCTGATCAGCCTGTCAGATCTGCATTGCTTTTACCTCTTACGGCAACCATCTGCGCAAAAATAGTCAACATGAGTCGGTTCGATGAACTGCGCATGATAAGCACTAACTTTTAAAACAATTGCAATCCGTCAATTGTTTTCATTAAACACCCTGTTTAAATGAGATCAATTATCCAAACAAGTAAACATATTCAAAATATGCCTTTATAATACAAAATTGACTACAAACGTGTAACTCTATCAACGTTACGAGAATAGTCCTAAACACTTCTCAAATATTTCATCAAATATTAAGAATCAAGAACGAAACTATTAAAAACAACCAATTGAAGCCAATATCAACAACATTGGACGAGATCGTTCCATTCATCCGAAAAGGAAATATCATAACAATTCTTGAGTATATCAATATGTTAAAAACAGCTCCTATTTATTACGAGATATCAACATGTATTATAATAATAATAGAAAAGGAACAAATCATTCACACTTCCCTTCACACAAGTTCACTCTTGTACTGTCTCCACATATGGAATGCATTAATCCGATATGTGTGAACAAGTCCGTCAAACCACAAGAAGAATCACTATCTTAATAAAAATCGAACACAAGAAGGCTTTTCACCCAAGTTCGAAATCAAATAACCTCTAGTATTGCGGTCAACAACATGACTCCATTGCATTAGACAATTGGATGTTTCCCTAAGTCTATGCCAAGACAATCACACAAAATTTCCGAACATGTTCGGTCTCAATCGGACTAGAGTAAACGGAAAGGAAAATAGCAAATCTATTCTCACCTTGGCGCATGCGAAGTCTAAAGTATGGTATTCGCGACTCACTTCAATAGAGCGTAACACGAGATAATTATCCATACTCAAGGAACTCAAACAACAAATGCGGACAAAGTGTCCAAATATCAGTTCAATAAGAGACAAAAATACGGTTAACTTCCAAGAATTCAAATGAATCCGAACAAAGTAGTAACAAGACAAATAATTGCATACGATTCCATCCATCGAGCCCATCAACGGAGCATATTAAAAATCGAGGCAAAGCAAATTTAATTACTGATTTCAAAACAAGGAATCTGACTGAACCCTTGCCAATCTTTTACACAAACTTGCACAGACTGAAGAACGTAAAAATATACCAAAAGAATCTGTACCACAAAATCCTTGCGGCACGATGGTATTCTTACGAAATAACAGAGATCGAAATACATATTATTCCCTTTAGTCGCTGGAACAACAATTTCCAATATTCAACTATATTCAACCATAACAAGTGATTCAAACATATAAATCATTCAATCGACTCCACAGAGTCGTTCAGATTAAAACGAATATGAATCTATATTTACATTTCATACTGTTAACGGGTTATTATCCATAACCACGGAACCCAACAACAGTATAAGATAAAAAAATAGTTTAAGAATCAATCTATGCCATTCAAGGTAAGCATTCGACAAGGACCAAGTGTAAGCAATTCAAATACCGATTTTCATAACAAGGGATTCAACCGAGCCTCGTCAAAATTCCCGAACAAGCTTACACATAAGAAACATAAATGCATACCCAGGAAGTCGGTACTAAATTCCATTACAATAACAGAGGTCGTATGACCTGTAACTTCTATATGACTTCCAACGGAATTCATATTAACAAAACTCAAGGATGTATCTATATCCTCAGCAGTGGACTATAGTATACGATTCATTCAGAGGACTCCACAGAGTCGTTCAAAAACAATACATATATCCCTAATGTATACTGTCAACGATAAAATCCCGTTACCACAATAACAAGGGAAAAACAACTTCCACTGGGTCATAATGGCTACTGTAACACAAAAGTTACCTGTTCCCAAGCAAATCTAAAAGACAAAACGAAACCAGACAAGTAACAATAACCACCCCATCAATACCCACGACAAAGCTTACAAGATTCCATTAAAACGGAATAATCAAACAAATGTCCAGCAGTTTCCCTTTCAACAAGTATTCACAACATGCACCGCGACAAAACCGACAAGCATGTCAGTGGCCTGTACCCCCTCACAAGAACAATTTAAGGGTTCTCGCCGAGCAGACCGAGCATTCCTTTCTTTTATAATTTCTTTTTTTGCATAAATAAACCGAATGCAAAACACGAGAGAAATAAAGCCACAGTTCAAATTTAATAAACACCCATCAAGGATAAATGAAAAATCGAACCAGCAAGAGATACAGTGCCAAAATCACACAATGACATCCATAGAAAAACATCTAATTCCTTAAATCATTTGAACAGAGTTGTTCTAATGAAATCACTTGAAAGACAGCAAGATTTTTAAAGGTTAGGGCCTAACATGCCTGGATTTTTACTCAAAATTCCGAAGCAGACCACTGGAAGAGCTCAGACTTCCTTTTCCTTTTCCAAGTTCGAGCGACCAACAAAATTTTGCTATCCCCATGACATATATATTTCCCTTGCCAGAGAAAAGAGCTAGATAACCTCATACTCGCCATGCAACACAAAGAAGACTGGTGCGAAGAACCAGTGAACAGGCAGAAGGAAAACCGAAAATCGCGATAAGCCAAACAAACCAACAAACTTCCTGTTTGCATGCCTTCTCGCGAGTTCCGAGCTCGACTACCGAGCACATTGAATGCAATTACACCAACTTTCCCACTCAAATGCCACTTCCACCGACCGCCAAAGTTGGCGACAGTCAAATAAAATCCCAAGTTCATTTCCAGTTTTGGCGACCTGCCACGTCGGCTTAGGTTAGCTGTTGCTTAAACCTCCGCCATGACCTGTCCTCCATCCTTATCCTTAGCATTTAATGACATAGAAAATGCCGCCCAAGGTTCGCACCCCTTCCATAGGTCCCTTTACATTCTTGCTCATAGTTAGGTTAGTATCTTAGGTTAGAATTTAGGATAATACTTATTCTAACCATATTACACGTAGATACTAACTTAGGACATTAACACATAGCCTAGGTCTAGGTTAGATTAACACTAATCTAACCCCTAGGTTAGGTTTAGTCTTAGGTTACTAATCATTTAATAATTCCAGGTTAGGTGCGTTCGTACACTCGAAAAAGACCTACATCATACCTTCTTGAACAGGGTTAGCTCTGCTTGCCTTAGGCTGTAATCGTATGTAACCGAATTATTACCTGGTCCACGATCGAGACCTTCCAGATATACTTCGATATCGGGAACCAATTCATTTCACTTGATCAGCCTAAGTCATACTCCTGACTAGCTTATTCAATGCTTCTAGACCTTGCAACCTGTTCAAGGTCTGTAAATTAATTCATCACGAACAAACTTAAAGCAATACTTGGATCAATTCCACTGATCCAAGACTAGGTATTATAGATGGATAACTCTATAATTCATTCCGAGATCAGATTAAACTCAGATACAAAATGAAATAGATAAAAGAGTCTAATCATATTCTGACTCAATCAAAGATCTGCAAAGAAAATACAGTACATATCAAGCATGATTTCTAAATCGAGGAATACATCCTTTTACAAGAAATCACATATCAACACTTGTATGCTCAGGAGAAAGTAACAACAGTTCGAGTGTTACGGACAAAGTGAGAGAAGGAATATAGCTGATTTTTATTATCAACTAAACCCACTACAATGATAGTTTCACTATGTAGCTCTTTGACATATATGGAATTTGGAGTGAAATCAACTCGGATTCCCGACAAAGGTGATTAATCTAATAAATTTATAGGAGATTAATTTAAAGTATCATAATAAAGGGTTCATTTTAAGGCCCCTACAAAAAAACTTAAAATATTTTAGTGAATCTCCAAAATTGACTTTTGAAAAAATGGTGAATATCCATAAATATGTTTTGTTACAAAGGCAATTCGATACATCACAAATTTTGTAGGTTTCGCAAGGATTTTGGATGCTTTTTATCAACTTAACATAGAGGGCACTAGTTTGGATGACCCTAGATTAGATTAACGTCATTTGTTTGGATATTTATGCATGATTAGATGTGTGACTTACTAATTGGGTGGCCCAAGTTAGATATTATTCTTATGCATAGCTAGTGAAATGGTCATCATTGTCTTGGCCATCTCTACACTATGAGATGTGTGACATACAGATTAGATGGTCATCATTATTATGGTTAGATGATCATCTCAAAAAAATTTAGTCAAATGGATGTCATTATATTTTCCATCTCTACATGATTGGATGTACATAATATCTTAAACCATACCTTTTTAATTGTGATGGTCATCTATTGAATGACCTTCTTCAGACCCGTGTGACCTCGAATCTCTCCACCTATCATTTACACATCCATGTGTCCACGACCGAAACCCTTGAACTATATATATCACTACGAGGTTCATTTATTTACTTTTTGACCAAACTTCTACAAATCTAAAATGATCTCACGACTCTTATTTTCTATAAAACCATCCCATTCCCAAAAAAACCAATGTGCCCAAACTGCAATTGACTCCCCTCTAGCTCCTCCCTCTCACGCATATTTTCAACAAACCTTTCAACAATGACTAGTTCCAAAGTTACTCTTGCCCCCAAATTGTAGTATAAAAATCTCATGTGTACTCAAATCATTACACTAATAAAACTAAAAGAAAAACCTAAATAATGGATACACAAAACAAAATTCACGGGGATTGTCAACATGTCCCAATTTGAAGAAGAAACTCTTGTATTTGATTACATGATCAATTCTTACAACCTTGAAGACAAAATGTTTAACATCCCTCTAAATTATCGTATAATTTCATTTGGCATGGAACTCGTAGACATCCATCAATTATTTGGTTTACTATATCCACACCAGATGGTCGTGACTACCAAGACTATCTTAAGCGATGCGATAAAAAATATTCGGAATCTTATTACAATTTGTAGGTTGATGGTAAGTTCAATTTTATTTTTAATAATTTGTTTTCAGTAATATTAGTTGACTATCCCTACATCTAATTTTCTTTTTGTTGTTGCGGTTGTAGTTAATTCATCAAAAAGAGGACTTGTTATACAGGTGTTACACATAATTGTTTCCTTGCAATGATATCACTCTTTCAATCCAGGATTGTGTTGAAAGGTAGATCCACAGACATTCTACATTGGGCAATTTGATATTTATTGCAGACACGATAGGGAAACAATTGGATTGGTATACATATTTGTCCAATCGGATTAAATAAGATTTCAACAATTCTAGTTCCAAGATCAATGCATCTGATAAATCAAAGACAGTATTTTCTTGTACCAATTATCTTCTTGCTTTCTATTAAGAATATTTACAAAAATTGTAGATGGAAAAATTCTTACTACAAAAAACCAAAAATTTCTATCGATAGGTCTTTCAGTTGAAGAACAACAGGTAAAAATTAATTTTAACAATATAAAAATTAATTATTTTTGAATGCAATAATAACACTAACAATAATTTATATTTTGCAAAGAAGAATTGTAGCTACAATAGCTCAAAAGGAGGTTATTTCTCATGGTAAAGCCCCTCCATAAGGCTTCTATTGATTATGATATGGATTGATGGAATAGACCCGGTTTGATATAATCGGCGAGAAAAGAGCTACGGGTTTAATCACCCCTCATTTAATACCCCCTCCACCACATTTTCCTTCAAAATTTTCTATAGGTATTTATATTATAATTTATTACTAAGCTACTAATAGGAATTGCTAACATGCTATCTAATTTTTTGTAAGTCTTAAATTGTTTTAATATGCCGGTGGAGGAGCCCAAAGAGGAGGAATTGCTAGATAGGGTGGATGATTAGAAAAGGAGATACAAGAGCTCAAAGGGGCTATAAAAACATGGAAAGAGATAAGGGTAAAAGGATCCTTCAAAGTGAGGAGGAAGAGGGGGTTATTGGTGAAATCTTCAAGAAACTACGAGTCCTTAGATGGCAGATTGGGGAATGCTTAAAAGCCGAAATGATTGCATATTGTCTACCCTCAAAATCATTTATAATTTCATTGAACAACATGTCCACAGGTGTTTGCGGTTTAAGTGGAATCAATGAGGACATATGGGGCCCTAAAGAGAAAAGGGACATTGCAATTGCCCAAGCAGATTTACAAGACTCCTCTCAAGCCACTTGCCATTGCCTTCTTCATGTCACTGCAGCTATCAAGACCAAAATTGATAGAGCCATCAAGTAAAGGGTTGTTGTGATCTTTGTTTTTGGGCGTGATGTGGCTATCATCGAGCTGTTTTGGAGCTATTTTGTGGCGGGGATCTTTATGTTGTTTCTCTTTTGGTTCCTTTTTGATCTTGCCTTCTTTTACGGATCTTTGTACGTTTAGATCCTTTTTTCACTGTATTGTAATATTTGGCTATTGAGCCTTCCTTGGTTGATTTTTTTCCCTTCTCGGGCTGCTTCTCTCATCTTTACTATCTAGCTTTTGAGCCCTTTTGTATACGGGGTATAGTCCCTTCAAAACTATTTTCCCTTAATAAAAAAATATTTAAAAATATATATTTGTAGCAACTTCTAACTTTGATGGTGTAGATCATTCTCAAGCTCAAGTAAGATATTTGTATGGTCTCTTCTTCACCATGCAAGGTAATTTATAATGTTTAATTTCTTTTATTTACTTGAAAATATTATATATAGTATTTACACGTGTATAATGTTTAATTTTGTAATACTTTGCTTCTTACAATTAACAGATGAACACAACAAATTTCAAACAGGCCTCCTTTGGTCCCACGGCCATGGGTTGTACAAAAAAAAAAAGGGAACAATATTACATTTCTGTTGACTCATGAGAACATTTCACCTTGCACCCTTTGAATTTCCGGGTTTTTCACTAGGTGGTATATATATTGTAACTAGTACCTAGATCTTGAACTAGATTGAGCTCAATAATGAGTTTTTGAGGTTTAATAGTGTTAACGTTGAGACGGGTAATTATTTTGACATCCATGATATGATACAAAGTAATCCTCCACCTACTCAACCACAAGCGCAACAAACTATCCATGAAATTAGAGATTCCCCTCCTCAACCAAGTCAAAATCCACTCAAAGATGATCAAAAGATAGATTTTTCCTTCAAAAATATAATATCACATAGTATGAGGACCATAACTCAGGAATTAGTTATGGCAGATGTAGAATTAGTGCGCAAGTGGGAGTGCAGGACGAATTTTTATCAAAGAAATAAATATCGTTACCATAATCATGCTCAAAGGAACTCATTGTTCACTATTGTAGAGAGCCAACCAACAAGGCTTGACATTTTGCTAAATAAATCTTAGTCTGGTATAATTTTGTATAATAATGATTATGATGATGAAATTTTAGATATAATGTTAAACAGGTTGGAAAATCTTAATGTTGAAGCCCGGTGTACTAAAACAAATGGACTAGAGACAAAAATATGTTTTAATTAAAAATGTATAAAAAGTTGTCGTATGTCATTTTTTACACATGAAAAATTGTGAAATTATGAGTATTGAAATAAATTATTTATAACTTATCTAACAAATTTCTATTTTGTGGCAAAAATAAAATTTAAAGAAAGAAGCGATTGTATTTGATTTGCATTTGAAGAATGCTCGTAAAAACTTGAATGCATTTATATAATTGAAAAAAATTATTAAATAAACAAAATAATACATTGAGAAATATAATCAAGGAGCATGGGATGGATCCATAAATCTTATTGAAAGAAAAGATAGATGTTGATCCATCACTATTGTTGTCAGGAGATGTTACGAGGGAGGAGAAAAATATTCTTACCAATATCAATAGCACAATGCAGGATTTATAGAAATCGGGAGTTTTAGCACAAAGCATTATACAAACTGAGCAAGCTCCTCCTCCATTGCAAGAAGAAGCTCAAGTTGCCCCTATAACACAAAATTGAAAAAAATAGTTTCACCATGTGACAGGTGTGTTGTCACAATTATGACTCTAGCGTAGGAATTAAAAGATAGTGGCCAACCATTTTTTCCTTTTTATTCCTTGTGGAAAATGTAAGGAAAACTATGATTCAAAATCATAGGTAGAAAATAGGATTCCCTCATAATGTGTTCTTATATGACAGAACTTTCCTGAAAGCTTTGAAAAGAAATTGATAACCCGAGTTTTGTAATTATATTGGCCGACAATATTTTATGAAAACATGTATGTCTTCATAAAGTAATCTTGCCTCTTGTTAGTATGTATACAAGTTTAATTTTGAATTGGAAACTCTATTTGCAGTTGTGACACATTTTTTGAAAGTTTTGAACAATTTAATATGCACTCTTGTATTGATTTATGTTTTCTTGTGAATGTTTTTTATGTTACTATTTGGAGATGTTTTGCATGGTTTTAAATGTTTGGTGTGTTTTTTTGGTACAGAAAATAATTATGTTTCATGTAGAGATAAAATATTAATCACACAAAGATGGATCTAAATAAATCACTATCCTTCTTAAAATAATAAAATAAAATATAAAAATGAATTTGTTATAAGTAAAACAACATATATAGTCTAGTAAGACCAGTTGATACTTATTCGATATGAAATATATAAATAATAAAATCATTTTTTCAATAGTGTCTAGAATGTAGACAAGAAATTAGGACTCTAGCAATTGAAACAATGCTGGAGCAACCCATTCTTCATAAGTTTCCTTGAATTCTACTGAATTAGAAGCATGTTCGGTGGATATGTTCGGATCCCCCACATCAGTCACAATATTACCTACTCCTCTTCTTTCTAAAATTTAATTCCGTAATCCAAGTGTTATTTTCCAAAGGAAAATTTTCCACTTAATAACTCAAACATACAAATTCAAACAACTTTCTAAATTTATATCCAATCATTATGAAATTTTGATTTTACGAAGCATAATTCATGGAAAAATATTTCACCTTCAATGAGATCCCATGATCATAGTCTGGCACAATTCATATAGTCAAAAATACTTGTTAAAATCACCTCACAAAATAATTCTTGAATAAATCTTCTTCCAAATCCTTTTAATGGAACCATTTTCTGTTGGCTCATCTAAAAAACGAAATTGTTCTAGCATAGTAAGAGAAAAATGTTGTGATTGATAAATCAATAACTTATTTTTTAAAATACCTTCAACTATAACACTTTTTATCTCTTCACGCTTACATAAATGTTCCATTAGACTATTCATGTATTTTATAAATAAATTACTGATGGAATTTTCAATAATGCCACCAATTGTATTCTAAAACAATGGATTCACAACTCCCATTGCTTCAAGTAATTTATATTTTTAAATCATTCACAGATCTCCATAGATAAATATTGAGAAATATTTTTCAATTTATTTCATGTGTCACATAATACTATTTCATATAAATTGTGTGTCACTCATACTTCTTCCAACTCTGATCCAACCAAATCTACTCTTCTCTAAAAAGTGTGAAGTGGTATCTCTTTCCCATGAATTGTTATACACAGATGATCATTTATATTAAATTTTAAGTAGCATATTGGATTCTTGATATCGGTTAATGTATTCCAGCTTTCAAAAATAGGTCCTCGAAAAATTCTATCTAGAAAACATAAGCTATCTAGATTCATGCATACATATTTTCTAGGTCTTATAAAGTCGAGTAATGTAGATGGAATGCTCTTGGCCATACTCCATTAAAACATTTATCTCATTCAACATTAGAAAAATACCACATAATGTAAGTAAATTTTCAACATTTTTCATACAGACAAAAAATATTTAGCTTTATCTACTTCCCTATGGTATTTATACATAAAACTTGTCAATGAGGGATATTCTTCAAATATTCTGCAAGCGGGATCATTGAAAATATTTGGGCAGAGTTACTCAAGAAAACACCATAAAACTTCACTATTCAACATATTACAAAGTTACATATTTATAGGAGATGATTTCCTACTATTAAGGATTCTCCCAATAGTTGTACGAGTTGTTCAAACAACTTAACCATATATTAAACAAACCCCTTATTTATCTCACACCTAAATAGATATATATGTGGGTTATTTCAACCACCCAATCCTCATGTATAATTACACATTAAAACACAAGATATTAACTCATATAATATCAATGCGAGAACTAGACATAATAATTCCTAACATTCCCCCTTAGTGTGAACATGGGAGAAAACAATCACAATTCCTTCATAGCTTGATACCTATGCGTGCTCATGATCTGGATGGTTTTTCACAACATCCAATAACCTCAACAAGGATGGTTTTCCAAGGAAAACCAACAACCTGTGAGGATAGTTTTACAAGACAACCAACAACCCAAAACATATAGACATGGTTCATTTTAAGACACCTCTAGAAAATTATAGGTGGAAAATACAGCAATATCCTTGTAACTTTTTAGCAAAAGGTGAATTTGACAGTATTTCAAAACTAAATTTTTGCTCAATTTTTTAAGCTGGAGAAACTACAAAATTGCATCTACCATGTACCATTGACGCGTGTCAACAAGAACCATTGACATGCATCAACATGATGTTAATGACCCTCGTTGGCGTGTGTCAACATGATGTCAATGATCCTCGTTTACGTGCGTCGGCCAACACGATGTCAATGTCCCTCATTAATGTGCATCAATACCCCTATTGACACATGTCAACAAGATTTATTGACGTGCATCAATAGGAACCATTGACACGCGTCAACACAACTTGTTGATGCACGTCAATGGTCCCTATTGACACACGTCAACAAGTTGTGTTGGCGTGCGTTAATGGTCCCTATTGACACACATCAATTTTTTGCGCATAAATGACCCTTGTTGACGCGGCGTCAATACCCTATTGATGTGCATCAACAAGTTATGTTGACACATGTCAATAGGGACCATTGACGTGTGTCAACAAGTTGTGTTGACGCATGTCAATGGTCCCTATTGACGCTTGATTTGGCTTATAAATAGCCTCCTGTCGGTCATTTTCTCATTTGCACTTTTCGGCTCTCGATTTTTTTGTTTACAGAATCCATCATTGTCAAAGACACAAGCACAACTATGATGGTGACTTCAAGTGCTTCCCAACCACAAGCTCAAGACAAAAATCAAGAAGAAAATCCAGTCCTATCCATGGGCAAGATCATCTATAGGAATATAAATATGTCTTCGAATATAAAGATTTTATCGATGCGTGTGAGTTTAGTGGGCTCGTTAAGATGCCCCAATTCGAAACTGACCCAGATATTTTGAATTACCTTCTCTCATCCTACAATATAGAGGACATTCTTTTTATGTTACTCGAATGACGATGATTGTTTCATTCAAGATTGACACAACTGAAATCCATAGGTTTACGGGCCTTCCATTTAGAAATTTACCCTTTATTCAATGAAGGCAACACTCGTGGAAGACGACAAGAAATATCTTAAATCAACGTTTGGTTTCCTGTCTGCACATCAACTAGGTGTCGACTAAAACTATCGTCGTCACCAAGGCATCAATCGCTTATTCCACATGCCGCACGTCAATCGCTTATTCCTATCACGATTCATTTGCTTATGCCTGTGTGCGTCAGCTCATGCTTATGCCCTTATGCCGTGTGTCAATCGCTTATGCCCTGTCATGCGTCAACTCTCTCTGTCCGCATGTCTATAATATCTCCTTGTCACACATCTGCAATACCTCTTTATCGTGCATCATTTATATCTCTGTCATGCATCAACAACTAACCCTAACAGGCTAACAGCAATCTCTGGTGCTTAAGAGTATGCGAGTTCAAACTTCACGGTATTGGTAATTTGGTAAGCTACTTGTGGTATACTACCCAGCGAATCACCTAGGTTTTTATAGGAGATGTTTTCAAATGAAGGTGAAGCCGACCCCAATATATATATATATATATATATATATATATATATATATATATATTAAAAAACGAGGACACCGACCGCTCCGAAAAAATTGCCTTTTCAAATTTTCCTAAAATGAAATTTTCACCATATTACGAATATTCACCACTAAAATTATCCTGCATACGAGATGGTTTTACAAGACAACAAACAACCCAAATATCATGATGTAGCTTTTTCTTGTGCTTTCATATTTTCCATTATATTTTCACATCGGGAATTATGTAGGAAATTACTACTCATTGAATACAAATTTGAAAAAGGATGCATAAATGAAAATGGAACATTGATATCATGTTCCCCCTCATGTGAACTTTTCACTTCTTCACACAAATCAAGAAATCCAAAATTATATTGCACACAAATAAAACTAGAAATCTAAAAATAAGAAGACTGGATATCAAATGTTGAAAGCAAACCCACACCACAAAATCCGGGGTAAGTGCAACAAGTTGGGGGACAAAAAGGGGTCATAAGTGGACATCATATTGCAAATAACAACATAATATCAACTTGTAGGGATTATTAGCAATGCATACACTCAAAATTAGAAAAAAATATATCAATATGAATCATAACATCTGGAATCTAGTTTCTAAACTACTAATTTTAAAAAAAAATGGACAAGTTTAGCTATATTAAACACTCAAAATTCAATGACTTGGTATTTTTTTAAATGCCTATAAGATTGTAGTCCATTTGCCCATAATTTGGATGACCAAAAATTGATATATATATTTTTCCTTTAGTGAGAAGTTATATGTTGCTATCTATCTTGGGATAGATTTTATTTTGTATTCTTTTGATAAATATTTTATTTTTTATGATTTTTTCCATGAAAGTGATCTGAAAACATAAAGAAAATAGAGCACTTTTCGTTTTCCTGCCATAACTTCATCAAAAAATATTTAAATCAAATTAAAAAAAATTGACCATGTATATAATTTCACCACGGTTGGGATGGTATAAGTTTTATCACATTCGAAAAGTGAAACAAATTTGCGAGTCTTAAACATAGACATAAACATTCACGGGAAAAAGTGTCTTAAAGACCTACTCTTAGTAAAAATATAAAATTATATTTATCTTATTCTATTCACTTTAAAATCAATATTTCTACAAAGCTAACAGATCTCCCTACGCGATGGTACCATTTTTATGACATATTTTTGACTTTTTGGCATGGTTTAAGTCCACGAGAAGACTAAATTTGATGTTTTGTTGATTTTGATGTAAAATTCAAGATTTGATGTCCACTTAATTGTCCCCCAACTTATTGCATTTGCCCACCACCACAAGCTGTTATGTGGCCCCGTTATTGGTGGTGACGAGAGGTCATTGATTCACCTCAAGCCTCCTATGCCTCCATCCTCATATGAATGATGTTGCTAACTCAACTACATTTGGATATGAAGCTCAATGATTCCTACATTGTTTATTATTCCCCCACAATGTGAAATCATTTATTTTCCGAACGTCAGTAAAATCAAAAATGCATCCATAAGACATTTTTTTGGACTTTTGACTCTGGCTCACAATGAAATTTTGATGACTAAACAAAATTTGACTCTTGACAATACAATGATACTTGACAATAACAAAACTCATTTGACTAACAACATAATTATGACTTGATGACATGCTTGAAGATGATAAAATTCATATGAGAGGACTCATAATAACTAATGAATGACACAAATACTTTTGTTTTGATGACTCAACTATTTATATTGATGATTATGAAATCTAGTTGGAACAATGACATGACAATAACAATTCTAAAAACATTGATACCTATACTACTTGTGTTATAATAAATGTAAAAATATTTAAATAGACATTTGAACAACTCTAGACTTTTTTAATAAGAAAGGACTATAAAATTACATTAACACTGCCTAAATAGAAAATATATAGAAATACTTTGTGGATAACATAAACCAACTTGATTATTACTAAAGTACTTTTGAATTCTTATAAAATCATATACTATATATTCAAACTTATAAAAATATATAAAATAACAAACTTTGAATTACTATAAAGAATGAAAGGAATTTGGCACACTTTGTTGAGAGTGATCTAGATCTACCGAGTTGGAAATACATGTCGTGGGATGTAGATTAAATTCCAAAAATATATTTTATGCCATGCATGAACTTCACCACCAATGATTCGGAGCTCTTCAAATTGTGAAATGAATGTCAAGGAATTTGGCAACATTGTAATTAATTGAACATCACAAAGAACCAAAGAGTATAGAGTTATATCCAAACAAACAATGTGTTGAGTGTCTATGTAGATATTTCAAGCCATAATATTTGAAAAACATGTCGGATCTAACACCATAGAACTTATCGATTCAAAACTCAACACGAATAGGTTCAGTGAAGATAATTTTTAACACGATGTCAATATAAACTAAATCAACTCCACATGCATTGAATTCAATATTACTTTGTGACCTATGTTTAACCCTTAATCCATTCATATAGTGTAAAATTGTCAATATGTGAGATTTTGAAACCTAATCTTCGATCAAGACAAGAACAAATATGTCTTGACAATATTCAAATCAACCAATTTATAATTAAACATGTAGTTCTATAGCACCGTGAACTCAAATTTTACACAGTCACATAAGTCTATGAAACCTGAAAATAATGTTATCGGGGGTGAGTGTAATGTTGGGGACATCCTTATGTTGTGACGTGTTGAATCATATCTAGAAGGCTCAACTAGATCTGGAAATCATAAATTACTTCATAGATCAAATAATATGCATGCAAGTCACGGATAATATCCTCCACTCTAGCAACACTTTCTAATTTGCTCACAATTTTATACACCAAATTCATTCTATGATCCATGCAATGAATTACAATCATATACAAATGTAAATGTTATTTGTTGTCGATCACGCAAAGACCATTTCTTGTCTCCTGCATTATTATTTTTCAAATCCTCCTTTTCCACCATGAGCATACATTTTGCAATTTTCTCAGCCACTTCTATTTGACCAATGTAATTGGGATCCGTTCTATAATCTAATAACTTGATAATAAAATTTTATTATCTCATAAATATGAAATAGATATTCCCTTTTTTTTATTATACCCCGAGGGGACCTTGTCCCCGTAAGTGCTTGCTTTTGGTGTTAAATGCCCCTGATGATACAGTCTCTTCGCAAGGTGTTCGGGATCCCTCCTCAAATATCATTAACATCCCATACCACGCCCTTGTCCCCGCGTGCTGGGCCCCCTTTTCTTCTTTCCTTGCCCCTTTTGATCTTGCAAGGAAACCGCCCCTAGCTGGTGGCGGCGGTCCTATGCGCATTTTTCCGTAATGTTCTTTGACGTAACTCGCATGAAATATCACGCTTTCACCAGCTTTTCTTGCCGACTTGAGCATGCATTTATGTTTTTGGTCCCCTGAATAGTGTTTTTCCTTTGTTTATTGTTTAGGAGTTCAGGTTTGATTTTGATTTTGGGGTGATTGAATTCTTATAAATGCATGGCTTATGCTCAAGCAAATTGCCACCATTTTTACTCCAATCTTCTCATTTTCAGTGTCGTGGTCTATTAGTTTGCTTTAATTCCTTAGTTTAGTTCATTACATGCTTAGTTTGCATTGACTAGCCAGTTGGTAAGCCACATATCCAACTTGTGTAAACAAAGTGTTGTTGTTTTATCTAATCCATTAGAGTAGAATAGCTTAGGAAGCCATTAAAGTTGTAGGTTTTTCTCTTCATACAGATAGTTTCAGTTTCGACGCATTTTTTTGCACGATTCGCAGAGATCCCGCTAGAATTGCATAAGCCAAGCTCGTACTCTTGCGCTATCCCTCTCCTATCCGCTGTTCTATTCTATCTCGCATTCTCAAGGTTGTCCCTTGTTCCAAACACCTACTCCTGTTGATGCAAGCATTACACGCTTTTCTGGATCTACGTGAGCACAAAGAACAAAGAGATCATACTGAGGGGACAAGATCACACACACCATCGGATTCGCCACTGCTTTTTGGAATCCGTGTTTTAACTTTCAAAGTTCTAGTTAGAATCATATCAAACAGAGTAGTTAAATGCTTTATTTCGCTAATTTTATTCTCGATATTGCCGGGAAGTCATGGGGATTGATAGTTTTGAGAAACTATGATTCACTCCTCACTTCGAGGTAGGATCGAGAATCTCGCAAATAGATTAGTTATTTCATTGTTTAGAATAGATATACAAATTACACAAACAAATAGCTATACTGCTATTTTGTTTGTTTTAAATTATTAGTTTAGTTTTCAATTCTAAATATTTTAAATAGCTGCTTTCTTAAATTCATTTAAATCATCGTAAAATACAAAAAGAAGTCATATATGCTAGAAATATACTTAGATTTCACTTTATTATAGTTTGTTTTATTATCTTTTTGCATGACAATTACGGGACCTAGGGAGCCCAGTGGAATACATTTTCGAGCCAATCGTGCCTCAACCCAATCTCATAGTGGCAATAACTCGATATTGACCGTAACCTTAGGATACAAGTCTTCCAAACAACAACAGATTTCCAAAGCAGTCGATCTCGCTTAAGAGGATTAAACATAGAAGACGACCAAGCATATACATTTTGGTCAAGTCACCCAAACTACAAAGTTGCACTAAGAAAAATATCCACATGACTCGTAGAAGGATTCGAAAGAGAACAAACATTCGGGTGTGATCCTTTAATTCCACAACCAGACGCAGAGACACCCTCACGCATATAGATACCGGTTTAAGAATCCAGTTGCATGAGAACGCCCGTAGGATATTCTCGAGAAAATCACACAACTATTGATTCTAAATATAGAAGCCGAGAAAGCGTATGATTATTGGATACTAGGGATCGACTTGATCTCTTACGTATGACCATAACAGACCACAACAACCAAGAATCTATGGTTGTGACCCACAAATCCCGCAGCCTAACGAATCCATCAGAGAATTAGACATAGACACTGGCCTACGCACACTGGTATTCCAGTCTACCCCACTTCCACCTATCATTATCCAACAATTATCCTTGCTGGACACAACAGCTAACAAAGCTAGAGAATTCTGGACTAGGCCAGAGAACCGTCCATAGAGTGACTACTTTACCATCCACTATATGACCTTATCAGGAGAAATACACGAAACTATCCTGGGTCATTTCCCACGTATTCTCGCAACCCATAGATCGAATCACGCCAGAGCTCGATATTGATTGAGCCTTCGAGCAGTCATCCTTGCCGATCGATCTATCACACCAGTCCAAGTTAGAAGGGCCTTCTTTGCCTTAGATTCACAAATTCCATTAGTGCGTGTCGAAGACATTAGATTGCCTAACTAGTTTGTCTGTGTCCCACCTATATTCCATCCCCACCGGCTGTCTCGGCACGACCTCGGGAGGTCGGGTACGCGGAAGAGTCACTTGTAGATTCCCACGCTCGCTTGTCACTTTTCCGGCGTACAAAATTGGTGAACCCGACGTGAAACAAACAAGATTAGTAAAACTGACATAAACTACCTACTTTCTTGTCTGGAGTCATAGTATTACACTTTCACTTTAGTACGCCTTCTTAAAACCGCTTCATTAAGTTTTCATAAATCACCTTCGCTCCTTCCCATTATTCTGCGGGTATTCATATACCCCCCGAATATGTCGGGATTCGATGCATATGGCAGACCCCTCCTGGGTCTTGAGGCATACTACGCCCAACAGAATAGGCAATCATCACCCTCGCTCTCAGTATGGGGTGACAACTATTCAACTAATCAGTTGTCAACACAAACCCCAAGAATCAGATATAGTTCGTCTTTTCAAACTGAGGAGTTAGATCAACCCCCTCGAACCCAACAAACAGAGCCTTCAGGTTCAAACAATATGACGTTTACCGAGAGAATCTGGTTCGTCTCCTCAAATGCTACTCAGACCACAAATTAGTAGGCAATCAGATCCATACCTGGTCTTAGATGATGGATAGTCAACACGTTATCCTAGGAGTGAACAACGCTCCTGGGAATGTACCCATCTATAGGAGGTTTACAAATACAACCCGAAATCTCTTTTCAAGAAAATACCTCTATGCCACTGCATACAGGAAATATTCTGGGAGAAACTTGGCAAGATAGTGATCAGCTTATGACAGATATCACGTACCTTTACAACACCAAGGTATACAACAAACGCCGCTCAGTAAAGTACCGTGACTTCACCAAATGAAGTCATTTCAACGTTAGTAGAAAGAGTGAGAGGGTTAGAACTGCTCAAGCAAGTCAAAATTCTCCGCTTCATACAAACAGAAGTTCCAATCCTCCATACCACTCGCCGTAGATCTCTTACGGAGTAGGCACGTTAGGCATGCCTCCTCAATATCCACAACAAACGCCAACAAGGCCTATCATCTCTAACACTATTCCTCCCGCCTAGTGTCGAACAAATCCATTCCTTGACAATACCCCGTCCTACTTAAACATATACTCTAAATCACCACAAGGAGATATGTTCTCCTCTCCCCAAAGATGTTTTTCTCAAACGCAGGGACCTCCCTATGCCCCTGCCAACGCATACGCTGCACCGTATCAACAACCTATCCCACCACCACTCCTCAGAAACACCATCAATGGTCGAAAGCTATGCGATAGGGACTTATTCAGAATACCTAAAGGAACCCTTAGATTTCACCATACGAAGCGTCATGCTTCCAAGACCTCTCCCTGATTTTCCCAAGTTCAAGGGTGAGGGAGATCCAAACGCACATATCAAAGCTTACGCTATAGCCATACGAGAATTACTCCCTTGGGATGGGGTGGTTGCTAAAATATTTCCCAAAACCTTGGAAGGCATCGCTCTCGATTGGTATTATAGAATACCTGAGGCTTCCATACATTCATTTAAACAACTTGTGTCTGAGTTCATCAAAGCCTTCGACATGAACAAACTATTAAGAACAGAATCATGGGAATTCTTGCATATCAAACAAGAACACAATGAATCTGTCGCCCATTTCATCCAGAGGTGGCGTACGCTTCTTTATTCATCAAGAAGCGCTCCAAACATGGATCATGGAACTATGTGATTTATTCCTTCATTCTCTCAGCAGAGAAGTGAAGGAAGAAGTCCAAAAGTTCCCACTAAGGACTTATGATGAAGTACTTGAGAGCGCTCTGCGAATAGATCAAGCAATGATAGATAGTGGTCGTAAGACATATGGAACAAACGGAGGTTAATCACCTCCACTCAAAACACTACAACTACCACAAATGTCAATCAAGGACCCAAAATCCTTAACAAAAATCGTGGGGTAACAATGGATGGGGTAACCGACCAGCCCAAGAGGGGTAAATGTTGTTAATGCTCCGTCCACAAACAAACAACCAACGAAACAACAACTTTACCCCGATTAATCAATACAAAGGGATTTTAACCATCCACAACAACAACAACAACAACGGTGAAATCCCATACAAGGGCCAAGCCAAAACTCATTTGGTTACCAAAACCAAAGTCAAAACCAGAAACAACAATTCCAAAACTTTAGTCCTAATAGGCAACAGTTTGATCGAATTTTAGGCCACAATACACACCAAACCAACAAAACGGGAATTACAACCCCAATTCTTATTGTGGTTTCCATAAAATTCGGGGTCACGATACTAGAACGTGCCGTGACTACAATAAATTTATGCAACGCTTGCTAGAAGAACAAAGACAGTTCTTCACAGACCTGTTTTTGGCGGATCCCGTCTCATCATCACCAAATACTCTCGCAGGGGCAGTTTCTCCTCAGAATGCTCCCCTCAAGATCTTTAATGATCCGCTCCCAAATCATGATAGCAATAGGCTGAATCCAACCGGAACAAACAAAGGTGCAAAGTGACGGAACAATGATCATGAAGCCTCGACTTCATTAAATCCACTTAGTTGCGCCCACAATGGGAGCTCAACCGAGACCCAAGATAGTCAGGCTTGGTAGAATTAGACGCTTGAACTACCTATCGAAGCTATAACAAGAACACGAGAGTATTTCTCTCAACCGAGCCCAAGTCATCTCGCCGAGACAGATAAGAGTCAAGAAATAGTTGAAAACCCATCGGTGCCTATGATTTAATTAGTGACCTAACAAAGACCTTCTCACACATTTCATTTTTGGACTTACTAAAGAACTCTCCCCTCACAGAGCTGCTCTTTTAGAAGCATTAGGTCTAGGCCATCTAATTAACATCACTCCACCTCCCGAAACACAAGTAAATCACGTAGATTTTGATATCCACCTCCGGCAGCCGGACAAGGATGTCGAATTCATCTTCAAATAAGTAAAATGCCCACAGATGCCGAGATCGCACACGCCGAGTGACCCAACCTTACACTTGCAAGTGTGGGTTTATAATAACTATGTAAAACGGGCAATGGTTGACGATGGGGCCGCAGTTAACATAGTCCCTTTCTCTTTCCTCCAAAAACTTGGATATGGAGAAACAAACTGTTCCACTACACGAAATACCTTGAGAGGCTATGATAGCCTTAAAGCCACTTCGATAGGAACTATAATACTGCCGGTCACCTTAGGGCCCAAAACCATCTTGACTGAGTTTTATATTATAGATCGGGAAACTAACTATAATATGATCCTCTACCGACCTTGGATACATCGAATGAAGGCAATCCCTTCTACTTTATTTCAAGAAGTAAGATTCTTGCATCTAGGAAAGGTATTTGTAGCCAAAGGCGATCCAAAACCTTTTGATTTGCACCTAGCTGATTTAAAGAAAAGACCAGGGGTGCACTCAGAATTTGAACTTCCAACCAACCAACTTAATAAACCCTCTGACCCAAAGCCAGAGGAAAAGTTGGTACCTACGATGGATCTTGAAACTACCAATGATATCCAAAACAATTCCAACCCCTAAAGGTAAAACTAAAGAAACAATATCATTAGGGACTACTGCGAAAATCGTTGAGTTGATAGAACAAGATTCACCAATGTTCTTACCATTCGATTCAAGAGGCATGGGATTTTCCTAGGTGTTGGTTCCTCACAGCAGAGGATCTCTCGTATGGTAGAAGTAGAGTGCGCAAACGCAATGATGCCCCAACATCTATACTCCCGGCTAAGTATTGACTCTCCATTTCGATGGAGCTAAATGTCATTATGGAGCGGGGCAGTATAATTTTACTTCGCCCGAGGAGAAAGTCCTCCCATTCGCTTTTAAATTAAACTTTGAATGTACAAACAACGGCGCCGAGTACGAAGCCCTCCTCCTTGGCCTTACCTTAGCCAAAAGAATTGGTATTGATAACATCGTAGTCCCGGGAGACTCGCAATTAGTGACAAACCAAGTTTCAAGTATATGAAACTAAAGCCAACATTTGCAACTCTACAAAAATGTCAGTATTAGATTTAAGCAAGGTGTTTAACTTTATATCCATCAAGCAATTCCCGAGAGAAAATCTTCTCGCCGATTCAATAAAGAACCTCAAAGATCACATTTTACTCCAAGCAATGAGTTAAAAGATACTCACTTCACAAAGATCCATTCGTGACAAACCCTTGGTAAAAACAATGACAAATCCTTTTTCAAGCAAAAGTGAATCTACCATCCTAGACCATGTTGGAAATGATGCGGCTACTTTGGATTACTTAAATGCCTATGCAAAGACTACATCTCTCCTATCACATGCTAGATTTATCCCTTATTCCGCATTCGCCTTTCCTACTTCGGAAATCCCGTAACGGATCTTCCTCACAAACGGAACCTAGCATATACGCAATAAGAAACGGGATGATCTAGATTTACCTCCAAAGACCACCCGAGTTCAAGAGGGTAACACCTCTTTTGATCGAAGAAACAATCGATGTCAACATCTGGACAAAGATGAGCCAAGAATTTTAAAATTAGGATCTTCGTTAACACCGTAAGAAGTGGAAATACATACAAGGATCCTCAAAGAGCATCAAGGTGTTTGCATTTAATTACAAGGAGATGACGGAGTCGCACCCTGCACATCATGGTGCACAACCTCGCACTAGATCGATGCAAAGCCAATTAAACAAAAATCAAGACCCATGAAGCCCAAAGTAGCTCTCATGGTAAAAGAGGAAGTAATAAAACTCCTTCAGGTAGGATTCATCAAGCCAGTTGACTACTCCCAATGGGTATCTAACATCATTCCCGTTCTCAAGAAGAACGGAAAGATACGCATTTGCATAGATTTCCGAGACATCAACAAAGCGTGTCCTAAAGACGATTTCCCATTACCATCCATAGACGTTATCGTTGATGCAACAACTGGTTTTGAACTCTTGTCTCTCATGGATGGATTCTCTGGATACAACCAAATCAGAATATCCGAGCAAGATCAAGCTAAAACCACGTTCATAACTCCTTGGGGAACCTATTGCTACGCTATTATGCCATTCGGTCTCAAGAATGCCGGTGCTACCTACTAGCGAGCTATGACATACATATTTCATGATCTAATTCATAAGATCGTGGAATCTTACGTGGATGACTTATCGGCCAAAGCCAAGAAGCGCCAGACCATCCGGAAGTACTCCGCATCATTCTTTCACGCCTAATAGAATACGGAGTCACGCTAAATCCAGAGAAATGCGTCTTTGGTGTAACAGGAGGAAAACTCCTAGGTTACATCATATCGTCACGGGAATAGATGTGGACCCAACCAAAATTCGGGCTGTCCTCGAAATGGTTCCACCTTCGGACGAATCTAGAATCAGGTCATTTCTCGGAAAGCTAGGTGCAATCCGAAGATTCATCCCGGATTTAAGCTTCGCCATTCATCCAATCAACAATTTACTCAAGAAAGACTACAACATTGATTGGACCGAAGATTGCAATGAAGCTTTTGATGCAGTTAAGCATTTCCTGCTATCACCACCCACACTAATGCCACCTAAGCTAGATCGCCCATTAATTTTGTACTCACGGGCTACCGATGTCTCGTTAGCTTGCATGTTGGCCCAAGAAGATGATAACAAGAGAGAACGTGTGATTTATTTCATTAGCCGAACACTGCTCGACTATGAAACACACTATACACAGGGTAAGAACGAGAATGCCTTGCCATAGTCTTTGCTACTAAACGCCTAAGACATTATATGCTGAATCAAGAAACGAAGGTCATGGTAAAAACAGACCATTTACGGACTTTTCTCACACAAGGTTCCTTGTCTAAAAAGGCTGGACGTTTTATAACCTTAATGGGAGAGTTCGAATTAACATTTGTAAATCATAAATCGGTTAAAGGACAAATCATCGCGATTGGTTAGCCGACAACCCATTAGACGGAGGTGATCTAGTAGATTTAGACTTTCCGATGAATGCGTATACTACATCAAACACGACTCCGCTATCTCTCGAGTGTCCTTGGTACACCGACATCATTAATTATATCATGGACCATACGTACTTCTGAGGCGCTTACCCACAACAAAGAAGGCGGTTATGCATAATCGTAGCTAAATATGTCATTATAGAGCAGGTGCTCTATCGAAAAGCATTCGATGGAATGCTCTTAAGGTGTGTTGACACAGAAGAGTCCAAGAGGATTCTCCATGAATCCCACAGCGGTATATGTGGAGGCCACTTCGGTGGCCATGCCACCGCTTGAAAAATACATCGAATGGGCTATTTCTGGCCCACTCTAGAACGTGACGCGATAGAGTTTGCACGCAAGTGTCATAAATGTCAAGAATTCTCTCATGAGATCCACATGCCGGCACAAGCTCTACAACCAATCGCAACTCCATGGCCCTTTTCTACATGGGGTCTAGACTTAATAGGGAAATTCTCTCCCTCATCCACAGATGGCCATAATTTTATAATCACGGCCACTGAATATTTTACCAAATGGGTGGAGGCCATGCCTCTTACTACTGTACCTGGTTCTGTAATCGCTAAGTTCATTTTAAACCAAATCATTTGCAGGTACGGTATCCCACAAATCATTATCTCCGATAATGGAACTTCTTTTAAGAATGAAGAGGTTCGTGAGCTATGCAATAAATTTAAGATAAGCCATCATACGGCTTCCTTGTATTATCCCCAAGCCAACGGACAGGCTGAAGCAACAAATAAAACACTGAAAGCCATTCTCCTTAAAACGGTAAAAGAAAACAAGCGAGATTGGCATTTAAAGTTATACCCGGCCTTATGGGCCCACCGAACCTCAATAAGAACACCAACGGGAGCAACTCCTTTCTCACTGGTATTTGGGGCAGAAGCAGTTCTCCCACTCGAGGTTGAAATACCTAGTCTTCGCATTTCATTACAAGGAGTTCTGGATGAAGACGCTTACAGAGAAGCGCGTCTTTCCCAACTAGAAAGCCTAGATGAAACCAGGTTAGATGCTGAACAACGATAGAGTCTACGCTGACCGGATGTGCCGGCAGTATAACAAGAAGGTCTATGAACGTGACATATACGAAGGTGATCTAGTTCTAAGACTAGATAGCTGGATCGATAAGAAGACCGGCGAAGGAAGGAAATTCCGGCCCAAATGGTTGGGCCCATACCGAGTCATGAAGGACTATGGAAATGGTGCATACCTCTTATGTACATTAGAAGGTGAGGAGTTTGGCGAAACAGTCAATTCCCTGCACCTCAAACGTTTCTACGCATAAGCAGCTAACGCTACCTATATAGCTATCTACATTGCATTTTCATATAAATTAGGATCATTTTGTCCATTCGTTTCTTACACAAATTGTGATCAAGGAGTCTATTCTCAAAGCAATTCATTACAAACTCATGATGTTGTTGGCACAAAACTTTCTAATCATATCTCTCCATTTTCACGATATCATCAATCACTTCAGAATCTTTTATCAAATAAAATAGACATGACAAAGTCTTAACGGTAACCATACCAAGATCTGCAAGTCTTTTCTCACCTTGATTTCTTCTTAGAATAAGTGTCATTGCCTATGGTCTGTTCTAGAAGCTTCATGGTGTCACATCTATCCCATATGTATATCTCTTTGGAAATAAGGACATACTGACATTTTACTCAAATAAACAAGTCAAACGTTGATCAAATAGAAAATTTTAATTTTACACATTTCCCTGCCCCACCAACCTTCGGTGATGAGCTTGCGTCTCTTACTAGTGACGTAGGGTTGGGAAAGGATGGAAATGCCCTTACTCGCCTACGCTTTTCCCACGGTGATAAACTCACGCTTCTTACTAGTAGCATGGGGCCAAGTGTAGGGGGTCCTCTTAACAAATAAATGCAAATGGTCATACGCAAGCAATTCAAACTTTCAAACTTTGAGTCAAAAACAAATGAAACAGATGTTCAAAATTCCAAGAGAGTCAAAAATCCTAAAAACCAGATTTTGTCTACTATGTGGCCATCTACGGGTCTAAGTCTAGATAAACCGCAAAGCAAGTTGCATCCAAAACTATGAAGTCACCCGGTGGAGTCAGCAGTAGCTTTCAATTTGGTTCCACCAAAGCTTTGTCTATCTTTCATCACTATCATTTCATCACATTTCATAACTTGCGCCTTCCGGCTCTTCGTGATGAGCCCTCTCATCTTACTAGTCATGTGGAGTTAGGAGTGGGGCAAGTTTATCTGTTCATCATATTTGTTATTTTCATCACTTTGCCAAAACAAACATGAGGTATCCAATTTACTCACAGAAGCTAAGATTCAAAATCACAATATATCTACATTATCATGTATCAGCATCATGAAACACAAAAAGAAAGCAAACATTTGCATCATCTGTTTTCCATTGCATACATTCTAGAAAGCATATAAAACATACATCGTAGTATACACAAAGCAATTGGAAATAGAAAAGGGAAAACATGAGTGACAAGTTTTGGTCCAAAAACGAATGCATATATATAAATAATCAATGTTTATATACAATGCCATCATGCACTAGGCATGGTCAAAACGCTCAAAGAGCCCGTGATATACAAAAGAATCTATAGTACAAAATACATAGGAGCCAAGTGGTCTCTCAACCCCTACGCGACCCCTCCGAAGGTGCGCGCCCTCGCCTAGGGCTCCGGCTACGCCGGCGCTCTGAATGCACGGAGGGCTCAGGGTCCCGAGGGGCAGCCGCGGTCTCGCCACGAGAATGGCTCCTCATAAGACGCTCGGCTGTCCTATAGCCTACCAACTCTGTACGGAGAGTCGACACCATCCTGGCCACGTGTGCAAACGGGGGAGCGAAGACGTCGGTATGCCTACCGGCACGCCGAGGGCTCCCCGGCATCTACGGACAGCTCCGCACGGTCCTATCCATAGGGATCATCAGGGAATCAGTGCATACCCTGCGGATTAGATCCCGCCTCGTCAAACAGCCTCTGTAAACAAAGAAGAAAAAAATGAATTAGAAACTAGGCAAGAGACTAAAAGATACAAGATCAAAACACAAGGAGAAATAGCAATTAAAACAAATCCTAAACTAAACAAGCATTGAAAGGAAGAAAGGATAACTTACTCGGATCACCGGCCTCCAAGATGGGTCGCTAGGGCCAGCACCCGCCGCAGATGCCGCTGCCAACTGAGGGGCTGCTCCTGTAGTGGGAGCAACATGACACCCCGCAACGGACTCATCCTCTCCACCATGGCCCTGGGAGAGTGGCTCCTCTGAAACTAGAGTCTCTCTCTCTGCACTCTGCTCGGCCCTCTCTCGCCATGATGTCCCGAGTGTCATACCACTCGTGATCACCGTCCATCCATCTCGCTCCTCCGATCCTCCTCTCGTAAACTCCTCGAATCGAGTCAATATCTATGGGGTCATCGCCGCCGTGAGCAGACCCGCAGCAAATCTGAAGCAAAGGTGCCCGAGGTGCACCATCTCTCCTCTAGCCCGAACTATCCTCCTGGCTGCAATGGGAGTGCCAGGAGTAATCACTTTCCAACCACGGCCTCTAGGCCCCCCTCTAGCCTCACGGACTGATCTATAGACTGGCGCCACTGGGGGAAGCATGCCCATATATGGTAGGCCAAACTACTGAGGAACCCTGCCGAAAGGATGTACCTCCACCCGTCCCACACGGTCGATGAGCTGCCCTGTGGTGGAGCAAGAGATCAATGTAAGAGTCTCCTCTCCCCATATACCGGCCATAAGCTGGTACGGTGTGCCTCCATATCTGCTATAGTGAGGGAAGCAACTGGCTGGTGAGGTGCTCTAAGCACCGACATATCTGACCATCTGGCTGCCCTCACAGCCCCGGATCTGCCACCTCCACGCCTCTGCCATAGGGGATAAAACGCTCATACACCCAACTCATGACTAGAGTAGGGTGGCTCAAAGACTGTCCCTATAGACGGACCACCCTGTATAAATCATGGTAGGTGGTCCCTGTAATATCTCGCCCTGTGCGTATATCCGGCCATGCCCTCTATCTCGTGCAATGATGGGGGCCCAAAGAAGATAGTAAAGTATCCCCTCCTTGTCCCCGATCAGCCTCGAGGCAAGGATCCCCATGATAGCCTATCGAAATACGAGGATGGGCAAAGAAGGAATGGATCGAACTCTCACTCCCTTCTTCGACCCCGTCGAGATAGCTGCATCTCCCATGTAGCCTGCCCACTGTGCAATCTGTGCTCGGGACCCTGCCGTCTCCAGTGTGAGTCTCCTCCCGATGATCGGGACCCCCAGGATACGGTAGGCATCCTCCAAAGTGATGGTCCACTCACCACGGACCCCTGGCAATCGGAAAGTGTTCCGATCTACGTCCCAATATGAAAATAAGTCACAAAGTATGTGACTGGATGGTGTGACATGGGGCACACGCGATATACGCAATATGCCGGCCCTCTGTAATGTATCCTCCTCATCCTGAGAAAGGGCATCCAATACCCCCGAAAGCCAATCACACTCTCTCTCTCGGCTCCATCTGATATACTCCTCCCTCGCCTGCATACACCCAAAAACACACAAAACAGAGCAAGTTAGTATCTGAATAATACCAAGAGAGTCATAAAAACACATAGAAGTGCAAGAAAATACAAGTGCAGTCTCCAAAATAAGTTCTTTTGCATTCTGTGCAAAACCGCCGCCCTGAGCAGGGAGGCGGTTTTGAGGCCGCCTTTTTAAGGCGGAACCGCCGCCCGAAGGGCGGCGGTGTAAACCGCCGCCCTGGCCAGGGCGGCGGTCACGGTCCGAAAACCCGCGCGGGTTTTTAACCTTAAAAGCCTAAAACATGTAAAAAATGACCATTTAACCTAAAAATGGAGCCTACCCAATAGGCGCCCCCCCTAGGTGGACCTTTTGAACCTAGCATTTTCAAAAATAACCCCCCCATTGCAAAGAATTTTCCATTTCAAATTTAAAGAGGGAAAAACACAAAATTGAAGAAAACCAACCTGTGATCTGGCAGGGCGGTGTTCCGCACGTGGAGGCATGCTCACGATCTCACTACGGACGTTTTGACTCTATTCACGCGAGAAACCGTCACCGTGGGTCCCAGAGCTCAAAATCAATCAAATCGACTCACGCAAATGAATAGGAAAATGGGCCCACTTTCATATATATAGCACCCTGATTCGTTTTAAATACCTTTTTCACAGGTTTGGAGCGCCGATAGAGGTAAGTTTCTATCCCCGCACGAATGGTACGTCCTCATTCCCTATTGCTTTAGCGTTTATTTTCCAAGTTATTGTATCTATCTGCACTTGAGCTCTCTTTTCATTTTGCAGGGAGCGGGAATTTTGGATGGCGTCATTTCAACACACGGACGAGTAAGGTATAGCTTCTAACTCCCCATTTCGGGACTGCCATACTCGGACCCACCATTTTATGCCTCTTCATGGTTAAAACGCTTCTCCGAGGGGGCAATATGTACGTACCCAAAATTGTAAGGTACTGTACAGCGCGGAACGATGTAATAAATGCCCCAATGATGATATAGGTCTCCTCGCAAGGTGTTCGGGATCCAGAAAGAGCTCCTCAAATATGCGTTAACATCCCGCATACCCCGCCTTGTCCCCGCATGCTTTGTTTTTCCCCTTTTTTCTTCTTTCCTTGCCCTTTTGATCTTCACCGATTTAAACCGCCGCCCCAGGACGCCACCCCCGAACGGTCCTCAGAATCCGCGCCCGAGAGCGGCGTCCTTGCTCGCTTCTTTTCGACGTAACTCACGTGAATATCACGTTTCACCATCTTTTCTTGCCGACTTGAGCATGCATTTATGTTTTTGGTCCCCTGGAATAGTGTTTTTCCTTTGTTTATTGTTTAGGAGTTCAGTTTGATTTTGATTTTGGGGTGATTGAATTCTTATAAATGCATGGCTTATGCTCAAGAAAATGGCCACCATTTTTACTCCAATCTTCTCATTTTCAGTGCTGTGGTCTGTTAGTTTGCTTTAATTCCTTAGTTTAGTTCATTACATGCTTAGTTTGCATTGACTAGCTGTTGGTAAGCCACATATCCAACTTGTGCAAACAGTGTTGCTGTTTTATCTAATCCATTAGAGTAGAATAGCTTAGGAAGCCATTAAAGTTGCAGGTTTTGCTCTTCATACAGGATAGTTTCAGGTTCTGGACGCATTTTGTTGCACGATTCGCAGTAGATCCCGCTAGGAATTGCATAAGCCAAGCTCTGTACTCTTGCGCTATCCCTCTCCTATCCGCGTTCTATTCTATCTACATTCTGAAGGTTGTCCCTTGTTCCAAACACCTATTCCTATTGATGCAAGCATTACACACTTTTCTGGATCTACGTGAACACAAAGAATGAAGAGATCATACTGAGGGGACAAGATCACACACACCATTGGATTCGCCACTGTTCTGCGGAATCCAGGTTTTAACTTTCAAAGTTCTAGTTAGAATCATATCAAACAAAGTAGTTAAGTGCTTTATTTCAGCTAATTTTATTCTCGATATTTCCAGGAAGTCATGGGGATTGATAGTTTCGAGAAACTATGATTCACTCCTCACTTCGAGGTAGGATCGAGAATCTCACAAATAGATTAGTTATTTCATTGTTTAGAATAGATATACAAATTGCACAAACAAATAGCTATACTCACTATTTTGTTTGTTTTAAATTATTAGTTTAGTTGTCAATTCTAAATATTTTAAATAGCTGCTTTCTTAAATTCATTTAAATCATCGTAAAATACAAAAAGAAGTCATATATGCTAGAAATATACTTAGATTTCACTTTATTATAGTTTGTTTTATTACTCTTTTGCATGACAATTACGGGACCTAGGGAGCCTGGGAATACATTTTCGAGCCAATCGTGCCTCACCCAATCTCATAGTGGCAATAATCGATATTGACTTAACCTTAGGATACAAGTCTTCCAAACAACAACAGATTTCCAAGCAGTCAATCTCGCTTAAGAGGATTAAACATAGAAGACGACCAAGCATATACATTTTGGTCAAGTCACCAAACTACAGGTTGCACTAAGAAAAATATCCACATGACTCGTAGAAGGATTCGAAAGAGAACAAACATTCGGGTGTGATCCTTTAATTCCACAACCATGCATTGGAGACACCCTCACGACATAGATACCGGTTTAAGAATCCAGGTCATGCGAGAACGCCCGTAGGATATTCTCGAGAAAATCACACAACTATTGATTCTAAATATAGAAGCTGAGAAAGCGTATGATTATTGGATACTAGGGATCAGGACTTGATCTCGCATATGACCATAACAGGACCACAACAACCAAGAATCTATGGTTGTGACCCACAAATCCCGCAGCCTAATGAATCCATCAGAGAATTAGACATAGACACTGGCCTACGCACACTGGTATTCCAGTCTACCCCACTTCCACCTATCATTATCCAACAATTATCCTTACTGGACACAACAGCTAACAAAGCTAGAGAATTCTGGACTAGGCCAGAGAACCGTCCATAGAGTGACTACTTTACCATCCACTATATGACCTTATCAGGAGAAATACACGAAACTATCCCAGGTCATTTCCCACGTATTCCGCAACCCATAGATCGAATCACGCCAGAGCTCGATATTGATTGGAGCCTTCGAGCAGTCATCCTTGCTGATCGATCTATCACACCAGTCCAAGTTAGAAGGGCCTTCTTTGCCTTAGATTCACAAATTCCATTAGTGCGTGTCAAAGACATTAGATTGCCTAACTAGTTTTTTCGTGTCCCACCTATATTCCATCCCCACCGGCTGTCTCGGCACAACCTCGGGAGGTCGGGTACGCGGAAGAGTCACTTGTAGATTCCCATGCACCAAACAACTAAGAGAAGCCACCATAACACCAAGAAGTAAAATAACAAACAACAAGAAAGACATAAGAACTAACAACAAAACAATGATGAACTAATAGCATAAAACCATTATCCCATGTTTCTTCATCATTCTTTTATCATCCCCCACTTTGTATTCATACAACCATTCCATTCTTTGACAAGGAGGTGATAGTAGATTTCCAATACTTGTAGTTAGGCTCAGGAATCTCCACTTTGGGGCCTTTTCCTTCTTTTTCTTTTTCCTTTGCAAGTTCCATAGAATGAATCATCTCTGCTAAGAGTTTGAGGTGGTGGATGGTGCTTTTAACATTGAGGAGATGGACATCATGAATCTAAAGAATGATTTCTTTCATCTTCAACATTTCCTTTTCCATCTCCAAGCTTCTTTCATTAGCATTTTTGAGTTGTTCACTAAGAACAATAGAAGATAACTTTTCCACTTTTTCAGTTAGTTCCCTCAGGTCCATGGACACCATACTGATCTTATGTCTATTAATATCAGTATCTAACCTACAATTCTCAAATTCCCACATGAAGGCATGTGATTTGACAGTAGAGTCCTGGGTGGTAAACAATTCCTTTTGGGCAGTTTTAAGATCATGCAGGCTTTCAATGGCCTCCTCCAAGTTCTTTGAATGCTTGCCTTCAGAAGTATCTGGAGCTTTCTTTCTCTCCATCTCATCACTACTTTCCCCTTAAGCAATATAAAATTGAATATATGGAATACTTTGTTGAAAATTGAACACTTTTTCAAACATTTCATTCTCGCATGGCTTTTCCTAATTTTGCTGCAATTGTGCCACCTTTTTTTGGTGTGTGGGATCCTATGTTTCTTCCACTCACATATGGAGGGTCATCTCACATGGGTTAGGTTTAGGGTTTTCTTGTGTCATGCACTAGGGTTACTTAGCACCCTATATGTACTCCTTCACTTGATGTTTATGAGCATGCCAAGACACTCTGTTGTCTTTCATGTATGTGTAATCTTTGTTTCTATTGAGCAAGTTCTTCCATTGTTGATCGATCCTTGTGATTACGTTGGAGCCATTACGATTCCATTGGAGTGCAACTACTTCATGGTGTATCATTTCTGATTCGATTGTCGTAAACTCTTTCATGGTATCATAGCTAAGATCGAGTAAACATGCATTCATCATTTGAGTTGTGATTACTCTTGGTCTCATTTTTACTCCTCGTGTAAGTTTTTCTATCGTTATATTATATAAATTTATTGCTAACGTATTTAACAAGTTGTTCTTGGAAATTTGTTTTTGTTGTGTTCTTCGTGCATGTGTAGGTATTCCTAAAACTTTCAGGGGTTTTGCAGATACATTTATCTAACTGCAACTAAATCTGGTAAATCAGTTAAAATAGAGGTTATTTTCTATTTTTTTAATTTTTTATTAAACTGGAAATTTTTTAGATCTCTATTTTTTTGTCTCTCTATATTTTTCGCATGGTGGTTTTGCAGAATACAAGTTTAAAAAATTCATTTTTGGTTTGCATAGTGTTGTGGTTCACTATCGAGCTCCTACCACCCCTCACCGAGCTAGCCTCGTAACCCAACCGAGCTACATCCACCTTCTAGCTCGCCACAGGCCCTCTCATGCAAACCGAGCTCTAGGTCTTCAAACCGAGTCCTTTTTCAAACCATGCCAAGCTGTTTTTAGCTCACTTGTGTTTTGTGGGTGTGGTGTTATCCCACTATGGCCGAGTTCCTATGAAGGTGCACATTTCTTCCTTGCGAGTAAGTTCATTCTTCCCGTGGCCAAGCTTCATTTTCCTCTGGTAGGTCATTTTTCTCACCGAGCTCAGTCTCTTTTAGCTCAAGTGAGCCCTTCTCTACCCTAGTCTACATTATTTCCCTTCCAAGATGATTCGTGCCCTCCTCTGCATCATGCCCTCTCCTCTCCCTGTGAGCCTTTTCTCGATTGAGTCCTCTGGTTCTCCTCCTTGACTGCATGCTCTTCCCCACTCCCACCAACCTTCACCTCTACCAATGGATTCTCCCGCATGCTTTGCACTCCCCGCTCCCCATTTTCCCTACACCCCACCACACCCAACTTGGGATCCTCCCACCTCTAACAAAATTTCAAATAAACGTTTGCGAGTATCAATCGAGCACATTTTTGTCTTCCATGTGCCTTTTGACGTTCTAGAGGTCTTCCAAACTCATCTTGAGTTCCTTTCCTCATTGTATTTTACCCTTATTATTGCTTGTGATGAGTGAGTGCTTCCGCCACCATTTTTTTCAGCAAGGGCGTATCTTTACGACATGAGATGCTCTTTCTCACAACCAAGATTTGATTTCACCTCCTTCCTAGTTTTTTGCAGTTGTACTTGTATACGATATCACTTTGTTGCACTTCATGAAACTTAATTTTGGTCCCCTCTCTTTCACATTATTACATTGATTACGAGGTAAGTTACCAACTATTTCACAATGCACACTCGTACCTAATTGTATTCAATGCACTAAACTATAAAGTGTCGAAAGCAGGGGATTATTATATTGTCTTGGGTGGTTGTGATTCTTTTCTGCATTCCTTCTCTCTCTTCATAGTGGATGCTTATTCACTTCCGTTGCTTACATCATTCAAATTTTTGAGTGGAGATCAAAAATGATTATGAAACTAAGAGGTAAAGGGTTATTCTGCATCACCATGGGAACTGAGACTAAACCAGGGCATTTACGACCCTAAAAATCTAAATGGTTAAACCGTAGTGATGAAGCTTTAGGTATTCTTTACATGTATGTTTCTCCTGACTTGTTCTTCCACATTGAGTCATCTAAAACACCTAATTCTACATGGAAAATGTTAGATAAAATATTTATACAACAAGATGACATGAGAGTGCATGAGTTGGAAAACGAACTACTAGGGTTAAATCCTAGTGATTTTGAAAACCTACAAGCATACTTCTCTAAGTTTTTCCACATTAGATTTTTGTTAAAGGAATGTCAAGTAGAGAAGAAATATTCTCAATTAATCTTGTCGATTCTCTCTAAGTTAGGTCCTGAATATTATGTCTTTGTGTCAACTTTTTATGCTACAAAAGCTGCCTTGGGAAATGATTGGAATATGCCCTCCTTTGACTATATTTTGTCCCAACTCATTCAAGAATAGGAAAAACTCATTCAAATGGAAAACTCATTCAAATGGAAATGAAAAACTCATGTCCAAATCACATTCCCTTGTAGCAAGTACTAGTAAGGAAAAGAAGACTGAAAAGAAGAAATAAAGAAAGGATCAACCTAAGAAGGAAACCAAGACCAAAACTAAATTTAACACAAATGTTTTGACTTTTGAGCCTAGAGCACAGAAAGACAATTTTTGTGTTCCTATTGCAATAAGCTTAGTCATAAAGAGCATCTATGTATGACAAAACAAATTGATCACCTTACTCATTTACTTGAGAAAAATTAAATAGGTGTTCCTGAGTCTATCTAAAAAAATTCTCCAAAATCTGAGTCTTCTACTACAAAAGGGTCTAAATATGATAAGAAGAAAGGAAAGGCCCTTATAGCCAAAGTTTCTCCTTCATCGATGTGGATTATATATTACGATGCCTCGCACCACATGGCTTATTCACATGTTGTGTTCTCCAACATCGAGCCTTGTGGTATGTCCCAAATCACGATGGGTAATGACACAACAATGTCGGTTTCGATAGTGGATCAGTAGAGATGGATGGGGAACATTCAACCAAGTGTTGAGTGTTCTTGATCTCTCTACCAATATCCTATCATTTTACCAAATTACTCACCTTGGTGAAGGAATGTGAGTGGAATTTGGTCCTAACTCGGTGATTATTCGTGAGCTTAACGATGACACTACAGTGGCTGAGGGAAAGGTGGATCACCATTCACGGTTGTATACCTTTTCCCACTTTACTTATGATTCTACGCCCACTACCTTTCTCACTCATGCAAATGAGGTTAGTAAGCTATGGCATGAGCATTTTAAACATCTAAATTATCACTACCTTAAACAATTGAGCCAAAACGAAATGGTCAACGGGTTACCCGTGTCAATTTTTCTAAGGGTTTTTGTGAGGGTTGTGCCCTTAGAAAACATCTTGAAAAGAACTTTGACAAAGGAAAATCCTAGAGAGATACTCACCCTTGGATCTTGTTCACAGTGATATTTCTGGTCCATTTCCATCTCCTTCATTTACTAGAGCTCTTTATGTGATCACCTTCATTAATGACTATTCATGATATACTTGGGTATATTTTCTTAATCTTGAGTCTGAAGTCATTGAACATTTTCAGGGACTTTAAGGCTATTGTTAAGAAACAAGCGGAACAAGGTCTATTAAGGTTCTTCGAACTGAAAATGAAGGTGAATATGTAAATAATAGGTTCATGGATTTTGTACTTCTAAAGGGATCTCCTTACAGATACAATTTCTTATAGCCCTTTACAAAATGGAGTAGTAGAAAGAAAGAATTGTACTTTTAAGGATATGTCCACTTGTATGATTCACTCAAGTCTCTTCCTCCATGCAGATTGGGCTAAAGCGGTGAATTGTGTTAATTACATTCAAAACCATGTTCCACACAAGGCATTAAGAGGGATGACATCCTTTGAAGCCTGGTTTGGATGTAAGCCTGATGATGAGAACTTTCGAGTCTCCGGATCTAAGGCTATGGCTTGAATTCCCAAGAATAAACACAAGGCATTGGAACCAAATTCCAAACCTTATATCTTTGTAGGGTATCCTAATGGCGTGAAGGGATATTGATTATTGAATCCTACTTCTCATGATATTTATATTGAGATAATTTTTAAGTTCAATGAGTCTTCTTTGAATTCTACTTCTCTACCTATTGAGGTTCTTCAGCTTGTTGATTCAGATTCTGACTCATCAAATGATGATGTTGTTGAGCGTGCTCCTCTTCCTGATCCTCCTGACCATTAGACATTTGAGTATTCTAATTTTGACAATAGTGATGATGAGGACTATGTCCCTTCTCACTCGAGTGAATAATCTTCTGACTTTGAGCCTGATCCTCCTAGTCCTCTTTGGGATAGGAAAACTTTGCAAAGTGTTGGAGATTTAGTTGGAGATACTTCAGATATGAGATGTAATCACTCATATTTCATTAGACCCCACTCTTTCTTTACCTCTACTTCTGATCCACAGTTTTTTTGGGAGACTTCTAGTATTGTTGATTGGGATTCTGCCATGGATGAGGAATATTCCTCTCTCATGAAGAACGATACTTGGGATCTCACCCCTCTTCTAAAAGGAAGAAAAATCATTCAATGTAAGTGGGTGTTCCGATCAAAGTATGGATTAGCTATAGATGTCAAAAATTTTAAAGTGCAATTAGTAGCTAAGGGTTTCTCCCGGATAGCTCGAGTTGATTATACTAAACCTGACCCTTGCCATTGCCGTAGCAAATAGATGGAAATTCCATCAAATGGACATTAAGAGTGCCTTCCTTCATGGTCACCTAGAGTAAGAGATCTACATGGAATAACCTTCGAGTTATGTCCATGATCCCTCCCTCATTTTTAAGTTAAAGAAGTCTCTTTATGGCCTTAAACAAGCCCCTTGGGCTTGGTATGCCAAGATGGACTCCTTTTTACTTACATCAAGGTTTACTAGGTGTCACTCTGATCCAAATGTTTATATTCTATGGCAAGATGACTCCATACTCATCCTTTTTCTCTATGTTGATGACTTGTTGATCACAAGAAGCTCTTCCTCTATCATTGATTCTGTGAAGATCACCTTGGCCAACAAGTTTTCCATGACTGATTTAGGTCTGCTTCATTACTTTCTTGGGATCCAGATTTCACAATCTAACTCGGGGTTGGGATTTCACAACCAAAGTATGCTCTTGACTTTCTTTATTGTTTTCATATGTCTGATTGCAAGTCTTCTCCTACTCCTTTTCTTTATGGGGTTAAGTTGGTTTCTGATTGCTCTACTCCCTTGGTTGATGGTACCCGTTATCGATAGTTGGTGGGGAGCTTGATTTACTTGACTCAAACTCAACTGGATTTATCTTATGTTTTTGGGATCGTACCCAAATTTATGCAGAGCCACATGATCTGCATTGAAAAGTAGCTAAGTGGACCCTTCATTATGTTCATGAAACCTATACTGATGGCATTCACTATTATGGAGGGGTGGATATTGACTTGATTGGGTTCACATATTCTGATTAGGCTGGTGACTTAGATCATCATAAATCTACCTCTGGCTACAATTTCTCTCTTAGTTCAAGTCCTGTTAGTTGGTCTAACAAGAAGTAGAATGTAATTTTGATATCTTCTACAAAGAAAAAATACAGAGGAGTAGTTAATGTTGCCATAGAAGCTATTTGGCTACAGGGTATTCCGAAAGAGTTTGGCATCCACTTTTGGTGGCCTACCATTATCTATTGTGATAACATGAGAACTATTTTAATTTGCATAAATCTAGTTCAAAGGCATTAGTGGATGAATCACATTGAGATCCATATGCACTTCATACGAGAGCTTATTCATGATGGTACTGAAGTATGGAGAACACAATAAGTTTCAGAGTTGTTCATAACAAAACAACACGATAAAAGCACAAAAATCCAAAAGCAAGTAAAAGGGGTTTAAAAACAAGTTTTGTGTGAGAAATAACGTCTTACATCATGTTAGGGCTCCTTACCACAAGATCATGGCAGACACACTCAATATCCCACAAGCTATAAAGAGAGCTTGATTCTGAATGAAAGGACCAAAACATTTCTAGAAAATCCCAATAACCCAAATTTTAAGACTAGAAAGGGTTATTTCTCAAATTTAATGATTAAATAATTAATTATTCCCTTCGTTAATTTAATCTAGAGTAAATTAGATTTTTTTAAAAGGAAAAATTAATTAAGAAAATTTAAAAAATTAAAGGCCTTACTTTAGGTCCAAAGAGGCTAGGCCAACTTGGCGAGTTGGTTGACGAGCTAGGTGTGATGAGGGCGAGATGTTGAGCTCAATGTCTGAGTCAAAATCCATGTGGGACGAGTTAGAAACTCTACATGGAGAGACTAAGCTAGAGGTGGGCTCGAGCTAAGGTTTTTGCACACCATGAAAAATGTGAGTAATGCATAGGCAAAGATAATTCAGCGGGATACCAGGAAAGAGATTGAGGTGTAATAGTGAGCAAGTCCGAATCAAGCTTGCGCTTGAGAAAATAGATATTGATGGGAAAAGAGGACTGAACTAGGGAAGGCCAATTCGGTAAGCCAAGACATAACAAATCTCGCATATTAGAGGGGTCGAGTGGTGTAACAAATGATACAAATATAGGAGAATACCAATTTCATTTGAGATCCAAGGGTCACGAGAGAATAGACACCAAAAGGTGAGTTTTATGGAGAGCTAGGTGAAACCATATCCAAGTGGGAGAAAATGACTCAAATCAGCAAGTCATGAAATGAGATCAAGGTCATGCAACTCAAATTCATAACAGAAATGGGGTAGAGAATCAAACGATGAGCTCGAGGAAGGAAGGTATGAATCCCATGATGCGAGATCTTGAGAAAGGTGTTGAGTTAGAGTAGGATGAAAGGTAATTTCAACAAAAAGGGGCACTCGGGTTTTGATATTATGTGGGGGAAGAGCCATATAGGCAAGCTAGGATAGCTCAGTACCTAGCTTGATGAGTTGGGGCTGAGTTGGGCCTAAAATTAAACTGCTACCTCTTTCAAACTGAAACAAAAAACTTACATGTAAACCCATATTTTTCCTACCGTACCCTCACACCTAAACACAAGAAAAACACATAAAACCAAGAAAAATACATTCCAAGCATAAAATATTATACCAAATCAATGCAAGTAGCATATAAATGAACAATGGATTAAAAACTTACACAAGAAACTAATAAAATCACTAAATTGAGTGTAGTAGGAAATAGCGCTCATGATTGACATGATTCCCAACAATGAGCTTTGATATAATGTGTGACAGAGTGAGAAAAATGATCAAGATGAAATGTGTGCACATCATTAAATTAAGTTACACTCAAATATAAGCATGACTTAGCTCCAAGCATTAAGTAAGAAATCAACCACAAGAAATGTGTATATAAACGAAAAAAATGTACTCATTCTCATAGATAAAAAAAGAGGTACAAATAGGAGTTTTGTGTAACTCCCATGCATGGAATCATCATACATCCACTTGGGAGAAAGGATTTATAATTCGAAATGGAATGTAACTCTTATATGACACACACGGACACATATGACATATTCTATGACAAAATATATCATATAACTCCTAATGACACCTAATGACATGCAGTGTAAAATCTGTTGTTTACTGATCCCGATGTAAAGACCATTTCTTGCCCCCTGCATTACTACTACACTATCATTTCCAACACAAAATAATTTCGTAGTAATGGAAAAATCATCCATACTAGTTATATCCTTTAAACTTAACACCGCAAATTGTCGTAAAGGTTTTCGGAATTACAATTTTCACCCATTTTATGAATATCTAGGAGATGGGGTTTACTTACTTCATTTACAAAAGTATATACATGAATAAAAACCCATGAATTATTTACCATCACTTTTGACGGGGTTCTTCATCAATTATTGGATAAATCATGAGCATAAGAGTAAATCCTCCAAATTTTGGAGATAGCCATGAAGAGATAGAGCCAACCGCAAAGGGAAAAGGGAATTCACGGGATAAAGGAAGAATTTACACATAGCTAATAAATCTGTGCTAAACTAGGTAAAGCCGAGAGATATGGAGAAAGTCATGAGAGACTAGGAAAATCTGTGTAACATTGGAAAGAGTTGTGAAAGCTGACATCAAGCCACGGAAAGAAGACAAATCAAACTAGTACGTGCGTGAGGTGACAAAGACACAAGTCAAAGGAAGTGACTTTTGGAATGTATTGAGTTTTGTATATTTATTGTAATTAACCTTTTGTATAAGGGCACGTCATAAGAAATGTATGTGTGGGTGCCTTTTTTTTAGAAACTTTGTACGAGAGTTGAGATAGATCAAATAGAATGAGAGATTATGCATGTACTTGAGAATGATGTAATTATTATTGATAAATAAATAAAGAATGGAGTTTGGGATGAAATTTGTTATATGCTTTCCTTTATATTTATGTTCTTAAAGTAGATGTGGTGTATTTCCCGAGTACATCCTTAACTAAGGTCAAATTTTCTAAGCCTCACAATACTATCGGGGTTTTAGGTCAACATTTGGTGTCTGAGCCCAGGTTCCTTGTGTTAAGTGGATGTTAGGAAAGATTTCACCACTAGGGTATTGGAAGCCCGCATTATTAGAAATTTAAAAGTGGTGGGAGAAGTAGATTGACATATTCGTAAAAGGATAATTTAAAAGGCAAAAGATTACTTTTAAAGTAGCAGTAGAAGAGTTTGGGGAGTACGAAGAAGAATTTTGGGCCCAGTTTCTACATCAGTTGTGGCCCTATTTATTAGCACATGCAAAGAGGATAGAATGGTCATAGATGTACTTAAGACAAACTTTTGAGTGGACTATAGAAAAATTAAATATAGTAAATTAAATTGACGAACCGTGGACCAAAGTAATCGATTACTAGTACGAAACTGCTCTATATTCCTATATAATCACGAGGGTAATTCAAGGTTGGACCAGCTTTGATAATAAGAAACAAGAATTTCTAAGATGAGCCCATGGTCAATTTCTTCAATAAGTTCCATTATTAATTAAAGTGTTAATGATAGAAAAGGTATTAATTAGGGATGCGGCGAAGTTCCTTTATGGGGACAAGCATTGAAGGATGGCATACATGAAGGAGGGCAATCCAAGAGTCATGACTTATCAAAATTAATGGGGTGTTAGTTGGGGTGGCAGAAATATGACGATATGGGGAAAAATAAAAAGTATAGAATTAGATAGTTGGAAAAGAGGAGATTAAGAAAATTAAGGGAAGTTAAATTAAAAAGAGTAACTAAATGAGGATGGAAGAAAGAGCTAGGATAGCCATGGAAAATAATGATGCAGAAAATTTCTTAAAAACAAAGGATAACACGAGAAGATCGAGATAAGAAAATGAATGAGAGTAAGGAAAATTTGGATAAAGTTAAGAAAATAGAGAAAGAAGATTCACCCACATGAAGTGGAGGCCAGCAATTGTCTTACCCAAAAATGGAGGTAGACGCATCAAGTCTAGCTATAATACCTGAATCTTGTGGATATCAACAAGGTTTTGTTACCCCACAGAAATCACATGGTTCAATACACTATATAAATTATAGTTCAACATGAAATAACGAGACAGTCAATCTTAATGAGGGACCTACAACAGTTAGTAGGAGGGTTAAAACCAGCATTTAAAAGAGTACTAGAAGTAGAAGGGTGGAATGAAGAGGAGTTGAGAACCCCATTAATGATTAAGGAAAGAGGAAAAGAAGAATAAGAAGTCACTGGAATTAAGGAGTTAATCGAGTAATCTAGAGAGAATATAAAAAATAGTACATGAGGAGAAGAAAGAAGAAGAAGATATAGATAACCAAGAAGAAGAAAGGATAGCAGAAATAGAAGAGAAAAATAAGGAAAAATATATAGAGGAAAACCAAGGAAGAGAGAAAGAAAAAAAAAATAAGAAGAGAGGAAGTGATGAGGGATTATAAGAAAGATATAGATTAAGAAACAATAAAGATAGGAAGGTAGTTATGGAAAATATCAGTTATGAAAAGTCACCAAATAAAGACGCACCCCCAATAAACACATGATCCCAAAGGAGATGGAACCCACCCGGAGTGGATGTCATTCCATGTGTTGCTTAATACATTGTTTGAGGATCTAGGAAAAGGAAAAAGATTTAGAGGAAAGATACAAAATATTGTGAGAAGAGAGTCAAGCATAGATAAGAGATAGTGAGAGAATTTCGAGAAATACTAGGCAAACTTTACTTTGATATTGAGTTAAATAGAGATAAGGAAGAAATAACAACACAAAACCAATTCATAACCAAAAAAGAAGGTAAATCAAGTTAAGCAACAACCCATTATTCAATCAAGTGCAAATAACCGACCAACAATGGCTTATAAAATCAAATAATTTACAAGGACTCCAACGATTCCCTTGAACATTTCTTTCTATTGGAAGCTTACTAGAAAAACAAAAATACCATAGATGAATATATTAAGTTGCAAGACCGAGATATGTTGCACTATGATGGTACATGAAAATAATTTCTCAAGGAGAAAAACCATGGGCTGACATTAAAAGAGAGTTTAAAACATACTTCCATTTTCTAGAAGCCTTGGAAAAAGGAATAAGCAAGATGAGAGATTTAGTACAAAAAGAAGTAGAATCGGTGAAAGAATTTAGTTAGATATTTTAAAATGTTACTAGAAAATTAGAATATCCCCTAAAAAATAAGTAGAGATTTGAATGGTTCACCTCAGGGCTCCTTCCCTACCTTAGAGCAACATTAGATTCATAGGAATTTAAAGCATTATCAGATGCAATTGAGATGGAAATTAAAATGGAAGCCCAACCATGGAGAAGAGAGAGTGAAAATTCAATAAATATTGAGCTAGAAAGGGTGCAATTAGAACTAGCAAAGTTAAAATTACAATAGGAGATTCAGAGGACTGAAGGACTAAGAAGTAGCTCACCTCCAAAGAGCAATATGAGGCTAAAGATATGGTGTACGATCTTTATAAAAAAGGCATAGTCTAATTGAATGCCAATATTTTGAAAATGAAAAAATAGCATCTACAATAAGAGTACATTGCTCGCAAAAGGCATCCTCTAGAAACATAACACCATTAGAAAGGACATGGTGCGGTATTTGCAGACTTTGGGACCAACATACATAGGACACTTTTCCTTTACTTGAAATAAGACCTCTTACCAATCAATTGTTATATTGTACTACATATGGGTTGTATAATCATTATCATCATACTTTCCCTTGATCGATGCACTAGAAGACTTGAAATATTACGCTACCAAGAGAGCAATGGCCGCTAGACAGAATGCAACACCAAACCCTCCCCTACTCAACTTACAATAAACACACCACCTTCAAAACCAGCTATAACTGCACCACGATATTCAAATCAACAAGGTGGTCAAGCTGCATTTTGGCGTGAGATATCGTGGAGGTAACTATAACCTAAACTACCAAGGTTATAATGATGGAGGATACCACAGAGGGTATCGAGGTGGATATAGAGGAAATTTCAGAGGTGGATATCGAGGTGGATATAGAGGTAATTATGATAACTACCATGGCGGTAGAGGATATCAAGGTTACAATGATGGTGGTTACCGTGGGGTTTTATAGATAACCAAGGAGGTGGATATCAGGACAGAAGACCCATGACTTGTTATAAATGTAGACAAGATGGGAATCTTGTAAGAAACTATATAGAACCTGATCCCTGTGGATTTTTCCATGAGAAATTTCATGATGCATTTAATTGTCCTAAATCCTTCCAATTATATATAAGTGGAGCAATGAAGTCAAAATCTTTGCGATAAAATGCTCAAAGAAAATTACATCACATCAATAATCCCTTGGGATGAAGAGACTATAGCGAAAGATAAAGCCATGAGGGCCTCTACTTTAGGAAGTAGACCCATAGAAGAAGACAAGAAAGAAGAAGCAAAAGAAATCTATATGATAAGGAAAGAGGAAAAATTAGGAAAAAGTATTGAAGAACCTCGATATAGAGTAGTTGTTACAACTAGAAGTGCCACCAAGAATGAGGTGACACCTAAAAAGAAGAAAATAATAAGGCTACCACAAGAAAAACATTCTTCTAATGAGGAGGAGTGGAATGATAAAGAAGTTAGGCTAGGTTTGCACTTAAAATAAGTTGAAAAGAGTAGGGCACTTGTAAAGGAAGCACAAGCCATTGAAGAAAGAGAGAAAAATTTGTAGAAGAAGAGGTTATTGCCTTAAAAGAGATAGCAAAGTTAACAATCAATCATGGGTTAGTAGACAAGTTGAAACAATTCAGCAAGTATTGGAACAAAGAAGAAAGGACTTCATGTCTACGAGATTGAAGGAGGACATAATAAGAAGAAAATAAATGTATTTTGTACTCAACGAACATGGTGCAAGTCCACCATTTACTTAGAGGTGGATATATTTGACACCATCATTACCAAAGTACTACTTGATCTCAAAGTGGATGTCAATATGATGTCTAAAACTACATGGGAGATGTGTAGGAGGCCTATATTAGAACACGTGAGATAATTTATGTTGATCGAAAATATTTTCCTAGGGGAAGACGCACATAGGATGTGTGTACGAGAACAAGGCATACTTGAAGGCATGAAAAGATAGGGAAGGAAACACACACCAGGACAAGCTGATTCAAGACTTAGCCATTTCCGGGGATGCGGTCTATTTTGGAAGGTAATGTGTGGAGCACACATTGGGATGAAGACTTGCATGACATGAAAATGATATTTTGGGAATGATCATCTAATAAGTGCCATGCATGAGTTCAAGATAATAATAGGATTACTTCTTCCAATTAACTATAGGATGTCTATTATTAGCGCACTTGCATGTGTGCATGTTATTGTAAAGGCACATGGTTATTATCAGCATGTGACCTATTTTGGGAAGTGCATAGGTGGTGAAGGGAAATTCCCCACCCCTATAAATATGTAGTGAACTATGTAGTTAGTTAGAGATATTGAGTAGTGAATTATTGTAGAGTTATGTTGTTGGATCTAATGCACACATAACTTATGGTGATGTTTTGTAATGTAAGAATATTCTATGTAATTTAGTGTTTAATATAATGGAGTATATTGGATGGATAATGGTTTTAAACATGATTGTAATTGGTTCTTGCATGGTTAATCTTATTATGGTTATCATTTAATTCATGATTCTCTAAGATCTAGATCTAGAATATGCTCTATGGAATGTTTATGCTTATTTACTGATTCTAAATATGTTGTATCTTCATTACACTAACATCCTACACAAGCAACTCTAAAGAGGGGCCTGGTACCTTTGCATGCTTTGGGTGAGCACTCAGCTCAGGCTAGGTGATGTGTCAGTGTGCCTAGGTTTTTCTAGGTTTTATATAGTAGATTCTAGGTTACATCATTGGTTATGTTTTCGGGACTTCTTTTTCAGTTGTTTTCAGGATGTTTCATGATGAAGACATACTGGTTGACCTTAGCAAGTTTTGAGGAGTGGATAAAGGATTTTTAAGAAGACTACACTCAAAGTTTCAACACTAGATCAAAGTTTGATGCACGTGTGTGGGTACAACAGAATTTGTAGGACTATTTTTATGAGAGATTCTTTGTTATATTTCTAATAGAACTATATGAGTGGCTATTTTCTTATGCGTCTAAAAGGAATTGGAGGTACCACACGCTTTTTGGATTCAAGAATAATTTCAAACCTTTTATGATGCCTATATGACTTGGAAACATGTTGTGGATACTTGGTTCCATGGTGTTTTGAATAGATATATTTTGGAGTACTCAATTTCCACTTATTCTTTCCCAGAGGTAGATGAGTTCTAGGTTTTACGTTTTCCAAGGGGAATTTACTTTCAAGGCATTCCATTAGCGATCAAAATCTTTATAGTAACCTAAACTTGGAATAAAAACTGATGGATAGCTAAACCCCACCATGTGTAGGGGCGGTACAAGTTTGGTAAAAGATGGTGGACCTTATGGTAGAGAGGTGGAGAGAAGAAAGGAAAATAAAGTATAATGAGGATTGCGAGAGGGAGGTAGAGAATCGAAGAAGTGATATTACAGAGCATATGGCATTGAGGAGAGAGATGGCTCGTGAAGGATTTGAAGCTCACGCAGGAGGTATGGAGCTAGAGCATCTAGAACTCCCCCATTTTGGCAAGCATAATAGGGAACCTTCCTCGGCCTCATGTGGGAGTGCACCAGCAGAGACAACATGGACCGTGGGTGCACATCTAAATCTACCTAGAAACCTATCCCTTGCACTTGGATTTCTAGTATCTAGTATAACCAGTAGTCAATAAGCTAGTTTGGACAGTAGAAGAATAGGAGTAAGTAAAATACCAAGTACATCTATGTTAGGGAAATGTCTTCTTTGTTGTTTGGAGGTACCTTTTCAGGCACATCATCAGCATAGAACTCAAGCACGTAGAATTTTGGACTCACTTCTGGAAGTAGTACCACTTTGCAGACAGTAGGATTCTAGTTTAGTACCATTGTTGGGACACATGGAAGTACATTCACTAGTCCGCTACGGCTACGGTGGAGGATCATGGGGTATATGTGGCTCTATCTCTAGTGGATGTGGTGGTTCATGAGGCGGAGGTAACATGGGAGGTTTTGGATCAGGTGGATAGGGTCCACACCAACCCCAGAATATTTACATGGAGATGTCTCTTCATCTTCCAGAGTATAGAGGCATAGAAGATGTTGTTGAACACAAGCACATTTGTGAGATACTATGGTGTGTAAAAGGAGTTAAAATTTCGAGCACAAGGCAAGTCAAGTTTCAGTTTGTAACTATGTTGTAGGGACATAAACACGGTTAGTACGGAAATTTGACCACGATTAGACTTGATTAGATTATGCAACATTAAAGGATGCTTTCCTTAAGGAGTTTCATATCCACGAGTCTGAGCATAAGAATATAAGCGCACTCAAGGATATTAATCAGGGGAACTACGAAGAGCATTCGGGAATATGATGCCCATTTCAAGACATTTTTATCTAAACTTTATTATAATAATCATGCAAGCTAGCATGCATTGTGGTTTGTTGGGGCTTGATCACACCTTTTAGGAGAGTGATGTCACATAAGACTTATACGAACCCATGCGCGAAGAACTTGAAGCAACTTTGTGTGTTGAGGCATTAGGTATTATAGACACCGGAGTAATCCCATTCTTGGAGGCACATTACAGCTATGGTAAAGTGGTTGGAGAAACTATCACAAAATTTAGCACATGAAACGTGCACTAGGATTTAGTGTATAGATTGTGAAGTAGAAGGGCATGCCAAAGATAGTTTTCCTCACGCATCAATATGTTCATTGTTGTTGGACTGTGAGATATATCATTTGGACCATGATGCAAGTTGTTGCCCATTATTACAATGCACAAGAAGGAGGAATGTATCTTGTTATTGTAAATTTCCCGGTCTATGTCTTGTGATACGAAAGACTTCGGGTTGATTGGTCATATCCATGATGTCATAGATATTGGTGTGTGACACATTTGGAGTATCAAATAACTCTAAAGGTAAAAGTGAGCACCATGATCGTGATCACACTCAAGCATGCTATGATTAGAATGAAGGGTGATTTGAAGGAGGTCGTGGCAGAGGTCAAGGATACCGTGGTGGATTCGGGGGCCGAGGCCATGGTGGTGGATGAGGTGAGTTCCCTCACGGAACATGTTTTACATGCGAGATCTCCTAACCACTACATGTGTGAATGTCCTCAGAATATTACTTGTTCTTTTTAGGGAAAAATCACAGCTATGAGCAGTTCCCAAACTTATATGAGCATTTAGCAAGTAGCATAAATAGGAGAACAAATGTGCGGGGATGGTTAGAATACAACGTCTTTGTAGAAAATCAATGGAGGCCAAAGCTAGCATCAAACCTGAGGTATTACCTATGAAAATTACTACACGCATTGAAGTTGCATGCACCGGGGAGGCATTACGGTAGAAGCCTACCATCAGCAAGGAGGAAGTTTTACAAACAAGGTACCCAAATATTGCACATCGAAAGGAGGTTTATTAGGAAACCATGGAGGTACTTAGAAATCTTCAGGGTGAAATACAAGGTTTAAAGGACCCGATCACATAAGTTAAAACAAAATAAGGTAGCAAAGACAGCCCCATCGGATATTGATGACTTAAAAGAGGTATGTAAGATGTTTCTCTAGGAGAATACCATTACATTATTAGTGAATTGGCTAAAGGGAAACACTTCATGTGCAAATATTGAGAATGGAAGACAGATCCTGTATGCTAATCTTCCCCCTCATAGCTTTTATTATGACAAGGAGATCACTCTAAATGTTGTTATGGATGGGTGGATATTGAGTAATATATTGATTGATATAGGCATGGAAGTGAATGTACTTACTTTAGATGCATGGGTATAGATGGGGAAACCTCCATTACAGTCATCCTCTAATGCATTGTACATGGCCAATAAAACTAAGGACACTCCCATAGGATTTTTAAAGGATGCATCCATTACTATACAAGGGGCCAAGTTCACTGGGGACTTTGAGGTCTTAGCAATTTAATGTTGATTTATGGTTCAACAAGGGGTATATAAGTTTTGAGAACAAGGAAGACAAAGTAATTATCCCTCGTGATGATGGGAAATATGCACCTTATGTTGAACATTTGAGCGAGGAAGACTCGAACAGAATATATGTACATGTCATTTAGGACCTAGAAGTACTTGAGCCATCAAAGGAAGGAATCCTCCAGTGGGAAGATGCACAATCTATCAGTGATACTACAAGTATTTCTTGTGAAAATTGGGCACATGGCACCTATGAGATGGTTGGGCACAAAGTAAGAAGCACATTTGCATGGAGAAGCAAACCTTGATGTATTCGGAGGATAGGTAACAACCTTGTACCTTGGTACACTGGAGAAGGAGATCCTACGATATTCCTCATGCACCATGGAGGAGAAGTGGAAAAATCAAGTGGAAAGAAGGAATATGTTAGTATATACCTTGTGCGGGATAGCAGCGCACTAGTGGATGGTTCACAAGGATAATCTTATGGAATGGAATGAAGTCAAATTTCTCTAACCACTTGGTTCTTTAGGAGCAATGTGCCTACTATAATTTACATGTATCATGGCAATCAACCTGTTCAGCACCACATTCAACAATGTGAGAGACTCTAGACATAGGGGGGAAGCTTTACCACCTTCACTATGGGTGCACAAGCTTTATTCCACTTTACAAGGTTGTGCACATTCTTGGTATGTTTATGCGAGTTGCATAGGGAGAATGGAAATTGGTAGAATTTGATTGCGGGGATGACACGGAATTTTGACTACTTATCTACTAAACCTAATATGGAAGAGGCATTAAGGGTTATAAAGCACTTAACTATGGGAGATAGTACAAAGGCTGAAGAACTCATTCAGGATTTATTTGGTGAGGTAGACTCAGGATTGCATTTTGATGAAGTAGAAGAGACATATGCCACACTACTTAAGCATGCTTTCTTTGAGAAGGAAAAAGGTAATATGGTCTACATAGTAGATGATGAAGAAGTAGAAAATCTGGATATAGATCATTCAGCAGGTACACGTGAGGTGTTAGGCAGTGTAGATAAATACACGCGTGCCTATAATGAACCTATGAAAACCAAGAAAGTAAACATTAGCATGGATGATGAACCTAAGGAGGAAACAATTGGGGATTATTGGATTGATTACGAAGTGGCAAAGAAAATTGAGTTACTACGAATTTACGTACTTATTTCCTAGGGGATACCATGAGTCAAAAAGGAGTGCATGAGTTATTAGGAGAGATGAAGATTAAGCTAAAGGAATGTGTGTGCCTAGTCGGAAGAGACCTTATAGGATGAACCCTAACCTGTGCATCAAAGTTAAGGAGGAAATTTACAAAATGTTGAAATTTGGCATCATTAAGCCCCTAGAAAAATTAGAGTGGGTTATCCCCATGGTGATCGGTATAAATAAAGATGGTCGGATTAGGATTTGTGTGGATTACGGGAATTGAATATTGTATGTGTGATTGATCATTTTCCTACACCTTTCATAGAGGAAATATTAGAAGGCATTGTAGGGCACGAAGTTTATTCTTTTACAGATGGATTCTCTGGGTATCATTAGGTTAGAATTACATAGGAGGATCAAGAGAAGATGACTTTCACTATTGAATAGGAAAGTTTTACATATATTGTGATGCCCTTTGGTTTGAAAAATGTGCCTGTTGTATTTTCACACATATTTGTTCAAGCATTCTAAGATTTTTTCACAACTTCCTACGAGTTTACTTGGATTATTGGATGGTGTATGGACTGGTTAAGGATCATTGTGATGATTTGCGCTTAATGTTTGAAATATGTAGACAGTTAAGCATCTCTTTAAACATCAAGAAGTGTGTGTTTTCTACACTTTTTGGAACTTTGTTTGGGCACATCATCTACAAGGAAGGTTTGTTAGTGGATCCGGAGTAAGGTTACTGATTATTGTAGGCTTAAAAGAGCCTACCAGTCATAGTGAGGTGTGTGGATTCTTGGGCCACACAAGGCATTATAGAAATTTTATCAAAGGATATGCGAAGATTTCCGCACCCCTAGAAGAGTTACTAAAAGGAAAATGGACGTTCTATTGGGGAGAACCGCAATAGCATGCATTTGAGGCATTAAATGAGAGACTTACAACAGTGCCTATTCTACATTTTCCTTCATGGAACTAACCATTTCATGTACATGTGGATGCCTCTAGCACAGCCATTGGCATGGTGTTAGCTCAGCCTAGAGAAGGTATTATAGATCATCTTATCTATTTTGCTAGTAGAAATTTGACTCTTGCATAGCAGAATTATACAACAATAGAGTGTGAGGCCTTGTTGATGATCTACGCACTACATAAATTCATAAAAGTACTTGCTATAAACACCTTTTGTATTCTATAATGATCACATGGCATTAAAATACTTGGTAAATAAGCCTGTTTTACAGGCGCATATGTCGATGGGTGCTCTTATTTCAAGAATTTGATTTCACAATTGTGGTAAAACCAGGTAAAAGTAATTCTAGCCTAGACCACTTATCAAGAATTCAGTCAGGAGAGGACACGTAGACAACTGAAGATACAATGTTAGATGCACAATTATAAAAGTTACATCACACACCTTTATAATTGGAGGATATTGTTGTCTTTTTACGCACAAGTATGGCGCCAGAAGGAATGAAAGCATTGGAGAAGAAACAACTTGCAATTTGTGTGGAACCCTTTATGTTGATCAATGGAAATTTATACAAACTAGGTCGAGATGAAGTATTGCACCGGTGTGTACTAGAAAATGAGTGCACAAATACATAGAAGAGGCTCATTGTGGTATTACAGGTGAGCACTATGCAGTGAGTGACACCACCACGCGTAAGCTTCTATTCATTGGATTATGGTGGGATACCTTGTACAATGATTGTAAAGAGTATTGTAAGGCGTATGATCATTGTCGGTGCCTTGGCAAACCTCGAAAAATAGATAAAATTCCTTTGAGACCTATTGCTAGTGCAGAGCCATTTTAAAAATGGGCTATAGAATTTTTAGGTCGTATTTCACCAACCACACATAGAAGCTCGGATCACGATATATCATCACTTGCATAGATTATCTTACAAGATGGGCAAAAACAACACCTACAAATTATTGTACAAAGATCTACGGTAGCTAGGTTCTTATGGGAAAAAAATTTTACTAGGTATGGATGTCCACTTTGAGCTTAAAAAGTGATAGGGGCACACACTTTTGAATAAAACAATCGATATATTATTGGATGAATTTATAGTCACGCACCACAAGACTACACCCTATCATACTAAGGAAAATGGTACTATTAAGGCCTTTAACAAGATATTGAGTCGACCTTGAAAAAAATTGTGATGTTGGAAGGAAAGATTGGGATGATAAAAATTTGTTGTGCTTTGGGTGTATAGAACAACCTATAAGAGGTTGAATAAGGCCATGCCATTTCAGTTGGTGTTTGGCACAGAATTAGTTCTTCTTTTGGAATTCATGTTACCTTCTTTGCGTATTGCACATGCTAGAGGTATAGCTCATGAGCAAGCAATAGAATAAAGAATCAAAATGTTAATATAGTTTTATGAGAGGCACACCATAGCACATTGGAGTCAAAAGTAGGAAAAGGCCAGGCAGAAGGCATGTCATGAGTGACACATCAGGGACAAGAAGCTTGAGGTTTAATAGATGGTACTACTTTATTATTCTAAGTTTCTACGCCATCCATATAAGCTCAAGGTTCATTGGTTGGGACCGTATTTTATCACTCATATACTTGACTCGGGTGCTTTCCAATTAGAGCCGCTTGATGGAATGTAGTTACCTGGTTACTTTAACAGAGTAGGTTAAAGCACTACTATAAATAATTCTTCTTGGTACTAGTAATAAGGCAATGTTTCCATTTAGAATAGGTTTCCATTTTTGTATTTCCTTTAATGTATTTCCTTCTTCATCGCTATGCTTTGTCAATTTAGTTTGGTGTTTTGTGTAATAAGCATGTTTGCACGTTGGAAGCTAATTACAATCTAAAGTATTTTTATGCACAAAGGACTACACATACCATTGGTGTGGGGTGGTTGTTATTTTTTATTCACAAATGGGTACACATGAGAATAAATTGTTACATGTGTTATTCAAGTATGGAAAGGAGCTATTAGAAAGGAGATTACTTCCAAAGAAGACCATAGATGGAAATGAATGAAGGGATAGTATAATGCGAGGTAAGCATCGGACATGGAAACTCTGCATGGGAGGGAGCAAAGTGGTGAGGTACTCGGTGTATGGAAGCATGCGAAGAGAAGTTTGTAGATAGAGTGTAGGAAGGCATGTTAGAAGGTTATAGCTGGGGCGTGAAATTGTACTATGCATAAATTTTTAGAAATTTTGAAAATGGTCAATTAATGAGAGGATTATTAGTAGGTGAAGGAGCAATAAATGTACTAAATTTTTGAAAATTTATATAAGGACGTGATGTGGGTTCATTTTTACCTTTGCAATCACAAGTATTCAAGTGAGCTAAGTGCAACCAAGCCAAGTGAATCATGTTGAGGTGCAAAGAGTTGTGAAACCAGATGTGGAGAGAATATTTTTGCATGGAAAAGGCTTGCATCCCCATTGGTGAAGGGTTTGAGTGAAGCAGAAGCGTTGAGAAGGAGCTAGGACACGTGGTTTTGAGCTAGGACATGCCATTTCAAGCTAGGGTTTAAAATTTCTTGACACAAAAGACAAAAGGTGGATTTTTACAATGGCACCAAAGAAAGCACCTGCATTAAGCATAAAAGGAAAGAAAAAGGTGTATGTTGAGGTTAAAATTGCTCCCGAAAGTAATTTTTTAGAGATGCACGATGCCGGAAGGAGTAATAGTCGAGACAATATTGGGATTCCCACATCCGTAGATGCAAATTAAGTGACTACAACCACCGGACCATTGATAACAAGGAGAGTTAGATGTTTTGCTGAATAAGAAGACCAATAAGTGCATGTTGGAAGATATATCGAGTGTATGATGACACCGGGAAAAGTTGCTTAAGCAAGTAGGAGTTTATCAACCGTATGAGCTCCCATATTCGGAAAACATGAAATTTTATACCAATGTCTTATGAGAAAATTCCATGAGGACTTATTCTATTTCATCAGATGGAGGGTAAGGATCACGTTGGCCCTAATTGTGACATTAATAGGATTGAAGGGCACAGGGACAGACATTGTTAGTGATCTGACTAATAAAGTAGCAGTTATAGCCATAAGCAATGAGTTGGGGTATACCAAGGGTCCACACGGAATGGACATCTATAGATTGAGGAAGTACCATGTGGTGCAAGCAGCCACACATCTTCTCACCAAGTTGAATGATCAAGGGAGATGGTCATAGGTAAATACAATGTGGCTTTATGTTGTAAAGAAAATGTCCCAGGGAGAAATCTACAACTTAGCGTAGGCTATATTGTAAAAACCATTGTTGAGGAAGTGCGTGCAGGAGAAAATATAAGTTTTGGTGCCATCCTCTTATCTCTTGTATTTGTAGAAATTGGAATTCTCGATGGACCAAAGAACAAAATTTGGGAATACCCCACTTTGTTGTCCACTCAAAATTCCCGCTCATCAAAAGTAAAAATTTCAAAATTTTGAGTTTAAATGTCTTTTCTGTCCGAAATTTGGTGGTGTGGAAAAAGTCTTGAAATCGAAAAAATCTAAGTTAAGGTCATTACAGTAAGTATTTCGGGCATGTCGAACATTTTGTCCCAACGGTCCCAAGTGCAAACGGGTCTTCTGTTCTCCGATCGGCCGAAACCTCCGAATTTGTCCCATTTTCGGGCCCGTCGGAAGTTTTTGTCCCAAGTGTCCCGAACTTATTGTGCGAGTTGTTCCATTTTCGGCCGATTCGCCCGATTTTGTCCCAACTGTCCCGAGTTCCAAATTGCTCTCTGTCCCATTTTCGGCCGAAACCCCCGAGTCGCGTACTTCAGAGCTCTTTGTCCCATTTTCAAAAGTGCGCCCTGTTTCAATTTCGCCCGAACCGGCCAAAATGCGTACTCCGAAACTTTTTGTCCCGAATGTCCCAAGTCCAAACGGGCCTTTTGTTCCATTTTCAGCCGATTCGCCTGAACCGCGCTTTCATGTCCCAAATGTCCCAAAGTTAAAAAAGTGCAAGTTGTCCCATTTTCGGCCGAAACTCCCGAGTCGCGCACTTCGCTCTTTTCCGTCCCAATTGTCCCAAAATGCATTTGTGCGTCCTCTCCCTGTTTCGCCCGAATCGGCCGAGCCGCGTGTTTCACGCATTCGCGTCTCACTTGTCCCAAGTGAACCAACGGTCATCCATACTTAGTTTCCCACTCTTCCCGAATATGTTGTTTTTCAAAATATGAATTCAAATGCGCATTAATTATCCTTCTCTCTCCTCAACGGCTATGTAACGGGAAAAACTTCCTTTGCAATTCTTACATTGTTTCGAACCCTTGCAATTTGAAAACCCGCGCATGTCCCCTCCCTCTGAAACTCCTTTCCGAGCCTGGTTTGCAGCTCTGTTATTATCAATATGAAGATCAAGATCCTGGAGGAGGCTTGGGAGAACTAAAGAAGCAGTTACGAAGGACGAAACTTTCAAGACGTCGGTTACATCAGTTTCCAAAGATATTCATTGTCATTCTCAAGATAAAAATTCTGGCGTGTCCCTCGTGGCAAGGACATGGCTGAGACGTGGAAGAAACTCAAGCAGCGGTTTCCAAAGACAGTGGGTCCCTCTCAGAACTGGCCACCTGTCTCCTTCCCCTTCCTTCTCTCTTCTCGCCATTCCTTTCGTATTCCATGTAATTAGTTAAGAAATTGCGTTTGGCATTCCTTAACTATTCTCTAGTTAAAAGAAACGGTTACGAGGAGTAACCGAATTGTAAGCTATATAATGGCCTTCTTTGCGCCATTTTGAAAGGAGGAAGAACTTGGCATATTTTCTGCAAGTGTAAATAGATTATAGAGAAATCAATACAGAAGGACTTTCCTTTCTTTGTCTATCTGATCTCTGTCTGTTCTAAGCTTTCATTTGTTTTCTTTGTGAAGATCATTTATCTCAAATTCGTTAGTCTCATCGATTGCATACTCTTCAACTTTGCAAGCACGGTGATCTTGCATAACCAAGAAGGAACTTTGTTTCCTTGATAATGAATCTGTGTTACATTAAGAAACTTTGCGTTCTGGCAGATGTTATTTACAGAACTTTGTGTCTTTAAATTCCATCTTACTTGTTCTATACGAATGATCTTGTTTTCAATTCACGGTGACTTCGCATACATAAAGAATTACTCTGATATCTATAATTCTGCATGTTTGCCTTTCTGCTCTTTTCCATGCTCTCATTTCCTCAGTCCTTTTGTAATTGATGACCTTCATAGAAAACACTTTCGTGGTATCCAAGTTTAACCAACAAATCATGTCCTGTACATTTGTAAATAGGTTTGTTTCTGAATAAGGGAACCTCTCCCATTAAAGAGGAGGGACTTCTTGTCCCCTGAATTGTTGCTCTTCTTAAAAGTCCTATTTGACGACCAACACCCACAGAGAAGAATTCCTCATTGATAGGTTTAAGAAATATTTATGTGAAGGATCAATGAGTGGCCCATTCAAGAAAAGGGAAGAAATGTGGTATGATCGACTTCATGTGGCATTTGAGGAGGAATGGTGCATTCTAAAGGAACTACCTTTGGTAGTAGGTAAAGTAGTACAATTTGTAGTGTATCAACATTTCTGCATCGTGCAATTTGTCATGAAGGATGGGACATGGAGTCCATGGTGCAAACTTCCCTATGCCTTCACAGCGTGCTACTTCTAAGCTTTAGTTCACATATTTTTTGATGTGTGCGGCTGAACTTCAATGTAAACAAGGTAGATTGTGACTACCACACTCTCAGGAAAACATATGTATATCCAAGTTGGTCTTCCTACATTGAGAGGCTCATTTCAGATGTCATAAGTATGAAGCTAGTAAGTTTGGCTATTGGGGATAGTGGAGCCATGCTCATATATCTTTAGCTCAAGCCTAGGCTGGAGAATAATAAGTATGTGGAGAATGAGTTCATGCTCCTAGGGCCACCTAAGGGAAAACATACAATGGAGAATGTGCCATCTCCAAAGCCTCTGCCGCAACCATCTTGGTATACGAGGAGGAAGAGGAACAAAAAGATAGTGGAGGCTTGGATCATAGAGGTTAGAGGCAACCCACAGACAAAGTGGAGAGTGAGCACGCAGATACTCCACCATATGTGCAAGAAGGAGAAGAGGACTTAGATGTGGATGTAGTCCCTAAAGAGTGTTAGTTTAAGAAGGTATTCAGAAGAACCATGACCCAAGGTGTGGGAACACCACAACTTGTAAGAATATCACCTAGACTCTCCCCTCAGAAAGAGGAACTTGAGAAGAAGAGAAGGAGAAAGTTGAAGCTAGATGAGGAGGTGGAAGAGTCTGAAGAGAGCGTGCCTAGAACCCCAGTGCAACCAGAAGATATGGAGGAATCTAGAGATGAAGAAATGAAAGATGAAGAGGAAGGAATGAAGGAAGTAGAAGAGGCAGTGCAAGAACAACCCAACATGCATGTTACTACTCGGAAGAAGAAGGAATAGCTCCAAACCTTGGCACTTCGGTTCTTAAGGGGCCAAGAAAAAAGAGAACAAGTGAATAATATGTTGTGCCAAGTATGGGCTATGTTGAGGACAAAATCAAAATCATCTCACTTTGATTTCAAAGCACAGTAGGCCTTAAGGAATTGTATGGATGGAGGATAATGGATCTAAACATGGCCACCATGTGCACAAGGAAATAATTATCCTGGTCCATCTAAACCCATATGGACAAGCCAGATTTTGATGTATGCAAGGAATCTTTTGTATCAAGGAGAGTGAAGAGGGAACCCCATAGCAGGACACATGACATTCAAGCCTACTCTAATATTTGATGAGCAAGTGAGCAATGCCTTGGTTAAGGTAGCATAGAGGAAAATTGATAAGGCTGCCACCATTAGAATGCTACTTAAAGATAACAAGGCAAAAATTTTAACAAAAATGTGTTTAAAAGGAGAAAAGGACCTAGAACATAAAAATAATGAACATGGTAGAAGAAATTTGTGAATACATTCTGAAAGCAAGACCTCATCTTAAGTCTAAGGTACTGAGAATTTTCCTTCGGCTATGCATTATGTGCACACATTGGTTGATTTGGTGCTAGAATATGGACCAATTTGAATGCCAAAGCAAAGGATCCTGAACAAGAAGTAGAAAGAGCAAGGGCCTCTCGTAGTTAGGAAAATTTCAAATTATGAGGTGTTGCTCCAAACTCTAAAGGATGAACTGAAGAAATCTGACCAAGCTTTGAATATTTGTGCAGCACTAGAAGTAGTGATAAGGATTATAACTCTGGTTAAAGACAATGACATTCTAAAGGCCATGAAATATGAGACACTGGGATGCGCAAAAATATTAGCACTTGTGAAATAAAAGCATGAAGCCCTTGCAACAACCCAAAATCCACATAAGAAGAGAATAGATGAGATTGGGAAGCACATAGCACAAAAGATCGATCTTCTGGAGGGAATGATGAATGTTATGGCCAATGTTTTCCAATTACTATGGAATGAGAAGGAAAATATTACTCAAGATGAGTTGGAATCCATTTCCATAAATATTCCGAGAGAAGATAAGGACTACATTAGATGAATGGTAGACATTATAGGATGAGATTAAAATAGAATATCCAGAGTTAATCCTCACAAGTAGAAGAAGAAGGTGTTTGAGTAAAGGTCTATTTTTTTACATTGTGTTGGTGCTCGATTTAATCTCACCCTGTTTGTTTAAAAAAATTCTCAGTCTGCTTGGTTTGAAGTATTTTCTATCTCCCTGTATAGATGCGTGAAAAATTTCTCCTTCATTTGTATGTCGTTGTTAATCCTTCTCTATGGTCATGGATCACATTTAGCCATGTATTATTTGTATTTTCTCTATCCATGAGAAAAAAATGTAATTTGGGCATGAATGTTGTCGATAGATTCGTGGGAGATGAAAAATACCTTTAGACTGTAATATGGGGATAAGACAGATCCTAGGTTCCTTTTATCTGAATTTGAAAATATAAAGAAAAATCCAAATGAATATGTCCATGATTTCAATACTCGGTTCAATAAGACCTTGAATAGGCTACCTATAATCCTAAGGCCAAGTGATGTGTCCTGTTTGATCAAGTATTCTGATGCTTTTGATAAAAAGGTTGCTTATTACTTAAGAGATAAAACCCGGGAACATTGAGGCAAGCCTTCACTATGGCTTTACAAATTGAGAATAATATTAAGGCAGTTGGCAAGCCTCCTAAGAGGGAAGGTGTTAAGTTGATCAATCTTGAAAATCCTCAGTCAAGCAAGGTTGTGGATCTGGAAGAGGTTGTAAAAACTTTGGCTGGAGCAGTTAAAGAGATATCCTATAAACTAGCCAGAGCAAAAAAGGGATAGGATAGAATTCCCAAGGTCAACATAAGCCACAAGGTCAGGAGAGATTTGGAAATCATCCCAGAGGTGATCACAGACCAGATGACAGAGGGAAAGGGATCATGGGATCAGGAAATAAATAGCCTCAACCCATGGAAAATAGATTGGTTCCTGATCCTTTGACTACCAAGGTTGCTACTGTGGAGGAGGCCAATGTTATTGAGTGGTGTGATAGGTGTTTCTTACCACACTCCCCATGTGATGTAGATCAAGAAGTTGAGGAAGCAAATGATGATGAGATGTATGATGATGTGTACATGATGGAAATCCCTACAAACTCATGGTAGGGAGCAACCTCAACTAAATTGATAAGTGCCAGAACTATTGAAGATTTATGGGATTGTGTTCACCAAGTATTACCTCTTCCTCCTATTAATACTTTTGAAATTGATATGGTGCAAGAATTTGATCTTCCTAATCATGATTTTGAATACTTAAGGGCCTTGATGATTAAAAAGTATGATGGAGGGATCCCTTCAAGAGGACATGTAACTATTGATGAATGCAGTAGTTGCTCAGGAGAAATAATATAACACCAAAAGTAAGGTTATCAAAGGGGGAGGGCCACAAAACAAGACAAAAGTTCCAGTTCTTACCAATATCCCAAAGGACCTTCCTAAAAAAGATACATATGGAAAAGGCCTAGTTTCCCCAAATAAAATTGGTGCTCCTGCCCATGCCAAACTGTGAAAACTCCCATATTATTAAATGAAGTTGTGAATCTCCCTTCTAACACTGCCCTACCCAAATATGTTCCTTGTGACATAGCCCAAATCTTGAGTCAGATCAAGGTTACTATTCCTATTGTTGAATTACTTAGAATCCCTGAGCATAGGAAAAGGGCATTCGAATGTTTAGGATTTAAGGAAGAAAATATCACTCAGGGAAAAAGAGTTAATAATATAGAGGTTCCTCTTATTATTGTAGAATCAGAAATACCACAAGCATTGGAGGAGTTGGGTGAATCATCTGAGGTGTATTTGGGAACTTCTCTAGTTGAATCTCAGTTGGATGTTGATCCATTTTTTTACCACTTTGATTATTAAAGATAGGTTGGTACATAATTGCATGTTTGATTCAGAGCCTCATGTAATGTAATGCCTCTTGAGGTAATGAATGAGTTAAATATCAAGGTAACAATAGCTTTTGGGAAATGTACTGCTATGGATTCAAGAGAAGTGCCAGTAATTAGATATGTCAAAGGAATGGTAGTGCAACTAGTAGCTTATCTAAGAAAATGCTTAACCATGAATGTGGTTATTGTGGACTGTCCTACCAAATGGGGGATGTTATTATCTAGAAAATGGGCAGCTAGTGTGGGTGGAAGTGTGCAAATGGACATGTATTATGCAACCATACCAATTGAGGGCAGCCTTGTGAAGTTATATGGTGAGAATAAAATGTTACATCTCATTGAGGACCCTAACAATGCTTCTTATGAAGTATTGTACATAGATGTTGATGTTGATAACTTTGTGGGATATGTTTATTGTAAGGAGCATAAAATTTATGAATGCAAGTATCTTTAGTAGGTTGGTTCTCCTTGGACCTTGATGTTTGATGGGGATTGTTCTAGATATTTTAATGGTGCTAGTGTTGTCTTGATATCTCCATGCCAAGAGGAGTTTAATTTTCTTTTAAACTCAATTTTGAGTGCACAAAAAATATTAATGAGTATGAAGCACTGCTCATGGGTCTAAGGATTACATGGAAATATGGTGTTAGAGACATTTTTGATAAAGGAGATTCAGATTTGATAGTCAAACAAGTCAAAAAGTTGTATGCTACAAAGAATCAAAGAATGAAGCAATAATAGCATGTAGTTTGGGACTTAATTGAAATGTTTGATTATTTCAATATAATACATCATGATATGAGCTATAATATTGTAACAAACAAATTGGCAGTATTGGGATCTAGGTTTGAAAATTATACAATGTCTCCCTATTGTGAATATGATATTGAAATATTGACTAGGTTGTCTGTCCCTGACAATATCAAGCACTGGAAGGTGTTTGAAGATGATGCTCAGGTCCAAAGGTTTCTACAAAATAAAGGAGAATTTTCCAATCAAAGTATGGACTGGGAACCAATGGTTTGTGTAAATGATGGAAAAGAGACCTTATTTGGTAAATACATTATCCAATTGAAAACTAATACTATTCCTAGAGGTTTGGTTGCACTAGAATCAAATTTTGATAATGTTGATTGCATTATTAATAGACACATGTTAGCCTCAAGGGATGTTGAAGAATATAACACAGGGCACAAAGGATAAACCTAGGAGAATATGGCTAGGCAGCAACTTGAATAGAGAAGAAAAGCAGTCATATGTCTAATTGCTAAAAAGTACTAGGACTGCTTGGCTTGGTCATATTCAAAACTGAAAGCATACAGGGAAGACCTTTTTCAACATGAAATACCCCGGAAGCCAATGCCAAACCATTTAGGTAGAAAAAAATACCAATTAATCCCTTCCTTTCCTCAAAAATGTAAGAAGAGTTGAAAAAGTTAAGGGATGGAGGAATTATACAACCTACAAGGTATTCTTCATGGGTTGCAAACCTGGTACCTATTCAAAAGAAAAATGGGGATATAAGATTGTGTGTTGACTTCAGAAACTTAAATAAGGGATCAATCAAGGATAACTATCCCTTTCCAAATATGGATAACATGTTGCAATTGGTTACTAGCTCTGAGTTGTTATCTACTTTGGATGGTTTCTCTGGGTATAACCAAGTAGTTGTGAAGCAATTAGAGAGAATCAAAACTGCTTTCACTACTCCATGGGGTACCTATGTGTATGTAAGGATGCCATTTGGCCTGATGAATGTTGGAGCCAAATTTCAAAGAGCAATGGATGTAGCATTCTCAGGATATATAAATGACTTCATTGTTGTGTATCAAGATGATGTGACATTTTTTCAAGGAAAATAAGTGATCACTTACAGCATTTAGAAAATATGTTGTTAAGATGCGAGGAATATGGTATATCATTGAATCCTAAGAAGTTCCATTTTGGGGTTCAAAAGGAAAATTTGCTTGGACATATAGTGTCAAAAGAAGGGGTCATGATTGATCCTGAGAGAGTGGAAGCCATTAGCAAAGTTCCTATTCCAAGAACCAAAAGGGAATTCAATCCTTTTTGGGTAGATAAATTTTATTAGGAGGTTTATTTCCAAATTTTCTGAATTGACTATCCCAATCACTAATATTTTGAAGAAAGATCAAAGTATCGATGGGAAGAAGCATTATTTAAGCCTTTATCGAATTAAGGAAGCATTGAAGAATGCCCTGTTTTAGCAGACTCCCGATTATAAAAAGGATTTCCAAATGTTTTCCTTTGCTTGAGAGAATACTATTGCATTTTTTGTTGTTAAAAGGATGATGAAGGATCTGAAAGACCAATTACTTTCTTTAGTAAAGCATTACAAGGAGCAGAATAGAAATATACTATCATGGAGAAACAGGCCTTTTCTTTGGTCAAGGCCAAAAATATCTTTAGGCCATATATTTTGAGCTCTAAAGTTATATCTTATGTTCCCCATACCATGGTTAAGGATATCCTATCGAGATGGAAATTTCAAGCAAATATGTCGATGGGAAAATAAGTTGTAAGAATATGATATGGACATCCGGACTACAAAATTGGTCGGAGGATTGGGACTAGCAAAGCTAATGGCGAAAGCAACCTGCAAATAGTTGAGATAAATGAGATTGAGGAAGAGAGATTGAATATTCTTGAGAAAGTGACAAATTCTGAATGGTACAAGGATATTATTTTTATCTCAAACATCTATAGTGCCCCAGTATTTAAGCAAGAATGAAAAGAGAGAAATTAAGTTAGCCTCCCAAAATACATCATCACTGATTATGGGTTAGCTTCAAGAACTCGAGGGAGTTATTTTTAGATGTATCATTGAGAATGAAGCCCCGAAATAATTGATGATTTCCATGGTGAATTTTGTGGAGGGCATTTTGTTGGAAGAGTCGTAGCTCATAAGATCTTGAGGGCTAGTTACTGGTGGCCAACTCTTTTTAAAGATACAACTCTACTGGTAAGAAAGTGTGAGAGTTGTCAACGTTTTTTAGGAATATTGAAAGCTTCAGGCTCCCTCCCTTTACAACATGTATCAATTGAAGCCCAATTTAAGTAGTTTGGAATGGACTTCATTGGTGAGATTTCATAATCTTCAAGTGTCGGCCACAAGTGGATATTAGTGGACACTAATTACTTCACCTAGTGGGTGGAGGCAATCCCCACCAAGAAAGCAACTCACCAAATTGTTATGAACTTCATTATGAATCATATAATTTGTAGGTTTGAAGTGCCTACTAAGATAGTGGTGACAATGCTATGAGCTTTCGAGCCAAACCTTTAGTAGCCATGTGTCATGAGTATGGGATCAATTTAGCATATGCTTCTAATTATAATCCCTAAGGAAATGGACAAGCAGGATAAATTAATAAGAATCTATTGAAGATAATCATGAGAACCTTGGAGTTAAACAAACGAAAGTGGGGTGAGCAATTGAAATTTTATATTTGGGCTGATAGAATCACTGTTAAAAGAACTACTAGAAAAAGTCCATTTGAGTTGGTGTATGGAACTCAAGCTCTACTTCCCCTACATATGCAATTATCTTCTTATCAATTTATTCAACAATTAGAGGACCAGGAGGTCAGTCCCTATGATGCTCGTATCAATCAAATTGTTGAATTAGATGAAGAGAGAAGAGAATCCCATCAAAGACATGTGAAGTTTAGGGAGAAATTGAAGAAATTATTTGATAAAAAGGTAACTCCAAGAGCTTTCAGTGTGGGAGATTTTATGCTATTGTGGGAGAGCAAACACGAGGAAAAGGGAAAACATGCAAAGTTTGATGCATTATGGATGAGCCCTTATTCTATTGACATTCGGATTAGTGAGAAAACTTTTTTCCTAAAAGATTTAGATGGGGAATTGCTTGAGTTGTGTGTTAATGGCAGGAACTTAAAACATTTTCTTAATTGATTCCTCATAATTAAGGTACGCATCATTGTAAAGTGTATAGTCATTTGGTTTGTTTTATTTTGTGTGTTTTTTCTGTCTCGGTTTATCCTAGTCCTTGGTGACTGGTTTTGTTGGTTTCTCGGTTTGATCTTGGGAGGTTGGTTATTATTTCTTTGTTCTAGAGGTCGGTTCTTGACTCCATTGCCCAATGGATTTTTGGCACATGGTCTGTTATGTTGTTCTTGTGGCACTCGTTGGGAGTGCCCATCCCCGAGTTAGAGCCAATGTTGGTGCTTGATTTAATCTCACCTTGTTTGTTCAAAAAAAAATTCGTTCACTTGGTTTGAAGTATTTTCTGTCTCCCTGTATGGATGCGTGAAAACTTTCTCCTTCATTTGTATGTCGTTGTTAATCCTTCTCTATGGTTGTGGATCACATTTAGCCATGTATTATTTGTAGTTTCTCTATCCATGAGAAAAAAATTGTAATTTGGGCGTGAATGTTGGGGTTTCCCCTTCATTTTATTTTTCCACGGTCGTGTTTTCCCTGTCAAATTTTATCTCAACGTCTGTAGATACGTGTTCATCTCTAATTGGACAAGGCATGGCGGGTTTATTTGGTGAACTTGTCACTTTTGTCACTTTTGCAAAAAAATTCAAATTACGGCTCCGTTGATTTCTAATTGGCTAGTCAAAATTATGAAGTGGCGAACAAATTTCTTATTTTTTCCCCGAAGGTGTACATGTGGCTGATTTTAAGTCAAAAGTGGGAAGGCGGGCTATCAGTACTTTGAAATTTTTGGCTCATCATTGAAAATTCAAAGTGGAGAGGTGGATCGACATAGCACTTTGATGATTTTGACCTTTTTGTGAAAAGGATAAAAGTTATAAAATGAGCCGCGACTCTGTTGGGGCCCATCAAAATTTAAAAGTGGAGAGGTGGGTCACTGGAGGTTTTGTAACTTTTAGCTTTATTATGAAAAAGGAATAAAGTATAAAATTGAAGTGCAGCCCCGCTAATGCCCAAGTAAAGCCACGTGTTGAGTCTACATCAAAAGCAGGGAGGTAGGTTGTCGAGCACTTTGAAGTTTTTGGCTCAATTTGAAGTAGCCTAGAATTTTCAAGATACACCCTAACTACACCGGCACATCACTTAACACGGTGAGTGCTCACCCAAAGCACGCAAAGGTACCAAGTCCCTCTTTAGGGTTGTTGTAACAGGATGTTAGCATGATGAAGACAGAAACATATAGATTCATAACTAATCCATCATTCTATAGTGCATGCTACCCACAAATCTATGAAAGAACAAGCTTAAATAGTGATCATCATTGAATAAATAACATGCACTACTCAATTACATAGAATGATACTTAGATTCAGCCAATATCTTCCATCTATTAATAAATATAGAAGCTCCTTACAGTACTATCAATTTATATCAAGGTGCGTATGGATCTGATACACACATACACCACTCTCTGTGATCTCTCTATCTTCCTATCTATCTCTATATATCCATATATAGGGTGGGGACTTTCCCTTCACCGCTTAACTCTTCTAGAAATAGATCGCATGCTATTGATATCCATACACCATTTACAATTATATCCACACATACAAATGTGCAATCTATAGTTCTCTTGTAGTTAACTAAAGTGTCAATTCTATTCTTATCTTGTCTCCATGCATAGACGCTTTGAACCGCTTCTCCAAATATAGACAATGCATGGCACACGTGTCTCTACTTTGTTAGTGTGTTCCACATGCCATCTTCTAAAAATAGATCTTCATGCTCAAAATCAGCTAAGTCCCGAAATCTAAACTTGCCTTCCGTGCATGGGTCCTTTCTCTGTCCTTCCGCACCTTTGATCTTGGCCTTCTATCCCGTGTGGACTCCTTGTGTGATCTTTGCCAAGTATTCTTTGATCAACATTACCCCACACTAATCTCATTGTCATCCCGACAATGGGTTTCTCCAAAAAATTGAAGTAAAGAATATCAATGAAAGAATAAAAATGAAGAATGTGGACCAATAAAGAATTTATATGAGGTTATTTAAGCAACCTCCTCTATATCAGTTGGTAGCATCAACTCTGGGTACTCCTCTTTTATTGTGGCCTCTAAATCCTACCATTCAGTGAGTTCCTGTTCGATTTCTCTAAGATGTCCACAGAAATGGATTCCAACTCATCCCACTCAATTTCCCCTTTCTCATTTTGCAAAACCAACACAACACTGGACATAGATGTCATCCTCCCTTCCAAAAGGTCCATCTTCTATGCAATCAGCTTTCCAAGCTCTTCCAGCCTAGTCTTATGTGGCTCTTGTGCTGCTTGTCAGGGCCTCACACTTTTGTTTAACTATTGACAATCTTTTTACGTGGCCCAATGTCTCATCTTTCATGGCCTTCTGGACCTCATTGTTCTCTTCCAAGGTCTTAATGTTGATGAGTGCCTCTGGAGCTATGCATATATTTAAAGCTTGATCCACCTTCTTCAAGACTTCTTGTAATGCCTACAACAACCCTTCATAAGATGTGATTTTTCTCATCACAGATGCCTTCTCCCATTTGGAATCTTATTCTGATATTTATGGCACTTGCATACGTAGAGTTTCATCTTCGAGCACCAAGTCCACCAAATTTCCCACATAGTGTATCACTGAAGGAAATGTCTGTGGTACCTTGTGTTCCAAGTGTGGCCTTGCTCTGATTACAGTGTCCCCAATACCCTTTTCGATTCTTATGAACACTTCATTCTTATTTTTTGTGAAGTCTCTTTCTTGATTTATGTGTCTTATCTCCGCATCCTTCGTCTTGATTCTTTACACAACACTTTGATTGTGGCATATTTATCCATGTTCCTTCTAGCCACCTCTACAAAAAATTTCACCAGTGCATTACTGACCTACTCATCTGACATGACAGTAGGCTTTACTGTCATGTGTCTATCCTAAGGCTCCTTCTTCAACCACCTTGAAACACATGACTCTTCGCACACATCAAAGTCAAGCTCATCCATGTGGGTGTGCATCGACCACGATAGTTGCTTTCTTGTGCACACAATCACCATATCCTCATCCATCAACTCCCATCCAAATAGATCCTTTTGTGCTATTGTGCTCTACAAGCGAGTGTAGATAATATTTCTTGTGTCCTCTACATACCCCATGGCTAGTGGAATGTGCTCCCCACTTATCCTCCTAGACCTTTGTTGCTTAGGAACTCTAGCCTCCAAATTTGGGACTTGCATCTCCATGTCCTGAGTATCTTCTACAATTATTTCCTCTAGTCTTTCCTCTTCTTCTTCCTTCTCCTTTGATGCCTCATCCTTTTCTTCTATGTGCTTTGGGAGTGTAGGAGATGTAGGTGCACTCTCCTCAGACTCTTCCACCTCCTCGTTCAACTTCAACTTCCTCCTTCTCTGCGTAGTCACTTCCTTTTGGGGGAGATTTAGGGTGATTTACGCATAGTGGTTGGGGTAACACCTTGGGTCCTTGTTCTCTTGAATACTCTTTTAAACATGTGCTCCCCTTAGACCGCATTCAAGTCCTCTTCATCCCCCTCTTGTGGCTGAGGTGGTGTAACGGTGCGCTCAACTTCACCCTGACTTGTAGGATGTCTCCTACCCCTATGCTCCAAACCACCACTATCTTCACACTCTTCCTCCTCATCCTGCACTTCGATTTTCTCTGTGGGCTTAGGTCTCTGGGATATTCTCCATTGTATGCTTCCCTTTGGGTGGTGTTGGAAGTGCAAACTCACCTTCCACATATTTGTTGTTCTCCATCTTTGGCTTCAACTGGAGATACACCAATGTTGCCCCCAAATCTACTACACCAAGCTTATTGGCTTGATATTCAACACCTCTGAAATAATTCTCTCTGTGTAGGCACTTCTGCTAGGATATACATACTTCTTTCGTAATGTATGGTAGTCACAATCTACCTTATCTGCATTGAAGATCATTTTGTGTGTGTCGGTAAATCTATGAACAGATTCCTGAAAATACCTTGCAGTGAATGCGTAGGGTAACTTGCACCAAGGGCTCCAGACTCCATCCTTCATTGGAAAATGTGCGATGCAGAAATGCTAGTATACAAAAAACTGAACTTGTTTTCCTACCACTACTGGTAGGTCCTTTGGAATGCGCCATTCTTCCCCAAATGTCGCGTGGAGCCTATCATACCACTTCTCGCCCTTTGCTTCACTTCATCTGTCATGGCCCCCTTTGCATAGGTATTTGTTGAATCTTTCAGCTGGGGATTTTTTCTCCATGGGGTATTCCCATATTTTCTCCTTTGGTCCATCTGGTACCCCAATCTCCATGAACACTAGTGATAGTAGAACAGCCCCAAAGTTGATCTTCCCTCCTGTGTGCGCTTCTTCGACTATTTTCTCTACAATATAGCCTGCAATATGTTGTAGATCGTCCCTTCCGACATTTTTCACGCCACATGCAACCACATAGTGTTTACCTGCGACCACCGCTCCTGATCATTCAACTTGGTAACCAAGTGTGTTGCAGCTTGTACAACTGGATAGTTCTTAAATTTGTCTATGTCCATTCCACACAGACCCTTTAGGTATCCCAACTCCTATTTGGTCTTCAAAATTATGGCTTTATCTACAAGGTCACTTTTTATATCTTCTCTTGTGGCCTTCAGACCTATCACTGATGAAACAAGTGCAGACAAAATTCTAACTTTGCGTCCTACAAAGTAGAAGAAGTCTTCATGTACCCTGCTCATGAGCCACTGGTAAAAGGCTCATACTTCCCAAAATATGGCAGCTCATACTATTTCACCGATTCTATAGAATTTCTTCGAATGTTGACGAAACAAATAAGGGTAATGGATTAGGAGGAATACATGTTAAAATGTTGGTTGTAGGTTGTTGTGCGCGTATGACTTTTGAATCCACAGATTGATTGTGAGAGCTTCCTTTTTGCTTGGAGGAACTACCTGAAATGGAACACAAGACCACCAAATAAAATTTAAACAATATATGTAGTGGATTGCCTAGCGTGTGCTAGATCTGGGAAGTGTGATACTTCCTAGATGGCTATCAATCCATTGTTTAAAGCAAATTAATGTGAGAAATAAAGGAAATCCTACTATAGTTAAAATGATTTAGGTATCTCATTCATCTACAATAAGCAAATTCATTCACAACGGGCTAAGCTATGATTGAATTTGAAGGTCAAGGTCACTGTCAAGGTACTGATGCTGGTCAGGGTGAGATTCTGGGTAGTTTTGGGTATTTGGTGGAAGTTTAGGAGCTTTGTTCTTGGTTTTACGGTAAAGACACGAGAGACGACGCGGGTCTTGTATGAACAGTATCGATTTAGGCTAACCAATGACGGTTTTGGGTAACCAGCGTCGGTATGGTCGAGGTACAGGAAACTAAATAAAACTTGGTTGGGTGATATATCGGAGATTAGATGAAGATGGGAGGGTAATGGAAAGATTCGTATGGATCTCAAGTATGCACATGAATGATTAAGATCCAGGAATGGGTAGTGCAAGGGTATGGATAAAAATATGGTCAAGTTTACATGGAGGTCGATGATGGGGAATGGAAATGAGAGCAAAATCTAATAACGAGATGTAAGAGGATCTATTAAATGATGAATAGATGAGTGTTGGTTAACAAAACTTATTGCTTATATGAGCTTGATGCTTGGTTGGTAATTGTGGGTGATCAAATGGAATGAACTTGGTGTAGTGTTGGTGCTTCCCTGGATGCTCCCATGAAGGTATATGGTTGTGTGATTCCTTTGGAAGTCTGCGGCTATGGATGCTCTGATGTGTATACTAACGTTGGTCTTACTTGTATACAGATTCTAGTTTCGTCACTTGTTCTCAAAAGATGTGATTATCTCTCAAAAATGTGTCAACCTCAAAATAAGGTTGTTTTGGGGTTAAATGGTAACCGACGGTGGTTCGGCTTAACCGGTGGCGGTTAAGGGTAACCGATGTCGGTTAGGACGGGATTTCCTAGGTTTACTAAACTAGGCAGATCCTCTTGATTTTTGGGATCTCATTTTGTTTACTCCACGGATTAGCATGGAAGCTTCCTTCTAACAGGTGGGAATGTGGTTCAAGGGAGTGTAGGCATTGGTTTTTAGGGTGCAGGTAGGTCTTAGTTAGTTATGGCAACTTACTAAGAATAGGTCTTAGGGTGAGGTGGCTAAATGAGGTGTATATGTGGGTCTTATTCCAACTAGGATATTTAAATAATAAATATTGTGAGGCTAATAAATTAATTTTATTAAAATAATTAAATTAATATTAGTGTGGGATGAAAGGGGTCATGATTAAGTGAGTATGTTCAAGGTGTTTATTTGAAAAAGGACCAAAGGGAGTATGACCTAATTTTAGTGTCTACATTTTGCCCTTTTTGTTGCGTAGCTTGTATTCGTAAACAACGCTGAAAAAAATAAGATGTGATTGCCCCACGTGTGGGTTAAGGTGATCCCCCTCAAACTAGGAATTGAGGAGGAGAGAAGGTGGAATCAGCGATTGGTTTGATAAAAGGTGAATGTGATTAAGAGGAAGGTGGGCAACCAGGGTAAAAAGGAAAAAGGGTCTACTTAGGTAATCTAGGTAATGGGTCGGGTCAAAGGTAACAATAATAAACACACACACATGTGTAAACTAAAGCACGGTACAGTGAAGAGTAGGAAAACTCAAGATTGTCAAAGTTTGATAGGTTTATCCAAACAAGGTTGAAGTGAGTCCAGTATCCAAGGTATAGGATATGGTCAGGAAACATGACATAGGTCAGGGGCATGAATGTTTAGGTATATTCCCGTACACCAAGGGTTGGGTCAGGATAAACAGTCACAGAAAGAGGCAAGGTAAGGTTGGGATGTCAATCAACACAAGTGAATACAGATGCCACAAGGTATAGTGAACACATGAGGTCAAAGGTCACTAGCGATGTTCCAAGTCCAAGAATCTAGGTCACAGCATGGGTAGGGCCGAGGTATGGGTAAAATAACGAGTCCCCGAAAGAGGACGAGGTGAAGTAGTAAATGATAAGGTCAAGAAGATCAAGTGAAGTGTCCCAGGGAGGGATGGGTGAGGTAAAAAGGGATTTAGGGAAAAATTGGGGGTAGGGGGTAGGGTAAAAGGTTAAGCAGGGAAAAAAGAGTGACGGGTAGGGTAATAGGGTGCATTTGTGGGAAATGTGGAAGAGAGGGTGACCGATGCCGGTATAGGGTAACTGACCATGGTAAGGCGGGGCATGTGACCAATGGTGCTCGAGCTAACCTCCAAGAACCCCATGCCCTTAGAGTGTTGCCTACATAGCCCCAGTGAAAAGGGGCCTCGGACTAATGTAGTTCTCCCATAAGATAGGGAAGAATATGAGGAGATATGAGAATGAGAGGTTAGGTCGTAGGCATGATTTGGGTTTAGGTCATTAGGTGTGGGTGAGTTGTGGGAATCTTGGTATAGGTGATTTTTATTATGGTAGAAGAAGAATATTACCTCAAAGGTAAGCGTCGAGGACCAAGTCCTATATAAGGTAATCAATACGTAATAAAGAAGGTTAAAATATGACATCATGAAATTCCTTAATGGTATAAGGAATTTCAGAACTCGAAGGCATTGTAAGAGAATATCATCAAAGCCGCACTTATAGAAGATGTCCCCCCATGATGACATAACAAGAGACATTTTTAGGGAAGGTGCGTTGTCCATTACGGGTGAGATCAGGAGGTAAGATGGAGAGAGAAAGATAGTCAAAGCATTTTTTATACCAAAGGTCACTTAGGTCGGGGGCAACGGTTCCGATAGAGTAAACATCGCAAGGTAAATAAGAGGGTGATTGGAGTTGTTGCATGGTGACAAATATTTTAGAATTGACAGGTGAAGTAGGTATTTGAGAAGCCAAGCAGGCCATGGTATCGGAAAATTTTTTGGTTGAATGGGGGATAGTTTTGCGCGAGGCTATAGCGATCAAAGGTGGTCAAAAGTATGTCTACATGATGTTTATACTTTTGAAGTATCTCATTACAACATTGGTATATACCATTGACTGGTTTATGATCAATTGAGAATCGCCAATGATGTTGATTGATTTGACATCTAAGGCATAGGCAACTTGGAGACCTAGTGCGAGTACTCCGTATTCAGCAATATTGTTAGTACAATCAAAATCAAGTTTGAAAGACAAATTCATGGGTTCACCATCAAGGGGAATGAGGATAAATCCTTCCCCACCCCCACAGTGACACTTGGAACCATCGAAGAAGAGTGTCATTTGTTAAGCGGGTTTGTCCAAGGAAAGGGTAGCAATTGACTCATCTGGAAAATCAAAATTAGAGAGTTAATCCCAAGAAATAGGTGCGTCGAGAAAATTAGTCGGTAATATCTTAGCCCTTAATAGAATTTTGATGGATGAATTCGAGGTCGAGGTTGGTCAAAAGCATAACCCAGTGTGTGGCACACTAATTTTGATAAGGTTTGGCATGCATGAAGTGTAAGGGGTCGGTGTTGCTCACAACATAGGTTTTGTGGTTGAGTAGGTAATGGCAGAGTTTTTGGCAACGAAAACTAAGGCTAAGAAAAAAATTCGAGATGGGTGTATCGGGTTTCATAGTCCAAAAGAGTACGTCTTATGTAATAAACTACTGCTCCCGTGTTGTTCATCATGATGAGCAAGCATGGCCCCCAAAGAGTGATTGGTAGGCTGAGACATACGGGTAGAAAGGTTGACCATCTTTAGGTGGAATGAGTATAGGGGGTTAAAGAAGGTGGTATTTTAAGGCCTCAAAATCTTTGTGGCAATCATCATCCGAATTAAAGGAGACATCCTTCTTAAGCGAGATGATGAAGCAGTTGACACTTGATCAAACAATTTTGAAATGAAACGGTGAATAAACTATAACTTACATTATAGGCTATGGAGTTTCCTAAGATTAGTGGGTAGAGGTATTTCCAAAATGGCCTTGACTTTAGTAGGGTCAACTTCTATACCATGTAAGGAGATGATAAATCCCAGGAGATTTCCTAAGAGGACCGCGAAGACACTCTTCTTGGGTTGAAGGCGAACACAATATTTAATAAGGCGGTCAAAGATAGTTTTTAGGATGGTAAGGTGCTCCTAGTGGCATTTAGATTTGGAAAGGAGTTTGTCGACGCAATATTCCAATATATGATGCATGATGTCATGGAAGATGTAAGTCATAGCCCACTGATATGTGGCACCAGCATTTTTAAGGCCAAAAGGCATGACTCGATAGCAGAAGGTCCCCCAAGGGGTGATGAATGTAGTTTTGTGTTGATCCTTTGGGGCAAGTAATATTTGGTTATAACCTAAGAAGCCATCCATGAGTGATAGCATCTCGTGACTAGCGGTAAGGTCAACCAATTGGTCAATACCAAGTAGAGGAAAGTCATCTTTTGGGCAAGCTAGATTGAGGTCATGGAAATCCATGCAAATACAGAGTGCCCCTTTTGCCTTAGTGACAGGGGACAATGATAGAAATACAACGAGGATAATCAATGGCTAATATGAAGGAAACGGAAAGAAGGTGTTGAAGTTCTTCTTTGATAAGAAGGGTAATGTGAGGTGCATTTTCCTCGGCTTTTGTTTGATGGGCTTGGCATTGGGAATGCTTACGATATTGTAGACTAATATGGTGGGGTTAATACTAGGAATGTCATAAAACCAAGAAAAAGCATGGTCATTATCTTTGAGAAAAGAAGTGATGGCTTCTTGTTCAACAACATCTAAAGATTGGCCAATCTTTAAGATGTACGGGTCATCCTGAGTATCAATGTTGATTTTGATAGTTGATTCATTCAACATGGTTTGCATCTTAGATGGTATGACCAATGAATATATGAGTCTTATGCACCAAGGTAGGTGAGTATAGATTCATCATCCTAACATTGAACAACGTTAATTGAAGGTGTATCGTCATCGATCATTTCAGGATACAAGAAGGGAAGAGAGGAGGAGCCTCACCCTCACGTTGATAAGTCGAAGCCCCAAGGAGATGGTGTTTATGAAAAAAAAAATTAGGAGGAATGGATTCTGGTCCATCGACTCCGTCGATGAAGGTGGTGATGGTGGTGAAGAAGGTGGAGAAGGGCTAATGTCCTCGATGAGTTCAATGCGAGCCTTCTTGGTAGGTGGTTCAGTAAAGCCGATACCACTATGGTCGTTATGTTTGTGGGTAGTACATGGAATAATAGTATGGAAACCTTTCTCGTAAAATCCAAAACCAAAACCCTTCCATGCACATTGGTGCAAGAAGGTGTGGGCGAAACGGTGATTGGTGAGTGACTGGAGGTCGATGGAAAATGGGTGGGTTTTTGACGGTGGTTCTGGTGTGTAATTTTTAGTATCAAGTCCCCCATAGGTGAGATGGTACAAAGGTGGGGAGGACCATAAAGGAGGTGCTCTCCTATACGGTGATCATAATGAGGGTGTTGGTGAAGACTTCCATACTCTTATGGAGTAAGGAATGTGTTGACACTATATAGGCAATACTCCCAAAAAGTGAGGTGTTGAAAAATGCCTTCCAAGGGATCGGTGGTTGGTATGTGGGTAGCTGGAATAGATGATGTGTCATAGGTCGATGTGGAGGTGGAGCTAATGGATTGGGAGGTTGATGGTTTGTCCGTGGAGGTTACGAAAATGGTAGGAATGGAGGTGGCATGTGCGATTCACGGTAATTGTTGTATTGGTAAGTAGAGGTTTAAGGGAAGTGGTAGTGGTCATGGAGGTAGATGCCTTAATGGCTATAAGCATGTCATTGGGTCAATAAAGCATGTTGTATGTTTTAAAAGGTGAAGGATCGGTTGGAATAGTATAGATGTGTCCTTCATTCTCAAACTTAACACAATGATGCAAAGTGGAAGGGACACAACCCATGACACAAATCTAGGGTCTTCCAACCAATATGTTATATAGGAATTCCCCCTCCAAGATGTAAAATAACTTTGGAACAATATGGGGCCCACGCAAATGCGAGGGGATGAAAGTGCCTAGTGTAGATGTGATAGCGTCATTAAATGAACGCAACATGACAGGATGTTTATGCATGTAATTGTTAGGTATGCACATTTGAGCAAATGCATGGGATGAAATGATATTAATACTAGCGCCCCCATCAATCATGACATATCATACATGTATATCATCGATGTGGACAAAGATTAAGAGAGTTGGGTCTGGATCATCTATTTGGTGCGGTGCAATCTCTTCCTCTGAGAAGCTAAGGGAGGCTACTTGGTGGGTAGGTTGAGGTGTGGATAAAGGTGGCAATTTGGTGAGAGAGGCTACATGATGGGGTGTAATAATGGAGGCTATGGGTGTAGGGTCATTGGGTAAAACCATAATAGATTGCAGGACCTCCATGAGAGATTGAAGATGGGATTCCGAGGTTTGGATGAGGTCATATAGGGACATTTTGAGGGGGTTGGTGTAGTTATTTGAGCATCACGTGGTGTGTGACCCCATTATAAATATGATATGTGGGGCCATGGATAGTGATTTTAGGTGTGGGTGTAGATGATATGTTGGGTATAGGATTGATTGGTGAGTCAATTTCCTTTTTCTTTCCTTTGTCCTTTTGAGCACGGGAAGAAACATGGATCATGTTGATCTGAGGTGGGGAGGTAGGCGAGGTAGGTGAGCCATGAAAGGTATGGTGACATGAAGGGAAAAATCCCAATGGCGGGAAGGAGCCTTGTGAGATGAGCTGGGCACATTGACATTTGGGTGGAGGTTTGGCGAGGTCATTGATGCAAACCATGTTAATTTCAAATCTCGAAGGTGGTTCTAAGAGCTGTGGGGGTAAAGGTCTAGATCTTTGAGTAGGCAGTGAGGGAGGAGTTAAGGGAATGGGTGTTGGTGAAATGGGGTCCTCATCAAGAAGGTCATCATCGTCAAATTTTTCTTCAAGAGGAACAACTGGATAAGATTTTTTTCAAAGCCTTACAGTTCTCTACATCGTGTCCTAGCACATGATGGTAGGCACAAATTTTGGTGTCGTCAAACCCCTTTGGTTTGGGCTTGAGAGGGTCATAAGGTCTGAGGGGCAGCAATGTGATGACAAAAGTTTCAAGGAGGTTGGTTAAAATTTTGGCGTAGGACCCTGATAGTGGATCACAATGGGAAGTGAAGGTGGGTTTGGGTGTAGGCACGAAGGACTGTAGAGGAATGGTCTTTGCATGAGGGGGAGTAGGTCAAGCTATGGTTTTAGGTGTTGGTGTGATCTTAGGCATTGGTCATGTTTGTTTGGGTAGGGGTATGGTAGATGAACTGGCAGGAGAGTGTATGGTTGTTTTGACTACCTTATTGGAGGGTAGCAGATTTTTGTCCTTAGGTTGTACCTTCTTGGGTAAAGGTGATATGGGCACACGAGATCTAGAGGGAAAGGTAGATGGTGGAAGAGGGCACATTACCCATGGGGATAATGAAGGTGCTGTGAAGGTAGATGGTGTAGGTCATGCCGAAGGTGTGAGGGAAAGAGACTGAAGTGTCGTGGGTAGTGAAGGGGTGATCGATGGTATTAGAGGTATGGGTGGTAAAGATGTTGCAGATGTGGGTGGAAGTTGTGGTGGGCACTTGGGTATGTTTGAGGTTTGCAATGGTGGAATGGGCTGCTACGTTTTTAGTTTACCGGTGGGTGGAGGTTTCTTACCTGTGTTAGAAGGACGAGGTCCTAAGACAGACGAAGAGGGTGAAGGTGAAGAAGGTGTGATCGGTGAGGTTGGAGTATGAGATTTATGGAGTTGGCTCTTCTATTTGGGTTTGAGTAGGTTTGGTATTGACTTTGGAGGATGTAGCTAAATCTAGTTTGATAGGTGGATGAATAAGGTTGGTGGTTAGGGTGACCCCTAAGGTAGTAATAGGTTTAGTCGAGGAAGATGATGTAGGTGTGGGTTTGGATTTAGGTGTATGTTGGGTTATGGGTAAGTGTGTGTGTTGAGCTATGATGGGTGTCATGGAAGAAGTTATGATAGAGGAGGTTGTGTTTGGTTCAATTGGCTGAAATATCTTTGGGTAGATAGTGGAAGTGTTAGCAAGTTACATCTGCATTTGCGTTGAGACAGGAAGTAGAAGATGCCCCCAAAGTAAGGCTCTATCCACATAATCTAAGCAATTGGCTAAGCACAAGAACAACACATCTGTAGGTGAGGCTGATGAGGACCTAATGGAAATTCCCATGAAATTTGTCTTAGAGATAGGGAATTTGCTAGCTTCGGCTTCCATGGGTAAGAGAGTCGAAAGTAAGTCTGCAGGATCTTGGGTAGCTGATGGAGAATGATCACCTAGAGGCAAAGGTATCTCTACTAGGTCTTTGATAGGTGGAGGAGATGATGGGTGCTCCTCTATGGGTGGAGGAGATGATGGGTGCTCCTCTGTGGGTGGAGGAGATGGTGGGTACTCTTCTCGGGCTCGGTGATGGCTCTCTAGGTGGAGAAGCCAAGGGTGAAATAGTCTTGATATTAACAAGGCTCCTCTACGGGTGATGAAGGAGGTGAAAGGTGTTCCTCTATGGGTGGAGGAATAGGTGAGGTGGGTTCCAATGTAGAAGGAGGACTTCGGGCTAGAATTTCCTCTATGGAAGGAATATGAGGTAATTGGGTAGCATTAGGTGTATCGCTGAAAATAGCATGGACCTCGCGGGTATGGCTATCATGAGTTGAAGTCTCTCCAATTTGATCAGAAGAAGGGGCATGATTAGGAAAGGGTTTCTTGAAGATATGTAGGTTCTGATTGGCAGGTGCATTAGGATTATCCAAGGTTATCTCACCTTTCTCGAGAATTTCTTGGACAATGTTTTTGAAGGTGATGCAATTGCCATCACTATGACCCTTTACTCGATGGTAGTTGCAGAAGTTGTGATCTTTATACCACGTGGGTGTGGGGCGAGCAGGGTCAAAACTAGTTTGTGGTTTCATGGGAGGAAGGGTGATGGCCCCAACTTTTATGAGCTTCTCCAAAATATAATAATAAGATTCCCCAATTGGGTTATATTTTTGTTGTTCCCGTCTCGATTGAAAAGTCTAAATGGGTGAGAGATTAAATGAAAGGCTAGCCTAATTTGACGGATAAGCTAGGTTGGATTTGAGTACCACTGTGTTAGCGGTCCCCTTGGATTTTGAATAATTGTTCTTTGGTTTTGAAGAAGAAGAGGTATCATTCGACTTGAATGTCAAGTTCTTATTGCATAATTGGATTTTCTTCTCTTCAATAGCCTGAATCTCTAGCTTTCATGTCATTTTGAATGCTTCATAGAAGGTTCGGAAGGTTTGAACCTGCAGGGTCAGTGAAATATGCCTAGCACAAGCCCATGTGAAGATTTTAATGAGTTCAATTTGCAGTAGTTGGAATGTGAGTTGATTAATCAGGCTACACCAACAAGCAACAAAATCTGTGATAGATTCATCATCATATGGACGCGTAGAGTATAGGTCAGTCATTGTAACCTTCTTAATGATATTAATGGAGAAGTGATCCAAGAAGGCTTCGGCTACTGATTAAATGATAATATAGAGTGTTTAGGCAACCCATTATATCAATCTAACGCGGGTCCAGTCAAAGACATGGGAAAGATCCTCAAGAGCAAAGCATCATCATGGGTGATCAGATAACACCCATGTTTGAAAGACCAAAAATTTTGTTGTGGGCCTTCTTTGCTATTGAAATGGTTAAATTTAGGCATTTCCCAATTCATCGGATATGGACAGATAGGAACGGATGGATGTATAGGCTCATTACAAATCTCATCGTAGGTGAGAGTGTTACTAGAGCCGAAAACTAATGCCTCAATGTCTGCATCTTGTCCATCATTAGCTTAATTAGGTAATTGGTAGGTTATGATGGATGGGTGACTCTGTAGCGTAAGAGGGTTGGTTTTGGGCATATAACGGGTGGCATTCCAATATATGGTGTTGCCATATAGGTAGATTGAGAATAAAGTAGTGAAATATGGGTTACATACCCATAATGAATAATAGATGAAACAGGAGGTTACGATAGTAATTATATGGAGGTGGAAGGGTCATCATGACCCTAGTGGTAATGGGGGCTAAAGATTGTGGAATAAAAAGGATCACATTTTGAAAAGCGGTAGGGGTCAACGACACCGAGGGTGGTTGTGTAGCTACGATTATATGCAAGAAAATAGGTGCGAGATGAGGTTATGTTCAGGTGGTTGGCGAAGGTATAGACGATGTGGCGGTGCAATGATGTAGCGAGACATGGTAGTCATAGTGGGTATAAGGCCTAGCTATGAAAAAAGCCGGGGTAGTAAGGTAGATGCGGGAAGCGTGGAGCTAGATGGGGCTGACGTAGGAGTGGGAATGAGAGTTAGGGGGATAGATACGGGCATGCCGTATATCAACTAACCCAAGGCATCTTGAGTGGACGAGTGGGAAAGGTAAAACTACAAGGCAACAAGATTTTGGTCAAGGAGTCATGTGAACTCCTTGTCTCGATAGCGATAGAGATAGGTTGGATAGGTTCCATGGCTGGTGATAAAATGGAAGGTGGTGAAGGGCTAGGTGGGAGTGGTTAACAACTGGCATGGAATATGAGGGCACTTTCTTGTCAACGCGTCGCATTACCATGTGAACAGTACTAACACAGTAAGACCGCTTTACAGTAAATGACACGAAATATGACACGAGATAGGATAAATAGGCAGTGGTAGGTGAATTGGGGTTAAAATGTCAGATGGAAAATGACACAGGATAACCGATGTCGGTTAGGTTAAACTGACACCGGTCATAGGTAACCACTACCGGTCACTATGGAAAATAGACAGTTGATCAAAAATAAGGTATAAGGACAAATTTTCTAGGTATGCCAAATACGATGAGACTTACGAGTTAATTGATATGATAAGAGTGACAGAGACTCTAAACAGCTAACGAAGGGGAATATGTGTCCTTTTTGGATTGGTTAACAAAAAGCAGTGAACCAACGTCGGTTTGTTAAAACTAATGATGGTCAGAGGGGAACCAACAACAATCACTGGACCGAAATCGATTCTTGTGAAATTGAAACAGCGAAGAAGAAAAATGTGGTTGTGAGTTAAAATTAATGTGGAATCAAACCCAAAATCCTGAGAATGATGAGAATATGGTCTAGGCACACTCACATGAAGCTGGAATACACAAAGTGTGATGAGGATTGTGTGCAAGGAGAAATAAGAAAAATAAATAGTGTGACCTCTCACCTCTAAATGCAAGCCAAGCAGAACACTAAGAAAAATACTATCCTAAGAGTGCATTTTCTATTATGTTTGTTTAGCTTATGTTATTTTAAGGACTGACTCATGAACTATATAATAGAGTTTTTTGGTGAGGATGGCTTCCTACAAAGAAGGAGATCTACAGAGAGAGGTTTCAGGTATGTTATGGCGGGGTTGGGCTGTCCTCGATGGGGTGCTACGGATAGAGATAACCATCGAGTGCCCACTATTCTGTGATCATGTGATCACCTACAGCTTCTTCCAGGTGAGATGTTGTTTAAGAATGTGTGTATATTTTGAATTTGTGATGTTTGACTAAGACTCAGAGAGAGAAAAAGAAAAGAAAGTTCTTTTCTATGATTCGTTTCTCAACCATTAGCTAGAATTGACTTCCAGCGTATAGTCCAAAGATATAGGTTGCCCTCAATTAATGTGAGCTAATGCAGAAAAGTAGAATGAAATGAAATTATTTTTAAACCCAAATCAAAATGTAGAATTCGATGCCACAAATAGATGAACAGGAGAAGGGATGCTCTTTCACTAATGCAATACTAATGAAAGGGAAGAAATTTTTGTTTTAAGCACCAAAATACAATTGCTTTTAGACAATAGAAGAGAAGAAGATTCCAAGGGAGAAAGTTTAATGTAAGAAATTTTTAGAAAAGAAACAAACATACAACATTTTCACCTAGAAATGAAAGAATGAAAAGAACCCCGAATGGGTCCCACTAGGCATGCCAAAATGTTTCACCTGATTCTAGAGCGTTTCTTCAAATGTTGACGAAACAAATAAGGGTAATGGGTTAGGAGGAATACCATTAAAATGCTAGTTGTAGGTTGTTGCGCGTGTATGACTTTTGAATCCACAACTGATTGTGAGAGCTTCCTTTTTGCTTGGAGGAACTACCTGAAATGGAACACAAGACCACCAAATAAAAGTTAAACAATATATGCAGTGGACTACCTAGTGTGTGCTAGATCCGGGAAGTGTGATACTTCCTAGATGGTTGTCAATCCACTTGTTTAAAGAAAATTAATGCGAAAAATAAAGGAAATCCTACTATAGTTAAAATGATTTAGGTATCTCATTCATCTAAAATAAGAAAATTCGTTCACAACGGGCTAAGTTATGATTGAATCTGAAGTTCAAGGTCACTGTCAAGGTACCCATGTTGGTCAAGGTGAGATTTTGGGTAGTTTTGGGTATTTGGTGGAATTTTAGGAGCTTTGTTATTGGTTTCTAGTAAAATACACAGAGAATAATGTCGGTCTTATATGACCAGTATCGTTTTAGGCTAACCAATGAAGATTGTGGGTAACCGGCGTTAGTATGGTACAGAAACTCAATAAAAATTGGTTGGGTGATAGATTTGAGATTAGATGAAGATGGGAGGGAAATGGCAAGATTCGTATGGATCTAGAGGTATGTACAGGAATGATTAAGATCCAGGTATGGGTAGTGCAAGGGTATGGATAAAAATATGGTCAATTTTTCATGGAGGTAGATGATGGGGGAATGGAAATGAGAGCAAAAGCTAATAACATATGTAAAAGGATCTATCAAATGATGAATAGATGAGTGTTGGTTAACAAAACTTACTATTTGTATGAGCTTGATGCCTAGTTAGTAATGGTGGGTGATCAAATGGAATGAACTTGGTGTAGTGCTAGCACTTCCTAGATGCTCCCGTGAAGGTAGATGGTTGTGTGATTGCTTTAGGTATTGGCTATGGATGCTCTGATGTGTATACTAACGTTGGTTCTGCTTGCATGTAGCTCTGGTTTCGTCACTTGTTCTCAAAAGATGTGATTATCTCTCATAAATGTGCCAACCTCAAAATAAGGTTGTTTTGGGGGTTAAATGGTAACCAACGGTGGTTTCAACTTAACCGGTGGTGGTTAAGGGTAACCAGCGTCGGTTAGGGTGAGATTTCCTAGGTTTACTAAATTGGGTAGATCCTTTTCATTTTCTGGGATATCATTTTTTTTACTTCACAGATTAGCATGGAAGCTTCCTTCTAATGGGTAGGAATGTTGTTAGAGGGAATGTAGGCATTGATTTTTAGGGTTTGGGTAGGTCTTAGTTAGTTATGGCAACTTACTAAGAATAGGTCTTAGGGTGATGTGGCTAGATGAGGTGTATATGTGGGCCTTATCCCAATTAGGATATTTAAATAATAAATATTGTGAGGCGAATAAATTAATTTAATTAAATTAACATTAGTGTGGGATGAAAGTTGCCATGGTTAAGTGAGTATGTTCAAGGTGTTTATTTTATGAAGGACTAAAGGGGATTGTGACCTAATTTTAGTGTCTACATTTTACCCCTTTTTGTTGCGTAGCTTGTATTGGTAAATGACCCTGACAAAACTAAGATGTCATTGCCCCACGTGTGGGTGAAGGTGATCCCCTCAAACCAAGAACTGAGGAGGGAGAAGGCAAAATCGGTGAGTGGTTTGATAAAAGGTGAATGTGATGAAGAGGAAGGTGGGCAATGCGGGTAAAAAGGGAAAAAGGGTCCACTCGGGTAATCTAGGTAATGGGTCAGGGTCAAAGGTAGTAATAGTCAAATACACGCACACGTATAAATTGAAGCACGGTACCAGGCTGAAGAGCAAGAAAATTCTACATTGTTAAAGGTTGATAGTTTTATCCAAACAAGGCTGAAGTGAGTTCGGTATCCAAGGTATAGGATATGGTTAGGAAACATGACATAGGTCAGGTGCATGAATGTTTAGGTATGTTCCGGTACACCAAGGGTTGGGTCAGGATAAACGGTCACAAAAAGAGGCAAGGTAAGGTCAGGATGTCAATCAACACAGGTAACATTGCCGCAAGGTATAGCAAACACATGAGGTCAAAGGTCACTAGCAATGTTCTAAGTCCAAGAATCTAGGTCACGACACGGGTAGGGCCGAGGTATGGGTAAAATAACGAGTCCCCGAAAGAGGACGAGGTGAAGTAGTAAATGATAAGGTCAAGAAGATCAAGTGAAGTGTCCTAGGGAGGTATGGGTGAGGTAAAAAGGGATTTAGGGAAAAAATTGGGGGTAGGGGGTAGGGTAAAAGGTTAAGCGGGGAAAAAGAGTGACAGGCGGGGTAATAGGGTGAAATTGTGGGAAATGTGGAAGAGAGGGTGGCGATGCGGTCAAGGGTAACAGATTCTAGTATAGGAGTAACCGACCATGGTAAGGCGGGGCACATGACCGATGGTGGTGAGCTAACCTCCAAGGACCCCATACCCTCGAGTGCTACATACATAGCCCCGGAAAAAAGGGGCCTCGGATGATGTAGTTCTCCCATAATCTAGGGAAGAATATGAGGAAATATGAGAATGAGAGGGTAGCTCGTAGGCATGATTTAGGTTTAGGTATATTAGGTGTGGGTGAGTTGTGGGTAACTTGGTATAGATTATTTTGATTGTGGTAGAAGAAGAAGATTACCCCAAAGGTAAGCGTTGAGGACCAAGTCCTATATAAGGTAATCAATACGTAATAAAGAAGGTTAAAAGATAAGAGGGGGAAAGAAAGTTACCCGATTGGTTAGGATCATACCAAGTAGGTCATACCTTGGAGGAGGTGATGGATGTAAGACCCTAAAATACATTGCATGATTGATTGTTCTAAGGGTGAAAAGTAGTCACATGATCACCAAATGTCATGGTTTCCAAGAGGTCCCTTGAGGCGGTAGGAAATGGGAGTGCGAATGGTGAGAGGGGTGAAAGGTGGTTAATTTTTATATGGTATGAGGTAGCATGCTCTTTGGGCAAGAGATCCAAGGTCACAATGGGCAAGTCCATGACTAAAAGGATTTATGTGTTGACTAATATTTGAGATAGATTGATCGATACGGGAAGTCTATATGGGATGAGGAAATTAACTCCTTGAGGTCTTCGTGAAGCTGATCAATACGAGAAGCTTCAAATTATCTCGCTTTATTTTTTTAAAGAGCTTTACATAGTTTTCCTTCGAGGGAGTAGTCTATTTATAATAGTGATTGTAGAGAGGAAGATGTCATTTTGAGGGAGTCATCTTTGTATTGGAAGTTTGACTCAAGGAGTTGGATCCCATGTGAGGGCTTCAAAGTCATGGACAAGACCAAGGTGAAGAATAGGATTCTTGTTAATAAAGAAGGGTGAAACAACCATGGGATCTCATCTAAAGGTAGACGAAAAGTATCCATGAGAATCATGTTATGTGTAGCGTCGTGGTACACATATTCAAGAGAAGATAACAAGTGACGGGTATGCACATGACTCTTATTTAATCATTGGTGATGACGTATGAAGTGGATAGTGATCAAGGGATGAGCATGGAAAGAGGTAATAGGTGAGGTAGGATTAAAATTCAATAGTAGAATGGTCGAAGATGCAAGGCATTAAGGGGCTTAGGTTCGGGTTTACCATCGAGTGAAGATAAACAATAAGCACCTGATCCGTAAGTATGGGTCATGATGTATGGTCCAAGCCAATTAGGAGCAAATTTTCCCGTTTAATTTTTTCTACTTTAGTTACATGTTGATTTTATTTCAGGACAAGATCACCAACATGAAAGGTTTGTTCATGGACACGTTTATCATAGGCACATTTGATACATTTTTAGTAAACTTGAAGATGATCAAGAGCATTAAGACGGCGTTTGTCTAATAACTCAAGTTGTGCTAAATGGTCCTGATGAAAGTCATCATCATTGAGCATGTCATGAAGAGAAATGTATAGTGAGGGGATCTGTAATTGAAGGGGAAAAATATCCTCTATATCATAGACCGAGAGAAAAAGGTGTAGTGGTAGTGGAAGTGTGAATACTAGTGCGGTATGCCCATAGGGAAAAAGGAATGTGCGTATGCCAGTCCTTCCCAGTATCGTTAACCACTTTCATGATAATTTTGTTCAAGGTTTTGTTAGTGTATTCAGCTTGGCCATTGTTTTGTGGGTAATAAGGTGATGAGAAACTTAGTTGAATGTCGAAGGTGTCACAAAGTTTTCATGATGTTTTTTTTTAATTGTTTTGCTGTTATCAATGATGAGGTGATGAGGAACACCAAAGTGACAAATTATGTGATGATTGATGAACTCACATATTTTATCAACTTTCATAGAGATGAGTGGTATGGCTTCACCCATTTTATGTAGTATTCGATGGCGTGATGATCCATTGATGTCGTTGGGAAGAACGCGGGGATTGATCTCTTTGACAAGATCCAAACCCCATTGAGAAAAGGGCCAAAGGTCACGGGTGACCTATAAGGTGTGAATGGATTTATGATGAAGGTTGGCATGTTTCTTGCATTTTACACAATGCTTGACCTAGTCGCAACAATCATGGTTAAGGGTCGGCAAGTAATAGCCTAGGTAAAGAATACGCTTAGCAACATCAAGGCCACTGAAGTGACCTCAACATATGCCATCATGAACTTCCTTAATGGTATAAGGAATTTCAAAACTCGTGAGGCATCGTAAGAGAATACCATCAAATCCATGCTTATAGTGGAGGCCCCCCATGATGATGTAATGAGATACCTTTTAAGGAAGGCATGTTCTCCATTACGAGTGAGATCAGGAGGTAAGATGGAGAGAGAAAGATAGTCGAAGTATTGTTTATACCAAAGGTCACTTAGGTTGGGGGTAGTGGTTCCGATAGATTAAATGTCATGAGGTAAATAAGAGGGTGATTGGAGTTGTTGTATGGTGACAAAGATTTTAGAATCGGCAGGTGAAGCGGGTATTTGAGAATCCAAGCAGGCCATGGTATCGACAAATTTGTTGGTTGAATGGGGGATGGTTTGAAGGCTATAGCAGTCAAAGGTGGTCAAAAGTATGTCTACATGATGTTTATAATTTTGAAGTATCTCATTACATTTGTATATACCATTGACCTATTTTATGACCAATTGAGAATCACCAAAGATGTTGATTGATTTGACATCTAGGGCGTAGGTATCTTAGAGACCTAGTACGAGCGCTTCGTATTCAGAAATATTGTTGGTATAATAAAAATTGAGTTTGAAATACAAAGGCATGGGTTCACCATCAAGGGGAATTAGGATAACTCCTATCCCACCCCCACACTGACACTTGGAACCATTGAAGAAGAGTGTCATTTGGTAAGCGATTCGTCCAAGGAAAGGGTAGCAATTGACTCATCGAGAAAATCAAAATTAGAGGGTTGATCCCCAGAAATAGGTACGTCATCCAATTGGTTGGCGATAGCTTGGCCCTTAATGAACTTTTGATGGATGAATTTGAGGTCGATGTCAGCCAAAAGCATAAGCCAGTGTGTGGCACACTGATTTTGATAAGGTTTAGCATACATGAAGTGTAAGGGGTCGGTGTTGGTCACAACATAGGTTTTGTGGTTGAGTAGGTAATGGTAGAGTTTTGTGGCGATGAAAACTAAGGCTAAGAAAAATTTTTCGGGATGGGTGTATCAGGTTTCGTAGTCCAAAAGAGTATGGATTATGTAATAAACCACCTACTCCCTATGTTGTTCATCACGATGAGCGAGCATGGCCCCCAAAGAGTGATCGGTAGCTGAGATGTATAGGTAGAAAGGTTGATCGTCTTTAGGTGGAATGAGTATGGGGGTTGAAGAAGGTATTGTTTTAAGGCCTCAAAAGCTTTGTGGTAGTCATCATCCCACTTAAAGGAGACATCCTTCTTGAGCAGATGATGAAACGGTTGACACCGATCAGACAATTGTGAAATGAAACGGCAAATAGACTACAACTTACCTTGTAGGCTACGAAGTTTCCTAAGGTTAGTGGGTGGAGGCATTTCCAGAATGGCCTTGACTTTAGCAGGGTCAACTTCTATACCATGTAAGGAGATGATAAATCCCAGGAGATTTCTTGAGAGGACCATGAAGACACACTTCTTGGGCTGAAGGTGAATGCAATATTTAATAAGGCGGTCAAAGATGGTTTTTAGGACGGTGAGGTTCTCGAAGTGGCATTTAGATTTGCAAGAGGCCTTCGATGTAATCTTCCAATATATGATACATGATGTCATGGAAGATGTAAGTCATATCCCGCTGATATGTGGCACCAGCGTTTTTAAGGCTAAAAGGTATGACTCGATAGTAGAAGGTCCCCTAACGGGTGATGAAGGCGGTTTTGTTTTGATCCTTAGGGCAAAGTAAGATTTGGTTATAACCCAAGAATCCATCCATGAGTGATAGCATCTCGTGACCTACGGTAAGGTCAACCAGCTGCTCAATACCAGGTAGAGGAAATTCATCTTTTGGGAAAACTAGACTGAGGTCATAGAAATCCATGCAAATGTGGAGTCCCCCTATCACCTTAGTGACAGGGATAATGTTATAAATCCAACAAGGATAATCAATGGGTAATATGAAGGAAATGGAAAGAAGGCATTGAAGTTCTTCTTTGACAAGAAGGGCAATGCGAGGGTGCATTTTCCTCAGCTTTTGTTTGATGGGCTTGGCATCAGGAACAGTTACAGTATTGTGGACTACTATGGTGGGGTCAATACCGCATGTCTGCATAAAACCAAATAAAAGCATGGTCATGATCTTTGATAAAATAAGTGATGGCTTCTTATTCAGCAATATCTAAATATTGGTTGATCTTTAAGATGTGTGGATCATCCTAAGTATGAATGTTGATTTCGATAGTCAATTAATTCAACATGGTTTACATAAGTGGTAGCGACCAATGAATATATGAGTCTTACGCACCAAGGTAGGTGAGTATAGATTCATCATCTTGACATTAAACGATGTTAATTGAAGGTGTATTGTCATTGATCATTTTAGGATACAGGAAGGGAAGAGAGGAGGGAGCCTCGCCCTCGCGTTGATAAGTCAGAGGCCCCAAGGAGATGGTGTTTATGAAAAAAAAATTAGGAGGAATGGATTTTGGGTCCATCGACTCCGTCGGTGAAGGTGGTGATGGTGGTGAAGAAGGTGGAGAAGGGCTAATGTTCTTGATGAGTTCAATGTGAGCCTTCTTGCTAGGTGGTTCAAAGCAAAGATGATAGCACTACAATCATTATGTTTGTGGGTAGTACATGGAATAATAGCATGGCAACCTTTCTTGTAAAATCCAAAACCAAAACCCTTCCATGCACATTAGTGCAGGAAGGTGTGGGTGAAACGGTGATTGGTGAGTGACTGGAGGTCAGCGGAAAATGGGTGGGTTTGTGATGGTAGTTCTGGTTTGTAAGTTGTACTATCAAGTCCCCCATGGGTGAGACTAGTACAAAGGTGGGGAGGGCCATAAAGGAGGTACTCTCCTATACAGTGATCATAATGAGGGTGTTGGTGAAGACTTCCATACTCTTATGGATTAAGGAATGGGTTGACACTATATAGGTGATACTCCCCTAGAGTGAGGCATTGAAAAATACCTTCCAAGGATCGGTGTTTGGTATGTGGGTAGGTGGAATAGACAATGTGTCGAGGTCAACGTGGAGGTGGAGCTAACGGAGTTGGGAGGTGATGGTTCAGCCGTGGAGGTTACGTCGGTGGTAGGAATTGAGGAGGCATGTGCGGTTGTGGTAGCGGTTGTATTAGTAAGCGGATGTGTAAGGGAAGTGGTTGTGGTCATGGAGGTAGATGCCTTAATGGGTATAAGCATGTCATTAGTTCGATAAAGCATGTTGCATGTTTATGTGAAGGATCAGCTAGAATAGTATAGGTGTGTCCTCAATGCTCAAACTTTACACAACGATGCAAAGTGGAAGGGACATAACCCATGACATGAATCCAGGGTCTGCCAAACAACATGTTATATTGGAACCCCCCCTCCAAGACATAAAATAACTCTGATACAATATGGGGGCCTATGCGAATGTGGAGGATGATAGTGCCTAGTGTAGAGGTGATAGCGTCATTGAATGAATGCAACATGACAAGATGTTTATGCATGAAATTTTTGGGTATGCGCATTTGAGTGAATGCATGGGATGAAATGATATTAATGCTAGTGCCCCCATCAATCATGACATGTCATACACGTATATCATCGATGTGGAAAAAGATGAAGAGAGTTGGGTCTGGATCATCTGTTTGGTGCGGTGTGATCTCTTCCTCTGAGAAGCTAAGCAAGGCTACTTGGTGAGTAGGTTTATGCGTGGATAAAGGTGGCAATTTTGTGAGAGAGGCTAGATGATGGGGTGTGATAATGGAGGCTACGGGTGTAGTTTCATTGGGTAAAACCTCAATAGATTGTAGGACATCTATGAGAGCTCGATGATGGGATTCTAAGGTTTGGATGAGGTCATATAGGGACATTTTGAGGGGGGATTGGTGTATTTGTTTGAGCATCATGCGGTGTGTGACCCCATTAGAAATAGGATACATGGGGCCACGGATAGTGATTTTAGGTGTGGGTGTAGATGATATGTTGGGTATAGGATTGGTTTGTGAGTCGATTGGATTTTCCTTTCCTTTATCCTTCGACCAAGGGTAGAACTTTGGATCATGTTGATCCGAGGTGGGTAGCATCCCTTCCTTATTTAAACTTTTCAAATTTGATGTATTTATTTCTCCTCACCTACCAAATATCCCTTCATTTATTGACCAAATCCATTCATTCCATGTGGTACATCTTTACACCCAGCTATAACCTTCTAGCGCACCTTCCTACCCTTTTTCATATACTTATCTTCGGTGCGCGCTTCTACACTTGAGTACCTCATCACTGCACCTTCTCTTGGCAACTAACATGGCCTCTTCTTACCTCGCGTTATATTGTTCCTTCATCCATCTCCATCCTTGGTCACTTTTGAGAAGCAATCCTCTTTTGACTTAAAGTACACCCGTTACTACTTATTCCTTTCATCTTTCAATTCCCATAGTATTTTCTTGGATAACGACAACCACCCCACACTAAAAGTATGTGCAGTCCTCTAGGCATAAACATTATTCATACAATAATTACCTTCAGGCATGCAAGTGTGCTTATTACACAAACAACAACTAAATTAACAAAGCATAGCGACAATGAAGGAAATACATTAAGGAAATGTTGAATTGAAAACCTAAACTAAATGGCAACATTGCCTTATTACAAACACCAAGAAGACTTATTTATAGAATGGCTTTAGCCTACTCCCATTAAAGTAACCGAGTAGTCATTTGTGATCCATCACGTGCTTCTAATTGGCATGCACCTGAGTCAAGTATAGAAGTATTAACATATGACCCCAACCAATGTACTTTGAGCTTTCTTGGATGGCGTAAGAACTTTGAGTCATAAAGAAGTACCATTTGTCCAATCTCAAACTTCTTATCCCTTGTGTTTCTTTCATGCCATGCCTTTTTCTGGCCTTTTCTTGCTTCCGACTCCATCGTGTTATGGCTTGGCACTCATCCGATGAATCTTCTTCACAATACATTATTCTAAATCCTTTTCATCATCTAGATCTCCAGTGTGCTCAATGCACAAAGAAGGTAACATAAATTCTATAAGAAGAACAGCTTCTATGCCAAACACCAACTAAAACGGTGTGGCTTTGTTCAATCACTTGTAAGTTTTTCTATATGCCCAAAGCATTGCTTGACACTTTGTGATCCCAATCCTTTCTTCCAACATCACATATTTTTGTCAAATTCTAGCCCAAAAATTTGTTGAAAGCCTCAAGCATTCCATTTTCCTAAGGATGGTAAGGTGTATTTTTATGGTTTGCAACCATAAACTCATCTAATAAGATCCCGATTTTCTCATTCAAAAAGTGTGTACCTCTATCACTTGTCAATCTTAAAGGATAGCCATATCATTTAAGAAAATTTTCCTATAGAAATCTAGCTGTTATAGCTGTTTTATAGTATTTCATAGGTGTTGCTTCTACCCATTGTGTAAGATAATATGTGTAAGTAGTGATATAGTGTGATCCATCTGCTGCGTGGCTAGTGAAAAAGGTCCTACAAAATCAATGGCTCATTTATCAAATGGTTCGGCACTAGTAATTAGTCTCAAAGGCATCTCATATCTTTTCCCTGGTTTTCCTAGGCACTCGAAAATGATCACACGCCTTACAATAATCTTTACAATCTTTATACGTGTCTCCCACCATAATCTAGCAAAATCCATCTCGTGAAAGAATATACTTCACACCTGCAACTCCTTCTTAGTATTTCCTCGGTGAATGGCATAGGGAAAGGATTTGTGACACATGCAGCATTCATCTCCCTATAGTCCACACATATCCTAATCCTTCCATCCTTCTTGATACTAATCACCATTGGGCTAACCCATTCTGATTCATCAAGGGGCTTGATAATTAAAGATTTCAACATTTTATCAATTTCCTCTTTCATCTTTTCATGCAAATTAGGATTCATCCTAAAAGGCCTCTTCTCGAATTGGTTGTGCACTATCCTTAATTTTGTTCTTCATTTCCCCAAGTGATTCATGTAGGCCTTTAAGTTCATGATATCCACGAGGGAATAAGTCTTGAAAATCCCTAAGTAACTCGATGATCTTTTCTACCTCTCGAGTCTTACTAATAGTCCCTAATTATGGCCTCCTTAGGCTCATCCTCCGAACCTATATTCACCTTCTTTTTCTTCATGGGTTCATGGTAGGTGCGTGTATCCTTTTCTGCAGATCAAGACCTCACGCACCTTGTGTGAATGTTCAATATCCACGTTCTCAACTTCCTCATCGTCCACAATGTAGACCATCTTTCCTTTCTCTTTCTCAAGGTAAGCGTGCTCAAGTAGTTTAGAGTCTTTTTCTTTTTCTTTTCAAAACATGTACCGAACCCCGTCTCACCAAATAATTCCTCAATATTCTCTTCTCGATTTTTCACTATCTCCCATAGTTAAGCGCTTGATAAATTTTAATGCCTCTGCTACAGGAGGTTAAGTCAAAAACTAGTCAAATGTCTAGATCATACCTGCAGCCAACTCTTACCAGTTCCCAGTTTCTCTATGTAGTTCTACATATACATACTAAGTGCGTGCGCATCCTTGGAGCATGGAATAAAATCTATGCACCTAGACTGAAGGTGGTAATGCTTCTTTTCCTGCTATCCAGAGTCTCTCACACTGCTGAATCTGATGTTGAATAGGTCAATCACCATGATAAGTGTAGATTTTTGTAAGTGCATTGTTCCTTATAAACCTGGTAGACAAAGCTATTCCAATCTCTTCCCGGTTTATAAGATTATATCTCGTGGGCTACCCACCATCACGCCTATCCCACGTAGTGTATACACTAACATATCTCTCCTTGCAACTGGATTTGCCCACTACATTTCCATGGCCTTCAAAAAGTAGAAAGATCTTTTGTCCCTGTATACCAAGGTACTGTGCTTCCTATCCATCGAATTGAGAAAAATCTATTTGTGCGCGTAACCACACTTTTCACCTCACGCCCTACCAGTTCATATGTACCATGAGCCCAATTGTCACAAGCAATACTCATAGTATCACTAATAGAATGAGAATCCTCCCACTGTAGAATGTCTTCTTTTGATGGCTCGTTGACCTCTAGGTCCTAAATAGCGTATACATAAACTCTGTTTAAATCCTCCTCACTTATAGGCTCAACATATGGTGCATACTTCCTATCTGTAAAGGTTATCACAACCCTTTCTTCCTTGTTTTCAAAGCTGATATATCCCTTATTGAATCTCAAGTCAGCATTATTTGCATAACACCAAGGGCATCCAAGCAAGGCTGGAAAATTATCTACTTTTGTAATCGCAAATACCTCAAAATCCCAAAGTGAACTTGGCCCCTTGTATAATTATAGATGCATCTCTCAACACTCTTATGGGAGTGGCCTTAGTCCGGTTTTCCAAGAATAACACATTAGATGATGGTTGTAATGGAGGCCTCCCCATTTGTACCCATGCATCTAATGTCAGCACATTTACTTCCATGCATGTATCAATCAATATGTTGCTCAAAAGCCACCCATCCATAACAGCATTCAAAGTAATTTCTTTTTCATAGTCAATGCTATCAGGGGGAAGATTTGCATGCAGAATCTGTCATCCGGTCTCAAGACTTGTGCATGGAGTGTTCCCCTTTAACCAACTTCCCAATAGTGGAATAATTTTCTCCTGGCACAACATCTTACACACCTCCCGCAGATCATTAATATCAGTTTGAACTATCTCCGAGGCTTTCTTCTACTCCTTTAGGTACTGTATCTCACCCTAAATATTCCTTAGCACTTCCATGGTATCCTGGTAAACTTCCTTCTAATGAGAAGGATCTAGGTACCTCGCATGCAAAACCTCCTCCTTGGTGATTATAGGTTTCTAGTGCAATGCCTCTCATGCGCACACAGGCTCGACACATGTAGTAATATTCACTTTCAATGCCTCAGGTCCCTCTGTTATCTTGGGCATCCATTGGTCTTCTACCGTGCATTGGATTCTAACCATTCCGGTGCCTTTTTTTTCTTGCTTATGTTGCTTTCTTAGATGCTCATATAGGTCTGGGCACTCTTCATAGCTATGGTTCTTCCCGTAGAAAGAACATGCATTATTTTGAGGACATTCACACCTATAGAGGTCAGGAGATCCACACGTATAACATGTTCCATGAGTAAACTCTCCTCTTCCTCCACTTCACCTCTTCCTCCATATCCACCATGATAGCCACGTCCCCTTCCATGACCTCCTTCACAACGTCCCTCATTCATGTCATAGTGTGTTTGATTATGATCCTGATCCTAGTGCTCATTCCTATCCTTAGAATTATTTGTTATACTTTTCTGTCGTACTCCAATGTCTATGGCATCCTAGATCTGACCAATCAATCGAAAATCCTTAGTATCATGGGTTGTGGACATGTAAATCTTGCAAAAGCAAGATACATTCTTCCTTATCACACACTTTGTAATAGAGGACAAGGCTAGCATCGTGATTCAAATGGAAACTTCACGGTCAACAAGAATGAGCATAAAGATCTACGAGGGGAACTATCCTCGGTGTGACCTTCCACTTCACAATCTATACACCAAATTCCTGAGTGCATTTCATGGGCTAAATTTGCTAACTTCTTCTCTAACTGCTTAGCCATAGCTATGATCTATGCCTCTAGGAATGGATCGACTCCGTCAATGCTCCCAACCCCTCGTGTAAAGCCACTTCCAAAGTGCTTCACACAGATCCGTGTAGGTCTTATGTGACATCACCCTCCTAAAAGGTGTAATCAATCCTCCAATGAACCATTATGCATGTTGGCTAGCGTGGATATCATAAGACAACTTAGATAGAAGTGTCTTAAAACAAGCATCATACTCATGTACACTCTCAATAGTGCCTTGCTTGATATCTTTGAGTGCACTTATACTCTTCTACTCAAACTCAGGGATATGGAACTCTTTCAAGAAAGCATCCTCAAAGACTGCATAATCCATGCAATTTTGATTAGGGTCAAACTTCTTACACCAAATTGTGCATGCACCCTTGTAATGTAGTAGCGAATTGACTTTCCTTTCACTCAAGCAATCAGTAATCCCTTTAGTGCGCCACAAGATTTCACACATATGCACATGTTCGGTAGCATCCTCTATACCTCTATACTCCGGGAGATGAAGAGACATCTCCATATAGATATTCTATGGTTGTTGCAGACCTTGACCACCGGACCCTAACCTCTTTTTCCCTCTTCCTTCACTAGATCCACTAGAACTAGAACCACCTATACCTTTTGATCCACCACCTATAGTTGGAATAGGGACTATAGATGTACTCCCTATGTTCCAACAGTAGTACTATACATAACCCCTATAGTCTGTGAAGTAGTTCCACTTCCAAAGGTGAGTCTAGTATTTTGTGTGGTTACATTCTCATGTGGATGACACATCCAAGAATGATCCTCCAAATGACATTAAATCCATCTGTCCTACCATTGGTGTACTTGATCCCTAACTTACTCCTACTTTCCTACTTCCCAATTTATTTTATTGGTTACTTTTCATACTGGATACTAAAAAACCAAGTGCGAAAGGCTAGGTCACCAGGTGGATTAAGATGCACACCTGCGACCTAAGTAGT